>OX638395.1:6080336-8580336 GCA_951813805.1 Limnephilus auricula | reverse complement strand
GAGGGTAAGGAGCTTGGGAAGCAGAATAGGCTAAACCCATACCGAGCAACAACAAATTATTTTGATATACGAGTACTTATGTAAACGTAATCATAAATACTATTTTCGGTTTTGTTTTGTACCTACACTAAATCATGTAAAAATATGCGTTGAATAAATATTGTGACCTAAAATATGCACAAAAAAAAACAAAAGACAATGTTGCATCCGAATGTACTTACGAAATATACAGCATCAGATGGACTTGAAGTCAGATGGACAATAAATAGTTAAAACGAAATGATGTCCGATGGAATTGGGTAACAGTATATGTGAGATAACAAGGTATGGTAAGGAAAAGGAAAGACCAATCACTTACCATTGTTCCATCTCTGCGAAGGAGAACATAACATGATCACTTTAATTCCAGGTAATATCACAGCATCCCCTAAGATTACATATGTTCTGAGTGAAATAATGGGGCCATCTTTGTGGAGCTTATGTAATAAAAAACAAGTATAAAACTAAACAGGCCATAAATATTTAATGTAAATTATTAACTTTTTAAATAAGAAATAAAAACCTGGGTGATGCCGATTACTACCTGAACCAAGTAAATAGGTAAAAAAAAATAGTCGACATGCTGAACTCTACGCATTTAAATGTCCATCTGAAATAAACAATCCGAAATCCTTTTTTTAAATTATTCTTAGAAGGCTCAAAATACGACCGAGAGTCCACCTGAATGTAAAATTGCACATTAAAAGTTGTGCGGGTGAGAGAAATGTTTTCGAAGAAAATTGTTCGGGGTGCTAGAATGAATTGAAGGGTTCGCGGATTCAAGATTTCCCGGAACAATGGAATTAACTTGATAAATATTTATTTCTTAAATTGAATTTACCTCCAAATTCATTCTGATGAACTTGCTTTCGTTTTCGCAGATTATCATTGTTCTGGCGAATTAAGCATTGTTTTGACGCGAACATCCGAATAATATTTTCATTGTAATGTAAAGTAGATAATCTGGCTGAAAAAATTTGTTTATATTTTTCGGGTATTTTGATTTCGTCGTGTCAACATTGCTATAAATATGTTTATTTGTTCAGAAAAGTTTTGTTTCATTGCCTATTCATAATAAAAAAAATAAAATTAATACCTAAATGATGTTGCTTATTTGATACGCCTGGGGCAGCAAAAGCTTTCGCATAGTGAGGTTTGGTGTTAAGAAAATATCGTTTTTTTTTTTATTTAGGACGTAGAACAACAAAAATGTCATTGCACCGTCCTTTGTAACATGAGCCTAAGGTCTTTGAATTATTTATGTATGCTTCAAAGCATTTTATATGATTTTGTTCTTTATACACGGAGAAAAATTTAATTCTAAAATGCTATCATTTTATTCGTAAAAACGGTTAAAAACGGGACTGAAGTCCTTACGAACAAATTAACGGTGTTTCAATGTTTATTGACGGGAAAATGTGAGAATAATTTGTTGGTATGCGTACGAAATTACGTATACCAACAAATTATTCTTACATGTTCCCGAAAATAAACATTGAAACCCTGTTAATTTGTTCGTAAGAACTTCAGTCCCGTATTTAGGAATAAAATGATCGTATTTTAGAATAACATTTTATTCCATTTACATTCGCCCCATGATGATACTTTCACTTTTGTGAATATTTTTCCACGGAGATCACTCAAAAGAATCGATAAACATATGTTTATTTCATGTTTTTCAATTGTTCGATGTAAAATAAAACATTTTTGACACTTTGGTGAAGCCGGGTATTCACATAAAAATGAAAAACTATTAAAAAATCATCCGTAATCCCCGTAGTTATTGTGTGACGATGGCTGTCCCAAGGGATAAGACGTGGTTGATGCTATGTATTGATATTATGTTGGTAATCTATTGATAATAATATCGTTATGTTGGTAATCCGCAAGCGGGACTTGCAGCATAACCTTGAACGTGTAACAGTGTCAATAAACGTCTTATGACAAAGTCAACAGTCTTATTACCATTTACCAATCCCTGATATAACAGTTGAAAAGCCTCCTGGAAGTCTAGCTTAGACAATCGATAAAACCCTATATCAATACGGTATTGACCAAATCGACCCTTTTTAATGAACGGATTGAACTAACGAAGCTCTTGTCATTGAAAGAAGCCGTACACGTGGTCATTTGACTCCGTTTGAGAAAATGACGATCATTATTGCGGGCTTATAGAAACGAAAGTTGTTCATATAAATGTTTGGAAAACGACCTTATTAACCAATTAACTCCCTTTTTAGTGTCAAAAAGTAAATGCCAATGCATGTTTAGGTTAGTATTTCAATTCGGTTCCAATGATAATCAACTCAACTAAAAAAAAGCCATTAAAATCTATGAAAAAAAAAAATTCCACATACCTATGAATTGTAAGTTCCTCCTGTCCTAAAATGAGTTTTGTAACTCATCGGGATTGCTCTAGCAGTAAGAAATAAAAACAATGAAAAAAAAAAAACTTTTGTTGATAACTTTTAATGACTTTTCAAACGGCATTTTCAAATTAAGTGTTGAGTTGAATTCATTTTGAGTTATCCGGTCACTTTCAATTCAACTATGCCAACTTATTAATATGTTCACGTAATTGATTGGCGTTTGACTTTTCTGAATGTGAATTCGTAGAGAGATACACCAGTGTTACCAGCGTAAATCGATTTCATATTTAATCCCCATCAATATCGGTTTGGCTGTCAATAGTAAAACCATGCTTGGTATATAGATATAAAATCCGACATTATAAAGTTATCGATTTATCTGCGCTTGACCCCCGCACCAGAAGTTCGGGTTCATATAAAAATTCAACAATCTCCTAATTATCCTTTTTAAAACTTCGTGTTTGTGTCGTGGACATTTTGAACCCAAGTGGCGAACTCTATTACTTACGAGGATATTCGCTCTCTAGTCGGACTTTAACTCAGCTGTTATTGTTACTTAGATATTCTTCAGTAATCTTTGGAAGTTTACAAATTCTTTCTTTCACCTTTTAAACGTTTTGAGAATGTCTAAGTCGAATTAATTAGAATTATCTTGCGCGCATCGGGATTTGAACCGGCTATCGGATTCGTAGCCAAGGATCGTAACCACTCAACCACGGAAGCCGTCATCGTTATATATTATCAAATTGTGTATAATCGTTGTAGGAATAGCATATTTTAATAACATTTGCATTCGTATAGAATTGGTTTTCTTATTTCGATTCCGTTAAATCCCCTTTCTCAGCGCACATTGTTTTTTGTACATCCCGCTGAATTAGACAAACGGAAATAATATATATCTTTGACTTTTCTCCTTGCGTGGCAAAACAAAACAAAACAAGAAATATTATTTTCTTAAGAAATTATCTTGTTTATTTCTGATTGGGAAGAGTTCCTTCTAAACCACAAGAAAAGATATTGTTAACGTTGATACAGCAAGAATCAGATGAAGTCCTTTATTTAGTATTCACATATAAAAATATAAAGAAATATTATATTATTTGTATTTCTAAATAGAAATTTACTGTTTCTTATGGGAACTATTTCTGAATAAATTGAATTAAGCTGCTTAAATGTGAGTAGGTATTGCACAAGAATTTCAACTGCTTTGGAGTAAACCCTCAGTAAAAAAAAATGGCATTGGACAGTTAGGTTCGGGTTGAGGGAGCTGGGCGGTTACCTCGGCTGAGTGACCAGTGACGATATGTAGAGCTGTTTTTTTTTATTTAAATAAAAAAGTTTTTTTAATAAATGGGACATCCAAAAAGATGCCAAAGAGCAAAATTTAGTTTACATTCTTAATATTTCTCCAAATAATAACTGGAATCACTTGTTATGGTAAGTCAAGTGCATCCCTTAACACCCTGTATAGGAACATGAAATTGTGTCGAAAAAAAAATTGTCACATAATAGTAATACAATTAATCGTATAATTAAGTTAGTATATAGACGCATGGCATGACATGTTGTGAGATTTCATCCAATTCCCCAAAAATAAATATTTTCGAATTCAAACTTTAAGGTAAAAAATATTCATTTGTTTTAAAGCTTAAATAATAATTTTCTTGTAAATACAATTTTCTGTGTTAAAAATGTGCATTCATAAACATCTTAAGGTTGTTGAGAACAGGTTTTCGACCATCAACGTTAGCAATACCGTTAACAATCAACTTTAACGACGTTCTTCCATGGAGCTACGTTCAAGCGACGCGATCGCCGCTCGTCTGTGTTTTCCATACTATTATTAGTGTTTGAAAACGCCGCCAGGCGCTACACTAGCAAAACAGTATGACAGGTAGCGGTAGCGTCGCTTGTCAGTAGCTACGTGGAAGAACGGCGTAACAGTTAACCCAGAGGTTTAAATTTTAAAAACTCAACGCGGGTCTCCGAAATGTTGTCACTTTCTATTACAAGGAGGACATCCTGATGTTTTCTAGTCCACTTGTAATATCGCTCAATAGGCTTCCGGCGGAAACACTAAACATTGTTTTATTCCTTACATGAAAATAACATTATCAATAAATTCCCACCCTAAGCGTTGTTAGAAGCAAGATAACTTTTATTCGCTCTGAGAAGCTCTCTGCGATCGAGTGAGAAATTCATTCTTTAGATGACAAAAAACTTAAATTATTTTATAGTTATAAAGGATAAATTATTTTTTTCCTACAAATTTGAAAATTAATGTACTTATTTTTATTAAAATAACTAATACATTTTTTTGCGATATTTATTGTAAATATCTTTTTGTACACTCACCAAAAATTACAATGTACGAGGAAGTATTCAATGTTGATTTTGGTAACTAACTAACTAACTAACTAACCTCACTGCCATACATCAGGGTAGGTACAAGCACTCCATTGTGGACTTCTAACTTCGCTTCTTTGGACAGCTTTTTGTTAGCGCCAACAGCATTCAGTCCTCCATTAATGGAGTTACCTGCATTTACCCTCCTTTCAATGTCTCTATCAGCCTTCCCATCTCTCGTAAACATACTACCCAAATACACAAACTCATCCACCTGCTCCAAGTATTCATCATTCACAACTATATTGCACACCGTTTTCGGACTCTCTCTTTCAAACTCATCAAATTAACTCATTCTTCATACATACTTCGTTCATTCTAGACACGAGCGACTGCAGATCTTCCATACTGTTAGAAATCAGCACCGCATCATCAGCATACAACAGGCAACATACTTGATTGATGATTTTGGTAGGTAGAGATAATTTTTTTTTTAATAAATATTAATGATGGCATAAAAATCCTACTTGCGACGATGTCTATTTACCTTAAACAATTTTGTAAATTGTAAGTTACATCTAGAACACTCCGTAAAATTGTGTGCAAATTTATTGAAATTCCCAGACAACGTGAAACGACAGCTTACATTAAAATAAAACAGACAGAATATTCACGTAACCGAAAAAAATCATTTCTTCGTATCTTATATTTCTCTCTCGTAATGTACCTCAATAAGGGATAAAAAAAGTCGAGGCTTTTCAATATTTTGACTACCCTGCAATCGCGTACGTTGGGGATGAAGGGTTGATGTGGGAATTCGATTTAGCTGTGAGGGAAAATGTGGAAAATAAACAGCGATCGCTATCTCAGTCCCTCAGGGCGTCATTTTGTAAACAGGTTTTTTCGTTTTTCATATTATATAAATTGCAATAAATACCACCCCGATAAAGCTCCACAGCGATCTCTGGGGGCTTATAATGTTTTACAACGCAAAAAATGCAGCACGTAACATTATTATAAGTTGTTTGATTTTGATATAAAAGGTAGGATTAGAGAAATTGATAAGTACTATTTTTTAACTTTAAGACGGTATTACCAGAAAATACTGGAAATTAGTCCTTTTTAAATCAAATTCTAGACGTATTGACTCTTTTTTACAAAAAAAAATAAATTGATTTTGAAAGATTGTTATTTTTTCTGGTACACGCAGTTTTATATTTTTTCGCAGTTGTGTATTTATAATATATCAAGGTTTCAAACGATAAACAACACAAATTTCAAATTATATAACCATTCAACAAAATAAATCAATACATAATCTAGTCAACACAGTTTTCAGAATTTTAATTTTAGTTAAATTAAAATCATTAAAAAATAAATTCGAGAAGGTGTTTTGTGACAAAAATACCTCAATTTTTCTATTTATTTAAGGTCTTACATACTAAAGTATTTCAAATTATTTTTACACAATTATCTTGTTTAGACATTATTTAAAAATCCTAAATACTTGTGGTCAAAAATAGTTACAAGAAGTACACGAAATTTAATAATTTATCATCGTGCGTTTTGATCATTTTTATTGCTTACTTAAATGTAGGTATATATTTATTAAAGCAAGTTTTTAATGAAATAAATCGATATTAAATTTTTTATTTAAAAAAATTTGATACGGGGAATAATTTATATTTTTCATTGGAACCTTGCTAAACAGTTTCATTTTTAAACTTTTATTCTCAGCTGCTGGTCAATCGCTCTTAACTTTTGTAACGTTTAACTTTTAACGGTAAACTTTTGCACTAGTGAATGTCTAAAATCTAAGTCTCTGAATCGTCTTGTGAGAGAAATTCTACAAGTAGTAGTTACCCACGTTATCAATGTATGTTAAATAACCAGTCTTGGAAACTAATATCTTTTCAATATTCATCTTCTTTTTCCTTTCTGATCACAACCATAATTTTAAGAAAATTGTGGACACCTGGAATCTTTTTGAGAAAATTTTTTTTTTATTTTTTTTTCGAAAATTTATTTTTTGTATGAAGAATTTCAGGAAATCTGTGCGGCGCACGGCAAAACTGAAATTTCCTGAAAATCTTCATACAAAAAATAAATTTTCGAAAAGAAAGTAAAAAATTTTTTTCGGCTACAACGACATCAATAATGCCATTTTTGTTAATATTAACACTCCAGCTCGCCAAAAGTCACGAGCCGCCACTGGTTATTACCCCTTAAGTAAATCTGTTAATCTGTTAATACTACTAATACTCCCAATTACTGTTATGTTTAAATTTGACTGAATGTCGTTAAGTTAGTTATTCCAAAATTATGACTCAAGGGGTCCTTTTAATTGCATATCTAAGTATTTCGTAATGCACTCATATTTGCACTAGGCTTGAACATATCTAATAGTGGCGAACGAAATATATATTTTGTTATATATACTATATTTGCGGCACGTTCCAGGGTGGAAGATACTCTCAGTATCGCCCTAGTGTAAGACCACCATTCAAAATTGAAACGTTGCTTAATAATGGCTTTAGCCGTGTTTAGTGACTAGATCTGAATAGCCAGGTACTTCCTTACCTTCCTATTCCCCATTTCCTTCACTTCCCCACTTACCTACAGCCTCACAACATACTCCAATTGAGGGATGCCATAGTCTCACTGGCTCCAGACGGGAGCAGTTAAGACTCTCGTGAGGTATTCTCTATAAAAAAATAAAAACATAAATAAATAAAAAATAAAATAAAAATAAATAAAAAATCGGTGGTTCTTAACCTTGTTGGAGGTACTGACTACCACCAGTTTCATATGCGCATTCCCCGAACCCTTCTTAATTGGAAAAATAAAATAAAATATCATATAAATATAAAAATAGGTGCACAAAATGAACAAAACCATTAAGAACAAAGAAGAAAACCATTAAAATTAGGACAAGATTTTCAGACAAAAACAAAAAATTAAACAATTAATATTTACTGCAAATCGGGGGTGAGTCGTGACCTCCGCCGAACCCGCGAGACTGACTTCGATCGAACCCAGCTTAAGAACCACTGATCTAAATAGCTTTCGGAGTATAAGAATTTTTGTCAATTTCCCGCTTTGCCGCTTTTTTTCCAACTGCTATAAATTTTCAGTTTGTACGTGTAAAGGATTTGATTTATTATTATCATCACTGGGTGATTTTTATCTAGGGGATGTTTAGCAAATAATTGTGATTTTATTATTATTTTTAAAATATCGCATGTATGCTTTGAACATTGTATTCGTCACACTGGAGTTTATAAATGCCGCAATTTCTTATTTTGGGTATTTTACTTTTTGAGTTTTTAAGAGATATTATTTGTGCGGAAGGCAATATCTATTTTTGAGGACCTTAGCAATTTTAATAGATGTCAATCCGACAAATTCCAAACACCCAAAATTATTATTAGTTATATTATTAGTCACTGGGTAAATTAAGTTGAGGTTATTTTTGTGTTTTTATTATTAATTATTTACTTTACCCTTAAAGATGTTATTTTTAGCAATGGTTAAAATTGCACTTTTTTCCTTCTTATATGCTTTCTAGCCTATGTATCATTGAGTGTTAAGCAGATAATTTATATGACCATGGGTGTAGAGATTTATAATTAATGGTCGTGTCTGTAAAAGTAGGTTTAAGGAAAATTTCAAATATTTGTTTATTATTTTCTAATCATCAGTTAGTAACACAATTAAAATAATGTTACTAAGTAAAAACAAAAGAAAAGGATGAAATATTTTTATTTTTATTTTTAACTTTTTAACTTAAAGAGTTAAACCTCAAATTATAATATTTTTAATTAATGAAGATAATATTAGCGAAAGTCAATCAAAAATCCGAAACAGAAAAATCAGAAAAAGATACGGATACATCTGGGACTCGAACCCAGGTCCTCCGGCAATCCGGGCCAATTTTGGTTTCGGATTTTTGATTGACTTTCGCTAATATTATCTTCATTAATTAAAAATATTATAATTTGAGGTTTAACTCTTTAAGTTAAAAAGTTAAAAATAAAAATAAAAATATTTCATCCTAGACTTGCAGATAAAGTCAATAGATGTCGCATATTAATAAAAAGTGATAAAAATTTATCCTGACACTATCTAGAGAGCATTTAGTTCGAGTTGAATCTTGCAATCACACATAAAGGTAGCAGCCAATAAAAATATGCGATAAGAAAAATGAAAATAATGTTGGTGGTTCTCAGTCGAAGTATGATACAGTTAAAAATGACCGAATCGGATAGGGATACGTTGGCGCAGTTGGATAGCGCGTCGGCCCGGATTGCCGGAGGACCTGGGTTCGAGTCCCAGATGTATCCGTATCTTTTTCTGATTTTTCTGTTTCGGATTTTTGATTGACTTTCGCTAATACTATCTTCATTAATTAAAAATATTACAAAAGAAAACGTTTAATCAATTGACTTGGTTATGCAGGAGGTCAACAATTATTCATTGTTCACGATCTCCTCGGAACATCGGGCACTTCCGGGCATAACGAGCATGAAGGAAGTAATGCTTCATCCAAGGATTAGGCACATCCTAGGCCCTACAGCTGCGGCCGTATAACCCGAACAGTACCTTAACGTGGGGCTGAGGGATATGTCGCAATTACTACCCAGGATACATAAACTGGGGCAGCACTAACTCGGCGGAACGTAAAACTTCAGGGTTTTCCAAATTGGACTTCGCGAGCTCTGCGATCGTGGCTGACAATAATTCTATAATGGGGGGACTTTTGAGCTTGTTTGAGTTGAAGTCCGTTTTTGGTCGTTTTAAGTTAAGTGCCAAAACGTGCTTCTGATATAAACATGCTTCGATGGAGTTGGACTACGTATCTGCGCAATAAAAAAAAGTTTGTTTTACACTACCTTCTTGCTTCTTTTTAATTCGACATAAATTAATTTTTATTTTAAATGTGAATACCGCAGTCTGGAGCCAGTAAGACTAATTCATCTCCAATTGGTGTATGTTATGTGGATGAATGTATTGGAGAGGGAAAGGAGAAGAGGAGGAATGTGGGGAAGTCGTTGGGAAAGCCCAAACCTGGCTATTCAGATCTGGTCACAAAACACGATTAAAGCCATTTCAATCGACGTTTAAATACTGAATGGTAGTCTTACATCAGGGCGATACTGAGAGTATCTTCCACTCTTTAGTACTACATATCGTCACCTTATTTAGATAGGGTTCTAACTTCACTTTACAATGGTAAGTCCTTTCCATCGTAAGACGTAATTAGAACCCTATCCATCCAAGGTGACGATATATAAAAAAAAGTTGCGCATGCCCGGATTTGAAACCGCGACCTTTGGATGACTAGTCATCAAAGGTCAAAAACTCCTTGACAACGGAGCCGTCAAATTATGTGCATTATTATTTTTATCTTTACCTCTTAAATTTACTAATAAACCCTCCTCTTTCAGAATTAATTATTGAAAAACTAAATTCATTAAAAACTAAACTTATTGAAACTGATTTCATTCGCTGCCATTAACTAGCAATCTCGAAGCCGGTAGCAGAACAATGAAAATTAAGTAACAAATGTACTTGTGAAATAAAACTTCTCAAAAACCAAATGTCAAGAAATTGTTACATGGATAACTCAAGAAATACAAAAAATGTTTACCCAAACCTACGATACCAACTACCAACGCCACCGACTTCAAAGGTAACCGTACGGGCTGAAGGTACATACATAGATAGGTAGGTAACCACGATAATTTATTGTTTATTGTTTATTGGTGCATTTTAAGCAGGTACAGAGTTATCTATGTAATAATATAATCCTTATATATATATACACATAATTAAAGTAACACATTTACAAAAAATCAATCACATATTTACGTAATTTAACTTTAAATGTTTTTATGTTTTCTTTTAATTTTATTTCTTCTGGTAATTCTTTAAATATCTTCATCGTTCCGTACAGCAACGATACTAATGATTTTACTAAATATATACTTTTTTTTTATTTTTTTTAGATTTTTATTAAAAATATTACCCTCGGAGTCTATTTCATATTTGGGGTTGCTATGTGCAGGTTCTTTTTAGAGAAAGAAAGGAGAGGAAATTCTGAGAAGGAAAAGGTATGAGAGGTAAGTAAGAAGCTGGAGTCAATATGTCCAGAAGTGACGGATGAATGATTCCATTCCTTTTATAGCAATGCAAGGCTATGCCAAGCTGGACAGGTCAAAAACTCCCTTAACCAGACACTGCCGACCTGGCCCGCCATGCAGTACGAGGGTAAACGCATCCGCCGCCAAGACCTACACAAACCTTACCCCGCAATCCCGGGCGCCTCTGCTAAGTCACCAATCACTTTGGAAGACTAATAATGGTAGTGCCCATACCCGCCTTCCAAATCTTAATATATAAAATAAAGTCGGATTAGTTACAACATTTATAACTCAAGAACGGCTGAACCGATTTTTATGATCTTTGATTTGTTGGATTTGTCTCCGTCCCGATTAACAGAATAACTATTAAAACATCGGAAAAAATCACTGAAAAAATAATTATGAAGAAAATTATTTTTTTCAAATATTTTGTATGGAATGGCTTTTAAAATAATGTGCGTTGGTCGACATAATTTGAATCAATTCAAACTGTCAATGGTGTAGTGTGCCGAACATTTCGTGCTTAGTCAACAGCTCAATTTCATTTTTTGAACTTAAGAGTATTTATTTTAACTTCATAAAAACTTAATTTATTTCAGCTAATAGATTAAACACATTTATTGATTCTGAGGCGGTTTGCCGGGTCAGCTAGTTGTTAATAAATTGTTCAAAACTGTTAATATTTCGAAAATACTTCCCTCAACAGAAAATGGTCTACCTCTAGTACTTTGTTGAAATGAATGCATGTTGAAATATTTTGAATTGAAATAAAACAGTGGTTGGTGCTCTTGAGGCTGTTCCAACCTCAAAAGGTTTAGCAACCCTTCTGTAGTGTCTAGCGCGCAAGCCTTAGCAAGGCTGCCGACCGCTTTAGTGGTAATTACCAACATTCCTCGGCAATTTACTGATACTGCTCCCCACTTTATACACTACCTACTGTACTTACACTACGTACTCTACACTATTATCATAAGATCAAAGGCCACCAAGTGCGGAGGAGAATTTTCAAAGTGGAAAAATTACATTGTGATAAATTTCTTTTTTTGGTGGTGAGTTTATTAAAATAACATTTTATTTTATGTAAATGTATATTTGTCAACCTAAACTTTCTATTGAGGGCAAATGAGGATATTTTTTTCCACTTTTGTTGCTTTGTTACATGTAATTTACGAAGTACGTCATTATACAGGGTGTCCGGGAGTAAAGTGCATTAACTTTCGGAGGTGATTCTACATGATAATATAAGTAAAAAGAAAAATAACTTTTTGGAAATTCCAACTTTTAGCAGTACTTTTTTGGTAAAAAGACAAAATTAGTCCAGCGTGTGCGGCCAGCACTTTTATTTTCCGCTGTCACGTTACGTAACAATCACAACTATCCAACGTTGCCACAATACGCCCGGCGGTCTATCGGTTTATCGGTTAAGTTTGTACCTTACATTAAGGATTTAAGATACGTCTTTTTGTAAGGCAAAAAAAATAGTTGGAATTTCGGAAAAGTTGTTAATATTTTTTAAAGTTTAATTCTACCATCGTGTAGAATCACATCCCGAAGCTAATGCACTTTACCCCCGGACACCCTGTATTTTCAATCTTAGCAAATTCACTTCGTGGCATCATTTTTAATTAAATGAAAACAAATCACTTCGTATACACCACTTATATAACCACAATTATTTACATATTTCGAAACCAAAAACACCAAAGACAAAGAAACCTTCGGTTTCGAAACATCAAGATAATTGTGATTATATAAGTGGTGTATGCGGAGTGATTTGTTTTCATATCATTATATTTTTAATATGTTTCATTTTGGGAGACGGGTGTGGGTACTACCATCCCGGGAACCATTTATTGGATAACCAACCAAGTGAAGGTGTGTCCGGGTCCTTAGTGGCTTAGCAAGGCTGTCCGGGTCCTTGCGGTGAGGTTTGTCTAGGTCTTGACGGCGAACACGTTTGACCTGGTACTCCGTGGTGGGCCAGATTGGGAGAGACTGGTTGAGAGAGACCTAACCTAGACCTCTCCAGCTGGACTCTCTAGACCCATCGGGCCTTGCACCGCAGTGGGAGGTATGGATTCCTACCCACCATCATACATTTTTCCTTTCCAGAACTTACTTTCCCGTAAAAGACAAAACAACATCGACAAAGATGACATAGGCCTTGAAACAAAATTATGATAATACCTTTATTTGTATTTGTATTTTATTTTAGTTTTCCTGTAAGATTGTTTTTTAGCTAAAGGAGAACTGAAAATCCACGAACAAAAAAAAATTGGCTTTTCTGACTTTACAATTGATTAATATTTGCAAAACAACTTGTATCTAAGAGTTTATTTTATAATCCATGAACAGTTTGAACTTTTTAAAGCTTCAATCAACACAGATCCCCCTATTGATGAGGAGTAAAGAAAAATATCAATTTGTGTTAAAATTTGTAAGGCTGTTATGGGTACCGCCGCCCCGGGAACCATTAGGGCTTAGTAGTACCCGATCAAAAAGAAGAAGACGGAGAAATACGATAATACGAAGGTAAGAAGGAGCGCGCCAATATTAAAAACGATTAAATTCAAGGGGAAAATTATGAAATGTATTTTTTTTTACATTAGCTATACACAGGAGACCCTGAGGGAATTTTTCGCTCAAGGCCTTTGTCATCTTTGAAAATGCTGTGTGGAGGGTTTTTTAAAGGAACGGAAGGAGAATTGAGAGAGAGAGAGAAGGAGAGAGAAATTCCTGGGAAGGAAAAGGGTTTGAGGGGTGGGTGTGAAGCCATCCCTTCCACGGCGGTGGAAGGCGATGAGACGAGATGTTCCGGCCGGAGAGATCAAAACGTATCCTTCAACCAGTCTCTCCCGATCCGGTCTGCCACGCAGATGGTCGACAGTCGCATCCGCCCCCAAGTCCCGGACAAACCTAACCCCATGAACACGGTCATAAGTTAACCCCCTGCTAATTCACCAAACGTAGCGGACCATTTGGGGTGACCTGTGGCAGAGGTGTTGGTCGTCCAATAAATGGTTCCCGGGGCGGCGGTGCCCATACCCGCCTCCCAAATTAATGAAACACGACTCGTTTAAAATAGAGCACAAATCTCTCGAAATTCTGTAAAGAAACACTGTGAATTTTTTTTAAACGATGATGTGTTAAATAACGGAATACCCCTCGCATAGGTCATCTCAATTGGGACTCTATACGTTTGGTGACTTAGAAGGGGTGCCCTGGTTCATGGGGTGACGTTTATCTAGATCTTGGCGGCGATTGCGTTTGCCCACCCACTGCGTGGTGGGCCGGATTGGGAGATACTGGTTGAGGGAGACCTAACCAAACTTATTCATCCGCACTCTCTCGACTCACATCGCTTTGAACCGCAGTGGGAGGGATGGATTCATACATCCTTCACTCCTGGACATAATCACTCCCAGATTTCTACCCACCTCTCAGAGAACAGAAAAAATTTAAATTTTCCGCTCATTTTTATGCATGTTTCCGTGGCAGTATTATAAAAGTGCACGTACTGAGCCCAATGATCGCAGCTTTAAATCCGGGTAAAAAATTATTGACATTTTTAATAAAAATAAAACGCCAATTCCGAGTAAAATCATGAGTTTTTATTAATTTATTTTTCAGGGTACAAATTAATACTCTAAGTATGTATTTACTTTAAACATTAATTTAACTAATAATTTGTACCCTGATGATGCTTGAGCAAAGTGAAACCGGTCGGTACAATAAATTAATAAAAACTCCTGGTTTTACACAAAATATGTGTTTTGTTTTTATTAAATTTGTCAAATGACAAAGTGATTGCTTTCTACTAAAATATAAACTTTTTATATTTATTTTCTTATTTGAATATTTATTTTACTGCTAAAAAAATGTTAACGCCGCAGTTAATGATAAAATGAGAAAATACGTAAGGTTAAAAAAATGTATATGTAAATAACAACTAAAGTTGTATTTCAGAATTACATTACGGGATGTTTATCAGAAATTTTGTTTAGTGTTAAAGTTTTCAAATAACATAACAAGCCTTGGCGTAAGTGCTGGTAGATTAAAGTATGTTTTATCAGTACACAAACAAAAAGTTTTTAGTTTCAGTCAATTAAAGTAATTGGCGACCAAAATATTCCTAGAAAACACATTCGAGGGATTACAAGTTTTATACATAAGCTATGTACGCCTATGTCGCCTATATTATGTGAATGTTAAAATACCGCAATACTGTAGGCAGAATAATTAAAAAATTGCAACATAGCATTAAAAAAAGATTCCACCAAAGCTCTTTTACCCTTTGGCGGGCCATGTTTTTTTTTTTTTAAATCAAACGTCACTTAAGAATTTTTTGTGTCGCATTTTATAAGTTTACAGTAACAATTCTTTCATATTTTGGTAGTTTATACAACTGTTCTTACTAATAATATTATTTTGTAATAGAAACTCGTAAACGAATAATGATTTAAAAAAAAAATAAAAATAAATTTAATTTTCGTTGGTGGCCACCGGTGGGCCAACGGCCAATTAAAGGTTAACTTTTTTAATTTCTACAAAATCAACAACTAAATTTGTGGAAATCCATAATCTATTAATTTAATCACATTTTGAAGGGAATTTCTCAAACTCTTAAATAAAACGATTTTTGCGGTGAGTTTGAGAAAAGTTAAAAATATCTCAAACGATATCTCCAATGTGCCAAAAAGATAGATGCGTAATGACGCCAAGCTGAAGGTAATTTAATATCTGAGATAATATGTTGTTGAGATGAGCGACTGAAAACTTACGAACGTTATTTGAACTTTGCTTTGAAAGCAACCAAATTCTTGTCGTTTAAAATCAACTGAATAATAAAAATTGCAATATTTATCAAATTTTCGTAGAAAAGCTGATAAGCTCAATATAAACTGTGTTTTAAGCATTAAATTTACATGTGAAAATAAGCATGAAATGTTTACTGGTGGTTTTTTTTTAATGAAAAGTAAGAAGTTACAAACCCTTAAAATTAATAGTACATCTCTTCTCACTACGCATAACTCAATTTAGGAGGCAGGTATGGGTACTGCCGCCCGGGGAACCATTCATCGAATTATCAACACCTCTACCATAGGTCATCCCAAGTAATTCACTTTTTTTTATTTTTATAGTGAACACCTCACAAGAGTCCCAACTGCTCCCGTCTGGAGCCAGTGAGACTATGGCATCCCCAATTGGGGTATGTTGTGAGGCTGAAGTAAGAAGGTAAGCGGGAAAGGGAAGGAGATGAGGAAGAGGAAGGTGAGTACCTGACTATTCAGATCTAGTCATTAAACACGGCTAAAGCCATTTCAAGCAACGTTTCAATTCTGAATGGTGGTCTTACACCATGGCGATACTGAGGGTATCTTCCACTCTGGAACGTGCCGCAAATATAGTATATATTATTTTTAAATAAAACGAATTAATCAAATAAAATGTATTTACAAACCCGCGACCTTCGGAATCGGAGTCCAAAGCCTTACCTCTGGACCAAACCTGTAGATACCAAACATACAAAACATATAATATAGACAACATATAATATAGACAACATATGAATATGTATAGAGTGTAATTATTAATTATATAGACAAAGATCGCCCTGATAAGAGACTGCTGTTCAGCATCAAAATTTATTAACATAGGGTTGGAAACAAATTATACAAAATTCAAAAGTATAATTTATTTATTTATTTATTAAAGAATTTTATACATAGTGTACATATTGTGTTATTTCGCCCGCCATGCTAGGGATGTCCCTGTGTTATGGCGGGTGAAGTATATGAAGTATACAATAAAAAAATTCTTTCAATATATCTCAATTGTGGGGTATAAAAGCAAAAATGACGAAATTGAGTCACAAATGCCAATCTATGCGCAATGTCCGTAGCTACACGATAGTTTTTGAGATACCTAGAAAAATCAACCGCAAATCATGGAAAAATCGAAGTGAAAATAGGGTTTAGATGAAAATCACCTTTTTCCACAAAATTCAATCAAAAATTCAAAATAAATACAACATAACCCATGAACACATTATTATAATAATTCACTTTGGAATATACTTTTTAAGTTATTAGTTATTACTAAAAAATCACACGAAATATGCGAAGAATTCTTTGATCGTTTTTTTGTGATTTACCGAAAACAGTACTTTTGGAGAGTGGCGTTTTTGCATTTAAACCCTTCAATTGTTACACTTCTAATATAATATGTATAACATTTTTCAATAATAATTATTAGATTTTTTTCTCTCTTCTTTTTTTATCTCTTCTTTTTGGTATCATTCAGATATACATCATACCTGTAGATATACAAACACAGCAGAGCGCCCGGTTTTTTGTGAGATTTGGCGCGTTCTTGTTCTTGCGGCGGATGCGTCTGCCCACCATCTACGTGGCGAACCAGATCGCGAAAGTATAGAATATAATGACAAATAAATAACCTACAATAAAATATTTAAATTTGTTTTAGACCACTTTAATTTTAATTACACTCTACCGGTTTCGGAAGAACCATTCCTTCGTCAGGAGAATATTAAAACTAACCTATGATACAAAATATTGATAGATATATACCAAACATTTAGGTGCTGGAGTGGGAGGTCAAAGGAGGAGGGGGGTAGTAGTGATTTTATCACAAATCCCTTTCAATGGCGTAGGATCTTATATTTATCTAATTTTTCTTCACTTAGTACAAAAAAATTGCCTCTTTGTATTAAACCCGCGTTCTATACTGACAACAACTTAGGTAAATTATTAAAAAACATTAAAGATAGAGATCATAAATTAAGCCACTCAGGCATTTATCAATTATGTTGCAATGATTGTCCATCATTCTACATAGGAAAGACAACAAGAAATGTAAATATTAGAATCACGGAACATTTAAGATGTTTAAATAATAATAATTTTTCGGAGTTTGCCAATCATCTTATTTCCACCAATCATACTTTTAATAAGGACACAGGGGTTAAAATTCTTCACCGTAATAATATAAGCAAAAAATTAGATAACCTGGAAGCACTTGAAATTAAAAAATCCATAAATAATAACGCTAATATATTGAATAACCAAATTAATTTATCGTTTAGTCCCATTCTAGATATGTTTCCAATAAACCGCTCTATTATTGCTGGTTTTCCCGCAACTACCCCCCTCCCCCTTTGACCTCCCACTCCAGCACCTAAATGTTTGGTATATATCTATCAATATTTTGTATCAAAGTTTAGTTTTAATATTCTTCTGACGAAGGAAGGGTTCTTCTGAAACCGGTAGAGTGTAATTAAAATTAAAGTGGTCTAAAACAAATTTATATATATTTATTGTAAATTATGGCGAGCCACAAAGTAAATGCTTATTACAAACATGTAATAAATAAACTCTTCTGAAAAGTCTAGTATATCCGCCCGACTGCTAATCATGCTTGCAATGTAGGTAGTTTTCGGAAAAAACATACACGTAATGAAGATAAGCAAGCAAGTGCTTTTCTTCATTACGATCGCATCAATAGATATTGTCTTATATGTAAAAGTTAATGTTTGTTTGTTTGTTCGTATTTTATGCGCTGTCATACCGTTCATTCGATTACGATGAAACTTTGGGGATTTGATGTGCGCATGCCCACGATGGTTATAGGGTAGTGAGCTCTGGAGTTATGAAATTATTTCCTATATTATTCATCCGATTGTGATGAAAATTTGGTGAGTTGTTGTGAACATGCCAGTAAAGGTTTTTATCTACATAGCAATATTTCTATATTTGTGAACTCTGGCGTTATGAAATTTCCAAAAAAAAGCAATATGTCACACTCTGGTTGTTTGAAAAAATGGATGTATTTTATGGAGTTTAGCTGCAGGGAAAAAGGCAAAAAGGGGAGAAGATATCCGAGAGGGGAGTTCACGGGTGGGAGGAAGAAGAAGGGGTCAAGGTGGAGAAGGTGGAAGGGTAATGCGTGAGGGAGGGTTCGCGAGAAAAGTTACAGTGAAAGGGGAACGGGAGAGGGGAAGAGAAAGCGGAATAGAAACGGGTACGAATGGGAAAGGACACGCAGGGAGATTTTTTTCTTTGTTTAAGTGGCATTCAACGCATGCCGGGTAACAGCTAGTGTTTAATAAAATCAGTTAAAAAAATATTTTCGTAACTGATTCGTGGGCAGCTAATCGATTCTGGCCCCGCCCTAGTGCAGATAGAATGGTGGGGCCGTAAATCAGTCAGGGCGGACCTTCGGGTACGGGACGGGACACGGGGCATAGGAATCGGGCACGGGAACCCGAGCGACAGAATTGGCTCTCGAGCGGTTAATCTCTGCTTGTCCGAACACCTCCGACGAATTGAGCGCGATTGATTGCATACAATGTTTATGTGGATATTCAAATCTTTAAAAGTGATTTTAATTAAGGAATTTGATGCAAAAATAATTATATTTTTTATTATATAAATTCATACCAGTTGTAACATAATATTTTTAGGTTATAAAAATTATTAACATGTGCGGGTAAAATTTGGATGAGGATAAATTACTGAAATGAAAGAATTGACCATCCTTTAAATAATTATATTTATTTTAAAAACACACACAATGAAATGATAATGATCAATTATTTTAAAACATTATAAATTTATATCTAGGGTCATGTAAAAATAACGACAGTAGTCGCCATTTTTATGGTTTGCAAATGAAAACTGAATCTAAAATAGGGAAGACATCTGGAAGAACTAATATATTATATAAGGGGCGCCAGCTCAGTTAGATACATACTGAACACATTTATAAATTAAAACAGTAATTCCATAAGATTTATCTAAATTTCAATCTCATAATGGAAGCGTTTCTTACGTGAACAGACTGAAGTCCGCCTGCTCGAGACTCCTCCTCTGGCATGACCAACTCTCACCGGCTTCAAAACCAACTGCTAGAAGCTTTTAAATTGTGAACTAAACAGCGCGGCGTGGCAAGCTAAAATCTCTCCACAACGAACGGCTGTAAAACAATCTTATAGGCAGTGTGAAATTTAACCGTTACACAGTCTACAGAGGAGTTCTGGTATGAACAGAGTATGAACTGTATTTTAGGTGACTTTATACTGCAATAGAAATTAGATTCCCGGAAGTCTAAGTAGAATAGTGATTGCACATACCTACATAGATTACATACAATATAAATGAAGCGACGCGATGCCACCGAACAATATATTTTAAACGGACTAATGACATACAGAAACAGTTGGTAAAGGTATGTGGTATCGTATTGGCTTTATATTCCTAGATAAATAGGTTCGTCTGCAGTCAACTACTTACGGCCCGGTAGTAGGCACTCAAAACGAAGAGGAAGGAGGAGAGATTCGTAAATACGAATGTTAGAGTAGCACGCGCATATTAAATTATGGGTACAATATTCAAGCGAAAATTGTGAAAATGATTATAAAACACGACTGGTTTAAAATCGAGCAAACATCTTTCGACAAATGCTTAAGCTGCATTTCAAGGTACACTATGATTATAGCTATAACATGTTATAACACGTTAAATAACAGAACAAAATGTGTTTTTAATAATTTTCGGAGCATACTTTGCGATTTTTTTCTATCGAGTGAATTTCATATAATTACCGTTTTGGACTCGACGAAGAGGATTGTGATAATCCCATCGCAGATGGTGCAAATTTCGGTCTGTGACGTATCGATCGATACCGAAGACGGACTCACAACGCCTATTCCATCAAGATTGCGCTAAATTTCGAAATTGTGCATTACATGTGGATTAGGCCTACAGGGGACAGACACCACGATAAAAAAACGCGCCGCTTACTCTACCTCAAGGTTGTGTGGAAAATAGTTTTTTTTAACCAAATCGCACATTGAAGCTACTATGCGGCGCTCTTTTTAACGTACAATAAGTTGGAAAGGAGATATTGTCAAAAAACTGTAATTAAGCGCCATTTTTTCAAAATGACGGCGCGAGCGGCAAAGAAACGAGGTGGCAAAGTTTAAATTCGGAAAGAGCACATCAAATCCATAATATTACCAATTTCAAAACTCCCGGAAAATTTTCCAGGTATAACTATTAAATGACTGGATTATTAGGTACTACATACTTCTAGCGTACGTGTCATTTTGACATTTATTTTTTAGGTTATGTTTACGTACGTTAAATTCATAGCTTTGCCGTGTCTTCTGAATCTAAAAGCGAATATGAGAATGACCTACTAATATTATTATTTCTAATGAAAAAAACTCCACGTCTTTATGAAGTCAATTAGTACCAGAGAAAGACTGGCAGGTTTTTCTACAGTACGATTGTCATTTAATTTATGGCTACAATGGGAATACACCTGAAGTTCCAACGTGCTGTTACCTATTATAATGAATTGCTGAAGAACTCTGTTTCGTTTGCGACTAAATGCAAATATATATTTTTTCGTGTCTGATCTATAATAACAACTGTATTTCAATCAACTGTCAGATCAATACATAACAAATAAAACCTTAGATTTTATTTTATTTTATTTATTAGAGTTACGAACATTCTTTATCGACTTGAGCGACAGAGCAATATAAAACCTGTTTTTTTCGGATTGCTTAAGATTTTGTGGTCATCATTTTGAAGTTTTTCCGCCCACATTAAAAAAAGAATTCCTCTGAATTTGAATACGGAGATTTAAAAACTGATTATATTTCTATATATCCAATGAATTCATCTATCTTTTATAGATTAATATACATTCGTGGAGTTTATTAAAAAAATATATATATAAACTTTAAAGCTTTTTAAAGAATCTAGTGAATATTTGCCATATTTGGCTACAAAGCATTCTGTGGTTTTGGAAATAGTGCCGTATTATGGCAAAAAGCGTTCAATAATAATAATAATAATAATTGGATAATTTGTAGAGCGCCGTTTTTGTGAGAAATCACCTCAAGGGCGCTGTTCAAGTGGTTATAAATTCATATATGACAGTGATAAGTATTTTTATATCATTAACTAATAAAATAACGACATATAAATTTAGTTTGCATAGATTGAATAAAGAAACATAAAAAAATATATACCTATATATCAAATTAACTTTTTGGAGGCGTGACCCTATCCCCTCCACCTTCCAGAAGTCTCTCGCCAATCTAACCGGTCCATATCGGCGTCGCTATATGGAAATATGGGTTGTTGTAGTGTGCCAGTGTGATTCTAAAGCATCTATTTTCATAAAAAATATTTTTTTTTATGAAAATTTTTTAATAATGGTACATGTTAATTCATACTGGTATTCCATTAAAAGCATATGCTTGTGGATGGAAGAAGAAATAGTATGGATTGTAAGTAGTCCAGATATCGTTTACGTAGCGTACATAGAGGATAGTATGTTCATACCTTAACTTAACTTCTTTATGCCCACTATAAAAGTACCTTATATACAGAACTAGAAAATTTTTAATTGTTCTGAATTTCAAAAGGTTATCATTTATTTACATTAGTTCCATACAAGAGGCCCTGAGGAAAAAAATTCCATCCCGTTATATTTGGAGATGTTGCGCGAAGGGTTCATTTTAATTCATGGAAGAAGAGAAAGATCTAGGAAGGAAAAGGTATGAAAGGGAGGTAGGAATCTCGTGTCAATGTGTCCAGGATAGATATATATTATGTATCCTTCCCTCCCACTAGGTGAGAGGGTCGAGAGAGACGCAAGTGGGCAGACGCATTCCATGAAGCCGGGCACCCCTGCTAAGTCGCTTAAGGTAGCGAACCACTTGGGGAGATCTGTGGCACAGATGTTGGTTATCCAATTAAGAGTTCTCGGGCAGCGGTACCCATACCAGCCTATACAAAATATTACTTTTAAATTAACTAGTCAATCTAAGAATATAAAGAGTAGGTGCCTTAATATAATCATTTAATAAACTGGGAATTATCAACAACATAATTATAATCTACAATTAAAATTTTACGAAAAGGTTATAGATAATCAGGGCTTTTTTTGACGTATGAACTAATTAAACGTATGCATGAATAGGCATTTTGTTTTATGCCTATTCGGAGCGATAATAAATATGCGATTTTTCCGCACGGTGAATTGCAGTAACACCAAAATCGCGCCTAATAAAAATGTTTTAAATACATTCGACATGAGAATGAATATGAAATAATTTGTTTTAATTAGTTTTATGTGTAGATCTGAAAATTAATTTTAATAGCTTTTATCCTCTATTTGAAATAATCAATCAAGAACAGAAGCGTAGATTATAATTTTGATTTTACATTCAATATTGGAGAGCTACGATTTGTTCCGAACTTGGTTGAAGAAAAGTGGTTTACAGATCATGTTAACTGATATAAAATAGCTCTCAACTTTTCTTTGATAAAGCTGACAATTTGATCCTTTCTGACAACGACCAGCTTGTGCAGCTAGTCTTTGTGAATTAATGGATAATAATTAAGAATGTAAATCAAAAACAAAAACCCTCCGCGAAGGTTTTAATGAACAATAAATACAAAAACAAAAAGCGGTAAGTGATTGTCGGCCATTAATCAAAAAGTTTCAGTTATTATGAAATGTATTAAAAAATAATCCCCTTTGTCAAGTTTTCGGATACAAAAAGGGTCCAATTAGAGAAGGATTTCACCCAATTATTCACGTTCGCAAACGACTTTGCCGTTTTTTATATCTTCCCGAACAAACAGCTAACGGCTCCTAAATCCCGGATTTCCATCGCGGATACATCCCTGATTTCCATTTGCCTTAGTAAAATACAAACCCCAACCGTGTTTTTATATAACAATGTGTGAACCGTATTTTGATATTAGGGTCAGGCTTCCCTGAAGACCCCGAAGGTAGACTCAGGTGAAAAAAACCTAATATCGAATAAACCAACTGTATAACCATATCGGGTAGACTTATATTTCTCCAGGCTTGTTAGTCCTTAAGTCACAAAAAATGAAAAGGTCGGTCTGCTCGTATTCTTGCACATTTCTCAAAGGGATGTCTCCCGGCATAAAACCTTTTTCAGGCTTGTGTAATATTATTTACTGAAGTTTTTTAACTACGAGTTAACTCGGTAAACATCTCAGCATTTCCTGGTTCGAGTGTTCAATGTGGTCACACAAAGCCATCTGATCTGAGCACATATATTTTACTTGATTCATACCCATAAATTGAATTATTCGTATACTTTTCGTGCACCACTGTTATTCTGTCTCATGCGTCTCCCTACTCATTGATTTGATTCACTCCATATCATCCTGGAACTTCTCCGACTTCTGCTTTCACCCACTTGCACGTGATGTTCTCTTGACACTCCTTCCTTCTTCCACCCAACCAATAAAGTCCAAACCTACTAAATTTCCCTTTCTTAACAGAGTTCAACAGCTTGAATCAGTCATACATTCATAACTGATATCCACAGTATTAATATTATAATTTTTTAATCTTTAAAAAAGAGTTACAAGCAATAATTATTTTGCTGTAGAGACTTCACTCGGTATTACACCTGTTCTGAGGTCTACATAATACAATTTTTTTTACAGTCATAAAAAAATAATCAAAGTTTAGAAGTGTGTTGCGTGTTAATTGTGTGTATTGTGTATGGTTCGTGTAGGATTATACTTTATTTTCCAGGTTATTTTTCTTATGAAATCTCTTCCTGTTAAGTATAAATTATTCTATTTTACTATGGTGGCGCATTAATTTAGTTTCGCATCTCACTGATCTACGAGTATATCTTTTTATTATGAATACCGCACTATTGTCCTAACACTCCCGTCTGGAGCCAGTGAGACTATGGCATAGCCAATTGTAGTATGTTGTGAGACTGAAGGTGGTGGGAAGGAAAGGGAGATGGGGAAGGTGGGGTGTACCTGGCTATTTAGGTCACCAAATACGGATAAAGCCATTTCAAGCAACGTTTCAATTCTGAATGATGGGATGGTCTCACACTGCCACCGGGCGATACTGAGAGCATCTTCCACTCTAAAACGTGCCGCAAATATACTACATATTATTTTTAATGAATAAATTGTGAAAACACAACATCATTATCATCACATTTGGCTATACAACTCCTGGTGGGTCTTAGCCTCCTCAAGAGTCTTCCTCCACTTATATCTTTTTTGTACCAGCTCTCTCCAGTTTGGAAGCTCCAAGGTAGATATAGGTCTTTGAGGACGTTGTCGCTCCATCTTAATCGTGGCCTTCCCAGGCTCCTTCGCCCTATTTGTCTAGCGTTTAGCAGGGACTTTGGTGCTTGAGGTTCGGTCATTCTCTACACATGACCCAGCCACCGAAGTCTTCCCAATTTAAAAAATTTGGTGACGTTTGGTTCCTTGAGATTATAGAGCTCATTATTGTAACGTCTGCACCAAAATCCATTTTCTAGAAGCGGTCCGAAGATACGCCTCAAAATTTTCCTTTCGAAAACGTCATCGAAAACAGTGCTCGCTCATTCCTCTTAGTTCGTACCCCGTCTCAGCTGCGTACGTGAACATTGGTCTAATTAGAGTTTTGTACGCTAATATCTTGGTGTTTCTGGACAACAATCTGAATTTTATCCGCTTTTGTAGGCGGAAGTGACAGCGATTTGCGCTCACAATGCGTTTCTGAATCTAATCTGTAGTATTTAGTACAATCATTTGGTAGTTTTATCTGGAAAGTTTTCCGAGAGTTTTGAAAATTGGTGATTTTATAGATTTCGATGTGCTCTTTCTGAATTTCAACTTTGCCACCTCGTATCTTTGCCGATGGAATACGGTGCAATCGAGAACGAAGAGGATTGTGATTGGTCTGTTAATCCCATCGGAGATGATGTGGATGAATTTTCGATCTGTGACGTCTCCATCGATGGTCCATCTGGAACAGCAAAGCGAAGAAGATTGGGCTAAATTTTGAAATTGTGCGTAACATGTGGATTAGGCCTACAGGGGACAGACACCACTCATAAAAAAAACGCGCCACTTACTCTACCTCAAGGTGGTGTGGAAATCAATTTTTTAGGCAAATCGAATATTGAAGTATACTTTGCGGCGCTCGTACGCCAAAACTATAGATTTTACAACAACAAAAAAATAGTGCGGAAATTGTAGGAAATTTTTTCAACTTAATTTGTATGTACATGTTTTTATCTTAAAATGAGTCAGAAAGGAGATATTGTCAAAACAATGCTATCAGGCGCCAATTATCCAAAATTGCAAAGATACGAGGTGGCAAAATTGAAATTCAGAAAGATCACTTCGAAATCTATAATCTTACCAATTCTCAAAACTCCCGGAAAACCTTCAAGGTAACCCAAATGTCTGTTGTTGTTAGTTTTCAGGGATCCAAAATGTGAAATGACACGAATTAATCAAATAAAATTTATTTGCATTTCTCTAAATAAGCATTCATAATTTAATAACTTTCGCATTCCCAAAAGTGTGTGAGAGCATGAGCTTTTTGCCTATCTACAAGAGAGATTTTCTACGTAATCTTCAAGGGGAAAATAAGGTGCGCACCTCTTAGACAATTTCTTTATTTCTGCAATAGTATCAGATTTTCTTGAAGTATGAAACAATATCATCTAAGAGTTTTCAACCAAAAATACGCTTGTTTTCTCTGTGAAATTGAAAAACAAACGAATTTAAATAAGCTTTCGAGTGTCCTCAAATTTTAGTAAGAAGGCAACTACCACATTTTTTGCTTACTCCAGTATTAATAACTCAGCTATTGTTCCCATTTGAAAGACGAGCGATTTTAAATAATATTTCGTTATTTACTTTTTCAGTGAAGCACTTGACTTCCCCTTAAAGGTTTATTTCAGAGGTGGAATGGAGAATAACTGAAAGTTATTGCGTCGTATGTTTTTCAAGAATATCCCCATTTGAGGTAATTTATTTTTTTAACATTTCTGTTCTTCATTATTATTGCTGTTATTCCGGCGTTTAGGCTATAAGATAAAAATAAGAGTAAGAGACATTTGAACAAGAGTGTGATCAGTTTAGGTGTCTATAATTTTTAACCTCCGACTTTCAAAATATACGTCGAATATTACAAACTCCACGTCACGTGCAACTGCATTTTTTGAAAGGTAGTTTGTTCTTCACAAACTATTTGTCAGAAATTAAGCGAAGATTCAAACAAACGTGAAATTTGGTTTGGATCCAGGTTAGAACTTAGCATAAGATTTAGAATAAATAGTTTGTGATTATTAAGATAGATGGCAGACCAGTAAGTTTTACCCCTCTCAACAGAACTGAAGTTAATATATTATTTGTTAAATTATTTATTATTCTCTTCTGCATCAAACTACCTAGAAAGAAACATATGTCAGTTCCGTTGGGGGGAAATTAAAGTCCTTGGGTTGTATTATTTCGGTGTCAATAAAAAAATTACACTTGTTCGCTAAAAACAAAGTGTATTGGGGAGGGGGAAGTCTGATAAAATGGAAGGGGAATGCTTGATGGGGGTCGCGAGAAGGGTGAAGGTGAAAGTGGAAGGCGGTAGGGGAAGGAGTCCCGGAAGGGGAAGAGTTGGCGGAAGGGGGACGGGACGAATGGGAAAGGACATGAGAATATGAGAAACAATTTCTTTATTTAAGTGACATTCAACGAATGCCGGATATCAGCTGGTAGCTGGTGTACTATATTATATAATTATTTATTGTTTATTTTGTGGTTTTAATGAATTATTACATTATTACATTACTTCTATCTCGAAACTCCGATACCTTAACACAGCGGTTCCCGGAGTGGGTTCCGAGAAACTTTAGGATCAAGCAATGGTCGCCAGAGATCCGCAACGGTTCCCCAAAACTAAGAATATATGTCAATTGCAAACATTTTAATTATATTACGATTCATTTGTTATCGATGTATTTTTTTACAATTTTTTTATTAGTTTCAATAGCAAAGTTTGTACATTCTGTAGATATAAAGTATAATATAAGTATAATTTTTTTGTCTTTTTTCACAGTCCTCCTCACTAGGGTTTCCTGTTCTGAGGCGGCCTGCAGTTTTTTTAAACTTTTGTATTTATTGTTGAGTTGTCTTTATATCGTCTTCATAATGTTTGCAAGTTGATTATTACTTTGATCTCTCAGCCATGTTTTGAGTTTTGTTTTAAATATACTCATTTCCTTTATTTTTTTCGTTTGATTTGGTAGAGCATTGAACAATTTCATAGCATGGAATTTATTATTTCTCTGTCCAAAAGATGTGATCAAACTGGGTGTAACCAGGATATTTTCGCTTATTGCCCTGGTTGAGTATTTATGTTGGGCTGTATATGAATAATCATAGACATTCTTGAATATTAATGGATATTTATAGATATTTATGGATATGTATTTATTTTATATTATAGAAACAGTACAATGATTACAGTGATAAAAAAAGTTAAATATACTAAGTGGTATTTCATGGTGGGTACTTATGATACATTTCTTGGTAATGTCTTATTTTGCAATGTATAATTACCGAGTGATATGCGTAGTGTGTAGGTGTGTGAGTATGTGTGAGTATGTTTGTAGGTGTGAGAAGTGGTGATCTGTGGAGCGATATGTATGCGCATTGAACAGTTTATATTATCGACATGGTGCTCCTTGGATTCGGTCAGTGAATGGACGAGAAAATTTCGATGTTAGAGTTTTGGCAAATATTATTGAATGTATGAAGAGCACAGTTAATTTGCGGATTAGTAAATATTCATGTGTAAAAGATATTCATTGGACATTTTTATGAATATTGGATATTCTTAGATACTAATGGCTTATCTTACTTCTTATCTTACTAATATTATAAACGCGAAAGTTTGTAGGATGTATGTGTGTTTGTTACTCTTTCCCGCAAAATCGATAGAATGGATTTTAATAAAACTTTACAATAATATAGCTCATACATCAGAATAAAATATAGGCTATAATTTGTAAAGCTAGCTATTTATTTTCAATATATTGAAAATAATAATTATTGTTTAATAGAAAATGTCAAAATTTGAGATTGGCATTTTGCAAAACAATGATTATTAAATCAAAATTCTATTTTAGATAATATTTAAATTTGTGAATTTATTTAAGTACTCGCCTAATATTTTGAATCAAATCAAGAATTATATATATTTTAAATAAATAGGTTAAGAATTTTTATATAAACGTAGGACCTAGGAAAAGAAAATAGATTACTCGAAGCACTAATCCTACTCAGACGAAGTCGCAGGCAGAAGCTAGTTATTCATATGTATGGATATTCAAGGATATTCATGAATAATCATATAATATTCAAGGATGTTAATGGATGCTTATGATATTTACAGATATTTACAGAAATTTATGGATATTAATTAGGGAGAATTTCGAACACCAAAGCCAGAAGTTGTTAAATAAAGTATGACGATATTAGCATGAACTAATGATTACTAAATAATAGGCAAGAACTTGGCATAACTCATATAATAATAGCCTTCATGCAACCGTAATAATATTACTTGACGGTTTTAAAACACTTTTGCATACTTAACTCATTTTCGCCAAATTTGTGGCTTAGCTCCCTTGACATCTACGTCGACGAATATGTCGTTAAGCCACAAAATACAAATTTTACAGATAGAGCGAAAAAACAACATAACTTCAAAAATAATAAACACAAATATTGTGTCTTCTATCAATTTAAAATATTCATTATTATTTAAATAATGTTTTGACTATACAATATGTCTCGTCGTATATAATGGAGCTTACGACGTATTGCAACTCAGCGATTTTGCCTATGTGGGACAAGACATGTACCTTAATAATTAAAACAGAGATCAAACGATTTTTCTAGGTTATGATATTTTGCCAGACGACGTGTTACCACCAAGAACAGACTTTAAAATTAATAAAAAAGCATTTTTGCATTTGTAATGGCTTATGACATATTACGGTTGCGCGTACTGAATGGTACACAACTTCAAATAGAAATGCCTTCTATGCAGATATTAATGGAAACCAAGCAGTTTTAAAATATACTTACCAGTCCGTAATTATGCAAATAAACAAAGGATTCATATTATATTTTATCCAAAAGAAAACAATTGCCTTTAAAATGATAATATCCATAATCAGCGGCTTTAAGAGCGATTGACCAGCAGCTGAGAATAAAAGTTTAAAAATGCTTGCAACTGTACAGGAAGGTTCCAATGAGAAAAAACGTTTTTTCCCCGTAACTTGCTTTAATGTATACCTACATTCAAGAAAGATATAAAAATCCTCAAAACGCACGATGATAATTTATTAAATATCGTGTACTTGTTGTAAGTGTTTTTTTATCATAAGTATTTATGATTTTTTAATAATGTATAAACAAAATAAGTGTGTAAAAAAAATTTGAAATATTTTGGTTAGTAAAGACCTTAAATAAATAGAAAAAATTGAGGTATTTTTGTCATCAAAGACGTTCTCGGATTTATTTTTTAATGATTTTAATTTAACTAAAACTTAAATTTTGAAAACTGTGTTGACTATATTTTGCATGGTTTATTTTCTGGTATGATTATATGATTTGAAATTTGTGGTTTTTTAATAGAATCTATCGTTTGAAAATTGAACAAATCTGCCAACGACCAACGGTATAACCTTAGTATATTAAAAATACACTTAGTTTATCAAAATTTTAAAATTGCGTGTACGAGATAAAATAACCATCTTTCAAAATCAATTTATGTTTTTTTGTAAAAAAGAATCAATACGTCTAGAATTTGATTTAAAAATGACTAATTTTTGGTATTCTCTGGTAATACCCTCGTAATGCCATCCCATCTCGTCTGGAGCTGTTTTAAGATAACAATTATTCGACAGGTTGTTACGCGGTGGTGCTATTATTAATCTCAAAGAAAGGAGCCATGGAAAACTTAAGTGCAGCCCCACAAAGAGTGTTATTTCCTGGAACTAAGGCAGAATCAACAAGCCATGGGAGAGACGCGGAGGTGAAAACAAACCCTTTAGAATATGTCTGGAGCAAGTTTCCTGCAAAAAACGGCAGAACGGATAATGACAGCTGAATTATTTACTAGACCGACAGCGCCCTTTTAAGGGAATGGTTTTGGGACAGATCAGATATTTGATCTCGTGCTTTGTTCTAAGTATGATGAGCAGTGAAGATAATGTGGTCTAAGAAATAATAACTTTTTACAAAATCATCATTATTTTAGACGTAAGATTAATAGTATTCTCAACATGGCTCCTCTAAAGTACCTTTTTTTACAAAGTTTGTAATCCATAAAAAAGATTATAACATTTTCACTTATTTGACTAGAAATATATTTTACTTGATTTAGAACTAAATACATTATAGATTTGATTCACTTGATCGTGTCTTGTCTTCCTCGGGCGTCCCCTACTTCTTTTACCAATTCATATTGGTATACGAACATAAAAAATATATAGTTTTGTTACAACTTAGGTATATATAGGCACCCACATACCTTTATTTTGTAAATTTATTTAATATCTTTTAATTAATGGAGACAATATTAGCGAAACTCAATTAAAAATCTGAAACAGAAAAATTAAAGATCCGGTCACACCTGGGACGCGAACCCAGGACCTTTGGTTCGAGTCTTAGATGTGACCCGATCTTTATCAGTTTTTTTTTTTTGTTTCAGATTGTCGATTGAGTTTCGCTATTATTGTCTTCATTAATTAAAATATTACAATTTGAGTTTTAACTCATAATTTTTTTTTATAATAATTTATTACCCTCTGCACTTGAGGTCCTGGGGGAAATAATTTCCTTCGAGGACTAAACCACAATTGGGGATGCTGTGTGGAGGGTCTTTTGAGATAATAAAGGGGTAGACCTGTGTCTTGAAGAAGACCGTGATGTATGAGGGAAGAAACTCAGTGGCCGAAAAATCATTCCGCAGGCGAGCTGTTGAACACAATGACGATTAGTAAAATCGACGAGCTTGAATGTGGCGAATGTCAACCGTTTAGAAATGTTGGACGCGCGTTTAGAATGTCACATTTCAACAAAGTTCTGTACCACATATCTTACAATTTTTAAATTAGAGTTTAATACGTTAGTAGTGTCAGTTGATTTTTTTAAATCGATTAAGAAAGGAATAATATATATTATTTTGTTTCTGTCAACGCTTTGGATTGCACCAAATTTATAATAGTTATTTAAAAATATGTAAGTTATTTAGCTGTATTTCTTTGAATGTTTGTAGTATTGAATATTTTTTTACATATTTTGTATGTTGTAAGTACAATAAATATTGAAAAGATTTTTTCAGTATAAAGTGATAACCTTAATTATCAATCTTTAAACTATTTTGAGAGGATTTATAATAATATTATATGTTCCTCCCCAGCCCATACCGTATTGTAATATAGATTGAACAATTTCATATAAATACTCTTTTTAGGTTTTCTACTCTAAGAATTTTTCTAGGTCTTATAAATATACAAATACATTTCCTAATTCTTTTGACAAGTTCACAAATATGTGTTTTCCGTTTAAAATGTTTATCTATAATTTAATATATACCCCAAGATATTTAATTTCAGAAGTTGGATTAAGTATAGGACGTGCTTGATTACAATTAGTTCCACTACATTTACTTTGATGTATTACAATTTTTAATTCTGGTTTTGATTTAAATTTATCGGTAGAGAATGGGATATATTTTGTTTTCTCAGTATTTAAGGAGAGAAGATTTTTATCAAACCAGCTTTTCAGAGTATTCGCTAGGTTATTCACAGTATTCCAATCAGCGCCTCCAATTATTATGACTTTCATATATATATGTTTTTGTAATTTTTCTGATATGCGTCATCATAATATTATAAACAAGGTTTTTAGAAACATAATTGGCTTTATGAAGCTTTTTTTATTAATCCCTTAAAAATGTTTTAACTTACATTTTCAGCACGAAGCAAATTATATTAGAAAATGTTGTCGCGCCGCCAAATTAAATTATTTTGTTTTCTTAAGGCACCAAACACGGAAATATTTCGGAACGAAATTGAAAAGATGGATGATTTTTCTTCTTTCTTGAGATATTCAAAATATTTTTTTTACAAATTTTAAAAGACCGTCGCGTCGCTACGTGTTATATAGCTACCTACTTATAATAATATTTTAATGTGTATGTGACTAGGCTATAGTGAAAGCAACAATACAAGACTATGATTTTTACGAGATCTTACTCTTTGTGTTACTTAATTTTTAGAGATCTTACTATATATTGTTTTATGTACTAGGTATATTTTAACTTAGCCTATACCTATATTTTTCAATGCATTTTTTTAAGGCAGTTTTACAGTAAGTAAAACATTTTTCTCCCTTTGCCGGCTGTAAGTCAGCCAACTTCAACAATTGATTCAAATCCGATTTACTTTCATAACAGCTTGTAATAGTTAACAGATTATCTGTGTTTGAATGTTTCTTATTTCAATGTGAAACATTTTATTGGTAATCGTGGAACTATCTACGACTTCTTTACCATCTACTTCCCAACCTTGTAATATGGTCTAGTATCTACAGGGGCTAATTTGTTCAACAACTCATATAGGTCTCGTAGAAATCGTTGTGTCTCCTTTACTATCACGGATAGAAATATGATCTGAACGGTGTTAGAAAGAGAAAATACCACGCTTTACTTTAAAAGTAAAAAAATATAATTAAACCGTACACCAAAGTTCCTGATCGCAATTTAATTTGAAAGAAGACTATGAAACCGTGGGAATTTTGTAAAATTAATACATTTTTTATTAAACGACAAAAAGAGAGTTGACGATAATGTTTATAGTAGATATATTTGCCCAAAAAAATATGTTTGTGTTTTTTTTTCGCTATTAGTAATTTTAGTTATAAAAAACGTATGGTGAGCCATTTTTAAAACTTTTTGTGTTTGCATTCAAAATTTTTGAATATTTAAAATTACATGTATTTCAAATTACAAAATTTGAAAGCTTGTTTTATCACCTTGATATGTTCAGAAATATTCCGTTTTTTGGGGTTTTTTTATTATTATTATTATATATTATCAACTCATAGAATCTAACGAATACAAATAAAACTATGTATGTATGAATAGATTATACTTGATGTTATTTTTTTAGATATCTTTCGATTTTATTTAAGAGTACGTATTTTTTTCATAATCTGTTTCTCTCCAAAAAAGGACTCAACTTCCTTATTATGTTGTTTGTTATTCAAAATAACTGGCTTACTAATGAATATAGGTGAACTAGCGAAGCCTTTAGAACTGTTTTGTAGACTTAATTAATTCATCTATGAATTATTTGTTTCGTTCTATCTTGGAGAAACGAAAGTGGTTTAAATATGACTATAGACCTCATTCAGTAATTAACCAACTTTTTAATGTCAAAAACTAAATGCGGACTGGTAATACACATTTAGGTTAGTAATTATTAAGGTTAATATTTAGGTTAGTAGTTCAACATTTTCACGTCTTTCACAACATCTTTGCTTCAATACCTACGTTTTTTAGCAGTATTTTCCTTCTCTCGGTATATGTTTATATGTTGCTATAAATACTTATTGTAATTTTGTTAAATTTGATAAAAATAATTATATTATTTATAATAATAATGTGTCTAATATAATGTCATAATAATAATAATATGTCTAATATAATAATCTAATGTCGGTGCGTAATAATAGTTGAACAATACTCCGCTGTGGGTGCAATACTCCGTCGGCCATATAAAAGTTTACATTTAAATAAAATACCTGAAATTCATTATAAAATAAAATAGTTAACACATTAGGACTTAAACTAAGGTAGCTTAAGGGAAATTCTCCATCTATGGTGTAAGAGACTTTGATACCGTTAACTTTACAGTGTTTTTTGTTTTTTCTAAGTCGACTCCAGCTCTAGAGAGATATCTTTTTGTAGTACCCTTATAAAAACAATTCGTAAAGTTTAACAAACCTGCATATCGGTAACTTTTAATACTTGATTGGTCATTTGCTGAGGTGGTATCGCGTCTAGTTCCCACCAGTTCAATTCCACAGCTGGCTAAGTCCTCCATCACGACAAAAATCACATCCTAAAAAAATGTCATTTCAATTATTCCTCGAGGCGGTAATTTCACACAATCCAAATAATATTTTACCACAACACCGACCGCAGAGAAAAATAAATTTGATTGCAGAGAAGACTCAAACGAATGTATATTCCCAGCCATCAGAATAAAACCACTGCCTTCATAACGTGAGATTCCATTTTCTTCGGGAAATTTGTAAAGATAAATAATGATAGTTGTGTTGTGGTTGGATATATATTTTCCTTCGCCTTGTTCCCTTAAAGCTAGACTTATTATCCGGTCTTTTCAGACAGATCTTTCTTTAACACATAAAAGTATTTTCTCGAAAGAAATTTCGGGAAACAGTCGAAGCTTGGTTAGAACTAAACAAGATAGAGTTCGAATATGACTAGTTTTTTTTATTTAAAAGATTTTGCTGGCGCAGTACAGCAGACACAGATTGAAGTAAACAAATACATTTCTTTTAATTCTCCTTTACTTTATCACTTATATTTATTTACCCTTGGTGATACTCATAATATATTTCGGCAATTCAACGCCATTAAGATACTTTTTCACAAAACTAGCGCTTTATAAATTAATAAAATTGCTGTACTAGAGAATTAAAATAGGTTTCGTTTATAAAATTTTACCAACTCTTTGGTTTGCTCTAAAATGATGTACCACCTTTGTGTGACTAATTTTAAATGGAATGGAATGATATAAAATACGGACTTTTTTCCATCATATAATATATGTTTGTTTATTTATTTGTTTATTTATTGATTCTATATCATAAGGTTTACATTTTTTTTGGCCTTGCCTGTCTCACTAGGAACTCCTGTGTCGAAAGTCTAGTTTACAAATATTTTTTAATTATTATATAAAGTACATTTTTCAATAAAGCAAAAATATTTGACAACATTTTCAGGTTGGTAGGTAGTGGTAACAATAATGAGATATACGATTATATTTAAGTGAGGTGACTAATTATTATTCTTTAACACAATATTACCGAAATTCATTCGAAAATGTGAAACCAAAAAAAAAAACAGATATTAAAACAGTCACATCTGGGACTCGAACCCTGAACCTTTGCCTTATAGGGGCGCAGCTCTACTGATTGAGCTAATGTATCCCTATCTGATTCGGTCGTATTAACTGTATCAAAATTCGACTGGGAACTACCAACATTATCTTCATTTTCTTATCGAACATTTTTATTCGCTGCTATCTTTATGTATGATCTATTTATTGGCTGATATATGTATTTATGATATAAATGATAATGCTACTATTGTCTTCATTAATTAAATATTACAATTTGATGTGTTATCTATTGTTAAAAATAAAAATAAATAATTATTTGTTTTTTCTCTTCTATGTTATTATTTTATGTTATAATAATTATTATTTATGTTTAACAAAGTTTTGTTTCATATTCGGAAAACAGTTAATATTTTGTCTTGATAAATTAACGAAACAAATAATATTATTATGTTGATACTTTAAAAAGAAACTAGCAAAGTAAATATATAGCATAATAAAACTTTAAATTGCCGTTGAACACTGTATCTAACAAATAAAATAAAAAACCACTGCAATAAATTATTATTTTCTTCCGCAAAATTTGGGGTCATCGGTCTACGTCTGATATTCGATTGTACTATACCGTATTATATAGTGTTATGATATACGATTTTATTTTTGTAATTTATTGATTGCTTTAAGTTTAAACACATTGGCGTAAGAAAAAATAGTCTATTTTTACCATTTTTGTACATAACCGAAGTTTTTTTCATTAGACATTTTTCAACATTCTGGAGGGTGAAAACTTTTAACAGGCTCGGGATAATTTATGATTTTCATCGTTGTTTTGTTTTTTTTTTCTTTTCGGCATTTTGTCGTATAATACAAGCATAATAATAAACATCCCCCATCCGCTTAATTAACGTAGACTTACGACTATTATACGAAATTCTTATTAACATTTTGCCAGGCCGTAAATGACTTTTTGATTCTGTAAATATTCATGAGATTTCAAATACAAAATGTTTGCAGATCTCTTAAATCTTAAAACAAAGCTATTTAAGATGTTTTCTAGTGAAATGAATAATATTTTAAAGCAATAAAAGTCAAATCAGGCTTTTAGGCTGAATTCGAGTGCGGTTTTCAGAAAAAATTTGCTTTTCTATTTTCCACTCGCTAACTGCATTTAATAACCTATCGGTAGAGACTGTTTTGATATTAACACAAAAATGATTGTCGTATATTTCTGTGTTAATATGTTGAAGTGTGAAGATATGTTACATATAAGTGGGAATAGGTATGATGAAAAGAAGTGGTAAAAATAATGGATAAGTAGAAACAAATAAAATATATAAAACAGACATAATATACTTTTTTATTTGGCTAATTTATATAGCGCCGTTTTTCGTGAAAAATCACCTCAAAGCGCTGTACAAATAAACTAAGGTTTATAATTATAACTAGTGACTTACATATAAGACTTACAGCTAGTGACTTACGACTAAGACTTATAACTACTGACTTTACTAGTGTCTTACATTTATATTTACACCTGTGACTTAAAGTTATGGATTTACAACTAACATGGGTACTTATATTTAAAATTACGTATTTTGATTTTTGCCAGAGTTGTCACTGATAACAGTGATAACATTAAAAACCAAACATCTATTAATAGTTTGTCTGAAGTAAAAAAATAATGTTTCGATCGGTAAACTAAAATAATAAATAGGTTTTGGATTTTAAATCGTGACAATTTCATTTTATTTGTTGTGGTTTTTCCATGTCAACATTAATTTAAACTAATCTTGGCAAATATATATTTTTTATATATATTGTCTAATTTTTTCATGAAAAATGTTTTACAGTGTAATTAGAAATACTTTTATAGATTTAAATCCCACATTTTTATAAATAGGATAATAATACACACACCCGCTTTTCATCAAACCTGGGATGCATGGTCCCAAAAACTAAAACCACATTCGCTCAACGACAATTCTGGTTCATAGCTCCGAAAATATTTAATGCATTGAGTACCGATATTAAGTCAAATAATTCAGTATCCGCCTTTACCGCCCGTCTACAGCATTGGATATTTGAAAAGGGACGAGCTTTCTTTAAAGATTACATGAGTTCTTAACACTTTTAAAAACAAAACAAAAAATTATAAAATTTATCCTGTCACAGCTTTATTCCAACTTGTTTCACATCACTGAAATTGAATGTGACCATAAACATAATCGTCTTGTAGATTATATCTACCACAATTTAACCTGCGTTCAAAACAATATAATATATAATTTTATTTGTTTTATAATCTTAATGTTTATTATTTTTAATTTCTATTTCTTTCTTTAAAATATTTACCTCTCTTTATTTTTCAGCTCACTATTATTTTAATATTTGTATTTACTTTTATTTATCTTTAAATATCTTTTTTTTTCTTTTCTGCATTCTTATTTCTCATTATTTATTACCTAGTTTTTATTATCTGCTTCTGTAAAAAAGTATTTTTAGTTCATATATTCATTATGTATGACTACCACAACACGGGCAGTAGCCTAGTATGGTAGTTAAAAAAATGTCAAAAACTGTAACTTGTAAAAATTTAATAAATAATAAAAAATAAAAAAAAATAAAAAAAAAAAATCACGTTCGATTGTAATTATACACTCTACGTTTACATAGACTTTTTGCGGACAAAACTTGAAACATTTAACATTAAGCAAAATTCGAAGTTCGTCACTTAACTGAAGTCAGAAAAGATCTTTTCAAATCTACTTGGCAAAAATTCAGATTTGCATTTCGTTCATCTCTTATTTTTTTTAATATCACAGGTATAATATCAGCCAAGTCGGTCAAAATAAAATAAAGAATTTAAAAAAATATATTTTCTCCAGATATGAGTAGAGAAAATCAAAATTCATCCCACAAACTTCAAACAACATGTGTTTATTGTCAACTTCCTCGAAATTGCTGAATATTGTTGAATATATCCTCTGGGTAATGTATGCGAGCACCAGGCAAGAGTTTTATCACCCCCCCCACGGTGCAGTACTAATTTCCAACTGTCCAATTCACTCCCTCTCCGTCCGGCGCGATTTTCGATGACAGCATTGTATAACACAATATGGTTGTTAGTGGTGCTTAAATTATTATCCCGGGCATTGTCGTCAAAGCCAAACAAGCTAAATATTTTGGCGAAACATCCAGAAATAGTGTTGGTCAGTCGATTCCGTATTGTGAACACGTTCGAACTCTGCGTTAACCGTAATCAAGTATGATATTTGGACAATGGTCATAATTCGCTTGGGTTAACAGCATTAAATCCAATTTGTGCCACGCTTGTTAATGGCTTGCTGGGTTACAGGAGATTTGTATTATGGCTCCTCCAATGGGCGCAACCAAAGAAGTACAGCGGCGGTCAATATGTCAATGCAATGAGCTCATTCAGCATGCATTAACCCAAAAGTACAATTATCACGAAAACATTCTCCTGTATTTCGAGTTCGGTTTCCCCCAGAAGATCGTCAGATGGCACGGACTCCCAGACCTTAGATAGAAGTAGAAGAAGAATAGGTTCTGAGAAGAGCAGCGGATTGTGCCGTGTATCATTTCTGATCATACTACTCTAACTGGAATACAATAAATTGTTAGTAATACTTTTATTGCTGTGCAGAGGCATTCGAGGATCCTTCGTTGAGAGTCCTTTTATGAATTAGTGTAACATATATTTTTTAATTATATAAAGAAAGGTCCTAACGTGAGCGACGGTACGAGGTAAGCCATCTGTTTTCTTGAAACGTCATGTGTCACTGGGAATGTGGTCGGGTACCTCGGCTGTTACGGAAACACATTGATAAATACAGTGATGTTGATAATAAATCGTTGACATTATAACAAATACTAATATTAACACATAAATATTCCTCTTTCTTATGTGGCCGACATAATATGTAAAAAATCTCTTCTGTTGGAACTAATCATTGTAGGTACCTAGATGTCTTATATTGGGTAGAGATTTTGACATTTTTTACGTTATACTCCTGATATTATCAGTTTTAACCGATTCCACAAATACCAATTGTTTGGTTTTGAAAAAGATTAAACTTAATTCCTACCGGAATGTCATTTATTCAATTTTTACCTCTCCCTAACCATCACCTTGCTGAAAAACTATGTAATTGAAATTTGGAACAATGCAATGGCAAGATAACAGTGAAAATTTGAGTACACTTTTTTTGAGTCGAACTATTTTGAAAACCAGTTGTTGGACACAATCTGGAAGTACGTACTATCGTTTTGTACCCATCCGTTTTACTCGAGGTATCGCGGTGGAACTATATAACTGTATTGTGATTGTGTCATGTGCTCTTTCACAGAGATACAGTGGTAAGTGATTGGTTATCCCTTTTCTTGCATACCTTGTTTTTCCTACACATACTATCACCCAATCCCAGCAAAGTTTAGTTTAAAGCATTTCCAGTCCATGTTCAAGTGAATCTGAAGTTGTAATTCGGTTATAACACCAATATTTCTAAAAAGCATTCAGTTGAATCCTGAATCATGAAATTTGCGATTGCTTCAATATAACTGTTTCCAACTTGAATCGTTAAGTATATCTATAATGAGAAAAGTGAGCTTTCAAATAATATATAATGATTGGTAAAAAAAATTAACAGCGTGTGCCGTATTCTTGATTCCAAATTATAAATAATAGTTTTTAAACTTTAGCAAAATATCTAACTAAAGTTTTGAACAAAGTTATGGCCGAAAATTATAGAAATTGAAAACTACTTTAAATAATCCAAAGAAAATCCTTTGATGTCGGAACTTTATACAAATTTACACGTTTTTAATTACAAATTCTGTCAAAATACTTATAATTCGACTAAAATTTGTTTAATTTGACTATTTAATTAAACTGAAATTAAGAAGATAAAATGATTTTAAATATGGTTTCAATTCGGGAACAATTTAGAACATCATTACCTTTACGTGGAAATTGGAGGAATCTGAAACTCAGAATATTAGTCTCATCGTAACCCTTTTGTTTTAGATAGAGGACATTTTGATAGGTAGGTAGGATTTACATATTTTAGGAAATTCAGAATGTTATTAACTCTCGTATAATACAGATTGTATTTGAAATTCCTACGAGTTCAAATTCTGTCATCTACTTTCACATGCCATTTACAAAGGGCACCAAAACCACGGGAAGATTTGAATACGTATAAAACAATATTAATTACTGAACCACTCGCAGAATTGTTCAAAAGTAACAATCCTTTCTTTGAAGCTGCAATGATATTTTGTGCAAGTTTACATGTTATGCTTACACTTGTGTTGATTGCGCCAGACGTTTTCGAAGCTCTTTCCCCAAATTTCAACTTTACTATTGTTGTTTTTTTGTAAATTCGTGATTTTTTAACACTATTTAAGCCACTAACAGGCATTAAATTTGTTTTATATTTTACCAAATTTGATCGATCTTCAAAAATTATAAAATATTTATTAGGTATAAAACTTTCAAGCAGTGCCACATAGTTGACAGATATATGAAAAAAATTGACAATGATAGTATTTTGCAGTGATTATTTTACTGAAAGATCGCGAATGGAAAATACATCAGAATATATTGCAATATTTTGTCTTCTTAATTTTAGTTCATTGAACCTTGTTTACATCAATTACGAACATCACATATATAGAATTGCTTGAACTGCCTCCATTGGACCATTTAGAAATAAATGTGTCTGATTTGAATTGAAAATATCAAGTTTCATATCAATTCCGAGTTCTCTCTGAGTGTGTTTTAATGCCTGTGTCAGCACAGGCAGTTTTGGTCGTCGATTAACGAGAAACGTAATGAACTTCGTAGTTGTAGTCTACCAAAGTATATGGAATAGTAACTCTGAGTATTTAGAGTTGGTTGAGACACTGAATAGACAATCCCCATGGAGAAAAATGTTATTCTAAAATACGTTCATTTTATTCGTGAAAATGGTTAAAAACGGGACTGAAGTTCTTACGAACAAATTAACAGTGTTTCAATGTATATTTGCGGGAAAATGTAAGAATAATTTGTTGGTATACGTACGAAATTACGTGTATACCAACAAATTATTCTTACATGCTCCCGCCAATAAACATTGAATCCCTGTTAATTTGTTCGTAAGAACTCCAGTCCCGTTTTTAACCGTTTTCACGGATAAAATGATCGTATTTTAGAATAAATATTTTCTCCGTGCATATAAGTGAGATTGATACCAATTTGAATGAAAACTATTGCTGCCAATCTATAGGGTATTTCAATAAGGACGCTTGATTTTAAAATATAAATAAAATGAGCTGTGTTTTAGATATCCACTCATTTCTTTTATTTTTTCAAATTATATTTTATTGCAATAATTGTGGAGTATAACGTCTTTCAAATGTTTACTGCGGCTTTACTTGGTAGTGCACGAGCAATTTAAGGGAATGGTTATCTCGCGAGGCAGCAAATTAAACAGGCCACCGAGATCGTGCGATTTAAGGCCTTTAGACTTCTTCCTTAATTCACACTGGTCTTCCATTAAAAGCATTTACTTGTGGATGGAAGAAGAGATATATAACCCGTGTGTACCTATAAAGTGGGGCTATCTTAAATTGCACATCTATTTAAATAAACCATAAACATTTGACGTCCTGAAAGTCAACATAACAAACGTAATCCAGCAGCAAATTTAGCCAGATTTATGGGACAAAGTAATTGAATATCGGCCCTCCCGAATTCATACCACCAAGCTATGATAAAAAAAATTTAGCAAATAATTTTAAAAAATCTGGATATCTAACACATATCTTGTTTTATTTACATTTTAAAATCGAGCGTCCTGACTGAAAGACCATATACATTACAACCATACACATACACAATGAAATACAAATGAATGAGAAAAATGTTATTCTAAAATACGATCATTTTATTCGTAAAAACGGTTAATAACGAGAATGAAATTCTTACGAACAAATTAACAGGGTTTCAATGTTTATGTTTACATTTTCCCGCCAATAAACATTGAAACACTGTTAATTTGTTCGTAAGAACTTCAGTCCCGTTTTTAACCGTTTTTACGAACAAAATGATCGTATTTTAGAATAACATTTTTCTCCGTGTAAGACAAGCAAATGAAATTGATTACATATGTATCCACAAAAGCATTTCAACGTTAAATATTTTTTCCTGAAGTAAGAAAAAAATTTGCTTACTTTAAGCCCATAGATATACCCAGAACACCCTTCAGTCGACTTACAACTTCAGTGGTGTGCGGTAGGGGGCGCTAAAATGGAGAGAACTCGCAGGGGAATGCTTAAATATACATGACAACCATAATGACAAGTTCATAGAAGGTAGGTAAGTACTTTACGTTGAACGAACTTTTGTTTAAGTACTTTATTGCCGGGCATTTTTACTTTGTTTGCTAAACAAGGAATGACACTTAATAAAGTAGAGTCCTTCAGGAGACTTCATTATGCCATTCCGATTATTTCTCGGAAATCAAAGTTCTTTACATTTCAGTATTTTATGTAACTTGTGGAAATAGTGGTAATCGGTGCTTATAGCACCCAAATATCCGTGATAAATTATATTCATTTTCGGAGAAGTAATTTTTTTTTACTAACAGATATACCAACAGCAATTAACCAATTTATTTAAATCTCAGATATTTTTCTTCTTCTGTGCGTATAAAAGAGGATTTTTTAATTTTTTTTATTTATTTTATTGAAAAAATAGTTAATACATATCAACAAATAAGTCCTGCTAAGCCAATTGAATTGGATTGTCAACAGGTGCTTATAGTTTAGTTACATATACATTTGAAAAGTTATAATTTACATCTTATATCTACAGATTCAACATTTTTTCATACATATCAATATAAACATTTTTTCCATATATTCAACCTTATTCATATAATAACATTGCTTTATAGTATCAGGTAATAAATAAAATATCTTCGGTATGTTGTATTCAAACGTTCTCTGTCCGTACTTATGATTAAATTTCGGAACTATTAACCCGTCGTTGCGCGTGAATCCAGTGCCATATTTATGTTGTAATTTCTCTTTATGCTGCGGGTTTAGGCTGAATTATAATTTTGTGCCATAGTATATCCTTAACAGGTAAACTTTTGGCACTCTGAAACAGCTACGGTGTATTATGTCTCTGTTTGAAAATATCAGGTAATAATTTTACAATTGCGTTTTGTACAACTTGGACTTGTTTCAGATTGGTTATTATTGTTAATCCATATTTTATAATAGATTCTGCCAGTGACTTATAAATCATTTTAAGTGTTTCAATTGATAGGATAGCAAGCAAGCAAGAGCAAATGTTCCGTCATATTTACTAGGACTTTTGGCCGTGCAATCCAAGATCATACACTTGTTGCTCTTCTTTTAAAAAAATGGTAAAAATTAAATACTTGTGTAATGAAGACGGATTGAAAATTTTATTCAACAATCGTTGGATGAAATCAAAATCACAAATTCGAATAAGTTTATTAACACGATTGAAATTCAATTATTTCGAGTACATTAGCAAATGGGTAAAGGTCTTCTTTATTTAATCATAAACCTTTCTGCAATGACCCTCTTCAAGAGTTAGTACACAAACCATTTCGGATGGTAGACTAAACGGCTAGTGGGTATGGGACAATCAAACTTTGCCATTTCCATATATAAATCTTTCTCTTCACTGATACATGGCAAAATATATATATTTGAATTTAACTTCAATGGTACATGTTAATTCATACTGGTCTTCCATTAAAAGCATTTACTTGTGGATGGAAGAAGAGATATATAACCCGTGTGAACCTATAAAGTGTACTTAGTATAATAAAATATTTTTATTAAGTTTCTAAGCAACATTACTGTTTCATTAGTGGAAATACAGTGGAATCCTTTAACATTTATACTGAATTTAGAAAAAAATAGTCTTCGAAAAATATCCAAAGATCTGATATTATGGAATTTCCCAATGAAAATATTCGGCAAGCAACAAACTTAAAAGATTTTTTGCCCCGACACTTGGTTTTACTCTAGCTCCACACCGAAGGACCATGTTATCTTTGGGAATGCTGTGTGGAGGATCTTTTTGAGGAAAGAAAGGATAGGAAGTTCTGGGAAGAAAACGGTATGAGGTTCGAGTAGAAATATAGGATCAGTGTATCCAGGAGTGAATTTACTGCTGTGCAAGGCGATGGGTCGAGAGAATTCGACTGTAGATGTAAACAGGGCTCACTCAACCAATATCTCCTGATCCGTCCCACAAGACAAACCCCACTCCATGAATCTGGGCACCTCTGGTCACTAAGACACCAAACGTTGTGAAACAATTGGGTGACATATTGTAGAGGTGTTGGTAATCCAATAAATGGTGTCCAGGGCGGTGGTACCCATCTCCACCTCCAAAAATTTGAACTCGACTGCTACTTCACTTCCCGACCGCCTTGAACAACCTTGAACCATAGCGACATACTTCAGTCCCATCAGGTTTGCCAAATTCTTACGGATGGTTTTGAAATAATGTAAATCATGAGATAAAACATTGTTATTTTCGGATACATGGAAGATAATGGAGCGCTATGCATCATAATATCTCCTGTTTATTAAAAAAAATACATAGACTCCTCCACGCCTCAGTCCATCGATGTGTGTTTAAAAAAGAACTATAAAGGACATATAGAAAATGTGTGACTGATAAGATCTGATTTGCATCGTATTCAGTTAACACTGAAGTCAACTGAAATATAAATCGGACAAATAGCAAGATACACCGAAGCATTCATTTTGCTAAAGCTGAATTTCACACCCAAGCACCAATTGATATGACACTTCCTCCCACATTCTTTGAATAAAGGGAATAGTCTGGATCAACTTATTGTGGTCGAATGAGGGGCCGAAAGGAGAAGAAGATCTCAACCCCTGATCAGGACCCAACTGCAAATGGCTCCTCATTTTCATCAGAATTTGAGCAAGAGAGACATCCTCTGGGGAACAAACCAAGGACTGAGTGATCCTCAGGGTTTCGCAGCGCGTTTCAAATTAAAAAATTTACTTCACAAAATCTTTCGGAATGAATAATTTTTTTCTAGAAAATAGTCAATATGTCTAGAATTTGATATGAAAATATGCCGGGATGTGTTACGCACCAAGATATGTGCAACCAAAAGAATTTGATACAACCCAAGAACCGTCGAACGGCTAGCTTGTCAGCACGGATCCAAATTCAAACCTGTTCCTGAATTCCATATACAGATTCAATTCATGCTTCAAAATTACTTCGTTCGTAGCTTCAGAAATAGTTCACGATACTGCGGAAAATGGTCTACAATTCCACTCAACGTTCAAAATCAAAGACCAAGTCTACCACAAAGTAGGCTCATGCTGCCAATGCCAAAAAGAAAACATATTTTTTTACAAATCTACTTCATGGGCGTGAGGACATCAATCGTGTGGATGCACGTTGCGGCTACAATAACCTCAATTTGCCTAATGCCTGGCGTATCGTTGGCAAACGAGACGCCCTATTGAATGGGCACAATGAATTTTTGAAATTCTTCAAATCACATGCACGAATTGCAAAGTGACAATCACGCTATTCTTACAAATCCTGATGAAACACCAGCTGGAGAGCACGTGCGCAGTTCAATGCGCCTGTTGTTGACGACGTTGCTAGAATAATGGTTGGTGACCGCACATTGACGCGAGAAATCGTGATTCGAAGAAGAAACAATAATCTGGAGTTCATCGCCGACACACATTGTTCATACGATGCTGTTCAATATCCGCAAATTGTCTGGAAGGGACAAGATATTGCAAAAACATTAAACAAAGAGATCCCGCCACAGGTATTCCATTCATTATGAACATCATAACTCATTTTGAATTAGTATTTAAGAATATGTTGTTACAGCAGCCGAAACAAACAAGTAAGTGAGGTCGATGGATTTTTATGTGATATTCGACGCGGTCAGGACAACGTGATTCTCTGATGTCGTGAGCTGTGCCAAAAATGTATACGCGAAGGTAGAGAGCGAACGACTGCGATTCCTACCACACAATCAACAGAGCTGCGTGCGGAAGAATACATTCACTTGCGAGACGCTATCATGAGCAACACCGACACCACCGAAATTGGTAACTCTATTGTTCTAACATCATCGTACGCAGGCAGTTCACATCATCTGCAAGAATGCATACATGATGCTCTATGACTTTCGTACAAAAAACCGTGTTTATTTATAACGTTTAAATGTAATACAAAGTGGTAGGAGATTACATTTTTATTATAGGCAATACATCGTCATGATATTACAGCACGTGTGTTCAAACAAAAATTGAAGTCTTTAATGAGCGTCATTATAAAATTACACGTATTCGGTCCCTCACGTTGCTGGATGTATTCGGTAGAATAGCAAAAGTGAGGATTACCTCATGCACACATTTTGATTTGGTTAGTCGACAAAATACGCCCTGAGGAAATTTATAGTGTAATTTTTGTGGAAATACCAGATCCGTCTACTGATCAATTATTATAAATATCAACTATTATTTTTACTTTAATGAAATAAATAACAGTAACGATAACACACACATATACATGTAAAATGAATTATTTAAGTACTAACTAAAAACTGAATTTATGTACACTCCTCTTCCATACACAAGCAAATGCTTCCAATGGAAGAGTAGTAAATAACTCTGAGATGTAAAAATTATTAAAATGTATCATGTAAAAGATATTGTTAAAAAATAAGAAAAAAAAAAAAAAAAAAAAAAAAAAATTAAAAACATATTGTTAAAAAAAAAAAAAAGTATATATTGGGAAAAATAATTGTTTTTTTATTTTGTTTTTATCAGAGGTTATCTTATAGAGCGCTCCATTCCTCTTTCTATCATAGATCCCATCCCCACACACTTACAATAAATTCGATATTTTTATTTAACAACCAAAATATTCGCTAGAAGATCGATAGACTGTTGTATCAATCAAGCCTACCCAAAGTACCCACAACTCTCGATGATATAGAAATCATGTATTACCTACTGCACTATAATTTCAGAGTGTTCAACATATTATTTAGGGTGGTTTAGACGGCAATTAATACTATTGTAACTGCTGAATTCGCATTGTCAGGGAGGAATATTGAAATCACGATACAATTTGTCCATGTTAATAATGCAGATTGTTTTGCGCTAATAGTATTTGTTGCTTCCATGCAACCGTGTTTAGAACGGAGGCGAAATTTAACTTAAAACTCTTTGTCCTTATCAACAATCGTAAATCATACATTGCCAATGTTTTCTTTAAGTTTCTTTTTTCGCTTTGCATGAATTTTTTTAAATAAATTAAATATTAATTCTGACCAACTTTCTTTTTTTAATTTTTTCACTTTAATTTTAATTAGATTTTTTTTTTATTTCTTATTTTATTTGTTTCACGCCGTTTTCCCCACGGACAGGCAGAGAGGATGGACCATCAAACAACTTGGTCTTGGCACACTCTCTCTGCCTCATTCACATACATACATCGTCTCATACATACTCTTCTATCATTCTGACTATTTACATAGCCCGACTCAAGTATCTGATTAACTTGATCGTGCCATGTCTTCCTCGGTCGCCGTTGACTTTTTCTTTCATTATCATGTGTCCTCTATCCTTCCCATCCTGATTCATCTCTCGTTCACAAAATCTATTCCTCTTTTCTTCCTCTGGGTCGCTTCTAGTGGGGCACCCATTTCGTAATTATTTTTGGTTTTCTTTTAATTGGTACAGTTAATGCTTTTTGCAGATGATGTAGTACTGATAGCAGATAAACATCGTGACTTGCAGAATAGCCTAGAAAGATGGAGAAAGGTCCTGGAGGATAATGGCCTAAAAGTTAGCAGGAAAAAGACTGAATATTTGTACTTGCCATTTGAAGACACAAATGCTGTAACTCCTTCAAAACAACTGGAGGGAGTAACATCAGCCAACTGTGACTCGTTTAAGTATCTGGGCTCACTCATTCACAGATACAGGGGATGTGCAGCGGATGTCTACCATAGAATAGGTGTGGAATAAAGTAAATTTAGATCCGTAACATATTCTCCTTACACTTTCTTCGTTCATTCGCTCTACATGCCTAAACCATCCCTTTTTTAATCTTACTAAATAAATCAGCCTTGCATAATTTGCGGATCTCCACATTTCTCACACGATCCTTCATGGTTTTACCACAGACACGGCTCGGGGACGGTTGGCTTTTTTGTTATAACGTTAATAAAAAATATTTTACAAGATATTTAAAACCTCAGGCAAAATCAGGAAGAAAAACTGAAATAATTTAGGGTAAGAGTGCCTGAGACGGCATAGTGGCAGAGATGGCATAGTGGTCATTTTTCCAAAACTAACCACAATATGGCTCCGCCAATGCTGTTATCAGATTGGTCTGAGTTTGGAGCTTTAGGTGCAATCTAGTCAGTCTGGAACGTTTTGCCGAGCGTCATGCCTCATTGTTGTAAAATCGGTGTTTTGAAATCATATTGTGTGAAGGATGGTTTCGACCTGGTGCCGAGGCCCTGCATGGAATAAGGTTAGTCTTAATGTACCAAATACTTATAAATAGTTTGTAATTATATTAGAGGTGGTTTGCGTTTTTTCACAGTAGTTTTAAAAAAAAATCATACATGTTAATTATGGTACATGTTGCTAAGACGGCAAACGCCTTGAGGCGGTTGTAGGCGATCTCATCTTTCATGAGAAATATTGTGAGAGTTTTTTGTTGAATGTGAAAACGTCATCGTTTTGAGTTTGTGAATTAATATTATAACGAATAAAAAGGTATTAGCTCAGCAAAATTCAATTTAGCAACTTTTTTTCCGATATAGCTCCATATGTTCGAAAAACCACGAATCAGTCTTGGAATGAATCGCAAATGAAAGAAGAATTGAATCCAATGGGTGAAATGGCATATTTGAGGAGTGTTTTATTTTAATATATATTTTTAATGAAAAACAATTAAAAAATATATATTAACATTTATATTAGCTAATTTATCATAGAAAAGTGTTCTCTTATCAATAACCTCATATTTACTGAACTTTTATTTTAAATATATATTTTTAGAAAAGTATGCCGTCTTAGACACTCTTCCCCTAATATTTTTAAATATGTATTTCTCATTTTTTTTCGTTTTTTATTGTGTACACTTCACGTCATGTTGAATAAATAATAAAAAAAACCTTGTGAAAATCTTTGATCAAAATATACTTTAAAAAAAATTTCAATGCCTTTTTTTTATTAACCAGTATTTCACGGCATGTTGAATAATTAAAAGTGAGTTTTAAAGTAATTAAAACTTATCTCAACAAGTAAAATTATTTTAAAATATCTAAAATAAAAGTTTTCCCGAATGACTGGACGCCCAATTTCCTCACGCAGATTGCTTTAACATCGCCATCACTTTTTTCTAAAATCCTCTCTCAAGTTATTTAACTTCCCAAAATCAACACAGTAAAAGTTCAGGGCCTATTATTTAATTACATAATAGGCGTTTGGCAGCTCAGAGTTCAAAATTTGCGAGTATTTTTCACATTCAAACTTTTTAAAATTTGACAAGAAGTTTTTAAAATTTCCATTTATCCACAATAATAGGTTGAAAGTTTTTGTATACAAGCCGGGTGTTTCCCACAGTTTAAAAGTCAACTTTATTTTTTGTAGAAAACTTATAGCGAAGATAATTTGTACTAACTTTCATGGAATAAAGGAAAACACATTCTTAGGCTCTCTTCAGTATATAGTGTTATCGACTTAAGTGATTGATAAGTTGTTAATGTTTTAAGGCATTGTGTAACTTAGGCACGTTATTTACGTACGAATATTTATTTAGACTGAAAACTAATGTTTTCAGAAAGAAAAGTCAAGGCTTCTAATATTTTAAGCAATTTAATTGTAGCCGTGATATCAATGAACTTATTTTCAATAGTATGATTAAAATATTTAACTTTTAATAGATTTCAAGGATTAACTTTTTAAGCTACATCTTTTTAAAAGATATTTCAAATGCTTCTTGAGATTAAATATTTGTAATTTTAATTTAATTTAGTTGTAAACTATTGGTTACATTTCTTTATAGTATCAAAAAAACCTTTTCTTGAGTGTTTCTAATCGCAATAATAATAATAATTATAATAATATTTGAATGATTTGTATATCGCCGTTTTAGTGAAAAATCAAATCGCTCTTATTGTGAACCTTAAAGCCACTGTTCAAATGTATTATAAACTTCTACATTCTTACTTCTAACTACGGACTAGGCAAACCGTTATAACAAATTATGGCAAAAAAATTGTATCCACCGATTTATCGATTACTGAAACCCATATCTGGTTTGAGAAATCCATATTTATTATACACTAGCTGACCCGGCAAACTTCGTACCGCCTCAGAATCAATAAATGTTGTGTTTAATTTATTAGCTGTTCGAATTGATTCAAATCATGTCGACCAACGCACATTATTTGAAAAGCCGTTCCATACAAAATATATGAAAAAAAAAATTTTCTTCATAATTATTTTTCACGTGATTTTTAATAGTTATTCTTTTAACCGGGACGGAGACAAATCCAACAAATCAAAGATCATGAAAATCGATTCAGCCGTTCTTGAGGTATAAATGGTGTAACTAACCCGACTTTGTTTTATATATTAAGATTTATGAATTTCTTTTTTTAAATATATACCTACGTCCAAAATATATATAAATGAAATTTTGTTCCATTTTGTCTTCATTGGGCGTTCATAATAAGACTCAAAGAGTGTTTTTCCATTATACAGTTAATTCAAGCAATTTTGTAACTACTTATTTCACAGAGATTGTGTACAACATTATTTCAACCACATCTCATGGAAGTGGTACGAAAGATAAAAAAAATATATAATGAACGCTAGGTTTTCTTTATAATTGTGAGGTTAGGTATTATTACGATTTCTCATCAATCTAACTCTCAACAAGGTCCTCCCTCTAACCCAAATTGTTTGAAGGACTCTGTAGATAATATCTGGTACATTTGCATAGAGACTGGTTGTTTTGAAGGATCTCTCAATTGTTATAAAGACAAAAATAGTTAAACTTTCAAACAACGAAACAAAAACGTTCAATAATAATTATAAATACGAGTAGAAACACATTTAAGTACCTGATCCGGTAGATAATTAAATTTATTGAAATAATAATACAAGACCCTCCCAAGAAATATTCTGTTATATCATCGAACAGAAATCGATATCTCACTTAACTTTGCGTTTATTCATTCACTTAAATATTTAATCGAAGCTTAGCAAGAAGATTTAATTTTATACTCTTCTCTCTGAGAGCTAAAGTTTGCTCAGATAATATGGCTGCGTTGAAAGTAAATACGTATAAACTACTGGTATTGTTATTCTCTATAATAACTTAACTCTATAGACCAGCTTGTCTTATCCGGGCAATTAATATAATTCAGCTTTATCGCGATTCCTTGTTAAAATTCAATTAACTGCCGCTTTTAGACCGTCGCGTCGATAAAGCAATTTAAAAAAAATACATATTATAGATATTATGTAATATAACAACGAATAAATGACCAACAAATTTATACTGTTTCATAATACGTAATGCAAAATATTCACGAAGTATTATTTATCCAGTAGATTGGAAGTATCGGTCCGATAAAGACTCACATTATGTAATACGTTAAGCCTACTCAAATATGTTTGTTTCTATTACAAGCTACATGACCTTTAATTGGCACAAAATGTGGAATACGTGTATTTTCGTAGATTCAATGCTTGATTCCAATTATTTCTGGATAAATTAAATTAAATAAATCACTTTGTATACGTCACTGGTTTAAGGGAAGGAATTCCGATTTTCTACCGATATTTAACATACGTCCCTTGAACACTTTAAGTTTCTTAGTTCTAAAAAAAAATAAATGTTATTTTTTAAGATAACATCTGAGGATTTGTAGAGCTGAAACGTTAATTAGGTACATAAAAATACCTTGATAGAAAAAAATCGCAAAGTTTGCTAAGAAAATTATCATTTACACGTTTGTTTCTATTATTTTACAAGTTATATGTCTGAAAATATTAACAGTGTTTCTATAAATGCTACTTAACATTCGTATTGTCGTATCTCTCCTTCTTCTTCTTTTTACTCAACCGAAATTATCAATATGTTTCGAAACTGATGATTCCTTCGTCATGATAAAAGTTAAATTAACAATCATGATAAAAGACAAACAAGTATTGACAAATTAGTAGCAATGATTAATTCAAATGACGCCACAAAGTGAATTTCCAAATATTGAAGAAATAATTTTTAGATAATTGTAGAATAAAAAAAATGTTGTAGCTAAAATTCAGAAAAATCTCATTAGTCAATAATTTAATAACACAGCTAGTACTTGGAATTAGGAACAGCTAAACTATCATGTGTACAGTTTACGGGGAAGTTCGCAAAAAGAAACAAAGTATCGTGTCATTTTTAAACACATATCAATTGAAGATTTCAGAAGAAAATATCACAAACATATCTAACAGAATTATCTAGTATAATGATGTGGAAATCTCACACATAGCTGATCCAAGAGTATGCCAGGTATTAGATATTATATCCGTAGGTCAAATGCCAAAACACCACGTCTCAGATGTTTCCGATCGACTTTAAACAAAAAACAAATTTGTGAACTTGTCAAAAGAATTAGAAAATTAATTTATTAGACTAAGAAATATTCTTAAAATAGAAAACTTAAGAAGAGTGTTCTGTGCAACTGTTTAATCTATATTGTAATATAGATAATATGGTATTATTGGTTGGGGAGGAACATATAATAATAATTTAAATCCACTCAAAATTGTTCAAAGATTGATAAAAAGTAATATTCAGTAAACCATCCAAATTTTCTACTGAAATTCTCTTTTCAATATTCAATGTACCTACAATAGACAAAATAAATAAAAAAATATTCAATAAGAACTACTAATTTACAAAGAGAAATACAGTTAAATAACTTACAATTCAGAATATCAGAATACTATCAAAATCCCTAAATGTAGTACAAAGCACACACAAAATACTTATCTCTATCTAGGTTTAACATATTATAACAAACTACCATTATATCTAAAAGTTATCGAAAATATTCATAAATTTCAGCAAAAATTTAAAAAATACTTACAACTTCTATAAGGGTCCATATTTCACTATTAATTATTATTATTTCTTTAAAACATTGAAATCCGTTATTGATAAATCTTACATTTTCTTAATTATCATTGTTTTTGCCATATTGTATTAAGTATTTACTTTCATACATGATATTATATAATTGAACTAAAATTCCCTCACTAAACACAAGAGCCTCGTCTCTTTATGGTGAGGAAAGGCTATTCTTATCTACCATTTTAACATTGTATAACATGTAAAAATTGTGTATTTATTGTAAAAAAAACCTGCAAATATTTAATTATATAATAAAATATGCAAAACAAATTATTCTACCAGTCATACAGGACCGTCATGATACTCTAATAGCGGAAAATCCTTGGAACCCATAACATATTTGTAAACAATGTTGTTTATATGTAAGTTTTATTATAGTTGTATACCAGAAAATGTTTCTTAGATGTTGATGAAATAGGGAAAGAGTATTCCTTTCTATCAGAAACTTTAGTTTGACTCTGAAATCTTTTTGGTATACATAAAACCTACTCAATGAGTAACACTCATAGTAGTTAAGTGATTATTACACAACATGAAACCTTAATCTTTGGAATCGGTAGGACCATAGCATCCCTTGTGAGGGTGAATTTTATCAGGAAACATACTCATAGCTAATGAAGCCATGCCAAGAACTGTTTCCAGTAATATCCATTTTCGAAATAAAAAAAAGCATTTTTTTATATTTTCATTGCGATTCGGACCTCTGGGTCCAGGGTCAAACCCCTTTCCGGTCTTCCACGAACCCGTTCTTGTGTTAATCTGATCTAACAGCGCAGTTCTGAATCAAAATGTCAAATCTTGAATTTCTCACCTCTACAACATTGTTCTCTTCAAGGATTAATTCCGTTCCCTCCCCATATTATAGAAGCTTTCTGAGAAGAACTACAAGTTAATTTTAAACCTAGAAGCCTTTCGTACAAAGTTAATTTTTATAAACATTGGATCTACATGGAACTTTGAGGAACTCTTCGATTCAAACAAATTTAATTACAAAATTAATTTTAACGTACCTACCTAATAAATTCACCTCTATTAAATTGTCCACTACTTGCATCCAAATGCAGTAGGTATTGCTGTGTAGACAGGGTGGAGTGACAACTTTGGAAAACGCTGCAATGGGATGTTAGCCGTAAGCACTTTATCCTGAGGGTAAGTTAGCGCAGTTCGTATAATAACAGAATAATATCAGAACATTGTGAAAATGAAGGAATCCTTTTGGGCCCTTTGGAAGAATGAATCATGCTTGTTCGAAAGGATTGTTTGTTTCTAAGTAGCTTTATGTAGTATTATGGGTGTTTTGGCAGCTCTCAAAATGGGAGAGTTTATTTATTATTTATTTAGACTGCATGATATTTGTGTTACATATCAACTACATTATAATATATTCAGATTTAAATGTAATAGGCGATTCCGATTTATTTTCTTTCAATGAACAATGACTCAATAGTTTGCTAAGCTTATATGCTTGCACTCCCTTTTTCGTAGGTTAACTATAAACTGGGTATGTTCAATTGCCAGACTACATACTACAATAAGCCAGCGGAATAGCAGTCATGTAAGTTTTTAAAGTGAACTACCTACTAACTCTCATGTCTTACATCAATCAACCCCTAGATTAAGACCCATTGACCAGTGGCTGAGATTAAAAGTTTTAAAATGCTTGCAGCTGTACAGGGAGGTTCCGAGTTGAAAAAGATTGATTATTTCCCGTATCAAATTTTTTAAACAAAAAATTTAATATCTAATTTATTTCGTTCAAAACTTGCTTTATACAGGGTGTTAAGGAACGTACTTGAGTTACTTTAACCAGTGATTCCTGACATTATTTGAAGTAAAAAATGTAAATGAAATTTTGGTCTCCGGTGACATTTTTGATGTTTTTTTTTTTTTTTTTTCTACAAAAACATAAATAATAGTAGGTGTTGGGTAGTTGGGGGCGGGGTAAGTGGTGGGGCGGTAACTTGGCTGAATGACCAATAAGGTCATGTGAAAGAAATTTTTTTTTGTTTGATTTTAAAGAAAAAATATTTTGAAAAAAAAAAAAATTGACATAAAAAAAGTCACCGGAGACCAAAATTTCATTTACATTTTTTACTCCAAATAATGTCAGGAATCACTGGTTAAAGTAACTCAAGTACGTACCTTAACACCCTGTATATGTACCTACATTCAAGTAAGCAATAAAAATGCTCAAAACGCATGACGATAAATGATTAAATGGCGTGTACTTTTTGTAAGTATTTTTTGATCATAAGTATATATGATTTTTCAATAATGTCTAATCAAACCTTACATAAATCAGTACATTAATCAAATGATTGGTTATAATTCATAAAATCTTATAAGACATGTTCCTGTGAAATATCTGTAAAGTGATTCTTCATATGTTGTGTTTGTATGTTGCTTCTGTGAAATGTTCTGTAAAATTGTTCTTCTATATTGTGTCTGCATATTGGGTTGGATAGGGTTTAACTTTTCAAAAGTACCAATTGGCGATCCCTTAATGAGTTTTTGATAACTCATGGGAGTGCAACTTCGTTGTACGTTTTATTTAATAAAAAATAAAAAATGAAATAAGTGTGTAAAAAAAATCTGAAATATTTTAGTTTGTAAGACCTTAAATAAATAGACAAGCTGACGAATTTTGGAAACAAAACAGTTTCTCGGATATATATTTTAATGATTTTAATTGAACTAAAATTAAAATTCTGAAAAGCGGCTTTACTATATTATTTATTTTCCTGTATGATTATATGATTTGAAATTTGTGTTGTATAATACAATATGATAAAATTTAACAAAACTGCCAACGACCAACGGTATAACCTTAGTATATTAAAAATAAACTAAGTTTTTCTAAATTTTTAAAGTGCGTTTACCAGATAAAATAACAATCTTTCAAAATTAATTTATGTTTTTTTTTGTAAAAAAGAGACAATACGTCTAGAATTTGATTTAAAAAAGACAAATTTCCGCTATTGTCTGGTTATACCCTCTTAACAGTCAAACCATCGCTATTCGTGTACAAATTTTCCGAAAAATGAAAAAAATTAGGTATTTTACCCTCTTGACATCTTGGCACCAAATAATTATTGGCAAATAGCACAATCTATCAAAACGTCTGCCAATCAAATACCGCCCTAACGAATTTCCCTCATTATAATCATATCATATCTTTGATTTTGCTTATTTAACAAGCCTGATATATCAGCAACTTATATTGATCAGGAATTTTCAATTTACGAGGACGCAATTTGCCAGTCGGGGCATTCGAAAATTGAATAAAAATTGGAATCATGGCGTCCCTTGCCGCCCAACCCGGGGCGATACCGCCCCCACAACGCGACGGAGGAAACGTGAACTGTAAACTTCGACCTTTGATAATATTATGAAATACAGTGACGGGAAATATTATATGGAATTTATTTTTAAATATCGACCCAACACACTTGGTTTAAGACCCTACATTCCGAATTTCTCCCGATTTATAACATATTTCTTTTGAACACTTTCATGTTTTTAGGTTCCTGAAAATATGTATGTAATTTTTGAAGATAATATGTCCACATTTGTAGGGCCGGTAATTATATGAAAATACCTCAAAAGAATATAAGTTTCTCCGAAAATTACTAAAAACAGAAAGTTCTGTTATTATTTTTTATCCAGAATACACGGAGAAAATTGTTATTCTAAAATACGATCATTTTATTCGTAAAACGGTTAAAAACGGGACTGAAGTTCTTACGAACAAATTAACAGGTTTCAATGTTTATTGTCAAGAAAACGTAAGAACAAATTATTATTATTAATTATTAGAACACATTTCGTACACATACATTGTTGGTACAACGTATTTTTTCGTTGTATCGTCATGTTGTATTATCAGGGCAACTAGATAAAGCATTTCGAAACGAATGTTTTATAATTATAGTGGGATGATAAATTATCGTCAGGGTCAAAATCGATTTTTCTCCGTGTACCTCACAAGAGTCCAAACTGCTCCCGTCTGGAGCCAGTGAGACTATGGCATCCCCAATTGGGGTATGTTGTGAGGCTGAAGGTAAGTGGGGAAGGGAAGTAGATGGGGAAGAGGAAGGTGGGGAAGTACCTTGCTATTCAGATCTAGTCACTAAACACGGCTAAAGCCATTTCAAGCAACGTTTCAATTCTGAATGGTGAATTACACCAGGGCGATACTGAGAGTATCTTCCACTCTCTAACGTGCCGCAAATATAGTATATTTTATTTTTATTAATTAATTGTGAAATAACACAAATTAATCAAATAAAATTTATTTGCGCACGCTGGGTTCGAATCCGCGACCTTCGGAATGGGAGTCCAAAGTCTTGCCCCTGGACTACGCCGGTCGTCATGAAAAAAATTACAGTCTATCGCTAAATGCAACTTAAGCATTTGTCGTGAGTTCTTTAGTGTACATAAAAATAATATAATACATTTGCGGTGTATCATTAAATGCATCTTAAGCATTCGTCGTGAGATTTTGGCTATATTTTATAAGAGTCGTGTTTCATTCGACAATTTTCGCTTAATTATTATCGTCGTTTTTTTTTAATGTTAGCGCGCTCGCTTTAACATTCGTGTTTGCATATCTCCCTTTCAAACCATCTTCTTCATCTTTTTTAATGCTACGGTCCCTTGACACCCCTTAGTAAGTATTCGAAATATCCATCTAAAGTAATATCATGATAAACGCTTTTAAGTTTTTTTTTTTACTTCTAAAATCCCGATGATTTCTGTCAATATTTACTTGGCCTCGGTACTATATTGACCAGGGGCGGTTCTAGACTTTTCGTGAACTACAGTGCTAAGATAGAAAAATACGACATTATTGACATTGTCGAAGCTGATAGTGATTTTTTTTCTTCGTAATTTAATTTTTTATATGAATATTTTTCAGTCTGGGGAAGGCTCAGTCTTGTTAGTCTTGTACACCAAATTTTTTGGCATACTATTAAATCGCCCAGCTCGCTCCCAGAGGTATAGTCGCTAGGTGCGCGGTTTCATCCGGAAGCATTTTGAAAACAAATGTTTTAAAGTTATCATCTATTTTTTTAAATGTCAACTAAAATATAATAGGAACATATGTTTTTGCACTCATGCAATATAATTGAATGAATTGTGTTTTAAGAATAATGTATACCTACTGTGGCGACCAGAACATTCTGTCTAACTTCTATCTACCACCGTGTAATGTTGTACCAGGGCCCCTAGCATACTCGAATGATAACGATTGATAGGATAACTTTCGATGACTTCTCATCGTTCCCTAGCATGACTGCAGACCATCAACGAATAAGTGACAGTTCACAATGACTAAGTGTCCTTAATATATTCGACATCAATAATTGTTGTTTGTACAATAGAGATCTGCAGTTGTCCTAGGGAAAGTTATCGATAGTGTGCTAGGGGGGAAATTTTATTTCGCCGTCTATTAGACAAGCCTAGAGCTGCAATCAATAATTCACAGTATCGCGCCGAACCTCCGCGAAGGATCTCCTGTGGAATATTTTGCTTGCCATTCCAGTAGCTACTAAACATGTCGGCTATATAAGGTATCAGACGTGCGAGTTAGTCAGTTTTCTATATCCTAGTGATGCACATATAGTTCGAGCCGTTCGAATTTTGACTACATTTTTATTGTAAATAAATCGTAAACAGAAAATAAACTTTTCAACGTTATCATTATCAATTACTCTCGAGTATCATTTCAACGGATACGTGCAAGGTACACATTACATCCGATACTTCTTCAGTGGAGGCTACGACGATACCTCCAAACTACTATTTATTATCATGATAATTATTTCTCAATTAAGTTTTAATTGAGCCCTTGCCCAACAAAATATCAATGTTGAGTTCTTGATGGAATAATATTGAGCATATTATAACGCATAAGTAAAGGATTATGGTAATAAAAAATGTTTAGGCCTGTGGCAGCATATTAAAGGTTGGTTTTTGGAAGATTGTTGTATAAATCCGTTTATCGAAATCACGGAGCGTGGTTTAATTCATTGGAATAAATGGAGAAAACGAATGTATTATGGCCCCATCTAGAAATACTTCAAAGCCAAGAAGCTGACGTAGTAGAATTTTTCCAGAAAAAATATTGTTAAGGCTGCTTTTTTACCGTTGAAACAGTTTTGTCGAATAATGTTAAATGTTGATCTGAAAACAATATCTCGAATATAAATGGTTTCTTCAAACTTCGCAAAATCACTTTGTGGCATCATTTTGAATTAAATTAAAACAAATAACTTTGTTTAAACCACTAATATAATCACAATTACCTACATGTTTCAAAACCGATGGTTTCTTCGTCAGGGTAGTAATGACATTAATAATGACATTTAATGTCATTACTACCCTGACGAAGAAACCATCGGTTTTGAAACATGTAGGTAATTGTGATTATATTAGTGGTTTAAACAAAGTTATTTGTTTTAATTTAATAAATGGTTTCAATTATTCATATCGTTTTTTTGCTTTTTAAGCTCAAATACATCAATAACACATGTAAATTGATGTTAGAAGAGCATGGTGCTTTCTTGAGGGTACGAAAAGTAAAAACAAACCATTTCGTAGAATGATATTGGTTGTGAAATCTTTAAATACAACATTTTTCCACAAAATCAGCACAAATTCTTCTCATAAATTCTATTTTAATTCATATTTTTATAAGAAAAATCTCTTTTAAACTTTTGAAGGTTATTCCCATTTAAAAATTAGATTATTACTGGTATCTTCTTTTTCAATGATCTATTTTAATTGCTTTTTTCCACGACTTTTCATTAAAAAGTCTTAAGAATTGTATGTTTATTGTATTTTAATATAAAATGTTATAAAACATAACCGGTTTTTCCATTTTTCTCGGAACAAGAATATTGTTGTATATAACATTATTCTGGTAAAAGTTTCTAGACATTTCGTTTTGAAGGGTTTTATTTCACATTTACATTATTTGTTACTTAATTTTTATTTATCTGCTACCAGTTTCAGGATAGAATAGTGACAGGACATAGCCTTTTTTAACAAAGAAAAAACTAAGTTTAAACATTAAAATATCAATAATATTTTAATATTTTATCAGTAAACATCTTCAATTTGTCACTGAACAAATCCAAAATGTTTTAACTAAAGCAGTTCAGTTATGTACAATAAATAATGTAAATTTTTACCATCCATATGTAAAAGCCCCTAATAGGGAAAATTATAATTAAATGAAAATATTGCATGAAATGAATAATATTCATTTTTAATTATAATGTTGAATTTTTGGTGCCTTATATTATGAGAGTAATTTTAAGAAAGAACAGGAGCCCAAAAGAGTAAAGTGGTTGCCGGCGAGGTACGGTCACCACGCGGGGTAAGAATTTAGAATCCGTACCATTTCCTGGATGGGCTCTTCATTGCGCTGGGGATTCTCTCAAACGACTGGCATACCAGTCTTAACAGTAATAGTTGCTTGGGAAATTACCTTAAACTTAGAAAGTTTGCCGACGGCTTTGCAAGACTTTGTTCCGCTGCCTCTAAGGGATGCGTAAGTCTGCGCTTCTTGGTTCCAACAGGTTAAGAAGTTAATCTACTCGAAGGAATTTAATTACTTAGTACGTCTTTGCAATTAGATACATATGTATATCAGTATTTATATAACAGTCACATTCTCCATTTGGTATCAGGTTTAACCAATCCTGATGTCAAATTCAGAACTCGGTTTATGGATTAAAATGCTCGACGCGGCTGGTTAACAAAAAGGAAACTAAATGTACTGTTCTCGTTGTTTTAACGGTTTTAGTGCCTTTTTAATACATTTCAGTCATGCCCAAGTTACATTTATTTGCCTAGATAGAGAAGCATACAGAAAATTTTTAAAAACTCCGACGTTAAAAACATAAGATTACTTACCAGGCAATAAAAATATACAACAATCTTTCACTCGAAACAAAAAATGAAGGAAATAAAAAAAATTCAGGGACAAAATTAAATGATGGAATAAAGAACAAAAAAGGTAATTTTCCAAAATATTAAAACGTAAAAGATTCATAACATAAATACGTAATTCACAATACCTTAATAATATTTACACAATACCGTATTAATATTTTTTTTATAACTGGATTTTTCTCACGTAAGTGCGGACATCTGTAAAACCCAGTATAAATAAATAAATACACACTTTATTACATACAACAAGCATCTTATAATATTTGCGGTTTTTTTTTCTCATTACCGCCTGTATCATTGTATTTTATATTAGTTTTTTTAAATTTTGTTTCAGTTTATTATTTCATATTGTGTTTTTATTGAATTTTATTAATAACACTAACAAATTAGGCCCACGTTATTATATAATGTTTGAAAATATATTACCGCACTATACATACATGAATTTATAAAGACTGTTTATAATGCCAATAAAAAAAACTAATTCAACTTAATATTTTAAAGCGTAATTGTGAAAAGTATTTTTCCTAAAATAATTAAATCACGGCCATCTGCGAAATAGTAGATTACCCCATGACGACAAATTCTATAGCGGTTACGAAGTAGCTAGAGCACCTCCTCCGCAAGACTAAGGTACTGGGTTCGATTCCTAGACGGAGCCGTATCTTTTTCATTTTCAGATTTTCGATTGAGTGTCGTTAATATTGTCTTCATTAATTAAATGCTGTATAAAATTTTAAATAATATAATTGTGAAATAACACAATTAAATCAAAGAAAAATTACTTGCGCACTCCAGATTAAGCCCGTGACCTTCGAATTACTAATCGAGAGCCTTACCCCTCTACCACGAGGCCGGATGTATTTATAAAACAGCAATACTAAAATATTCAATAAATTTTCAACTAATATATATCATGTTGATTGGAATAATTTGTGTTGTATGAATTTCGGCGAAAAAAATTAAATCGGTAAACGTATGTACAGTAAAACTGTTAAACAGAAACTCTCCTTGTACATACGTGTATTTTAAACGAAGAAAAAGGGCGTTTCTCCTGGAAATATAAAAATATTTGGTGATTTTTTATAGCGCGGTTTTTGTGAAAAATCACCTCAAGGGCACTGTACACATTAATAATATGTAGCATAAAGATAGCAGCCAATAAAATATGTTGGTAGTTCTCAGTCGAAGTATGTATGATACAGTTTAGATGATAGACTTCGCTTTTCGGCCCATACAAAAAGGACGCCCGGAAAAATACACTTTTCTTCTCGAAAATTGCACAAAATTAATATTTTTTCTTTATGATTTCCTTTTAGAAGGTAAAAGCTATGTCGGTGTGTTTTTTTTAATTTTCGATGCGTTTCTTATTAACGTAAACATTTACTGTCAAATATTTATTTATCGGATAATATTATTTAAGGAAAAGGTGCTGCTAACTCAATTCTCATAAAGAATTACAAAATTATAAAAACATACCAACATAAATTCTTCTTTCGCGAACATGCTTTTGTTTTTAAATTACAATTTCGCGAAAGTTTGGGTGTGGAAAATTTTTTTCTCCCGAAACCATTTTTCGAGCGATTTCTGTATGTAAATATGAGAGTTTACGGCAGTTGTCCCATTCACAAGTTTCGCATTCACATGTATCGTAAGTGTGTGTGAGCTTAATTTGACCGGGACAGAATGATAGACAATGAAATACCTAAACGTTCCGCGTGTGGTGCAAAGTTTAGCCTCTTAAAAATGCCCGAATCGGAAAGGGGCAGCAAGAAAGAGAAAGGTCCTGGGTTCGAGTCCCAGATGTATCTGTATCTTTTTCTTATTTTTTCCTTTTTAGATTTTTGATTGAGTTTCACTAATATTATCTTCATTAAATAAATTTCTATAATGCTACAAACTACAGGCCAGATAAAACATTATAGCAATTTGTGGCTAAAAGATTGCATCCACCTGTACTACGATCAGCGATACAAAACTACACGTACAATGTATTTCACCAATGAATGTGATGCTGCATAAAATGGTAAATCAATTTTTATTTTATTTTTTAAAGTATAACAATTTACAGGACCATACTAACCTGATAGGTCACTTGAAATTAAGACCGTTCATTTAGAGAAATTTTACAATTTGCACGCACAGGACATAATAGGGAACACATATTATTGAAAAAGCCATTATTTAATCATGGTATATATTTGAATAATATGCTACTATAATATGTTATTTAAAGGAAAAAGCAAAATGTTATTATGGGCGGTACAATAATACAACGATTTGATAAGAATATTGATTTTCCTAAATGTGACTCGTCCCTCAGTAAAAACACAGACTGATATGTAAGGCTTCGAAAAATGTGATTATAACTTTTTTGTAAGCAATACAAGAATCATTTCCTCAGATATATTTTATTTCAGAGTATGAGAGCCTATAAAGGTAGGTTTTTAGTTTGGACCTAGATTCTGTTTGGCTTGTTATGCATCTTAGTTCCGGATGGACTTTATTCCAAGGCTTAGGCCCAGATACTCAGAAAGTGCGATCTCCAAACTTAGTATTTGGCTTGCGCTTAGGTTCTATCAGTCTGCCTATGGCTGATGATGTTGCTGATCTAAGGGTTGTCCCACTTGGGCCAGTGTTTTGAAATAATGTTTCTACTAACCTTTGTCTAATATCGCAACCTTCACATCTATTACTGTCCCATTATCCCGAGTATTTACTTCTCTGGGGACATCGGATTGGCTACAACCACAGATAAATCGAATAAACAAAGCTGTAACTAATTCAAAATCGTAAGGTCAAAGACTTAACGGACGCACAATACAATAATACTTATAACAGTACATTTTACGATAATATTACTGCTGGCATGTGGGCGAAATACTGATTAAGTGCGGGATTGACCCTATTCAACCCTTTCATCCAACCCTCGTAGCGTATCTTTCTCACAGTCGATTCAAATTAGTAATGGTGACTATACATACGATTTGATTTACGTAATTAATACACTACTTTCTAGTCTATATAAATATCAAAAGAAAATGTAATCGAATAGTTGCTGCTGAAATTTATTATTGCTACTTATATAATTTACTAATTTTTTCGTGTAGAAAAAATAAAAAAAAGGTTGTACAAACATATAAACGATTCGAGCATTCGTGATTTTAGTTGTTTAACTTACTCAATTTATCGATCGTCCAGTTGATCTGTTAGACATCTCAAAAAATCGAAATTTTAGTTGAGTACTTTTGAGTTGAGCAGTTGTATGTAAAGATGTACCCTCTTTTTGGTACAATACTCAAATTACTCACAAACACCACCAAATGACTTAACCTTTTTATTCAAATACCAAACTCTAAATTCGATCTTAAATGCGAACTCCTGCAACTCATAAACTTACGAATACTCACAGTAACAACACGACAAAATACACTTTTCTACTGCAGTATTTATAAGCGTATAGGTCGAAAGAGTCCAGCTGGAAAAGTCTAAGTTAGGTCTCCCTCAACCATGCTATTAACTCTCCGATGCTACTCGCAAAGCAGTAGGTGAGCAAACGCATTCTCCGTGAAGACATATGTAGACAAACCTCACCCCATGATCCGGGCACCCCTGCTAAGTCACCAAACGTAGCGGGTGACCTATGGCAGGGGCGTTGATTAGCCAATGAATGACCGGTATCCATACTTGCCTCCCAAGTTAATCACATTTATTTATTACAAAATTTGTGAATATAACTCCTTCCGTGTTATGTGTAATTATGAGGATGAAATTAATTAAATATTCTTTAATATTAAGTATCAAATGTTTTTCTTAATCCATGTTTGCAACCAAAATAAGAATATATAATTAATTAATTAAATTGCATGAAATAAATGTGTCTTCGATAGATTATGTACGTATTATGTATAAGTTTGAGTTTTTCTTGTAAATCTATTTAATAAATCGAGGGATGGAGATTTCTTTGTGTTCGGTTTTCGATTTGGCCATTCGATTTATTTAATATCATACCTCCAAATCAAATTAAGTGCAAATGCCCATATCTTGACAATTATTGTCAACTAGTCACTTCTCTTTGATAAGCAATATCAATCAACGGATTGAGGATATTTCAAATATTATATCATCGAAATATGCCTGATGATGAAACTCTCGATATACAATAATTTAATAATGTCAAAATGTCATGAACCTGTCACAGGCAATAGTAATTCGGTTAATTCGATTACACGCTTTGGGAATCAAATAAACATACTAACAATTATCTAAATGTGTAGAATAATTTAGAATGGTTTAGTAGAGCAGACCCGTGAAAAATCATATTAAATTCAAATTGTAGGATTTGTAAAACTGAAAGCATTTATTAATTTATAAAACATTTTTTTTTAAATTTGTCGTTCCATGTAAAAATTATTAATAGAAAACTACCCAAAGAGGGAAAATGTAAGAATAATTAATAATAGTATGTTCAATTTGTTTAGTACAATATGTTTTCTCTCTATTTTTAATAATAACTAAAAAAGAAAATGAAAAAAAACAATAAGTTTTTTAGATTAATATGTTTTTTTATTAGTATTTTCAATATATTTAGTACAATGTGTTTTCTCTTTATTTTTTATAATACCTAAAAAAAAAGTTAAAAAAAATATATCTCTTTATTTTCTCTTTATAATAACTAAAAAAAAAACTAAAAAAACTTTCCACTTATGCTACTTATGTAATACTAACTTTTTTTATATTTTATATGTTTTATAAGTCCATTTTATACTTTAGGTACTTGGAAATATAGTATTTGTTTTTATATTACCCACACTCAGGCAGTGCCTTAGTGGGTTTTCGTTTCTTGTTTATACTATTTGTTATTATATCTTATATGTATAAAGAAATGGAAATAAATAAAGTTGAAAAAAAAATTTGGTTGGTATACGTACGAAATTACGTATACCCTCAAATTATTTAAAAAAAAATATATATATATATATATTCTTACATGTTCCCGCCAATAAACATTGAAACCCTGTTAATTTGTTCGTAAGAACTTCATTCCCGTTTTTAACCGTCTTTACGAATAAAATGATCGTATTTTAGAATAACATTTTCTCCGTGTATAAACAGGGTTTTAAAGAGAAAACACCTCGCTTTATACTCATGTAGAAAAACTAACCACAAAAGAAGTAAATTATAGACCTTTATGAAACCAAAGTTTCGGATCGCAATTTGAAAAAAAAAAATCTTATTGCATCACATTTCTCACTATGATAGTAAGGGAGACACAACTATTTATATAAGACCTATATGAGTCGTTCCGAAAAGCAAACAATTTTTTATACAGTGGCCTGAAATTGTTATTATTAGCGGGAAAATAGTGAATCTACAACACATAATTTGAAGTCTATTTTGGAGTATAACTTTTTTTAATCTGAGCTTTCGTTTTTGAATCCAATGAAATTTTTGAGGTCAACTTTTAATAAATCGGTCTCTTGGGGGTTAATGTCAGATGTTTAATGTATTTTTAAACATGTCATGATGCAAGTGTGAATGGTATAAGAAGTAGGGGATGTCCGAGGAAGACATGGCACGATCAAGTGAATCAGATACTTAAGTCGGGCCATGTCAAGAGTCAGAAAAATAGAAGAGTATGTATGGAACCGGAGTCGATCGAACCTGCGGGAGCTGTTTATGTAGGGTACCTTCAAGCGCGCGTTTTTCGAGCAGTAAGTCGCCTAGCCCTATGGGATCATAAATTATGAGCTTTACTAGTGTGGTCAATCAAATTTCGGACATTTTTTCTCGGTTAGAAAGGGCCAACCTTTTAGTTTATGCCGTATAGTTTGGGTATGTAGAGCGGATGAACGAAGAACTGAGTATAAGTAGATAATATAGCGTAGAACTGAAATGTGGAAGAAGTAATTGCGCCCGTGAAATGTATCAAGTATTTGAGTTGGGCCATGGTCAAGAGTTAGGATAACAGAATAGTATTTTTTAATCTGTGTATGTAAGTGTATAAAGCAAGAAGTGTATGCCAAGATCGAGTTGTTTGGTAATATATCCCATCTGCCTTTCCCTCAGTTTCCTTAAGTTTATTCAAGAAACATACAGTTTTATAATAAATCTTTGAACATAAAATAGTGAAATTAAATTAAACCAGTTAAATTCCATTATTTCTAATATTTTGTCATGATTACTGATTAGTAATCATAACATTATTATCTACTGAAATAAGTAGTTAGTTAAAAGTTACAATAGTATATAGTCTGAACAAAAGAAATATTAAGAAGGAAACAATAAAGAATACCGAAGTAATAGTTTTGGTACATTGTAAGGTTAACTTGGCTTTAAATGATTAAAGGGTACAGTGGAAGATGTCAATATCTTTTAAAGCATTATAAGATTTGCAGATACGCCCGAGCAAGGAGTTTTGTGCGTATTTCGGTTTGAAATGTTGTATACAAAATAAGGTATTCGATCTGGTATTGCGTTCAGGGCAACGAAAGGCAATCTTTTCTGACAGGGCTGGGGAGTCAATAAGGCAGTTCACGACCTTGTACAGAAAAACGTCAAAAAATTTTCTCCGTTTGTAAAGAGCATTAGGATTACATTAATGATTTTCAAAACGATACGACAGGTGTGTCAGGAATTTTGTTTGAATGTTTTCAATTCGGTTAATATAAGTTTGGTATTGGGGATTCCAAATGACGGATGCAAATTCGAGATGAGATCTTACGTATGCCATATAAAGTAGTTGAAGTGTAAATGGTTTATTAAATGGTTTTGTGACGCGTAGAATGAAGCCCTGTTACATGTTCACACGACGTATAATAGCAAATTCTTCGGTGCTTAATCCTCGCATATTACAAATATCTTTGGTACCATTGATGCATTCTCAAAATATTCTCGCAACATCTCGGAATCATTACAATTTCATATGCGGGCCAAAAGTACTTTCTACGGCTTCAGTTTTCTGAAATAACACTCCCGCTTCGTGTTTAAACTCCTTGCCTCCTCTGACCGTCCAATTTTCGACGAGATGAACTTCCATAAGTTTACGGGTGCTCATCAAACACTCTCTAAACTCTAGACTCCTCGCCTAATATAAATTTCACTGCACATTTTCGGATATTTGCCATCGTGCGCAATATTAAAATATAAACTGTTTACATATTACATATTATGAAGAGTCTTGGGTTGGCTTACATTTTAGAAATTCCCCATTTCTACTTGAGAAAATTAATCATGTAGAAATAATTGGTTTATTTTCATTTGTTAGCTAAAAAAAATTGGACATGTTCTTTTATTTTTGTGAAATAGGAATCTTCCTATTAATATGAAATGCTCGCCAATTCCTCGGCTACACAGTTTAACAAACGAATATACAAATTATATGGACATTTTTAATATTAGAAATTCTATATTCAAACCTACTTAAACACAGGGTGTTCCTCTGCAAGAGAAAATATTATTTCTGGTAATTTTAGATTATTTTGTTATAATTGTTATTGTGTTATCGATTGTAAACCACAGAAAACATTATTTATTACTAACCCCCATATAAATAAATTGCAGCTATTTCATGTTCCCAATGTAAAAGCCCCATGTGTGTGAATCGTACTGAATCTAAAAATTAAACATTTAATTACATAATATTGAAAAATATCTATAAAATTCATAAAATACCAAAATTACCTCATACCCGTGAAATAAACTTGAGAACTAGGAAAAAAATTAAAGATTTAACTAAAAAAAAATATTTTAATTAATGGAGATAATATTAGCGAAAGTCAATCGAAAATCTGAAACAGAAAAATCAGAAAAAGATACGGATACATCTGGGACTCGAACCCAGGTCCTCCGGCAATCCGGGCCGATTGCCGGAGGACCTGGGTTCGAGTCCCAGATGTATCCGTATCTTTTTCTGATTTTTCTGTTTCAGATTTTCGATTGACTTTCGCTAATATTATCTCCATTAATTAAAATATTATAATTTGACGTTTAACTCTTTAAGTTAAAAAGTTAAAAAAAAAAAAAAAAAAAATTACGTTGTATTAATTGTATCGATCTTATTTGTATTTTATACTTTGTAAATACTATTGGTATTTTTGTAAAATAATTACGATCAAAAGATTCCTCTACAATTATGAAAAATCCAATAGTTTGATGGCATACATTTCGTAAATAAATAAAAATAACTCTTGAGTGTAGGTAGTTTACTTTAGTTTAGACATTAATTTGGTTAATTTCGACTTTATTATATTATTTTGTATGTATAACTATATTTTTAAACAATACATTTGCGGCCATGAAACATGATTCATGAGTTTAAGACAACTGACCAAAAGCTCTAAATATCAGAAAAATTATTGGATCAATCTCAATCTCTGATTACCTAACAACTTCTAAAGGGATAACTTACACGTTTCCGGCTTTTAAATACACGAGAAACCCAAAACTTATGATAGGTACAGCGGCTATTTTACAATAATTTTCAGAGAAATAATAATTATTAATGAAGTTTTCTCATTAGAGACATTTCCATAAAAGACAATGATGGGAAAACTCAGAGTGAAATAATCTCGCGACTTTCACTGAGAGACGAGAAAAAATATCTGCAGCAGTAGTAACTTTTAAACTTTGTAATCTGTGAATGTCATTTTGTGATATTAATGATGTTACATTTAATTGCATCTCGGCATATTATATTATCCCTGCAGGCGAGTACGCCTTCCTTCAAACTTCGGTGATTAATGACGAGGGGAACTTCCGAAGAAATAATACGGTTCACATTATCTCGCAGGGCTCGACGATGGATATTAATGGATGGAATGCCATTTAAATGATTTCGGTTATTAAGTATTTTATGATAATTTTAATTGCGTAATAGTTTATACGAGTACCTTCTTATCTGTTCATGAAGTCCTTAAAATAATATATTTTAAAATTATTTCTAGTATTTTCTATTTTAATAATGACTTCCACACATTTTAAGAGTTGCAAAGTTCGACTTATTGGCTGCTGTAAATTTATTTTCTAACTACTTTCGTGTCGCAGTAATGGTATTGCAACTCTGATGTAGGACAGTGGTGCATAAAACCGAAACAGGGTTAATGAAACTAAAATGATTGCAGTGTGAATCCACACATGTGGAAGGAATAAATACAATAGCTAATAGTTTTTTCCTTCCATAATTCGAAGACGTAGACCAGGTGGATCGGAGTGGAAGGAGTGTTAGGAGAACATGTTTTGAAATGTAAGAGGATAGAATGACATGTCGGAGACGTTCCAGAAAGACATAAAGCAAATTGCCATTGAGGTGATTTTCGCACGAAATTGGCCCTATAGACATCATTCAAACATTAATATTATTATCGTAATTACGCAAGAATGCAGGTTGGTGGGAAGATGTATTAAATGTAATGCGCAAAGAGAAAGTTGTATGACGTTTAGACATTTCTTCCTATCCACCCGGAGAAAAATGTTATTCGAAAAAACGATCATTTTAATAGTAAAAACTGTTAAAAACGGGACTGAAGTTCTTACTAACAAATTAACAGGGTTTCAATGTATATTGGCGGGAACATGTAAGAATAATTTGTTGGTATACGTAATTTTGTACGTATAACAACCAATTATTCTTACATTTTCCCGCCAATAGACATTGAAACTTGAAACCCTGTTAATTTGTTCGTAAGAACTTCAGTACCGTTTTTAACCGTTTTTACTATTAAAATGATCGTTTTTTCGAATAACATTTTTCTCCATGCACTTACCGCTGTAATGGTAAGATACTTGCCTAGTTAACAGGTAGTGAAAGCTAATCGATGTTACTAATATAAAATATTTAAACATACCGTTCCCATTAACTTACACTTTACATTTCTACTTTAATGTGTTAAAACGTTAATGAAGACGATAAAATATTAAGTTGGCCGCTGACAAATATCATTTTTCTCTTTAACTATCTGCCTTCGAAGGTTTAAAGGTAGAACCATTAGAGATTTCTTGTGTGATGTGAACACTTTTCAACTTATGTAAACGCTTAAATCGTAGGATAATGTTATTTTCCGTTATAATTCATTTTCATTAATGTCCCTATAAATATTATACTTAGTCCTATGTGTGGTGGGTCCAGAGTATAACAAATTATAAATAATTCATCTTCCTTATTAGAACCAAGATGAAACTTTCCCTTAGCCCGGGGGCATACAAATAAACCCACATTATCTTGGCTTATAAGCGTCGTTCGACATTTTTTAGGAAACTGATATCAATTGTATGTGCGAACTATTTTTACCTAATTCATAAACTATTGTAAATACCAATTTTATACATTTTTATTAAAGCTGATTTGGAGGATATTGGCAGGCTATCTATTTTTACTTTATTTATATTCTGTATTACCTACATTTTGTCAACTCATATTTTATCTAACCTATATTAGGTGTCTTTATATTTTCTGTTACTTACCTGTATTTTATTCACTTCTAACTCTTCACTGTAATTAATCGAAACATGTATTGCTTTATGTATGTAAAAGCCCTATGGGCGTTTAAATATAAATAAATTCCAACTAATTTGCAATAAATACAATTTTTTGTTTAATTTAGAACTGGCGCTTCGTTCGCCGTGGTGTTGTCTCTGTTTCACAATTAGTTTAATATTAAAAGATAATTAGTAATATATATAATAGGAATATCGGTTGTAGTCACAAATATTGCGAACCAAATGGGACTGTAATCAATGATTTAGAATTTGATTAAAATAAAATATGACGTTTCAGTGACACAACTGGGTTCAAAGTTCATGGAGACGTATTTTTTGCTGGGAAAAATGTGTTACCAAAATTCCGTGTGACACCAAAGTTGCATTTCATCAGCAATACTACCAATAGTTCTACTCCTAGCGTCCACGAGTGGTCTCTAAGGCCCCGCATAGCAGATAGGGTAGGATGAATAGCGAATCTTCGGCGACACAAAACCAGAACACCCCAGCTAAGGGATGGAAACCCCTACAGAAAACCCAAGCCCTCCTGGTAGGGGGTTGGGTGAGAGGCTAATAACCCCCCCCCCCCCCCCTGTAAAAGCAACGCTATTACGAAACCTAATACAGAGCCTCGGACAACTACTGGACTTACGAAAGGACCCAAATAAGGACTTAAAAATTGCTACCTGGAACGCAAAGACGCTGTTTAGAAGTGGAGCCCTAGGAGAGATCACTAGGGAAATGACGAAATATAAGATTGACATAATGGCAGTGCAGGAAACAAGATGGATAGGATCTGAGCCATTTGACACAAAAACACACATGATACTGCATAGTGGAAATGAAAGACATCATAAATTTTGAGTGGCCTTCATTGTGGACCGGAAAATGTAAAAAGCATATTAGACTTTAAACCCATTTACGAAAGAAAGTTCACCTTACATAAAAAAACTAAATTTTTCAATTTTTCAATAATATACATGCAGAAATGGAAGATACAGATAACATAATTAAAGATACATACTATAAGAAACTTGAATAGGTCTACGACACATTACCATCTAAGCACATTAAGATGGTAATTGGGGACTTTAACGCGAAAATAGGACAGGATCCTCTGCTCCAACACATTACATAAATCCGAGTAATTGATTCCGCAGAATCAAGAAATCTAATTGTGGCCTCGACTCAGTTTCCCAAAAAAGACATACATAAACGGACCTGAACATCGCCAGATGATATACACCATAACCAAATTGATCATGCCATGATAGAAAGAAGAGGGGCAACGAGCATCACAAACGTAAGGACGTATAGGGGTGTCAACTGTGATTGTGATCAATACATATGGTAGTGGCCACCTATAAGAGCCGAATCGCAAACAACAGGATACGAAAACCACCAACTATTCCAAAAATCAATACGAAGGCTCTAAAAACACCAGAAGGCAAAGAGCAGTATTTTTTTTTTTTTTTTATTAAGTTAAATAAAATTTACATTTCTCTTTCTTAACTTAAAATTAAATACAAAGTAGTAAAATTAATTTTGTTCTATCAACTTAAGGAAAAATAGTTTTTTTTTAAATGTATTTATTCTTTTCTCCATTTTTTCTCCAACCTACAAATTTGGGGACAAATCACAACTTTTGCCGATGATACAGTTTTGCTGTTCTACGCTAAATCTTGGATGAAGTTTATAAAATGGCAAAAAAAGGTTTCCGTAATGTAAAAAATTGGCTAGATGCTCACATATTAGCACTGAATACAGACAAAAAAAATTTACTTTTGGAATATCAAAGGAGCTCATATTTTCTCAACAAAGCCTCAGACTGTATAGCTGTAACCCCTTATTAATCCCATGTACTTGTCCTTCTATAAGTAGAGTTGATAGTATTTAATATCTTGGTATTCAAAAAGACGATCTTCTTAAATGGAATGTACATGTTACAAACCTAACGACTAAACTGAGGAAACTCATCTATTTCTTTTAAAATGTTTGGGATATTTTAAATAGAAAACAACTAAAGCAAGTTTACTGTGCTCTTGTACAGCCATCCCTTGAATATGGAATTATCAGTTTGCTCCTCTGCCACACCAACACCTCTGCCACAGATCACCCCAAGTGGTTCGCTACGTTTGGTGATTTAGCAGCGGTGCCCGGGTTTATGGGTTTAGGTTTGTCCGGGACTTGGGGGCTGATGCGTTTGCCGACCATCTGCGTGGCAGGCCGGATCGGAAGAGACTGGTTGAGGTAGACTTTTTGAACTCTCCAGCCGGACCCTCACGACCCATCGCCTTGCACCGCAGTGGGAGAGATGGCTTCACACGTCCATCACTCCTAGACATATTTATCACCAGATTCGTATCCACCCCTCAAACCTTTTTCCTTCCCAAGACTTCCTCTTCTTCCTTTTCCTTAAAAAACCCTCCACACAGTATCTTCAAAGATGACATAGGCCCCGAGGGAATTTTTCCCTCAGGGCCTCCTGTGTGAGATAATGTAAAAAAAAAATTATCAGTTGGGGTAGTGCAACAAATACTTGCCTGGAGCCTTTAAAAAAGGTTCAAAAACTAATTCTGATGGTTATTCTCAAAGTCCCATTGAGGACGAGAACTGATTTTATTTTCATTGTACTAAATGGTCTTAACTTGAAAAAATTATATAAAAAAAAATATCCGGCTTCATCAATTTAAAAATACGCAGATGTTTGACGAACAAATAAGCACTAGAGCCTTAAGACAGTCACGCGCAGTGGCGGTTTTCTCTAAAGTGCGGTTGTGCGGTGAACCCCCATTAAAAAGATGATAAAATAAAAAAAATCTTGTTGTATAGTAATATAAGCGCACCACAGGTAGCTCGACATTAAAATTCCGTCTTTAAAACTCGCGCCACCGAAAAATACGGTATCTATTCCCATTTTGTGCGCGTTGCGATCCGCACACATTTGTCCATACGAAAAAATCATAGCCGATACGAATCGCTGTGCCGGTAGAATGGACAAAACTACGCAGCTTGGTGCGCCGATCACGAGTCAAGATCTCACGTGACCTCCGAACTTTGACGAGTCTCGCCGAAACGAAGCCCGAGATTGTCGCAGGATGACCGGCTGACGTTCGACTTTTGCACCGACGGATGCAAGTTAAATGTTATATATTATGGTATTTAACTTTGTAGTAATTTTTGTACATTTTTATTTTCTTGTTTCTGCATTTCTCCAACCGTTTACTAATGGCATTTATAAATCTACTATTGATGTGACCGATTTTGACTTCTGTTTTTTTGTTATAGATAAGTCGTTATATCCCTTAGTTAAGAGTACATTTACTAAAGTTTCGGCAAACAACGTCGCTAGTTATGCAATTTTGTGTTGAGCTTTCCCAATATTGTTTCGGCTTTCAAATTGAAAGTGGTTGCATTTATCGGTTGTCGCGAATATTCTGTCCTAATTTTTTCACACAATGACGGAATACAGTGTTATATACAAAAAAAAAACGCTAATGCTTATGAAAAAAGTTTGGAAATTAAATATAATTTTTTTTTTATACGTGTATAATTGATTTTTTGTGTAAATGAAAAAAGCTCATTTTATTTCGTGCCACCTTTATTTTTGTTTCTTGTTTTTTTTATGTTTTAAAATATTAATTATATTATATTCTACATTCTACGCAATTTTTCTTATTGAAAAAAACAATCATAATTAGCAACGTACATTGAGGGTTGCAAAAACCATTAAACAATTTAAATCCTCTAAAACTTTTTTTGGTCGTTTAATAATTGTGTCGAGGAGTATCAAGTTACTTAAAAACAATAGTACCTATTTAGGTACCCCTCCACTAACTTTATTTAATTTGTAAAGTAAATTTTGATTAGACAATATATCTTCTCTTGAATTTCTGAACCCCCCGTTAAAAAGACCACGAACCGCCACTGGTCACGCGTAAAATCTTTTAACATCCCAGTTTTCCCTTTTTTTAAATACAATGCTACCATCGGCAACCATAACACGGGCATGTGCCTAGTATGGTGGCCATAAAATCCACAAATGTTATATTTACTATTCAAATAATAAAGACAGATTAAAAAAAAACTGTTCAATTCTCTACCTACAGACATCATAAACACGCAAATCAAAAGTTCCCTTAAAAAAGTAAAATCATTGATTACCTCTAATAAACGTATTCATCAGGAGTATTTTTTAACATATTTACTATGTTCATATATGTTTTAGTTTCACTTGCCTTTTTCGTATCGTACTTGAATTGTATAATTAAAAATTAAAAATAAAGATTTTATATTATTTTTATGTTGTTTCCTTAGTACTATAGTTAACAACCGTTTTGTAAATTGCCATCTCAACACAGGCGTTTAACACATAGTGAGATGGGCAATACGTCATTACTTTTTTTATATGTAATATTAAGAAAAATAAATAAATAAAAAAAACTCCAACGACCGTTTACACCGTTCGCCAAAAATCAAAATTAAAAACATGAACGAGTTTTAAAATGAAATCGCATTTGTGTAAATATTTCATTTTTCAAAATAATAATATTGTACAAGTTGGAACTCAGTCCAATTGCATTAAATCTCACGTAATTATCAAGCAATGCTTTACAAACATTTCTACTACTGCCTTTGACAAACTCAATGGAAGTACTGAACAAATTTTCTGTGCATTTTCATTCTTTCGTGGAAAGGTATTGCACGCAGAATACTATAATTTTTTTTTTAACTTCGTTACTTATTTCACGAATACTGTGGATAGAGAAAAAAAAACTTTTTTAATACATTAATGATATGTTATTTAACAATTAATTAAATAAAAATAATATGTACTATATTAGCGACACGTTGCAGAGTGGAAGATACTCTCAATATTACTTACTGGTCTAATACCACCAATCAGAATTGAAACGATGGTAGCCAAATCTGAATATTCAAGTACTTCCATCCAGCGCCGGATCTGCCATACGTTCAAAAACGTGCAAAAAACCTGGCGCCCAGTACGAAGGGGCGCCGTGATAAAATAAATATTGTTTTAAAATTCAATTAAAATATTCCCCGAATCGTTTAAAAATTACTCGTAATACGGAATTATTAGTTCGCGCTAGCAACACTCACTTTCCATATGCGTGAACCTAATGCGCGCGCATCGATGGTTAAAATTTAACGAAATACGGATTTGACTTACGTCAAGGAATTTTTTTCCAAATACAATATATTTCATACGAACGTAAGACCTATTTTTTCTTGTTGCTCTTACGACCATTGTATCGTTCGAAATTCAACAAACATTGTGATTGGTTCATTGATCGCTTCTCGTATGGATCTCCCTTCGTTGATTACAAGTTGCTCTTTGATGATAGTTCGTCGCTTTCGCCGCGTTATTGGTTTATTTATATTGCCATCCGCGCGCGATTTGGCACCATATTAAACAAACTGATCAGAATATTATTATTTCTGAACTAAACTGCCTCCTGTTTTATATTATATTTTGTTATGATGTTCTTATTTTGTCCAGTGTCATAGATAGCTACCGCTAGGTCACTTGGAAAAGTTACTCTTGATTCTTGTTGGCGGGATATTAATTTATTTTAAACGTATTGCATAAATTTTTTTTTTTTTTATATGTATATAAATTTTTTATCTGAATTTTAAAAAAATGTTGGGGGGGGCGCCATCGGTACTCCCTGCACAGGGCGCCAGATTTCGTAGAACCGGCGCTGCTTCCATCTTCCTCTTCCACATCTCTTTCCCCTCCCCACTACCTCACGACATACCCCAATTGAAGATGCCAAGGTCTCAAACGGTAGCAGTTGGAATTTTTGTGCGGTTTTCATATATAAAAAGGGGTAATTATAATGCATGACCAAATGGTGTGGTTAATAATGTAAATAATTTATTTATTGTTATTAAAAATATTGATTTTTATATATATATGAATGGATTTTATGTCTAATCGTTATTATATTATATTTTGTGGGTATTTTATTACCAATTCCAAATGGTTTAAACACCAGTAAGAACTGACTTTTGCAACAAAATAATTATAAGAATATTTGAACGATTTGTAAAGCGACGTATTTGTAAAAAATCACTTCAATTTATAAAATATTTCTACAAATATTTTAGAATTATCTAATATAAATTTAATCTTATAATACGTTTACAATTACAACTAGACACTAGACAAACTATTATAAGAACTTATGGCTTCCACAGATTGCATCCACCGATTCATCGGTCAGTAATACAAAATTATATGTATTTGTATTTGACCAATGAACGTAATGCTGCGTTAAAATGTAGGTACATATATTATTATTTATTTATATTCTATATAGCATAAAATGTTCAGGACCGTACTTACCTGCAAGGTGTCTTGAGATGGACGCTTTTATTTGTTTAGAAATTTATATACAGTTTCCACACAATTGACATAATTGGGACCATATTATAAAAGTAGTCTTTCATCGTATCTTCTCAGGCGGTCAAAGCAGGAACTGTGTACGTATTTTATTTTTATATTACAAATGTTTATTTTAGATACTCAAAGCTGGGAGAAAGTATTAAACTTGGAAATTATAATACAGACAGAATAAGTATGGCTTCAATATTAACGACATTATCACTTTGAACACGGTTCTTTTACTGTGAAAAATTCACGTCAGACAATAATGTACTTGCAATTTGAAAAATGGTTTCCGACCATTTTATTGCGTTCCCTTGCATTGTCCAACATCGCTAATCCACATACCAAACGGGTGGTTTCTACCGCTTTTATTATTACCTTCTATGAGGGGACTTCGAACAAAGAGCTGGATTCGTTATAAAGTCTAAAGCCTACACAATAATATGCAATAAATGTGTACAATAAAATATATCCCTTCAATGTTGGTATAGTTAAGCCGGCATTGAGCCCGTTTTAAGTCCATCATAAAAATGACGGTGTAGCAAATGTAAAGTTATGCAATGTCCAGTGTTTTAATATAGTGTCCTCCGCGTGCAAAGTCGTATCTCCTCCAAGCATAAACTTTCTAATTAAAGTGTGTTTATCGGAAGTGACCTGCCCCCGGTAAGTATGTTCTCTGTATCTATTTGTAAATAATAGTTCTAGTTAGAGCCTAAGTAGTCATAATAAAATGTACAGCGCCCTTGAGGTGATTTCTCACAAAAACGGCGCTCTACAAATTATCCAATTAATATTATTATTATTATAATAAGTTAGGTTTTTCACTACTCCATTACAATGTTTACAAATCGTTTAAGTGTTCCAAATAATATTTTGTTCATTACAATTTTAACTAAAAGGTTATTAATTCTAGAGGCATATTATTATGTCTTTCCTAACTAACCAAAACCATTTTTTCTAACACCTGGTAGTAACGTAATAATAGTTGAGCGAGAGTGTTTTTTTTTTAATAAAAATTTGTTAAAAAAACTTACATATTGTCGTTGCATATTTAATTTGAGCAATGTGAATAAAATAATTCATGGTTGCCATAAATATATTCTTATAATGAACGAAATATATTTTTCCTACTTTATCCGTAAATAGAATTGTTATTTTCCGTTTCTTTATTATTTTAAACAGCTTTTATCGCTTATCTCAGAATGTTCTCAGAGTCACATGCTTCATATTATATATGCAACGACGATAAGCAACTAACCTTTTAGCTAGCTGAATCGACAACTTAGTAGATTTTATCAATAGGTCGGGGACGATTAAAAGAAAACAACAACTTTAAAATAATTTATAATCTTTAAAATTGCAAGAAACATAAACATTTTATTTATCCAGAGTTTTATATAATTTGTTTAATTATTATATTTAAGTTTTACATGAATTTGCAATTTTCATAACATAACGTAACACTTTCCCCAGTCAAAACTATCAAGTAAAGTTAAATAAACTCATCTCATAAACACAAGAGAAAGATTAACTTTAAGTGGGATAACATGTACTCAATTTAACATTTAACAATCATATTATAACATGAGTTAGTAAAGCTCATATTATTACTTTCAGAAAGTATAAAAAGGTAAGTGTTATGTAGCACATTTTATACAGGATAATATATTACGACGAAATACTTAAACCATCGCTGTTGGTAATCCTTTAACTCCGTTTTCTAAAATGATGTTTTCATTTTAATCCACTAATAAAACTAGGCAGTGTGTATTTCAGATGAACGCATTACGATTTAATCCGTAAAAAAATATGGCTAAGTGTTGCCGCAATATATATGGGATTGATATGTATTATCTGCCGTTAGCGCTGAGCAAAAAAGTACGTTATAAGGTACTAATTTGTTTTGCTTAGTTTTCTTTTATTTATTTGACTTTAGTACAATAGTCCCAAGTGCTGCTGACTGCCCGAAGCCAGTGGACCATGGAGGGCAAGGAGTCAGTGGCTTGCACCTAGCTGCTACTGGCCATACACGCCACCGAGGAGCCTACCAAGACAGTGCTGCTGACCACCAGGCTCTACGGGGTGCTGGCCTGGATCGAGAGCGTCGTCTGACCATAGTAAGACAGCCTAACCCAGTAGCCTTACAATATGCCCCAGCTGGGGTATGTTGTAAGCATATACACTAAGAGAGCTGCCATATGTGTACACATTTGAATGGAAACAAATAAATGTGCCACTGAATTAGTAACTTTTGGTTCTAGACCATTTATCACGAAACACGCTTAAATGGTTAATCTTGTGTTATTTTTTGTTCGATGGGTGTGAGCCTGAAGAGGTGAGAAAGGGAAGAGATGGGGAAGAGAAAAGGAGGGAAGCAACTGGCTATTCAGAACTGCTCACCGTCACAGTCCTCGTAAGTTTCTATCACTCCGATATAGTTGTAATTAACACACCATGGTGTTAATATTATATACAAGATGTTAAGGGGCGTATTTGGCTTACAACCAGTGATTCCTGACTTTGTGGAGTAAAAAATGTTCATGTAATTTAAAGTTTTTTTTTTTCAAAACCAATCAACATCAGAAATCCACATGTCGTCACTGGTCGCTCAGCCGGGTTACCATCCAACCCCTCACCCCGATTCTAACTGTCAATACCTATTGACTTTTTTAATGTTTTAAGTTGTGAAAAAAAAAACATCAAAAGTGTCACCGGAGACCGAAATTCCATTTAAATTTCTTACTCCAAATAAAATTTTTGGAAAATTAAATTTAAATGGCTAAAGTGAGTCAAGTACGATCGTTAACATCATGAATAAAGGCATAAAGTTCATTAATTATAGATCTAATACATGTAACAGCAATATAAGGACTGAGTCATTTGGATACTCGCTTGTATCTAGATTGCATGCAGTTTACAACATTTGAATAAGGCTACAAGAAAACTACAAAAACACGCGACAATAATTATAAGTTATCTTAATACCATTCTTCCTTTTCGGCATTGTTATTAAAAAATTGTCATTTACAACTAATTTACAACAAAAAATTATTAGGGAGGATATTGGAACTTAACGTTTCAAATCACACATCACTTAATTGATAGTCCTGATCTTCTTCAACGCCCATCATTTCATATTTCAAATCGCAAAAGCAGACAGTCCCTCTCCCTATTTGCAAGACCAACTCTAAACACAACTCCTTTATCTACAGATCCACACATTCATTTAACTTAAATTATTACCAGACTGACATTTTTAACTCGACTTTACGGGACATAAAACGAAAACTATAACTCGTTAAATCTACCCTCCCAGATATACCCGTCCTTCGTCACTCATTTCTTATCCCATGTTCCCCCTCCCCGACCCCCTAAATAATTTAATTTAAAAAATTACTCAACTTTCCCAAAAATAAATAAATATTATTAAAAAAAATTGAAAAGGCAAATTTTACTTCATGATTACTGTTACACTATATTATTATGTAAAAGCCTGTATGGGCTTATAATATAAATAAGTAATTAGATATAGGTATAAAGTCAAAAAAGTTTCCAATTCCCAAGTCTTACCATATGGGTAAAATCTTATAAAAAATTAGGATCCGTATATGAAAATTTCCAGACTGGCATTCAAACAAATGCCATTTCCGTGTTAACACCCCCGTACCGGAGATGCTTAATATTATACTCCAGCTCCCTACGTGATACCTACTTTCAGCGGCATTACTCGGGGGTAGTCGTCTGATACCTATACCATTTATAGCCTATTAAGAGCGATTGACCAGCAGCTGAGAATAAAAGTTTAAAAACTTTGAGAAAGATCGATTATTCCCCGTATCAAGTTTTTTAAATTAAAAATTTGATATCGATTTATTTCATTCAAAACTAGCTCTAATATATACCTACATTTAAGTAAGCAATAAAAAATGCTCAAAATGCACGATGATAAATTATTAAATATCGTTTACTTTTTTTAAGTATTTTTTGATCATAAGTATTTATGATTTTTCAATAATGTCTAAACAAAATAAATGTGTAAAAAAAAAGAAATATTTTAGTTTGTAAGACTTTAAATAAATAGAAAAACTGAGGAATTTTCGTCACAAAACACCTTGTCGGATTTATTTGTTAATGATATTAATTTAACTAAAAGTTAAATTTTGAGAACTGTGTTGACTAGATTTTGTGTTGATTTATTTTGTTGTATGATTATATGATTTGAAATTTGTGTTGTTTAATCGAATCTATCGTTTGAAAATTGAACAAATCTGCCAACGACCACCGGTATAACCTTAATATATTAACAATAAACATAGTTTTATTTAAATTTTATAACTGTGTGTACTAGATAAAATAAAAAATCTTTCAAAATCGATATATGTTTTTTTTTTGTAAAAAAGAGTCAATACGTGTAGAATTTGATTTAAAAAGGACTAATTTCCGGTATTCTTTGGTAAAACCCTTTTAAGGTGCCTTATCAATTTGCCAATCGAATTCATATTTATCACTACATTTAAAAATGAAAACATCTTGTCATTTTTTGTTCTATCTTATATCCTCGTATCCTTGTTTTTCTTTCTTTACTTGTTTTCTCTTGTTGTTTGTTCTACTTAACCTGTCTTTATTTTTATTTTTATGATGTACTGAATGTAAAACTTATATTTAGATATCAAAACACCTTTGTAAAATTGTAACTACTACCTCCTACCTATGAATTGTAAGTTTTTTCTACAGGAGGAAATTGTAATTTCCTCCTGTCCTAAAATGAGTTTTGTAACTCATCGGAATTGCTCTAGCAAAAAAAAAAACAATAAAAAATGAAATTTAAAAAATATTGCCTTATTTCGTTTTATGCGGTTCTTCTACCTCCCTATCTATAAGTACGTTTTTTTAAATGCCTGTAAACAAGTTACAGAAAATATTGGATTAAAAATAATGAACAAATTAAAAATACGGAAATGTTTACTGGGTAAAAAGGTTATCCAAATAAATAAAAAAATCGAATTATTTTTATTTTTCTTTTAGGCCCAAGGGACTTTTACGTTGAGTATATAATGTTTACATTTTTTTACGCAAGGGTTATTTACAAATAATAGCTTAATAAAAATAATTCTTACATTGCTGTGCAATTGGATACATTTGAATAAAATAAAATGATAACAATAATAAGCAATAACAATTATCAAAAAAAAATTTTATAGATAAAAAGCTCGTGTCGCAATGTTTGTCTGAGGTAAACTCCGAGACTATTTATCCGATTTGGATAAAATTTGGCTTACTGTGTTTAATTTGTTCCAACTTAAAAGATATGATAGTTTTTATTGCGATTATTGACCGCAATATTTATTATTGCGAATTAAATGTTTTTTTATGGGACAATAATTTGAAATTATTTGTAAGTTCCATAAGTTTCTGACAGGTGATGGTTTGAGTTAATTTATTAACACAACACTTGGTTATCTAGGTTAGGTAACCATCCAGTAGATGGCGTTGTGTTTCGTTAGCCACAGCAACGCGTGGGCAGGTCAGCTAGTATATTGATATAAAAAACATTGTTTATGTAGGTTTTAAACATAGAAATTATTACATTAAAAATGTCGATATCATTTGTATATTTGTTTGCCAAACTATGTAAGCCAGGAATCGACAAGTTTGCTACATAATTTGCTGTGAATGGTGATATTGAAATAAGTACCTTTGTCTAGTGAGTTCAGTAGATACTCTTCTATTGACTTCACTCAAGAGTTCGCAACAGTTGTGTTCGCAACAGTCGAGTTCGCAACAGTCGAGTTCGCAACAGTCGAGTTCGCAATAGTCGAGTTCGCAACAGTCGAGTTCGCAAAAGTGTAGTTATTTTGTTCTAAGGGGATATTTAACTTAAAATTAATAAATTGTAAAAACTTTCGCTGAATTGGTTAAGTGTGAGCATTTAAAGAATAATGTGAAAACTATGTGTGTAATTAATAAAAGAAATAAGCAATTTTTAAATTGAAATATATATTTGTATTAGATTATATATGAAGTGGAACTATTTTAATAATGTTAAATTCGTTCAATATATTACTCTAATGGAATTCCACCACGAACTGTCAGTATCAAAAATAGAAATATTAAAAAGGAACTGTTTTATGTTTAATAAATAAAAAAAATATCAATTATTCAAAGGAATCGTGAGAATGCTGATGCTTCACAACATACGAATTTATACGAACCCGTTTAACCACAGGAGACCATATTTGTCCCAGCTCACATAGGTCTCACAGAAATCGTCGTGACTTCCTTACTATCATAGTGAGAAGTATAATCTAAACGGTATTAGAAAGAGAATAAAACACGCTCTATATTGAAATCTAAAAGTTAACCTCAAAAAAATAAAAATTGTCACCTTTATGACATAAAAGTTTCCGATCGCAATTTGAAAAAAATTATGAAACACTCTGAATTTTTTGAGAACTTTTTTTACATGAAATGACAAAAAGTAAGGTGACAATAACGTCTATAATTCCTTTGTCTATTGAAATATTTGTCTGTTTTTATTTTTTTTTTCATTATCAGTAATTTTAGTGAGCCATTTATAAAACGTTGTAGAGTTTTTACCCAAAATTTTTAAATTTAAAAAATTACATTATTATTTCTAATAATAAAATTTGAAAGCTTATTTCATCACCTCACAGTTTTTTTAGTTTTCGGAGACGTTAACAAATATTCTATTTATCTGGATTTTATTGCAAAGCAGAAATATTTTTATCATTTGAAAAAATACGCCATAACTTTTAAAGGGTTAATGTATTATGATTAATGATTAATACAACTTGTATTTTCATGCTTATTTTCTGACAATTTTCCTGTACACCTTTTTTTATATTCTAATTATTATCCGTCTCAGAACAAACAACGTCTAGTGAACTTACTTGTTATAAAATACTATATTACCTTAATAAACGCACGGGTTGCCGGCAATGAAATTGATTATTTTCCCGTAATTCAAATGAGCACTTCAACCGTTCTATGAAGATCTTTAAAAACTTGTATGTTCTCAGAACATAAATTTTCATGATAGCAGCATAAATTTTAATTTTTTTTTTATGCCGTAAAACAATGTCACTTTTAGGTACTTTCCAAAGAAGGTAAATTCTAAATAAAATTCCATTAAACGAAGCAAAACTACTACAGGCCAAAGATAAAAGTCGAATTGATAGAGTTTTTTTTCTCTGCTTTGTGAACAAGGTTACAATAGTTGGTAATTAGTTCATGAAATGGTGGAGGAAGTTATCTACTTTAATCTTTAAGTTTTTCTCATTAAACATTTTAATCCTATCATCTTGTTTTACTGGGGCATTATACTAGGTATCGGAGTTTAATGTTAATATAACTACCCTTACTAAAGACGTAATGGCTGACTCGAATGAGGACTTAATCGGGTAAAGGGCGCAATTGATTTAATAAGTCGTTTTAGACTGTTCCGGATTCATACGAAAATGTATATACCTTCTCATATTTCAAAATGCGTTTATTCAGATAATGAAAATTAGGTGCGCACTTAACTTTTAATAAAATAAGAAAAGATTTATTTGATGGGAAAATATGCATACTTACAATAAAATAAAATATAACTCACGACTGGCATCCCACAGCCCTATGGTAAGAAAAGTATTGAAAAATAATTTATTTTTACAATTATCTGATTTTATGTGCCTTTTACTGTGTTAGGTTCATTGATTTTACAAGTTTATCTTAAAATAATATCTAAGTCTTAAATTAAAACAGTGGTCGTTCGGAAATTCGTTGAAATAAAACCACCTCCAATCTCCATACCATGCAGCGTTTTCTCTTTTGAATGTCATTTATTTTATTTATTGTTTGAAAGATTTGCAGAGTGTCAACAATTATTATTACATTAATATTATTGCGTTGGAAATGTTCACAGATATTAACACTCAAATTAATATATAGATCAAATAATAATTAATAAATACATAAAAAATTTATAGTGAATACCTCACAAGAGTCCCAACTGCTCCCGTCTGGATCCAGTGAGACTATGGCATCCCCAATCGGGGTATGTTATGAGGCTGAAGGTAAGTGGGGAAGGAAAGGAGACGAGGAAGAGGAAGGTATGAAAGTACCTGGCTATTCAGATCTAGTCACTAAACACGGCTAAAGCCACTTCAAGCAACGTTTCAATTCTGAATGGTGGTCTTACACCAGGGCGATACTAAGAGTATCTTTCACTCTGGAACGTGCCGCAAATATACTATGTATTATTTTAAATAATTAATTGTGAAATAACACAAATCAATTAAATAAAATTTATTTGCGCACGCCGGGTTTGAACCCGCGGCCTTCGGAATGGGAGTCTAACGCTCTACCGCTGGACTACGCCGGCAGTCAAAATAATAATAAATTTAAAATCTTCACAGCATGCGTAATCAAGGTGGAGATGGTAGTAGTGAAAAAAAACAGAAATAATAATAATAATAATCAAATAGAAATATAAATAACAACAATAAATTTAAAAAAAAAAAATAAAAAAAAAAAAAATAAAAAAATAAAATAAAAAAAAAAAAATTAAAATAAAAAATAAAAAATTAAAAATACATGTACATTTACATTTTTGGGCAGCACCGCGCTGGTTGTTCAGATGCATTGTACATATAGTTTTGTATCGCTGATCAAAGAACCGGTGGATTTGCATCCATTGTTTTAGCCATAGGTTTTTTATATTTTCTAGTGTGTAGTTAGAAGTAAGATTGTAGAAATTATTGAAATTTGTACAGCGCCCTTGAGGTGATTTTTCACAAAAACGGCGCTATACAAGTCATCCAATTATTATTATTATTATTATTATAAAACATGAAATATAAAATATATTAAGTGTACAGAGACATAGAAGAAATAAAAAAATAGAGAAAATACATAATAATAAAGCAATCCAAATATCAACCCTTTGTAATAACAAGGTTCCATCTGTTGCTTTAACGTCATGCGATAATGAACTCTAAGGTAGCTTACCATAGATCCCATAATGACGTTTCCACAACAGATGGAACATGTTATTCCAAAGGGTCGCTGTTATTATGAATTAAATTTATATATATATATATAAATGTAATTCATAATAACAGCGAGTACAAATAACGTGAAACTTTCCAAGTTGGACAGTCACTTCCTTGCTACATGTATGTAAAAAATGTTTTTTTTTAAACAAAGACAAACATTCTCGGGTTACGAATAACCAAACAACATTTAAAAATCTTCTACTACCACCACACTAAGCGGAAGATATTGCTTGTGGTGTGATGGAGGACTTAGCCAGCCGCGCCAAACGCGATGCCCACTCAACCACTGATCAATAAATAAATAAAAATAATAACATTTAATTAAAATATATTTAGATTAAATACGTAATAATGTTTATGTTTTTTTTTAAGTGTAATAAATAATATACCAGTAAAATCATAATATTTACCTGTTATTTCCTTAAAATAAATAAAGGGCGGAAAACATTTGAAAATTTACCCTGAAAATAATCCGATCTGAATGTTGATTATTGAACCTTTGTATAGAGAGAAAACAAACAAAGCCTGTACAGAGTACACGCACAGTGTACAGCAATCGATGCGCGATACACACCCTAAAGCCTTGTTTGAAAGAATTACTTTTTCTTGACACGCAATGGATGTTATTATGAAAAGCTATGATGAAAACAGCGTCAGACATTTCCTATTTCCCCGCCTTTATTTCCCCCGGCAATTTTTCAAGGGTTTCATATTTTTACGGCTTAGGGTTGGAGAGATAAGACTGGAGGGGTGAGGATGGAGGGGGTGCAGGGAGAGACTTAGGCCTGAGTTATAACGACCTTGTGTGTCCGGGGACTGATTACATTATCATATTGGTAAAACAGTTCATATTTTGCCCTTGTAATCATAATAATTAATAACCTTATCTTTGGTAAAACCTTTTACGTTGAGTCAACTTATAAAATTTTCTATCAAGTCAGCAAATTTTTTGGGTTTAATATTTTTTTCTGTGACCCAACGCTTTTTTGTACAAAGCGCCACAATTAGAATGTAGAAAAAATATTAGAATTTTAAATGAGGATCTCTTTTTGTTAAACACACTTGAACGAGATTAAATTTTACACAATTTGTTTTTAACATTTTTTTGTTGGGTTTGCTTATTTATTTGGTAGCAGGCACGTTTCTCTTTGATATTTTTTTATCGATACTTTGCAGGTAACAAACATTTTTTAATTATAATCCATATTAATGTCTAAGGGTTCAAAAATATACGAGTATGCTTCTGTAATGTTTAAAAAGTTACTATTAGGGAAGTAAAGCAAATAATTTAATTATATCAACAAAATAATTTTACCCACAAAATATATTTAAAAGCAATAATAGAACCGACATTCCCTTCATGTTAGAGTAAGAAATCTCTTTTTTTAGAATACGGACACATCGCCATGCACCGCAGCAGTGGGAGTGGAGAATTCATACGTCCGCTACTCCTGGACCCTGACCGGCAGATTCCTCCCTTTCCAGTGCCTCCTCTCCTTTTTTTTCTCTAAAAGCCTTTTAACATAGCTTCCTCAAAGATGAGCTAGGCGTCAGGAAAATTATATTCTTCAGTTCCTCCTGGTTTGAGATAATGAAAAAGAGCCTCTAAAACACGAATCGTTTTTCCTTGGAAAAGTAAGCCTTAATAACTAAGTCCATAGATAAAAAGATTTATATCATCGGTTAAGGTCGTCCAATGCTGGAAATAATGCAAAGTCTATCAAAATTCTACCACCTGCACCTGGCAATCAGAATAACGTTATCTGATTACTATCCATAACTATAGTTGATTTATCAATAACAATAGCTTGTTACGCATTTGCTATCAGAGCGTAAGACATTACTTTTTTTTTAATGGCAATACAAATGAAAATACAATATTAAGTAAATTAAGAATACAAAGTAAAGTATTTTATCCTCAGTCCTCCTCACTAGGTATTCCTGTTCCGATGTGGACTGCAGGTTGTCGTATGGTTCTATACTAACGCATTATTTTCACTTAGTCATTTAGTAGTGGTTTTACTTCCAAGTCATTTGTTAATATATTTGATATTCCTAAGTCGTGATATATTTGAAATTAACTACGAGTTATTCAAAGGGGTTTTTGATTTGCATTTTTTAGATCTATATGGACATTAATAATAGCCCTATATTTTTTCTGGGTAAAGTTTTTAACTGAATTCTTTCTTAGGTGATCTTTCACATTTTGAATGTTGCCTTGATTATTGTACAGGTTTCTACTTATTAACCTTGGTAATACAAACAAAAAGGATTCGAAAAGATTTAGGTACGAAATTGGGGAACAATAAATATATCGAAATATTCCGGAATTAAAAACTCCTAGGAATACGGTTCCATGATAGTTGATCTACGACAATTGGCCTCCCGGCATACTTATATACAATATACAATCAGTTTAGGGAAAATTCGGCATACCTACTTAAAATAAAATACGAAAGTGTCCGCGAGGCGGTTTACAGAGAGAACGTACCGCCAAATAATAAAAGTATAAACTTGTCTATATACTGTATATCGGCCATTCCGAAGGCCGCGGGTTCAAACCCGGCGTGCGCAAATAAATTTTATTTAATTGATTTGGGTTATTTCACAAATCATTATTTACAATAATATATAGTATATTTGCGGCACGTTCCAGAGTGGAAGATACTCTCAGTATCGCCCTGGTGTAAGACCACCATTCAGAATTGAAACGTTGCTTGAAATGGCGTGTTTAGTGACTAGATTGAATAGCCAGGTACTTCCTAACCTTCCTCATTCCTCGTCTCCTTCCCTTTCCCACTTACCTTCAGCCTCATAACATACCCCAATTGGGGATGTCATAGTTTCACCGGTTCCAGACGGGAGCAGTTGGGACTCTTGTGAGGTATGAACTATAAAAATATTTTTTTTTTTAAAAAGTACAAAATATCGACACTGTAAATAAATTCGTTTGAAATCCATACCAATTTATTAGGTATTTTTAAGTCGATTTTTAGGTTTGACATTGGTAAAATTTGCACAAAAAATTATATTTTTATAATAATTAAAATTTTGTATGGCCTAGTCGGGGATCAACTGTCTAACTTACCCTAAAGGTTAAAAACCACAAAACAGACAAAACAAGAAAATATACAAAAATCTGAAAATATTAACCGGGAAATAAGAATAGGGCCCAAAACTAACCATCAAACGACAATAACCGAAATAAACGTAACTATTTCAAAATGTATACGTACTGGAAATTGACATTTTGAAGATCATCCCGCGTAAGACTTCTTAGTATAATGTAACAGCGGGCTGGGATTTGGGGTAAACACAGTCCTTGATTACAAATGGATCTTTGTTTTGGATCTCCCTCTCTGTATTCTCCCAGCGACAGTCGTCTTATCTCGACTCCAATCAAATTTCGTTGGACCGTTCCGGTGGGACTGCTACTTCTGATGATACTTACTGTGATTGAAACTTGTTTGTTTGCTGCGGTTAAAACTAAATTGAAATAATAATTCTGCGAGATTCAGTATAAATAATTATTACATAACAATTTTCAGAGCCTTTTTATCACACTTTGCTTGAAGAAAATGTGGAAATGAAAACCAATTTAACACTTATCGATTAATAATATTCGTATGAGAAAAAGGCAAAGGTTTCATAAAATGAATAAGTTAAGGCCCGCATTCCGAATTTCTGCATATTTATAACATATTTCTCTTGAACACTTTAAGTTTTTAAGTTCCTAAAAAAATATATGTTATTTTTGGAGATAATATGTATACGTTTGTATTTATATGAAGATCCCTCATTAGAAAACAATCACGAATTGTGCTCCAAAAATTATTAAACATGCACTTGGATTTGTTATATAAAATTTTATGGATTAAAAATCACAGTGTATTTTTAAATATGACTTAGGCTTGTGTCAACAGATCTTTGGACAAAGCTAATAATTGAGAATATTTAATCCCAGATGTGTTTAGGAATGGATGTAACATTGCTGTGTTTAGAGTTAAGTTCAGCCAATATATCCGTTACGAGGGCTTTTTTTTGTAATGGACGATATCTGCTCTTGTTTTCTTGTTTCATCAACGATCATTGATTATAGGTAGCAATTTGAAAAGAATAAGTGAAAAATGTTTAAGACTGTAAAAAAAAGTGTTTTCTTACTCGTTTGAAATATATAGTCTTGTAATGAGAGGGTTATGAATATCAATTTTTCTTTAGGACTCATAGTTCAAATCAATTTTTTTAGAAATACAAATCTGATTTTTCTAAACATTTTACTTGTATCATCTAAAAGTCATTAAAAAAAGTAAGAACGGGTTGTTTAAAAAAAATTTTACAATTCATCAAATAGTTGACGTCAATCATCGCGGTTTGTGTAAGTTGTATTCAAGTAATTTTATTATATCATTAAAGGCCCGTTGCTTCATAAGACAGAGATCACACACTTGAATAGATTTTTCACAGAACGTGAAAATTAAGGTTTAATATTTGATGAATTATATTTTTTTTTAAATTACTTATCCGAAAAATTATGTATTATGTAATTCTAATGATTTTTTTCTAATTTAAATTGATACAAAGATTTTTTCAGTTTTTCTCCATTCATTTTCTGAAAATCTATATAATTTTAGGTATCAATAAAAAATTTATTCCATTATACGTCATGAATTTTTTTTAAAGTTGATTCAAATATTCGTTGTGAAATCTATAAAACATATTTATGATGATGATAACGACTTAACACTTTATTATTCTCGGGTTTATTGTTAAATCCCAATTTTGAGAAATTATTTAGCTGGAATTTCGATACAGTCATTAAAATTACCAACATCTTTTCGAAAATAGGTACCTACGTATACAAAGTATCAATTTCACAAATTAATGGTCCGTATATAAATAGATCATAAAATAATAATAATATCGTTTTGGGTTCTTGGAAAAGAAATTCTTACTCTTACTTGGCAAACATTTCTTTATTTTTGGTTCTTGATAAAAGATACTCTATTTTTAGGAACAAAGAGACGATTAATTATTTGAAAGGAATGATAAGTTTTTCATGAAAAGAAATTTATAACAAACTAAGTTTGGTTAACATTTTTCTGAATTTTTTTTGTGTATTTTTAAAATATTTTTTTATCTGTAATAATAACTCGACCGTTAGTCAGTAACTTACATTTTTTCCTTAATTTCAATATTATTTTTTTTAATGTCCACTTTTTTAGAGGTCGACACGTTTTTGTTCCCTCGAGGGCGTTTATTTAAATAAAATAATCCTATAATAATCATCATGAATAAAAAACATATTTTTTTAGAGCAAAAATACTTAAGATTTTTGTATCATAATATATCAGTTCTGAATACTTATATTAAGGGAGTTAATCTATTATTTATGCTAAGTTGTAATATTTCCGACATTACTCAAAAAATATCCGTATATATGTGAATCTAGGTGTGAAGAATTATTATCCCATTACAAAAAAGATATGCCAAAAACGGGCAAAAAATATAACCTTCGAAAATTGCGAATCGACCAAACACCGAATAACATCGGAGAACACCCTTGTTCATCTTCGTCTAATTTAGAGGAACGTCCCTCTGTAAGCACGGCGATTTGTTTGGGATAATGTTGGAGGGCTGGGGGCCCAGGATGTGTCAGGAAAAGGGCTTTCGGGTATTGGAAATGGTTTTTTTGAAACATATTTTTTTCCAATAATAAGAATGTAATTATAATAGTAAAATACTGAATTAAGATTTGTGTGAAGTAGTTTTCTTTTTCAATGTTTTAGTTTATAAAAATACACAGAGAGTGCCGGAAATTAGTCCTTTTTTTAATCAAAGTCTAGACGTGTTGACTTTTTTTTACAAAAAAACGTAAATTGATTTTGAAAGATTGTTATTTTATCTGGTAAACGCATTTTTTAAATTTCAAGAAACCAAGTTTATTTTTAATATACTAAGGTTATGTTGGTCGTTGGCAGATTTGTTTAATTTTCAAATGACATATTGTATTATACAACACAAATTTCAAATCATATAATCATATAACAAAATAAATCAAAACACAATCTAGTAAACACATTTTTCAGAATTTTAATTAAGAAAAAAATCCGAGAAATCCGAGTTTTGTGACGAAAATACCTCAGTTTTTCTATTTATTTAAGGTCTTACAAGCTAAAATATTTCCAATTTTTTTTACACACTTATTTTGTTTAGACATTATTGAAAAATCAGAAATACTTATGATTAAAAAATACTTACAAGAAGTACACTATATTTAATAATTTTTCGTAGTGCGTATTGAGCATTTTTATTGCTTCCTTGAATGTAGGTATATATTAAAGCAAGTTATGAATGAAATAAATCGATATTAAATTTTTAATTTTAAAAATGGGAAATAATCGATCTTCCTCATCGGAACCTCCCTGTACAGTTGCAAGCATTTTTAAAATTTTATTGTCAGCCGCTGGCGCTCTTAATAATTCATTGTGTCTTAATTTTTGTCACATTTAACCATATAGGACAAACTCATTAACCCAAAATTTCACATTCTAAACATTCTTAACAATAACCTACAAAAATATCGAATAGAAGTAACATGTTCGATCATGAATTAAACATAAATAAATGTATCTGGAGCATTTCCTATCCCTTCATCTTTTTCTCCCCTAATTAGTTTTAACAGACAATAAACCCTGTAAGCAAATTTAGCATATGAAATTTGTTTGGCTTATTTTAAAATAATCTCATAATATTTACAGATTTTTGTACTATATTAGATGATTGTTTCTTAAAAATAAATATGATTTTTTTTGGTATGCCAAACTGGACTTTACATTGTAAAAACGGAATAAAATGAGCTATCGAAAATTATTTAAAAAGTTTTTAAAGCGTACAATAAAATAAAACCAAACAATATGTTGTACAATATACAAACATGTACAGGAGCATAAAATATAATAGAAATTAAAATAACACTGTATCGCATCAAATATTATGACATCTTAAAATATTTGTATATCTTTAATTGTGTCTGCAATAAATTATGTTAATAATTTATTTAACATATTGAATTTTCGACTTATTTTCCTGTACTCTCGTTAATATTATATTTTATCATAAACATGTCAAACTCATTTGTACTTTACATGATAGTGTAACCACTTTATATTATTTCTATAAATCTGTTATTTTGTATAATAGCAGTATAAAACATTTGGTTTTATGAAATTAAGTTCATAATAAAACTAAATTTCACAAAGCACTCTTCTTAGGGTGAATTGCCTATTCCATAAAAAAAAAAAAAAAATTTATCTATTGTCGTTTTACGCCCATAGGGGCTTTTACACAGATTATAAAATAATATTTAATTTATCAAGGAATACACATACATAGAATTTATCCCAAAAGTTATAAAATTGAAATTTTTTTAGAATATACAAGTAGTTTTTGAAGAATATAACATAAAATGAAGTTCTTACGATTATGAAATTGTTTTGTAACGAATATTCACATTAAAGCTATCTAAAGGCGTTAAAAATGTTAATGTTTTTATCTTTACATTGTTATGTATTTTGCATTTGTAAATTATGTATTAAGAACTCGGATCATATTATTATTAAATGTTATATTTTGTGGTATCTGCAGTTCAATTTCTGTTTTTTTTAATCTTATATTTATATTATTAAACCATACATTTAATTGCACCTCTATCCTACCTCTTGTTTTTCTCATCTTTGTATTTTTATCTAAACTTTTAGTTGATCTGTTTACACTAAATCATAGAAACCGTATAAATATATAAAAGCCCATTGAGGCGTTGGTGATTAATAAAATAAAATATTATGGTTTGCATTATTAGTAATCAGAAAATTGTTGGTGTGTTCCTGTGAGTCATATAAAATCATATTTTATAAATGGAGAAATAGATTATTGCAGTTCAGGGGTTCATGTAGGTATAGAAGTAATCAATGAAAGGTAATATCGTAATAAATAAAGGTGAATTTTATAAAATACGCATTTAAAATATACATCTCTCAGAGGAAAGTCCGAGAGATTCGGTCTCGAAAATATATTTTATCATACCTAAACAACGTTGCTGTTACAAATTGTACATCTTATTTATTATTGCAATTGAGTTATAAGCACCATACCACGAAGTTTAAAATTTCCAGGTGTGGTTGACAAAATTTTAAAATTCACCATTCATCTTTACTACTAGAACAAAGTACAGTGGAATAGCTCCACTAACCGGGTCGAGGTAAGGCGAGGGTCCAGGAGGGAGCAGTAGCAGGTGTGTCCCGCTGGAGGCAATTATTCCGGGACGGGAGCGTCCCGACGGCGATGGCCGGAAGGAGCCCGGTTCGGGAGACAGTCTGATGTAAGACCGTCGTAACTCACGGACGACCGCGACGCGCGACGTTACGCCGGACACGAAATGTAAGCCCAAATGAGACATAATATTACTATTTAATACAAATTTTGCTTGGATATTTAAAAATTGGAGCAAAAATAATTTGGTAGCTCACCTGGAGCGTAAATTTTTGTACAATATTTGTATTATACATCTGTAATTTATAAATAATAAGTAAATAAAATTGCTCCCAATATTGAAAAAGAAAAGCGACATAATTTATATTACTAAATTTGATAATTGTATCGCCTAACCAAGCGGGTGGTCTGAAGTTATTTACATACCCATGGAAAAATTTCTTACGATTTTATCCGTAAAAGTCGGAGATTTTTTCGGAAAATCCTAATTACCAGGAGAAGTGCAATCAACTATAGACTTTCTTCAAAAATAAGCTCCGCCATATCTTTTCCCCCAGGCCTGGTTTCTCTTTCCTCGTTTTATAAGGTAGTAATTATCTTTGTCTCATTTCGAATAACTTCAGAAATTTATTGGCGGGTTAGTGGATTTTTATAAGTAGTATCTAAAACGGTTTTGTAAAAGTAAGAAGGAGATTAACTAGAACCTTTGCTAATAGGTAGGTTTAGAAATGTTCTGTGGCATTACTGACGAATTCAGTGGCATTAAATTAACAACAATATAGATATCTAATAAGATAGATGATGTATTTAAATTTATTTTAAACTGTCTTGGTTTGAATTCACGAAATTCTTCATCAAGCCTGTATTAGGACCTAACTACATAAATTATGATAATACAAATTAAAAATTAGGTAAGAGTAAAATATGCTATAAAGGTTGTACCTTTGCAATATTTTAAGATTTTTTTTATTATTAAAGAAAGCAATCACTTTGTGGTTTGACATATTTGATAAAAATAAAATACTTGTTTTTTGTAAAACTGCGAGATTTTATCAATGTTTCGGTTAAGGTCGGTTTCGCTTGGCTCAAGCATCATCAGAGTACACATTAATAGGTACTAAACAATTTTTTTATTTTTATATTTTTTACATTGAATATTTTTTATTTTAACATTTTGCAAATCTGTGAGATATTTTTCCTAACCATGTTGCATTGGTGTTTTTAAGCTGAAATAATATTATCTTCCATCAAACCCTTATACAGGGTGTCCGGGGGTAAAGTGCATCAACTTTGGGAAGTGATTCTACGCGATAGTCTGAGTAAAACGGGAAAATAACTTTTATAGAAATTCCAACGATTACTTTTTTGGAAAAAAGATTAAATTTGTGTGCGGCCCGCACTATTAGGTATTTTCCGCTGTTACGTACGATACGCGCCAATCAAAACCAACGTCGCCACAACGTGCCCGGCTGACTCTCAGCAAATTTATCGAGCTAGTTTGTACCTTACACTAAGGATTTTTAACAGGTAGGTATTTTTGTATGGGAAAATTAATTTGGAATTTCAAAAAAAATTGTTAATCTTTTTTACTCCTACCATCATTTAGAATCACCACCCGAAGTTAATGCACTTTACCCCCGGACACAACTGTAAAATAGTTAAAATTTATTTTAGTTCAAACATTGCTTCATGATAATGTAATATTATATTTTTAAAATATTTCAAACCTGCATAAAAGTATTATAAGCAAAGGCGACTCGTGACTGAAATTACCAGCAGGGCACTTCATATTTAAAGTGTTCCCTAGCTTGTAATACAATGCTCAATAGATTTTAAAAAAATAATTCATGGCTGCAATTCATTAAATCAAATTTATAAAATGATTGAATAAATTATACTTCTCCATTTGTATTTGCAAAATCATCTCGAGAGTAGACACGTAATTCATCGCTGAAAATCTCGAGAAACCGTTTAAATTCACCGCGCACAAGTGCCAGTGATTGTTGTTGCGTTAACATTATAAGTTAGTATTCCCAAACGAAAACATACCAGACGCATTGGATTACGAAAGTTCAAAGTGGTGCAAAATTCACATGCCTTCAAGAGGATTAGCGCATGCGTCGCTAGTGCACGGGATGAGTTATATATCTGCAAGTGATTTTAATGAGCGTAATCTGTCTTGCTCATGTCACTGTTTCGGCCTGCCGAGCTGTCGTCGTCTCGATACCACCCTTGTCGGTCCCCGTTATGGTGAAACAAAATTTTGTGCACGTTGGATTATGCACGACTCGTTTGAGCTTGAAAAATAATGTCCTGGCAGCAATTATGACTAGAGCATATTTTCGTACATCGATAACAGGGGCATAAATGATGTCGTTTTAAGCCCGGGAACCATTTATTGGATAACTCTGCCATAAGTCACCCCAAGTGGTTCGCTACGTTTGGTGACTTAGCAGGGGTGCCCGGGTTCATGGGGTTCATTGTCTAGGTCTTGGCGGCGGATGATCTAGACACACTGAACCCCAGATTCCTACCCAACCCCCCATACCTTTTTCCTTCCCAGAACTTCCTCTCCTTCCTTACCTTAAAAATACCCTCCACACAGTATCCCCAAAGATGACATAGGCCCTGAGGGAAATTATTTTCCTCAGGGCCTCCTGTGTGGACCTAATGTAAAAAAAAAAATAACAAGGAACCGCCTCATGTTATAAGTTTTTGTTAAGCGGTGGCATTCCGAATTTCTAGCGATTTATATCATATTTCTCTTGAACAGATTCAGTTTTTAGGTTCCTAAAAAGATGTATCTTATTTTTTAAGATAATATCTATACATTGACGAGCCGAAACGGTAATTAAGCATATGGAATTCATTCGATAAAAAAGCGAATTATGTTCCGAAAATTATTAAGAAGATATTTTGTTCTGTTATTTAACATGTTACAGCTATGAAAAAAACAACAGTTTATCTTTAATGCAATTAAAGCATTTGTCGAAAGGGTTTTAGTCTATTTTAAAGGAGTGGTGTTTTATTTAATATTTTCACTATTTTTGCATAATTTTAATCTATTTTTTCCTTTTTTCTTCTTTCATAGCACTTACTACTGGGCCTTAGTTGAGTTTTCACTAAGGAAACACATCTAATATTTATATGGATTTTTAATCTTCTAATAAAAGTCAATTACTCTATCCACGCCCACGTTCCACTCATAAGAAATTATTTGTAAGCAGAAAATATAAATAAATACCTTTACAATTTTGGCCAATGGTCGAAGCTTTACAATAATATGTCAATATAAGTAGGTACCTTTTGCTGGTAGTGACATCTGTTGAATTATAGAGAAAGAGTATTGAATTTAATTCGTATTGTGAAATGTAGTAAGGTTCTAAACCCCACAACAACATTGCAGGCTTAATTTTCAACGAAATTTTTTTTGGTTTTCCAAGAACCTAAGGTTTTTCCTCATCTTACTGCCACCTATTGAAAATCTTTGGAAGCTTTAATGCGCGTGTCTAACATCCGTGAATATTATTGTGTATATTTAGCGTTGAAGAGAAGATTTAGGAACAACAATTTACTTAAATTCGAGTTGGCATACTTAAACAAAGATGTCGTGAATAACACTCTACTTTGTTTTCGTATTTATTTATGTTATGTGTTCCCTGAGCAGTGGCGGCTGGTGCTCACAAAAATCGGTGGTGCGCTAAAAATCTTGTACATATACCTACTCTAATTAAAATAAATTTAAACCAACTAACCATGGGCAGAGAGAACGGACCGCTAAACAACTCGGTCTTGGCACACACTCTTTGCCTCATTCACATTCATACATCGTCTCATACATACTCTTCTATTTTTCTGACTCTTGACATGGCCCGACTCAAGTGTCTGATGTCTGCCTCGGATGTTCCCTACTATGTTCTTATATCATTCAACCTTGCGTCATATATTCTCCTTACACTCCTTTCTCCTTTGAAATAAATTTAATTATGAAAATATCCCACCTATAGTATATTAGGTCCATTCTCCGTTGTCTCTGAGTAGCAAAGACATCAATGAGCCTGGAGTTAAAATCCGGTATAGATTTAGGCATTATTTAATGCTTAGCACTGACAATGCATTGAGTCTATCTTGTTAATTGTGTTTCTCAAGAATAATTAAATTCTTTTTAAAGTTGAAAATCACCGAAACAACTTTCCTCGGCGTCATAGGGATGATACCCACGATTTTTAACAATTTAACACACGAAAAAGCATCCGATAATTTATTACTTACTATAAAAGAGTTGTAAAATAGATATTGATCACAATGTTTAATTTCTAACCGTTTTTCAAAGTTCAGCGCATTTTTAAATCTTCCTTACTTATCCAAGAAACGGATCACAATAGCGTATTGGACCTGTGACCTGTCACAACATGTCTACATTGTTTTTGTTAATTATGCTAAGCGGAACATTAAATGAAAGAGTAGATGTTAAATTAAATACACAATATCGAAAATAATATTACACAAACGCGTCTCATTTTAATCTGCTGGTGAACAAACCGTTCCTTTTGATGTGGTGGAAATTTTCAGATCGCCGATCTCGTACACGTAAGATTTGTTAAGGATATTACCCATATTATACCTACCCACGGTTTGAACTTATTAGATAATTATGAAGGGACTCTTTGGAGCGATTTTAAAAACGATCCAGCGCTCGGAATATAGGCACACAACGATCTGCTTCGATACGCACACAGTTATATGGACATATTATGTATGCATTAGCGAAGTGTGTATTGTGATTTGTGACGAGGCGTGTCGGAAATATATTATTCGGCGCTAGGGAATTTTTGGATTGATTGATGGAGTGCGTCGCACTAGCGCTCTTTAGAGCTGGCCGCCACTGTCCCTGAGTATCATGGTTTTATTTTTTTTTAAATACTTCTTGAGTTCTATTTTTTGGCGATGCCTTCGAAAGGCAAAAACGAAACGTATTCTCATCAAAATAAACAAAAAATCCATAGAATTAAAATAACTTCATTCGTCATTGCTTTGTATATTCGTTTACTGAATATTCTTTATTTAAAATTATTTTATCAATATTTTGTAAGCACGGCAGGATTATTTTTAATTTTTAAAATATCATTACATTATATGCACTTTGGCACACGTTTAGAACATTTTTATCACATTTTTAAAAGTTTTTATATATTTATTTTGGTTACAATTAAAGATATCTACATCAGATAGAATGTTGATTATTACCTATATATGTTGAACATATTCTTATAAGACAAGCATTTTAATTTAATTTGTTTTAGTGTTTTTCTCTAAATAGATTACAAGAACGTGTAAATCTATTTATGTAATATATATTATGTGTATTTTTCACTCATTGTTATGTACTTAAAATCATTATATTTTACGGTGAGGCGAGTATGGGTGCCGCCGTCCCGGGAAACATTTATTGGATAACCGAGGGCCGTTCATTATTTTTTTAAATATCAACCGTTCCACTATGGTGGAAAGCAATAGGTCCAGAGAGCCCGGTTGGAGATGTCTAGGTTTAGTCTCCCCCAACCAGTCTCTCCGGTCCCGGGAGATCCGGCCGTCACGCAGTAGGCGCAGTGGGCAGACGCATTCGCCGCAAAGATCTAGACAAACTAAAAACACTAAACCTAGACCGCTCCAACTAGGTTCTCTGGACCCATTGCTTTCCACCACGGTGGAAAGATGGATTCATACGTCCGTCAATCAAATCTGAAAAAACAGGTTGGTATTTCAAAAAATAATTAATTAGAACGAAACAGCAGAGTACCGCTGTAATCGTGTTAAAGTACTGTCATATCTTACTAATATTATAAATGCGAAAGTTTGTATGGATGTATGTATGTTTGTTACTCTTTCACGCAAAAACTACTAAATGGATTTTAATGAAACTTTACAATAATGTAGCTCATACATCAGAATAACATATAAGCTATAATTTATAGAGCTAACTGTATTCCATATATTAAAAATAATAATTATCTACGGTTTAATATAAAATGTCAAAATTTGAGAATCACATGTTGCAAAACAATGAATGTTAAATCAAAATTCTATTTTAGAAAATATTTAAATTAGTGAATTCATTGGAAATACTGGCCTAATACTTTGAATCGAATCAAGGATTATAGATATTTTAAATAAATAGGTTAAGAATTTTGTTATATTCATAGATGGGACCGAGGAAAAGAAAATAGGCTACTCGAAGTACTAATCCTGCGCAGACGAAGTCGCGGGCAGAAGCTAGTTACTCAATAAACTGGCAAGCATTTTTGGGCTTGGCCTATTTCAGCATCTTGCTCGCCATATACTCCCAATAGGAATTTATGGCGAGCGATATGCTGAAATAGGCTAAGCCTCGATATGGCCCGCATGTAGCGTGATTTGACATAGGCATAACTTATAAATTTAAATAATTAACGATTGTGGTTATGAAAACATCACGATATTTTTTTTATTAAATAAAACATACAACGAAGTTGCATTCCCATGAGTTATCAAAACTCATTAAGGGATCGCCAATTGTTACTTTTGAAAAGTTAAATCCTATCTAAACCAATATGCAGACACAATATAAAAGAAAAAATTTGATAATTGTATTATATCCTGTCGAAACTCCAATAAGCTAATCCAAGACGTTTTATTATACACGTAGTCAGAGTTTGGTGGACGTGAAAAAAATACATACCCATAAAAATGACGGAAACACAATATTTTAAGAAATATGGTGAAATTCACGAAATATTTTATTAATGCTTCATAAAAAGTTGAGATGTCAAATTATATTTATGTAAATCAAAATTTTATTTATTTCAAACTGTATTCATTACTTATAAATGTTTGCAGAAACGAGGTAATGAAAACTTCGAACACCAAAAGAGGAATATAATTTAACATTCTTTTTTAAAAAAAATTTAGTTTATTTATTTATTTCTGTTCTCGAACATAGATAAACAGATCCAATAATCCAAAAATGTTAATAATTCATAACTGTGCGTAAATAGGTTAAAAGTAGGTAGTAGTTTTGTGAACACCTCACTAGTAGAAACTGTGCTGAGGTGTTCGCATGTTTTAGATGAAAGGGGTTTCTCACCATCTTTCTAATAGCTTATCCATACTATAACGAATATTATTAAAAATAACAATAAAATACTCGATATAGTTAGAAAACTCGGCCAACTTATCCAATATGTAGCCACTATTCATAGGTTCGAGTACCGAATAATAAACCCGGATTTAATAAATAAATTAACCTTAAATCGTAAATTGAAAATAAACGTTATAGTGTGGATAAGCTATTAGGAGGATGGTGAGAAACCCCCTAAGTGTTATTCTGTCGTCATCAGTGAAAACACAGTATCCTCTTTGATATTGTCAAGAAGGGCACTGTGGTTTGACCCATGGCGGCAGTATCGTATACAAAAAAATTAAGATAAGTAGCAGTTATAGTTAGATAAATAATTATCTTGTAGTGCAGGTAGGTATACCATCATCTTAAAATGTATCTCATTTGTGTAAATTATTTCTCAATTGTTTTGATTGTTTCACATTATAAAACAATTGAAAAACAACAACAAGATTGACAACCTGTATTCATATCTGCTTAATAATCATATCGTGGAGTAATTACTAGATTTACAACAGGTAATTCTAACTAATGTGCTATTTTATTTATGTTTATCTTAAATGGTTATGTACAGGTAATTAAAACTAGTCTGTCCAAAACCACTGTCTCGGGTTTTTCAGCCACGATGTCCTCCTTCATCCAGGGCCCCGATAGGATCTCCACCTTGTCGGGGTGCGGAGGCTTGAGTAATCCAAGGATTGTGAGAGCTATGCTGACGGTAGTGTAACTACCAGAAAGACCTCCCAAGCCAGACAGATCACATATACAGCAGTACCTGCAAGCCGGAGAATAGTAACTTCGGTATGGCTTGGTATATCTAACAGTAATATCTAACAGGTTGCAATACTGCGATGAGGAAAGCAACGGGAAACTACCTCAATGTATCTTCCCAGTAAAATCATGATCCGAAACAAAAAAATCTGAAAAATATACGGTCACATCTGGGACAAGGGTTCAGCTTTTCGATTGAGTTTCGCTTATATTGTCTTAATTAATTAAAATATTACAATTTGTGGTTTAACTCACTAAGTTGAAAATAAAAATAAAAACTTAACTCGGTCGAATCTAGAAATTTATTCCTTAACTCATTACTTGCATTCTTAGATGATTTTTCTGTTTCAAATTTTCGTTTCAAATGAATAAGCATAATTTGAGGGATTACTTATTACGATATTGTAAAATTTAAATAATTATAAATACGTCTTTTTAAAATTTTATTTAATTATTTTTTTCAGTTATTGAACGTTAATGGGGCTATTTCAAACTGTATACCTAATAGATGTCAAACATTAATGTTGATACATGTCATACATTAATGTTAATACATGTCAGGTCCGGTATTAATATGGTAATAGAAGTAGGTATATTAGTTAGTTAAATATTCCGAAAAAAAAATCTAATAGAAACACCAATTATTACTTTTGATTTGACGCAGGACGGAGAGATTTTGAATATTATGCCGAAAACTGTATCGGTATTGACTGTTCGGTGAAGACAAACCAGTAATAGTGGTAAGTTGTATAAATAGCTAGTGCTTTGGTTTTCACATTCGGAGATCGCGGGTTCGATACCCGATGTGCGCATTATTTTTTATTTAATTTATATGTATTTGACAAAGGAATAAAACATACATGTAATGTTTTTTCTTTGAAATTTAAACAAAATAATGAGTGTTGTGGAATATATGGTGGGGTCGAGTGGATCTTAACTTTAGGCGACAAAGTTACCTAAGATCAAACTAAACTGTTTTTGTGTGAAGGGTTTATGTTTTTAGTACATTGTAGCGTTATTTTACATTGCGATTGCCTAGTTGGATAACAACAAGAATGCAAAGTGCAAATGAATGCGTTTTGTTTTAATAATTAACCATACATTATGAAATAACAACTATTAAAATTGTCCACGCGATGTGAATTGCAGCAAAAATGCGCAAAATAATCACCCTCTGCTAGATTACAATTGTTTCAAATACCCGTATGAATGCGCAGTTAAAATTAAACAGTAGTCACTATTTTTCCTATGCATTGCACAACACTTTGTCAACTTGGTATAATTGATGCCAAGCCTTCTGCACTAATAAGTACCCTTCCTGATAAATATCTCTTTATTGGAAATAAACAGTTGTATATAAAGAGTATAAACGTAACGAAGAAGAACATTATTTAAAGCGAAATTAGTACCTTACGTAATAAGTCAGTATACTAGTCTCAGCGAGGGATTGTACGTTAAGAAGTACATTATTTAAAGCCAAATTAAGTACAATACGTAATAAGTAATAAGTCAATATACTAGTCGATTTGTACCGATCGTACGTGAAGTCATTCTTTTTATTTTTTAAACAAGGCGCGTGAAAAGAAGAGGATAGACGTGGATGACGTAGTAGTTCTTGTCGGAACTCCTCCCAACTTATTAAAATATTGCGATATTTGGAAATTACGGTCTTCCGCGGCGTAAAAATTGCGGCGCATAGTAATAGGCAAAGATGTTAAATTTAATTTAATTTTTCATTGCAATATATTATCACAGTAGGTTGATCAAGATTTTTTTATCACTATTAACATAAAAAAAGTTACAAAGTTGCCTCTAAAATCATGAAAACTAGATTTGTTAAATAATAAATTAACCAGTGTGATTGGGTATTTTAAACCAAAACTAAGCTTTGTATGAAAACGGCCGAAAATGTAAGTATTTTTTTTAAATGTTTCAAGAATTAATATTAGGTTTTCCACGTTTAAAGTGTCTTCTTCGTGCTGCCTTTAATATTGTTCAATCTGTCCAACTCATAATCCTCCTGTTAGTGAAGGCTCCAAAATGCTTACCAAAGTCTGTTAGTTTTGGTTATATTGATTACGCTAGCTTTCGGCTTTCTGCTGTCTTAGGGTCTAAACACGTAGAACGCGGGTAAAGCAGTCGGCGCATGGGCAGCCGACGGCCGACAAGAATGTTTGTATGTAAACGTACTAAAGCGCACACAGTGAAGCCAGATTCAGATGTCCGCAACTCGGTACAAAATACCGCCGGCGCGCTCGGGCGCTGTGCGCGGGTAGTCCGAAAGCCGAAACACGCTTTCTACGTGTTTAGACCCATAGGGTCTAAACACGTAGAAAGGCTTCACTGTGTGCGCTTTAGTACGTTTACATACAAACATTCTTGTCGGCCGTCGGCCGCCCATGCGCCGACTGCTTTACCCGCGTTCTACGTGTTTTGACCCTTAGAAAGGAAACTTGCATCCACGTGCAAGTTTTGTGGACCTGTACTGTGTACCATATCTATTTACTAACAAATCTTATGGTATCTAGTAAAATCATCCAAATAGGTAGTAATTATAAATGATAATGATTTTTTGCATTCATTGAAGTCAAACCTGCAATACAATAGCACCTCTTTTACAAAATTACATATTTTTTCTGTGTACAGTATATTTTGTTGTCTAGTATAATGCTTGTGTATTTGTGACGTTTTTATAAATGTTGTGTTTGTGTGTATAAGTCCATTTTGTATTTTGTAGATAAAAAGGCAAGTGTTATATTCGCGCAAAGTTCTTATTTTCAGATGGTTCAAATCCTGGTATAGTTTTTTTGTGGGAGTATCGGAGTGAATATGTCGAAATACCTCGTTCAAGCCGAATCTAAAAATCAATTTAAGTCAATTTGTATGTCTTTGAAGTCACAGACATCGATATTTACGCAAATTAAAATTATTGATCTACAAATAAAATTTCTCGATCGGTAAATTTTTGAGTTAATAACTCTTTCGACTTGAGTCCGGTTTCCCTATTTATTGCTGAGTTAAGTCAAGTAGAAACACAACGTTATTTAAAGGCTACGGTCAGATCAAACCGATCAATTACTCAGAGAAAATATTGAGAGAGATATAAAAGAATTGTTTTCGTCAACATTAATGTTTTAGGACGCCAAAACATTGTCACACAAAAATATTCATATTTTACTAGTTTTTCTGTTTACACATTTTCGCTACATTTTGGAATGCATAAACCAATACCGTTTGTTTTTACTGCAAAACGTGAGGTCAACACAAAAAATATACAACACTAACGTCACTTTTAAGATACGACCGTAATAAAATAACATTAACTGTAAAATGATGCGGAAGAGTTGTTTCACTATGAGAGTGTCGCTTAGCCATAAAGACGCTAAACAGTGGTGAAATTGATGTTTTTTTTTTTTTAATTTATTAAGTTAAAAGAAATTTACATTTCAATTTCTTAACTTAAGTAGGTATAAAGTAATAAATTTAATTTTTTTCTTTTAACTTAAGGTTAAATAGTTGTCTTTTGAATATATTTACACTTTTCTCCGTTTTTAGGGAGTCTGGAAGGAGATTATAAATTTGAACACCCTCGTGGCCAACGCTTCTCTTGCCACTTTCAGTTTTAACAGCATTTGTGTACAGTTTATTTTGTTGTCTAGTATAATGCTTGTGTATTTGTGACGTTTTTATAAATGTTGTGTTTGTGTGTATAAGTCCATTTTGTATTTTGTAGATTAAAAGACAAGTGTTATATTCGTACAAAGTTCTTATTTTCAGAAGGTTCAAATCCTGGTATAGTTTTTTTTGTGGGAGTATCTGGGTTATAATTGAAAAGTTTTTTAATGACTTTGTTCTGTATTATTTGTAAGTCGCTTAACTACGTAATGTATGTGTTTCCCCATATTTCTATTAAATAATTTAGGTGAGACTGTACTAAACTAAAGTATAAACCCCTATTTATATCTGTTGGTAGAAGATGAGCAATTCTACCAAATACACCAATTAGTGGGATGATTTTTGCTTTCAGTTTTTCTATATATTGTTTAAATGTCAAATTTTTATTCGATATATCGATATATATATATATATGTTAAGCGTTTGAACCGAGTTCCCATGTAGATGTCAGTGAGGTTGATGAATACGATTTTTGAGAGTCCCTTAGGTGTATCGGATTTTTAAATAATACGATTATTTAGAAATATAATCATAATAACGCCCACCGCTAAACTAAATTAATACAACAAAAACATTCTATATTATCAACATGATGAACAATAATTGGATTGTTTCATAGCGTCATTGTGACAGAGCTATGTTTAATAATGTAAAGCAATTATGCCCTGACAGTGTATTATTATCTTCGGTCATTTAGTAGCACGCTTGTTGATAGATTAAAAAGGGTACACAGGTTCTCATTCGAAGTATGACACAGTTAAATATGACCGAATCGGAAAGGGATACGTTTGCGCAGTGTTAGCGCATTGGCCCGGAAAGCCGAAGGTCCTGTGTTCGAGTCCCAGATGTATCCGTATCTTTTTCTAATTTTTGTATTTCAGTTTTTCGATTGAGTTTCACTAATATTATCATAATTTATTAAAATATTATAATATGAGGTTTAACTCATTAAGTAAAAAATAAATAAAAAAATCTAAGCCTGTACTAAGCTAATCAAAGTTCAGGGTCAGAAACTATAGCAAATATTGCCGACAATATCAAAAACTGCAAGTAGATTTCTTTTTTTTTTTTTGATACGTTTTATTTTTATTTTCACATCAAATGTGTAAATGGCTGAAGGCGATATTGGGTAGGCTGTGTAAACTGAAATGTTTCGTTTCTGTGAATATTTTAAGAATTATTTTCCTTCTTATTTATTATTTACTCTAGGTGTGAATCAGTTTCACGGTACGGAATAACTACTTAGTTCTTGCCAACTAATTTAAACTACCTACAAACAGCACATAATTCGATGGTTAAATTATTAATCCAAAAACATATAATTTCACAGTGACGAAATATATTTATTAATTTTTATTTATTTATATATTATTTTTTATTTATTTATTTATTTTCTCATGTTCTCCATAAAACAGTTATCCACCAATATATAATGGAGGAGATTACAAATTGCTAAGTACGCAAGGGCAGTTTTACTACTTAGTGACATGTGCTAAAAGATAGTTGCTGAATTGTCTGTAAGTGACATTGAAAATGTCGATGGTCAATGAAGAATCGTTAAGCAGTTGAGTCGCTCTGTTTATTGGCGCATTCTGATCTTATTTTTTTATAAAATAATGTGTCCTTATTGGGGTACCTCGTTCTAAGAACACATTGTACATTGTTACGTGATTAAATTATAGTAAATACCTGTGTTTAAGTAATACAAGAAAAATTATAAAACATGTCTACAAAAAAATATTTGGCTGTAAAATTATATCAATATTCTTCCTTCCCGTGTCCATAATCCATGTCTTATTGTTTCTTTTGAAGTCGGTTATGTTTTTACGGATTTTATTGCAAGAGGAAGGATAATAAACAATTTTATAGAGAGATATTTCATATTTCTTTTTATATTTCCAAAAGTCGTTTTAGTTGTGGGTTGGTGTAACGTGTGTTGTAGTGTGGATGATGTATGATCATTGTTGTATCGGAATTTTACTATTTTACCAATGCCGATAAAGAGATTCTGGGTTCGATTCCCAGTTGCGACCATTACCCCTTGTTCTGTTAGATGTTTCGTTTAGATTTATTATTCTTATCTTCCATTTCAACAAAAAAGTAATGATTTGTCTATTCAACGATGTTGTAACGAGTCTGTGTACCACATGATGCGTTAGATTGTAACCAATGGTGAAATAAGGTGTTATTTTTTTATTTAATTGAACTCCCGACAAGAAAATAGCATCTCCATTCTTTTACTCCAAATAATCTCAGGAATATATAGTCAAATTCTTTCGAATATGTCTTGTTACACCCTGTATAGTGTATACCTAATGTGACCAGACGTCCCGTTTTCACCGGGACAGTCCCGTTTTCAGGCAGCGTGTCCCGGTGTCCCCGAACACAGATTAAGGACGCCAAAATGTCCCGTTTTCGAAAAGAAATAAACTCGCAGTAGATTTTCAAATAATATAAAAAAAGCGCGCAAATAAGAATCCTGTTGGTAGAATCAAGACGAGTTGTGATCTAGCCTCCTACGTAGTAAATAAATTCACTCGTAAATCCATGCTTATTTTATTTAAAAACATTTTTACTGTAACATATTGCTTTATTTCGTTTATTTGTAAAAAATCACTGGTTTTCTTGAATAAGGGTTTAGAATTTCCATAGTCCATGCGAATTGGTAGCTGCAAGATCAATTGTATTCTAGCCTCTTTTGTATAGCGCTCTTGAGACGAGTTTTCGCGGAAACAGCACTATATAAGTTATCCAAATTTATAATTATTACAAAGAATCTATCTTTTTTTTCGGTGTCCCGGTTTGGGGGAAAAAAATAAATGGTCACGTTATATATACCGCTACAACTTTTAAGTTACTTGGAATACTGTTGGCTAAATAAATGTATGATTGTTTAACAGTATGAAATGATTATTCATTATTTTTTGGAATAATATTCCTTAATGGCTCTTTACGGAAATTAACTAACTAAATGTAAACGCCGTTTCCACGCAGAGGCAGGCAGAGACGCCACACAATTCTGTCTTGCCAGACACTTCTTGTTTCATTTCAATTTTCGGACTTTTCGGACCTCCTCTACCATTTACATTTGCGGCATTACCAAATTTCCCCCGTCAGTTAATTTATTTGCCATATTGGAAAGGTGACGTCATGTAAAAACGCGGATATTCGCCAATATATCGATGATCTTATTTATGAATATGAAATTGTAAATATGTTAGACTTCGTAATGATTTTTATTTTAATATAATTTTAATGATGCTACCGGAAATCTCAAATTTTACAGTTAATCAATTTATTTATGTAAGCATATACTTGTATACTTACATAATACATAAAATTTTAATCAGTATAACATTTATTTTTATTATTTTAGATGTTACACGTAGATGCAAGCATCGTCTGCGCTTTAAATTAAACAAAATTTAGATTAATAATAGTTGCAAATACCAGTTTTTTTTCCTTTTGTATTGTCACATAACAGAGCATTTTATTTATTTATTTACATTTGATACATTTAAAGCCAAAATAACAGAAATAATATAACATAATAAGAGAATATATTTAAAATTAATACAAGTGTTATTACGTTGTTTTAGATCGATATTAGTTCCTTGCTAGGCAGATTGCCTGTTTTAAGGAACCAAAGTTTGTAAAGGGCCAAATGCAATTTAAATTATTATTATTTTTTAATATTAATACCTATATACTAAGTTTTTACTAAATGTGCCATTCATAGGTGACCATGTATAGTTTTAAGTCACATTATATAATAGTTTTTCAGACTCCTCCCTACCCAAGCCAATCAACCATTTAGTTATTATTGAACCAATGTAGGACATTTATATAGCATTTACTCTCTATATCAAAATTCTTTCTAAGGGTAAGAGATATAACGGGGTTTATAACGGGTAAGAGATAAGCTGTAAAAGCCATAAAACGTATCTCAGTGGACAGAGCATTTGACCGGAATTCAGAAGGACACGGGTTCGAGTCCCGTTGGCGGCATGTATCTTTTCTCAAGAGATTTTTTCAATGTGAATGAGTGTTTCAGGCTAATAATTATTGGTTATAAAAATTAAGAATTCTTTCTATTCAATTTATTATTATTATCAATTATTCTATTAAATTTTTTTCGTTATTTCAATGACTAAGCAAATATTTGATAGTGATGTAAAGTCTAAAATCGAAATATTTGTTTACAATAACATGATGTAAAGGTACCCATTTTTTTTTCAAAATAGGCCACTGCAAAATACGTTGTCATTAGCACGAATCTATTGTGTTCAAAATATCAGCCTCAAAGATTCTGCATTGTGCGAAAGTGGACAATTGTCGACCACAGTAAACAATATTTATGTATTGTGTTAATATGTCCATTGTCCAGTTTACCAGTTCTCAGTGGAATATCTGATGAACATTCCGACAAAAACAAATATTATATCTTTTTTTAAACTTTTTAACTTATTCATTAACTCAAATTTAAAAAAAATATAAAAATATGAAGATAATATTAGCGAAACTCAATCGAAAATCTGAAACAGAAAAATCAGAAAAAGATGCGGACATACTTTCCGATTCGGTCATATTTAACTGTATCTTCGACTGAGAACTACCAACATTATCTTCATTTTCTTAACTCACATTCTTATTGGCTGTTATCTTTATGAAGGATATCAAGATTCAACGCGAACTAAATGCCCTCTACATAGTGTCAGGATAAATTTAACACTTTTTATTTAATATGCGACATCTATTGACTTTTCAGCAAATCTGGGATGATTTTTAACATTTTAACTTAAGTAATGAGTTAAACCTTAAATTATAATATTTTCGGGTATATATATTTCTGATTTTTCTGTTTCAGATTTTCGATTAAGTTTCGCTATCTATATCTATATCCATATCTATTTATATCTTTATCCCGTACATATACAGGACACCAAATTTGTCGCAGCACACGTAGGTCTAATATAAATCATTATATCTCTTTTACGTTATAAAGAGAAACTTCATGTTTTATATTCAAATCTACAATTTAACCATAGACAAATTTAAATCAGTAATTTTTTGAAACCAAAGTTTCCAATGAGATTTTGGGAAAAGGGGATAAAATTTCGATTTTTTTTTATTTATTATTTTATTATAAAACAACAAAAACGTGATAATAACGTTTATAATACATTTGCCTAATAAAAATGTGTGTGATTTTATTTTTTTTCGTTATCAGTAATTTTAGATAAAAAAACGTAAAGTGAGCAATTTTTAAAACCTTTTACATGTTTGTATTAAAAATTTTAATTTTACCAGTTGTTTCGGAAAATTTCACGTTTGAATTTCCTTCAAATCGACATTCACCGAAAAATTGGGTTGTTTCAACCTCCGTCAGAAGAAATTTCATCGAAAATTCCATAGGACCAGTTGTTTTGGAATTCCCTTCAAATTTGAATTTCCTTCAAATTTGAATTTCCTTCAAATTTGAATTTCCTTCAAATCGTCATTCACCGAAAAATTGGGTTGTTTCAACTTCCGTCAGCAGTAAATAGCAACAAATAACGTTCGATAAATTTGAAAATTTTATTCAAGTGTTCCCCGCCGAATCACAATTTTGACGTCTGCGCATGCGCCTCCCATTATTTCGCTAACCGTCCGACTCGGCTGATCACATTCACATCACATTTCTACAGTATTTTCACTGCTGACGGAAGTTGAAACAACCCAATTTTTCGGTGAATGACGATTTGAAGGAAATGCAAATTTGAAGGAAATTCAAATTTGAAGGGAATTCCGAAACAACTGGTCCTATGGAATTTTCGATGAAATTTCTTCTAACGGAGGTTGAAACAACCCAATTTTTCGGTGAATGTCGATTTGCGGGAAATTCAAACGTGATATTTTCCGAAACAACCGGTCCTTACATTTGTAAGCGTATTTCATCACCTTTCAAAAACATTTTTTTAGTTTTCGAATACATTCAGAAATATTCCATTTATTTGGATTTTATTTCGAACCGGAAATTTTCTGACATTCTGAAAGAATGTGCCCGATGCCTGATGGGTTAAAGAGCATCCTGAGAAAAACATTAATCCTATAACTCGGGTCCGGGGCATATGTCATTCCTATGTCTACCTATGTTAAATTGTCGTGAAAACAAGCTTATGTGCCCAAGCGGTTAAAAATTATTATACTTTTCTGCACTTATTTTTTAAAAAGACATGAGGACAAACTTACAAACAGTTATTATTGAATTTATTAAAATTTATAAGATTTTATTATCTTTTTAACTTTTACATCATTAGCTTAGCAGATGTTTTTCTTCAGTTGTTTATCGTATCTTTAATTTAATTGCTCAGACTTTTAGAATTGTAAGACTCAGTTGTGTGTGACAAACAGTTCACTTTTTCACTATAAAGGATTATGTACAAAGTACTAATATTTTAAAGTTGTATAATCCGGAAGAGCGAATACAGCCTTCAACGGTTCAGATTGGAAACATAGAATGGTGATTTACCGTAGGAAGTAGGAATAGAAAGGCTTCTCCCCGCCCACATTCGAAGTTCATTACCACTTTTTGCGACGATGGAATTTGATCAGAATTTCGCATAATATAACGTAAAGGAACCTGAGTAACCGGTCACCGTGCTGGAATAACAATTTAATTATCATGGGCAGCTGTTTAAGTTCAGGCATTTTTTGTGTATTTATTTACATAAACCTTTAGGTAGGTACCTTTCCACTGCGCAGGTACCTACCTATAAACTACCAAGTGGTTAGAACTACGCTTTTTGTTTATTTATCTTGAAAGCATCCAGTTTTTTTCTGCAATAAAGCACAAAGGGAATAATATGGTGTGTTATACTGTTCGTTTGTTTTTGTCATGTTTGTTTATAAAATAATCTACAGTATTAGTTAATACCTGATACGTTGTAGGCAGATAGTTAAGAGCCCATTTTAAATCTAGCTCTTACAAAATGGATGGATAAACGATGAAGACTTGAATTAATAAACAATAAAAAATAAATTAGGTTAACTCGTTTAAAGCCATGAAAATAAAGGCCAGATATTCAAAAAATTATGATTTTTGAATAAATTTTGCAAAGTCAATTGGCCTCTGACCTTAAAAAACAATAAGTCAGTCGTTTATCAGTGGAATTTGAAATATAAAATGGGTACATATGATGTTGAACAGGCTGCAAGGACATAATAGTCAATGGATGACTTAAATGTTGATTTATGCTTTTAATTATATCAGAGCGGAAAAAATAATAGACATGTCGTCAAATATACATTGTTCGGATGGATAAAAACTTTATTGAGTATTTTTAAATACATTTGTTTGCAAAATTACAAAGGTTAAAATTCACTATTATTATTTATCCATATTTAAAATATCAGTTCTTATGTAGTATTCTATTAAAGGAAAACATTAATGTTTTACATTTGCCCGCTTGTGTAACAATTTATATGAACAAATGTAACAATAAATTGTTGTATGTATCACCTGTGTCTCTCTTTGTATTTCTTGTTTCTCTTGCCTCTCTTTGTATTATTTGTATTAAGAGTAATTTTTGTAATTTCATGTAGTAGGTACCTACCTATTTAATTGTATAATAACTGAGGTTTTTTTTGTAATTGAATTACTTTCGAGTAAGTGAGAACATCTGTAAGAAACCTAAATTAAAAAATATATATATGTATTTCTTCAAACTTCGCAAAATCACTTTGTGGCGTCGTTTTTAATTAAATTAAAACAAATAACTTTGTTTAAACCACTAGCATAATCACAATTACCTACATGTTTCAAAACCGATGGTTTCTTCGTCTGGGTAGTAATGACATTAATTACAATGACGAAGAAACCATCGGTTTTGAAACATGTAGGTAATTGTGATTATATTAGTGGTTTAAACAAAGTTATTTGCTTTAATTTAAATATATATTTAATCATTACATACACTTAAGATGATTAACATTAATTAGCATTATTAGAGAAAGGAAAAAAGAATTATTTTTTTCATCAATCTCTCGAAAAATATTTTCTGGCAAAACCAAGTGAATATATCCAAAATTAAAATGAGATTTTGAGGCACTTTACCGGCTTTATTCGAGCTTAAAGAAAAATACATAAATATCATTTTTTTAAATTATCTGATTTTTTTTTAAATCTTAGCTAAAAAATTATACTGAAAACTTGAACTGAATCATGTCAAATAAAACCAACAAAATAACACCCCCCCCCCCCCCATACACATCCCAGATACATCAAATATTTCTATTATGTAATTAATTGATGTTTAAAATTTATTTGTAATTAATGTATATTTTTTGAACTAATAAAAAATAATGAAATATATATATATATATATATATATATATATATATATATATATATATTTTTATGTTTTTTTTACCACTAACTAAATTATCCATAAAGTATACGCAAGACGAAAGTAAAGTTGCGTCAGTTAAAAAAATATGTTTGTCGTTAAAAGGCCACTTTATTTCGAATTTCTACCAATTTATAACATATTTATTTTTATTAACATATTTATTTACTTTAAATTTTTTAGTTCCTAAAAATATAAATGTTATTTTGGAAGATAATGTCTGTACGCTTGTAGAGCCAAAACGGTAATGTCTCCAATTCAAACCGTATTTTTCTTCTTTTTGAACGTTTACTACGGAGCCTTAAAATCTGCGCAGATTTCATGATGCTAGAGCTCGAGGGTTATGGCTTCACTTGAGACAAATAAACCGATATTCTATTTTTTCATCTTTAAATTGAAAATGTTGAAAACAGTAGATGGCAGTCAGTTATAATTTTATGTATTATTCTCACCAGTTCTTACAATGTTAATTTACCTATGAGCAAGTGTAGCTTCCTCCAACATACCTTATGCTCCGAGCCGGCTGCAACGGCTGGCTGGAATCTATGTGAGGTTATTGTGCTACAATGATAGTATCACGGAAGTAGACGTCCAGAAGATAATGTACTCCATTAGGCGTTCAACTAAATGCAAGGAGAAGCCATTATCGATATTAACAGACACTCATAGAAATGTGCCGATCATTTAAATAATTAAATAAATATGATTAGTTACATGATTTTCATGTTTTACTCAGGAGTGATGAACGGTACAAGAGGTGACCGCAAAAACTTTAAACGTAGAAATGCAACATGTATATGCAATATAGAAATTGTTCTAGAATCATTCATATTTTAAATTCGGTTCATAGATAATCTCAACGGTCCCAAAGAACAATGTTGGATTTGATAAAACTTGAAAATCGCTTTGTTGTCTTATTTTGTTGATTTAAATGTCTGTATTTTCTGATTTTTTATTGAAATGAAATGAAACGCAAATTATCAAAACAACACTGTATTTCTTGATCTCAAAAACAGTAAAAACGCAGAAATGAAACTTTAAACAGCTCTACTTAAATTTACAAAATCGCACGTCCGACATTGTTCTTCGACGAGCTGTTTTATTATTAATTATTTTTTCTCTGCTCAATATGCTAAAATGAAAACAATAATAAAAATATTTAAGCTTTGGTAAATTTTCCACTAACCACCGCACTTTTTAGGTTCAGATTTTGGGAAATTCACTACATTTCAACTTAATTACTACAAGAAACAACTAATTGCGTATAGATAGATGGTAAAAGATACATTAAAATTCCATTTATAGTCAATCAAAGTTCAAAATTTATCGTAGAGAACGATTCCTTTGCCGCCATTTTTCAATTAAATACACATGAATGACTAAGGCGATCCACCACCGGAGAAACAGAAGCCAAACTAAAACTGGTTGTTACTATGGTTACAACCATAAATAAACCAGTTAGAACTGCGCGTTGCTATGGTTGCCAGCCAAACTTCTCTCATGCGCATGTAAATTTTACGATTTTAGTAATTAGTTCAGCTTGTATCCACCATAGACGACGAACATTTCAGCTGTCACCTCGAAAACTGACAACAAAACTGGCGTATCCTTGGCAACCAGGAACTGGCGCATCGCCGTCCACGGCAATAAGCACGGCGAGTTGCGAGTCACTGCTTGCGTTGCCATTGACAACGGGTTTTTGAGAAATTGTGTAGTGTGTGGGCCATCATATTGACATACACAGGATAGCAAGTTTAGTTGAAAACTGATTTTTTTTTTCGGTTGCCTCGTCAGCGAAGGCACTAAATTTACCAAAACGAAGAACCTAACAACCTGATACGTTTTTAGATTTTCACGGCCAAAAGCATTTTCGTTGATCCGGCAGATCCGTCGACGGATCTGCCGGATCTGCCCTGATGATGGACACTGCAACGCTGTCCGAAACGTCGGCTAAAGAAGGAGGTAGCACAACACGGCATAACACCCCAAAAACAAACAACGAAAAAAACCTAACAACCTATTTTGTGCCTGTAAATAGTTATTTTTTTAATAATTGCTTAAAATAAGTGAAATTTCCATAATCTATGCCTAAAAGCACGGCGGTTAGTGGAATAATTCATTTTTTTTAAAGTACCTGGGATTAAAATGAGTACATAAGTGTGATAGTGTTATGATTGAAAAAGTTTATTTGCGCCGTTTTAATGTAGGAAACAAATGCAAATTAAATTTATTTTCATAAAAAAAGCATCACGCATTTTTTTTTATTTTTCTGTCCTCATCAAACAAATTGACAAAACGCCAGTGCCAAAAACACAATGAGAATCAATTGAAAAAAAAAATTAAAAATCTCCTTTTGCCCCTCAGGCATATTCTGTCAGATAGTCAAAGTATTTCCACTTTGCAATAAAATCCAAATAAATGGATTATTTCTGAACATTTCCCGTTATCTAAAAACTATTTTTGAAAGGTGATGAAAAACGCTTTAAATTTTTAAACTTATAATTTTCGAAGTATAAAATTTATGAATGCCAACATCAAAACCGTTTTAAAAATGGCTAAACAACTAAAATATAAAATTACTGATAACGTACCAAACTTCATTTTTTTAGTCAAATATAGGTTTTCTATAGATTGTTTTGACCTCGCTTTTTTTGGTTTCGTGTAAATATTAACTGTTAACCTTTTTTTAAATTTAGGTGGACATTTTATTTTCCATGATTAAATTTTTAATATAAAGCTTGGTATTTTCTCTTTCTATCACCGTTTAAATTATATTTCTCACAATGACAATAAGGGAGACACAACGATTTCTACAAGAGCTGTTCCCAAAACCAAACTGAATTAGCCTGTGGGACCTATCTAAAATTTCGGTCAAATGCTCAAATGCATGGATGCTTATTTACGCCCAAATAATAATAATAATAATTGGATAATTTATAGAGCGCCGTTTTTGTGAGAAATCACCTCAAGGGCGCTATGGATAAATGTTAAATTCACACAGGTATAACAATATATTTTATAAACTGTCGCCCGATGTGCTATAAAATTTCTAATGGAGATTAAGATTTACTTTATATATATATAATTTTTATGCATATAACGTAGGAATTATAAGTAGGTACTCAATATAAGTGTTTAAATTTAAATTGCGTCGTTTAGTGATTCTATCATAATGAATTAGGTTGCGAATCAATGCATGACTGTCAGATACATTTTTCCTCGAAGTTATCACCTTCAAGTGAACCAGTCTATATTCTCCAGACAGTCGTAGTCGCTTCGATCATTAACACCACAGACATGTTGTCCAGACAACAAGAATTATTCACTTGAATAAATATATCTGTAATATAAATATCGTGAAGAAAATCTTAATCCGAACACTTTTTTTTAAATCAGAGGTCAACTTTTTACACTTGCGGTTATCGACAAAATGAATGAAAAACATGATATTATTCTTAGGCAAACACTTTACAATGTATTGACTTTAACCTGCTCCCGTCTAGAGCCAGTGCGCATTTAGGCTGAAGGTAGTAGAGAGGGGAAGGATGTATGAAAGAGGAAGGTGGAAAAGTACCCCCGGCTTTTCAGATCTGGTCACCAAACACGGCTGAAGCCATTTTAAGCATCGTTTCAATTCTAAATGGTGATCTTACACCACGACGATACTGAGAGTATCTTCCGCTGGGGTAAATGCGGCAAATATACTTTATTTTATTTTAAATTAATTAATTGTGAAATAACATAAATCAATTGTAATGTTTTTTTTCGTTGTTTGTTTTTGGGGTGTTATGCCGTGTTGTGCTACCTCCTTCTTTAGCCGACGTTTCGGACAGCGTTGCAGTGTCCATCATCAGGGCAGATCCGGCAGATCCGTCGACGGATCTGCCGGATCAACGAAAATGCTTTTGGCCGTGAAAATCTAAAAACGTATCTCACAATTGTAATGTTGGTTGGTTGTTATGTTATGTTACACCTTTTAGGCTATACCTCTTATGCTATAAATGTATACAATAGTTTTATTGTTGTTAAATAGTACCTCTGTTGATCTCCTCATGGTTGATTCTTATATATATATATCTGTGGTTTATATTATTATTTATTTAAAATGAGCATGAATGTTTATGTCATTATGTATTTGTATAAATTGCATAAACTGTATTTGTACATTTACATGTACGTTATATATACATACATGTATAATATTTCAATAACTAAGCAAAATAAGTTTTTTTTTTTTTCAAAGTTAAAAGCACCCATTGACAAACTACTTAAAAATAGTTTATTGGGATTTTTTGAATTTTTTTTTTTTGTTTGATATTATTTAATTTATTTTTGTCTCCATCTTTAAATTTAAAAAAAAATTATCAAATAAAATGTATTTGCGCACGCCCGGATTTGAACCCGCAACGATCGGATTGCTAGTCAAGAACCTAGGCTTATAACCTAGCGATGTTAAATCTAAAAAAGCCTGGGCTTCAAAACAATTAGAATAATAATAGATTTTCTCATTTGTAGTAATGATTCAGCTCTCTCTCTCGGATGGCGCTACAGCCCACATCGAGCTTTTTCCTCCCGCAACATTCGCTTCCAACTCCTCTTGTCCTCAGCAGCTGACTTCCAGTTTGTTACCTGGAGTGCTATGCTGCATCCCCTCTTACCTCGTCTTGCCACCCATTTTTCTCCCTACACCTGGTTGTCACTTTCCAGTCATAATTCTTTTTGGGACGCGTGTGTCCGGCATTCTCTGTACATGCCCAGCCCATCTCAACCTGGGGAGTATCATATGGGCATATCCCGATATATATCATACAGTTCTTTGTTCTGCCGGATGCGCTACTGTTCCCCCTAACATGATTCAGTTAACCGATTTTAATAGAAAAAAATAATTCATTTCAGGTTTGCAACATTTGTGAACTCAGCCTCCGATAATCAGATACTAGGCATCTTCAAACACGGTGTCGTTTCCATAGACAAGTGCATAGGTATCACACATAAGAATTGGAAAGCTGTCAAGAAGACTGTCACCAGTTTACTCTCGACGGTCGTCATGTTTAAAGTTGTTTTTTCACTTTCACACATACCGAGTGTGTTATTTGATCGATGGTGAGCTTCCTATTTCTATAATAATGAGAACTTACCTGGCTTAACTAGTTACGCTAGTATTAGTCATTTAAGGTAACGGAAGTTTTCTTTGGATTAATAAGGTATTTACTTTATTTATTTATTTATTTACATCTGATACATTTAAAGCCAAAATAACAGAAATAATATTACATAATAAGAGAATATATTTAAAATTAATACAAGTGTTATTACATTACGTTGTTTTAGGTCGATATTAGTTCCTAGCTAGGCAGATTTCCTGTTCTAAGGAACCAAAGTTTGTAAAGTGCCAAATGCAATTTAAATTATTTTATTTTTTTTAAATTAATATTTATATATACTAAGTTTTTACTAAATGTGCCATTCATAGGTAACCATATATAGTTTTAAGTCACATTACATATTAGTTTTTCAGACTCCTCCCTACCCAAGCCAATCAACCATGTAGTTAACATTGAACCAATGCAGGTTCAATAAAATAAATTTTAGGTTCTTAAATAGAAAATTACAGTCCTGGGGTGGTAGCATGGTCGATCGATATGAACTTACCGACCGATTGTCGGTAACTTCTCATCGTTCCCTAGGACAACTGCAGATTGCAAACGAATAGGTGACAGTTCACAATGACTAAGTGTCCTTAATATATTCGATATCAACTATTAGCGAAACTACTATAGCGATCTGCAGTTGTCCTAGGGAACGATGAGAAGCTACCGATAATTGGTCGGTAACTTCATATCGATCGACCATTCTAGCACCCCTGGTGGTTTAAAATACGCCAATAGCTAAAGAAAGTTGAGCATTCATTTTTTGGCATAAATGCATGCAAAACGCTACAATTTTTGATACAATTGACAGTACTTGTCAACCTTGTGAAATTTCAATTTTCATTTTTTTTAAATGCTTTGTGCACGACCTATACTAACCTACTAAAAGAAAAAAATGTTCAACACTTTTTTAAACGGGTCTCCAGAAACAATGTCCCACCAGCCGAGTTTTTCAAATTTTAGGATGAAAATTGTATAAAATATTGTTTAAACGTTGCACTTTTATATACTAAAAAAATTAAATAATATTATTTATCTATTACAAAACAAAAATGTTATTTTTTTTTCTAACCTTCGAAACTCATGTAACCCCTTAATTAAATTTTATTTAAAATACCTTAAAAGCTTTGAACGACATTTTCAAGCAAGTATAAGTTTCCTTTTATCCATGCGGAAAAAAACACTTGACTTATCCGGTCTTATTGCACACTTATTACACAATCTTAATGTACAAGGTGGCGCAAAAGTCATCACCTTATCGGAAGATGCTATAATTTTTGATATTTGTAAAGTAAACAGATACAAAATGCACGTCAATGAGACATAAATCACTATACCCCTCAAAAATGCCAAAAAAAATGTATTTGGTGATTTAACCATTCCAGACTTCTTTTTGTGGGGTTTCTTGAAACTATGAGTCTATGTCAACAAACCTCAGTCTCTTGAAGCACTCAACGAGAATATCCGTCAAGAATGCGAGATCCTATCGCCGAAAGGGTGACGGAAAATGCCATAAATCGGACCCGTATGGTCACAATTCTGGCGGCGCACAGTGGGATGAAAATGGCCTTTCATAGTCATAGAGACTTGAATTTTCATGGGTCTTTTTTTGGCTAGAAATGGATTCTGCTGATCATTACTGTGCTATAAAATTTCGTATGAAGCAATTGCGTGTACAAATGAAGGAGTTATCATTTTTTTAAGAAACATACGAGTATGCTTTGTATAGTTTACAATATTTTATTGACACTGTAAACCAAAATTTTGCATTAAAATGAATCATCAACATAAAAAAATATTTTTTTCAACACTGGGGATTTAAAAAAAGCACAAGTTGCGCCACAATACGAAGTATGTCAAAAAAATACAAATAAATAGTAGTATATCTGTGTGTAAGGATATAATGGCCAATCTTATGATTCCAGAGATAGCCTCATTTTTAATGTCAGTGCCATACAATTTTTTCTGTAAAAAATGATAACTCCTTCATTTGTACACGCAATTTCTTCATACGAAATTTTATAGCATAGTAACGATCAGCAAAATCCATTTCTAGCCAAAAAAAAGAGCCTTGAAAATTCAAGTCTCTATGTCTATGAAAGGAGATTTTCAGCCCACTGTGCGGCGGCCCCTTGGCCGATATCATTTTCTAGACTTAATGAAAAAAAATTAAGACATCAAATAAACACAATCCAAAAGCAATACCAAAACATTAAAAAAATTGCAGCTAAAGAACATCGGGTGTCAACTTTTGCGTTACCCTGTAGAGTAGAGCAAACATAATATAAAGGTAACCACAAACATATTGGTATTACTATCGTTGGCGTATTAGTACAGTTTTTTGCAACTCGAAAAATATAACACGTTAATTTTTTTGGTAATATTTTCATTATGCACCTGCAGCCCCAGAAATACTGCAGTACTGACTCCAGCACCTATCAGGATACCACCCCTTTCAGACCTGAATGTTCCCCCTCTCTTTTACCTACCCGCTTCTTGAAGAATATTCCTCACAATATTTCTAACATTGAACTATGGTATCATAGTTTACCTGCCATCGAACAGCTGAGACTATTGTGTAGATTAAAAATGAGGTGAGCAAAAGCAAAGGCAGCAATCTCCATTTCGACCAGACTGCTATGTTTGATTTTGAAATGAGTTGGAGATTGCTATCTTTGCTTTTATGTACAATATTACATACAAATACTGTATGTAATATATGTGTATACAATGTTTGTAAGTAATATTGTACTTAAAAGCAAAGCTAACAGTCATTTCAAAAGCAAACGTAGCAATCTGGCCGAAATGGAGATTGCTGCCTTTGCTTTTACACACCTCAAATATGGTATTAAAAAGACAGTATTGAAAAAATTCTAATATTATTTCCGATCATGACAACTGCTTCCGTATATTGCTTTGTGGTATACCTTCTCTGGTTCTTCTTTTATTTTGATTGATTTTATCCTCTTCTAGCTGTTCTGTGTCGTAATTACTTGCTTTGTATTTTTTTCACTGTTTTATTCTCATTTATCACTTTTATATTCGATAGGTTGCTTATCTGATTTGTCTTTTCCTTTAAGACTTTTATTGCTATCTGTAGCGTTCTGTTTTTTACTACAGACACTAACAGATCCTCCAATACTTTGGATGGAGTTACTTCTTGGAATAATAGATACTTTGTTATTATCTGCGTTTATTATACACTTCGCGGCTTTCAATGTAGATCTCGTTGATCGACCTAACTAGAAGCTGGCTAAATTGAATCTAATCGAGTGCATAAATAAACCAATAACATCGAGTGTACCAGTGAACGCTCTCTCAGAGCTGTTTGACCCTCTCTTCGTTCCCAGAGGTGATAACCTACCTGCCACCTGGCGGAATCTAAGGACAGCTCTTAGCATTGCCATCTATGTCTACAAGCCGGAAGCTTTTAGATACACTACACTATCATTGAGTTATTTATTTTGTAACTGCCATGAATAGCAGATTTTATTTTACTTTTGTATCACATAAAATAAGTATTCGCATACTGCTTACTAACCCAGTATGCATAGACATTGAAGGGTCTAGAGTGGTTCAAAATAAATATAGCCGCGTTCAAAGAAGTAGTCTTGACGTGTGCGTTGCAGGAAGGAATCATGCGTTTCCTTAAACTGGACACACACGGCAGTCATTTAGCCCCAACTATTCGGCTGAACCCATTTGGACACAATCCAAAATAGGGGACATATGACCGAGCCAGTTTGATGTATGTCGAGTGATGCCGTGTCGCAAAAATGTACGGTAGGTTGTCAATTATTTATAGGGGCTTGTTGTCATATTTCTGATGACTAGAAAGGCATCACGACTGTGATGCAACTCGAACAACTCGAACTTGTCAACTGAAATCATATACGCGTACATAAAATAAGTTAATTTTTTTCACAAATATTCAACAACGTTTATTTAAAATAGATATAGTTTTATTACAAATATTCAACAAAGAAAGTTAATGGTAGATTTTGTCCAAGTATAGAGTGTACAAAACTCGTACAGGCAAAAAATGCGTCTATGTATGAGGGATGCGTTGATGTGTTAGGGTGAACGGGGTGGTTTGATTTCAAAAAAGGGTACTCGCTAGTGTTGAAAAAAACTTTGTTACCTATTTGCAAAAAGCTATTTTATTTAAGTATATATTTTTTAATACTCATTTTTTATAAACTTAACTAACTAAACGTCACGCAGTTTCCCCGCAGGCGTAATCCCGGATGACGGACCGCCAAACAACTCTGTCTTGGCACACACTCTTTGCCTCATTCACATTCATACATCTTCTCATACATACTCTTCTATTATTAACACTTAACATGGCCCGACTCAAATATCTGATTCATTTGATCGTGACATGTCTTTCTCGGGCGTCCCGACTTCTTCTACTATTCACACTTGCGTCATATATTCTCCTTACACTCCTTTCTTCTTTCATTTGCTGTACATGCCCAAACCATCCAAGGGTCCCTTTCTAAATCTTATTAATTACGCTTACATCAGTCTTGCATTATTTGAGGATCTCCACATTTCTCACATGATAGTACACTGTTTTACCACACATACCTACGCCTCAGGGATCTCATTTCCATATAAATGGGTGTATATTTGTCTATAACATCCGTAAAAAAACAGTTCTAAAAAGCCATACCACAGAGAAATCTTTTCTCTGTGTGCTATACTGTCCGAATCGATGTCTGAATCCATACAGCACTGATTTTGGCTCGGGGATTGCACACACACGGCCGAATCCGCAATCCATTTGCTGAGGGTTTTGCCAGATACGACCGAGTCGAGAGACAGCTTTTTAGTTCGGCTCGGTGGATTTTGAACAGGACTATTATCAAGCGGGGAATAACGAGCCATGTCGATCCACCCGAGTTTCCCTATACACGATGAGTTTTGGCTCGGCGCGGCGTTATTTGGCCCGTTGTCTCTGCAAAATATGTCTAGCTTTAGTGTAGTAAAATAGGCCACCTCCACTTGCTTCCAAGCATCATCTGAAAAAATCACAAACTACATTTGTCGACATATAAGTTACAAATTGTAACAGTGTTTTTAACGTAGCAAATTGAATAAGATTGATTAAAGAATCAACTTCTAATCTACAAGACGATGTTAACCATTGTTTGTGTAAATTGTATAAGGTCAGTTATTATAGTATAATAAAACAAATTTAAAACTTTTTCCACTTTTAATTTAATGACCGTAACCGGTTTCAGCTTGTCAAAGCCATCTTCAGACTGGTGAAAAATATTCTTGACCTAGGGATTTTATACAAAACATATTAGGGAGGGGGAGGAGGGGGCGGGGGGAGGGAGGGGTGGTCTACAGGGATTTTATTCAATTATGGATTTTATTACATTTGTTGTTAAGTGGTCTTGAGTGTCCAACTATCTAATTATTTTTATTTAATTTAATTTAATTAAAATAATTAGATAGTTGGACACTCAAGACCACTTAACAACAAATGTAATAAAATCCATAATTGAATAAAATCCCTGTAGACCACCCCTCCCTCCCCCCCGCCCCCTCCTCCCCCTCCCTAATATGTTTTGTATAAAATCCCTAGGTCAAGAATATTTTTCACCAGTCTGAAGATGGCTTTGACAAGCTGAAACCGGTTACGGTCATTAAATTAAAAGTGGAAAAAGTTTTAAATTTGTTTTATTATACTATTATAATGGAATTCCACCACGAATTATCAGTTTCAAAAATAGAAATATTAAAAATAGGTCAGTTATTAAATAATATATTTATTATGACATGTTATGACCGCATTAGTGGGTAAACTGCATTTATATAAATAAACGTTATTACCAATCATGAATTGTGGTCATAACAACATCAATTCATGCCGACGGTTGCATAAGAGTAGGTGCAATGGCAGACTATTTTTTAGTATATCCTAAATATATATATATTTTTTTTTAAGATCTTACAAATTTCAAAGACTAGGACAAGTAGTTAAGTTTCTCGTATCAGTACTTGTATAAAATCTCTCTACTCTGATATTATGTTATTGAATCTACTATTTAAAAAAAAAGTTTAAATAAATATCAAGGATTCACTTTTGTTAGATAGCAGAGATAATTTGATCTATTAAAGATCTGGGTTGATTGGGAGTAAGCTTATTACACAGGTTGTCAAAGAATTAAATACCTCTGCTCAATTTCAGTGCCTCGGACGTTTTTTCTCAAAGTGTGGCTCAGACTTTCCCATCCAAAACGAGCAGTGCTCCGGCTGGGTAGCTGCTTCTGTGCGACCTTTGTCTAATCCCGCATTCTGCGAGGTGCTTTCAGTTATTCGCTTTTAACCAGTCCGCCCTGTTGAAGTCCGCGAGCTGCTAATTTTGAGGCCAGACGTCAGCAAGACTGCCATACTAATGATTTTGAGGGAAAAATTATCGTACAACATTTTTGACGGAGTTCGGCTACAATAGAATCAAGGACCTGGTGCCATAGCTCACCAAGTGCATCGATGGTAACGGGTACTACGTTGAAAATTAGTGGGGCACCCTAAAATAGCATATCCTACATAACGACATATTGTATTATACAACACAAATTTCAAATCATATAATCATACAACAAAATAAATCAATACATAAACTAGTAAACACATTTTTCAGAATTTTAATTTTTGTTAACTTAAATTCATTAAAAAATAAATCCGAGTACGTGTTTTGTTACGAAAATACCTTAGTTTTTCTATTTATTTACGGTCTTACAAACTAACATATTTGAGATTTTTTTTACACATTTATTTATTTTAGACATTATTAAAAAATCATAAATACTTATGATCAAAAAATACTTACAAGAGTACCCGATATTTAATAATTTATTATCGTGCGATTCGAGCTTTTTTATTGCTTACTTGAATGTAGGTATATGCTAAAACAAGTTTTGAATGAAATAAATCGATATTAAATTTTTAATTTAAAAAATTTGATACGGGGAATAATCGATCGTTCGCTTTGGAACCTCCCTGTACAGTTGCAAACATTTTTAAACTTTTATTCTCGTTGGGCAGCCAGAACATTTTATAAATAATGCATAAATCACTGTATAATATACTTATTATGTAAAAGCCCATCAGGGCGTTGAAAATTAATAATAAATAAATAAATAAATAAATAATCACTAATCTCTTGTATGTAATACAGAATCAATATCCTGTACTAAATAAATAAATAAAAACATAACATTTGAAAATGAATCTTAATTTTAATATGAAAAGTAAAATTTCACGTGCTTTATTTTTCATTGTTTTTCGAAGAAAAAATTCTGAGCCGCCTCTGCTAGTAAATAAGTAGTGGTTAAGTCAACAATGTGTCTAATATATAGTAATGAGTTACGTTACAACAAGATAATCGATGGATAGATAGTATTAATTAGTATTTTTACACTATGAGCCGGAGGTAACGCATTTGTTCACAATAATAAGTGCCGTTAATTTGTCATTGTGAAACTAAGTAATTAATTACTGAATCCGTTTCCGGAAAAATGTTGTGTCCGACAATATATTTTATCATCATTATTCTAATAAAGTAATTTAACTAAAGAGCATATTCAACTTCCTCGATTATAGTTATGAATATTCCAAAGCTAATATTAAAATCCTTGCAGAAGAGATTAGGAAGTAAACAGTAGATTAGTATTAGTAGATACATGATTGTGATGCAACCATAAGTTTCCTACCGATATGTCTACTTTTTATAGCTGGCGAATTATGCTGAACTCATAGACATATTATGTATAGACCTGCCCTAAGTGATAAAAGCGTATTATTTCCCCCTCCTTAATTCTGGGTTCCATGGAACCGGCCGGGCTGGCGTATACGTTCGCGTGAATCTAGAAAATGTGACGTCATTATTCTTGTGCGGACTAGCGTCGAGCTCTCATCGGTACATTTTAATTTAGTACCCACATCAATAGCTTTTAGCAGAGTAAAAGGAGAAATAATTTTGCTGTTTTTTTTTTAATTTGCTTGTGACAGATATCACAATTTCAGAGACGATTTTCTGAACTAAAATGTTGAAAGGTGAGGTTAACCCATGTTTTAAAATAAATATATGTATCGCTATTAAAATAAAGTTTAGTTAATGTGAGACTATACTGACGATTACAACCGATCCCGCATCACAGTCTGAGAAAAAATGTTTATTGCAAATACGGGAAATTTATATTAGTGTAGGTATATTTATGTATTTTTAAGGCATAACTGTGAACAAGTTTAACTTGTTCATCTCTTACAAACCGTCCGGACGTTCTCGAGGAGCATTTTTTTATATAGCTCCAAACACAACATCTTGAGAAAAATAATTCCCTTCAGGGCCTATGTCATCTATAGGGATGATGTTTGAGAGTATTTTTAGGAAAAGAAGGAGAAGGAAAAATGTATGAAGGGTGTGAAGAAATCCGAGTGGTCCAGGATTCATCTCTCCTCTCGGAATCCGACTGGAGAAGTCAAAAGGTCTCCCTAAACCAGTCTCTCCTGATCCGGCCTGCCACTCAGTTGGTGGGCAGACAGTAACACCGGATAAACTTCACCCAATGAACCCGGGCACCCCTTGCTAAGTCACCAAACGTAGCGAATCTTTTGGACTCATTGTTATTCTAATTCTATTATGCGGTTATTGTTATTTGGGTGATTGTTTGTTATTCAATAAATAGGTCGACGGTACACCTACCTGCCTCCCAAATTGATAATATAATGTATTGTATTGTGTGTTTATTGTAGAACACAACATTAATTAAAATAATTATTTTTGAACTTTTGTGAAAAAAATTTGCCATTGCTGAGGGGTTAAAGGCTGACATGATATCCTACACATACAACTACACCAGCGCCAACGGCTGATTCGAGCGTTTTAGATTACCATAAATTAAAGATTTAGTTTTATCAATTTTCTTAGTACAAAAAATGTCTTGAATAATTGGAAAACTGCTTTGTTGGAAGAGACCATAGGACTCCAGGTGTGCTAGCATGGTCGATCGATATGAAGTTACCGACCGATTGTCGGTAACTTCTCATCGTTCCCTATGACAACTGCAGATCGCAAACGAATAGGTGACACAAGGTTCACAATGACTAAGTATCTTTAATATATTCGATATCAACTGTCGTTTGTACGTTAGCGATCTGCAGTTGTCCTAGCGAACGATGAGAAGTTACCGACAATCGATCGGTAACTTCATATCGATCGACCATGCTAGCACACCAGATACTAATATCTACAGCCTGTATGTCGGACGAATATCTACAACTCATATGTTGGACAAATATCTATGACCTTCAGAGTGAAGACTAATATCTACAGAGCTCTAAGGTCGGATTAATATCTATGATGGTCCCAGTGGTGACGAATATCTATGGAGCGTAGGTGGGACTAATATCTACAGAGGGCAGCTGAGCAAGAGATTGTACGGAAAAGCATAAATTACTTCAATTACGTAAAGGCTTAAACGTTTAAAGTACGTACATGAAGTTTTTGCATAATATTACGTATTTTGCTGTAATGTTGAAATTGGCATAGCGCCTGCTCGCGTCATGGCAAGAAAAACATCCCAGTATTCAAGTAGTTTAGCGGCTACGCTAGGTTTGTGTAGCATGGTTTGTGCAAAGAAAGTGCCCCCTTCGTAGCGCCTGCTCGCGTCAAGGCAAGAAAAACATCCCAGTATTCAAGTAGTTGTGCGGCTACGCTAGGTTTGTATTACATGGTTTGTGACACAAAAGAAAGTGCCCCCTTCGTAGCGCCTGCTCGCGCCAAGGCAAGAAAAACATCCCAGTTTTCGAGTACTTTAGCGGCTACGCTAGGTTTGTGTAACATGGTTTGTGATACAAAAGAAAATTCTGTAAACTGCAAACGCAATATTACGCAAATCCAACCTCTGCCAGTACTGTAGATATTCGTCTACATCACCTGTTCTATAGATATTAGTCAGCAGTTTGAGCTGTAGATATTCGTCCTCACTTTGGTTTCCATAGATATTGTTCCAACATACCTCTTATAGATATTAGTCATCACATGGATTCTCATAGATATTAGTCCGATTTGTTCAGTTTTTGAAATTCCTGTAGATATTAGTAGACGCCTCCGACCATAGTTATGTGTTAAAATACTTAAAATGCCTACGAAGGTTTCCATCTTTTCAGTAAATGTGTGAGAATTATTATTTTTATTATTATGTAGGTACTACCACTATGTGGCAAATTGACAGTTTTTTAGTTAGTAGCTGTCGTGGAAACAATTCAACCATTGTACAATTGTACAAAGGAAAACGAGTTGCAACTTTGTTGAGATAATCATCGTAATACAAATAACTCAAAGGGTCTCGTGTAAACTTTACACAAATGTTAATGATAAACAACCATTAATGTTTGACAAATTGATGTTAACCGGTTATGTTATATTTAAAACACATTTATTGTTAAGGGGGTTAATGTATAAGGCCATAGTAAAGTAAATTCACTATATTTAATATATTATAAATATCATCTCTCTAGGTAATGTACCATAAATATATCCACTATAGTTAATGTGCCATAAATATCTTCTCTCTAGTAAATGTACCATAAGTATGTATCACTTGTACCACTATGGTTAATGTATCATAAGTATGTACCACTTTAGTTAATGTACCATAAATAGCATCTCTCCAAGTAATGTACCATAAATATATCCACTATAGTTAATGTATCATAAATATCTTCTCTCTAGTTAATGTACCATAAGTATGTACCATATGTACCACTATAGTTAATGTACCATAAATATATACCTTTCAGTTAATGTATCATAAATATTACAAAGATCTCCGGGTATATCGAGACATTAAAATGTGACATTTAATTTTTTTCAAAAGCTTTTTTTAGTAAATAAATCATTATTATATATAAAAGAAATATTTATGGAAATTTAGTGTAAAAATCGAATTATAAAATTAATATCTCCATCGAAATAAGAAATAAATCTTTCCTACTATAAATATTGATTTGTAGTCGAGAGCCTTACCACTCGATCACGGAGGCCGTCAAGAAATTGTAAATTATTTAAATGTCAATAATATGTAGATCAAATAAATTATTTATTACTTTATTAGAATAATGATGATAAAATATATTGTCGGACACAACATTTTTCCGGAAACGGATTCAGTAATTAATTACTTAGTTTCACAATGACAAATTAACGGCACTTATTATTGTGAACAAATGCGTTACCTCCGGCTCATAGTGTAAAAATACTAATTAATACTATCTATCCATCGATTATCTTGTTGTAACGTAACTCATTACTATATATTAGACACATTGTTGACTTAACCACTACTTATTTACTAGCAGAGGCGGCTCAGAATTTTTTCTTCGAAAAACAATGAAAAATAAAGCACGTGAGAAAATTCTGTAAACTGCAAACGCAATATTACGCAAATCCAACCTCTGCCAGTACTGTAGATATTCGTCTACATCACCTGTTCTATAGATATTAGTCAGCAGTTTGAGCTGTAGATATTCGTCCTCACTTTGGTTTCCATAGATATTGTTCCAACATACCTCTTATAGATATTAGTCATCACATGGATTCTCATAGATATTAGTCCGATTTGTTCAGTTTTTGAAATTCCTGTAGATATTAGTAGACGCCTCCGACCATAGTTATGTGTTAAAATACTTAAAATGCCTACGAAGGTTTCCATCTTTTCAGTAAATGTGTGAGAATTATTATTTTTATTATTATGTAGGTACTACCACTATGTGGCAAATTGACAGTTTTTTAGTTAGTAGCTGTCGTGGAAACAATTCAACCATTGTACAATTGTACAAAGGAAAACGAGTTGCAACTTTGTTGAGATAATCATCGTAATACAAATAACTCAAAGGGTCTCGTGTAAACTTTACACAAATGTTAATGATAAACAACCATTAATGTTTGACAAATTGATGTTAACCGGTTATGTTATATTTAAAACACATTTATTGTTAAGGGGGTTAATGTATAAGGCCATAGTAAAGTAAATTCACTATATTTAATATATTATAAATATCATCTCTCTAGGTAATGTACCATAAATATATCCACTATAGTTAATGTGCCATAAATATCTTCTCTCTAGTAAATGTACCATAAGTATGTATCACTTGTACCACTATGGTTAATGTATCATAAGTATGTACCACTTTAGTTAATGTACCATAAATAGCATCTCTCCAAGTAATGTACCATAAATATATCCACTATAGTTAATGTATCATAAATATCTTCTCTCTAGTTAATGTACCATAAGTATGTACCATATGTACCACTATAGTTAATGTACCATAAATATATACCTTTCAGTTAATGTATCATAAATATTACAAAGATCTCCGGGTATATCGAGACATTAAAATGTGACATTTAATTTTTTTCAAAAGCTTTTTTTAGTAAATAAATCATTATTATATATAAAAGAAATATTTATGGAAATTTAGTGTAAAAATCGAATTATAAAATTAATATCTCCATCGAAATAAGAAATAAATCTTTCCTACTATAAATATTGATTTGTAGTCGAGAGCCTTACCACTCGATCACGGAGGCCGTCAAGAAATTGTAAATTATTTAAATGTCAATAATATGTAGATCAAATAAATTATTTTTATATCACCGCAAACCCGTTAAAGACAGGAAGATACTCTCAATATCGCCCTGGCGCGAGACCACCATTCAGAATTGAAATGTTGCTTAATAATGGCTTTATCCGTGTTTAGTAACTAGATCTGAATAGCCAGGTACTTCCCCACCTTCCTCCTCCAAATCTTCTTCCCCTCTCCACTTACCTTCAGCCTCACAACATACCCCAATTGGGGATGCCATAATCTTACTGTCACTCACGGTATGATTGGGTTGGGTGTTGCTAATATGGATCTAATAAGACTAATATGGACCCTCTTGACAAAGCGTAAAAAGGCTTAATTAAAGTTATACAGTTTTTTAACTACGTCGCTGTTCCAAACATGCAGCATCTGTACATCCAAATTATATCTATACATTACCAAAAAAACAAAATAAACTTTCATACCACAATTACTAAACAAGACAAAAACATCAAAACATGACTCCGAAGACAAATACCACCCATGGACAAAGACATTACCATCTGGCTACTAAAACTTTTAGTTTATTTGAAAAAGACAAAGACATTCACTTGACAAAAAATGTTAATCTAAAACACAAAATTCACACATTGATAGTCAACAAAGGCATTCTTACTACGGATATTATAACAACACACTCCTCGCCTTTATTTTTTTCTCTTTTCTTCTCAATTATTTTTATTTCTTTCTTTCATCTTTCTTTCATATTTTCCTCATTTTTATTTTTCTATTATTTATATTTCTTTCATTTCTATTTATATATTTAAATTTAAATTTATAATTGAAAGGTATTAATTTATATTGAATTTCTGCCAGCTCGGAAAAGCCCAAATAGCCGGTATATACCAAAAAATTGTTTTTGTATATGTTATAATTATAATTTTTTTTATTTATTTTTTTGTTTTATTTTATTTTATTTTATTATTTATTAACCAAAAAAAATATATACATTTTATGTACATTCTTTTAGGTATATGCCACCTCACTAGGCTGAGCCTGTTCCGAGGTGGCAGGTTATTTGATTTAATATTTATACATTTTATGGTATAATTCAGTAATTTTGGCCTCACTGGGTAGTTTACCCATGCTGAGGCCATTAATTATCTTCGTTAAATAATAAAAAATAAATAATTATATATAATAGAAAAAAATTATTTCCGCACGATTGCTGGTCGAGACCTTTGCCCCTCGACCCCCATCAAATGTCAAAAAGATTTAGATTAAAGAAAATTTGGTTTTTACTTTCGCAGACCCGTGAAAAAATGATAAATAAAACAAATTTTCTATAATAGGTGGGTACTTCACACAATCACTTTCAATTTCGAAAAAGATACTTAAAATAAAAGCAAATTTATTTCGTTGAACCGGAGTCACAAGTTTCCAAGACTGAGTTATACGAGTATAGTTCAACGCCACTATTTACACGGAGAAAAATGTTAATCGAAAAAACGATCATTTTAAAAGTAAAAACGGTTAAAGACGGGACTGAAGTTCTTGTGAACAAATTAACAGGGTTTCAATGTTTATTGTCGGGAACATTTAAGAATAATTTGTTGATATACATAATTTAGCACGTATACCAACAAATTATTCTTACATTTTCACGCCAATAAACATTAAACACTATTAATTTGTTCGTAAGAACTTCAGTCTCGTTTTTAACCGTGTTTACTATTAAAATTATCTTTTTTTTTAATAACATTTTTCTCCGTGTAGAGTTCCCCACTCTATTTCCATGGTTAGCTACTGAGGTTTGAAATACCAAGTTAATAATCCAAAAATACTGCTGAGGCGATAATATTATTTTTCTATATTTTCTAATTCTCTACAAATAAGAATAAATTAAAATCGGACGAAACTGGAATATCTTAAATAAATGCTCGTCATAATCGTAAATAATACAAGATTTGGCTGTTGTTTTTAATGCGTTTAAAAGAGATTAGTTTATAAATGAAGCTTTTTGATCATAATTTTGTAACATCAGTTCAAGAAAATTGTATATGTTGGTACTGATGGCTTTATCTTTACATAAAAAAAGTTCATCAACCTCGGCGGAAACTTACATAAAAGGGTAAAAACACTTTAACACCGGGCAAGTCTCTGCATAACATACCACATAATACTGAAGATGTTGGGAGTAACATAATCACTGTGATACCTTAACCAGTAAGCATGGCTATGTCGTTCAGCAAAACCTGATCCTTGATCAGAAGAAATACTGGTTTTCCAGGTACAGGCTTATATCGCCAACACGATATAATGTAATACGTTATATATTTGCACGGTGGGGCCCTTTTGCCCTTCAAGAGTATGAATACCTTCCTATAGATTCCTTTCTGCACAGGACAATTAGAAAACGTTTCCACTTTTGTCTTTGAAAAGGTTCATTTCTGAAGACAAGCCCTTCATAAAATATATATAATGTACTAGCCTATGCCCGCGACTTCGTCCGCGCAGGATTAGTACTTCGAGTAGCCTATTTTCTTTTCTTGAGTCCTTTCTATGTTTATACCTTATTTAAATTATCTACAATTCTTGATTTAATTTAAAGTATTAGGCGAGTACTTTGAATAAATTCACTAATTTAAATATTTTCTAAAATAGAATTTGATTTAACAATCATTGTTTTCCAAAATGTCATTCTCAAATTTTAACATTATCTAATAAGCAATAATTATTATATGTAATGTATGAAAAATAGCTAGCTTTATAAATCATAGCCTCTATGTTATTCTGATTTATGAGAAATGTTATTGTAAAGTTTCATTAAAATCCATTCAGTAGTTCATTCGTGAAAGAGTAACAAACACACATACATCCATACAAACTGTCACGTTTATAATATTAGTACGATTTATTACTATCAAACTATTTTACATAATGTCTGCACCTACAAAGTGGTGAGGTGATTATTCAGTTATCTAAATGTTACAACTCAACTACCTTTTAATTAAGTCACTTAATTTAGTTTCGACTGTTAAAGGCAGAAGGGCAAGACTCAATTAAGGAACATCTTGTAGTAGGTACATTTTTTTAAAGAAAGACAAACATTGCCGGGTTACGAATACCCTGACAATATTTGAAAATCTCCTATTACCGCAATAGTAAGGGGAAACCATTGCTTGTGTCGTGATGTAGGACTTGGTCAGCCGAGGAACTGAACACGCAACACTTAGGACCCAAACGCGACTCTAACTCAACCACTGACCCGTCTAAATTGTTACAACATTGTCATAACTGTTATCATTTTTCATATTTATTCTAGTACAATATGCATGTACTATCAGAATAAATAAAAAACATAACAAGAATCATTGAGATCGTACGGATAAAAAAATTATTCTAAAATACGATCATTTTATTCGTAAAAACGGGACTGAAGTTCTTACGAAAAAATTAACAGGGTTTCAATGTTTATTGGCGGGAACATATAAGAATATTTTTTTTATAAACGTAATTTCGTACGTATACCAAGAAATTATTTTTACATTTTCCCGCTAATAAACATTGAAACACTGTCAGTTTGTTCGTAAGAACTTCAGTCCCATTTTTAACCGATTTTACGAATAAAATGATCGTATTTTAGAATAACATTTTTTTCCGTGCGTGTTTCACAAAAATTACCGAAGCATTAGTCATGTTCTTGAGATGCGATATCTCAAAAGCAATAATTGCAATAGGCGAAACTGAAATCTTAATTTGACAATGAGACAAAAACTTAGTATTAGGTCGGTGGTAAATCAGTTATCCTGTACTTTAATTATGCATAACATAATTATCTATTTTAGCCTTATTTAAAACACATCACTGTGTTGGTTGTTTCGGTATAAAATACGAGTGTAATCTCACGACAAGGTGCCGTCAGCAATTTGAAGTAATGTTAACCTTCACCTTAGCAAACTTTCCAATTTCATCGTTAGAACCATATATCGCAGTATTCACAAACTTTCGAATGCCCTGTGATGTTAACTTACGATCTAAGTTCAACCTCAGCGCAACGACCGAACGCTGTCAATGCAGGTACAGAACCTAGCCTCTAGTGTTCAGAAAGTTGTTTCAAGTTCACTGAAGATCGCTCGGTGTTATTTGCTGCCGTAATGATGCCTACCTTACTATGGCAAAACATTGCCATTTTTTATAAGAATTTTTTGTTTATTTTGTATTGTATTTAGCTGAATTCTTTTATGCCGATTATCCATGTCTTACGCCATTCTTCCACGTAGCTATTCACAAGCGACGCTACCGCTACTTGTCAAACAAATTTGCTAGTGTAGCACCTAGCGGCGTTTTCAAACACTAATAATAGTATGGAAAACACAGACGAGCGGCGATCGCGTCGCTTGAAGGTAGCTCCATGGAAGAACGGCGTAAAGATTTTCAAGTTGCTCAAGGTTTTATTGTTTACCAGTATTTCAGAGTGCACGGAGAAAAATGTTATTCTAAAATACGATAATTTTATTCGTAAAAACGGCTAAAAACGGGACTGAAGTTCTTACGATAAAAATTAACAGGGTTTCAATGTTTATTTTTACATTTTCCCGCCAATGAACATTGAAACACTGTTAATTTGTTCGTAAGAACTTCAGTCCCGTTTTTAACAGTTTTTACGAATAAAATGATCGTATTTTAGAATAACATTTTTCTCCGTGTGGGAAAATGTAAGAAAAATTTGTTAGTTTACGTAATTTCGTACTTATGCCAACAAATTATTCTTACATTTTCCCGCCAACGAATATTGAAACACTGTTAATTTGTTCGTAAGAACTTCAGTCCCGTTTTTAACAGTTTTTACGAATAAAATGATCGTATTTTAGAATAACATTTTTCTCCGTGTGGGAAAATGTAAGAAAAATTTGTTAGTTTACGTAATTTCGTACTTATGCCAACAAATTATTCTTACATTTTCCCACCAATGAATATTGAAACACTGTTAATTTGTTCGTAAGAACTTCAGTCCCGTTTTTAACCGTTTTTACGAATAAAATGTTCGTATTTTAGAATAACATTTTTCTCCGTGTGGTAAATACTCTCATTCTCGCCCTGATGAAATACCGCCATTCAGATTTGAAAATTTGCCTAAAATGGCTTTAAACAGCTTTTTTGACAAACTACTTAAAAGTAGTTTATTGGGACTTTTTCTTTAGACGTGTATGAATAGTCGGGTAATTCTAACCATCATCTTGCCCATCTCTTTCTATAGCAGATATTATTATATTCCCCCTGGCCAGGTAAAAACGATAATACATCACTTTCTTACGCTTAACTGTAAACAGAACGATTTACCAGTTTGCCTGTTAATTGACAAAATTACGGAGTATATTTATTAAGTTTAATCAAACATCCGCTAAAAATGGGTCCCTTAGTTGTGACATAAATATAGAGAAAAATCAACTTTTCTAAAGTTTTCAGGTCAATAACAAAGCCATAGAAAGGGCAAAGTTATGCAACACACATACACACTATATATTATATTATAAAATATTCACGTGCATGTATTTAATTCCACTAAGCCATAAATACCGTTATTTCAATATAAAGTTTCTGAGATTTTAAAGATTCTGTAATCTAATAGTTGGTTTTATTTAGATGCCTTTATTAAGATCGTAATAAACGTTATAATTGTCCTACGGAAGACTATTAGGAATTTTCTGGAGAGACCACATTACAAATGAGGAGGTTCTCCAAAGAATCGAAGGAGGAAGGCACCTGCTCAGGACCTTGTCCGAAAGGCGTGCAAGATGGATCGGTCATATAAAACGACAAGAAGGCCTCTTGCATGCCATAACGGAGGGTATGACTGAGGGGACAAACTCTAGGGGACGCCCACGCCGAGAGTACCTGGAGGACCTACTGGTGGACATGCGCTGCTCATCATATGCAGACTTCAAAAGAGCCGCACAATACAGGGAAGAATGGAAGAAAAAAATAAAGGAAATTGCTGCAAACCAATCCCAGGATTGAAACCAGAGAGATAGAAACGTTATTAGGCCAAGTATGAATAAAATAAAATCATTTTATTAAAATAACCACCAAGTATAAATATAATAAGGTTCAGGGATTTGAAAGATGTTAAAGTCTGATACTTGGTTTTATTTGGATGTCAAGATCGTAATAAACGTTTATTACATGTTTTTAAAAGCTCCACATCCGAACCTTTTGAGATTGTAAGAGTGCATTTGCCTTGAAATGCATTGCATTATTCGTATTTTAAAAACCTGATTTGATGTTCTCTGATTAACAGCCCTACCTTCGGCTTGGCAAATTAAAGAGCCAATTAAAATCCACGGCCAAAACAAGATATTTTTGCCCAGTTGATATTTATTTATATGCGGTTCTTTTAACGATTGACGGAACAATTAACATGATGTAAATTATTGGCAACTAAAAGTTTTAATGGCACCTACAACATATAAAACGGTAAATGCTAGAGAAAGGAATTCAATGACAACAACAAAGTGAAAAAATACGGAGAAGAGATTAATTGTCACACAAAACTACCCGATGTCTGACAAAATACTAGACAAAACCTTTGTTATGTTATAATGTCAATAACAACCAAAATTAATATGAAAAGAAATTATTGTAAACTAACCATCGACCAAAGCTTATGCCTGCGATTTCGTCCGCGCAGATTCTTTGAGTAGCCTATTTTCTTTTCATAGGTTCTTTCTATGTTTATACCAAAATTCTTAACCTATTTATTTAAAATATCTATAATTCTTGATTCGATTCAAAGTATTAGGTGAGTACTTCAAATAAAAAAAAACTAACTAACTAACCATCACGCCGTTTCCCCGCAGGGGTAGGCAGAGAGGATGGACCGCCAAACAACTCGGTCTTGGCATACACTCCTCGCCTCATTCACATTCATACATCTTATCATACATGCTCTTCTATTATTCTGACTCTTGACATGGCCCGACTCAAGTATCTGATTCACTTGATCGTGCCATGTCTTCCTCGGGCGTCCTTGACTTCTTCTACCATTCACATTAGTATCATATATTCTCTTGACACTCCTTTCTTCGTTCATTCGCTCTATATGTCCAAACCATCTAAGCGTCCCTTTTTTAATCTTACTTATGACGCTCACATCGGCCTTGCATTCTTTTCGGATCTCAACATTCCTCACACGATCATACATGGTTTTACCACACATACGCCTCAGAGATCTCATTTCTACAGCATTCAGTCTACTTTCATATAAATTACTTATTATAAATTACTTTCATATAATTACTACTTCAAATAAATTCACTAATTTAAATATTTTAAATAGAATTTTGAATTAACAATCATTTTTTTGCAAAATGTCATTCTCAAATTTTGACACTTTCTAAAAAGCAATAATTATTGTTTGTAATATATGGAAAATAGCTAGCTTTATAAATTAAAGCCTATATGTTTTTCTGATGTATGAGAAATATTATTCAAAGTCTAGCCTCTTAAGTGTGTCCAGCGATCCCGAAAGTTTAGCATTTTTAACCTAACACAGGAGACGTTCAGGAAAATATTTTCCCTGTAGGCCTAAGTCATCTTTGGGGATTCGCTGTGTGGATGTTTGAGGAGAGAAAGGAATGAACATAAGTCTTAAAGAGATCCTCGATGTAGGAGGGAGTGTATGTATGCGAGAATAAGCCGGCAAATAGTTCCACAGCCAGTTCGCTGAACTCAAGAACGAGTCGTAGAAACGAATGTTTTTACATGTTGCATTTGTCACATGTTTTCATGTGACAAATTCAACCGTGTACAGATAGATGTTTGACGTGTTTCCCGACAATGCACAGGTGAGGAAGGGATCAATGACGCTAGTTCCTCGTAGCATGTTCTATTGAAATAGATTCCCACATTCCCACCAGATCTTTACGGTATGCAAACTTTTATAAAATTAGTAATCTCTGGCGAGTCTATTATGTTAAATTTCCTGACAATATTGATCAAAAATTTTACGTCATGTATGAAGAGAGTCGAGGAGTGAAATTTAATGGATCCGGTGTATTTTGGAAAATATAAGTTTCGTTATAATTTATTTGTTTCAACATAATTCTTTAGATTCTTTCAAATTTTCAATACTTATGAGCTTGGTAGAAAGGAGTCCAGATCGGTGTGCAGTGTTCTGTGGGGCGGATATATGCGGAGAAAATGGAATTCAGAGTCTTTATGTTTCGGAAAGATATACGAATTATAAATCCCAGGAATTTGTTGAATTTGTTAATCAACTTATAAGTATGTTGGATAAAGTTAAATTTAACTCCCAGTATTACCCCAAAATCTCTGATTTAGCTAAAGTCATTTTATACAACGAATTGATTAATGATGTCTTACCTGAGCGAATCCGATTACATTATTCACTCCGCAATCTGGTGCAAGAGTTCAGATATTTAAATTTCTGAAATAGATACTTAAAAATATAAATTTAAGGTAGACACTTAAAAAAATTACAAAAAATAAATCAATACGGATAAATATGTTTATTACACAGGATGTTAAGAAGCGAACTAGTGATTGCTGACATTATTTGGAGTAAAAAATATCAACGAAATTTTGATCACCAGTGACTTTTTAGGTGTCTTTTTTTAAATTTATTTTCTTCAAAATCCCACAAAACAAAATCTTCTTCATGTTGTCAGTGGTTACTTAGCTGAGTAACCGATCAACCCCTTACCCCCCCCCTGACAATACCTTCTGATTTTTTAAACGTTTTTTGTTTAAAAAAAAAACATCAGAAATATCACCGGAGACATTTACATTTTTTACATATACAACGTATGAATCACTGGTTAAAGTAAATAAAGTAAGTCCCTTAACACTCTGTATGTTAGAGAAATATTCTTCCAGGAACCAATCAAATTTTCAGCTATAAATTTTATAATTTTATTCTAAATTTTAGTTTTAATGTTCTTGTTTTGTCTTGTGCTATAATAGCATGGTTACTTTCTACTTATATTGTCCTGTGCTATAACATCACTATATATTATTGTTAATTTTGTTCTCTTGTTATTGCCTTGTATACTCGTAAACTGTATATTATTTATTTAAAATTACTTTTCAATACTTTGTAATGACTCGTAAGGAGCACTGTAGGATTATTCCTAATTTTGTTATAGTTAAGCGCAGTTGAAGTGAAACATCACAAAACTGAGCTGTACAAATGTTTCGTTATTATATTATTATTATACGAAGCGTAATAACAAGAATAAACAATGTCAATAAAAACGTTAAAATGGAAAAACACCGCATTAAACAATAATCATCGATAAATAAACAAAAATCAATAAATTAACGACGCGTAACGTTGGTTTTTTTCACTTGAAACTAACACAATCAAAATAAAGCAAGAAGGAAAACAAACTGAATATCACAGTAACTAACTATCCAGCTGTTTACCGGCATTGATGTTAGGTTTGGAGAGATTATTGATTGGAAATAATAGGATCTAACAAACGTATAAAATATACCTGCTGGTAGATTTTTTTCATGTAAGATTATCCTTAATTTTAATATTTATCTCTAAATGTACCATATGCGTGCGCTCTTATACTTTGTATCTATTACTCTGCATCCTGTATCTATCTTGTATCTATTACTCGGTATCTCATTCTTTAACAACTGAACAAATCCATAGTTACAAAATGAAAGATAGCTCTAGTTTAATAATTAAAGCCGTGGGTGGTGGGTACTAATGAGTAATTACCCACACTAGTCAATGTTACAACGTTACCAAAAATAAATATTCACACAGACATATCAGATGTTTTATACAGTTTTTTATATGTTTTTACAAATCTTCTATCTTCTACTAATGACCTGTGGCGTGTCTGTAAATTTAATTTTTGTAAAAATCTACAGTTTTATTCCGAGGTTGATGAAAATTTACACTATTAACCTTCAAAAGCGAAAGGATATGCCTATATGATATTTTGATAAGACTACCCTTCGTCTCCTTGTCTCATCTCTAAAAGCAGAATTTTGATATTTCATGGTGAAATTTTGGGCACTTGACGTTCAAAATAAAAGGAAAATAATTATCTATATCTGATTTAAAACAAAATGGGTAGATCCCGGGCAACGCTGGGGACCCTAGCTACATAATACCTGTATAATATCTATAAAATTTCTATATATTTAATCATTAATGGGTACCAGTTTTGGACAACACTACTACACGTACACGGTGTGGTTTAATCAACTAGAGGCAGAGCTAAGATTAGATTCTGATTACAATACATTTAATAACTCAGGTATAGGTCACCCCAAGTGGTTCGCCACGTTTGATGACTTAGCGGGGGTGCCCGGGTTCGTAGGGGAAGGTTTGTCCGGGTCTCGGTAGCAAATGCGTCTGCCCACCAATTGCGTGGCAGGCTAGTTCGGGAGAGACTGGGTGAGGGAGACCTTTTGACTTCTCCAGCAGGGTTCTCCTCAGTGGGAGGGATGGAATCATTCGTCCGTAACTCCTGGACCACTGATCCCCAGATTCCTACCCACCCCTCATACCTTTTTCATTCCCAGAACATCCTCGCCTTCCTTTCCTAAAAATAACTCTCCACACAGCATCCACAAAGATGACATAGGCCCGAAGGGGAATTTTTTTCTTTAGGGCCTCCTCTATGGAGCTATTGTAAAAAAAAAAGTGAATCGAATATTTAAAAAAAATATATTACTACTGAATAATATTACTATTTTCACCATATCATAAGCAAATCCAGGTTCAATTCAGTTAGTATTGAATAAATATATTTTATTAAGTATGGAAAATTACTCAAAATATGATAAGTGGACAATTTATTCGCAATAGAAAATGTACCTACTACCTTGAGATGAAATCATGTACCTACTACCTTTTGGCGTAAATACCTACATATAAATTTTCATTTTATTTATTAGAATAGTGTCCGGTAAACGATGGTTGTACGGCTCTCAAACAAATTGTTAACATGGTATTTGAAAACATGTATAATGCTCAATTAAAGAGTTTGCGAAATACTTATAAATACCCCATGGGTATATAAACTCCTTGTGGATGCAATAGTATTTAATATTTTAAGGTTACCGATCACTGAGGGTACCGCCAGGGTCACTCGTGCCCGAGGGCTCCTCGAGTAGTTGCGTACTTAAAACATATTAGTACTAATTACTTATTTTATCGTGAGAAGTGATTGCACCACGCTCTTCAACCTACGATCTACGATACCTGCTAACGCACAATCTAAGCAAATAAGAAACATTTCCTATGATACATCGAACAACGGAGTAAACAGAATTATTACGTATTTTTATTATCAAGTCTGTAAACATCGCGTGAGTGAATGACTTATATTTATATACGTTTCCAAGCAAAGAAAGAATGGAATGAAAAATGTGCAGACTTTTCTTTGCACATTCAAAATTTTTAAACATTTGGAATTTTTGACTTTAAAGCCGTGATTTTTTTAAATAAGAATTTGTAAAAAAAAATTGTGAACATAACAGTTAAATTTATGTACATACATTTCGCAGCGAACAAAGGAAGGAATGAAAAATGTGCACATTTTTTTTTTGCGCATTATAATTTTTTTTTAATTTGGGAGTTATGATTTTAGGGCTGATTTAAAAAAAAAAATTATAACGTTTAATTTGATGCGTATTTTTAGTGAATAAGCAGTTAAATTTATAAATATTTCCCAGCGAATTAATAATTAATTAAGGAATGAAAAATCTGCAGATTTTTTTGCACATTATAAATTTTTAAACAATTGAGAGCTACAACTTTTAACACTGATTTAAAAAAAATAATAATTATAACATTTGACTTGATGCTTATTATAATTATATAAGAGTTTATATTTTTATTCACCAGATTTACAGGAACGGGTTTAGTTTTTCCCATAGGAAAAACTAAACCCTTTCATACACTTTTCCATATAAATGATCATCTAGTAAATCCACGTTATGCAAGTGTATTATATAAGTATAATTAATACAAAACAATACAAGAACAACACGTTAATCTACCAAACTATTAAATGGGAATATAATTCACCGTCTCCAGATATTTTCATATCATATTTTTATTTTATTATTTATATATTTTAATTACATATATTTTATTATAATTATATAAACATATATTTTATTATAATTATATAAACATATATTTTATATTTACTAATAATAAGCATTATTATATTAACTAATAATGCTTATTATTAGTAAATATAAAATATATGTTTATACCTTATACTTATCTCTTTCTAGGTATAACATATTATAACAAACTACCATTATATCTGAAAGTTATCGAAAATATTCAGGACTTTCAGCAAAAATTAAAAAAATACCCAAGAAGTCCATATCTCCATAGTCCAAGTCCATAGTCCATATCTAAGAGTCCATATCTCACTATTATTACCATTTCTTTCAAATCCTTTATTGATAAATCTTGCATTTTCTCAATCATCCCTTGTTTTTGCCATATTGTATTATTTACTTTCACACATGATATTATATAATTGAAATAAAATTCCCTCACCAAACACAAGAGCCTCGTCTCTTTATGGTGAGGAAAAGCTATTCTTATCTACTATTTTAACACTGTATAAAATGTAAAAATTATATATTTATTGTAAAAAAAAACCTTATATCTAATTCAGGAACTTCCGAGAAAAGCTCAATGAATTGATTTTTTTAGCTGGAGGTCGTGATATTTTTGCGATTGTTAAATAAGAGATAGAGGAAAACATGTGATAATTAATCTCTTAGGCATCTACAATTAATCAGCTTAAACAAGTTGTTTAATTTATGCATAGTATCAAAGTTCACGGAGTTTCATTCCTCCTACTTTTTGACAAGACTAAATGGAAACGAAATGTGTTTGTCAAGCAGCTTCCGCGCTTCCCTCCCACTGTAAGCACAACAAGTGAATAACGCTCGTATTTCCGTGAATCAGCTGATAGGACTTCCATAGGTTATTATTGATACACCGCCACGTGGGTATCAGAGACAGATACTATCAATATTTCGGTCAGTTCAGTTGGTTGGTTGGTTGTTGCCGTTGTTGGTTCAGTTCAGTCTTGTATGCCGAGCGACACGCACGGGCGTTCAACCGACAAGCGTTACTCTGAACGGAGATCGCGTTTGAACAATAAAACTGTGTTGATCAACTTTACCGAGCGTGACGAGCAATAAACTTTGTTTGATTTATTTATAACAAAATCTAATAAGGTCAATATTTCTGTTGTTTTATCCGCTTTTGTCTTGTGAAAGACTACGAAATTTCCAAGTGATTTTTTTTTCTTAAATAAGTGATTGTGATATAATATATTTTTTAATAAATAGTTTTTTGCGTTGTTTTTATTTTTCAATGAAAGTACATTTTTAAACCAGTATTGTTATCTGATATTTCACATTCCACCGGTTATTATGGTTTGATACCACTGTTATCAAGATTTTGTTACTGATTAAAATGATCATTATATTATTATGTTTGTGAATGATATCGAATATGTTAACAATGAGATATTGAAATTCGATGAATGACGTTGGATTATTGCCCATTTTGAAACCGAAAAACCATTTGCAGGCCTTTTTATTGCCAACGACTACGGCGTTATTTTGATTTTAAACTGTTGTTATAACAAAGGCTTTACGATGTTTGGCACTCTGGATTTTATACGGGAGATTGGACACAAGTTAAAAGGAGGTGGCCTTAATGGGGTAGTTAGTGGAAATGATTGCGGAGATGGTGGAAGAGCCTGCAGATCTATAATGCTGCAGCTTCCCAAAGCTCAGCCAATCGACATCGAGTTCAGTGACATCAAGTACAGAGTTAGCGTCAAAAAAGGTAAGACAACATCCTAACTTTTTTTTTATTTACATGAGAAATTTTTATGCTTAATTTTATGTATTGGAATTTATACCGTTAGCATCTCTGAAAGTATACCACAGGTTACTAGGGACAATTACCTACCTACGAGTTAATGTGCATTATCAAAATTAACGAGATGATACGTTCGTAGAATATATATTTTATTGTTTCATCGTAAGTAGATAAAATGGGAAAATATACAGAAAATGGGACATTGTTAATAGACACATTTTATTTTTTATAACTTTGTAACAATTAAATAACAATGCGAAATAACTATTGCAGTAACTGAACGTGAAAAATAAAGCATTTAAATAGCCATTTCTTAAAAAAAACCATTATTTAACGTATTTTTTCACTTCATATTTTGACATAATGAAGATAATAAAAGTTTTTTTAGATATTTAAAAAAATATATTCTTTAATTAAAACGAAACAGATGACCCATTTTAGGTTCATTGGTTCATATTTTGCCTTAAATATCAGAAGAAATAATAATTACACTGTATAACTTGTTTATAAAAATAAACAGTAAAAAAATATAAATTGAGTTCTAAAATTGTTGCTTGATAACAATAAATAAAGTAAAAAAAACAACTTTAACACATTTATATTAATAATAATGACCGCCAAGTATAATATTTTAATATTTTAACGAAATAAAAACTAAAATGCACTTCTCTTTTATACTACTTCTCATTTTATCTAACTGATACAAAGTGTTTTAAAATAAAAATAAAATCCTATTAACCGTGTCCCACTTAATGTGTAAATTTACCATAAAAAAAATCGTGACAAAATGTAAACCGACAGTAATTTTGAATTTTTTAAGGTACCGTTTTATCTGAAAACTAACAGTTTAAACACAGTAACAAAGCACGTTAGTGGTAGATGTTTCGGTAATGACTTAGAAAGTAGCACAAACAGTAATAATAAAAAAGAAAGGTGCAATTATCAGTGGCAAACATTATTTATGACTATGGCTGGGAAAATAGAACCCATCAAAAAGCAATCATCGACATAAACATTTATTTCATTCGTCATATAATAACTGCTGATCACAGCTAGCACTCTCGCTGATATAATAACCATGACCTTCAATATAGTTTAGAATTTAATAGGCAATTCGATGATTCTATGTAGGTAGTTAGTAGTTACTTAAGTTAATATTATCAGCTCTTGCAGACGATGCAAAACTTAAATAAACAGACTTGATCTTATTTCCACTAAATCTGATAGGTAAAGTGCAAGGTGTATGCGTAGGATGATTACCTTTTGGAAATAATAGTATTTCTTCAAGAACTTTATTGAAGTTAGATCATTACAGATTTTTTGCACGTTTTATGTTTTCTAATATTTTTATTCATACTTTTTTTAAGATTTAAGGTCATATTCCTATTCAAAGTCTAATATTTTTAAAGAAAAAATATGTTTTATAACTTACAAAACAAAATATTCTCAAAAACCACCGATCTAAAAATATTTAAAGTTCAGTTTTCTATCTGAGAGTTTTAATAATTTAAATTATTTCGAGTAATTTTAATTTACGATTTAAATAAGCTCTTTAATGTATCTAAGATATTTATGTTGCTATTTTTCAATGGGATAAGAGTGTTTTTAAAGTAAGGAAATATAAATATATTCATATCGTTGTGTGAAGAATTTATGTGAAGCAAAAATCAAACGTTTACTTTTTTGTACTAAAAAGTAGCACTTTAGCATTTTGCCCTCCTGGGAAAAGGACAAAAACCCATCTTGGTGTATTTTATAGTTGTATTATATTATGTGACAATAGTTACAAGGGTAACAAATATCATTGTGATTAGGTCAGGGAAACGAAATTACCTGTTTTATTTAAACCTTATTGTTCACGTGGTACTTTATTGTTAAAATATATGGTTATTTCAATAAAATCTTGAGGTAAATCCAAGGTGGATTCAAAGATATTTCAAACGCTTTATTTTATTTGACGAAGAAATTGACATGCTTGCAGTGTTAAAGGGAGAATTAATGGGTCATATAAGTCATGCTTGTATTATTCATTGTATTACTCATTATATCGACTCTCATAATTACCATGACTATTATTATTATAATGCAGAAAATACGATTTTATGGCTATTGCACTGAACTGAACTGCGTTAACTGCATAATACGAGTATATTACCAATTTTTCAGAACATCCATTGAAAAATTTGTAAATAGTTTTTTAGCAAATTCTTGCACATTGTTCATTATTTCTTGCATTACAAAATTTCTAAAAATTGCAGTCGATTTTTTAAAAATCGAAACCGTGGAATAACTGGCAATGCTTTTAACAATGCTCCACTTCGCGCCTAACCAACCAACTTAGAAACAATATATTATATTTAAAAAAATGTTTAATTTGTTTGATTAAATAAAACAAAAAGAATTTAACATGTTCTTGCCTTTCAATTATGTATCTTCCTCACCTATCCCTGTAGATGGCATGAACATGTTAACTACATATTTTTTTGTAGAAAACGTGTTTATTTTAACTTTTAGACTGCAAAACTACTTAATATTACTAGATGTAATGTAAATTTGGTTTGTTTACTACACCATGAAGGATCAATACATTGTATATGACATTCAAATAAAAAATTATAAGGCAAAACGCAAAAGTCTAAATATCTCAGAATGCCTTCAATGTAAGTTAACAACTTCTTGCCTTGGGGTCTTCATATATAGAATGTTATTGATCTTAGAAATATTGTTAAAGTTATTTTAGTTAATCGATTTCAATAATAAAAATATAATTAAAATAAAACTATGTAGGTATTGTGTATACATATTACAAAGTGGTTGTCACAAAAAAATTCCACTACATATTGGCACTTCATTGTAGAATAGAGGAGAATACAAAAATGCGATATGGGCGTGTTTCGTGATGCAAAACTCTGGTCATTCTTTACTCACATTTTAAATACAGACGTTCGTTTTACTAAATTTTCATTTTACGCAAATAGAATATCGATAAACGATTTCAGGCATGGTAAGACGAACAAATCGCGTGTGCTAAATGGGATAGAACCAAAAGGTACCTACTCAATTCTTGAGTGCAGTCGGTTTCTTTCGAAACAAAATGGAATTTATTTTTTATTAATTTGCTTCTCACTCTATATAGATCAATCAATCTCATCAGGACTAATAGCCTGTATAGAGATTAACATTTACAAATTTGAGGATAAGGTAATCAACACATACAAAAAAACTAAAAATTGCACGAGAAAGAAAAAATATATATTAACCAAGAAGCTAAGTACATATTTAAAACAAGAAGGGTAAGACTCTGTGTTTAGCAAATGGACCTTATAAAAAATGTTATTGTTTAAAAAGGAAAAAAACGAAAAAAGATTATTCCAATCCTCTATCAACACATACATCCTACCAAATACTTTTTAATTTAACCAATGTAAGACATAATATAATTTTGATTTGACTTCTAGTTTGTATTATCTTTTCGGTTACATTGTGTCATCATAAAATATTATTGTTTGTGTATCGTATCGTTATTTATTTAAATCTTAAAATTGCGTATGCGAAGGTAAACGTTTTTATTGAAGTAAAGTCAATAACACTTCACAAACAAGACGTTATGAAGGCGATAATAGAAGAAAACATAAAGAACGTATATTCACGAAGTATGCTACTAAGTTAGATAGAAATGTATTAAATGTGTTGATACACTCGCGAGCTGACATTTTACTACTGAATTACTATCTCAAGTAAGTCATAAAGTGAGTTAGCGATAAAGATGCACACATTGTTCAACTACTTTTGGCGAGTTCTACTGTTAACTATTAAGAGGGTATTACCAGAGAATACCTGAAATTAGTCCCTTTTAAATCAAATTCTAGACGTATTGACTCTTTTTTACAAAAAAACATAAATTGATTTTGAAAGATTGTTATTTTATCTGGTACACGCAGTTTTAAAATTTTGAAAAACTAAGTGAATTTTGAATAGGTATACTAAGGTTATTATACCGTTGGTCGTTGGCAGATTTGTTCAATTTTCAAACGATAGATTCTAACTTCAAATCATATAATCATACGACAAAATTAAACAATGCATAATCTGGTAAACACAGTTTTCAGAATTTTCATTTTGGTTAAATTAAAATTATTCAGAAATAAATCCGAGAACGTGTTTTGTGACAAAAATACCTCAGTTTTTTTTTATTTATTTAAGGTCGTACAAACTAAAATATTTAAAAAAAAAATACACACTTATTTTTTTTAGACATTATTAAAAAAATCATAAATACTTACGATGAAAAACTACTTACAAGAAGTACACGATAAGTAATAATTTATCTTCTTGCGTTTTTGAGAATTTTTATTGCTTACTTTGAATGTAGGTATATATTAAAGCAAGTTTTGAAAGAAATAAATCGAAATTAAATTTTTAATTTTAAAAATTTGATACGGAAAATAATCGATCTTTCTCATTGGAACATCCCTGCACAGTTGCAAGTATTTTTTCTACTTTTATTCTCAGCCGCTGGTCAATCGAGCTTAAGCATCGCTATAAATAATAATTGTTCAATGCAAGTAACTAACAAGTTCAATGGAATAATAGAGATTAACTAATTGTAATTACGCTGAAGCTTACGTAGGTACTTACATTAATTAGATCTTCGCTTTATTATACTACATAATAAAGAATAGATACATCTATTTTCCTTATAAGAATACTTCTACCTCTATTTTCCTTTAGGGTAAATTTTACATTTGCTTAAAATTGGAAATAATTATGAGATCGGCTTTATTGGTTTTACCAGGATTCTGGCAAATGGCGAGAAATACACGAAAACATGGAAAACACTTAAGGAGGAAATGGGTGCCAGTTCTATCTAATTACGATTCTCAGTTGTGTCCATCAAGCATGTACTTCCGACTTGTTCAAAAAGTACTCATATTTTTGTGATTTGTAATAATTTCATAATTTATACTTGATTGCATAATATCGATGATGAATCGTACTATAAGTAGGAACAACTCCTTGTGGTTGAAGACTCCTTCTTAGTCATTCTACTTCCGATGAGCTAGTATCTTACACACAGCAATCTTTAAATCCACTTGATGGAATTGGGAATTGGAAACTCTCTAGATCCACTTGATGGAATAAAAGAAAAAAATATATATATATAACTCCACCCAGCATCTTCAAAGATGACATAGGCCCTGAGGGAAATTATTTTCCTCAGGGCCTCCTGTGTGGAGTTAAGATTTTTTAAAAGCTCAATTTTTTATTGGAAAAACTCTTTTGTTTTTATAAATTTTGGAGGTTATTCCTATTTTACTTATTTATTTATTTATTTCCGCCCTTAGGGCTTTTACAACAATCATAATACAAAAATAATAGAAAGAGAAACAATAATATACAAATTTATATCATTGTTTCTCTTCCTTTACATTTATTAGTTGACTGGAAACAGATTTTTTAAATTTCGCAAATAAATTTTGGTAATGAATAAACGAAAATATCAACTGAGCTAAATATATTTCCAAGCCTATGTAGTCTTTGGGTTGGGGAGTTAATGAAATATTAAGTTTTCGACGTATAAACTCAGCACTGGGCACTCGCCATTAAATACTGGGCACTATCTAATTTATCTTTGAAGAGAGGATAGTACTACGAAAATATGAAAAAGTCGCAATTGGGACTCGAACCTAGGACCAGTTGCTTGCGACTGTTACCTTTTATTTTTCTGTGTCTTGTTTTTTTCAGTATATTCGTTTATATTATTAGTGTTACCTTCTTCTTCAATAAAGATAAACACTTATATATATTTTTTTTTTCTTTATGTCAACTATATTTTGATTAAGTACTTACCTATGTTCTTTGTAAGTATCTTTTTCTGGACGCCAAATAAAACAATACTAAAATAGTATATAAAGATTTCACCGAGAATTTTATCCTCAAAAGTCCTGTATGCAAATTTATGTTAGTTACATAGTATTTATTATTCAATAGAAATCAAGTCAACAGATAAATAATTTGTCATGTACTTTGGCCTTTAAATTAACTTTATATTTTTGCATATCAAAACATGTTTTTTATCAAAATTAGTATAATCTTGGATCTATGATTAATCTTTAAAGTATGCTTATTAGAAAATAACGTTAGAAAAATATTATTTACTGGACACGAATTTTAACTCAACGCGACGAACTTTCGAGTGGATAGTGGTGCCAGCCATGAAAATCTAACACTTGTACATATTTAAACAGTTTTTTTTTATTTCCACGAAATCGCAACACTGGATATACATTTAAATCACTGAGGTCAATCTACTTATCTTCAAAAATTATTAATATTTTTTGAACAAATTTAAATTTTTATGTAAAACATAGCTTTCCACAACAAATATAACGTTTTGTTAAGCGTAGCTCTCCTGGGCCACCTTTAAATAATGAAAAATATATGAATATTCGAACAAATTTGATGGTGCATACTATATTAACTCCAACAATATATTGATTGTTAATGCTGATATTATAGTAAGGCAATTTTTTTTACTTAGAGTAATGTTTGAAAACATTAATTGTTTTATTTGTATGTGAATATAACAGTAACGGCTTCGTAGAAAATATAATAATATAAAATCTAATACTTAGATCATTTTGCACTGTGGGTTTTTTCGTAATCCACAAATGTTCTTATAAATCGTTTATTTCTAAGGCTGCCTTTATATACTAAGTTTTTCCCGTAAGTCGCTTTCGTAAGTGATCTGTGGCAAAATTTTCAATCTAAACGACACCATAAGGCAGTTACCGTAATTTATTTGGTCCCTTTCGTTTTTATTAATTTTACATTTTAGCCTAAATTTGACATCAGCAAATTGTTATTGACAGGAAGCTATCTTACCGAAAATAAACTTACAGATGTAACGGTTACTACGAGCACTTACATAGGTTGAACTTCCGTGAGCATTAATAACCATGAGTTAGATGCAAATTTTACTTATACGTGTAAAGCTAGCCTAATAAAATAATTATTTACATTAATTTTTTAATCCTTAGTGACATATTGCAAGAGTTTTTAACTTTTTTCCGCTTCATATTATTTCATTTTTATTTTTTACCGTCCTATTTTTATCTGTTACCGGTTTCAGCCTATTATGGCCATCTTCAGATTGTTACACAAATTGGTAAACAAAAAAATTGGGTAAATAGCATAAATATATAATGATTGCTATGTTTTCTATTAATAGTTGAATTTCCAGTTATTTGGTTATTATATTTTTTTATGTGAATACCGCACAAGAGTCCTAACTGCTCCTGTTTGGAGCCAATGAGTCTACAGCATCCCTAATTGGGATATGTTGTGAGGCTGATGGCAGTGGGGAAGGAAAAGAGATGGGGAAGAGGATTGTGGGGTAGTACCTGACTATTTATATCTGGTCACCAAATACGGCTAAAGCCATTTCAAGCAACATTTCAATTATGAAACGTGGTCTTACACCATGACGATACTGAGAGTTATCGTGCAAATATACTATATATTATCTATATATCCAAATCAATCAAATATAATTTATTTTCTCACGAGATTCGAACCCGTGACCTTCGAATTGCGAGTTGAGATACTTACCCCTCGATCACGCAGGCCGTCTTATCAGCATTAAGGCATAATTACGATGGCCATGATAGGCTAGAACTGTCAAAATAAAAACTTGAATAAGTAAAAGAATTTTTTTTTTAAATTTTAATATATCGTAAAGGAATATATCACCACGAACTTTCAACACCAAAAATATAAATAATAATTTTTGCTCGTCTAGTCCTTTAATTTAAGGAATATGTTTTGTTTTTACGAAGTTCCCACGTATTAGTGCGGCTTTTATGTTTCTTTCTTAAACATAAATGTTTATATTAATATAATATTAATTATAATGGTTTATAATATTAATAAGTACCTATTAAAATGACGAAATAAAACCTTGCATAATGTAATATTAGACATTCGTTCATTTTATTTGAATACTTTCGAAATAATCAAAATGATGTCAAATGTCATTATCGGTTTGGAAATGCGTCAATTCATTATTATTCATTCCTTAAATGGTGTGAAATTTTAGTAAACATTTTTAAACTCTTTCATAATTGAACTTGAGTCTTGAATTGAATATTTACGTATTCTTTAAAAGAAAATGCTAAAGAACTAGATATGAATTATATTCATCGTGTTTTATTTTTGGGGTATTGTGCCGTGTTGCGTTACCTCCTTCTTTATCCAACGATTCGGATATCATTCCAGTGTTCATCATCAGGGCAGATGTGTAAAGCACGCCAGTCCTTTGACGTACAAATCATTCATGGCCAATTATTTGGTTTTATATCCGGTACTGGAAAAAATATTGGAATCCATAAAAAATAAACATTTAAAAAATACACCAGTAAAAAATAGTTTCAAATATTTACTATAACGAACGAAGTCTAGACATTTACTTTTCCTTAGTAATTAGTTTAACATTTAAGTATTTTTTGTTAGAAGATTTTTCAGTTCCTGGTTGTCTGCCCATTTTAACGTTTTATTTAACACCAGTGAGAGATAATGCTGTCACTATCATTGATTTTTTTATTATTACAGCGTGTTTATCTATGTGGAGCACCAGTTGAAAATTGGGTCATCTCGAAAATATATTTGGATTCATTCATTTTTTCTCTTATCGACTCTCTTGTGAAAAATACTAAAAAATCTAGATACATTGATCACCACAGGGTCCGAACGTAATTAATTAATAAATGTACTGTAAAAACAACCGGAAAGAGCACTTTTACTGACCTTGCTTTAAGATGTTCGAGATATTAATTTCAATTAGATTTTAATTATATTAAAAACAAGTTTCTGCCCGCGACTTCATCTGCTCAGGTCCCATCTATGTTTACACCAAAATTCTTAAACTATTTATTTAAAATGTCTATAATTCTTGATTTGATTTATAGTATTAGGCAAGTACATAGAACTTTGATTTAAATTAAATTTGATTGTTTTGCAAAATGTCATTCTCAAATTTTGAAATTTTCTGATAAACAATAATTATTGTTTATAATGTATTGAAAATATTTAGCTTTATAAAACCTATATGTTATTCTGATGTATGAGCTATATTATTGTAAAGTTTCATTAAAATCCATTCATCAGTTTTTGCGTGAAAGAGTAAAAGACATGCATACATCCATACATACTTTCGCGTTTATAACATTTTTATATTATATATATATATATATATATATATATATATATATATTATTATTATATTTGTAAGATATGACTCAAAATATTCCCTCTCCATATTATCAGTTTATTAATCAATACAAAAAAATTATGTCCAGCGCCACTATAGCCCGGTGCTCTAGAATATTTTTTTTAAATCCCTTGAGTCTGTGCATAAAAGGTCGTCCTGTTTGATAGATTTCACTATCTTTTCGAATATAAGCGCGAGTCGATCGAAGCAAGCGATGGAAAAGGAACGAGCACCGTATGCTGTTACTTCGTTCTTTTTCCATAATTCGTGGATCGACTCGTAATCCTTATGTATACAATCTTTAGAGAACGGAGGGCAGGTGGGTATGCTTTCTAATTAACTGAACAATAACTTCAGTGAAAGATGTTCCGAAGAACTATCATCAATCATCTCTTCGGCTCTGATGCATAGTCGAAAAAAACGCCAAACTGTCGGACGTTTGTCACATGAGCACGTTTTGAGAGCGGGTCGTTTCTGTCTCGTTCAACAGTTCTTTGCATTTAACAGGTAGGCTGTGGAACGATTGTTCACTCCTTCCTCTCTTACACACAGCATCCCCAAAGATGACATATAAATGGCCTGGAAAAAATTGTTTTCCTCAGAGCCTAGAGTGTGGAGTTAATTTTAAATAAAATCAACTTCTTTGCAATGGATAAGATTATTTCAACCTACTAACAATCTCTCTTGTTTATAAATAGATATAATGTAATATTATTATCTTACGTTTTGTATTATGAGTAAGATTTAACAATGACTGTCATTGTGAAGAAAACACGTGTAATGTATTTTCTTTACAAAACAATTGATCTTACTAACTTATTATTAACCTCAAACATAGAGTTAAAGAATACTATTCTTAGAATGATTTTTATCCTTCACATTAAACACGAAGACCTACTACATAATGTACTATCATTAATTATATTTAGCTCGTGATAAAAATATCTTTGAGAATTAGTAGGTACTTTATTTTGATATTTTTAGGTATAATAATAATAATTAATTTAAAAGAGTGGAAACCTGAAAAATAGCGTACTTTTGTCCAAAAGCCTAATATAACGAAAGAAAAAAACGCATTGCAAACGAAAACAATATTTATGAAGCTAAACATTTGTTTTTATGTTGAGTCTAAAATCTGATGGCTGGGTATGATATACCTGCATAATTTCATAGGTATGTATAGATATGTATTAAAAATATATACGGGCTGTACGTTATAATCTATGGCACCAAATTAAATGTCAAATCAAATGTACGTTTCCATAAATAACACACACTTCACAATGAAAACGTGATAGCGTTTTGCTATAAATAGATTATGAATATATATGGGATTAGGAATATACTTATCTAAATGGGTACTCATTATCGACCAAATTACGTGTATTATGATCATTATAAGATGTATGCAGTTGCAGTTGCATAATTTTAGAAAACCGTCCTGGGTACCTAGCATGGACGATCGATAAAACCCTTTATCAATCCGATATTGACCAAATATGTCATCTTTAATCAGTTATCAATATTTGCGATCACAGTCAATAATTGGTAAGAGATTTTCCGACCGGCTATTGATGACTTTTAGCCCGACCTCCTTAATATCAGACAAGTTCTGCTAAACTATCAATTTACACATATTTTTTAGTTATGTAGTTCGTTGTATAACATTACTGGCTTATTTAATGAAAGTATTGAACTAACGAAGCTCTTAATTACGAGTAATTAATTTATTCCTTTCGACCTTTGAGAAACGAAAAATGGTTGAAATATGTATAAAGACCTCATTAACCAATTAACTTCCGTTTAGTGTCAAAAAATAAATGCGGACTGCCAATGCATGTTAAGGTTAGTATTTCAATTCAACAATGCCAAATTGTTCATATTTTTACGTAATTGATTGTCGTTTGACGTTTCGGAATGTAAATTCGTACATACATGGTGTTGAGGTACGTACTTGACTTACTTTAACCAGTGATTACTGACATTATTTGGAGAAAAAAATGTTAATGAAATTTTGGTCTCCGGTGACTTTTTTGATGACAATTTTTTTTTCTTCAAAATCAAACCAAAAAAAATTCTTTTACATGTCGTCACTGGTCACTAACTCGAGTTACCGCCCCACCACTTACACCGCCCCCAACGGTCCAACACTTAGTATTTTTTATGTTTTTGTAGAAAAAAAAACATCTCTAAGGTCACCGGAGACCAAAATTTTATTTACATTTTTTACTCGAAATAATGTCAGGAATCACTGATTAAAGTAAGTCAAGTACGTGCCTTAACACCCTGTATATCCGCTAGTGTTGCCTGAAACTATTGATTTCTCATTTATTCCCCGTCAATATCGGTTCGGCTGTCAACAGTGGAACTGTGCTAGGAATATCGATATAAAATCGTCGTAAGTAAAGCCTATCGATCCGATGTTGTTATCGATTTCACCGTGCTAGGGCTCTTGGTATGGAATATATTATTATCCTTTGTTCTCTGTGGCTATACAATTCTCATCAACTGATAATAGTAATTTTTGACAAATTATTTGCTAAATTCACAATTACGCTTAAAAATGTATTCACTATCGATGAGGAGAGAAATAAAAGTAGCATTTTTGTTCCAATGTCGACCAGATAGATATAATTGTACATTTATACATTATTATATTTTATCACGAAATATTAAAAATAATAAATATCACACGAATTTTCACACGTAGCACGGGTATACATATTTACAATAATCACAAAAAAATAACTTTGTATGAATTCCACCTTATTATATATCTTTAACATATTAACCAACCGGTTTCGGTTTCATCGTCGGGGGGGATATAAACATAATTGAAGGTAAAATAGAAGAGGGAGAGAGAACATCAACTTTGGCGGGGGGGGGCGAGGGGTAGGTGAGTAAGAAAGTATTTACCTTTAAATACTCTGTAGTTTATTTAATATATTTATATACACCCCTGATTATAGTTCAGGTTGAACTGAAACCGGTTGATTAATACATTAAAGATATAATAATAAAATGGTAATCAAACAAAGTTATTTTTTGTATGTAATTATTAAAAATGACAAATAAGTGGCTATGTGAATTTTCACCTTGAACAGTTCATGGAATGTATAAAATCATATTTACATTTTAAATTTTTTTAACAAAATTTAATTCATATGAGACAAGTTTATTCCTTGATACCTGAGGATTATTCAGTTACATAAAACAAATTTAAACGTTTGAATGCTTTCAAAAAAATTCCAAAAATATTCCCCGTGTACTTTATGTATGTTTTGTGTATAAAATAAAATGTCATGAAATAAGAGTCGTCAATGGAATTAATAAATTGTTACCCTCTCTTAAAACTTCTGCAATAGGATTTTTTTAATAAAAAAAAAATATTTGAAATAATATTATTGAGAAGAAAAAAACAGCACTTTTAAATAAAAAATATTCATAAAACCTCAGTTAATTTTGCGTCTTAAATTTCACAAGTTTTAATTTACAAAACTCTCAGAAATAATATAAAAAATTGTGATGAATAAAAATTTAAAAAAAACACAAACTAAAAATCGGTAAATCAAATGAATGCATATCGTGTTGAAAAAATAATAAAAACGATAACTTTCAATGTCAATTTTAATGGTAGGTGTACAATGTCAGCTGCTTACTACTTCGCCTAGCGAAATAGCCAATGTCAAGGTGAGTCAAGGAGAATGTTTGTGATAGAGCAATGAACGGGAAGTCATAGATGTGGTTCGTTAATTCTTTCATTTTACTAAAATCAAATCCAAGGCATACTCGTTGTCTTGGGAAGTGAAAAATTGCGAATATTTTGGGTATAGAACGAGAAGTGGTTAAAAGTGGTGTCATGAACAAAGTCTTCTGTGTAATTTATTCAATATCCTAGGAAGCACAAATAATATTGTGTTAATAGATTCATACCTGATACAACAACAAAAAACTTTGAATATTTTAGGCTTTTTTTAATTATGCAAACTCAATACATAATAACGGCTCGATAAACATACAACGCATACTTTACAATATCCAGATAAACTCAAGTTTTACCTTATTTCTCCTTCCTTAATACTGTAAATTGACGTGTTTTGCCAAGTTGAAGGCTGAGAAATTTTGTTTCTAGATAATAAAATTACACATTTTAATTATAAATCAACAGTAATCGTTTTGTTAAATATCGTACCACAGATTTTTACGTTAAAACAATATATTATTATAATATTTTATCGCTTGCCTGGATTTAAAAAGGTTATATTAATAACAAGCGTCTGCCCGCGACTTCGTCTGCGTAGGATTAGTACTTCGAGTAATCTATTATCTATTCCTAGGTCCCATCTACTTTTATGCCAAAATTCTTAACCTATTTATATAAAATATATATAATTCTTGATTCGATTCAAAGTATTAGGCGAGTACTTCAAATAAATTCACTAATTTAAATATTTTCCAAAATAGAATTTTGATATAGCAATCATTGTTTTGCAAAATGTCATTCTCAAATTTTGACGTTTTCTAAACAATAATTATTATTTTATAAATATTTAAAATTAATAGCTAGCTTTATAAATTATAGCCTATATGTTATTCTGATGTATGAGCTATATTATTGTAAAGTTTCATTAAAATCCATTCATTAAATTTCGATTTAAAGAGTAACAAACATACATTAATCCATACAAACTTTCGCAAATATTAGTAAGATATGGAAATTTTCAGGGGTCATTTCACTGTTCCAGTTTTTAAAATGTCATGCACAAGGAATTTCAATTGTTTAATTTAAGTTCTTCAATATTCATTAAGTTTTGAAATTTGTTTTATAAAAAACCGCCTCTCTTTATGTATGAGAAATAGAAAGTAAACATCGTGTAGTACATGTAAAAATAAATATTAAGTCGAGATAAAAAAAGTAAGCGCGATATTATTCAGGTCAAATTCAAGATAACTGCTGTTATGGGTGTCGAAGATATCAAGCTACTCACCTGTTCAATGAGTTTTCTATTTTATGTATCTACTATAATATAATATTTTGCAAATAAATATAAGTAAACAAATTCTATTCTTGTTTTCTTCACTCGTGTGAATGAATTGGAAAGCTGTCCTACGCGATAATATTATTTTTTTTCATGCAAAAAAAATGTGTACAGTAAATACAGTTTGTGTATTTTTCACCAGCTGTGCTAGGGATGTCCCCGTTTTATGGCGGGTCAAGATTACATATTGAATTTATTTATGATATTATGTTTGATCATACAGAATAAGTATTGTTGTACAATTCTTTTTAATATTTAAATATTTTATAAAATAATTAAATTAAGAAGGGAACCTGAGACATGTCTGAACGGTGTTTAACTTCATAGAGTGTAGAATATATTGCAGATTTAAGTATCCATAGCGTTATATGTTTTTTAAGGTATGATGTTGGGTTTCGGTTTGTAATTTATCAGGGAGAAGGTGGAAAATTTTAGGAGGTATGTAGATATGTCATGTTTATTCTACTTATCTTAAGTTATCAGGGTCCAGGTTCTCTTCGGTTTTTAAGTTATCGGGAGAAAGTGGAAGATTTTAGGAGCTATTTATATACTTGTGATGTTTATTATACTTATCTTTCGTTTCGTAAGTTATCAGGGTCCAGATCCTCTTCGGTTTTTCAGTTATCGGGAGAAGGTGGAAGATTTTAGGAGGTATTTAGTTATTTGTCATGTTTATTCTGTTTTATCTTTCGTATAGTGTCATAATTCCTTTAATATCGAGGTTTTACCATCAAACTAAGATTCTAAAAATGGTAGAATTAATTGCTATGGATTTAACTAATTCGGCACTTCAGGCTGATTATACCTAAATAAAATCGTCACAATCATGATTTTGTATTCCCATGTTTTCTCCTCCGAAACTGGACCGACTTTGTCTAGACATGTATGTATGTTTGCTTAATTAAAAATGCATGTACACATTTGTATACCAACCGTTTGTTAATAATCAAACTAGGTAAATTTAAGGATGTTTGGAGAGTCCTAAATCACATAAGAAGTAAATATCATGTATATATTTTTTTAAGTAGGGATATACCAGTGGGTGATATCTTTATTATTATAAAAAAACATTTGAACTAGTGTCATAATAGGAAATAAGCACTCGAATGCTTTTAGCCACAATATGGCACTATTTCCAAAACCATGAACTGCTTTGTTGTCAAAATATGGCAAATATTCTCTAGATTCTTTAAGATAAAGATTTTATAATATTTCTTTTTATAAATCCTACGAAAACGTGATAATAGAAAAAAGATGTGTGAATTCATTGGCTATATAGAACTATAATCAGTTTGTATGTCTCCATATTCAAATTCGGAGATATGATTTTTTTTAATGTTGGCGGAAATTTTTTTCTTTAGCAATCCGAGAAAAAAGTTTTAAATTGCTCTGTGGCTCTGTGGATAAGGGAATACTTTTGAATGGACAACATGCCAAAACAAATAATGTACCAAAAACGAAAAATCATAAAGTCATGAAAATAAAATATGCATATACCTTGATGAAGCGAAACATTTTTTTAGTAGGTCGGGAAAATTGTTTTTACTTAGGCAAAAAAAACGTAAATGACAATAAAGAATTTTTTTTATGTGAATAGAATACCTCACTTAAATTTCAACTGCTCCCATCTGGAGCCAGTGAGACTGATAACAAAAAAACCATATAATAAAAAATAAAAAAATTAAAAGATACTCAATATTGTATTGAAGCCCAAAATTGTTATTCAACCACCTTAAAAAATTAAATATTCTCATTATCCATGAATTTACTTATGAATATTGTTAATCTCAGGTGTCAACTCTACACGTGGAAGTATAATACGTCTGATCTAGAAAATACGTCGTAGATAGGTACCACAACTTCATTTGCATAATTTTTAAATTTGATTACTCTTAGACATTTATAAACGCCAAATAATATATTTGACAGATTAGTTACATAATTAATACTAATTTGTTTTTTACAATCAGAGGATAATATTAAGATGCTTAATGAATTACATTAATTTGATCCTATCTTACATTATAATAACTTAATTTTGTTGGTTTTCACTGGAAAAAAACTGGTTTTCAATGCGATATTTTTCAAACTGAACATTATCCATAGATACAACCGTTAATTATTGTGTTTTACCAATACATTTCCCAACTAATAATATTTTTGATTAATGATGTTTTTTAAATTGTTTTTTTTTTAACACACTTTAATCGGGAGGGGTATTTGTATTTACGCCGGTCCTTCTTATACGCCGGTCCTACTTGAATGCCTGTCAAATATTTTTATACGATTATTGGACACCAATGTATTTGTTATTGTGTCAATTATTCGTATAAGTATAAAACATATAAATATAATGAGTATTGACATCAGAAAATCAAAAACTTATAATCTTTATGTCATAAATGTTCAGAATTGGTTATTTATAAAGTGAAGGAACTATTTTAAAGAATGCCTGACATCATTAAATTAAGTTCATTTGCTTTATTATTCAGTTTTTTTTTCATTTAAATTCTGTTAAAAAAAAAAACTTTTTGTAATTAATTAATTTATCTTTATTTGCATTATTTCAACAAGTAGTCATTTATTTATCTTCTGATTTATATTTATTTTATCTTATAAAAATCAACTGTCTACGGTTGGTTTTATTTCTGTGCTACCTACTTAACTGGTGAACCAGTTAAAGTATTACCTTTTATACAAATATATTACATTTAACAAAACAATATCTGAACAAATTCACATGTATTACATTTATATTATTGCATTTATATAATTATATATTTAAATTTCGACTACCATAATACGGACGTGTGTCTAGTGTGGTAGTCGAAAAGCACGTAAAAAAAATTGTATAAAAAATATGTTAAAAATAAAAAATAAATAATAATATATACATAAGTAATATAATTATATTATTAGTATGTGGTACAAGATGGGGAAATTCTTATTGTCTTTTGTGTGGAAGAATATTTTATCAAAGGAAGCTTACCTTTTGACAATTTGCGCAAATTGTTCCTTTTTTGTAATGATTTGTACCAAATGATTTTTTTTTTGTAATTAAAAAAAAATTATACATTTTTTACACATAAAACTATTTGGGGTTTGATGAGCACAAAATAAATAAAAATAAATTCAAATGTATCTACTTATATTTTCGAAAATATATCGGCTTCAAACTAATTCCATTTTCTCGAACGGGTAGGATCTTGGTTTCGCCCTATCAAAGTGTTTTTTAATATAACTTTGGTTTCTCCATCATTTTTTAAGTTGACATTGATTGGCATTATTTACTATAAAAATTATGCATATTAGCCCTTGTAATAAATTCGTAATGTCCTCGAAGTAAAGCAAAACCATGACCAAATAAGCTATTAACTTGAATTTTAGTAATAAAATTAATATTTTACATCCAAAAGGTGGAAACTGAGAGATTACGTCATCAACATTAAAAAAATCATATTAAAATAGTTCATTACGACGGCACGACGCATAAAATTATTTGGACCTTTGTAATTTTTTTTTATTATATCATCCTATCAACTCCTTTCCATGAATTCACCATTTAACGGCATAACAAAGAAATGATTTTAAATGAAAAAATAAACGTGAGTAACTAATCTGTGAAGGAACTTTGTAATTATTGAATCACGAGAAAACATTAGATTTATATTTCCTATATAATTTATCGCCAAGAAAGGTGATTGATTATCACAAATTTGTATTTTGGCCTTGGAACTTTTAACTAATACTTATATTATATCGCACAAATTTCGAACGTTTCAGTGTTTGTTTTTCTTAAAAATGGCAAGTATTTTTTTATTCTCCTATTATGACTCGACCACTTCCATATCGTTTATCTGTAAATTTGTTGGAGTGTTCCGTGTCTGGTCAATCCTGTCAATATGGTAGCCGTTTTAAATAGTGCCTCTTTATTTCGCCAGAGCGCATGAGCATTGCGACTGTTGCGAGCTATCAAGTCGGGAGTAACACTTGTGACACACACAGCTATAAAAGCGCTAGCGTTGTGTCTGTCGGTTCAATAATCAACAAACACCAGATGTATTGTTTACAGAACTACCAGTAAAAAAGTCATAGATTCTTGGAATATCGAAGAAATAATTATTAATTCAACAAACACTGCTTGCTAATTAAAAACTACTTACATCTGTAATATTATTGATACACATTAAAAAACAATCTACAGTTCGCATAAGTGAAGATACTCGTGTAGTAATAATTTCTTAATGAAAAATGCAAGCAATCACTTTAAAAATATTTATTGTCACTTTTTAAAATGAAAGGCTAAAAATAAATCAGAATATTTGTTCTCAAATCAAATAAATAGAAATGGGAAGTAGGCACTTTAATGATAACTTTTAGTAAACGCATCCATTTTTGCTACATTTTATATCAAGAATACTGTTCAGTTTATTGTTCTATATTATAAGTATATACTTATAATAACTGTTATGGTATATTTTATATCATATGCCCGGTAAGAGTACAATATAATGAAACGTACTATATTTTGTTATCAATAATGCGTCAATAGCAGCTGCTTCTGTTTAATGAGTCAATGCAACTTTAACGTTTATTTTATCTTCCTATAATCGAAATCATATCATAGTATTTACCTACGTAGTTGGTACACTGACATCAGCATCTTAAGTTTGAATTATGATCGAGCAATCTCAATTAATTATACATGAGGCGTCATTTATTTTAATAAACATTTTATTGTCTGGAATAATATTATCTGAATATGAAAAAGTCCACAAATGATATACAACCCCAAGAAGACGTAACTAATCGCATTCCACCACGGAAAAATCCCGAGAAGATGCTCCCCGTACAACACAATGAGGAAAATATAAATAAATCTAAGATTTTAAAGTACAGGGGGTAAATCACTACTGAATTCTCTTGGATGTGGATGTTATTGAACGACAGAGAAAAAGTATCAGTGTTCTATTCTTCCATTGCAGCAATATTTTTTTTATAAAACATTGTTCAACCTCTAAATGGCCGTTTGCCCTCCAATTGCCACGGGTTAAAATTAAAAAAAAAAATTAAGCAATTTTGTCCCTTATGTATAAAGAAATTGTATGAAGAACAAGGTCAGAATCGCTTGGTCCATTCTCTTTCTTGACGTAACGAAATACTGGATAGCATTTAGCCACTCCGAATAATTCAAATTATTCCCCAATGACGCGCCGAGCATCAAAGATGGCGGACAAAATGGCTGCCGCTTGATATTAATGGTTGTATTCGAAGTCTATATCTTTTCATTGTTTTTGATATAAATCCATTATGGAAAGCATAGATTTGAGTGATTATTAGGAAGTTCGTTTTATCTACATTATTTTGATGTAATTTTTGTAATATATCACAAAAGAAATGTAATAAAAATTGAGTTCGTAGGAAATGTCATTTTTTTACGTCGTAATGAATAATTTGTATTATATTATATATTTTTAGCATTATTTGTTTACGAGTTTCTATTACAAAATAATATTATTAGTAACAACAGTTGTATAAACTACCACAATCTGTTATTGTAAACTTATAAAATGCGACACAAAAAAAATCTGAACTGACGTTTTGACGTTTGATTTTTTTTTAAAACCTTGTTCTCCAAAGGTCAATGCATTTTGCACTAGCCTGTATACGTGTAAAAAATGGTGTCACTGCCGAATCAGCTCGATGGAACGACTCGGGATTCAATATAATAACGCATGCAGAATTAATTATATTTGGATACAGAAGATATAGCAGCGCATCGACAATGTTTACGGAACTGGGACTTCATGGAGTCCTCAGCCTGATGAAACACCGGGTCACTGGAGCCAGGATGCGGCTAATGGCCTCCGACAACACTGTGGTGACCGCAGCCGGCACCATGCGCCACTCCTGAATGAGCGCTGGGCACGAGCTCATTCCAGACCACGCCCAACATTAAAAAAAATTCTGTTCCATTTACTTGTTGCTTTACTTAAAATTTACTGTGTCTATATTGGACTTGTCTGATTATACTATCCTTCCTACATTCTGGAATAAAACATGATTATTATAAGTCAAAATCGATTTTTAAAAACCCGGGAAACCTTTTGATTTTACGATTACTTCTCTTCTTAATGCTTTGCTCAAAGGTTAATCATTTTCATACATGTTGAAATTTTAGCATGATAATAATACCTCTGGTTTTTAAGTCCTATTCCTACTTATTAACTTTTTTTACTGATTTTTTTACTTATGTCATAATGTATATAATTCATCGCACATTATGCTGTCAACTGATAACTCAACTTTGTTAATAAGCAACGTTGTAATTGACCTATTAAAAATCTGCATAAATAAAATTATACGGACCCTCGTATCGTGCGCATTCAAGTAAATTATTGTGGGAATGTTCGCATGATAAACAAACTATTTAAAAATATCATACGCGGGCGACTTAATTTACAAATTCAAACCAATGTCTAAAACTGATACTTTTTATGTTTCACAAAGCACATGCGCTAGCAGAATGGAAGTATTGAGTGCACCTATGAGCCATTGAATTGTATTGTAAGTAAACAAAAAAAACTATAAAATATAAGTAGTAGACCAACTTTTCGCACGAACGCTATTTAATACGGTTCTTTCCAGTATTGGTTGGTGATTGCATAAGCTTTATTTGCCATATCATATCGTAGACGAGGTAGAGCCAAAAAGTGCTTAATTCGGGGTTGACAATTTAATGAACGAAAAAAACTGTTGATAAACATAGAAAACCTAAGATAAGACATAAGATAAAACTAAGATTTAACTAAGACATAAGATAAACCTAAGATAAAACATAAGATAAATATAGAAAACCTATCAAAATATATATTATCCGAACTGGAGGTGTAAACGGAAAGGATAAATCTAAAAAATATTTGGAGTTGATTATGTTTCAACTTTGTTTCATTTGAGATTTCGAGATTTAAGTCAAATTTTTTAAATTTTTAAAAAGTTTTAATATACTTTTAGTTTTCTTCTGAAATTGTTGGGGCTTTAATACCTGGCTCCATTAAATGAAAAAACATTTAAAAAAAATCTAAATGCACAAATTTAAATTCTGTTAATTTGTTATTTGCCTTATCCGTGTGCTTTCTCGGATGCCCGTTTTTACCACTAGTTTCCGGACACCATGTGTAACAAAGAAACTTATTTGAATCTTCTCTAACTTCTTTACTAATATAAACACTTATGCCCTTCGTTCAAGCGACTAAATCGCCGCTACCCGCTACCTGTCATACTATTTTGCTAGTGTAGCACCTAGCGGCGTTTACAAACACTAAAAATAGTATGGAAAATACAGACGAGCGGCGATCGCGTCGCTTGAAAGTAGATCCATAGAAGAACGGCGTTACTTATAATTAGGAATCAGATTCACGTTTTCCTCAAATCGGTGCGATGTTCATTTCGATTTTCCAATAATTCAGAAAAAACCGCTAATTCCCATAATTCAAATGTATCATTTTAAGTAGTTATCATTTACCTACCTAATTTCTTAGTGCATTTCTAGACATTTTTTTTAAATGTACTCAATCCTTTGCTCAATCTTACTCTAACGGTATTTTTTTTAATAATGATTATTTAAAATAATTTTGATAAGATTTTCAAATTACGAAACACGTGCATGGGGCAAAAAATTGTAAAATGTTTTCTGATCGACCTTGGTTGGTTTTGTGTGAATAAAGGATTGATTTCAGTCATCCAAATACTATTAGTACCGCCGTTGACACAAAGAAATTGTAATTTTTTATAGCATAAAATGATACATAAGGTAGCTAAATATTATTACCATAATTATTTTATATTATTTTGAAAAACTTGTATTGCTACTTTTTTATCACCGGCACAATAAAGTTTCCATTATTATTTAAATTAAATGCTTTGTAAGTATGCATTAAACATCTGCAGAGACTGTCAAGTAAAGTCACTAACTAAAATATATTTAGATATATACTTTTTTTTGGTGACGAGGCAATTTGGTGTTCTACATTGACAACTTGCTTAGGTTTATGAGAATCGTAATATATCTTTTTTTAATTTTTTTAGTGACTATATAAAATATTTGTACACACAAAATATAGAGGTGAATTTAAGGTCCTCCTCACTAGGCAGAATTGGGATTTATTTATCGACCTCTTTCAGCCATATTTTTATTCTTGATTTGTACTCTTGATTAAAATTTATTGGTTTTATGTCTTGGGGGAGGATGTTGTGGAGTTTTATTGCAAAGTAAGTGTAGTTTTTTTGTCCAAGTGTGGTTTTATAACTTAGAATGTTTTTTTATGTCATTTTTGTTGGATCTAGTATACCGATGCAGTTTTATGAACAGTTTATTGATTATTCGATTAATTTATTGTCGTTTTCTTCGTAAAAGCAATAAAATTCCTAAATTAGGTTGGTTAATTCCGGTTGATAATGTTAATTGTTGGAATATGAAAAGGCTGTAAAATAATTGTGCCTATCAGAAAGTTATGAAGGTTTTTTTCGTCAAAACAAAAAAATTTACAAATATTACAATGAAATTATTTAACGTAAACACATATTTTATTTGCCAGTAAATTGTATGTTTTATGCCTTCTCTTAAGTACCTACCCACTACTAAGAAATTACTCCGCGTTAATTGATGAGTAAATAATATTTTTTGCTACTTTAAAGATGTTTCTAATATTGTCGCCTGTTTCGTAACAACGAATGAAAATTGCATGATTATATGAGAATTTGAGGGAATGACTGTATCCCATTCATAACTAAACCATGTTATTTGTCAAGGCTATGTTTATTAAAAAAAAAAAATATATATATATATATATTATTGCTTTAATACACTACATATTAAAGCAATAATAACTTGAAACTAGTATCGTAATAGTAACCTCATTAAAATTACACTTTGGCTTACTTATTATTTATAGAGAAATAAATCAGCAGTTAATATTCTGAATAAATATAATATAATTACAGTTTATTCCCTTTAATTTTCCAATAAATTATAATTTATTTTGGCTACTGCGTTTTCAATGCATATTTAAAATACTTAATTTCCTGCGTGCCAATAAACCATTTTTATTTGCCCTTGTAAGGTTTTAAACCTCCGACCTCTGAGTCTTTTTCCAGTCAGGTAACCGTTCTGCCTTCGCGAGGGGTCCTCAAATGAATTATGCACATTAAATGTGTTTGTTATTGTGAATTCATATTATAAAAAAATATCTTTATAAACGTACTGTTTAGTGCTAGAAACTTGCAGCGAAGTATTATAATCTAGGTGTATAATTATATTACGAATATCATGTAATGTATCCGTATACTAAATATCCAACGTGTTTTTAAGATTAAAATATTTTAATATAATACGTTTCTATGAAAAGGATATAATTTCGACATAAAAAATCATTTTGAGATTCTTTCATACTAAAGACGCCTTGGAATGGTAGAATTATGCTTATTTTAAGGAAAATCTAAAAAATATTGCTCTTAATCATAGCATTGTATTTTAAATGAGATTTTATAAGCCTTATATGCATGTGCGTGTTCAAAAAATTTTACACAAAAAAGCAATAACATCAAATTTAATGTACAAGATAGATAAATATATTCATACAAAATGATCAGACGTACTTTAATCGGTGATTTTGTTCAGTAGGTAAATAATGAATTTGGACAAAACAAATTAAGTTTGCAGGTGGATTAGAGTTGTGTCACCTTCCTTACTTTAGATCAGGGGTAGAGTACCTGCGGTCCGCGAAGCTACAAATAACTTAATAATAAAAAATTAAATCCAATTACAGATTTTCACATAACTTAAATTTGTAATAAAAATATTAATAAATTTAAAAAAAACTAAGGGTCCTGTACCCATGGGCTGACATGTTTACAAAAATTACAATATTGTAAATATTAGATAAAAAATAATACAAGATGTAAGAATACAAATAAATAACAATTTAAATGTAACTAATATACCTACTAATAGCCAGCTAAATTTCAAAACAAAATGTATTATAAACTTTATCTTCACTACACAATAACAATAATAACAATACATAAATAATAATAAATGTACAAAATTCATATTATACCTACAACTAAAGTGAACAAATGTGTATAAATTGGATGACAAGTAACTGGAAAGGATTCACAGCAACAACATAATAACTTGCAAAAGGAATTTTTAAAATTATTTAATGTTAATTTTAAAGTTATTATTACTAAAGCCAGAGAAAGTTACAACATAGCTGACAGGCATGTGCTTCCGTATCCGCCTGTGTTACTGGAAATCAGTTTGGACACAAATGCATACGGGGTGCAAAATCTTTTTTAGTATTATTTTAATTTCTTATGCGGAAATTAACATTAAAAAAATATTTGTGTATTGATGATAACTTTATTCAGGAAAGAAAAAAATATGTTAGGCTTTCTCTTTACATTGCCACTTTTCTGCTATAAAAAATAGTAGACGCATTTCGAAGGAAACCATCCATGTGTTCCAAGTGCAATAATCGTAGGAAAACCAGATTCGTGTTCTGGGTGTGTTATCTGGGTGTAGCTTGGGACTCGCATGCAGATTTACTATCAAGTTAGAACCAGTTTCATGTTCCAAATGATCTGTCAAAATTCCAACGGCGGATTAATCTGCTGAAGCATTTCGAAGAAAACCTCTCTAATGTTTGGTGGGAAGTTAATTTTTTTTTCAAACCATACGCTGCTAAATTCGTAATTCGTAGGATAACCATAGACATATTATGAGAGTAATACTAATTAAGCTGGGATTTCACTGTTTTTTTTTTTTTAAAGACAAACATTCCCGGGTTACGAATAACCCAAAAACATTTTAAAATCTCCTACTACTACTACACTAAGCGGAAGATATTGCTTGTGTTGTGATGGAGGACTTAGCCAGCCGAGGAATTGAACACGGAACGCCTGGGTGGGAACCAAACGTGATGCCCACTCAACCACTGACCGGTCTTTTAAAAATTTAAAATTAGAAACCAGTTTTGTGTTGAGAATGCAACGGTTGGGGATTCATCTGCTGATACATTTCGAAGGAAACCATTATTTTATTCGAAGTGCAGTTATAAAGTTCTGGTTGCAGACTATATATATATATATATATATATATATATATATATATATATATATATATATATGCTAGAATCAAAGAAAACCATTTACATGCTGTGAGTGTAGTTTTAATTCACTGCATGCGGATCTTATTTTATCCAGTTTTTTGTTTAGAATAAAACGATACATTTAATAACGAGTTGCAGATTCATCAAAGCGAGCCATGCTCATGTACCGAGTGAAGTACCGTACTCATTGTACCGAATTTGAGTTGAACACCTTATGCTGCATAATTCTGAGAATAACATAAGTCTTAAGCTTATTTGTGGACTAGAATCAATATTACGTTAAAACCTAGCTTCAGTTCTAAATACAATGAAAATAATTCGATATGTGAAATCCTGTGAGAACGAAATTCAAGGGATACCATTCTTGAATTCCGAGAGCAATTTTAAATTTGTACTTGCAAAATTTGTGTACATGGTTTTTGAGACATCGGAAGAATACTCGTCACATGTGAAAAATCGGTGTAAATTGAGATCATGCTAAAAAATTACGACTTCTCCCCCTCCCGATTGAAAATTTATTTGCGGCCCGCGGGTGACACTACAAACATCCAAATGGCCCCCGACGACAAAAAGGTTCCCCATCCCTGCTTTAGATGAAGACATAGTGTCACTGTTTACCTCAGTAGTTAAGAGTAATGACTGAATCCAGAGATTATCCGGTAGCGAGTACTGCCAAAGTGTAATTAATATGTTATTATTGTGCACTTTACGTACTGTACATTTTTCTCAAATATGGATATCTAGATTTGCTCAAAAGTATGAAAATCCATTAGGGAGGGTTTTGGAACTCAACAATTCTTTTATTATATCGTCATTGTTCACTACTGTTTTAATTTCATTGTAACCCATGCCAAAATGATCGTTATTGTTAAATACTCAACGTTACAGGCATTATATTATATGCATTATTTCTTAATATAGAATGGAAACAGTCAGTCGGTACTATAAAAAATACATTACTGCGAACTAAATTCCATAAGTCAATGTCTTTGTTGGAAGCCTTTAGCGTACCTATTGAAATAACGACCTCAGAGATTGAGGTGTGTTAGCCTTTTGTTTATTATGACCGTGCCTTTATTGTTGTCGCAAATTGAATGAAAATAACCAGTTCCATTCGGTAACACACACGTCTGGAAAAGTCTAGAACTGAAAACAATATAATATGTGTCACATTGCGGACCTCCGTCTAAGAGTAATAATTAAATTGAATCACAATCAACAGATTGCGGTCACTAACATTTCAGCATTATTATTTACTGTATTATATAATAAGTACGAATTACTTATTAAGTTATTATTAGATTGATTATTTATCTACAAACAGTCTTATCGCTGAGAGCTCCACTGAAATATCTCTTTAGGTTACAGGCTTCTGTGTTTCCTTCCTTCTACAACACGTGTATTTTCAAGATCCTTCACTCCTTCCTTTTCTCAAAAATACTCTCCACATAGGATTCTCAAAGATAATATAAGTCCTGAGAGAAATTATTTTCCTCAAGGAGTAAATGTTTTTTAAAAAATGCGTGTTTTATGATAAAGAAGAATAGGTATCAATTAATCTATCAGCGTTAGACGAGCATAATAAAATCCGGAAATCTCACAACATATTATATATTAAAAACAATAACTTTGTAATTGAATTAAATTAAACACCACTTTTATATTTTATACTTTTTACTGAATGGGTTTCGCTACCATCGTAGCTTCTTCAGAGTAAGTAAGTAGAGATTATACTGCCCTAAAGAAGCTACGGTGGTAGCGAAACCCGGTCGGCATAAAGCAAGGCTACCCAACCCCACGCCAACGAAAAATGGCCCGCGTGAGCAAGTAAAAAAAAAATCCCGCCAACTTGCAAATTTTGGTAAATCCTTTTACAATCAGTTTTGACTGAAATAATAAATTAAAAATGTTTGAAAATAATCAATTACAACTAAAATTACACGATGACAAAAAAAATAAAAGTAGTGTTTACAAAGTTATTGTTTAATTTTTAATTATAATATCACAAAACAAAGTAACTGCTTAGTATCAACAAACATATTAAATTACTCTATAAAAATTAAACGTGGTTCGCTTTCGTCCTTTCAATTTTCTTTTTATCTTACTGATATACCATGAATTTATGCAAAATGGTTATTCCTCAGTTGTGTCACATTTTAAACAAGTTTGTTACCTAGTAAAGAAACCTACACTTTTAGCGAAAAAGCTGTAGGCATAGCAAAAAACGCGATGTTTAAAAGAATATAAACATATTTGTTATGCAAAATAAAATTATTCTACTAGTAAGCACTGCATAATCAACTAAGGGTGGGTTGTTTCAGAGAATTTAAACGATTCAACAAAATTAATTTTCAGCTTTGAGATTAGAACTTTGAACTTTTAACTTTGAGCTTTATTGAGTTTTGAGCTTTAATCACTAAGCTTTAAGATTATTTGTTTTATCTATTTAAATCTTCGAAAATGCACATTTGGCAGCTGTCTAGTTCCCTGCCTAAGTTTTTTCAAAAAAGAATCGAAATACTGCTTAGAGGAAGGGAAAAGAGGATGCGGGTAGTTTTTAAAAATCTCATGTGTATGGTGACCTTCCTCTTTTTTTAAAGTTAATGTGTGCAAAACGTCGTTAACCGTCACAAAGCCACAAACAGACCATCTGCTTTATATAATAGAAGATTTTATCTTTGTAAATTTGTAATGTTGCGTGGTAGAAGTATAATGCATTTAGTTTTCTGACCATAAATTCTTTAAACAGAAATGCTGATGTTTATGTACATGGTTTAGGTAGAATAGTTTTTATTATTCATTGTATGTGCATGGTTTAAGTAGAATAACTTTTATAATTCAATATGTAAAGGGATTGTGTGTGTGTTTTTTATGAGTTCCACCCCATCCTATAATGCCATATTTTATTATTGAATGACAGAAGACAAAGTACGTCACACAAAGTAAATTTTTATTTAAAATATACCTTAGACATATAAAGATATATTATGTCAGTTTCCTTACTCTGTGTTGAGTACGTTTATGTGTGGGAACCATTTAAGGCTTCGGTCTACTATAATGCCTTGGTAATTTTATTTCGGTTTTACTTTCTATAGCTAAGCACTAGATATTGCAATTATAATGCAGTGTATTTTTCCTAGTTTGTATCATAATGCACATATAGTGTTTTTTTCGTGTTTTCAATTTGGGAGCCAGGAATTAGTACCGCTGCCCCGGGAACCATTTATTGGAAAACCAACACCTCTGCCATAGGTCACCCCAAGTGGTTCGCTACGTTTGGTGACTTGACTGAAGGGGTTCATGGAGTGAGGTATGTGTAGGTATTGGCGGTGGATGATCTGGACACACTGAACCCCAGATTCTTACTCACCCCTCATACGTTTTTTCTTTCCAAAACTACCTCTCCTTAAAAATACCCTTCACAAAACATCCCCAAAGATGACATAGGTCCTGAAGGAAATTATTTTCCTCGGGGCCTCCTGTATGGAGCTAATGTAAAAATAAAGATAAATTTATAAAAAAATTTTTTTAATTCAGCCTTAGTAAGTTTATATCAAAGCACATTTTAGTTACAGATATCTGTGTTGGCCATATTATTAATTTTCGTCTATGTATTTGCTTTTAATAGTAGCGCTGTGTCGTCTGCGTGGGAGATAATTTGTCTATATTTAGAGATATTAATTATATAAACGATTCAATTTAATAGCAAATAACCCAATACTGTACATTGAGATATTGAGACGTCACTACGTTCAGAGTCACTAACTTGATCAAGTAATTTGACTTCTTCGGACCTTTATTTAGGTGATCAGTTATCAATATAATGTTATTCGAAAATAGTATATTGATTGGACAGTTATAGGCATTGTTAATGATCAACTAAGAAATGAAGAGGAGAGGTACGTGTTATTATTTTAATATTACATCAATAAATATTTTGAATGATAGTAGTGATTTTCTTGTAGGTTTGTAAATCCCTTTTTTTTATTACTTTGAAGTCCAATAAATTTGAACACAAATAAAAAGATTAAAACCAAAAATCTGTTGGTAAAAACCCCAAAAAACATGCAACCAATAAATTTTAAGTGGTGCCGTAATAAATCGTAAGTTCGTAAGGAAGTTTAAGATTGGTCGTAAATTAAATTTTAATAAATAAAAGCATTGGTTGTTGAGAACATTGCCTTTGAAATATTAATTATTATAGGTGTGATCTTTTTCAGTCCCTTTGATAATTGCATGTTAGAAAATTGATAAAAACATAATACGTTTACGAGCACCTTTAGGGAGCATGCCACGACTTTTCATAATAAATTATTTTACTTTTACTAGTTTTCTGTAACAAGAATGGTGTTGCTATTATGATTGGTAAGAAAGATTTCACAATCCCAAGAAATTGTGTGCAGCCTTATTCGTTAAATAAAAATAAATCTGTTCAGCTTTAAAAAAACATCCCTTTCAGTTTGTTAGTAATAATTTATACCTTATAAAGAAAGGTAAAATCGTGCCGCTGAAACGCATGCATTATATAAAGGATTTTTTAAATAATTCATTTGAACTTGAAAACAACTTGATTGCAATGTAAATGACACATAATAAATACACGGAGGTCAATAGAAGGCATGCTGCTGTAAGGTAGGCAGTACCTACTACCTACTTCGCAATATAATCTCGCGCGATCGAATAGATGCGATTAGTGCGGTATTTTGTTGTTTACTGAATGATAAAATCAAAACAAAGCAACAGCGAGACATTTAACGCTAACAAAAAGTTTTATTTGACACAAAATGTAGTTAATTATTTCAATCAGTCATTATTTCTCAGCACAAACTATCACCGAACGACAACCAACTCAATCTTATGAAAAAAATAATAAAATATTACACGACTGTTTTTCACTGTCATAGAATATAATAACGTAAAAGTTGTGTGGATTTTCAATGTTATTTTTTTTTTTTGAAAAAATAATTAAAATTATACAAATCAACAAACAAGTCCTGCTAAGCCAATTGAATTGGCTTGTCAACAGGTGCTTATAGTTTAGTTACATAATACATTTTTAGATTTATAATTTACATCTTATATCTACAGATTCAACATTTTTTCATACATATCAATATAAATATTTTTTTCCGATAGCCAATTTTTCACCATATATTAACCCTTATTCATAGAATTACATTGATTTATAGTGTCAGGTAATAAATAAAACATATTCGGTATGTTGTATTCAAACATTCTCTGTCCGTACTTATTAATTAATTTCGGAACTATTAACCCGTCAGTGCGCGTGAATTTAGTGCTCTATTTATGTTCTAATTTATCTTTATGCTGCGGGGTAAATGTTGAATTATAATTTTGTGCCATAGTATAGCCTTAACGGGTAAAATTTTGGCACTCTGTAAATAACTAAATATAAATAACTTATATGTCGAAAATTATTTCTTACGAAGTGAATTCGAGGGCTTTAACCTTAAGCTTGTTAGCCTGCAGATAGATAGAAGGCAGAACGAAACCTGTTATACGAGAGCGTTATCTCTATTAGCTAACGAGAAGAAGCTTGCATTGGCGCAGTCTTGAAAACGAGGTGAGTAAATGCCTTTACGAGATTGAGGAAGTCAGTTGCAGTTCAAGAATATTATGTATTTTGTAGTTTTTAAATATATTATTCTTGTGCCAATTTACAAGGGTGAATAACTTTTTTAACACGTCGTGTTCAATTTATACCAATGAACACCATAGGCTTTGGAAATTACTAACAAAATGATTGGTTGAAAGTATCTAATCGCTTTTTGTCCCCGATCGGTGAATTTCCCATACATTGACCTGTCGGTGACTGCGATGGCATCGTGTGAGTTCAATTTCTCGTCTGACAAAGCCCCCTTCCCGACACAAGCAACATTTTCTACAAACTATGGACACAGTAGACAATTTTCGACTATTGTAAGGATATTCGTAACACGGGAATGTTTGTCTTTCTTTGTAAAAGATTTAAAAAAAACTGCTAATTCATTATTATTATGCGAATCTTCGTACACCAGTGTAATTAAAACTTATTATGAAACAGCCCTAAATGCGTAAATAAATCAAATAAAATAAAATCAGTAACCGTGAAAACCCAGGCGAAAATCAATTTTTTCCTTTTTCATAAGAGGAAAACCAACAGAAAAATAATACATTTATGGATTCGTGATTAAGGAATTATGAAGTTTCCAATAAATTCACGATTACTTTCCAGATTGAGGTATGATTATTTATAGAAAATTATTATTTGTCGACAAGTGGAAATGAAAATTCCCGGTTTTTTCAAATACGAGAATTTCGCAAAAACAAAGTGCGTAGTGTAGAAACGCGACAAGTCTAACGGAATCGAAGGATTAGATTAGATTAGAAAGTTTTTATAATCCATGAGATTTGAAAAAAAAATGTAACTTTTAAGTGTGGATGCTGAGTTATTTGGAAAGATCTATAATTATTAGTTTAACTTATAAGTTAAAGTGCTGGGTTATTTAAAAAAACAATCTTATTAATTTGGATGCTGTGTTATTTAGAAAAAAACATTACTTATTAGCTTGTTTGGGTTACTTAGAAAAAATCTAACTTATTGGTTTGGGTATAAAACTCGCCTTATCTAGAAACTGTTCATACATATGTAATGTGAAGGATAGCAAAAAAAAATCACATTACCGTCTGATTTACAAAACATTATTTATGAATAGTAATTTATGGTGATCGGACAACTCATCAAAGCGGCACTTCATCACTCCTTTTAAAAGTCATTAAAAGTTATGAAAAAAAAATTAAACTAGGCTTCTTTAGGTTAGTATGGACATTTTGAGGGGGTATTACCAGAGAATACCGGAAATTAGTCCTTTCTAGATCAAATTCTAGACTTTTGTTTAGACATTATTAAAAAATCATAAATACTTATGATCAAAAAATACTTAGAAGAAGTACACGATATTTAATAATTTATCATCGTTCGTTTTGAGCATTTTTATTGCTAACTTATATTAGCAGTTTTGAATGAAATAAATCGATATTAAATTTTTAATTTAAAAAATTTGATACGGTGAAAAATCGATCTTTCTCATTGAAACCTTCCTCTACATTTGCAAGCATTTTTAAACTTTTATTATCAGCCGCTGGTCAATCGCTCTTAATCACTTCTCAAAGAGATGTTGAAATGCCACTTTGTTGAGTTATCTTGGAACCGTAATTAATTTACAAGGTATCCAGGAACTTGTCGCTTGAATCGGAAATATCTTACTGCATGAGATTATTTTGTGAATAATATTATTCTCTTGAATTACCATATTATGTATGTTTAATTACAGGTTTAACCATCGCAAATATTAATATTATAATCGATAATTACTAGCTTTTAATTCATCCTTGTTTATTTACTTTTCCTTATTCTGAAACACGGTTATAGCAATGATGTATCCTTTGGTTAAAACCAGAGGCTTTTCCTATTTTATTAAAATTACCTATTATTTGTAATAATATTTTCCTGAAATATCACTTCTTGAGCTCAAATCAAAACACTTTTTCTATAAATAATAATAATAATGTTCGGATAATTTATATGTATAGCGCTGTTTTCGTGAGAAGATCACCTCAAGCGCGCTGTACAACTTCGTTTACACATCGAATATATACATTGAAACTAAGATTGATAACTGTGACTTAAAACTAAAACTTATAACTAGTGACATAAAAACTAAGATTTATTAGTGAGTTAAAACTATACATATTTAAAAGTGGCATTTCTATGATTCTATTACAGATTTTTTATAAGATACCGGAAAAACCACAGATTGACAGTACAAAATTATTTTTTCTGTTATAAATTGATCATAATAGGAAAAAATGTAGGCTCAATGACAGTATGCAGATGTTTTTTATGTGTGCGTTTCGCTTAAAAAAATATTATATTTACATAGCTAAACCATCATTGTATTATTTGTTTTGGTCTTCTGATGATTGTCAATAAAGGTCAATGATTTCAACATCTCTAAAACAATTACAGAAATTTCACAAACTTTCGATTGACTCACGGGTCTTTATCTATTTGGCACATCACATGTCCCTAGACTCGTCAAGCAAGTCTAATTCATTGATTTTTTTTCATATTTACGTATCCTTGAAACGAATAGATAAGGCTTTTTGACCAAAGTCGTGTAAAAGTCCGAAATTCATGAAGGTGGCCGTGATTGATAACATAAATATAAATTGGCTGACGAATACAGCGAAACGACCTATTTATCTAACGAAAATGATAAAAAAAAAACATTTTCTTATCATTTTGGCATTTAGGATATTAATTGACCTTGAATATATTTTTTATCAAAAAAATATTTGACAGTGGAAAACGATCAAGAAAATAATTTAAGTACATATTAAAAGTGTATGACCACAACAATGACTATTTTGAAGTGTATTATTTTCTTTTAATGAAATGAAAAACTATTAGTTGAAATCTCTCTAAAATATCGTTAAATATTTCAATATTATAATAAAGGGAAATTGTTATTTATTTTTAACTTAATAGGTAAAACCTCAAATTATAACATTTTAATTAATGAGGACAATATTAGCCAAACTCAATCTAAATCTGAAACAGAAAAATTAGTAAAAGATCGGGTCACATCTGGGACTTAAACCCAGGACCTTCGGCTTTCCAGGCAGATGCTCTATCCACTGAGTTAATGTGTCCCTAGCCGATTCGGATATTTAATGTGTTTATTTTAATAAAAAATAAGTAACTTTAGATTCCCTAATAAACAAAAAAATAAAATAAAGGTGATTTTCTCAAACTACTCCATCAACTACAATTTGGGAGGCGGGAATGGGTACCGCCGTCCCGGGAACCATTTATTGGATAACCAACACCTCTGCCATAGGTCATCCCAAGTGCCGCTACGTTTGGTGACTTAGCAGGGGTGCCCGGGTTCATGGGGTAAGGTTTATCTAGGTCTTGGCGGCGGATGATCTAGACACACTGAACCCCAGTTTCCTACCCAACCCTCATACCTTTTTCCTTCCCAGAACTTTATCTTCTTCATTTACTTAAAAATAACCTCCACACAGCATCCCCAAAGATGACATAGGCCCTGTGGGAAATTATTTTTCTTGTGAATTCAAAAATTTGGTAGCTATCTCAATTAGGTAATAGAGACGATGATGAGAAAATATTTGGTATTTATACAAGGTCATTATCAAGATTTCACGAAACATCAATTTATTGTGACAACGAAGGACGCGGATTCAAATCCTGAAGGCGCAAGTAAATTTTATTTGTCTAATTTGTGTCATTTCAAAATTTACGAATTTTATATACAAACATATTATATTTGCAGCACGTTCCAGAGTGGAAAAGGCTCTCAGAATCGCTTTGGTTTAAGACCATCATTCAGAATTGAAACGTTGCTTGAAATGGCTTTATCCGTGTTTGGTGATCAGAGCTGAACAGCCAGGTACTTCCCCGCCTTCCTCTTTCCTCCATTTCCACTTACTTCAGCCTCACAACATACCTCAATTGGAAATGCCATAGTCTAACTGGCTGCGGACGGTCTGAGGCACCTGGGACTCTAGTGCGGGATATTAAAACTTATGACTAACAAATCAAACAAAACTTAATTTCAAAAAGCGCCCTTTAAAAGTACATATCAACCCTCCACGTAACATTAAAGAAATTTAACGATATACTCTTTAAATGAGAACCAAAAAAACTTATTTTAAACAAATGTCTTTACATTGTTAATGAATGGAATACCTTACATAAATTAAATATCTCTGTTTTTTATTTGCATAAAGTTAAACGTGTAATTATTCGGTTTTATAATATAACATGTATTTGTTGGGTTAGCTGGAAGAAATAGGATGTACCTATGTCAAAAACAGAAACTGATTTCCTTATTTATATTAATTTATTTACGTTATTCGACATAAATCTTTTGAGACCTCTATGGCGTGGAGGAAAAGGAAGGTTTCCTATCGCTATTAATTCTGAAGCATAATCATGTAAAGCTGTTATTTTTGCACGGTGTTACAAGCACCAAGGTTGCCGACTAGTGAGTTATATGGGAAATTGCATTGGAATATTGAACAGGCTAATTATTTCGTTATAAAGAGAAATACGATACGTTCAATGAAACCAGTTTAACTTATTGTTACGTATTAATAATATATTAATTACTTGTAATGTAAAATAACTTTACTTTGCTCCCTAAGGGATAACTTGTATCATAAAGAAATTGGTTTATGCTTTCAAAATTTTAAAAATAAGATGAAGATGAAACATCATAAAGCGTTCCTACTTGAGGTTGGGTGGAGTTCGTTTAGTTTGGGACGCTTTGTAATATAGAAGTTTGGATTAGTTATTATTTAGATAGATTATTAAAGATTTTACACATAAAGTTGACAATTTCCTGCATAATACGGCACTTTCAGTCCCTCTTCTACTTTGATCACAAGAATAACACAACAAGTATAATACGAAAATTTTACATATTATATTTTATATGTGAAGAATCGGACAAATTTAATTGGTCAAAATTACAAATTGGACAATCTCATCCAATGCGATTATAATTGCGATCGCACCCTTGCAACTGTACAGAGTGGTTCCGATGACAAAGATTGATTATTCTTCACACCAGTTTTTTTAACTAATAATTTAAAGTCAATTTCATTCAAAATTTGCTTTAATACACGAACTACATTCAAATTAGACATAAAAATGCTCAAAAGCGTGATGATAAAAAAATTTTAATGATGTAATTATTTTTTGATCATGAGTAGGTATACATAAATTTTTAATAATGTCTAAGCAAAATAAGTGCGTAAAAAAATCTGAAGTATATTAGTTTGAAAGACCGTAAATAAATAGACAGACTTAAGTATTTTCGTCACAAAACATACACGTACTTTTTTAATGATTTTATTTGAAACAAAATTTAAAATTCTGAAATGTAGCTTTCTTAAGAAATTTACTGATTTCTTTTATTGTATGATAAAATGATTTGAAATTTTGTTGCATAAGCATTTCCTTTGAAAATTTAACAAGTCTTCCAACGACCAATGCATATTATCATAAAAATAAACTATTTTTTTCAAAATTTAATACTTTACTAGATAAAATAACAATCTTTCGAAATTAATAAATTTTTTTTTGTAGAATTCAGTCGATACTTCTAGAATATGATTAAAAAATTACATATTTCGGTTGTGTCGTCTGGTTACCCTAGTTAGGCAAAGTAACGCCATTGTATAATAACGCCATAGTTAATCAGTTTCGCTTGGATCACGAGAATAATAGATTTCATAAATCAAATGTAGTTACTTCATCACATTTATTATTTGAATGGCTAATCGATAAAGGTGAGTAATTTAATTATTTCATTGCAAATGAGGACTCGACAAATCCTAATTTATGAGATCAATAAAGTGACCCCTACATTAGATAAACTGCCATACCGTCATCCGGATAATGCTACATAATTGAGAACATAATCATATGGTGTTCATTTTAATTAATTAATATATACCTACCTATTTAAATTTCGATCGCGATTGAGGTCGGGAAATCATTATTGGAGTTAATCTTACTAATATTATAAACGCGAAAGTTTGTATGGATTGTTTGTTACTCTTTCACGCAAAATTTACTGAATGGATTTTAATGAAACTTTACAATAATATAGTTCATACATCAGAAGAACATATATAGGCTATAATTTATAAAGCTAGCTATTTAATTTCAATATATTGAAAATAATAATTATTGTTTAATAGAAAATGTCAAAATTTGAGAATGACATTTTGCAAAACAATGATTGTTAAATCAAAATTCTATTTTAGATAATATTTAAATTAGTAAATTTATTTAAAGTACTCGCCTAATGCTTTGAATCGAATTAAGAATTATAGATATTTTAAATAAATAGGTTAAGAATTTTGGTATAAACATAGATACTGCGCAGACGAAGTCGCGGGCAGAAGCTTGTTATAAATATATCTAAAGTAGATATATTTGGTAAAACCATGTAGATACTACCTATTACTTGGGTGATGATTAAAAAATGGTGCAAAGTAAAAAAGCCGGCGTTAAATAGAATAAGAAAGAGTTAATTTATTGTCCAAGGATATCTATATTATTTTTTTTTATACAGCGTGTCTGGGGGTAAAGTGTATTAACTTCAAGAGGTACATGATAGATGATAGTATAAGCAAAAAAAGATAAATATATATTTTTTTCGAAATTCCAACTTTTAGGGGTAGTTTTTTGGTAAAAAGATAAAACTGGTCCAGCGTGCGCGGCCAGCACTATTATGTTACGCTCTTACGATACGGATGAATCACAACCATCCAACCATGCCTCAATCGCACCCGGTTGACTCACAGCAAATTTATCGGGCAAGTTTCTACCTAAGGATTTTTAATAAGTACCTACGTCTTTTCGTATGGGAAAAAAATTGGAATTTCGAAAAAAAGTTGTTAATCTCTTTTACTCCTACCATCATGTAGAATCACCTCCCGAAGTTAATGCAAGTTATTCCAAGGTAAACTCCGAAACTACTCAACCGATTTTTATCAAATTTGACTTACTGTGTCCAACTTGGTCCAACTTAAAAGGTAGGATAGTTTTTATCTGACCTCAATATTTATTTTTCAAATTAAATGTTTGTTATGGGACAATGATTAGAAATTATTTGTAGGTTCCAGACAGTTAATTATATGTCAGTGTGAGTTAATTTATTGACTTATTATTATTTATCTAAGTTAGGTAATCATCCAGTAGATGGCGTTGTGTTTCGTTAGCCACAACAAAGCGTCGGCGGGTCAGCTAGTAGTACAATAAGATTTAGGACTAATATACAGTATAATGTATTGTAAGACTAATTCTGAATAAAATGTTGTAGGTTTTATGATTTTTTTTTTGTGAATCTGGTTTTTATACCAAGTTTGCAAAAAATCGTTTCGAGCAAGTATTTTTAAAAATCCGAAATATATCTCATTTCAAAGAATAAGTAGAGCTTTGAAGAAATCGCAAATAACTAACCAAAACAAAGTCAAAAAGCTATTTGTACGATTATAGGCGCTATTGCTTACTAAAATCTCGTAAAAACATATTCAACTATTAGAACACGAAATGCGGTAACTTGTTCGGCTTTAGCTCGTTAGGAGCGTTGAAGGTCAAAAACAGAGTTGGAGGTATAAATTGAACCTATTTTTTCCCTTTGTGTCTCATCTAAATACAATAAATCAATGAATAAAGTTAACAAAATATATCATGACATTTCATACATAATTTCTATGAATCTGATAACAAAAAAACAGAGCAATCGTAATGGCAAACTTTTCAAAACAATGAGTTTGCTATTTTTCTGTAATTTATTCAATGATAATTTTATCGAATATTGATAAGCCTTGGATTCATTTGTGAGCACTGCTATTTGCAATAATCGGACGTTGCAATATGCGTAACAATATAATTGCACAATAATAACTCATATCCGCTGCAAGTGTGATAAAACGTATGTTCATACGTGAATGTGTGCTGAAGTTAATGCTCTAAAAAATGGGTTATAAATATAGAATTGTAAAAAAATTACACAAAAAATTTACTTTGTCATATATAACAAAAAAAATGTTATAAAAAGTTATGAGATTTACATCATCTTCCACTTGGGCACAGTCAAATGGCCTCCTAACCATCCGATTATAAAGCAATGACGTCAGAGCAATTGACCAGCGGCTGATAATAAAAGTTTAAAAATGCTTGCAACTGTACAGGGAGGTTACAATGAGAAAGATCGATTATTCCCTGCATCAAATTATTTAAATTATAAATTTAATATCGATTTATTTCATAAAAAACTTGCGTTAATATATACCTACATTCAAGTAAAAAGGTAAAAATGCTCAAAACGCACGATGATAAATTATTAAATATCGGATACTTCTTGTAAGTATTTTTTGATCATAAGTATTTATGATTTTTTAATAATGTTCAAATAAAATAAGTATGTAAAAAAAATCTGAAATAGTTTAGTTTGTAAGACCTTAAATAAATAGAAAAACTGAGGTATTTTTGTCACAACACACGTTCTCGGATTTATTTTTTATGATTTTAATTGAACTAAAACTAAAATTCTGAAAATGTCTTTACTAGATTATGTATTGATTTATTTTGTTGTATGATTAGATGATTTGAAATTGTGTTTTTAAATAGAATCTATCGATTGAAAATTGTACAAATCTACCAACGGCCAATAGTATAAACAGTGTATATTAAAAAAAACTTAATTTTTCAAAATTGTAAAACTGCGTGTACCAGATAAAATAACAATCTTTCAAAATAAATTTTATTTTTTTTTTGTAAAAAAGAGTCAATACGTCTAGAATTTGAATTAAACAAGACTAATTCCAGTATTCTCTGGTAATAATTCCCTCTTCAGGACTGTATGCAGAACCCATGACTAAATTATTATTATTCCGTCGGCCCGACAAATGAATAATAATAATTGGCTGTTGAGCCTATTAACGATCCGATTTGCAGAGACTGCAAGCAGTGCTTTATATCGGATGGTGTGTAAGGCGTATTAGCATGTTTCGTGCGGAAAGAAGCGAAAAGTTCAGCCTCGAATATCGAATTTCACATTCTTTAAAAAAAACACGTTATTACAAAAAATAGGATATAATGGCAAGGGAAATTGGTACTGTAATCAACCAATTCAATGAAAAAAATATGTTTTACTCGTTATATTACTTGATAAAGTGTTATAAAAAAAAATTATGCAATGTTAATAAACATTGCAACTGAGAATTTTAATTTTCCAAAACCACAAATTATGGTTAACATGAAAATATTATTTAATCACTTAAAACAATACTAGCGACCGTCAAACAAAAATATGAAACAGAAAAATCACAAAAAGATACGGTCGCATCTATGAAAAGATATTGCTAACCTTAAATTTGGCCTATTAAATATTGCAATTTAAAGTTATTCTCATAAAATAAAAATTAAAAGGAATAAAAATTTCAATTGAAGTTTTTTTTAATGACTTGAGGATAAATGCCCTGCTTACTTATAGCGGCATTATAATAAAAGTTTAAAAATGCTTTCAACTGTACAGGGAGGTTCCGATGACAAATATCGATTATTCGCCGTATCAAATTTTTTAAATAAAAAATTTAATATCGATTTATTTTATTAAAAACATGCTTTAATAACTATATACCTACCTACATTTAAGTAAGCAATAAAAATGCTCAAAACGCAAGATGATAAATTATTAAATATCGTGTACTTCTTGTAAGTATTTTTTGATTATAAGTATGATTTTTCAATAATGTCTAAACAAAATAAGTGTGTAAAAAAAATCTGAAATATTTTAGTTTGTAAGACCTTAAATAAATAGAAAAACTGAGATATTTTCGTCACAAAACACGTTCTCGGATTTATTTTTTAATGTGTTGATATTTTTTGTATGATTATATGATTTGAAATTTGTGTTGTAAAATACAATATGGCGTTTTAAAATTGAACAAATATGCTAACGACCATCGGTATAACCTTAGAATAATTAAAACTAGCTTCTGCCCGCGACTTCATCTGCGTAGGATTAGAAACTTCGAGTAATCTATTTTCTTTTCCTAGGTCCAATCTACGTTTATACCAAAATTCTTAACCTATTTATTTAAAATATGTAAAATTCTTGATTGGATTCAAAGTATTCGGCGAGTACTTCAAATAAATTCACTAATTTAAATATTTTCTAAAAAAGAATTTAGATTTAACAATCATTGTTTTGCAAAATGTCATTCTCAAATTTTGACATTTTCAAACAATAATAATTATTTTCAATATATTGAAAATAATTAGCTAGCTTTATAAATTATACCCTATATGTTATTCTGATGTAAGAGCTATATTATTGTTAAGTTTCATTAAAATCCATCCGTGTTAAAGAGTAACAAACATGCATACATCCATACAAACTTTCGCATTTATAATATAAGTAAGATGAACTTAGTTTTTCAAAATTTAAAAAATGGGTTTACCAGATAAAATAAAATCTTTCAAATTCAATTTATGTTTTTTTGTAAAAAAAGAGTCAATACGTATGAATTTGATTTTTTAAAATGACTAATTTCCGGTATTCTCTGGTAATACCCTCTTCAATATGCACGCTTTAACATATACTTGTACCTACCTAAACATTCGATAAAGTGTACATGTAAGTACTTACCTATATTCATAGACACAGTGTTTTACCTAGGTACCTACCAACGTAATTACAATCCAAACAAAAGAAATACGTATGTTTATACAAAATTGAATATTTTTTTCAGACATGAGCGCGACCCATTTCTTTTCAAAGATGTTGATGCGTTCTTCGATAAATAATCTCGAAACACGGCGATAAGTCCAAATAAATAGGTGTCATTTTAGGACATTAATCGGTTTTTTTAATGGTTTACGCGAATGTACAAAATATATATTTTTTTAAGATTTCGATCTTGTTTTTTTTGCGGTGATGTGATTATGATTCTATTAGAAAACTGATTAAATTAAATTATTTTGTTTTGATTTAATTTAACGTGCCAGTGCACTTGTTTTCCAGTTGGAATATCCGGAATCAATCTGTTACTTGTGATATTAATATTATCAGTATGAGGAGACCAAATCACGAATGTTTTCAGTGTGAACTGATATGAATAAGGTACATAACATTTTTTTATAATAATATTAAAACAAGAAGTGATTGCTTCTTGCATAAAAAATATTTATTCTCGATAACGAATAAGCATTAAAAACTTAAGTATGTACGCGTGTAATGTCTGTACAGTTTGATTTACATGCTTTCATGTTACAGAATGCATCCGAAAAACTACTCGCTGTGACACTTACTAAGTGTACATAGCACGAAAATAGTTTTATAATTGACACACGATAAAATCGTCGGTCTTCGCGCTTTCGACACGACACTTTTAGACACGAAAAAGCAAGCATACTCTAATACGCTTATATATATTTGTCAGATATTATTATCGAGGCTTCTGACTCACACGATGTTGTCATTTTTTGTGTTTTTATATTAATTACTTCAATATCAAAGTGCCAAAACTGATTCAAGAGACACGGATGTTTTTTTACCAAGGATTCCGTAACACGAAGAAAGGTAACAATGCATGGTGACTGCACCAAGGGCTTCGTATTGCTACAGATCCAACTAACTTGCTACCAACTAACTTGCTACTAGCTGACTTGCATCCAACAACTAACATCCAATTATCTTGGCATATAGACGCAGTGTTGCAAACAATCGAGCTCGTGGAAGTTAGAGATTTTCAAACAGACGAAACATAAGGACGACCAAAGTAAATTACGACGCCAAATATCTGTAAAAGCATTGTTTTCAACTTTCTACTTTAAAAGTGTTATCTATAAACTAGTCAATTAACCGCAATAATTTATTTTGTGAATGCATCCCAATTTAAGTTATCTTTTGCTGCCGCTAATACTGGTTTGCTGGTTTGCTGCCGCTAATACTGGTTTGTTTCGCCTGAAAAATTGACGACTTTACTACGCTCGTCCTATTTTACGTTTTTTAAAATTGGAAGGTTCTCAAAAATGTACTTTAATTTGCAATTATTGTTAACATAAAATTTGTACGTAATATCAATAAAATATCTATTTTATGTTATGCAATTTTTGTAAAATAATAATATATTGAAGTATTTACATATTTTAAGTATGCAAAAATAATTTATTCGAAATGTTTCATAGATATACATTCATTTTTTACTTGTACGAAAAAATATCTTATAACTAACATAAAAATGTTCAATATAAGTCACTTTTTTTCCCCAATTGTAAAATCGAGCGCATTTTTTATTTTTTTTTATTTAAAGAAATATTTAAAACAAAGAATAATACATACATATCAAATAAAAACATAATACAAAAACAGAGAAAAAGTCCCAATAAACTACTTTTAAGTAGTTTGTCAATGGTAGTCTTAGCAATCCCACTCTAAAGCAATTGAAGATTAGGCGAAAAGAAGTACAAATTTATAATGTTAAAAATGATCAGTTTGACAAGTTATTGTCATTTTACAGTTTAAACGTATGTATATGTTATATACATGTATCTGACTTATTAAAAATCCAGAAATTATTTATGAGTTTTTTTATTAGATATACTAAATGCATCTGTTTAACTATAATTAGGTATTTTTCTTAAAGATTTTCTTAGGTAATCTCCTCATAAGCATTTCTGATCAAAATATCAAATAAAAATATTTTTGGCTTCCTAAATTGATAATTCGGCCTTGTGCGAGACGATGTAATAACTTGCTGAATTAGCAAGTAGTATGTATTCCTACCTAATCACAAGATTATAGTTTCATGCTCAACTTCCCATTATTATTACTTGTGAAATTAAAATAACCAGTTTGGCTGCCAAATTGGCGCAATAAAACCCACCTTCGCGTTTCAAGGTTTGTTTTAATATGATTGTTTTTAAAATAGAACGTGTTTAAATGTCGCACTACTATAACATAAAGAAACAATGGAAAACAAAATGAATGTTATGTAAAAACGATAAAGATTGTAACCGATATGAAACTAACGATAATATAAACTACTTTGTGGTGTAATTTGCAAATGAGTGCGTTTTTAAATGAGTGCGTCTAACCTTCACGCGTGGTTTAAGTGAAACTTCTTTGACTAAAAAACAAACAAAAAACTTATTTTTTTTAGGTAGCGAAACATGATTATATTGTTGATTTTTTCGTTTATAATTATTGATAGACGAAGGGGTAAAATTTTCCTGCGATTCGGTCATTTGAATTCTAAAGAACACTATTTTTATTGTTACACTACTGCCATTTTTAACTTCCGTAGCTAGAATTCACAAGAATCAGAGAGAAACATCATCGTAAAAAATAATACAAATCAAAAGTTACAACTAAAATCTTTTATTAAATCATCTAATAATCAACAAAACATTATAAAAACCTATTGAACTTACCTTATACATTAGTAAACAACAAAAAACGGGTGATTACTGTCGTTTTAGTTTGCTTTGACGTTTTGTTATTTGTTGCTAGGCTTCGCACTCATTGTTGCCATACCTGTGACGTTAATATGATGAAATATAAATCGAACGTCATCTCCGTTTTAAAATGTTACTTTCGTCCAAAAAAGATTTGAGTTCCCTTTGTAAAGCCCCTAAAGAAGTCTTACTTCAAAAAGACATTCCATTGGCAACCAGAGGCCCTAGCATACTCGCTCAATAAAGATCGATAGGATAACTATCGGTAACTTCTCATCCTTCCCTAGCATGACTACAGATCGCCAACGAATAAGTGACAGTTCACAATGGCTAAGTGTCCTTAACATATTCGATATCAACTGTTGTTTGTACGTTAGCGATGGGCAGTTGTGGGAACGATGAGAAGTTACCGATAGCTACCCTATCGATTGTTATCGAGCGAGGGTGCTAGGGCCTCTGGTTCATTTATGTTATTATATCTATCAATTCAACTTAAACTTAAATAATGTATCATCGACATTTTTTTTAGCGTTTCACAATTTACCATAACAAAAAACTTTATTTATTTTAGCATTAACAATATCGTACTCGTACCGTAATTCGGTTTTACGAATTTGCTTTCGAGTGTTCTGTATAAACATTGATACCACGAGGGTATTTCGAGTTCATTTTATTACAGAAATGTAACCTATATAAACTGTGAGTATTCCTATGAAACGTGAGTCTTTAGTTCACCTCAGTTATTTATAAGTTATAAGTAACGTTTCAAATACCAAATATTATTTTTTTAGCTGAGAACGTGAGAACGTTTGGTCCCGGATTAAGAACGCTAAATCCCAGTAAATTTTTTGCTTTCTAAAATTTTTAATAAAATTTCTCATGCGTTGCTTACGAATTCCTAACGTAACTTATAATTAATTTTATACAAAGAATGCACATTAACCTTGGGCACTAAATATTATAATTAGCATAATAATTTGCGAAATGCCCCAAGTCGTTAACACATCGGTCGCCAAATTCAAAACCGTTTTCTAGGTCCTTCCACACGTAATGTAAAATACTCGTAAGCATAAAAACGCAAATAAAATAAATTTATTCGGAGAAACTATAAAAAGTTCTGCTAGAATTGTGCTTGATAGCAACTGTCTCATCTTTATAAATCAAACTATACCTAAGTCACCTACTAAACCTTTATTAATCAAACTATACTATACAAGAAAGGAACCCTCAGATGGTTTGGGCATGTAGAGCGAATGAACGAAGAAAGGAGCGTAAGGAGAATATATGATGCAAGTGTGAATGGTATAAGAAGTAGGGGACGTCCGAGGAAGATGTGGCACGATCGAGTGAATCAGATACTTGAGTCGGGCCATGTCAAGAGTCATAAAAATAGAAGAGTATGTATGAGACGATGTATGAATGTGAATGAGGCAAAGAGTGTGTGCCAAGACCGAGGTATTTGGCGGTCCGTCCTCTCTGCTTACCCCTGCGGGGAAACGGCGTGATGGTTAGTTAGTTAGTTAGTTTGTTACTATACACTTTATACAGACGATCTGTATAATGTATTATTTCTTCAAAGAATTGGCTTAGGGCAATTTTTTTGTTAGGGTATGTTTGACAAATGGTGACACTATTTTTTTTTAAATACATTTATTGATTTTTGATTTTCTTTTCGTTAATGAATGAATGGACGCAAATCTTTTAAGTGGAAATTTACCCACAATGAATTCTGTCAACTTTGCACACACACACGGAAACATACGCATTTTTCTGAAATTGATTACCAACCGACCCAAGAGATGGCACGAATATTGAAAATCAAATGTATTATAACTATATTTTAATTACGAGCAGTTTTTTTAAACGATCCCGGATATAGGATTCATCGTACTGGACTTTAATAATATACGTTTTGAGTTTTGATAATATACGTTTTGAGTTTTGATAATATACGTTTTGAGTTTTTAAATATTATCCTACCAGTATTATTCATGCGGAGGGCAACATCTATGCCACAGTTTATTTAAAATAAATATTTATATTATAATAATCTTAATTAATTAGTCAGATTAACAAGCATATATACATATTTTTTTAAATGATTTATTAATCAAGATAATATTACAATATGTACAAAACATTTTTTTGTATAAGTCTACCACCTCACTAGGCTGAGCCTGTTCCGAGGTAGCGAGAATTTAAACTAATTATTATATTTTAATCTTGCAAGATAATATTAATTTTGAATATGAATTTAAATAGATAAATGGAATGAAAGAAATAAAAATAAAAGAGAAATAAAATGATATACATTCATATTCATACAGTCGATGTAAAAATATAAGAATGAAGCAAGGTGTGTGGGCCAAAATTGAGTTGTTTGGCGGTATCTCTGCATACCCACGTGGAAACAGAGTGATGGTTAGTTATTTAGTTAGTTAGTTAGTTAGTTATTCCCTAATTTTTAGGTCAAATTCAGAATAATGGAAGGGAATGCATGATACGATATATTATGAAGAAGAATGAAGCAAGGAGTGTATGCCAAGACCGAGTTGTTTAGTGGTTCTTCCTCTCTCCCTACCCCTACGGGGAAACAGCATGATGGTTAGTTATTTAGTTAGTTATACACTCGTTTTTAGTAACATACTATACTGACCGGTCAGTGGCTGAGTGGGCATCGGGTTTGGGTCCCACCCAGACGTCGCGTGTTCGATTCCTCGGATGGCTAAGTCTTCGCTTACTGTGGTGTTAGTAGGAGATTCTCAAATATTGTCAGGTTATTCGTAACCTGGGAATGTTTGTCTTTCTTTAAAAATATATTTATATATCAGTGATCCTTTGAAGGATTACGAATAATACATGTCTGGATGCGTTTAACTAAATCTTGGACCAATATACTTTATGGCATCGTCGATAATATCGATATCTGGGACAACAAGATAATGCACCAAGTCAAAACAGGGCCTAAGTCACAGATAACTGTTTTTAACCTAGGTCACAGATAACTGTTTTTTTTTTGTTTTAAAATATATGTTATTATATTACAAGTATATATTACAATTCGTGGAATAAATTTTATATTTAAGCCGGATCATATTTTATTTTGGCATATAATATAAATGGTGTGATTTATGCTCTCTGGGTATGAATATTTGATTTGGGTTTTTTCGTGAGCTATATTGCTTGTTTTGGATAACAAGTCTCAAATTTAATGAATAAACATCTTATTTAATCTGTAACATAAAAATTTATGTTAGTTTGTTCGTACCTTATGTGCGGTCATACCGTTCATCAGATTGCGATGAAACTTTGGGAATATGATGTGCGCATATCCGGGATGGTTATAGGATAGTGAGCTCGGGCGTTATGAAATTATTTCCTATACTATTCATACTATTGCGATTAAAATTTCATCCGAATGCTATAAATTTTTTTGAATTATTGTGAACATGCCCGTGAATTTTTCTATATACATACTGGTATTCTGAGCTCAGGCATTATGAAATTTGCAAAAAAAATAGAATAGGTCAAGCGAGTTGTTAAACAAAATGGGTGTATTTTATGGAGTTAGGCGGCAGGGAAAAAATGCTTGGGGGGGGGGGTATGCGGGAGGGTTGGTTGGGGAATTATGAGGGGGGAGTCGTGGGAGGGGGGGGAGGGGAAGGCGAAGAAGGTGGAAGTGGAATGCGTGAGGGGGGGCGGGGGGTCGCGAGAAAGGGAAGAGTGGGAGAGGGGAATAATATATAAAAATAAAAAACTTACTTCAAGGTAAAACGCTTTGTTTATCATCACGAGAAAAAGTTATATGACTGGAACATCTTCGGGCAGGTGATTAATAGCTGAAAAAAGCTGTCTATATTAACATTTGCCGGATTTATATTCAGATGTTTCTAATTTTGTTTTTGTCCAATCCAAATGTTACTTGTTAGAGCTGCATAGCTTTATTGAAGGTCCCCAACGTATATCGATGAATGTCATCAGATTGCCAAAAGTGAAAACAAGTTTCCATTAGTTTAATGGTGTTGTTTTTGGATTATGGACCACGTAATACATAACTCAAGTTTATATTTTTATTGATGTGATGGGCAGACACATCCGCCGCCAACACCCGAACAAACCTGTGAACGCGGGCACCCCTGCTAAGTTATCAAACGTAGCGAACCACTTGGGATGACTGATATGATGCGGAAGTAGCTTTACTGACATTCTGAACACATCCCGTAATAAAGATTACTTATAGTACTCGCAAAATTTTAATACAGGCCTGAACTTGATTCGATCCATTCTCGCGCAGTTACTGACTTTACAATGATCAAAAGCGAAAGAGAAAGTAGGGTAAAAACATACGTGCGACAGAGAAACGCGTGGGCGGGGAGGCATGCCACTTTTTTGTGACAATTTATGTTTCAACGTCTGGTTTAAAGTTTTATAGTTTAGTATGTACTATAAACGATAATAGCAGAGGATACCAAGGAACTATTCGTTTATTCAGAATGATAATGTATTTAGACAGGGAAGAATGGAAATTGCTGCAAACCAATCCCAGGATTGAAACCAGAGAAAGAGAGATCCGTTTATCATATTATCATCGAGTTTCTAGTTTCATCGGTGCTAGCATGGTCCTTCGATATGAGGTTACCGACTGATTGTCGGTAACTTCTCATCGTTCCCTAGGACAATTGCAGATCGCAAACGAATAGGTGACAGTTCACAATGACTAAGTGTCCTTAAGATGAAACCCGGTGGTGGAGAAATTTGAAAAATAGATTTTGCTAAATTGTTGCTGTCACTGTTGCTCTACTCCACCGGATATTGCGCGAAAAGGACAATGCACCTCGGGCTACTAATACCTAACTAAAATCGTGGTTGACTTTCAATTTTTTTTTACCAACTACATAAGAAAAAATTATTCTATGTCTGTACGTTTTGCTTTTTTTAAAAAAATGTTGTCTAGTTTGTATACTGAACGTCTTTTGATGGCGTTTAAACCAGTCAATTTTATTAATTTTTGGAAGGTCATAAACTTATATAAAAAGTAGCTTATCAAAAAAAACAAAAAATACCGACACGCTTGTAGTTTATATCTATTTTTTGTAAAAACAAAATTTTCTCTAGGATTAAAATCCAGAGAGATAAATAGGGAATACGTTTGTATGGAAAAATCACCTCCGGGTATCCCCTTAATATATTCGATATCAACTGTGGTTTGTCCGTTAGCGATCTGTCGTTGTCCTAGGGAACGATGAGAAGTTACCGACAATCGGTCGGTAACTTCATATCGATTGACCATGCTAGCACTCTTGGCCCACTAACACAATCGATCGATAGGGATTGTATCGATAACTTTCGGTAACTTCTCATCGTTCCCTAGGACAACCGACGATCGCTAACGTACAAACAACAGTTGATATCGAATATATAAGGGACACTTAGTCATTGTGAATTACTTTTTAGTTGGCGATCTGCAGTCATGCTAGGAAACGATGAGAAGTAACCGAAAGTTATCCTGTCAATTCTTATCGATCGAGTGTGCTAGGGACCCTGCTACCCCGGAGTTAAATTTTTCATTTCGACAACATAGCCTTATCATGTTTTGTGCCGTTTACCTAGAAAATTACTCTTTTTTTTATTTTTTTTTTCCGGAACCGCATTTTGCATTTAACTTAATAAAACGAACGGATCGAAACAATACAGTAAAAATGCATACCTACTCTTTCATATCTTCATTGTCTTTTAAACTTTAACCTCAACAATCGCTTTCGGAGCGAATTGTTGATTTCATTGAAAAAATAATTGCCTCACATAATATTGCAATTAAATTACTGTAATTATTTTATCATAAATATTAATATCTATTTATATTAGGTATATAATTACAATTTTTTTGACTATGGTCAAATAATCAACCAATTTATTTTCACCCAAATCTCAATTACGCCACTTAAGTCACCACTGAGCTGGAGCCCCACAATACTTAATAAACCTTCTTGAACCGGTGCAGAAGAGGGCGTTCCGTCTGATTGATAATCCGTTTTTAATATACCGATTGACATTTCTAATTCACAGACGCAATGTGAGCATGCTGAGTCTGTTCTAAATATATTTGAATGGAGCCTGCTCTAAGAATCTAGCAAGATCTCTAATAATCAATGAATTTATTTTCACCCAGGAGCTCTATTCCCGATCAATCGTTGCTCGTTATGCGCCTCCTACGAGCGAAAAATTACTCGTCGTCGCGACGAAGTTTGTAGATTCAATTTTACGTATTCTTGAAAGTCGAACGGTCGAAGAAATGATTATATTGGCAGCCCTGTGAATATTGTCTATGTTCCTGATGTTTTTGACGTTGTTCCTGATGGTGTGACTGTCGAACAGTGAAACGGTTGATATTGATAATATGCATTTTTTTTTTTTATGTTTCTTTATTCTTTGAATAGTAAATATATAACAATTGTGGAATTTATGGCCGCCATACTAGGCACATGCCCGTGTTATGGTGGCCGATTAATAAATACCATTGTGAAATTGTAATATGATTGTAATTTGACTTTATTAAAATAGACGACGTCTTTGTGGGTGCGAAATTTTGTGCGGGAAAACAGTTGACGTTTGGCGTCTAAGTATGTTCCTTCGACCAAGCTCAAGAATAACCAAGTCGACCAACGGACGTACTTTCGACGGCGATTGCGAGTGACGAGGCTTGGAGAATAGCTAGCCTGAAGCCTAACTTTAATACAAATCTCAAGTACGCACAACAATTTTAGCTCAAGATTCACAACTGGTCTCAACCGTCTGGAGCCAGTGAGACTACGGCATCCGTAATCGGGATATGTTATGAAGCTAAAGGTAATGGGGAGGGGACAGAGAAGAGGAAAAGGAAGATGGGAAAGTACCTGTAATTTTATGTTAAAACTTCACACGAGTCCCAACTGCTCTCTTCTGGAGCTAGTGAGACTATGGCATACCCAAAGGTGTATGTTGTGAGGCTGAGGGCAGTGTGGAGGGAAGGATATGGAGCAAACGAAAATGGGAAAGTACCTGGGTTCAGATATGATTGATTATTCAGATCTGGTCACCAAACGCGGCTAATGCCAATTCAATTCTGAATGGTGGTCTTACACCAGGGCTATACTATGAATATCTTCCACTGTGCAATTTGAATGAATGAACAAGACTGTTAAACAAAACAATTAAATCAATGAAATAAAATTTATTTGCGCATGCCGGGATTTGAAACAGCGTCCTCCGGATTAATGGTCGAGAGCCTTGCCCCTCTACCACGGAGACCGTGAAAATTTTTTGCATTACATTTTTTACTCCAAATAATGTCAGGAATCACTGGTCAAAAGAAGGCAAGTACGTCCATTGTATATAACATTCTGTGTATACCTTATATTTTGTGTGTCAACTATATAATATCACTGTTACACGCTAACAAGATAGGACAAACGTACCTATCTACAAGCAACATAATATTATGAAATAACTCCCATGGAGTCTACGTAACAATGCGTAACTATGTGTTGTGTACATTACTTATTATTTACATAATGACTATTTATGAAAAAGTGTGTTTAACTCTCAAAAGGGTTATTTATTTGTTATTCGAATAGTCGCTAAGCATTTTCAATGAGCTATAAGTGTTTGACTTAACAGTTAAGTATGTACTAAGTGTTATGTATTATGCTTATTTTTATTTGTATTGAGTAAACAGAAAAAATGATAAAACATTGTTTTGTTTAATTTCCCACTTATTCTAAAGGCCTTAGTAAATTTGATACTACCACATTAAACGAGTTAGGTAAAGAAACGTATGTAATTGTCTGAAATTTGCATTCAAACTTAAATAGAAATCGTCGTTATATGATGTTGGACAATGTTGTCTACTAAAAAATTTCAGTAACCAATATATCATCACCAAGCCTGGTTCGAAAGTTGGTTAATTTTTTTCAAAATATATTTCAAAAATTTAACCACAATGTTTTATGTTTAAGTTGATCTAACTATAAACTGTTAAATTTTCGTATTTTAGTCAATGTAGTCGCTGATATACTGACCCTAATCATAAAAATTATGCATTTTCAAAATGACACAACTATGGAATATTTGAACAGTGGACATTAGAAAGGAACTTGTCTCACCTTAATATCCCACGCCATATTTTGGGCATTACAACAATATTACGGCACCGAGGGCTCACGAGGGCACTGCACAAATTTTCGTGAATCGATATTAAAGTGACCGAGGTATCATAAAAGGTTATAACTGTTCGGATAACTTAAATGAACAACATTTACACACAGAGAGAGATCACTAGATTGGTAATCATTGCGAAGAAGCTTTTTTAGCATGGTCGATGTTAAAAAACTGAGAGATGGCATCTTTAATAGACTGATAACTTCTTGGAGTTATTATTCCAATATGTCATATTATGTAGGTAATATTAGCATATATTGGCAGTATATATTGGATGGAGGAAGGTACTGGAACTAATGCATATTAGTTGCGTCAATAGTAAGCGAGTGGAAAATACTCTCATTACCCTGTTGAGAGAATACCGGTCAGAATCGAAACGTTGGTTCTTGACGTGGTTTTCTGTTGAATGCATAGAACTCCATTTAATTAAAAGTAAAATAATTTTAATTTAATTTAATAAATAGTTTGAATAATATAAAACTACTTGCAGATCCAATACTTTTTTTAAAATTTAAAACAAATAACTTGGTGTAGGTACACAAATTATATAATCACAAGTATCGACATTTTTAAAACTGATGGTTTCTTCGTCAGGATAATAAGAACATGAATAAAAATATCAAAAAAAAACCAACAAGTATAAACAAATAAGAACTATTGACATGATTATATAAGTGGTGTACATACACCAAGTTATTTATTTAATTTGAGTAAAAATGACGCATAAGTAATTTTGAAAAAAATTGAAGAAGTACTTGGAGATCAGATTTGAATTTTTTTAATTTAAAATATATTTAATAATTGATTGGCGTTTCGAGAAATTCAATTCGTGGACAAATCCGCCAGTGTTGCCAGCGATTATCGAGTTATTATTTATTCCCTGTCAATATTGGTACACGTGCAACTAACAAATATACGTCTTCATCGGTTTTCAACATCCGATAAATAGTTTACCTAGATTACGTGGTGTGCAAATTAGGTTAGTTTATATTTGTTTTAATAAATACTAAGTGTATATTTGTCCAAAGTTTGTGTAAACAAAAACTGTCCACTCATCTTCATACAGATACACATTTGCATAATGTATCGTACGTGTTGGTGCAAATATGATGTCACATTCCGTAAATTGTTTCCACCAATTTCTCATTTTCGGTGTTTTTTCGTAAAGGTGTGATGACTTCGTCACTTTTTCTGTCTCTGGTCATTTCGGCTGCTGTGATGCAGGTCAATGATCTCCGACCTTAGATATTCATGTTCATAAATACACGGACTTTCTCATCCTTGAATAAATCAATTGACGATAATTTTAACGTACCATTGCAACCGGAACCTTTATCAGGAATGTATAAAAACATATTAAATATATTACAAAGTATGTAAAGGTAAATTAGAAGAGGGAGAAAGAACATAAACTTTAGTGGGGAATTATTTGAAGGTATTTGAGATTTCACTTATTGAGCATATGTTGCGCTAATATAAAACATATATTTTATTATTAAATGAAAAAATATATAGTTTTTCAATGTTCGCAAGTTCAATCTGTGGGGTTTCATCAATTTTACAAATTGATTTTAAATGAAAACAAATCAATTTGTAAAATACCAATAATTTAATCAAAATTATCAACATGTTTCAATAACAACGATTTCTTCATCAGGATAAAATTAAAATTAATATAGAAAACATAGAAAACGGTTTCATAAAACTCATATAAAATAAAATTTTAAAAATATTTGTAGAACATGTATTAATTGCATTTGTATATTAAAAAAAAAATATGAATTAACAAAAATAATCAAATTGTCTAAATAACAAAAATAAATTATTACAATATAAGTATTAAATAATATTAAAATAAATTTAAGAGATGGCTATTTTTTTTAAATATTTGGTTAATAAAAATACTTGGCTTATAACTATTTTTCTAATTTCAAAGTTATCTAATTGTAAACTTGTTGTGTTTGTGTGTAAAACTTTGAAAAAAATATATATAATCAGACAGCAAAATAACATCTCCATTTTTTGCTCCAAAAATGCTGAGGATTCGCCGATTAAAATCTATCGCGTCCTTGCTAATAAACTATGTATATTATTTGTATTGTAACAGTTGCATTACTTTTCAATGATGTTCGAGTATTAATGTTTGCCGACGACCTGAAATTATTCAAAGCAATCAGAAACATTAACGATTGCCATATATTTTGTCAAGTAACTTGTTGAGATTTATTATATATATGGTGTCATGATAACCGCTTGCAACTTAATTTAAGCAAATGTCAAATTATGAGGTTTTATCGAATAAAGAATCTAATATTTTTTTATTATTCTATTAACAATATGTCGTTAGTATCTGCTGTCTTGGAAATTAATGACTTAGGTAGAAATAATAACCAATAAAGCTTTGAAAATGTTGGGATTTATTTTAAAGTATCTAATGATTTCAATAATGTCAATACTGTAAAAACATTATATATGTCACTAGTAAGGAGTCATATAGAATAAAATTCCACGGTTTGGTCCCCAAATTATGAGGTTCATTCACATGCGATTGAAAGAAACCAAAATAATTTTTTAAGATATGTAAATTTTAAAATGGGCATTCCTAGAGAATGCGTTCTTTGTTCATTAAATTTAATAAAATTATCTGATCGTATTATCATTTCCGATTTAACCTGGTTGTATAAAATCATTAATTCAATGTTTTTTAATCCCCTGATTTATTATTTGAAATCTCTTTTCATAACAGGTCAGTTACAAGACAATACCTACCATATAATTGTAGCAATTCTACATCAACGTCCCAATTTTACACCATTCAACAGTTAGGAAATAAATACTCCGATGTTGTTGATATATTTAGTACATCAATTTTAATATATAAAAGCATACCTTATTGAGGTTTTTTCACCAAGTAGGGGAATAATTTGATAAAACTATTTAAATTGACTAATAACACATTATGAGCATTTTGTCGGCTGTAAGCAAAAAAAATTGTACGTACCTACATACTCTGTGGATCAAATTGAAAAATATTTTTACTTCACATTTATTTTTGTGCAAGTGTCGTTTCCTGCACTATTTATTTTTATAATTTTGTAAAACATGTTATATGTATGTAAAAGCCTTAATAGTCGTAAATAAATAATTAATTATGTTTAATTAAACTCACACGACAATATATATGTATGTAGCCAACATACTTATTATAGTCTTAATTACATAACTTTTCCATTGCAAAAATAGATTACTTAACCCTTTTTTGACGTCACTAGACATTTAAATTGATACAATTAACTATCAGAACCTCCGTTTAATAACAACTATTAATACACACCTCTTGAAAAAAAACATAGTTTATCGTCGTCGATTATCACCATTCAAAGCGTAAACAATCGTATTGGGAAAGTTAACTAATCAACAAGATTTTACCTTATTTATTAACACTTCTTCGTAATAATAATGTATTGTAAGCAGTAATAGTACAATATTTATATCATGGGAGTGCTTGCAGCCGTTTCTTTTCTACCATAAGATGATAAAAGTTATACGTATAAAAAGGTAAAAGTTATGAAGGCTTTGAGTCTGCGGAAACGTAGTCGTTAATTGTAATAAAAAATCAAAGATTAATCATAATTAAATGTAATTCAAATGAGTAATTGAAGAGTTATGTGTACAGCTCGTTAAAAGTATAATTTTGACGGCCGTTCGTTTTCGGGGAGTAACACTCTTGACTCCCAATCCGAAGGTCACGGGTTCGAACCCGACGTGGGCAAATAAATTATATTTGATTTATTTGCTTTATTTCGCAATTTATTCATTTAAATTAATATGTAGTATAATTGCGGCACGTTCCAGAGTGGAAGATACTCTTGGTATCGCCCTGGTGTAAGACCACCATTAAGAGGATACCCGGCGGTGATTTTTCCATACAAACGTATTCCCTATTTATCTCTCTGGATTTTAATCCTAGATAAAATATTGTTTTTGCATAAAATAGATGTCAACTACTAGCGTGTCGGTACTTTTTGTTTTTTTGATAAGTTACTTTTTATAGAAGTTATGACCTTCCAAAAATCAATAAAATTGACTGGTTTAAACGCCGTCAAAAGATGTTCAGTATACAAACCAGACAATGTTTTTTTAAAAAAAGCAAAACGTATAGACATAGAATAGTTTTTTCTTATGTAGTTGGTAAAAAAAAAATGAAAATCAGTCCACTTTTGAAGGAGAAAAGTGGGGAATACAAAACCTCCATTTTAGTTAGGTGTCAGTGCATTGTCCCTTTCGCTCAATATCCGGTGGAGTAAGAGCAACAGTGACAGCAATATTTTAGTAAAATCTATTTCTGCACCACCGGGTATCATCTTAAGAATGGAAACGTTTTGAAATTGAAATTGTTGTTTGAAATGGCTTTAGCCGTGTTTGGTGACTAGATCTGAATAGCCAGGTACTTTCCCACCTTCCTATTTTCCACCTCCTTCTCCTCCCTACTACCATCAGCCTCACAACATACCTCAATTGGGGATGCCATAGACTCACTGGCTCCAAACGGGAGCAGTTGGGAGTTGTAAAATTAATTAAAAATTAATTAAAAGTGATGGAAAAAAAATAGTTAAATGTGTTACATTAGGTTTAGATTCAAATAGGTGTTGAAATGCGAATCTGCTAAGTTGTCATGGAAACCCGATAATTAAATTAGAGAAGCGTTAAAGAGCTAAGAGAGCTAAAATCTAATTATATTTGCTCTAGTCGACCTCTTATGCGACAAATGTCCCTCAATATTAGTCGTCAAGTACATGAACATGACTGGCCATAAACAAGTGTTTGCGATAAAGTGCTAACCTATTATTGATCTATAATCGAGGCAGCCTAGTAAAATATTATCATGATATTTACATAAGGATCCGCATATATTAGATCACGTTTATGACCCCGTGAGAAGGTAGAGCGTAGGTAATCATACTATGTTGGGAAAAATGAATTTGAAGGCAGTGACACATGGAGTGATCAATTATTCATGAGAGAGGGTAATTAATTATAAATATTATGAATTTCCACGTAAAACAAACCACCTACCTAAATATAAAGATATTTTCTGTTTTATCACCTTTGTTATATTAGCTACCTTATGTATCCCTAACTAACTAACAAACTAACCACCACGCCGTTTCCCGCAGGGGTAAGCAGAGGGGATGGACCCCCAAACAACTCGGTCAAACGCAAGCACATACTCTTTGCCTCATTCACATTCGTACATCGTCTTGTACATACTCTTCTATTTTTCTGACTCTTGATATGACCCGACTCAAGTATCTGATTCACTTGATTGTGCTATGTCTTCTTCGGACGTCCCCTACTTCTTGCAATGCAAAAAGCCATGCAATTCAAAAAAAAATCGTTTTTGAAGTAAATACTTCTTTACGCACGCGACTTGTAACGGAAATTGAAATGCATTGCGAGGGGAACGGGTTCACTGTAGAAGCAAGAGAGAACAATGCGCGCGCACATTTTCTTTCTCTCTTCCTCTCATAGCCAGTGCATGAAATATTTCAGTCAGTATTTTGAAATACCAGTGACGCGCCAAGCGAGGGGGGGAGAGGAAGTCGATGCGCACGGCTTGATCGGGCGAGGCCAATGATAATAAATAAATAAAAAAATATTTGTAAAAAATTAACTTATGTATATATTTTATACATACAAACATATATATGGACATACATATAGATGGAGCTAAAGAAGTATTTACTTCAGTCGTGTGGGGTCTAAAGCACACTCGTATTTTTTTATTTGATAAGTTGAACGCTTAGTATAGTGTCTATTAATTTCCAGTAATAAAACAACAAAAAGAAGAATAAGGTGGAGTGAAAGGGAGATATGCAAATACGAATGTTAATAATGAAGATAATAATGATGCAAATATTGCGAAAATATTTAATAAAACACAAATCGATTAAAATAGAGCAACAATCTCGACACTTGCTTAAATTGCTTTTAAAGACATACTATATTTTTTTCATACCTATAATATTTTAAATGACAAAACAAAAGTTGTGTTTTTAAAAATTTTCTGAGCATATTTGCAATTTTTTTCTATTGAGGGAATTTCATATAAATACCGTTTCGACTCTATAAATGTATAGATATTATCTTCAAAAATAACATACATTTTTAAGGAACTTAAAAATTTTAAATGTTCAAGAGAAATATGTTATAAATCAGTAGAAATTCGGAATGCGGGGGCTTAAGATGTGTTGGGTAACTTCCAAATAAATTATAGGTTAGAGTAATAACTAGTTAGTTTATATTTACATTTGATTAATATTTACAGTGAAAATTAAACTGAACAGACGTCCTTACTATGCTAATTTCTGTTATTGCGGAGGGTGATCCCATTGATGCCTTCGGTCATCATCGTAACAGTTCGTACCCAAGACATAAACGGCGATAGATAGTACTCTTCTGATATTCTACTTAACTGCCATCTGTTGAGATATAGCAGAACTTCTTACTACAAACTAATAAAAGAAGCTGAATAATCAATACTTCACTAATGTACTGCGATTAGAACACATCTTGCCACTTTCTATAATCGAGCGTTTTTCGATAAGACTTTTTTGTAAGCCTGGAAAAAAAAAGTATCAGACCTATTTTTTTTTATAGTGAATACCTCACAAGAGTCCCAACTGCTCCCGTCTGGAGCCAGTGTAACTATGGCATCCCCAATTGGGGTATGTTATGAGGCTGAAGGTAACTGGGAAAGGGAAGGAGATGGGGAAGAGGAAGGTGGGGAAGTACCTGGCTATTCAGATCTAGTCACTAAACACGGCTAAAGCCATTTCAAGCAACGTTTCAATTCTGAATGGTGGTCTTACACCAGGGCGATACTAAGAGTATCTTCCACTCTGGAACGTGCCGCAAATATACAATATATTATTTTAAATAATTTATTGTGAAATAACACAAATCAATTAAATAAAATGTATTTGCGCACGCCGGGTTCGAACCCGCGGCCTTCGAAATGGGAGTCTAACGCCCTAGCGCTGGACTACGCCGGCCGCCAAATCTAAATCTCCGACTCACGAATTTTTTATTTGGGGTATGGTTTTAAATTTTGAAAATTTCTGAAAATGGCCAGATATTTAAAAATAAGTAGTCTTCATAAACCTAAACAAAACACTTGAAACTCATGCACAACCTTAAAAGGTCGCGTGGCAAGGATCGCATAAATGCAACTAATCAATTATTTAACTAATTTATCTGAGTTTGTGGTTCTGGTACTAGTTAGTTGACACATGCATTGCCCAATTAAAAGTGCATTTGTCACATTGACTACCTGGTAATACCCCCATGACGTCATTATTCAAGAATTCCAAAGTTATTTATTTCCTTCTAGCTTGAATGGGACGGTACACAGTGCGATGTTGCAAGTCTTCAAAATTTCCCCGGAGCCAAAAGGGGTGTGTTTATTTTTTTTAAATTTTAGGTACCTGTTTTTTTTTAATAATTATCTCAACTTTTTTTCTATAACATGACTTTAATGTCTCGTAACAAGTATCAGTCACCTCACGCGTGTTTACATTTTTAATAGCCAGGTTGCATTTAATGCCGCGTTATTCAATCATCTCAGTGTACAAACATAATCAACTAAGTTTTCCACTAATTAATAATAGTACCGCTTATGATATTGTAAATTGAAATAACACTCAATTATATATCAATTAAGTTTTACGATGGGAAATTTACACCGATAGAGAATACGGTATCGTTTAAAATTCAATGACCTTAACCATGATTTCATGACTACATCTCTAAGCGGTGTAAACATTAAACAGGTTAGGTTTAAGATACTACTTGATGTTGGTAGGCACATATGTAATCAGACTGACCTTTAGGGTTCCGATTGTTAATCGATAAAAGAGAAAGCATTTTGCGAATGTACTCGAAACTGACAAAGCTCAATGTGATTAATACTTTAATCATTTTACCGCTGCTTCGAAAACCATTTATTGGATGACCAACACCTCTACCGTAGGTCGTCCTAAGTGGTTCGCTACGTTTGGTAACTTAGCAGGGATGTCCGGGTTCATGGGGTGAGGTTTGTCTAGGTTTTGGCGGCGGATGTTTCTGCCCACTTAATGCACGGAGAAAAATGAACTGTTAAAAAGGGGACTTAGGTTCTTACAATAAACGTTGAAACCCTGTTAATTTGTTCGTAAAAACTTCAGTCACGGTATTAACCGTTTTTACTATTAAAATGTTCGTTTTTTCTATTAAAATGTTCGTTTTTTCTATTAAAATGTTCGTTTTTTCTATTAAAATTATCGTTTTTTCAAATAACATTTTTCTCCGTGTGGTTGGCGTTCCAGATCGGGAGAGATTTGTTAAGGGATATCATTTGGCTTCTCTAGCAGGACTCTCCCGACCCACAGCGTTGCACCCCAGCGACAGGGATGGATTCATATGTCTGTCACTACTAAACACATTGTGATTCCTATCCACCCAGAATACCACTTTCCTTCCCAGAACTTCCTTTCTTTTAAAAGACCTACCACGTGGCATCCCCAAATACATAGGCCCTGGTGGAAATTATTTTCCTTTGGGCCTTCTGTGTGGAGCTACTGTAAAAACAACTCATTGTTATATTAGGCGATGTGAGGTATGTAAAGGCATGGAAGTTTTTTGTTTTTGTTTTTCTTAATCATGTAGGTACTTATTGGAAAAAGGGATTATAGAAAACATAAAAATAGTTTACTAAAGTAAATATCTGATACTGATGGTATAAATCTACTAATAATAAGTTAGAGGAAAATATGAGTTTTTTTTTACTTTTTAATCGCAACATTAAATTTTAATGTTGCGACATTACCTTGCATCCATCAGGAATCATATTTTATCGCCGCTGTGAAAGTTCATAGTAATGATGTTTTTCGGATTAGTAGATTATTTTGTATTGATTAAACATATAACCTAACCTCAACAAAACTAACTTGACCTTGCCAAACTTAACCTAACGTAACCTGACGACCAATGACACTTACAATGCTAATGCTCACACTCATATAAATTTATTTATTTTGTACTTAATTAAGATTTAAGCGCAAATCAAATGTCTCTCATTTATTATGTTTCTCATTTATTATTTTTGGAACCCAAAAAAATGTTATTTCAATAACAGCGGTTTATCGATTTTAAAATACTTTAGTTCCTATTTCAAAAGTATCCCACAAAATGACCACAGCTAATTTATAACAATTATTTATGCTTTTGTATTAACCTATCAAGAGGTCATTAGGATAGAGTTGAAAAAATATTGTATAAACAAACCCACTGTGATTCACCTGGCTGAATTATAAATCGCACTTCACTGATTACACCTTCATGCTAGGAAAACAAGTGCGTAATAATAACGAATAACTTTCAACTTCTTACAACAAGGTCAAATTTAATGTAATAACACAAAAAATAACTCGACCGAACTGCCAGAGCACGCAAATGAAATAAAAACACCATATCCTACTAAAAACCATTAATAATTATCCCATACTAGCTGATACGCGGCATGCGTTGCAAAGCAGCGTAAAGGTATAATAATCGAAGCGATTATTATACCTTTACGCTATATTTTAACAGATTTTGAATATGTATTGTTATTATTTATTATTTATATAATATATAAGACAAGCCCCGAAGATCAAACTCCATTGTGGTTTACTACCAAATGTAAATAATTTGAAATTATCAACCGTTGACGTTAATTTACTACTCGTGTTCAAAACTGATAAGAGTTCATTTCCATTATTGTTTTTGTTTATAGGTATATGCACACGTCATTATTTTGTTTGTTCATTCAGTGACCCTTTACCATAATGCATATATTAATTAATATTCACGGAGTGGACTTAAAGGTGCACTCCGATAACCACTGATAGCAAATGAACAATGAAGGTGTTACACCGGAGCTATAAGCGGTATATCTTTTTACTTTTTGGGCGTCTTTCTAATGGGAAAAAGATTTTTTTTATTTTTTTTATTTATTTAATTATTTATACTAGGTTTTTACAAATATTCGCACTTACGTGAGAACAATCCAGTTATAAAACTCAGTTATTGTGCAAGTAGAGATGTACAATTAAATACAGATAGATAAAATTAGAAAAACAAAAACATGACAAAAAACAAAAAAAAATTTAGTAATAAAAAATACAAAAGTTTATACAAGCTCACTCAAGTGTAACACATATTACAATGAGAGGCAAAAGACATAAGAATCATGAGAGCCATGCATAGAGAGACAGTTATTGACACAATATAATTAGTTAAACATATTTTTTAACAGCGCCAGAACTTTTTTTCTGAATTCGTACAAATTATTATCTAAAAAATATCTACTTCAGCACACTATATCTTGTTATATAGTCGACACATCAATAGACGACAGGCTATATATAGTAGGCAATATTATTTTTAAATGTATTCAGGTGAAAGGTGTTACACTAATTATATTATTTTACGATGAAATAACTGTGTCAAAGATTTTTTACAGGAAACCTCAATGTAACTTATGATGATCGGATTATACTATTTACACCTCCATCTTAGTGGGAAGTTCACCATTCACTCGTAACAATCCATTATAATAAATGAATATTTTCAATAGGTAATCGTTAATTTTAAAATCGAAAATAACCCGTAATATGTATTATGGATTTAGAGAATTGTGAAATACCTCCTTAGTGTTAAATCCTTATCATTCGCTATATGACGATATACCCCACTTTTGTCTTACTTGTGCAATACTGTACCTACTTATATCAGAAAATCTCATAGTTTTTTTTTTATATTTATAGTTTTTTTTTTACAATAAATACACAATTTTTACATGTTATATATACAGTGTTAAAATAGTAGATAAGAATAGCTTTTCCCCATCATAAAGAGACGAGGCTCTTGTTTGCTTCGGCAAAAGCTCTCGATTAGCTCCGGCGATATAAATAATTGTTTCCAATAACCAGTGATAGTAAAACACGGTTCTGTGTTTGAAATTTATGCAAATAATAGTCAGACTTTTGAATAACAAAACACGTCCACATGGTTTTTATTATTTTCCTCGTTATTCTTTCATCGTTTAGGTACCACAATACCCAACATTTCTGCACCTGCTGAGAAATGCATCAGATTTCGTAATGTTTTCAATGACACAGCAATTTACTATTAATTTCGATGATCGTGAGAAGCAAAAATAACTTGTCATTACACACTTGGGATTTTGCTTTACCACATGGGCGTTTTCCAAAAAAGATGTCGGTGACGTAATAGGAATTCCACTTAAGTGAGATGCTGCATTTCGATTAAAAATATACGTTAATTTATTAAAGAAAGTATGAACTTCATGACAAAAAGTATTTAAATGGAAAATGTCAATAAACTTCGAAAATAATTGCAATTTAAGTTTAATACTATTGGTAAGAAATTCTTTTACGTCACTTTTATCATAAAGTTTATAAAGAAAATTAAAAGAAATTAATTATTTCAGATTTTTATTTACGAATTGAAAACACAATCAGTCTCCTAAAAAATATGAATAATCAAGCTTATTGAATTAAATATTAAGTTTTTCAATAAAAATATTCTTTTACGCTACTTTTGGACACTTTGTACTGTATATTTTGCGTTCTAGAAAGACGAATATAAGTTTTTGTTTTACGAATGTTTAATTATAACAAATTTAAAATTAATCATGAACTATATCAATAAAAAAAGAACAAATTTCTTTGAGATATAATAATTGATCTTAGAAAATAAATCACAGCAATAACAGGACAGTGGCGTAAGGGGAAAAATTTGGTAACGTTTAGGAATTCTAAGGCCTCGGCCAGACTGAGAGGCTTGCCCGGTAGCGACAGCGGGCGCGAAATATCAGTCGTATGTGTACGCACGTTGTGGCTACACTGCTGAAGGCGCGACAAGCGACTGTTATGGGAAGAGTGGAAGATACTCTCAGTATCACCCTGGTGTAAGACCACCATTCAGAATTGAAACGTTGCTTAATAATGACTTTAACCGTGTTTAGTGACTAGATCTGAATAGCCAGGTACTTCCCCACCTTCCTCTTCCCCACCTTCCTCTTCCCCATCTCCTTCCTGTCCCCACTTACCTTCAGCCTCAAACGTACCCCAATTGGGGATGCCATAGTCTCACTGGCTCCAGACGGGAGCAGTTAAGACTCATGTGAGGTATTCTCTATAAAAAGGGCGATTTTACGTACTACCGCCACCGTAAAAGGCCCCCCGCGCAAGTACTTTTTCATCCACTTGTTCTTTTTTCTTTTCTTTTTATTTTCGTTTCTGTTCTCTCCAACGTGTTCTTTTTTCTATTCTTCTTTGGTTAGCTCTCTGATTTTATTTTGATGTTATTTTTGTCTTTGTAACTCTTTTTTCATAAAGGCTTCATATTTTTCAGGGTCGTTTTTAATTTTGTCTCTGTACCTTTTTGATTTTTCTGCAGCTTTCAACGGCATATTTGAGCATAAAATTAAAATAAAGTATTTATAAAAATGCACAAATAATTAGATAGGTAATAATGGGCTACACGTGCATACCGTGTATAGCCTGAAATAGGTAACTAAGCTGAAAGGGTATTAAAGTACTTGTTAATGTACACAACTTTAATTAGGTACAGGATTAACTAAAACACACAGGAACATAAATCATGCTACATTTTATACTTACTTAATCAAAATTGTATGAACCAGCTGATTTTATACTGAATTTCAGAGTTGCCTCTACAGTAATAGTTGCTCATATTGCTGTCTATATTAGTACTTCGACACCATTTCGACTCTTTCAGAATTAATCTTTAATAATCTTAATTTATAAAAAAAAGAAAAAAAATTATACACATAAAAATCAAATATTTTTTTCTTTTTAGCTATGCTGTTCTTTTTTTTCAATGCTACATATATCACTCAACCCACATATCTACATGTAATAGTTACATTTTGAAGATACATGCAAAATATAAATTTAATTAGAAAATTGTAACACACCCAAATACACTAAAAGACGGACAGAGTGAACCGACCTTTAGAATTCCATTACGTCACTTTTAATTTCCATTTACGAGACCGTTGCGTAAGAGAAGTGGCGTAATCGCGTCAATATTTTTTCAATAAATTATGAAACTTCTGTTTGTTCTAACTAAACATTTCATAAAACAATAAATGAATCAATTTAATACAAAGTAGAGTCTAATACATGCTGGTAAATTACCTGGAGAAATACGGAAGCGTTGGTGGAACACTTTTTTAGTACAGCCGAGAACGACCACTTGTGTTACGATTTCTTGGCAAACTGGCTGTAAAAAACCAAGCATGGCCGCCCTTCATAGACTAAATAGTGTTGCTATTTTCGAAAATATTCATCGATTTGGTAATATTTTTATTGGAAGACGTCAATAATGTGGTTGCGTAGGCGGAAATTCCACCATACGCTATTTCGTAGGACAACTCAATATCTGGTATTTAAATTATTTTGCACGATAATTAATCTATATTATGGTTGCAAATCGAAAATATTATCATATACTATTAGTAGAATTAGAAATTAATACTGGAATAACATTAAATAACATTAATTTTTTAACTCTTACTGGTAGTGGTAGGTGTAGGACATACCAGAAACAGTGACCTGTAGTCATACTTATTTTAAAATAATATCGAAATTTAATAGATTTATTCATTATTTTTAGTCCATAAAGATATTTATTTGTTATTATATTGGTAAAATATATGGTTGGTCATTAAAAACGACACAACAAAAGTTACTGATCCTGAAAGTGATGGGACACTGACTTTTATCTATGTACACTTTTTTTGAAAAACGCCCACATACATAATATATAATTGTTACGTAAAATATAGTCGTGGATAATTGTTACGGTTATTAATATTGATGTCAAAGTTTTAAAGTTAACAAAATATTAACACATGATCCTAAAATAGATTCTAAGTTTGGTTTTTTTCTTTTTTTTATTGTTTTTAAAAGTACAATCCCGTTAAGAGAAACGGCTGCGCGGCCGGTTTCAAGCAAAACGTAGTTTTGCATTTGAGGCCGAAATACCCTACCAAACTGAAAATTTATTTTTGTAATAAAAAGGTATGTCAAATATCTATCTCAGACAGGAGCTAGGACGTATAGGTAATTAAAGAAGTCACTTTTGGTTCATTTTGGAAGCAAGAATTTTTTATTATTATTAAAAAAAAATTGCCTAATCCATGGTTTTAATATGATGAAAAATATAATAAAAAATTAAAAAACGACAAGTTTTTGTTCCAACGCAAATAGGTAATTTGTAATTTAATTTTACACCCATCAAAATTGGTTCTAAAAAAATATATTTTTAATTTATATTTCACCATATTTAAAAAAAAAAATAAAGTTAAATTATTTTTTTAAATGTTTACATTTACTCGCAAATAATTGTCCATGTTGGCTCTAAAATGTTAAAATCTTTAATAGCTTATATTTTATAATTTAAAGCAAAAATAAATCAAGTAGCTTCTGTCCGAGATAGACATGTGACATACCTTTTGATTATAAAAATATATTTTCAGTTTGGTTGTGTGTTTTGGCCTAAAATCCAAAACTACGTTTTGTACGAAACCGGTTGCACAGCCAATAGCCTTAAACCGCAATAAAGCAGTTTGTCAACAGGATTTACAAGATTTATGATTATTATTAATGTTCCATTACAATGTTGTTCAATTATAATGTTTGTTCAATTACAATTTTTGTTCAATTACAATGTAAACATATATCCATAACATTATTAATAACCATAATATAACTATACAGACTGTCACTGTTATGACACGTGACTTAATATAAAGCAACTCTACTTATTAACCGTGTTTTCAGCGTATATCTGAATCTATTGAATGAATCGCAATTTTTAATATTACATGTAAAATATTTTGGACACAATATATTCCAGGGTTCGCTGTACGAATTTATGGTTATATTTTGGAGCAAGCATTCCTTCAATCTTTGTGAACCTAGTATTATGTTCATGTTCCACTTACCTAACGGTCAGATACATGGTGAATAATTTTTTTGTACGGGGTAAGGCCTGCACGGGTAAGATGGCTGATTTCAAGTATGCTGATTTTTTATTATTTAAAAAATAAATAAAAAACAACACTAAAATATCTATTTTTATTACTTCAAAATACGGCATGAAGAAAATACGTAAAATTATTCGTTATTTTAACGAAATAGCTACAAAATTGCATTTGTGTTATTAAATAAATAAAATGCGTCATTGAAGAAGATAACAAAAATAACCTATATTAAAATTTGAAAAATAACAAGACACAGAAAAATAATAAAACATAATAGTCGAACCGGACTCGAACCCAGATCTCACGTTGAATCGTTCTTTGAACACTTGTTTCTAATGAAAAAGGTAGCGGCCGATAATATGGAAAGTTAAAAACATTAGTCGAAATTGATTCAAAGAATTTCTTTACAGAATTTCTTTAACGAATTTCTGTAAAGATCGTAGGTTTATATAACACCAATAAAAGTACTATACTAATAAGTAGAGAACTATGTGTAATTACTTTAATATTAATAGCCGAAAGTTTAAATCCTTTTTAATTAATTAATTACTTAAAACTGTTTGGTACCACTGTGTACTCATTGCGTACATGTTCCATGTACTCAGTGCCCAGTGCCACCAGTTGAGAAAACGCAACAATGCATTCCAGTGGCCAGTGTAATTCGCCGGACTTGAAACATGAATTCTAACTTATATTAGTACAAAAATTGATGTAAAATAAGGCACCTACCAATATAACCAAGCACATATAGATTTTCATCATAATAATAATCCCTTCTTATTTGCTTGCTCTGTACTACTTACTTGGATTTTATATATTTTACGATTTACATACTTTTTATATTCTTTCATGTTAATGCTTTTTATATTCTTTAGTTCACATATTATTTTATATTCTACTTTATTCTTCCATACTCTTGTATATTACTCTATAGTAATTTACATTCTTTTATATTCTTAAGTATTTTTTAATATTCTTAAATATTATATTATTTTATATATTTTTTTGAATTCTCTCACATTCTTTATATTGCGTTAATATTATCGTTTATTAATGTAACAAATAATTCAATGAATAAAGAAAACTAAAAAAAAAAATTGGGCTCAGATAATATTGTTAATTCTGAAATTTGAAATATGACTTTGACATTTACGGTGGTTTTATAATCGGACGCAATGACTGAATTGGTAGAGCGCCGTCCCGGTAAGACATAAGATCTGGGTTCGAGTCCCAGTTGCGACAATTATGTTTTATTATTTCTGTGTCTTGTTCATTTTCATATTTTAATTTAGATTATTATTGTTATCTTCTTCTTCAATGATATATTACATTGATGGGAATAACCTTCAAAAGATAAAAAGAGAGTATTTCTTAATTGTATTATCATATTTTCTTACTAGATGTATGAACAACATGTGCATACATCTAAATAAACATAACAAAAATAAAATAAATAAAAAAAGCGTATTAAGCATATCCCTATTTTCTGTGTGTGTGTTTATTTACTTGTTGAACTGTCAAATATATCAAATATATAACTGTCTGATTTCGGAAAGTAAAAACAAAAGTTAAAAATAAAGTAAAACCAGCAGTCAATTTGATTGAAAAACGCATTTTGGTGAAATTTAACTTTAGTAACTGCTTTTAGTTTAACTTTAACTGCAGCTAGCGTTGAAACAGACGGCCCTTAAGCATATCCCTATTTTCTGTGTGTGTGTTTATTTACTTGTTGAACTGTCAAATGTATCAAATATATAACTGTCTGTTTTCGGAAAGTAGAAACAAAAGTTTAAAATAAAGTAGAACCAGCAGTCAATTTGATTGAAAAATGCATTTTGGTGAAATTTAACTTTAGTAACTGCTTTTAGTTTAACTTTAACTGCAGCTAGCGTTGAAACAGACGGCCCTTAAGCATATCCCTATTTTCTGTGTGTGTGTTTATTTACTTGTTGAACTGTCAAATATATAACTGTCTGTTTTCGGAAAGTAGAAACAAAAGTTAAAAATAAAGTAGAACCAGCAGTCAATTTGATTGAAAAATGCATTTTGGTGAAATTTAACTTTAGTAACTGCTTTTAGTTTAACTTTAACTGCAGCTAGCGTTGAAACAGACGGCCCTTACTCAATCAAAAATCTGAAAAAAAATTAACCGTTTCAAATATTCGATTGAATTTCGCTAATATTGTCTTCATTAATTAAAATATTAAAATTTGTGTTTTTAATTCATTAATACAAAAATTAAAATTAAATGTAGTCATATTATTACTATACTTTTGGAGAATAATGTCCGCAACATTATGATTTTGTAATTTGTTTAAATTTTGATTTATTTTTAGTTGATCGCTTTCGAGCAAAATAATTTTCAATACCTTGAATCTCCCGTTGTATTGTGATCGCTGCACTGAATTTTAAGCCTGCATCTCCCAAATTGCATAAATAAATTACCAGTGTTATTAGCAAACTAGAGCGATTGTAAATTACGTATATTCTAGATAATACAATATTATGTTTGACCTTCGCTAATTTGATAACGTCTCAGAATTCCGCAAAAGATTAAACCAGCCTTGCGTCAAAAATGACGTAAGATGCACATGGCGTATATTTCAAAACAATAAATCATATTTGTAAACATGTCACAAATTTGATTATCAATTTTCTCTGACTGTCCGAAACTTTGGAATTCTTGCCCGTAATCTGTATTAATCGCACTATCCATAGCACTGTAAATTCATAACTCTTCTGAATGGAAATTTTACACAATTAAAGTCACGCTCTGTACCCATGGACTTTTGTCCGCGTCAGTTTTGTTTTAACTAATTTATCAATCACATAAAGACACAACTCACATAATGCTAAACTACGTACAGTAGAATCGTTTTAATAAATTCTTCCTTGTGTAGTGGTGCAACGTGTCGTAGAACAACCGCAGGGTTACAGAGGACTCTGCAGGACTTGCAGGAGCTCTGCACGGAGAAAAATGTTATTCGAAAAATCGATCATTTTAATAGTAAATACGGGACTGAAGTTCTTACGAGCAAATTAACAGTGTTTAAATGTTTATTGGCAGGAAAATGTAAGAATAATTTGTTGGTATACGTACGAAATTACGTATACCAACAAATTATTCTTTCATGTTCCCGCCAATAAACATTGAAACCCTGTTAATTTGTACGTAAGAACTTCAATATTTACTATTAAAATGACCGTTTTTTCGAATAACATTTTTCTTCGTGTAGGACAGTGAATAAGACAACTTTACAATACGGATCGATAGGCTTAACTTACGATGGTTTTATATCGATGTCCCGAGCACGGTTTCACAGTTGATAGCTGAACCGATATTAACAGGAAAAAAATCGATAAACGCTGTCAAAACTGAAGAAATTTTCTTTGAATTGACACTCTGAAATTTCAAACGCCAAACAACTACGTAAAAATATTTATACATTGGCAGTGTTGAATTCAAATATTAACGTACATATATATGCATTGGCAGTCCGCATTTACTTTTTGACAACAAAGGGAGGTAATTAGTTGTTGATGACGTATTTTATTTAGTCACATTTCAACCACTTTCATTTATCATAGATCGAACGGAAAAAACTGGTCGTATATAAGTTGAAAATTTCCCGGGGCAACAGTTTCAAAATGAAGCATTTGTGGAATATTTCGATGATGACGAGTGGTCAATTCGTACCTCATTTTCATTACCAGAATATAGATCAGTGAGGTCAGAATGGGCCTTTACTGGTGGTTATATGCAAATTTTGCTTATTTGGTCGCATTCGTCATCACATTCTTCCAGAAAGGAGAGTTTTTGAGAAAACACGTCGTCAAATTTTGGTACACAAAAAGTATTGTTAAATTACGTTACCTATGATTTTTGTTACAATAAAAAAACATATATTTATTAACTTTTAAAGTATTGTAATACACATATATATATACTTACGTTCTAAAAGACATGTTTTTCCATTTAGTACATGCAAAATTTGTTAAAATTTTGTAATCAAATAACGACCACAATGTATGCTATTTTATGTTAAGGTCATTACATGCTAGTATATCTACAGTAACACAGGCTATAGACAAAGTTAGTTTTTTTTAATTTTATGCCTATCTTTTATTTATTTTTTTGTTCGGAACCAAAATTGGTACGGTAGGGCGTGGGTTAACTTGACATGAACTTGAAAATGGAGTTATGATGAACTGGAAAATGGAATTCGACTATTGGTCGCATAATTTTTTTCTTGTGCCTATATTTGTGAAAGCGTATTAATAATATCGTTGCAATAATTAATAATTTTGTGTTATTTCAATTTTACTTTAACAGTACCGAGGCATAAATAATAACATCTTAGGGACTCCAAAGGTTGAAAAGCATGAATGGAGGTCAAGGTTTCGAAACGCATCCGTTCATTTACTGTTTATAATGTGTTATTTTCAGTTCAATGCAATGAATTATTTAACGTTGAATCATTGAATAATACCAATAATATTTTCCATGTGTTTACAACTATTATGTGAAAATAATATTAAAGTCTAAAAAATAATACACACAGGATTGATGATAATAACACCTTCTAAATTAACCTAACCCAGCTACAATAAATAATGCAAACGATGCATGTGTAGGAATTTATATGGTGACCTTTCCAAAGTGATAACACTTACAAGCTTCATCTACCCAATGGTATTTCTTAAGTGATAACGATTATAACCTACACCTACCCACTGGTATTTCTCAAGTGGTAATGCTTGTAACTTAAGCCTACCCAACAGTATTTCTTAAGTGATAACGATTATAACCTACACCTACCCACTGGTATTTCTCAAGTGGTAATGCTTGTAACTTAAGCCTACCCAATGGTATTTCTTAAGTGATAACGATTATAACCTACACCTACCCACTGGCATTTCTCAAGTGGTAATGCTTGTAACTTAAGCCTACCCAACAGTATTTCTTAAGTGATAACGATTATAACCTACACCTACCCACTGGTATTTCTCAAGTGGTAATGCTTGTAACTTAAGCCTACCCAATGGTATTTCTTAAGTGATAACGATTATAACCTACACCTACCCACTGGTATTTCTCAAGTGGTAATGCTTGTAACTTAAGCCTACCCAATGGTATTTCCCAAGTGATAACGCTTGTAACCTACACCTACCCAATTGTATTTCCCAAGTAATAACGCTTGTAACCTGCACCTACCCAATTGTATTTCCCAAGTGATAACGCTTGTAACCTGCACCTACCAAATTGTATTTCCAAATTAACAAGGCTTGTAACCTACACCTACCCAATGGTATTTCCCAAGTGATAACGCTTGTAACTTGCACCTACCCAATTGTATTTCCCAAGTGATAAGGCTTGTAACCTGCACCTACCCAATGGTGTTTCCCAAGTAATAACGCTTGTAACCTGCACCTACCCAATTGTATTTCCCAAGTGATAACGCCTGTAACCTACACTGACCCAATTATATTTGCAATAATTTCTCAGCTAGAAGAAAAGATTTTTAATTTATTTAATTATATTGTTTATAAATCAACACTAAATTTCGTATTTCATAACTGGAAGAAAAACATGCGTAAAAAAAACATTTTGCTGTGTTCTGAGATTTTTTCGATTTAGCTCCGTTTCGCATGGTTTTTAAAATCGCCCCTATGCATAGTGTGTACACCAATGATAAATATACATTCACATAGGTACCTGCCTAATAATTAGCACACTGATTTCTACTTTATCGGTAGTAAATTTATAAGAAAAACACACACATCCTTACTACATCTAATTGTTAAATAAAAATGTTTACATGCTAAAATTTCGCAAAACATGCGAAACACAGAAGTTTTTAAAATTATGCGAAAACAATGTCATAAATTCTTTGATCAATTTTAATTTATAAAACAAATATTAAAGTGGAAATTTTTTTATTTTCAATGATAGGATTGGATTACAAAAACGTAAAAAACGCTTTTTATATTATTGTCTTCATTAATTAAAATATTACATTTTGAGGTTTTACTCATACGTACAAAATAAAAATAAAAACAAATTTTTATTTTTATTTTTTATAAGTACCTAAATCTTTAAAAATATTTATTTCCTGTTTTCATTGCACTGATAAAATGGTCAATAAAGAAAGTTACCTGAAATTGTGATTTGACTAGCATGCTTTTTTGCGCATTTAAGGAGTGCGCCCCACGATTGAATTAGGCGGTTACTTCAGCTCCAAAATACCTGAAAAACCATCAACTCTGCAGAAACATTATTAGATGAACATTAAACATTATAGATTCTAACTTAACAAACGTATTTCAATGTTTAGAGCACGGGTGTCGGGTGGGAATGCTGTCCTTGTTCTTCCGGTATTTCAATGAAAGATGCTCAGAGGAACTATCGTAGCATCATTATCTCCTTCGACACCGGTTCACAGTCGGGAAACACGCAAAACAAGCGCCCAACATTTTTATACAGTTGTCATTTGTCACATAAGAAATGGTCGTTTCTACTACTCGTTTTTTAGTCCAACAGATCGGCTGTGGATCGATTTGCCGCGTCTATGTTTCGGCCCTCTTCCTTTAATCAAAAAGACCCTCCACACAGCATCCCCATAGATGATATAGGCCCTGAGGGAAATTATTATTATTATGAGTGTAGTAATTCATCTTGTAACTTAAATGTAAAAAAACCTACTACAAGAGTAAAATATAAATCTAACGTGACATGAACAATAATTATTACAATGGGAGTTGAACTTAGCAATTAAATTATTTGTAACAGTTTAAATGGTATACGTTTTATATAAATGAAATAAACGGCGACAAAGTAATTAAAAAGGATAATATTGCAATTATGAATTGCACGGTCAAGAAACGAGAAAATATATCTTGCAATATTACCGAGAAGGAATGCACTCAACATGTTTGGACATGAACTTTTATAAGGAAATGAATCGCATTAGAAATTAGTTTAAATCATGGTCGTTCCCGAATTTATTATAATATCAATTTATTAAAAAATAAAGTTAGCCCATGGACCCCTTTTTATATCAAAAACCCGACCCAATATGTAGATATTTGAAGTAGTAGGTATTTATTTAAAATATAACTTTTGTATAAAAATACAAAAACACATTTTTTGCGATGGGTGAACCTAGGTTATTTTTTGCTCGGCTCCTATGTTTGTGAGTAACATTCGTAAATCTCAACGAGTACTAATTTGTGGTTGGTGTCTTTTTTCGTAATGATGAGTCTCGTAACAGCACAGAATCACGTTTTACTAATAGGAAGACGGGAAAGCAATCAACAGCAATTTACAGTAACTCATAATGCAAGATGTAAAATTGGTATCTGTTTTTGTAACCAGAATTTTTGTGTCCCTGTTTAAACATTGGTTTTAGCTCCTTATTTGCTAATTTATCTACTTAAAAATAGTACAACATCCAATCCGGGATGCCCAAGTGAAGAATGTCAGGTCAGTAAAAAGGGCTGTTAATAACCTCGGACCAAGGAAAACATTGTTAATTTGTATTTCTAAAAAACTTCGTAGATTTTAAACCTTTATTTAAAAAAAGCTATTTTTCAGAATTGTACGTCTCTTATAGGAGACGCTGGGTCTCTAACAACTAGTTTGAATCTAATAATAATCCAGGAATCAAATCACTGTTTTTATGATGGTGGGTTTTGAGGAGGTTAAGTTTTGACAGGTGACCTATGAAATTATGTTTAATATAAAATTGTAATTTTTGTCCTTTATTTAACAATTTCAATCATAAAATACCTTTAATTATCAGTCGGTTTGGATAACTAACGAATTCATATTGAAGTATCGTTTTTTGTAATTAAACGCTGATACATACAGTTTATCCTTGATACATGATACATAGAATGAAAATATATTTTACTCTTTTGTTATTCGGTTGTACATCTTGTCTGGTAAACGTAGGGACACTTACTTATATTTAGTAGTAGGTAGGAGTATATTGTATTTTCCCTAAACCGTATTGTAAATAAAAGTATGCCAGGGACCAACTGTCGGGAATCAACTATCATGAAACCGTGTTGACAATAAACAATCAACTTTTTATCTCGTGATTACAATTTGAAAACATTTTCGTCTCCCGAAATTTTATTTGCACTTATAGCTCAAAACGCAGATTCTATAAATACTTTTAGTTTTGATAAAATTTAACTGGTCATCTTGTAACTTAAAATTGGTTTCGTTAAATTTGGCAAATAAGTCAAATAAACTATGTCATTCTTAAAATTGGTTTCGTTAAATTTGGCAAATAAGTCAAATAAGCTATGTCATTATTGTAATTGGTTTCGTTAAATTTGGCAAATAGGTCAAATGAGCTATGTCATTCTTAAAATTGGTTTCGTTAAATTTGGCAAATAATCTATATCATTCTTAAAATTGGTTTCGTTAAATTTGGCAAATAGGTCAAATGAGCTATGTCATTCTTAAAATTGGTTTCGTCAAATTTGGCAAATAAGTCAAATAAGGTATGTCATTCTTAAAATTGGTTTCGTTAAATTTGGAAAATAGGTCAAATGAACTATGTCATTCTTAAAATTGGTTTCGTTAAATTTGGCAAATAATCTATATCATTCTTAAAATTGGTTTCGTTAAATTTGGCAAATAGGTCAAATGAGCTATGTCATTCTTAAAATTGGTTTCGTTAAATTTGGCAAATAATCTATATCATTCTTAAAATTGGTTTCGTTAAATTTGGCAAATAATCTATATCATTCTTAAAATTGGTTTCGTTAAATTTGGCAAATAGGTCAAATGAGCTATGTCATTCTTAAAATTGGTTTCGTCAAATTTGGCAAATAAGTCAAATAAGGTATGTCATTCTTAAAATTGGTTTCGTTAAATTTGGAAAATAGGTCAAATGAACTATGTCATTCTTAAAATTGGTTTCGTTAAATTTGGCAAATAATCTATATCATTCTTAAAATTGGTTTCGTTAAATTTGGCAAATAGGTCAAATGAGCTATGTCATTCTTAAAATTGGTTTCGTTAAATTTGGCAAATAATCTATATCATTCTTAAAATTGGTTTCGTTAAATTTGGCAAATAGGTCAAATGAGCTATGTCATTCTTAAAATTGGTTTCGTTAAATTTGGCAAATAAGTCAAATAAGGTATGTCATTCTTAAAATTGGTTTCGTTAAATTTGTAAAATAAGTCAAATAAGCTATATCATTCTTTTCATTAGTTAAATTGAGCCGCGAATCATTATCTTTGCTTTCCAGGAATCCAACACAGAATCATAGAGCGCATGCAATCCAAACATGCACCTTTAGATAAGCAATGAACTTCCGCGATAAGTAGGTAGTAAATGATTATAATCTTCAACAAAGTTAAACAAATAATAATTTCCATACAAAGTTGAGCTAATAATCTGTCATTGGAGTTTTTTTTTAATGTCTATTACAGATTGACAAATTCTATCACAAAACACATGACATATACATAACTTTAAATTAAAAAAATTACAATAATATATATTTTAGAGTTCTTGTCTAAAATTGCTCTTAAAACTCAACGGGTCAGTGGTTGAGTGGGCATCGCGTTTGGGTCCCACCCAGGCGTTCCGTGTTCGATTCCTAGATTAGTTCTGTCTAGAATAGACCTTATTAGCGCGTTCCACTGAGCAAATCCATGCGGTGCATAAAATCGCGGGTATTTACCGTGCATCCTCACATAAAGATACCTTAAAAAAATGTTTAAATCTTTTTTCAATAATGTCAGATTCAATAAAAATAAGTTTCAATAATTTCTTTTGATTGTAATAACTGCTAGCATGACGTAGTCTTGTAAGCCATGCATGCGTTCACTAAGATTTTTGGCTACAAATGTCTAATAAATTTTGGTTTTGACTAATCTAACCTAATCTATCGTGGAAAAATTTAAAAAATATGTATTAAACTCTCCAATGCTATACAAATAAATATTGAAGGGAACTGCATTTGACCAAAACTTTTGATGAAGAAAAAGGAGGAATCTTAATAATTTTCATATTTAATACTGATTTAGGTATATATAGTTTATTTTACTTATCTACCTAATTATTGTTCTTTAACAATTAATCATACATAAAAACGATTGGTATGTATATTTAGGACACCATGAATATGTTATAATATACCTACCAAAAAAAATTTTAACCATGAAAAGTAATATTTAAAAGTCAAGCAACCATTTGCTTTTAATTAAAAATTAAATCCTGCAATATTATACCATTGTCCTAAAACCTGTCCATTTTGCTTTGTGTCCTGAAACGATTTCCAAAAAGCTAAATTTAGTATTATTTTCAAATACCTATATAATATTTCGCCTGTGATTATAGTGCACATACATAGACATCCGACTTGATAGACTTGCCCTAACATGAAATCCGGGTATCATTAAAATAATAAAAAAAGCGCACATTGAAATAAACAGACCCTGCGCAGAAAAGCAAAGTTCGCCAAAGTTAGAAAATTTTCAGCGTAGTCAACGGAAAGACTTTTCTGCGCAGGATCGGAATTTTCGTAAAAAATATATGCTCAATTTACATAACGATATAAATTTCGTAAATAACGACTTCTTAGCTGTTCTTTTTTTTACTTCTTAATGTCAGTTTTATAGCGAAAACACTTTGTTGACATTAATAATATTTGGTGTATTTCCTTATCGTTGTTAGAATATTATTATCCGATGAAGTCATCGAACTTTAAGATATGGGTTTGTGCACTTGTACAGAAGGAGTGGATTACATCAATTGTACAAATACGGATACGACATTGATAAGCCCTATCAGATTTGATATGATATTTTTTTATTTTCACGGTCAAAAGTATTATCATGATTTGTTTTTGAAATATACCGTTATAGGTTAGTTGCGCCTTAAAAATTTGGAAGATTTTCAGGTAAAAATAAAATCATTGAAGTAGAAGATAACAGTAATAATCTAAATATAAAAATGAACAAGCCACAGAAAAATAAAAGATATCGGTTTCAACTGGGACTCGAACCCAGAACCTCTCGTCTTACCGGGACGGGCGCCTCTACCAATTCGACTAGGTGCCACCAATTATTTAAATGTCATATTTATCAATGTCTTATTTCAAATTTCAGAATTAACATTATTATCTTAGACTAATTTTTTTTATGTATTATGATATATATTAACATTGGTGGGAATAACCTTCAAAGGTTATCAAAAGAGGGTTGTTCTTGTGAAAATTAAAAATAAAATCATCTACTTTTAAATAAACTTCTTCTTCTTCTTCCCCTTGTCCTATTCGGGTCGGGGACCCACTGCATCGACAAGGCTCCTCCATACGTCCCTGTCTTGCGCCGATTGATCGGCCTCCGTCCATGGCAGATCCATCCTCTCCTCGCACAGTTTTGAATAAACAAAAATAATAATCCAAAGTCCAATTTTTAAGTTGACCTTTTTCTACTCATGTAAGCCCTACCTCCACTCACCCCTCTGCTATCATGATTATTTATCCTTCTCTAATATGTTATCTCACTCTTTTTTTTAACCTCAATGGAAAAAAGTCTGTACTTTGATATTAATTTACAGTAATACTGTCCTTAATAAGTGTAGTATAATATAATATAACTGAAACAGTTTAATGCAATTAAAAAATTACGCTAAAGTGAAAAAATAATGTTTCATTTAATTAAAATTTAGATATAATCGTATTTATGAATGCGTAGGTATAAGGAAAACAACATAAGAAAAAGTTTTGATTGCGACTAGAAATAAACTCCAAAGCAGGACTCAGAGCCATCGGATCGTCTTTTGTCAATATACCCATAAATTTAAATAGGCTATTTTTGTTTCTTCTATCGCTTCACTCAAAAGTCAATAAATTCTTTCAGTAATATGTTCATAAATAGCCAAATGTTTTTATTTGACGTTTTTCTTCCCAAAATGCTTTTTTGCATATTTTAATGGACGAAACGGCAATAAGGAAAAATATTTGAATAATAAAGAAAATTTATCCTGTTGATTACTTAGTGAACCTGTTTTAGGATACATAATTTGTGTGTTGGGGTAGTTGGAATAATGGGCCTATTAACATTTCTGATGTACATAATATTGGAGAAAATAAATTTTAATACTCTGATACATCCGTTTGCATAAATGTTAATTAATGCACAATAAAAACAGGAGTTTAAAACGATTGGCTATTTGTGTTACCTCTTCGTTCAAGAACGGAAAATTGTGTTCTTCATTTTTGTCAACAACAAAAAATTATTAACTATGAGATCAGACTGCACAGTTGAATCCGATCGTATGTATGATAAAACTGTGCAGTTGTTGAACAGTACAGTCAAACTGATATCTATTCAAAAATCGTTTAGATAAACTGTGTGGTTAGTTGGAAGTGTGCAGTTAGATTGCCTGTCTGTACCAGTATTGCGCAGTTCTGTCAATCAGCCAGTCAGTAAACACTTGGATTTGGAAGGTAAAAATATAAAATTATAACTAAGATAAAACGAAAAGAGAAGCAGCTTATAAAGATCGTTCAGAAAATTGAAAGAAATAGTGCCCCAAGGAAGTAAAGAATCAGATGTAAAAAAATAACAACCCACGTTGTATTTTAAAAAAGGACAAAAATATGTGGAGGCATAAAAATCTGTTTCGGGTGCAGAAGATATTTACGAACCGAAGTCTTAATTATCATAAGACGTATATAGTCGATTATTACTGACTGATTGCACAGTTTTAACTGAGCGTCAGCGAATATACAAATAAATTACCTTAAAAAATCTTTATTTTTTTATTGAAGAGTTTAATAAATTGAATCATCGCTTACCTGCTTATTTATTTTTAAATTTTATTTTCTTAACAGCAGGGGACATTTCATCAATAATTTTATTGTGTATCCAATTACTTCAATAGTTAATATTTGATGGTTATTTTATGGTTCCAGCAAACCTAACCGAATTAAAAATGTCAATATTTTCTTCCCTTTTTCTTTATTTTTAATAAAAACATTTCCGGGTTACGGATAACCTGACAATATTTAAAAATCTCCTACTTCCACCACAGTAAGCGGAAGATATGATTCTTGTGTTGTGATGGAGGACTTAGCCAGCCGAGAAATCCAACATGCAACACTCAGCCACTGACCGGTCGAATATGAAAATGTATTTTGTTTATATTTGTCATTAGGTTTGAACAACTTACTCTTAATTAAAACCAGGATTACAAGATCATATATCAATAATTTAACTTCGTGGTTTTAGATTTAATAAGCACTGGATTAAAATACCCTTTGAATAATTACGTATCAAGAGATAAAATCTTTACAAATCACGTTTTTAGCACCTGCATAATATTTGATTTCAAATATAATATTTTACTTTATATACAAATAACGTGTCAATTAGTTAATTTATTTTATTATTTAGGTGCTAAAGAGTATCGGTATTAAATTGGCTTAGAATATTTAGCCAATATAAACCAAAAAAAAAGATAATTGTAGATAGTAATTAAATAATTTATGACATGAGAAACTCGAGTCAAACAGTAAAATGAATTCCCGAGTGCAAATGCTAATTGTCTTAATAATAATACATGATCAACCAAAATGCAAATGATTCTACAACAAGTATATTGAATAGTAATGACTATATTTTATGCGTAGGATACTTTGTGTCTAGTCCTCCCACTTTTTCGTAATATGACGCCATCCTGCCCAATTTCGGTTTCCTCAAATTTAATGTATAATATACCAATCCAGCCATCGATAAACATCTTATTTTATTATTGTAATCTCGTATGAATCTATTTGAACATCACTGTATTATCTTTCATCAATGTGGACGGGTTGCTTAACGGAAATTTAACGGATACCTTTCAACTCAACAAAAACAAAATGGCACTCGATGGACATTTGATGAAAATGTAAATGTGAAACAACTGACCCCAAGTTGTTGTTTTATAATATTTTTCTTAATTTATGTCGGTCAAACAAAAAAATTAATATGGTTATTTAACGAATTAATGACTATGTTACATTTAATGTATGTTACATTTAATGTTGTGACATTTAATGTATGTTGCATTTAATGTATGTTACATTTAATGTTGTGACATTTAATGTATGTTACATTTAATATATGTTACATTTAATGTACGTTACATTTAATGTATGTTACATTAATGTTGTGACATTTAATGTATGTTACATTAAATGTATTTGCGTTTAATGTATATTGCGTTTAATGTATCGACCCTTTGGAATAACAAGTTCCATCTGTGGCGGTAGCGTCATGCGATAGTGGGATCTAAATTAAGCTACTTTAGAGTTCATTATCGCAAGACTTTACCGTAACAGATGGGGAACCTTGTTATTCCAAAGGGTCGGTTTGTTACATTACCGTTTAATTTCTGTAAAACAACTAACCCAAAGTTACTTTTTTTATAATATATTTAACTTAAAGTTGAAAGTTTTTCACTTGAGGAAAATACATAAATAAATGCAATGTTTAACTTGTTCAAATTTGAAATTTGTTCCGCAGTGGAAGTTCCTCTCATTATTGCCCTGTTTGTGTGGTAATAGTTAAATGACCATAATATTTGGAATTAATTTTCACATATAAATAAAAAACAGTCCCGGGATACATCTTTTGTGCCACGTACTTATCTGCGTTCGCGGACTGCAAAATTGAAAACAAAAAATAATCTTAACTCCAAACAGAATAGATTTTTTTCATGTTACCAATGATGTTTTTATTTTACAGAAAAGAAAACCGTCATAAAAGGAATTAATGGAAAATTTAAATCCGGTGAACTGACGGCTATCATGGGTCCCTCAGGGGCAGGCAAATCTTCGCTCCTCAACATTCTCACAGGATTTCAGTAAGTTCTACTAAAAATTATTCTTTTAATAATTAGTTGAAAATAATATTGTTTATGCAATTAAATTTGAAATACGAGATCTACAAAAAGGGAAGAAAAAAATATAGGTCCCAATGGCCGAGTTGGTTAAGCCGTTGTGTCCTTGAGAGACAAGTTCGACTGTTCTAATGTGAGTTCGAGTACCTGTTGCGACCGTAACCTTTTTTTTTAATTTTCTGTGACTTGTTCCGTTTCGTGTTTCATATAGATTGATTAGTATTATCTTCTTTCTCATTGATAGTATTCTTTTAAATTAAAATATTTAAATGTAATTTTATTACCTACCAAAGCGAACTTTCCATTTTTGATAACTGCTTTAAATACAAAAATCCAAAAATTTTTAGATATGTAATTCTTCTTCTTCGATGGCGCTACAGCACATATCGAGCAATGACCTCCCGCAACATTCGCCTCCAACTACTCCTGTCCTCAGCGGCTGACTTCCAGTTTGTTACCTGGAGAAGCTGTGCTGCATCCCCTCTTATCTCGTCTTCCCACCTTATTCTGTGTCTTCCCACTTTTCTCTTTCCAATTTATCCGGTTTTTTTTCTTATGATTTGCGTCATGCAAATATTTCTAGGAAAATTAGGGTATCTTTTACGATGTGAATTTTAAGATGATTTTTTTCTGGAAAACTAAAAATAAATTCAATTATTTTATTAGAGTAATTTACAAAAAGTATTTTAAAAGATAAGTATTATTTTAAACTAAAAATTCTTCATTATAAGTTAAAAAAACAGGAGTTATGATTTTTTTTTAAAGAATATCTCTCTTTTCGCTTTTCTGAACAATTAACGTGTTGTCCTTTGCAGCATTTCAAATTTCCGCCATCGATATAATCAAACTTCGTTAAGTAATAAAAAATTTCTTCTTATATTATGGAATAAAGGGATTTTCACTCTGATACTATATACGTGGAGTCCGGGGGTAAAGTGCATTAACTTCGGGAGGTGATTCTTGATAGTATAAGCAAAAAAATAAAAATAACTTTTTTCGAAATTCCAACTTTTAGGGGTACTTTTTTAGTCAAAATATAAAATTAGTTCGGCGTGTGCGGCCAGCACTATTATTTTATGCTGTTACGATACGGGTGAATCACAACCATCCAACATTGCCACAATCGCGACCGGCCTACTCACAGTAAATTTATCGGGTAATTTTGTACCTTATACTAAGGATTTTTTACATCGGAAAAAGTCGTCAACCTTTTTTTACTCCTACTGTAATGTTTTAGGATCTACTCAAATATTAGAAAGGAGACTCTTTTAATAATACACTTTGTTTTTTATCGAACAAGTATTAAATTTTATTGACACCGAAATAATACAACCCAAGGAATTTAATTTCCCCTTAACGGAACTGATATTTGTTTCTTTTCAGGTGGTTTGATGCAGAAGAGACCAATAATTAGCATTACAAACAATATATTAATTTCAGCTCTGTTGGGAGGGGTGAAAGTAGCCTGCCATCTATCTTAATAATCTCAAACTATTTATTCAAAATCTTATGTTAAGTTCTGACCTAGATTCAAACCTTAACCACGTCCCGAATCTTGTAGAATCACCTTTCGAAGTTAATGCACTTTACTCCCGGACACCCTGTATTTGCAGAAAGTGAAACTGGTTCTGACATGCAAAAATAAACGAAATCTTTTAATTAATCTACTAAAAATATATCTTTACGTCCCCTTAAAAAATCTCAAGAAGTTGTATCTCATAGTTACAAAGAGATTATTTAACACATCGTCATCTTTTTTATGTGGAATGCTAAAAACCATATTTTCTTTTACCTAAGGCTATCATCGTCTAGTGGAAAAATGTCACTGTCATGGCCATAGTAAATGAACACTTTAATTTATCAATTTATATTTTTGATTACCCTTGCATAATCATTGCCGTTATTTTGACGACATTTATCATATTATCTAATAACACAACGATCCAAAGTTTATTGCCGATTTAATAATTTGCATGCTATTATTTAAATGTATAAATTAACTCATTTCCATTTGAAAAGTATTACTTAAAAGACAACAAGGTCACTGTGAAATTTGAATAATAGGTATTTTAAAAAAACTGTTGCTGACTGACTAACTGAGCAAAGAGGACAACTGCACTTCAGGCTGGTAATTCATAATAAGGCTAATAAAATTTTCTTGCGTAGTATTTTAGTGACGTTTAAATTAAAAATTGACAATGGATAAAAATCGTTTTGATTTCATTAATATTATTTTACTATTGTTACATACCATGTTTAAATTTTAGTTTTCACTCTTAATATATTAAAATGAATGTTTCTTTGTTTGTTGCTTATGCTTTTCGAATTCATTTAACCGATTCAGATGAAACTTTGGTGATTTGTTGTGCGCATACCCGCGAAAGTTTCTATATATAATTGTGAGCTGTAGCGTTATGAAATTTGTATAAAAAATTATAATAGGAGCTCTTTGAAAAATGTATGTGTTTCATTACTGGCGGAAGGCCGGAAAAGGGAGGTCACAGAATGGGGAAAGCGGGAAACGGTGGAAGGGAAGGAGATGCGGTAGGGGAATGGGGGTGGGAACGAGGACGCACGAGAACGGATACGCAGGGGAGGGGTGGGGGACGAGGGATTGAAAAGGAGACATTGTAACGGTAGGGGATAGCAGGAGTAAATTTAGAAATAATTGAAAATTCATTACAATAATTGAATATCAAAAAGCACTTCAATAAACAGAAATTACACTTTCTTTCTTTGGGTGGTATTGCTACGCATACCGGTTACTTAGTAGTATTTAATAATGCTCTAATTATTTAAAAAAGGTTTATTTATAAATAAGTTATCCTGTGTAATTATTATGACGTTAAATACGCAATTAAAACAACATTCACGCGTCATAACAATTACACAGTTAAACTAGTTTGAATTAACCTTTTAGGTTGTATAATAATTATAATATTATTAAATATAATATTTTTACGAATGTATTAAAAAATACACAAATCACTAATGAATAATTAAACACATTTATATTTCGAAATTGGAAACATAGAATTGCAAATTATTAGGGTGTTTTTACAATATTCTGAATCTCGTTGTGTTTAAATTATTATATTAATTTGGGAGGCGGGTGAGGCTACCGAAGCCACGGAAACATTTATTGCATAACCAGGTCACCCCAAGTGGTTCGCTACATTTGGTGACTTCGTAGGGATTCATGTGGTGAAATTTGTCTTTGTCCTTCCGGCGCATGCGTTTGCCCGCCTACTGCGTGGCATATCGGATCGGGAAAGACTGGTTTAGGGAGACGTTCTGGTCTCAAAATCGAGCCTGATTTTCTCGACCTTTTGCCTTGCACCGTAGCAAAAGGAATGGATTCATATTTACGTCACTGCTGACCCCAGATACTTACCCGTCCCTCATATCTTTTTCCTTTCTAGAACTTCATCTCCTTCCTTTCCATAAAAAGACCCTTCTCACATTTTCCCTATTTAAAGACAGGTCCTTAGAAATTTCCTGTTTCTCCTGTGTTAACTAATGAAAGGCAATAAAGATTCCCCATAGACTGGATGTTTTATTTTTTTTCCTGCATAGTACCATATTTTAATTACATTAGGAAATATTTCCTTGTAGACAATATCTAATATTATCCTCTTTCAAGTAATCAATCATAATTATATAAGACAATACAATGTGTATTTTGCTTGCGGGCACTGTAAAGTACACAATTAGTCTAACCTTGCGCAACTTGTTCAGTCGTTTAAAATAATTTATCTCTATTATTAGAATTTATAGAAGTATTAAAGTCTCTGTCAGGGGTAGGCGTTCAATCTATTGGGATACGGAGAAAATTACCTAATTTTATAAGTATGACTATTATATTCATCGCGCGATGAAGATTGTGAATATTATTAATAGATAATTATCATTCTTAAATAGTTTGGTAAGGGGTTTTAAAAGTTTCAACATCAGGATAGTTTATTTCCATCAGTGTAGTTTCATGAATAGTGCACAATTCCAAAAAAATACTATTTAAAATAAGTATCCTCGTATGCAGTTAAGCACCATGCTGATTGAAGTGGGAGCTTTATCAAAAATCAATCCAACTAAAAATCTTTTGAGTTCATAAAATTATTTTATCTGCCGTCATCGACGTGTAGCGCGATCTCCTGATGACAGTAGATAGCATAGATATAACACTTATGTAGACAGTAGTTTGGTTTTACAAAGAAAAAAGAAGCACGTTCCTCTTTTAAAATCATAGAAAATCCGCGTAATATTTTTTGTGATATCTAGGCTTGCGACCTATATACGGATTATGTACCAAGCTTAAAATCAACCGGTATACAGGGTCATCATAGCTGAGCGATGTTGATGAGAATGAACCGTTTTAGCAAAATAGCAACTGCGTACGTGATTTTGGACACGCTTTTACTGTGCATTGGTCCTAAATAGATTATTTCTGCAAGTTCCACAAAGCGCCAAATTTAAAAAACCAGTTAAAAGTTTTTCTATTTTCCAACTTCTTCAATTTATTCTTTCGTTAACAGAATATACAATAGTGCTTTTACTGTTTGGGATTTGGACATATTTCTGTCAGGTGTCTTCCATAAAGAAAAGGACAAACCATTGTGTACACACTGTGCTGGTGATCATTCCTACAAAGATTGTGCTAACAAAAAAAATAACCTAAATGTAAAAACTGTGATAACAAAAATAAAAAAAATGAATTGGAATATTGACATCAGGCATTACGCAAACGATAAAACGAAATGCAATGTGTATTAAAAAATGATCATTTTAGCAAAAGAAAAATAGAATATTGGCTAGAAATTACATTAAACCTGTCTCAAAGTGGATATAGTGTTATTATAATATCTAGATATAAATTTTTCTCGTAGAATTTGCTACATTTGAATAAATACAATTTACGTTATTATTGCCATTGATAAAAACCATTGTATAAAAACACTAGGTTTTCAAACGTCATCATATTCTGTTATTGAATATTCATTCTATTACATAAATATTGTTAAAAAAATTATAAAAGATCACAAAATAACTAACCATATACAAGTCAGAAGGTTCATTTTAGCACACAATCAAGGTTTTTGTCAGGTTTTTTTTTACACAATTATAATATGCATATATGCATACATATCAACTCAAGAGGCTAGCCTCGTAATGTACGGAGGCCGCTGAAGTGACCCAGGACACTAACGCCTGAAGAGGATCACGGGAAAGGACATGAGATGAGACATGATAAGATATTTAATATAGTAGACTAAACATTACATTGTTCGATTTACGTAAACTTGCAATATTAGTAACACCATAATATTATGATCATAAAAATAAAACCGGCACAAGGAATCGCGTAATCAAAACGACCATTTAATATTCTAGGTTAGCGATTCCGTGAAAAAATCTTACATTGACCTTGCCCTGACGTTATCATTAAATGTACGTACCTAATGATAAAGATTATATTTAACACTTCATTAGAAATAAATACCAACATTTCCCAGAACTGAACGGAACGGAAATATTAATTATCTCGTGAGATGATAAAAATAATGTTCGGATAATTTATATAGCGCCGTTTTTGTGAGAAAATCACCTCAAGGGCGCTTTACAACTTAATCTATACATTCAACATTTGCGTTATAACTCAGATTGATAACTGTGACTTAAAACTAATGACTAACAAAGTGACAAAACTAGTGACATAACATTAAGACTTATCTATAACTAGTGACTTAAAACTATACTTATTTAAATGACCGAGTGGGTATTTACTCGTATTACGAGATACACTCTTAACGAGCACAACCTGTAAGTATGTAATGGTAAGTATAGTGAAACATTTTGACGGGTCAGCGTCTAAGTTTGCATCGCTTCTGGTTCTCAGCCAGGCGTCGTGAGTTCAAATCCTAGGCTTGCCTTTTTTACATTGGATCCACTCAGGAGGCCTGAAGGAAAATAATTATCCTCATCCCTCTACTGCGATGCAAGGCGATGACATTCCGAGAGAGTCCTGTTGGAGAGGTCTAAAAGTCTCACTCAACCAGTCTCTCCCGATCTGGCATGCCATGCAGATTGTGTACAGATGCATTCACCGCCAAGACCCGAACAAACCTCACTCCATGAACCTCGGCACCCCTGCTAAGTTAACAAATTGAATTATGGTAGGGGTGTTGGTTATCTACTAAATGGTTCCCGGGGCGGCGGTACCCAAATTAATTGATGGCTAAGTCCTCCACCACGACACAAGCAACATTTTCAGCTAACAGTGATTTTCAAATATTTTCGGAAATGTTTATATTTCTTTTAAAAAATATTAACAACTTTATTCCCCTTGGAGATGATTTGACATTTTCACGACCAAAAGTATTATCGTGATAAATTTTTGGGTTGTTATGCCATATTACGATGATCGCAACTGCCCTGATGATGGACATTGTAACACCGTCCGAAAAGTTAGAAAATGGACGAAGTGCAACACGGTATTATAACCCAAATATTGCTCGTGAAAATTAATTTTATTATTTATTCATAAAAACCAATTTGGTTTTAAACAATCACGTTCATCTTCAAAAACACTTTTTCGGACGTCATGCGTAACTTTTTTGTTGTTATTTATATAAATTCCATCATGAATTTATTTGGTTTTGCTTCCTGTATTCTAATTATTATATAATTGTGTTTTTTTGTTTTATATAATTCAGTTCTGTTAAATATATTAATTTCTTATCAGAAAAAGGAAAAATGTAAATAGTTGTTTTTTTTATTTTAATATAATAATAAACATAAAAACGATAAAATTCAACTGTTGTTTTCCCAAAGGTTAATAAAGGGATATTTTTTTGCTTAAAGTTATATAATAACAATGATTTTGTGTTCATATTTATAATAAGTGCACATCCATTGTCTCATTATTTCATAAATTTGTAGAGTTTGGGATATAATAATTTACGAATTATATAACTATATCTATATACACGGCGTCCAGAAACACGTAGAACAATGAGGGAAACGGGTCAATCTACATCACTTTTAAATCCATTTATTGTTTTTTTTTTTGTACAACTTTTGTATTCGAGTAAATGGAGTCCAAAGATAGAACTTTTTAGACCAAAATTGAAGAAAATCAGTCCCTAGAGGGTTGCGTCAGCTAACTCTTTTAAAAAGTGATGAAGCGTGGACCCGATTCCAAAAGCTTTTTAACCTTTTAGATACCGATTTGTTTTTTAATATAACTAAATAATTTTAAATATATATTCTGTTTTGCATTTGTCTCACTCCATGTGTATATATAAGCACATACAATGTATTCTGATGATTAAATTAGCTTTTACCCTGATTTTGCTTGTTTTAAATTAAGTCGCTCGGTGTTAAAAAAATTATGAAATTTCTTTTGTTTTATTTCTTTAATGTGTCCAACCACATTAGGACCTTTTTTACCAAAACATATTTCTCGCATCCCATAGAAAAGTGTCGTAAGTCAAAAAAGTTAATTTTACACGAGAACAAAACCAAATGAATGAATGATTTGTTTATTGTTTATTTGTTTATTGAGGCATTTTAAGTAGGTACATAGTTATCTGTGTCCTAATACAATCCTTATATATATATATATTATATATACATAATTGAAGTAATTCATTTACAAAATACCAATCACATATTTACGTAATTTAATTTTAAATGTTTTTTATGTTTTCTTCTAATTTTATTTCTTCTGGTAATTCTCCAAATATCTTCAACGCTCCGTACATCAACGAAATTTGACTCTGTGTTTTTTTCCTGAAGGGGAATCTCAGTTCATTTCTTTTCCTCGTCTCATATCTGTGTTTGTTCTGCATTTTATCAATTTTTCTTAGAAATTCAATAGATGTATAGCCATTGATTATCTTGTAGATTAACAATATAGTATTGAAGTAAATAATTTGTTTAAAAGACAAGATATTTAACTCCTTCAAAATTTTCTTAATTTTTGTGTACCTATTTTTCTTCAATATAGTTCTCATAGCTCTATTTTGTAGAATGGTCATCTGTTTCATTAAACCGTCGTTGGCTAAGAATAGAATACTGCTACAGTAATTTATGTGTGGTACAATGATTGCATTGCACACATGAACAAGCGTTCGCATCGAAAAGAGATACTAAAGACATATTGGAGAGATGGAGTGAACTAACTTATCGGCTTTCGTGGGGCATGGATAATCACAATTACTTTACTTTTCAGTGATAAAAAGTAAAAAAAACTTCTTTTCTACGGGGCGTGCGATTTATCGGTTAATATTTTTATACATAAAGTGAACGGTTTAGCACAAAATGCACTCATCCTCGTTAGTGACATCTAAGTTATGAATTTGATAGTCGATAGCGACCGTGAGAGTCTATTAGTAAGATCGATAAAACACAATATTTTGCAAAACAATGACGTAAATAAAGAAAACTAATAATCATTGACAATGTGGGCGTAATAAACAGAGCTGTGGGTTTTTACAACATAACACATTTCAATTAAGTATTTGCAGCTGCGACACAAGTTCTCTGATTTCATTTCAAACATGAGGTCTTTATGATGCATATAGTTAGCCGTTGTGATGATTCAGTAATAAATCAATAACATAATGTTTGATGTAAGATAATTTGAAGCGATTTGCTAAAAACTCTACGTTTTAAATGCTGTTCAGAATATTTAAGAGGTAAATAATTTAGGTAATAAATAATAAATAATTTAACCAGAGAATACCGGAAATTAGTCCTTTTTAAATGAAATTCTAGATCTATTGACTCTTTTTTACAAAAAAAAAACATAAAATGATTTTGAAAGATTGTTATTTTATCTGGCAAACGCGTTTTTTAAATTTTGAAAAACTAAGTTTATTTTCAATAAACTAAGGTTATAACGTTGGTCCTTGGCAGATTTGTTCAATTTTCTAACGAGATATTATATTATACAACATTTCAAATCATATAATCGTACAAAAAATAAATCAATGCAAAATCTAGTAAACACATTTATCAGAATTTTAATTTTAGTTAAATTAAAATCTTTAAAAAATAAATCCGAGAATGTGTTTTGTGACAAAAATACCTCAGTTTGTTCTATTTATTTAAGTTCTTACAAACTAAAATATTTCAGATTTTTTTTATACACTTATTTTGTTTAGACATTATTGAAAAATCATAAATACTTATAATCAAAAAATACTTACAAGAAGTACACGATATTTAATAATCATCGTGCGTTTTGAGCGTTTATATTGCTTACTTGAATGTGGGTATATATTAAAGCAAGTTTTTAATGAAATAAATCGATATTAAATTTTTAATTTAAAAAAATTAAATAATCGATCTTTCTCATCGGAACCTCCCTGTACAGTTGGAAACATTTTTAAACTTTTATCCTCAGCCTCTGGTCAATGGCTCCTAAAGATCGTTGAACTCTTAGCCAATCGGGCCTCGGGCCTATTTTGTCGGAAGGTCAAAATGTTTCCACTTTACAATAATATCCAAATAAACGGATTATTTCTGAACGCATCCGAAAACTAAAAACTGTATTTTGAAAGTTATTGAAATACACTCTAATTTTTTATAATTCGAAATGAACATATAATTTTTGAAATATAAAAATTAGAGTGCAAACATAATTTTTTTTTAAATGACTCACCTTAATTTTTTTCTAACTAAAATTGTTGATACCGAAAAAAATAAAAACAAACACATATTTTATTAGGTAAATGTATTATAAACGTTGTTGTCATCTCTCTTTTTCTCGTTACATGTTAAAATAATTTTTTTTGTAGTTTCATAAAAAAAATCCCAAATTGTAGTCGGGAGCTTTGGTTTCACAAAGGTGTGTAACATTTTAATTATTTTGTGGTTAATTTTTAGATTTGAGTATAAAGCATGATATTTTCTCTTTCTAACACCTCATTTAGATCATATTTCTAACTATGATAGTAAGGGAGGCACAACGATTTCTATGAGATCGATATGAGTTTTTTTATATAAACGCCGCACTAAAGTCCCAACTGCTTCCGTCTGAAGCCAGTGCGATTATGGAATCCCTAGTTGTGAAATGTTGTGAGGTTGAAGGTGGTAGCGACAGGAAAGAGATGGGGGAGATGAAGGTGGGGAAGTACCTGGCTATTCAGATCTGATCGCCAAACACGACTAAAGAAATTTCAAGCAACGTTTCAATTCTGAATGGTGGTCTTACACCAGGGCGATACTTAGAGTATCTTCCACTATGGAACGTGCCGCAAATATACTATATATTGTGTTTCAATTATTAATGATGAAATAACTCACATTATTCAAATTTATTTGCGCACGCCGGGTTCGAACCCACGACCTTCGGGTTGTGAGTCGAGAGCATTAGTCAAAATTGTTCCGAAATGCTAATTAGCGTAAGGGGTACAAGTGGGTTAACAGCTACTTCCTATTGCGCTAAGAGGTTATATTAGCCATTTTTTTGTACCAAAAACATAGTAGATGCATACTTAAAAACGAAGTACTTTTTTAAAGATTTTTTTTTTGGACAAGGCCAAAAAATGAAGAACATAATACAAATTTACGACAAGTACTGAAAAGTATGACTAACGTTATAAAAAAATTACGTTCTTCCTAGCATGATAAATCAGTGAATATTAACCACCTAAGCAAGTATATCGACACTTACCTGTCTGGTGAGTAATAAAAATTTACTTGTGTTTATTATTCGTATACACGCGGAATTTTATTACCTGCTAATGCAAAAAAAAATCATTTACCGTTACCGGACAAAATACGTACTAACGGTTAAAAAAATCTTCATTCGGATATGATTTTAGATTTACACGGCCAAAAGTATTTTTGTTATTTATTTTTGGGGTGTTATGCCGTGTTACGCTATCTCCTTCTTTAGCCAACGTTTCGGACGACGTTACAGTGTCCATCATCAGGGCAGATGTTTAATGATCTTATACACATCTGCCCTGATGATGGACACTGTAACGTTGTTCGAAACGTTGGCTAAAGAAGGAGATAGCGTAACACGGCATAATACCCCAAAAATAAATAACAAAAAACCTTCATTCGTGTTTTATTAAAGCTGGATTTCCTGAAAAGGTTTGGCTTAAATTTTTTCTTAACAAATGGATTTAACAATACAGCTGCTAAGAGTTAAAGACTTTAAGGCCCGGTAGTAATCGCGCAAAAGTTAAAAGAATACTATTAATATATTATTAAAAACGTTAATGTTTAAGTGAAAATTGTGAAAATGTTTAATAAAACACGACTCATTAAAAATAGAGCAAAAATCTCGTGGGAAATGTCTTAAATAGCATTTAAAGAAACAATGTGAAATTTTTCATACATATAACTTATAAAATAACAGAAAAAACGTGTTAATAATAATTTTCGCACCATTTATTGCGATTGTTTTCTATCAAGGGAGTTTCATATAATTACCGTTTCGTCCTAGCAAACATAAAAAATAGCACATATAATTTTAGAAACTTAAAAACGAGAGTGTTTAAGAAAAATATGTTATAAAACGGTAAAAATTCGGAATGCCGTGGCTTAAATCGCCAAATTTATAAAATGCCATGCACAAGTTAGTAACATTATTCAAATTTTTTTAACCTTAAATCCAAAATTTAAACTACACATCATATCAGACAAGTAGGAAGGTACCAAAATAAGTTTATTAATTAATAACTCGTCATCTCGTTCAAATTGACAGACTTAGGTTAGGTTAGGTGAGGTTTTGTTAGGTTGGTTCACCTTCTCAGACAGTCGTAGGTATCCATAAAGTAAAAAACCGTTTATCTTTACCTTCATTGCCTTCATTACCTTCATAACCCGCGACATAAAAATATAGACAAATAACTTATAAATTTTTTAAAGTCATTTCACAAAAATTCTCCAGTCGTAAAGATTCCTACAGTCTTCCAAAATAAGTATCAGCTCTAATTTTGCCTCTAATCTTCTCAAAAATGTTATATCAATAGTAATTGTTTGGTTCGCTTCGTTTGTTATCCAAAAAATGGCTCCCCGGGCGACGGTATTATACCCTAACCCAAATTTTATTTCATTCTACCTATTATATTACACTATAATAGGTAGAATGTATGCATTATACTATTCAGAAACAAGAACCACGTAAAACATACATACTATCAGACTCATTACCATTTTGGAAAGCTGAACTTAAAAAAACTTTTTTTTTTAACTTTTTTTTTATAAACGTATATTTTTAATGGTATTAAAGGATTATTAAAAAACATGCTTATTTAAAGATCTTATATTTATGTAAAAAACATGATGTATAAAAAAGTTTCTGAGGAGGAAAAAAAATAATTATTTTCGTAATATACAAGCTGTCCGGGTGAAGTGCATTAACTTCGGATGGTGATACTACATGATGGTAGGAATAAAAAAGATTAACAATTTTTTCGAAATTCCAACTTTTTTTTCCCATACAAAAAGACGTATGTATTAAAAATCCTTAGTGTAAGATAGAAACTTACCCGATAAAATTGCGGTGATTCAGCCGGGCGCGTTGTGGCGACGTTGGTTTTGATTGGTTTGTATAGTAATGGAGGAAAATACCTAATAGTGCGGGCACACGCCGTACTAATTTTATCTTTTTACCAAAAAATTTTTACTTACACTAACATGTAGAATCACCTCCGAAGTTAATACACTTTACCCCCGGACATCCTGTATAAAGGGTTTATAACAAAAAAATAACTTACTAACTAACTAACCGTTACGCCGTTTCTCAGCAGGGGTTGGCAGAAAGGACGGTTTGCCAAACAACTCGGTCTTGGCATAAACTCCTCACCGCATTCACATTCACACATCGTCTCATACAAACTCTTCTATTATTCTGACTTTTGACATGGCTCAATTCAAGTATCTGATTCACTCGATCGTGCCATGTCTTCTTCCTCGGGCGTCCCCGACTTATTCTACCATTCACGTGAAGTGTGCATTGAATTAACAGTAATTTCCGTCTGTAACATCTCTAACAAGAGCTGTTTGCAATAATTGTTTTAAACGTATTTAATATTTAAAACAGGTTCATAATTATTTCAAAGAAGCAATGGTATTACATCACTCTATTATAACATTGTTACATAATTGGATATCTTCTATAGTTCCATTTTTGTGGAAAATCAAGAACTCGACCTTTGGGAAGCTTGGCCTTTGGGAAAAATCCATATTCCGCGAACAATTTGCACTTCCTGTACTGTTGTTTTCCATCGACGTCTGTTGATAACTGTCGACGTTTGCACTATTAAAGTGGCGTCTGATATTATAATAAAATTAATTTAAAACTTTTTCCAATCTAATTTATTGATCGTAACCGGTTTCAGCTTGTCAAAGTCATCTTTAGGCTGAAACAAATTATTCTATGCCTACCAATTTTATACGAAACATATTAGAGAGGGGGCGAGGAGGGTGGTCTACAGGGATTTTATTCAATTATTGTCTTATTACATTTGTTGCTAAGCGGTGTTTTTGACTGTCCCACTTTCTAATTATTTTGGTTATTACCAGTAGGCTAATTATCTAGGGTTGGTAGCTTACATACTTTAGTATTGTTTGGGTAAAATGAATCGTTAGCAACCTAATGTTATTGTCGTCAAGTCTTTTATTAATTAAAATCGTTTTTATATTTATAATGATACGAATTTTTGATTAATCGATTGATTTTTAAAAGGGGATACATTTGGGGTTGAATTATTCTTATAATGGACCTAATATAAACAAAATACATATTTTTTTACTTAGAACGTGTGATAGAAAATTACAATGGATATAAGAGCGGATATTTTGCAAATGATTCTAATTTCTTATTCATTACTGTAGCGTTCTGTTATTTACTACAGACACTAATACAGATTCTCCAATACTTTGGATGGAGATTACTTTTAGGAATAATAGATAGTTTGTTATTATCTGCGTTTATTATGCACTTCGCGGTTTACAATGTAGATCTCGTTGATCGACCTAACTATAAGCTGGCTAAATGGAATCTCATCCTCTGTTTGACCCCCTCTTCGTTCCCACAGGTACTGTCCTACCTGCCATCTGGCGGAATCTAAGGACAGCTTTTAGCACTGCCATCTATGTCTACAAGCAGGAAGCTTTTAGATACACTACAATTACAATGATATGGTCTACTTTTTTGGTTAAGCGGGTTATTTCTAATGATTCTAGCCTATCTAGTGTATTACCTTTATTAAAAGTATGGAGAACTTTAATGTCTCTGGCTTTATCAAATGAATGTTGCTTTTCTAATAGGTGTGACGCTACATTCGACAATTCACCTTTATCATTTACCCAATTTGTAAAACGTTCTTGTATAAGGATTTTGAATGATCTCCCTGTTTGGCCTATGATAATTAAATTTGAATAATAGGCCTATAACCATAGAATATAACACAAAAAGTACCTTCCATATAAATTTAAATGTAAACAAATGTTTTATTTAGCTTAACCCCCTAGCGTTCCGTCTGACTTACACCAGCTGGAAATCGCAGATCCCCATCCCATTCGAATTTGGAAAGCGCTTTGTTAGAAATTATCGGCCCAAATAATACGTCCACAAGTCACTTCTTGTGTTATTTTTTATCGTATGCCTGTAGCAGTAAAGACTCACCTACCGCCACTGCGCATGCTTAATAATCAAGTAGATACTTAGACCCAGTTATTCAGTTCGTCGCTTATGAACATATTATCTTTATATTAATATATAAAACAATCGGGTTAGTTACACCATTTATAACTCAAGAACGGCTGAACTGATTTTTATGATCTTTGATTTGTTGGATTTGTCTCCAACCCGGTTAACAAAATAACTATTAAAACATCGGATAAAATCACTGGAAAAATAATTATGAAGAAAATTATTTTTTTCATATATTTGTATGGAACGGCTTTTCAAATAATGTGCGTTGGTGGACATGATTTGAATCAATTCGAACTGTCAATAGTGTAGTGTGCCGAACATTTCGTGCTTAGTCAACAGCAAAAATTTTTTTTTAACTTAGAGTAGGTACCTATTTATTTTAACATAATAAAAACTTAATTTATTTCAGCTAATAAATTAAATTATTGATTCTGAGGTGGTACGAAGTTTGCCGGGTCAGCTAGTTATTAATAAAAATAACTCTTTTCTCATTTCTATACTCTACTTTCTGCGAAAAAATAAATGATAAAATACGTTACTAAGATAGAAAAGTGAATAAATCTCTTTTTTTCTGAACAACTTCCCCAGCACCATCACCCACCCGTTTCACTGGGCTCAAGGGCAAATCTTGATTGTTGAATCTATGAATTGGAAACCTTTAAATTGCAAAAAACTATTTCAACAAAAATACGAGCCAAATTAGCCACAATGTTTACAAAAAAATAAGTGTGAGAATGCCTATCTCCCATCAAATTATATAAATTCATATTCATAATTATAATTATAATAAAAAAGCTTTGAATTCCAAATATATTTTACAGTTTTAGCGACCTACAAAATGTAGGTCATTAATGTTTTCTAAAACCTTCTATAATTATTTTGTTTTTTAAATCTATGCCTTTCTAGAAATGAACACTAAATACCGTGAAAAGCATGTCAATATAATAATCTTCCTATTTTAATGGCTAATAATGTCATTTTAGTGGTTCGGTAATCTATATAGGCTTGGCAGGTTTTTGTTGCTGTACTGTACGCTATAAAAGTAAAATATATAAAACTATACGGTATAATGTGTAAAGTATGATAGTTTTTAGTACTGTATTCTTTGGTTGTCGTTCTGCCTTTATTGATAAATTGGATGGGTTCGTTTATTGTACAGAAGTAATGGATTAAAATGGATCTACCGAATAAATTCTTAACACAATTTCACATTATATATATTATTACATATTAGTGACGCACTTTTTACGCTGGTAATGCTTTTGTATGTAATGAAATGTATATTTTCCCTAAACTTTAATCTTGATAAATAGATTTCTGAAAATAGTCACCTCAAGTGCATCAATAATTAAATGGATATTCTATAAATTTACTAAAATCAAGGTCGAGTTATTTTAAATTCATAAAAAATTTTCTGGAGTTAACACACATTTTACTTAAGTAAAACAAATAACTTTGTGTAAATCACTATAATCACATGTTATAATATCTACATGTTTTAAAACCGATGGTTTCTTTTTTTATTATTTCTGGCTTCCCTTCAAGGGTGTTCTAGACCATCATTTAAAATTATGGATAAATGAAAGGTGAATTTTAGTATTAATTTTATTTAAATGGACAAATTCAAAATTATAATAAAGATTGGTCGAGTTCAGACTTAGAAGAGATGAGATATTGAATGGAGGGGAGACAATTTTTGATAAGGGTTGGTAGAAGAGAGGATATTTGTTAAGAGAGGGACATTAAAAAAATATGTGATCCAAAGTTCCCACTTCTAAGACCACAGTGTGTACAATCTGGGGAGTCAAGGACATGCATTTTAAAAAGGTGAGAAGGAACAGAACAATGTCCGATTCTCATACGAATAAGTGAGCAAATTTCTTTTTTGGAAAAAATGGGGAATTGTTAAAACCATGGTATCTATGGGATAGTCCTTTTTATTGAGGCATAGAAGGCTCCCTTGGATTGACTAGAAATATGCCAATACTCCGCCCAAATATTGCGGGATCTATCTTTGATGATAGAAAAAATGTCAGATAGGGGAATGTGGTTTACGAGAGTAACAACAGGGTTGGAACTCCTTGCTTTGCCAAGGCATCAGCAATATCATTACCCATGATGCCAACAAGTCCAGGAATCCAAATCAGGGTTACGGTTTTTCCAGAGCTTTGAATGGAGGCTATCAGCACTCGAATAAACCGTTGAAAGTAATCATCAGGATGAAGAAGAGGACTGGATTTAAGTTTTTGGAGGGAACTGAGAGAGTCGGAGAGATCAAGGGAATGTTCAACATTATTCTTGATGATATCATTGAGAGATTTTATTATTGCAAAGCACTCTCCTGAAAATATTGAAAATTTCATTGAAATTGGAATTATCGTGGTAAACGTTAATACCTATACCATAGTTAGGAGAGTTGGAAGATTTGGATCCATCAGTAAATAAAAGAGAAAAGTTGGGCCATTTAGATGAAATAATGTCATTGAACACATTATTGACAGTACGGGCCGAGAGATTGGAATGACTTTTAAAGATTTATCCACCATACCCAACCTTACTCATATACATAAATTGGCATCATGATGGAGACAAATATATTTAGCTACGTTCTAATATTAATTTAAGATACTTTCTAAAAACCGTGCCGCAGATGCTGTGATACTTTGAGTGCAAATCATAATAGGAAATGTGTGTCACGACCGCTACATAATGATAACCTTACTTCTACTGCAGTATAAAATGCATAGAGTTAAGCGTCAGCCGTCAGTTCTAAATTACTCATACGCGTTACACGAGGGGTAATCATCTTCTGTTTACATCTGAAGTCCTTGAAAACACATTACGAATTATATTCACATGCGTTTTTAAGGACTCACTCTCGGGGTTAAATCGTATGCATCTCTCAATGACGACATTCTGGTTATTATGTTCGTATTATTTACACAGCTGATGAATTTCTTAGTAAATTATTACTCTCTAATCAATTCGAATAAACTCTGCTAATTTATAATGTATTCAATGCGGAATGATATATCAGATTCTTTACCGTAATACTCAGGCCCGGACAAATTATAATTATCTACATTATCGATAAAACATTTATGAACATTATCGATAAACCTTTATCGACCGTACTAGATACTCTGGTTTAGTGTTTCATTTCAACCTGTTATTAGATGGTTCTTATTGATGTTACATTAGTTCAATATAATTCCATTAAAATAGAGATAATTCTGATTTACTTCTACTCAAAGTCGAATTTATTGAATTAAGTTTGTAATTGGAGCGCAAAAGTCATCACTACGCCAAAATTTTTGCAAATAGCGTCCAATGTCAGTTCTGCCTTAACATTTTATTTGATTTAACCATTCCAGACTTCTTTTTGTGTCTATGTCAGCAAGCCTCAGACTCATAGGCGGCGCAAAAATCATCTCTCTATCGGAAGATTCCATATTTTTTTGCAAAAAAGGGGCAAATATCAGTTCTACCTTAACATTTTATTTGATTTAACCATTCCAGACTTCTTTTTGTGTCTATGTCAGCAAGCCTCAGACTCATAGGCGGCGCAAAAATCATCTCTCTATCGGAAGATTCCATATTTTTTTGCAAAAAAGGGGCAAATATCAGTTCTACCTTAACATTTTATTTGATTTAACCATTCCAGACTTCTTTTTGTGTCTATGTCAGCAAGCCTCCGACTCATAAGTGGCGAAAAAATCATCACTCTATCGGAAGATTCCATATTTTTTTGCAAAAAAGGGGCAAATATCAGTTCTACCTTAACATTTTATTTGATTTAACCATTCCAGACTTCTTTTTGTGTCTATGTCAGCAAGCCTCCGACTCATAAGTGGCGAAAAAATCATCACTCTATCGGAAGATTCCATAATTTTTGCAAATGGCGGCAAATGTCAGCTTTGCTTTAACATTTTTTGTAATGTAAACAGATACAAAATACGTGCCAATAAGACACAAATCGCTATACCCCTTAAAAATGCCAAAAAAATGTTTTTTTGATTGACACTGGCCAGTGCAAATCACCAAAACTCTCGTTTTGGTGATTTGCACTGGCCGACAAGATCACCCGATTTAACCATTACAAACTTATTTTTGTGTCTATGTCAGCAAGCCTCAGACTCTTGAAGCACTCAAAGAGAATATCCGTCAAGAATGTGGAAGTTCTCTATGAGTGCTTCAAAAGTCTGAAAGGTGATGGAAAATGTCATAAATCGGACCCGTATGGTCACAATAGGGTATTTTCAAAGACGAGGGATTCTGTTGAAAATGTATGGAATATGTAAAGATCATTTTTCTGATTTTAATCATCGTACTAAAAATGTTTGTTTTTGACGTTTTCATTCAAATGTATTCATTTAAAAACGTTAAAAAACCAACAAAACCAAAACAGCCCGTGATTGCCAACGACGCTTTGTACGCACGTCATCAAACAAACAAAGTAAAACTGTCGGAAATTTTCTCAAGAACGAGCGACCCTTGTGACGTCACACGTCAAAATGCCGTTTTGGCGGGATTACAAAAATTATGACTCTCTGTAGTCAACATAAAAATAAAAGAAAAATGCCGTAATAATCGTAATTTTTTTATGCAATAAAAAAAAGAAGAATAGGGCATTCTGGCGGCGCCCACTTGGCCGATATAATTTTGTTGACTTAGTGGAAAAAAATTAAGACATCAAATAAATAAAATCCAAAAGCGGAACCAATTTTAAAAATTACAGCCAAAGAACATCGGGTGACAACTTTTGCACCATCCTGTAGATAAATATCCACGAATTTTCAAAAAAATAATATTCCAACGGTTCAAATAGGGTCACGATTTAAATAAAATTTGGCACTATAAAAAACGTTTTATCTTTCAATAATGGGTGTATGACTCGTGAAGGCGCTTTATGTATTCAAATAATTATAATAACAGGTTACAGGTATGAATTACTTATCTCAGTATGTTTAGCGTACGCGTTTATGACAAAATTATGTAACAATCGTCATTTTAATGGTTAAGTACCGGTTTACACAGGGTCAGCATGCGAAAAATCCGACCTTCGTATTTTTATTACTAATTTGGAAAATAAGTGAATCAATTCCTCAATAATAACTTTTTGCTTCCTGTGTTGTGTAATCCTACCTTGTAAAAGTAGTTCGACTCGAAAGATTGAATGGAAGTTCTAAGCTGCTGTTAAATTGTAAAAAAAATCGGAAATTAAGCTCTGTTATTCTTAAACTAATTGTTTTTTTTTTATCGATTTCCATGTTTTATTTTGCAATTTATACTCGCTAAATACCCGGCTAAGACCCGGCAGATGCAACTTAAATAAAGAAAATTTCTCATTCGTCTCCAATCCCCTTCCCCCTCCACTTCCCCTTTCGCATCTCCTTCCCCTCCCACGTCCCCCTTTCCTGCTATAATAATATAGTATAATAGATATAAGATTTTTAAGTGTATAAAAAGAAGTGCTGAAGATTTATGTCTGTTGGAATCATTCTTTTTTTCTTTTTTTAAAAAGAAAGACAAACATTCCCGGGTTACGAATAACCCAATAACATTTGAAAATCTCCTACTACCACCACACTAAGCGGAAGATGTTGCTTGTGTTGTAATGGAGGACTTAGCCAGCCGAGGAATCGAACACGGAACGCCTGGGTGGGACCCAAACGCGATGCCCACTCAACCACTGACCGGTCCAATCTGTAATCATAACAACATTTTCCTAGATAGCAATTGTTGTGTTCAAAATTTGTACGTAGGTTTTCATTGGATTGCATTTATTGCGAAATATAGTAGCATCATGAAGCCCCTTTCACACGGGAGTAAAATTTAGCTGCGCGGCGCGCGCCCAGACTACGCGTTTTTTTTTTGCTACCGACGCGGTCTAATTTTTGAACTATTATTTATTCTTTTAATAGTCTCGTACCGCAGATAGAATAACTGAGGCGAAAACTGGAACTGCAGCAAACCAAAGAAGAAGTAAAAAGATGATTAAATTTTATGGTAAAATTACAAAAAAATAAGTATGAGTATTATCTCAGATTGAAGATGATCTGTGAATATGCGAAGCAGTCATTAAAGTTCACGATAGTTCTTTTGAAGCTTGTTACAGCTTAACTCTTTGAATGTGAAGACTAAAGTCCAAATCAATATGCCGACTATTTTCATAATAACTCAATCGCTTTTGCAAAATAGTTGTACCATCTCACCAGATAAGTCATATAAAGATTTTCTCTAAATAAATACAGCACTAATGACTTTTAAAAATCGGAATTGTGGCGTGTGAAAAAGAATATAGCTTTATTTCAGATAAAATAAACATATTTTCAAGTGAAAACCACAAGTCGGAATAATATTAAGATACATTATTTCCTTACTAAGCAAATAAAATATATTTTGATATGCTAGGATAATGTTTTAGGGTTCAAAATACCATATTGAGGCAAGTACGTTGAGATGATAGCAAAAAATCCACGGTGGTTTCTAGGCACACTGAGGGACCGACCATCAAAACACGCGAATTCTATTTTACTAAAACTCACTGAATTAACCTTTATGGCAATAAATGCATGGCGCAACAAATCTTTGAGTGAACGAGGCCTTTGTATCCATCCTCTTGACATTGTCTTCTATAATAAGGAGTTGTATCATGTTGTCATCATTATCTCGTAATATGGTATGGGTGGGTCATGTCGGAAACGTCACTTACATGCGATGAGTTCCTAGCAATTAAACCAATGATCAGATGATTAAGTCTTGTCTATATATTTAGCAATTACAACTAAGTACCGACCCACACGGTATTCTGTGTCAATTACTTGTACTTAATCATTAATCATACAATCCAACAAATCCCTAACCTATGTTTACTCGCATTAAAGATGTTAAATAATACATAGAGTTGTAGAAGAGCAAAACATCAAATGGATATAATGTAAAATTTGCATTTTATTTCGGATTTTTCTCCTGAGAACATTTCCTAATAGTTACTATATTCCCAATACTTCAGACAAAACTATAAAATGTAAAGCAGGAATCTGCTTTCTGAAGAATCAAAACCTTTTGTATGGTGAACTTTGCTTTAATAATAATAAAATATATTTTGTTATGCAAAATTTAGGCATATTAGATTTGTCAAAGAATTTGTATATAAAAATGCAAAAACCAGTTATTTTAAATACATGTAACCAGTGAGATTTATCGGTCAAATTAGGAGTTCCACCGAGCCGAACCCTCTGATATGAAAATATCTGAAGTCTGCGAATTATTTTTCCATTTAATAGTCTAGTCGGTTGTTGGTTGTAGGTTGTGGTCTGGTTGTTCTTGTTTGTTTTGTATTAATTATACTTAAATAATACACTTGCGCGGATTTACTAGATGATTATTTTTGTGGAAAAGTGTGTGAAAGGGTTTAGTTTTTCCTATTGGGCAAACTAAACCCGGACCTAAAAGTCTGGTGCGTAAAAAACTCTATTTCTTCTGTTTATTCTAGAATTTATGAAGGGATTGTGCAAAGTAATACATTCCATATTTCGAAATAATACAATAATGGTCATAATAATAAAAGATACACACGAGTACTATTTGTTTTAAAGGCAACCTATTTTTTTGTCGTTAAATCTTTGAATTAGTTCATCGATAAATACATTTAAGAGATTTGGAGACATTCTTTTTCCTTGCCTTATGCCACTTTTCAGATAAAACGGGTGTTTTATCTTTATATTATTTATTAACTTATGCCACTTTTCAGGGGTGGAAAATTCACCAGACCATTTCACGACATTTTCACAAATGTGTTTTTTTTATTATTTCACCATTTGAATACAACATATCTCATTAATATTTAAAAACATGTTAAGAAGTCATAATAGTAGATATATTCATTCTACAGATTACAATAATTACATCGTTATTATGTCTAGCATTTCTGTTGTAAACTTTTGAGTGTCAAGCTTTGATTTTCTAAATTAGTACTTAATTAGAAAAAATGTCTTGCAAATCATCCAATCATAGATATAATTATGTACTTTGTACAAGTGACTTTGCAAGAACTAGAAACGACAATGAAGTCCTAATCACGACATAGTTATTATGGCGATTTGAAAAGTATTTATCATCTGCTCTGTAAAGGAACTATGCAAAAGTATGTATGCATAGGTCATATCACTTGTAATGACACATGGTCCTGGCTTGTTGAATATTATATTTAAATATAGGCACACGTCTTAGACGGAAGTCAATTTTTAAAAGATTATTGAGTTATGCAAAATAGAATCGTTGTGTACATAATATAATGTTATTTGTAGGCACACTATATCAATATTAGTTACTACCGTGACTTTACTTAGCCTGGCTTCCGCTTCAAAAAAGAGTCATTATTTCCAAGAGCTTCATTGCTTGAGTCATTATTGCTTTTCTTCAATATTTTGCTTAAGTCATTCACTGAGAAACAATGTTTTAGATAAACAGTTTCTGAAACATCACGTAGGTATGTGTTTACAGAAACAATGTTTCGGATACACAGTTTCTGAAACATCACATAGATATATGTTTACAGAAACCATATTTCGGATACACAGTTTGCAGAAGCAATGTTTCGGATACACAGTTTCTGAAACATCGCGTAGGTATATGTTTACAGAAACAATGTTTCGGCGATCTTGCCGTCCTCATTAGTTAATTTTTTTCGAATATCAATGTAATATAGTTTAATGTTTTCGAATGTTTAAACGAGTGAAAAAGGCTTCTACACTCGGCAATGATTGATGCGAAACTGATTTGTTTCTATGTTTTCCATCGCCAGCATGGAGCACCGAAACATGATACGTACAGTATTACTAAAAAACTTTCTGAAAAATGTTAACAATAATTGTTACGACCATGTATGAAAAAACCTTACTAAAAACTGACAAAAAATTCTTAGTGGAAAGATATGTTCATTGCTTACACAGCCAAAGAGGGTAGTTCATCTGTTGTACATATTTGTTTTACGTCTTGTAATTTTTCAACGAATTTCAAATTTTTTCCAAAGTATTTTAAATGTCCTATATATTTCTTATTTTTGAAAATGTCGTAAAATGAATGCCATTTTTGGAAACTAGATAAAATTACCCTTTAGATTTTTGTATTTGAAATATACTTTAGTGTTTACAAATTGCAGTATTTTTAACTTTAAACAAGAAAAAAGAGGTTACACCAAACATTTTCCATTAATACGTCGAAAAATTTGAAAAAAACACCAGTCCTGTTATATAATGAATTTGCAACAAAACTATCACTTCAATTTTTATCTCGTTCATACAATTAAACATTATAAAATAATAAATTAATAATTCCCCAAGAGTAAGGGAAAATATCTGACATTTTGGAGTAATTTTTGTAAAATTTCGACGTTGATATCTCGAATTTGTATTTATTTTCACACGCACAATGCATTTATGTTATTAAATAACATTACTTTTATGGAAGTTTTATTAAACTCAAGCGGATAAAAAAATTTATGAGCTATTTTTTCATAATAAAATAAATATGTTTTAGACCACTTTAAATTTTAATTAAACTCTACCGGTTTCGGAAGAACCCTTCCTTCGTCATAAGAATATTAAAACTAACCTATGATACAAAATATTGACAGATATATACAAAAAAAATTGATGTTTGAGTGGGAGGTTAACAAAGCGGGAGGGGTAATTGCGGGAATTCCGGCAATAACAGAGCGGTTTATTGGAAATATATCTAGAATGAAATTTTCAGGTTGGCCAACAGAAAAAATGAATTATATTCGATTATTTTCAATTATGTTATTAGTAACGTTTTGTTTTAAAATATTATGTACACATTTTACACTGCTACAGAAACACCGTTTAACGGTCGTTAAGTGGTTTTTTTTAATTAGAAAGGCTGTTGAAGTTTACCGCAACAGTTTTAACTGTTTTAGAAATATATTAATTGGTTCCAGAAACACATCGATTTTGTATCTGAAACAGCGTTTATAAACACTGGTTTCTCAGTAAATACATGGCTTTATTCTTTCAGTATTTAGGTCTAAATTGTCATTAGGGAGAGCAATCATATTATCTCCGTATAGAATCATTTCTTATAATGGTTACATTATTGCGTCATTACTTATAAAATGATTATTTATGTACATCCTGTTCTATGATTACCAATAAATAACAACCGTGACTATAGGTATGTACACTGAAAAAAAAAGTTGTTTTTTTAAAAATAGGCAATTTACCCTCAAAAGAGTGCTGTGTTGTTGTTCTTCGCTATTATCGTGAATGAGTTTCTGTTGTTATTTTTTTGTATTATGTTATATTTATTATTATTATTGAATATCTTTTAATTATATTATAATATTTTTGATTTTTATTTTTTGTTTTTTTTTTTATTTTTTATAAGTATTATCTTCTTCCTCAATGATAATTTATGTTGTGTTAATGCGGATTTTTAAAGTATTTTTAAAATAATCATTTTAATTTTAATGGGATAAAACTGTTCACATGAAATAATTTCAAAATTTTCTTCCAGGACCACAGGAGTGACAGGAACAATCAGCAACAAGGAGTGCGGAAAGAAGATGAACAATGAGTATAAGAAAGAATCCTGCTACATACTTCAAGACGATCAGCTCTTCTCCCTCTTCACCGTCCAGGAAATGATGCAAATAGCAGCTGACCTAAAGTTAGGGAATAACCTCTCAGAAATAGCCAAACGCATGGTTGTAAGTGATTTTTTTTATTAATACTATTTATATCCCAAACAATTTTTATTTCATCGCTAGAATTCCCTCTAACTTCAAAAACATAAATATCTGATAACTCTATACTGTTCGTTGGTTAGCCCCCCGTCTAGAATATCTTTATATATTATAAATCTGGCATCACAATGTTCGTCCAAGGTAAACTCCGAAAATACTTAACCGATTTTGATGAAATTTGGCTTACTGTGTGTAATTTGGTCCAACATAAAAGATAGGATAATTTCTATTTCGATTATTGACCTTAATATTTGTTATTTGCTTTCATATTCCGTTTTTTATTTAATTTCGTGTTCTTAATTTTATTAACTGGGCAATTTACAAAATGGGTCCGTTAATAAATAAATTAGTACATCACTAAGTGCTTTCTTAGCTTTCCACAGAACTTAAAAACCTGCGGCGTGTCGATATTGTCTACAAAATTGCCTGTCCCAAAGGAATTTAACTTGTAAATGCAACCACGTGTATTTTAATTTCTTACCAACAGATAACACAAGGGTTTAAAAATTGCACATCGTAAAATACACTTTTAAAAAAAAGTCTTCGTGCAAGAAAAAAACACTGGGTGTGACAAACATAACGTGAAGTAGTCTTTCAAAATCGCAATATATAATCAAGAAATTAAGTGTGGATAGTCATTTCGCGGTCAATTGTTTATTTCCGTTCACCATAGTAAAGAAATTCTTAGAATTTTTCACAGAAATAACCTTCATTACCACAATAATTCTAATGACAGAATATTTCATTCAATTTCAAATCAATTTTTAATATTTTCAGCCGAGTGCATTTCAATAATAGAATCTCTCAAATATAAATTCAAAAATAATTTTGGACATTTCCTTGTTCTCTCTGACTCTCTCAATTCCCTCCAAAAACTTACAACCACTCCTCTACTTCATCCTGATGATCACTTTGTATGCCTTATTCGAGTGCTAATATCCTCTATTCAAAGCTCTGGAAAAATCGTAACCCTGATTTGGATTCCTGGACATGTTGGCATAATGGATAATGATATTGCGGATGCCTTGGCAAAACAAAGAGCGTCCGTCTGTTGTTACTTTCGTAAACCAAATTCCCCTATCTGAGATTTTGTCTATCATCAAAGATAGATTCCGCAATATTTGGGCAGAGTATTGGCACATAGCTAGTCAATCCAAGGGAGCCTGCTATGCCTCAATACAAAGGACTATCCCATCAAAACCGTGGTTTCAAAAATTCCCTCATTTTTCCAAAAAAAGAAATTTCCTCAATTATTCGAATGAGAATCGGACATTGGTCTATTTCATCTCACCTTTTTAAAATTCACGTCCTTGACTCCCCAGATTGTACATTCCGTGGTCTAGAAGTGGGAACATTGGATCACATATTTTTTGGCTGTCCCTCTCTGAACAAATATCCTCTCTTCTATCAAGCCTTAACAAAAAAAATTCTCCCCTCCATTCAATATCTCATCTCTTCATGTCTAAACTCGACTCCAATCTTCATTATATTTTTGAAATTTGCCTATAAATAAAATTAATATTTAAACTCACCTTTCGTTTCTTCATAATTTTAAATGATGGCTTAGAACTCCCTTTAAGGGTGAAAGCCAGAAATTATTGAAAAAAAAACCTTCAATCTGCGGATTTCGATGAAAAGCAAGATCTGAACCGTAATTTAATTACGTACGTTTGACTAATAATTATTTACGAGGAAAATTGCAGAGATGTTAGATTGCGTATACTCACGCAAGAAGAACCTGTGAGCCAAACCACGAATAATGGCGTTTCGCGCGGTTCGCAAATATATACGCAGCATTACATGGTGGTTTTACATTTGTTGGTATATATCTTATATATGAATTGTATCATTCTATGTCAAGTAAATAAACTATCGTTGGCTGTTTCAATCGACATGTATTTGAATAATAATGTAAAGTAGCCTTCTTTGTATGGTGCGCAATCATCGCTTTCTCGTGATAAATATTATGAAATATAGCCGACACAAACACTTGGTGTATTTTCAAAATGTATTCAAATTTATGATTATGCCCATCAATTGAAGCGGAAAACAAACAAAATATGTCTTCAATAGTATATATATATGTTCTCATATTTAATAAATTTTAGAGCCAAATTAGAAGAGAATAAAAAAATAATCAATCCAAGATTAAAATTATTAACATTTTTATAAAGAGATTCCTATTTTTAGAAAGTTCTATTTATTTTAATCGAATTAAATACTACATATTCATGGTTAATGTGTCAAATTATTAAATACTTTTATATATTGTAGAGAAATACCGCGGGTATGAAAGGGTTCAATTAAAAATCCTGCAAGAGTAAATACTAATCCCCGTACTTCCTAAAATATTTTATCTCCTCTGCTTTTTCTGGTTAATTGTTAGAATATTATAATTATATTATTGGTTTTTGGTTATTATTATTAACACAATAATGCGGTAAGCATTAAAAGAAGAACTAATACTATACAACCTCTGCCGTCAACCCTTGGCATATTATACACAACCGAATCCACAGTCATTATGGGAGACATTCTTGACCTCTGGTAGTATAGAGTTCATTGCCCGTTTTGCGGCTGAAGCGAAAAAAGGAAACGGCTGCGCGACCTTTTTCATACAAATCTTACATTTGGATTTGAGGCCAAAAGACTTATTAAATTGAAAAAAAAAGATTATCGAAGGTAATGCAAATATCTAGTACAGGTATGTGCCACGTTATTTATTTATGTTTTAAATTACAAAAGATAGGCCATTATATAAATCAATTTTCATTATTTTAAAAGTAGCTGTGACAATTTTTGTGAGATAATAGTAATTAATAAAAAAGTGGTCTTGCCCAACCTACTGTTTTAATACAATTAAATATAAGTAAGAATCGTTGCTCCCTTATCAGGCAAAAGAACTCATATTTTCTGATAAGATATAGATGACCAATCATGACCTTAAATATTATATTTTGTATAATATATTTAAAAATGTAACCCAGTTTTATATTACAATAAAAAATAAACAATAAATAAATGAAATAAAATAAATATTATAAAAGTTTTTTGGGTCAATTTTTTTAAATCTGTGTACATATGCAAATTTTTTCAAACATCTAGTAAGAAAATATAAAAAATTCCCCCACGTCACAAATTGTCCTCACGAAAATGAGACATTTGTCATTTAATGTTTACGCCTATAAAAAATCTTTTTTTTTAAATTACGTAATATTTTTATTTTATAATTCAATTTATTTACATGGTAGGTTGGGCCAAACTATTTTTTTTAAATAGTTATCATGGACTTACAAATAAATACCAATGTTGCTTAAAAACGTGAAATATCGATTTCTTTAATAACCTATAATTAAAGAAAATTTCTTGGGAGACCCCTTTAAGGTAAAGATTGTTCTGGTGATAGCCAACCTCTGAGAGTAAGACGCACTGTCTTGGGATACCCTTTGAATTGCAAATGATTTTAAATATAAAGTTGTTTAACCGCTTGGACACATAAGCTTGTTTTCACGATAATTTAGCGTAGGTAGACATAGGAATGACATATGGCCCGTACCTGAGTAATTAAACAAAAATTTATAAAGTAACACATATCCGTACTAGTTATTTGGTACATCTTTTTTTATCAGTTGCAATCATTTGCAATTCAAAGGGTCTCCCAAGAAATTTTCCTTCAATCTCAGTGGTTGGCTATTTATTACCTGCGCAATCTTTACCTTAAAGGGGTCTCCCAAGAAATTTCCCTTCACTCTTAGAGTTGATTTACGAGGGCAATCTTTGCAATATCCTAAAAGGAGTAATCCAAGAAATTGCCCTTAACTCTCAGAAGTTGGCTATCATCAGGGACATATTTACCCTGCAGGCTGTAGTGAAACTGTACTCGAATATGTTACGAAATTTTCAAAGCCATGTTTTGCGGCGTTATCCTTTACCATCTCTCATACGTTTTTAAATCGGAAAAATGAAAAAGTTCTTACGTGCACCGTAAAGAAATAGCACATGGTATAATTGAAATTATTGTCCTCGTGTAACCTTTGCCGCCCGCGTTTATTTTGTTGTTGAGATTTAAACGATCGTTTGATTTTATGAGGCAATTTTGATGAAATTTTCTTTCTAGCAAATTTGCTTTGTTGTTAGATTATTCGAATAATCTAACAAGGCTTTGGACATTAGAGATGATTGTCAGAAAAATCTGCGTCGTTTGTCTTTGTCTCTTAGAAGATGGCTGTAGATTATCTACGTTTCGAGGTCAACACAACTGCTGAATTGTTGAATATGCAAATTTTGTGAAAAAATGCGGAAACTTGTAATTTTGAAGATCGTAAAACAAAAAGATAATAAGGAGGCATAGTTTTGCCATGCAAATTATGTACTTACGTTGTGTTCACGTGCTGGCTAATTTGCGAAATAAGGCACTTAACGATTTTACGTCTAACCAGCTTGTTCCCCCTAAGATGATTAAAAATGTTCAGCAAAAAACATAATTTTTATATAAGTATTAGAGAATGCGATGTCTGAATAAAATGTGCGAACGCGGATGTGAATTCTAGCACTTAGGAACTTACTTATTATACAGAGTGAGTGGAACTTGTTAAAATATATTTAAGGAAAAAATGGAGGAGACATTCGTAGATACTCATTCATACGCGTTCGAACCTACCGCTTTATATAATGCTTTATGTAACGTTTATATAGCGTGTTTGAACTTACCGCTTTATATAAATGCATAAAAATCTCTGACGCTTTATTCTTATTCAAAATCGTGAACTGTCTCGTTAGAAAAGGTTGCATTTCGTTGCTCCAAACACAACACCAGATCGAACTATTTAGAATACCACAACGTTAATCCCAAATACGTGAAAAACTCTTTAATAGAACGTATCTGTAATACTCACAAAGCCTTATGACATTTTAAATCGGACCCTATTACGGACAACCCTATGTAATTAGCCTACTGGGAATAACCAAAAAAATAATTAGATAGTTGAACACTCAAGACCACTTAACAACAAATGTAATAAAAGATAACCCCCCCTCCCTCCCCCTCCTTCCCCCCTTCCTAATATGTTTTGTATAAAATCCCTAAGTTAAGAATATTTTTTACCAGTCTGAAGATGGCTTTGACAAGCTGAAACCGGTTACGGTCAATAAATTAAAAGTGGAAAAAGTTTTAAATTTGTTTTATTATAATATTACGAGATGTGATTGAATTGACATTTAAAAAAACTAAATTGATAACTCTTATCACTTTTGTATTTGTGAAAATTATTCTATCATTTTCCTTTGTTTATTTTATTGTTTAGGACAGTACAATCAAGCAAAAACTGTACTTCTCTGTTTGTTTATAATACTATGTATTTCTTTAAAATTGTTATATTTTTTTTTTTGTAATTTATGACATATTGTGTAGTTATAAATACTTAATCAACATTTAACTTAATGAGACATAATTGGTCTAGAACATACGAATATATGTTGTTTATACATACGAGTACTTTAATGTGCGTCTGTTTGTTTCCTAAATAAATAAAATAAATTCTCAACCAATGTTGAAAATGTAGATCTTGCTACAAATATAAGTATTCGTTGTTATTCTTTTCACAAATGGCTATAAACTGCATGTGTTGGGGATTTAACTATGTGTGGGTCTATTATCATTGCGTAGTATTTTGCACTTTATCAAGAAAAAAAAAATTGACAGTTGACTACTTTTTTTACGTCGATATTTTTACTTTACGTTCAATCATTAAAATTGTACCTAGCATCTCTAATATGCATTTGTACAAACTTAAGCAATAAAAAACTCAGAGGCGAGAAGATTAAATTACGTACTTTTTGTTACTGTTTTTTGATCATTAGTATTTATAATTTTTGCATTGTGTCTAAGAAAAAGATGTGTGTAAAAAAATTAAATGTATTAGTTTACAAGACCTTAAATAAATAGATTAATATTTTTATTTTAACTAAAATTTAAATTCTGAAAAGTAGCTTTTCGAATTAGGAAATTTAACAAATCTGCCTACGACCAACGATACACACTTATTGTAATATTAAACTTTATTTTTTCTCAATTTAAAACATAACTTTAGGACTACATAAAAGAACAATCATTTGAAATCAATTTAATTTTTTTTTTGTGGAAAATATAGAATCAAATGACTGAGGTTAAAAAATCAGGTATCTGGAAAGTTTTCCGGCAGTTTTGAAAATTGGTAATATTATAGATTTCGATGTGCTTTTTCCACATTCCAACTACCTGATAGCAGTTTTTTGATAATATGTGCTTTTCGACTTATTTTACGATAAAAACACGTACATTATTAAAATAAACTAGAAAAAATTTCCTACATTTTTTTTGTAAAATCAATAGTTTTGGCGTACAAAGTATACTTTAATATGCGATTTGGCTAAAAAAAAACTAATTTCCACATCACCTTGAGGTAGAGTAAGCGGCGCTTTTTTATCGTGCTGTCTGTCCCCTGTAGGCCTAATCCACATGTTATGCACAACTTCGAAATTAAGCGTTCGCACAGACCGAAATTTCATCCACATCATCTGCAATGGTATCATCAGACTCATAACAATCCTCTTCGTTATCGATTCCATAATATATATATTTTTTTAAATTTCAATTTCGTGAAAGTTTCGGTGTAGAAAAGTGTATTCTCCATAAACCCCTCTTCGAGCGATTTCTGTAGGTAAATTTGAGCGTTGTCTCATTCGCAGATTTCGCATTCGCATGTATTGTAAGTGTGCGTGAGCTTATTGTGAGCGGGACAGAATGACAGACGCAAGTGTTCCGCGTGTGGTTCAAAGTCTAGCCTCTTAAGTTAAGAATATTTTAATATATATATATGTATATAAACACTTTTTTCCATGATTCCATCATACATTTTTTCTTCGTTAAATGAATCTGAAAGGAGATATTGTCAAAAAACTTATATTAGGCGCCATTTTTTCAATATGGCGGCGCGAGCGGCAGAGATACGATTTCGCAAAGTTAAAATTCGGATAGATCACATCAAAATCTACAAAAACCTTCCAAGAAAAACCACCAAATGATTGTACTAATAGTCGATACGTATATAATTCGATTAAAAAATTACATATTTCTGGTTGTGTTTGATTATTCCCTCTTAAAATCATTAACAAAAAAGAAATATAGTAAATCAGTTAATATTATTAGTATTCGGTTATCTATCAAATGTCGTACGTAATTCTTCATAATATTTTCTTAGACTTCGATCTCTTTCTGTAGAAGCGACTCGATTATTCACATCGACTTATTCGCTGGATTTTGCGACATGATAACGTTAGTTACGTAATTTGTTTATTTCCTTACCTAGTATTCAGCATCAAGTACCTACCTGGTAGCAAGTGCTATAACGAAAATAAATCTATGCAGTAACCGGTGAACTTTAAAAAAAATGTTTTTACCTTTGTCAACTTGAACATTCTGTATAAAATGTTTCATCATCAAAGTTCACTCACACGTGTCAATTCAATCGCATTTACTCACCACTGGAGCGACAGAGCAATTAAAATATTTTTTCTCGGATTGCTAGAGGAAATTTTTCCGCCCACATTAAAAAAATCATATCTCCGAATTTCATCATCATCATATATGGAGACATAAAAACTGATTAGAGTTCTATGTAGCCAATGAATTCCCCTACCTTTTGTTTATTATCACATATTTGTAGGATTTATAAAAAAAAATATTATTAAATCTTTAACTTTAAAACATTTTAAAGAATCTAGAGAATATTTATTTTGTTATATTTTGAATGTACAATTTATTATACATTCAAAATATAACAAAATAAATATTCTCTAGATTCTTTAAAATATTTTAAAGTTAAAGATTTAATAATATTTTTTTTTATAAATCCTACAAATATGTGATAATAAACAAAAGGTAGGGGAATTCATTGGCTACATAGAACTATAGTCAGAGAATATTTATTTTGTTATATTTTGAATGTACAATATATTATATAGTCGTTTTAATAAAAATAAAAATAAAATTAATTTGCCACATTTTGGCAACAAAACAATCCGAGGTTTTGTAAATAGTGCCATAATGTGGCAAAAAGTGCTCGAGTGGTTAATAGTCCTATTTAGTACCGCTTATTTTATATGATACTACAAACACCTTATCAATTAACACATTTGAGTCGCCTTCTTAATCCTTAACTTTATGAATAAAATGAATGTTTCTTTGTTCGTCTGTAAAACAATTAACCGATTGCTAGGACACTTTTGCGATTTTTTGCATGCCCGCGAAGGTTTCTATACATAATGGTGAAATCTGGCGTTATGGAAATATTTCCTGTACCATCCATCCGATTGCTATTAAACATTCGCGAGTTGTTGTGGGCCCGCCTGCAAAGGTTATAAAATTTGCATACAAATTTACAATAGGTGGCACGTGAGTTGTTTGAAAAATGTGTGTATTTCATACAGTTTAGTGGCAGGGATGGAAGGAGGGAGAAAGGTGGAATCCAGGAGAGCGGGAGAAAATGAAAGAGGGGAGGGTGGACGAAAGAGAGGAAGACACGAGAGGAAAAGAGGACGTGGGAGGGAAACGGGGGCGGAAATGCATGGGAAAGGACACGCAGGGAGAAACAATTTATTTCTTTATGTGGCATTGCTAGGCATGCCGGGTACATGCTACTAATTAATAAAATAAACATCGGAAAATATTGTAGAAGAGGACAGTCATCTAATGCTTATAGTTTATCATCGATAAAAATATACTACTGTCGATAATTTTGTTTCTATGTGAATAAATTATTATACGTTTAATTACAATACAAACTTATTAACATCGAAACATCAGCGGTGGATCATCATTAATGAAGGTAATACTTTATCAATGCCGTCGAAACGTTAATTTATCTGAAGCACTACGGCGAAAATTAGAATGTATAATAATTTGTTACTTATTAAGATTTTACTAAAATCATAAAATAACTTAAAACTTTCAACCCATATTTTATACGCTTTGTGTCAATCACAAATAGAGTACGGGATAACTGCACGGCTCAACATAGTCTAAAAACTGTTTACTGAAGACAATACTTAAAGTTCCAGTTACAACTCCAACAGAAGAAATTTTATATATATATATCTGCCGTAAAGCTGGTTGAATATATATATATATCTGCCGTAAAGCTGGTTGAAGCTGCCGAAAGTCCTGGTTTCGAGTCCAAGATTCTTTATCTTTTTTTCTGATTTTTCTGTTTAAGATTTTCAATTGAGTTTCGCGAATATTGTCTTCAATTAAAATTTTAATTTGTTATCCTGGCGGAGAAGCATTTAGTTTTGAAACGTGTTTTGGTTGTAAATAGTAGTTTAAACAAAGTTTTTTGATTTCATTAATTTAAAACGAAGTCTCAAAGTGAATTTGCAATTATGGAAGTAGGTGAAAGTTATCTTCGTGTTCTTTATGCTCTACGCCACTGTTTAATACTGGAAGATATATTTTATTAAACGTTTTCAAAACAGATTTCATGTTATGAAAATACAGTGTGCGTATTATCTACATACAGATGTTTTAACATATGTTTTATTATATATTTTATATATCTATAATTTGAATAGTTTAATAACATTGTGTATCATTGTAAATAACTTCTTTCACTAGTATGAGAAATAATTGTTTTGCCTAAGTATTTTTATGTTTTATAACGTGATCTGCGTTTTAGTAACCTAAGAAAAGACGAAAACACGATGACAAACTTCTCAGAAATGCTGTGCATTCGTTTATCACACCATTTTGTAATGAATATAATTATTATTACAATTATAATCATTTAGCAATGATCGTCTATCATTTTACTATATCTAAACAAGGGTGGCATATTATACAATTATTTAGAAATAACAATAGCAATGGAGATTTCCTACTATACTATTTACGAATTACATATTGCAAAGTTATCTTTTTAATGCTTCGTTGGTCCTAACGATAGCTTTAAAGCGTGATTTAATTCACAGTATATATACGTCAATAAAGGATAGCCTTTTAACTATATTTTATTTTATTTATTTATATTTAAACGCCCATAGGGCTTTTACATACATAAAGCAATACATGTTTTGATTAATTACAGTGAAAGAATTAGAAGTGAATAAAATACAGGTAAGACACATAATATAGGTTAGATAAAATATGAGTTTACAAAATGTAGGTAATACAGAATATAAATAAAGTAAAAATAGATAGCCTGCCAATATCCTCCAAATCAATAATAATAGGTATTAATAAAAATGTGTAAACTTGGTATTTACAATAGTTTATGAATTAAGTAGAAATAGTTCGCACATACGGCGTTTAAAGTTTGCCAAATTCAAATTATTGTCAAATACATCAATATTGCTTAAACATTGGTTACCAAGACTATGTAATCGTTGTATTGGGGAATGCAATTTATAGTTAGAATGAAATGTGTGTATATAAAATGTTAATGTTTGTCTAGTTGTTCGTGAAGGTACATGTAGATTTATTAAATGCAAGAGTTCACAGCAATCAAATTTAGAGTTTAATAATTTTAGTAAAAAGGTTAGGTCAGATAATAGATGGGAAACCTAAGGAAACCGTTCCAAAAAAGATTTTTTAAAAGTTATCCACTACTTACTATACACGCTGTATAACCAGAAGAACAGCGTCTCTCTTTATAAAAAGATGAACATTTAATTCGCCGAAATAGATATATTACGATTGAAAAACACTAACTTTGAAAATTACTGAAATATTTGTGAAATGATATACAAAATCTTTTTTTTTTAAATTCTAGTTAGAAATTGAACTTTCTTAAAATAAAAAATTGTAATCGATTTGATTTCACTATTAAGCATTAAATATTTATTATTCTAGATTGATGAAGTCCTGGAGACTCTGGGCCTCAGTAGCACAAAGAAGACAAAATGTGGTAAGCTATCAGGAGGACAGAAAAAGCGACTCTCCATTGCATTAGAACTCATTGACAACCCCCCAGTTATGTTCTTGGATGAACCCACAACGTAAGTACTATAATTGTTATATGTGTTAAATAAACAAACATTTATTGATGTTTATAAGATGAAGGTTAAAATTGAGCACTAAAATTGAAAATATTTTTATAACCCGCCACTCACTCAATGTACGACTTTTTATTATTATTATTATTGCTTTCGAGAATAATGGATATCTTGTTTTCACGATAATTTAACGTAGGTAGACATAGGAATGACGTATGCCGCGTACCTGAGTTATTACAATTTTCAACAACACTCTATTCTATAAGTCAAATGTTATTTTTAAAAAAATATTGTTTTATTGACTGAAGTTTTCCGGGGAGTCGATTTTACTTTAAAAAGTTATTACATAAATAAAATGATCAGACACCCCTCTTTAATTTGATCGTTTGAAGATCTTGGGCCCTAATGGGTTTGGTCCTTTACCATGCGTTGAATAAAAACCAATTTAAAGGTGAACGTTTTTTTTGTAATTTCATTTTTCCTTAATTTCTATAACAAATTAAAAATTATGCAGGTGACAAAAAAATTTTTTTAAACTTTTTTGTAGTGATTGATTTTTTTTTCTTCCTAACTCATTCCATGCAAAAGTATCTGAAATTGAATTATAAAAATATCTAAAATATTCTGACTAGTTAGTTTTGTTTTTGTAAAATCGTGTTAAAAAATTATTACCGTTTACGATAATTGGCTGTCCACAGACAACTAAATCGTATTATTAGCACATAAAGTTCACGTCATATCAGTAATGTGGATGTTACCGGAAGCAAGTAGTATAACAATAAGAATTCCTTGTAAACTTTCATGTTATTGTTCTAATAATTGTTCAAATCATGTCTGATTACGTCTAAAAGGAGTCGAAATGATAATCTAGTCTCCTTCGACAGAAGCAATCTTCCCAATACGCCTTATAGTCACACCTCTAAGTGACCAGCTCAGGTACGGGGATTCCGTCGAATCCAGAGTCAAGTTAGCCTCTCAGAAGCTGGGCATACTGTACAGGGTCCGCAGATACTTCAGATAATACATAAATGCTGACCCTGTATCAATCACAAGTCCGCCCACTGTTGAATTTGGCAGAATCCTCTAGTTTGAAACCCAAAAATAACTGGTAAACCTTGACTCTCTGCAAAAAAGGGCGGTCCATTTGATATACGGTATATTGACAAACGGTTTGATAACTTTAGAGCATATGCGTCAGGTATGTATGCTGTCCTTGTTCTACTGGTAATACAATGGAAGATGCTCCGAGGAACTAACGTACTTGATCCCTTTGGCCTTGGTGTATACTTGGGAAATAACACGGGCATGTACCTAGTATGGTGGCTATAAAATCCACAAATGTTATATTTACTATTCAAAGAATAAAGAAACATTAATAAAAAAATAAAAAAACACCAAAAAACATTAAATCATGAATTCTACGTGTCATGTGCTGATAAATTCGTGTAATTTTGTACATTAACCTAGCTTACAGTATCTGTACTCATACATATATTATTACTTTCGAAAATTAAAAATCGATCATATATCGTGGATTTTTTTGGGCAATACATATTTTACACACACAAATAGTGTCTTCGGTGGTTCCCGTTGCGAACTTTTGTTTGATATTTTAATATAAGTACATTTAAATGTAACAATAATAGGAAAAAACCAATAATTAACATTTAATATGATTACCTACGTTTCTTTTTAACCGTAAGCTAATGATTTTAATGAAGTAAATTTAATTTAAGTGATTTAACATTAAACACCTTTAAGTACCTGTTTAAGTGCGAGTTGTTTTTTTGTTTATAATTTCCTAAATCATAATTTCTTGTATTATTTTTCTAGCGGCCTAGACAGCTCTTCCTCCTCACAGTGCATCTCAATGCTAAAGGAACTAGCCCGAGGTGGAAGGACGATAGTTTGTACGATCCATCAACCCTCGGCCACAGTGTATGAGATGTTTGATCACGTCTATATCCTCGCAGAGGGGATGTGTATATATCAGGGAGCCAGCACCAACACTGTAGAATACTTGAAGACTTACGGCTTTGAATGCCCTAAATATCACAACCCTGCTGATTACAGTAAGTAACTTTACAAATAATGTGTTTATTTTCTGGTTCCATGGCAACTCAACAAAGTGGCATTCCAACACCCCTTTGAAAAGTTATTAAACATTAAAAGTTAAGAAATTTAAAAAAAAATAAAAATGTCCCATAACGTAACCTACTTAACCAATTTATAAAATGTTTTTTTTTCATCTTTTTTTTATCGTTATTTAAAAACAGATGCAGAAAACATTTATCAGGCAGGCCTTCCAAAAAACACACTTTTATTTTAAAGTTTATGCTTGGAGGAGATACGACTTTGCACGCGGAGGACACTATATTTAAAACACTGGACATTGCATGATTTTAGATTTGTGACCCCCCATTATCGTTGATATTACATTTGTGTGAATATTAGTAGCAAAAGCATATATATATATTTTGAAATACTGAAGAATTTGAGACCATTTAGGACTAGATAATTTTAATTAAATGACCTTAAAAAGCTTACAAGTTCTTTGCTTACTTTTTTACTCAATTGGTTATTTTCTATTGTGCGGGCTGTGAAGATGAAGGTGAAATGTTTTTGACTTTATGGACTGTCTATAAAGATGAGTTTTATGTTTAGCTTTAAATTCTGCCGAGTCTGTAATCATTCTTAAATCATGTGACAATCAGCTCACATAAACATTTAATGTAAAGCCCTCTCTCTGCTGATTAGGAAAGAAAACTCCATAAAGCCTTGTACTAAATGAGCTAATCACATCACCTCTTCTCTATATATTTCTAATACTTCACGTTGAATGAAATCTCAGTAACGTCTTGGTGGACAAGTCAAAATCTTTTGTGATTATTTTATAGAACTTCCGAATCGATTTCTAAATTTTAAATATAAAATAATAAACACTATCAATTCAAAAATGCCTTCAAAAGCAAACGAGCTGTCACGTGCAAAAATAACAACCAGGCAAAGCGGTTATTGTTGTTTTGAATATAATTGTAAAAAATATTATGTGAGCAGTAGAACGCCAATTTAAAAATAGACTCATGAGAGCATGATTGGGCGTATTTATTGTCTGCGCAAAAGGCGAATCAGATATAAACAAGGTGAAAAAATGTAAACGAGTTCCAGTGAGAGCTCGTCCGGATGACATCGATGTTTGTCTCTTCCTTCTCACGCGTCTTGTTTGAAAACGAAAAGGTCAGAAGATACTATAAGAACGATAACGGCACTTACGAACTCTCGCTGAGGGGGTTTTTCACCATCCTCCTGATAGCTTATCCATACTATAACAAATATTTATAAAAATAAAAACAAAAACAAAATACTTGCAATAGTTAGAAAACTCGGCCAACTTATCCAATGTATAGCCACTATTCATAAGATCAAGTACCAAATAGTAAACTCCGACTTAATAAATAAATAAACTGTAAATCGTAAATTGAAAATATACCGTATCCTATGGATAAGCTATGAAGAGGATGGTGAAAAAGGTACTTAGTCTAGTAAATTCTGCAGATTTATCATTGATACAATTCCATTTTCTTTTATTTACTATTCTTGCGTTAAAACGACACATTTTTATCTGAAGACCCTTTCAATTTTCCTCTTTGCATTCCTGTATCACCTACCCTTTGTTTTGACAACAAAACAATAAAAAAAATTGTATCCCCTGCTAATACGCTTATTATTTTCAAACAAAATCACGATGCCAAAAACTATATAGTGTTAAATAAAAACTCCTCTTGTAAAAAGTCATTTCACAAAAACAAAACAAAAAATCATCTGTTTTCAGATAATAATCAAAGATACTATTTTTACGACATCGATAAATTAATGGCAGTTAATCTTATGTTTTTTACTGAGAATCCTCACATTGACGATAATAATGTTTTCCAGTAAATAGGTACCTATCTATTAAATTCATGCTGTAATAAAAAATAGGTGTGTCTCAAAAACAGGCTTTAAAAATAAATAATATTGTTTCAACTTAATTTAAAGATGTTATATCTTTATACAAATACTCAAATCAACTTGATTTAGTCAAATTAAGGTGGTGTTTATTTTCTATATGAATTTATTTTTTAATATTATAAATACCACGAAAAAACGTATTGATTTTTGTATATTTATTATAATATTAGATGAATCGGCCCGATTTTTTAGAACTTTAGGTAGTCTTTGTCAGCTCTACGTACGTACATACCGATCTTCTGTCTATATTAATAGAATAAATAATATAATTCTAAAAGTGTCGTCCATAATTATTTTTTTTTATAAAACCTAAGTTTTTAGTTCTAGACCATTTACCACGCGGTCTGTCTCTTTTACACTTGCTTAAAATTTAATTGGGTGACAAACATAACTCCATTTCTGATTTCCTATTGTGTATTTGAAAGAAAATGGGGTCTTTATTTGACAAAATGTTAGTGTCTTACATTTATCGATATTGAGGAATACGTTGTTAGCGATACACCATTTGTGTAATTTTTCGATGTTTGATTGTAAGATTAGGCAGTCGCATTCATTCGATATTTCTTTGTATAACTTGATATCATCGGCAAAAAGTAGAACTTGAACAACGTCAAAACAACAAATGACATCATTTATCAATACAAAAAACAGAATGGGGCCGAGATGACTCCCTTGCGGTAGACCGCTAGTTGCATAGATTTGCAGTGTTTGATTATTATCACAAATGAGATTCTATTAGACTTGAGAACCAATCCAACAACTTACATCTCAGTCCTAATGCATACATTTACTATGTAATAATTTATGGGATACTTTGTCGAAAGCTTTTGAAAAGTCTGTATAGATACCGTCAACTTGTTTTTTGTTGGTAAAAGATTCCGTAATATAGTAATGGTAAAATAACAGGTTAGTAGCAGTTGACCTTCCGGTAACGAATCCGTGTTGGCTGCTATCTATTACTTTTAGTATTGATGGATAAATTAAATCGAGAACAATGAAAGTGATTCAAAAAACTTTGGTAGTGCCGATTGTATGCATATAGGACGGTAATTTTTTATGTCTGTGTCATCACCTTTTTTGAAAATCAACCATTAAAATAACAGATAAAATAAGAAACAGTCTAATTGTATATGTGTAATTTTCTCTTTCCAGTTCTTGAAATAGCAAATTGCGAGTACGGAAATTTCAACAAACAACTTGCCAAGGCTTTGCCGGAGAACTGTTGGAGGTTCGACACTAAACCCCTTGAACCAGAAGCACCCTGTCACAGAATAACTAAAAAGGTCTCCAGAAGAGCCTTACTAGAATCCTGTAAAGCCACAGTCCTGATACAACCTCCCACCGAATTCTCCAAGTTTTGGGTCCTCTTCCACCGGTGTCTTGTTCTCATGTATAGAGATTGGGTAAGTACGCTTTGTTATTATTATTGAACATTATAATATTCATATGTAAGCTATTGGAAGAGTACAAAATAAATTATATTTTAATTGATAATCTAATGTTTAAGACAATATTTTTTATGCATAGCACAAAGGGTAACCAATATTATAAGCAATAATTATTAGCCTGAAACACTTATCTATATTGAGAAAATCTCCCGAGAAAAGATACATGTCGCCGACGGGACTCTAATCCGCACCCCTCTGATTGCCGGTCAGGAGCTCTACCATTAAGCTACGGTGGGTTAATGGTAGAGCTCCTAGAGAATTAATGGTAGAGCTCCTGACCGACAATCAAAGGGGTGCGGGTTCGAGTCCCGTCGGCGACATGTATCTTTTCTCGGGAGATTTTTTCAATATGGATGATTGTTTCAGGCTAATAATAATTACTGCCTTGGAAGAAGAATTGGGGACCCCGCAGAAATGCGTGCACGGTCAAGTGAATCAAATAATTGAATCGGAAAAACTGAAGAGTATGCCTGAGACGATATGTGAATGAAATTGAAGCAACTAGATGTTGCCAGAGAGAGATGTGTATCTATCTTTTCGACCGAATTCTTTGGAGAAATTGCGTTAACTTTGTTTTGTTAGTTATGATAGATTTTATTTTATTCGTAAACAATATAAGATGTAAAAAATAAATATTACAGTTATTTATTTTTTTTAAATAACGTAATACAAAAGAAATCGTATGCTGCTCACCTCGCTAGGGCATTCCTGTGTCGAAATGGGCAGCTGTATACAATATTAGAAGTAGTTATTTGTACAGTACAAAGTTAAAAAGAGAAAAAAATATACAAACTTAAACATGATGTAATATTGGGCATGATGTTCCTTTTTTCCTGTTGTTCGGTTGAAAAATATTTTGTCAGATACTGCGGAATGTATTTAGACTGTTGATTTCTTTAGCTATTAATTATTTAATTGACTTAATCAGAAATGTTCAGCACCAAATGAATGTTAGTTTGGTTTGTTGTTGTTAACACGCACTCAATAAATGGTTCAGGAATGGTTCTAAATAATTATTCTCAAATACAATAACAAAACACGTCACCGCTAGCAGGTTCTCACCTCCTTGTATCTACCGATCAATACAAAATAAGAGGTTAGGTGTTTTTTTATATTCCACCACATTAATCAAATATGAGAATAACAAGAGATGAAAAAATCTGTTACATTTGGTAATAGCATATATTTATAGTTTTTTTTTTATGCATGTTGATTTATAAATTTTTCTCTCGCTTAAAATTCACTTTAGTTAGTTCCCAATACAATAATATTATTACATATTATATACATTGCTTAAACGTATCTGTTCTTTATTAATTAAATTTGGATTCAAAATCAAAATACTTAACCAAACTGAATTTTTTTTTTAATCAAAAGGTTTGGCATCTATCGATTTATAAATACTATTTGTAAATAATATAGGCCATTAATTAAGTCGAATTTTCATGATTTTTTAAGGCAAGATAGACAATTTATTTTGAATTAATGATAATCATTTAATAAAATAAATATTTTATCTCACTTTCTTTGAAAATATAATGATTAAAAAAAACATTTTTGTCGGCTTAAATTTAACTTACAAATGAACGATTTATATCGGAACACAAATAATTTGTCGAATGTAAATTTTGTTACAATAAAAATGTTGACTCAAAAAACCCCTTTTTACGATTTTTTAAATTTTACATGGCAAAATTGCCAAAATTGCTTCTTAAATTAACAAAAAATGACTTATTTAATGGCCTATATTTTATAATTTCAGACTCAAATAAATTATCTTATAAAATAACCAAACTAGATATTTGCTTTACCTTTTAATTTTAAACTAATTTTTCAGTTTGGTTTAGTATTCTGTCCTCAAATCCAAATTAAAGTTTGGTATGAAAAAGGCACAGCAACCGTTCCTCTTATTCTTTTCATCTTATAATATCTCACTTTTTACGACTGATGTTTTATTTTATTGTACTTTTTCAGACAATCACTCACCTCAAGGCCGTTATGCACTTATTCGTGGGAATAATTCTTGGATTAAATTTTACTGGTTCCGGAAACGATGGAGGCAAAGCAATTAGCAATGTAGGCTTTATGCTCATAGGAATCACTTATCTCACTTACACGTCAATGATGCCTGCAGTTTTGAGATGTAAGTGCATTTTTGCATATTTCTTTAACTTAACCTTTTATGCATATTGTAACATATCTGATACAATTAACATTTTTTTTAATTATTATTAATCCTGACACCTGTGGGTTTTTATAATATAGTGGGATTTTTATATTATATCTCTATATTTATTGGGCCGAAGAATTCCTGGATGGCTTATGTCGTTATGAAAATTTCATTTATCATTTGTATGTTTGAGTTTACCTTGATTATGATGTTTAATTCGCATTACGATATAAGATTAGAGGTGTGTAAAAGCAAAGGCAACAATCTCCATTTTGACCAGATTGCTATGGTTGCTTTTGAAATGACAAGGAGATCGCTATCTTTGCTTTTACGTTCAATATTACATACACATATTGTGTACACGTATATTGCATACAATATTTGTATGTAATATTGTACATAAAAACAAAGATAGCAATGTCATTTCAAAAGCAAACACAGCAATCTGGTCAAAGTGGAGATTGCTGCCTTTGCTTTTACACACCTCATTTATAGCCGTATTTCATAATTGATAGGGTTCGGTTATGCGTTTTAAATATAAATGTAATTTGTATTATTTACTTTGGCTGTGTAAATTTTACGAAATATTATTATGACGTAATAACGTTTTTCTCAAAATAAACGTTACTTATGGAAAAATATTTTTAAAATTATTTTTCCCTAATTTAAATATATAATAAGTACTCTGCAAAAAACTTTTTTTTAAATCTAAAAGAAAAAATTAAGGCTATAAAATAGAATGCACGGAATAGAGAATCTAATTGAAAATGAAACAATACTAAATCTAATACATGCTATGATAACAGACCTGTCAAATAGTGTGGAAGCAGAGAAATCATTTTCCGCTGCTGGGCTTTTGTTCACAAATTATTGTCAACTCAAATTGGGTGATAGAACTCTCCATAATCTATGTGTTTTACGATCTAATTTTTTATCAGTCTTCTTAAAATGCTTATTTTGTTAGCTTTTCAACATATGTTTATGATATTACTAGTACCAAAGATGATTTGAGATTACTACTTCACCTTTTCAATGATTTTTTTAAATAATATACTAACGTCAATACGGATAGCAAATCAGGGAAAATTTGCTCAATATATTTAATATGTTAACAAATAAAAAAAATTGCGATTCGCCGAATAGATTCAGATATACATAATATGCTGAAAACATGGATGCTAAGTAGAGATGATTTATACTAAGTCATGTGTGTTTGATGACAATCTGTAAAGTTATATTATAATTAGTAATAATAATATGTATACATGTTTACGTTATACATGAAGAAACATTTTAATAGAAAAAAAAACATTGTAGTTGAACAAACATTGTAATTAAACAAACATTGTAATTGAACAAACATTGTAATTGAACAAACATTGAGATTGCACAAACATTGTAATTGAACAAACATTGAGATTGAACAAACATTGTAATTGAACAAACATTGTAATCGAACATTCACTTGCATGCAGGATTGTAAACATTGTAATTGAACAAACATTGTAATTGAACAAACATTGTAATCGAACATTCACTTGCATGCAGGATTGTAAACAATGTAATTGAACAAACATTGTAATTGAACAAACATTGTAATCGAACATTCACTTGCATGCAGGATTGTAAACATTGTAAATGAACAAACATTGTAATTGAACAAACATTGTAATCGAACATTCACTTGCATGCAGGATTGTAAACATTGTAATTGAACATTAACATCCTGTTGACAAACTGCTTAATTGCGTTTTGAAAACATTAAAAATAAATCTGAAAGATAATTGATCTATAATAAGATTATTTTTAAATGACTTAATGTCATTCGGATTCAATAAAACCTGTACATGTTTAACTCAATTTTTGTTGATTTGAATTTCGGCGAAACAAAAAATACATTCGCTGCAGTCAATACAAAGGAAATCAAGCTATTTTTTGCAATGTTTATTTAAACATTTTTTTTTTTAATTCGGAAAAAAACGTATTTCACCAAATTATAAAATGTTAAAATAACTGGTTATGTATGTTTATTTCAGTTCCTCAAGAATTACTAATTCTCAAGAAGGAAAACTTCAACAACTGGTACAAGCTGCGAACCTACTACGCTGCGGTCATTTTATGCAATCTACCGGTGCAGGTTTGTTGCAAATTGCATTACATTTAAAGTTCTTTTTAAAACAACATATTATTTTATCGTATTTAATCTAAAGTTTAAATTAGAATTATTGAATACTAAATACAGTTTTTTTTTTTAAATAATAACGAATTTATTTTGTTAATCATAATATTCATATAATATTATATCGAGGGGTGAAAACTACAACTAGGTAACTCCGAAATCAGGGTTTTTGAGTTACCACACTAAAAGCATAACTCAATTTCCTCGTCTATTAATGCAACAAATAGAAGAGTCATACCGCATTGGAATCATCAAGTTGTTTCAATATGTTTGTGTAGATATCTCCAAAAAACAATGTCGTTTAATTCTATAATTCGGTAACTCTGGTTACCAAAAGTGTTTTTTTACGAAAATGGTTACCGGTCTTCTCAGTGAAAACTTTTTAAGTATATGAATATTGAGTACAAACTTTTCATCGGATGTTATTTCCTCACATGATAATTCATCATGTCTCGAAGCGACGAAAACTGATAATTGGGGTTTTTAACCTTAGGTTAGGTTAGGTTAGGTTAGGTGAGGGGGGGAGGGGGGGAAATGGAAGGGTAGGTTAATGTGAGTTATGATGTGATGAATTATCATGTCAGGAAGTAACGTGTCTGAATAAATGTACTATGGGAATTCAGACGCTGAGATCTCATAGTCCGATTAGACATTGATCCTATGAAAATATAGATACATTCGTTCATTACAAGAAAAACTTAGAGTTTAAATATCGAACCAATTATAATTGTTCTCATCCCTTCTACATCTTTTTTCCTTTAGCCTGAAAAAATGTAGATTTTCCTCTTTAAGTTTTGTGTTTCCTGCCTTTTTTTTCCTAATATGAGTAATAAGGAGGCTTGTTAATCGACTTAAGCCCTACGGTTTTCCTATTTTATTAACAACCATTGTTCATGTTTTCCGAGAAAAAATGCCTTTTTCCTAGAATGAATATCAAATAATAAAAGCTAATACTAGTATCAAAGGGGAAAAATAGATACATATACCTTATAATTATACCTTGCATTTTCAGAATTGCATTTTAATGCAGATTTTCACAATTGCATTCATAGTTTTGAATTACTCATATTTTGTGTAAGATGATGGCAACAATAATTTAATCATAAGAGGAACGTATGCGCGGCCCGTTTTTGGTTCTATTCAAACAAATCTGGATTTTAGACCAAAATACCTAAACAAACTGAAGATTTTTTTAACTCCAAAACAATATAAAATATATAGTATGGATTTTGACTTTTTTATTTTTGTTGGTGGTAGGTAATTTAAGAATTCATTTTTGGTTCATTTTGCTGGCTACTTTGGAATTGTTAATATAATCAAAAATAAAGTAAAAAATAAAGCTTTGTAAAAAATGCGTTTTTTGCATTAGCAATTTTATTTAATGCACGATAAATTTTGTTCCTACGTAAATAGGTCAGTTTAAATTATAATATCAGTAGTATCTTCTACCAATACAAGTAAAGAGGGGATTATACTTTAGTTTAATTCATTCCCATCTTAATTACCTCATAGAAATATGGGGAAACACAAATTTCACACTCTTAAACGAATTTCAAATAGTTCAGAATAAAGTTATAAAAAAACTTTTTAACTATCGACCAGATACCCCCACCAAAATAGTATACAAAGAAACTAACTTAATGAAAATCAGAAAACTTTACGAATACAACATATGCTTATTAATCTACAAAATTCAAAATGGCTTTATACACACAAATACTACATTTATGAAAACATCACAAGTACATGAACACCACACAAGACAACGTAATAAATTATACACAAATTCAACAAAGACAGAGTGTGGCAAAAGAAACATAGGCTATGAGGGTATAAACATATATAATCTCCTTCCTGATAGCCTAACAACCGAAAATAAAATAAGTATATTTAAAAAAAAACTGTTTGCTCTCAAAATTAATGAGCAAAACCAAAATGGTCTCACTTAAAAAAATGTGTTACTTGGTGTTAGGTAGTAAACCATCATTATTAATATTATTTGTTTCAATGTATTGACATTTGTATTAAGTTAACAAAGCGAATGTATATTTCTTTAAACTTAAAAAAAAAATAAAAAAAAAAAAATTAAATTTGCACTAATCAAAATACATTTACATTTTTCGGGTATTTTGGCCTTAAATCCAAAAGTAAAATTTGTATAAAACGAGCCCCGCATCCGTTCCCATTAACAAAATACAAAATTTTCTGAATAGGTATCGTGTTTTTTTGTCTTTTTTTAGTTTTGTAACAAATATTTTAAATAATTTCAGATAATATTCTCGACGATCTACTGCAGCACTTCATACTTCCTCTCATCGCAGCCTGCGGAGGCCTGGAGGTTCGGAATGTTCCTCGGAGTGATGATCCTTGTCACCCTGTTAGCTGAGGCATTTGGTCATATCATCGGAACCTTATTTAATCCTGTCGTAAGTAGCATATTGTGCTCATATTTTGATATGTAATTGTTCCCAAAACTTAGCATTAAGGTTAAACTATAAAATAAATCGTAATCTGCTCGTTCAGATGGCGGTAATATAATTATTTTTTTTAAAAGCTTTTTGCAAGTTATTCTGTAAAATATTTACTAACTAACCCTCACGCCGTTCCGCACGGGTAGGCAGAGAGGACGGACCGCCAAACAATGCAGTCTTGACACACTCTTTGTCGCATTCACATTCATACATACTCTTCTATTATTCTGACTCCAAACTAGAGAATCTGATTCATTTAATGGCGCCATGTCTTCCTCAGGCGTCCCCGAGTTAATCTCCCATTCACGTTTGCGTCATATATTCTCCTTACACTCCTTTCTTCGTTCATTCGCTCTACTTGCCCAAACCATCAGAGGTTCCCTTTCTTAATCTTACTCTTATTCAGACAGAACTATTTACTCATATTTAAGCTTTGGGAGGCGGGAATGGGTACCGCCGCCCCGGGAATCAATTATTGGATAACCAACACCTCTGTCATAGGTCACCACAAGTGGTTCGCTACGTTTGGTGACTTAGCAGGGGTGCTCGGGTTCATGGTGTGAGGTTTGTCTAGGTATTGGCGGCGGTTGATCTAGACACACTGAACCCCAGATTCTTACCCAACCCTCACACCTTTTTCTTTCCCATAACTTCCTCTCCTTCCTTTCCTTAAAAATACCCTCCACACAGCATCCCCAAAGATGACATAGGCCCTGGGAAAAACTGTTTTCCTCAGGGCTTCCTGTGTGGAGCAAATATAAAAAAAAAAGTTTTTTCTAATTTGTAAGATTTCGTTTGTTCTATTGAAAAACATTAAAATTACAATGTGTTTAGTCAAATTCATTACAAAAATTTAACTGTGATTTCTTCTCCAATAAATGTTTGGCTAACTTCGGAAATTTGCTTATTAAAATCAAATTACTATTTAAATTCATGTTACATTTCTCAGTAATTTTAAATGATGGCCTAGAGCCCTAGAACACCATTGAAGGGTGAAAACCAGAAATAATTGAAAAAAAAAATAACTCTGAGAAACTATTATTTTTAAAACTAAGTATTGTATTAATTTTGAATTGTTTGTTTGAACATTTCATAACTGTGTTTTAATTTTAGAACGGCACCTTCCTCGGAGCGATCTTCACGTGCGCGATGCTGGTGTTCAGCGGCTTCCTGGTGCTCTTCAACCACATGTCCAACGTCATGTACTTCATCTCCAACATCTCCTTCTTCCGTCACAGCCTGGATGCCCTCATGATATCCATGTACGGCTTCAACAGGGCGCCCCTCGCGTGTGACGACCAGCACATCTACTGTCATCTGAGGTTACTACCTTATTTCATTTTATTTCAATACTAGCTTATTAAGATTAGTACTTCGAGTAATGTATTTTCTTTTCCTACGTCCCATCTACGTTTATACCAAAATTCTTAACCTATTTATTTAAAATATCTATAATTCTTGATTCGATTCAAATTAATAAAAGGCGAGTACTTCAAATAAATTAACTAATTTAAATATTTTCTAAAATAGAATTTTGATTTAACAATCATTGCTTTGCAAAATGTCATTCTCAAATTTGGACACTTTCTATTAAACAATTATTTTTATTTTTCAATATATTTAAAATCAATAGCTAGCTTTATAAATTATAGCCTATAAATCCCTTTTCATTAAAATCCATTCAGTAAATTTTTCGTGAAAGAGTAACAAACATACATACATCCATACAAACTTTCGCGTTTATAATATTAGTAAGAAGTAAGATAAAATGTGTGTGTCATATTTTAAAGTTACTTCTTATAGGAGTTAGGATACTCCAAAAATCTTTAAAATTTGCCTGGTTTGTTGGATGGACGTTCAGTAAACAAATTATGCAAAGTAAATTTTTATTAAAGTAAACGTACAGACATAGAGTAGTTTCCTTTAATACAGTTAGTAAAAAAAACTTAAAAAGCGGTTCGGTTTTGGAGGAAAAAATGGGGAATAAAAAATCTCGATTTGGTTGATTTTATTTAGGTATTATCAGCCTGAGTTGCAGTTGTCCCTTTCGCTTAGTATTCGAGGAAGTAAAAGCGACAATGATAGCAACAGTTTGGTAAAAATACCTGTTCTTTAAATTTCTCGGTAACCGGGTTTCCTCTTAAAACGGACAATTCTTCGAATTGATTGCATTATGATTAACACGGATTTGAGATTGTATTATAATTAACATGGAATTAATTCTTTGCCCAAGAAATAAATAATCTTTCTTCTAATTTCACACAGAGCATATCAAATATAATTACGAACCAAGAAATTTGTCATGTTGTCCTATTTTTTTAATTTTAATTGATATTCCAAAGCTCCTTAGCTAAGGATAAAAAAAATGTCGTGTTGACCTTGAAAACGCAGATAGAAGAATTAATTTCTACTTAACGCGCACAGTTGTTTGCGCTTTATTTCCTGCAGGAATAATAATATATTGTGTAGGTACACTACAGGTCTAGGCGTGCAAACATTTATTTATTTAGCAAAAAATATTTAACCTATTATGAATAATTAAAATGATTGTAAAAATTACAACTACAATATTTTCAAGAGATATATAAACTGATTAAAATACGCGTCCGATCATAAAACAGTTTATGGTAAACAACTTTAGAAAATATCATGAAACTCAATTTCTGGTAATTCATTCGATTCCAATTTTTAATCACTCCAGAACCTCTAGCACGGTGATATTGATAACTTTACAATTTCGGATCGATAGGCGTTACTTCCGATGATTTTATATCGATATCCCTAGCACAGTTGAACTATTGACAGCCGAACCGATGTTGACAGGGGATAAATAAGAAATCGATATAGGCTGGCAAACACTTCAAACACTTCAATTTTCTATGAATTGATACTATGAAATGCCAAACGCCAAGCAATTATAAATAAATTGGCTAGGTTAAATTGAAAAATTCACCTAAATATGCATTGGCAGTCCGCATTTACTTTTTGACGCTAAACGGCGTAGTCCAGCGGTAGTGCGTAAGACTCCCATTCCGAAAGCCGCGGGTTCAAACCCGGCGTGCGCAAATAAATTTTATTTAATTGATTTGTGTTATTTCACAATTATTTTTTTTAAATAATATATAGTATATTTGCGGCAAGTTCCAGAGTGGAAGATACTCTCAGTATCGCCCTGGTGTAAGACCACCATTCAGAATTGAAACTTTGCTTGAAATGGCTTTAGCCGTGTTTAGTGACTAGATCTGAATAGCTAGGTACTTCCCCACTTTCCTCTTCCTCGTCTCCTTCCCTTCCCCATTTACCTTCAGCCTCATAACATACCCCAATTGGGGATGCCATTGTCTCACTGGCTCCAGACGGGAGCAGTTGGGACTCTTGTGAGGTATTCGCTATACATTTTTTTTTTTAATTAGTTAGTGAAGTCTTTATTCCTTTATCAACCATTTTCGTTTCTCAAAGATCAAACGAAATAAAATGATGCCTCTCAGACGTAATTACTTAAATCTGTGGATCGCATATGCGACTTTTTCATTTCTAATAGCTTCGTTAGTTCAATACGTTTATTAAATAAGCTAATATTTTTGCATAACGAACTATATAATTTTTAAAAATATGTATAAATTGATAGTTAACCGAAACTGATCTGATCGAAATTTACCGATTGTCGGTGGGAATATCTGTTATAATATAATTAATATTGATAACTGACTATAGATTACGGATTAAGTCAATATCGTATTGATATGGGGTTTTATTGGTCGTCCATGCTAGACCTCCTGTCGTTGCAACGAACAATAATAATACACGCTTTCAAATTCGTCTAACAATATCTCGATTCTTCGTATGGATGGCGCAAAACTTAGGTTTAACCCAATCGCCGCAAAGTTATGAATGTTTTATTATATTAATGTTTTTTTCCATCAAGTCGAAAAAATGATATCCCCCAAGTGTACACCACCAGAATTGTGACTATACGGGCCTGATTTATGGCACTCTCCATCACCTTTCCGGTGATAGGTTCTCGCATTCTTGACGGATATTCTCTTTTGGGGCTCTTCAAGAGTCTGAACCTTGTTGACATAGAGTCGTAATTTCAAGAAACCCCACAAAAAAGAAAGTCTGGAATGGTTGAACCGGGCGATCTTGCCTACTAGTGCAACTCACCAAACGAGAGTTTTGGTGATTTGTACTGGCCGGTTAATCAAGCAAAAAAAATCTCGTTTTTGAGGGGTATTGCGATTCATGTCTTATTGACTCATGATTCATGTCTTATGTGTATTTTGTATCTGTTTACTTCACAAATATCAAATCAGAAGTTATATTTGCCGCCATTTGCAAAAAATATGGCATCTTCCGATAGGGTGATGACTTTTGCGCTACCTTTTATAATTCATGCTTGGCAGCAGCAGCTGGGTTGATATTCTTTATAGCCGCATCGCCTTGTAATTGAATCCTTTATTTTTCAATAACATCAAAAATGCACACAGATAAAAATGAAATAATTGTGAAACTAAGATGTAAAACACGACATGATTTCGAATAAATATAATAATAATTGTTTTGTTTTCTTCTTCTTGCAGGTCTCCAAAAAAGCTTCTTGATGAAATTCGTATGCTCGACGGGAACTATTGGTACGACGTGTCCATCTTAATCACAATCCTCGTGGCCAGCAAGTTCATTGCATTCTACACCCTCAGAAGAAATCTCAAGAAAAGTTAAAAATACCCACCCTCCTTTAATGTTAAATTACTTGTACTTTATTTTAATTAAATGTTTAGCGTAATAATTATTAATTTAATTTAAATCATCAGTTATGTAAGGGTAAATTGAGGACATTCATTAATTTGTAATGAGTAATTTGGTGATATGCTTCAAATGTGATTTTTACTGGTGGTATCCTAGATTACAGGATAATTAATGGAACAATTTATAGATCTAAATAAATAATTAGTCTTTTTTGTGTTATTTCATAAATATATTTTTAAAAGTCATGTAAAATAGTTGTAAACCTTATAATATTATAAAACAATGATTCTCATAAAAAATGTGTTCTTATTTGGTATGAAAAAAATTATATCTTTTTTAAGACGAAGTTATGATTAAACTTCTACTTTTTTTTTTTTTTTTTTTTGTTACATATTTTGAGAATTTTACGACCACCACGCTAGGCACATGCCCGTGTTGTTTAGTCATGGCGTTCAGCTTTGAGTGTGTTTATTATTATTTAGGGGCTGAAGGTTGAGTTTAATTATATATGTGCAAGCTCTGCTACTCTTCTTCTTCCAAGAACATGAATGGGGGTTGATTGGAGTTTACCTGATTACCGATATGAGTATGTTTAAAACGACAGTATATTCATTAAATATACTAAGGATACCGTTGGTCGTTGGCAGATTTGTTCAATTTTCAAACGACATATTGTATTATACAACACAAAATTCAAATCATCTAATCATAGAACAAAATAAATCACTGTCATTTTACGTGACTGTCACCGCCACCTATCAATAATAATTCAAAGCTTTAAGTGAAGCCTTTTGCTAATCTAACTAAAATATTGTTTATCGTACATCTGAGGCCCGAACCAAATATTTCTATACGACGATACCGTTTTAAAATTGGTTCGAAAAGTGGTCGAAAAGTTTTCACATTATTTAAATTGCCGAAGCGCGTATTTTACGCCAGCAAAATATTATTCTGCAATATGTATAACTCCGAAGGTGCGAGGATTGCTTAAGTGAGACACATACGCCCATCGTTCACGTAGCTATTTACAAGTGACGCTACCGCTACCTGTCATACAATTTTGCTAGTATAGCGCCTAGCGGCGATTTCAAACACTAATAATAGTATTGAAAATACAGACGAGCGGCGATCGCGTCGCTTGAACGTAGCTCCATGGAAGAACGGCGTTACTCTTCTCGGGGGGAGATAGCAAGGCCTACTACACTAGGCCTTGGGAGATAGTATGTGACGTCATCTTCTGTCTTTATCATTTTCAAACAAGACGTGTAAGAAAGAAGAGGACGAAAGTCGATGATATCCGTACGAGCTCTCGCTGGGACTTTTTTTTAAATATTAACCCCAATCAGGAGGCCCACAAGGGAAATACATATTGGGCGTGATTTGTGGAGGGTTCTTTCAAGGAAAGGAATGTGAGGAAGTTTTGGATGGAAAAATTATGAGGGGTGGGTAGGAATCTAGGGATCAGTGTGTCCAAGAGTGATAAACGTATGAACCATCCCTCCAGCTGAGGTGCAAGATGACACGACCAACAGAAGAGGTCAAAGGGTATCCCCAAGCTCGCCACCTGAACACAATTCACCCGATAAACCCAGGCACCCCTGCTAAGGCACTAAACGTAGCGAACCACTTGGGGTACCTTACGCAGAGGTGTTTCAGTTGCGGACAGAGAACGTTTCAATACAACATACCGAAAATATTTAATTTATTACCTGACACTATAAAGCAATGTTGTATGAATAAGGTTAAAATATATGGTGAAAAATTGGCTATCGGAAAAAAAATATTTATATTAATATGTATGAAAAAATTTATAAAAAAATGTATGAAAAAATTAATGAAAAAATGTTGAATCTGTAGTATAAGATGTAAATATATTTTTTTAAATGTATATGAATGTAAAATATAAGCACCTGTTGACAAGCCATTTAAATTGGTTTAGCAGGACTTGTTTGTTTATACTATGTATTCAATTATTCTTTCAATATATATTTTTTTTAAATGGCGACAGACGTCACTCTACTTTTGTGGAATAATCATCTGTATCTTTTCTTCCGCAGTCGTCTTTTTTCACTATTTTACCTATTCGAGTCGCTGGGTATTGAGTCCCTGCTCCTGGTAGATTTCCGAATTTTACCCATTTTTTTCATCTATATTTTGGTTTCGCATACCTTTTCAGGATTATGTGCTCAGGGCTACTGCGACTTCTCTCAACACAGTATTTCCTAGCGAGACAGGCACCATTAAATAAAGAAGCAGTTAAAAAAATTGTTCATTCATAAACATTTTTTTAATGTCATTTCTTAACCTCAACATGCTGTGCTCCTGGTAAAAAAAATACTGGAAGTCTAATGTTGTGAGGATTGCAAGATTAGGCGGCGCGTATGAGTTATGAGTACAAAATTAGTTTACATCTCAACCTCTTGTGCTCCTGGTAAATTGTCCATAAATATTTATGGGAGTGTTTTCTGGAGAATTCTTATAATTTTTGATTGCAAGGTTATGCTTCATTAAATTCGAAATTTTATCTCAAGCGCCTACAAAATCTGCAATTAGCATAACTTCAAAGTTGTGAGAATTGCAAGTGTGATTAAACATTGTCCAACTTATTTTACCGTTATTTAACTCTTTTGCTCCTGGAAGATTTTCCAAAAAACTTAAATGTATTTGTTTATATTGGTGTTATAAATGAGAACATCGTTGTACGCAAATTTATTTATAAGATAACAGTGTATTTTTAAAGGAAAAGTGGCAGGAGCATGAAACGGTAAATATGGTACACACATAGAACATTAGTATAGACAAGTTTTTTAGAACATTGACAAGAAATACAGTTTAAATATAGCATAAATCGATCGAAATACATCGATCGACAGAAAACCGTTAACTATTTTAGTACCGGCTGCAGCCTGTGTAAAGTTTTCTCATTTATTATTTAATGAATCATTTAACAGGTGGCGTTTTACGAAGTTTCCCATACGGTATACTTCAATAAAAAATTTAACCGCATACCTACAATCAAATCAGCTACTATTCGGAAAGTAGCAATGGATTGAATATGACATAATTTGAAAATCTCCTACAACCATCACAGTAAGAGGAAAATGTTGTTTGTGTCGTTATGGAGGACTTAGCCAGCCGGGTAATTGAACACATGACGCCTGGGTGGGATGCAAACGCGATGCCAACTTTGCCACTGGACGGTCGCGTAAATGACACATAAATGTCTTTATTTATTCTTTATTTATTTATTAATTTTATTTTAGTAATTTGTACATTTAACTTTACAAATTACTAATTAATTATAATATTACATATTGCACTCTATATTAAATTTTCTCCGGTTTGATGTAGCTCCTACAATACATCTTGAACTTTCCAATTGGTGCGGACTTTAAAGTTTCTGGTAGCGTGTTATAAAGCTTCATCCCTTTGTACATAAGATTATTCTGCGTATTCGCTTTATCCTTTTTTGTAGCCTGATTTCCTTGCACGTAAAATTTGGTCAATTCTATAAAACATAGTTTTCGGGGGTATGAATAAGTTAATAGGACCATTTTTACCGTACAAGATTATAAGCCGCATGGGGTGGAAAAAATATTAAGGGCTGCAAAAAAGCGAAAAAATTGACACTAGTCGATTGTGCCAGAAACACCGCTTCGTACCGTCGTGCTAGCATGGTCGATCGATATGAAGTTACCGACCGATTGTCGGTTACTTCTCATCGTTCCCTAGGACAACTGCAGATCTCATGACTTGACTTCAAGGACATTATTTGACATTTCACACACATGGTTTCTACAAGATGGCACTACACCTGACACAGTGAGAGCCACTCGGCATACTGATTCCGTGAGTGTATACGCCGTGACGGAAACATTTAGACGATATAATTTATTTTTTTAAATCCGCATTTTGTATCTTTAATTTGATAATAAATACATAATTATTTATAACTCACAATTAATATTTATTTCATTTACAAATCCAAAATCTGCCACGGGACACCCGACAAACTTGAGAATTATAGTAGATAATAAATGTTTGTGTGTTAGAGAAATCCACAAGATTGATTCATAATAGTATAATTTGCGATAATTAAAAAATAATATCTTAATGTGTGTAATGTTGTATCACTTAATACGTTTCACGTTTCCTCACACGTGCATTAAATTATTTAAAATTGATTTGAAATGTTTGCCAAGATTTTCTTTAAAAAACGCGCGGAACATCGTGGAAAATTATTTCCAAAAAATTGCACAACAAAGCACTGCACAATATTCTAGAATTTCTTTGTTTAAAAAAAATCATTTTTTAATGTGCCTAAAATTCGATTTACTCAGATAATATTTGGGACAATAGATTCGCAATTTTGTGGGGTACTTTGAAATCTGTTTTCCGCTCATGAAATAATGTCAATGTATTCTTAATCATTTTTTTTGTATTATCAGAAAAACTCTCTTTTTAACTTTTGAAGTTTATTCCCATCAATGTAATATATCATTGAAGAAGAAGATAACAATAATCATCAAATTTTTTAATATATGAAAATGAACAAGACACAGAAAAATAATAAAATATAATGGCTGCAACTGGGACTCGAACCCAGAACCTCACGTCTAACCGGGACATACGCGTTAACTAATTTTGCTATTGCACCCTATTATGAGACTGTCGTATTTGTCAACTTCATATTTCAAATTTCTGAATTAACAATATTATCTTCGACTAATGTTTTTTTTTCTCTTTTTTTCATAATTCTTAATCGCTTAATATTGATGTGACTGCTCTTGACTAATTTCAGTTTATTTAGTTGAATTGTTTAGGTCTTTTGAACATACTGAGAAGCATTGAATAAATAATTTTCCTTACTTTATTAATTAATATTATATTGGGGTCATTCGTTCTTTATTGATTTCTAATAGGGTATTTTCACAAACGAGGGATTCTGTTGAAAATATATTGATTATTTAAAGGTCATTTTTCTGACTTTAATCATCGTACTAAAAATGTTTGTTTTTTACGTTTTCATTATAATTTATTCATTTTAAAAACGCCTAAAAACCAACGAAAACAAAACGGCCCGTGATTGCCAACGTCGGCGTCGCTTCGTACGCACGTCATCAAACAAACAAAGTAGTACTGTCGGAAATTTTTCAAGAACGGTCGACCATTATGACGTCACACGTCGAAAATGCCGTTTTGGCGGGGTTACAAAAATGGCCAACTTAAACTCGCTGTAAAAAATTTATTCGTCAACATAAAAATAAAATAAAAATGCCATAATAGTTGTAATTTTTTGCTTAATTTTTTTAAGCAATACATTTTTTTGTGGAAATACCCTATTGTTAAAGAAAAAATAATCTGAGACCTTTTCTTTCTACATACATGTAAGGATTTAGGCTTGTTGTACAGTGATTATTCAAAAAGAGATGTTTTGAGAATTTTGATATTTATTTGTAATTGGGGGGGGGGGGGGGGTAAATAGAATCAAATAAATAATTCCTCTCAAAGTGATCTAACCAGTAATATAAAAATGGCCTTATAAGCCGAAACAGCTGTCGCAATAATAAAAAACAAAAATTCTTGCACAACTTAATAACAACATTATTAAATTTGATTTAAAATAAATATTTAAAAAATTAAATGGAGTTCTACGAATTAAATACAAAAATATTTAATAATGGCTTTTGTGATTAAATCCATCATTTCCGTGCACAATTTCCAATGTTAGCCGCCTAATAGCACCATGTTGCAAGTAATAAAAGTCAGCAGTGCCGAATTGTAAAAAAAGTTTTACAAATATACATTTTATCTGTAGGTCTTATTCAGGTGAACCAGCATGTGCCCGATAGACTTTAACCAGACATTTCTGTTCATATTTGGAGTAAAGAATGTAGTAATAATGACATTTTGTTGGCCGGTGACATTTTTTTTTTCAATTAAAAACAACGTACATATTTTATTCATCACGCAAACAAAAAACCTAGCGCATCACGTGATACTCACTGAGTTTCCGTTTGTGGCTTTTTCGGGAGGCTTAGGGGACAAAATTTTGAATACTTGGCCTTTAAAACAAGGAAAAGGTCACTGTCAACATGCGATTTCAAAAAACCTCCCTTATCTGCATTTTTCACAACTAAAATGAGAACTTTGACAATTTATTAAAAAAATTAGCAAACTTTACTTTTCAGAAGATTGCTAATAGAAAGAAACTATCTACATCTGATTTCGTAAAACTGAACATCAACCCGGGCAACTATTTTGGCACGTAAAGAAGTGTTACGGTGTGGCTTTTTTTCTTGTGCAATTTTCAGTTTTATTCCAAGATTGATGACATTACGCTTGTAAGGGGGTGTTTTAATTTGATGGGGTTTTTTTTTAATTTTAAATGATTACTTATAAATTCTACTTCTAATTATATTTAATAAAACCTATATATTCAGAGTCAGTGATGTTGATCTATACGAATTGCAATAAAGTTTCTTACTGGACTTTCTTATTATAGGTATGAATTACGTTTCTTTATTATTATAATTATAAGTAATAAGGCATATTACGTATTAAAAGCGTCATCTCGGTATTGTTTGTATATAATTATTTTGTCAGCTGAAGGTTTAATTGAATAAATAATTATTTGTATTAAAACCAACCAACTACTGGGTAGTTATAATTCTTGAGATATGTTCACTTAGATAATACACACGATGCATTTCATGTAGCTTGTAATGAAAACCAATGTCGCCAATATCGAGAATTAATTAAATGGGGTTAGGGGGCATACATTAATTACGTGAGAAAAAACTGGGGGGGGAGGCACTAAAATCTCACCAAATCTCATTATACCGAGGGGGGGGGGGGTCAATAAAAATCGCATGACAACTTTAAAAGAGTATATATTATTATAGAGATAATGTTTACAAATAAAAATAAATTGTTTCACTTATTTTGAAGTGTCCCATTTTGCCCGCTGAAAAAATTGCTATTGTGAGAAAAAAATTCTTCGAAAGCAAGAAAAAAGTCTCATGTGAGCGGGGGGGGGGGTTGAACTAAATCTCACTTAATCTCACCAAGGGGGAGAGGGGTCTAATTTTTTTTTTAAACATCTCAAGTAATTATTGTATTTCCCCTAAGGTTTAGTTAGTTTGTTGGTTGACGTTATTTCCGGATCAATTTTATTCTACTTGCTGAGCGCAAGTGGCTGCTCTGCCTAACATTTTGAATGTGACCAAAAATCTCAATATTACGTTGACCAATTAAATGATGGCTCTGACTTAATGCATTTGGTTTCTAGTCCATTTAACATGAGCTCCCCGACTTTATACTTCTTTACTTTTTACACTTGGCACTTTACACTTGCATGAGATCGTACCTACGTATCGCCAACCTATTTGAACTTAATAATAATGACAGTTCTGTAGGTAATTGAAATTTAAGGCCCGATTGGCCAGACTTTTGGATCATGAACACGCCCACATCGCATTTTTTGTTTTCTTTTTTATTCTAAGACTTGAGATTTTTACGTGTATCAACCAATGCTGTGGTCAGGGAGAATTAAAAAAGTTATAAAGAAACACGTTTTATCTTACTATATATCACATTATGAAATAACAGAAAAAATATATTTAGCTTGTATTTAACATCACCGGGTTATGAACTTGCGACCTTTCATACCACAGGCAAGGAGGCAAGGAACTTAGTGCACTGTCACTGAGGTCATCACGAAGATCTACCCGATTAAACTATGCAAAACAACTTAATTGGACTTCACTTATTTTAAGTGCACATAATTATAAACACATTATCTTCGAAATAATGGAGCAAATTATAATTTCGTAATATCATTCATTAAAAGTTGAATGGAACGAAGTAATGTACCACGATCACAATGTAAAACGATCACTTGTGATAAATTGTGAGGCGTTTAAATAAATATATACACTTTACACACCCCGTTTTCAATGCAGGTACGTATTTAATAATTGTTTTGAAATTGTTGGGCTACCTTTACTCACGTAAGTTTTTTCCCGTAAGTCGCTCACGTAAACAACTTATGGCCAAAAACCAATGCACCCATAGGCCAAAAGTCGCTTAGGGAACATACATTAATTACGTGAGCCGTTTTTTTTTTAATTTCCTTCCCCTCCCCCTTGGTGAGATTAATTTTAATTTTTAATTTAATTTTAATTTTAATTTTATTTATTTGCGTTATAAACAGTCTATACATTTATATATAACAGTGAATAATATGTTTATGTCATTGACCAATAAAATAACGACATTTAAATATAGGACCATAATAAAAAAAAAAAATATGCAACAATATACCTAATACAAACAATTCTGATTAAGGGCATCTTCAATTAAGTGAGATTTGGTAAGACACTTCCTCGACCGGGGGAGGAAAAGGAGCTAAGAGTTAAGTTTTTCACCATATAATAGGGATTGCAAGCGGCTGCCACATCGATGTTTATAAATTAAAAATGCTGTTAAATAAGACGAAACATATGTACATCAGTCTCTATGGGTGGAATTACGTGCCTGGGAGTGTGCACGCAAGGAGCGTTCACAGGTGTGAAATAATCGATATATTTTCCTTGCCAATCGCATATTTGCCTAAAGAAGCGCTAGAAGCAAGAAATGAGGAAGTTAAAATTTAAAAAAATATATTTAAAAAAAAGTCATACCGGCAAATCCTCGAGAGTAAGCTCTAAGAATCAGACCTCGTATATTAACAGACCTACAATAAAATGTAAAAAGTACGAGGAGATGTTAAGAGGCTAGACTTTGAACCACACGCGGAACACCCGCGTCTGTCATTCTGTCCCGCTCACAATAAGCTCACGCACACTTACAATACATGCGAATGCGAAAAGTGCGAATGAGACAACGCTCAAATTTACCTACAGAAATCGCTCGAAAATGGGTTTATGGAGAATACGCTTTTCTACACCGAAACTTTCACGAAATTGAAATTTTAAAAAATATATAATTTTTTGAAAGAAGAAGCTACGTCGGTAGCTTTTTATAATTCTTTATGAGAGTTGAGTTAGCAGCACTTTTTCCTTAAATAATATTTTTTTATAAATCGTACATGTTTGACAGTGAATGTTTACGTTAATACGAAACGCATCGAAAATTCATACCAACATAGTTTTCACCCTGTAGAAGGCAATTTTAAAAAAATATATTCATTTTGTGCAATTTTCGATATAGAAAAGTGTTTTTTCCCAGGCGTCCTTTTTGTATGGGCCGAAAAGCGAAGTCTATCATCTTAAAACGCCTTCAAAGTTGATGCATTAATCAATCGTGAAATTTAGGTGAGAACTTTGAGGACATCATATAGACCAACTAAAGAAAGTAATGACAAAATTCAAAAATAATTTCAAAATGTTACTGTTGGTAATCCCTAAGATGAGGGCGCACAATTAGCCAATGACAGTCATCCAAAAAATAATAACTAGCGTCCTGGAAGTTTTGACTCATCGTCTTTACAATAGCAAAATCAATTCGAATGTTAATTTTTGTATTTTTCTCCAAGGGACAACGCATTGTGCGGCGTTTCTATGGTTAAAACGGCCCTACACCAGGCTTAAGGCCCGCTTTACCATACAAATGTTGGATCGGTGTACAAGAATCTAATTAATTTTTAAGACGAGTCTTTCAGTTCTGATTTCATATCAAAACTGAATTCTTTAATTAAAAATTCGCTTCCTTTGAACGATGCACTAAAACACCTTTAAACAAAAATAATTACCTAATATGATATTTAAAGAACGCTTTATTTTGTACCAATGACTATAGGTTAATGGGCTTTGGATTCGTTACAAAGTTAAATTAAATATAATGGAGAAATGTAAGAGTTGAATATTGAAAAAATTCTCTAATGTTTGCATCAGGTGTTAATGAATTTATATACTTATTTTGTAAAGTATAGACAGTCCGAATTTCATTAATAATTTAAACAAAATTGTTGTACCATAAAACTAGGATATTAAACTAGGTAGGTAAGGGCTATCTATGAAGAAGCTATGTGGTTTCGTCAGATTCCTTTTGAATTTTTACTGCCCATTAGGTTTTGAAGGCCGTTTTGTACCTTGTGGTTTTACTTGTAAAATTCGTATTAATAATTTTATATGTTTATATCAATTTGATATTATAAATTTACATTCCGTTGGGAAGGAAACGTTTTAAAAATCGAATAAGAGAAATCAATAAAAAAACACTTTTAGAGTGTAGGTATATGCGTGTATCATGAGATTTTATTTATAAAAGTTAAAATTCGAGAATCATTTGTTTGATAAATATCACAGTAGAATCGCACTCCATGGACAACGAACTTGAAGAATATAATATATTCGTCAATGTTATGAGAAATATTATCTAAAGAGAAACGGCGTTACAGAAATAGTCCAAATAATATTATTAAACAGTGGGATTTTTAACAGTAGGAGGACTCTCAAAAGTCATTAAAAGGTTTAAAAAATAGCTTATAATCTAACCTAACGTAACGTATATAACTTAGTTTTATCCATTTTTATGACTTTTCAAAGGAGGTGTTGAAGTTGCATGATTCTGAATTGTCCAGTCACCGTCATCACTGATTCCATCCCTAAACGTCGCGCGATATCAAGTGATACACGTGTTAACGTGTGTTAACGTGCTGCTAAACGAGACAGAGTGCTTGTAGTGTCGCCGCTATGCTATACCGGACTACTCAGTTTCAATGTGTCACGGAAATATATTTTTATTGTTTTTTAATTGAAAAAAAATTATTGTTTTTTGTTCAATGCATAGAACTCCATTTATTTTTTTTTTTATTTAATTTTAATTAACAAAGAATTATTTTAATATCATCGGACATCAAAATGACATGTTTTACTTCACACATTGAAGAGCTAGTAAAGAGAATAAGGAAATGTAATTATATATATATATATATATATGCATTTGTTAGATTGAGTATTTTTTTGATTTTAAAATAATCAAAAATGTCTATTATGCCCTGGTTCACTCTTTGCTTATCTATGGAATTATAGGTTAGAAACAATCATTTAACATCTCACTAAAAGTTTCACAAATTACCATCATAAAAGTAATACTTCTACCTTCTCAACAAAATCTCTTTTTAAATTGTTTCCAGTACTAAATGTCAATGACATATTTAAGCAAGCTTCCATTTTTAAAATGTTTAAAGAAAAAAAGAACAAAAAATATTAAGAATTTCACACACCAATGAAAAATGGAAATCAAATTATTACACCCAAATTTAAAACACAAATGCAAAACCAATATACAGGGTGTTAAGGTATGATAGATGAGATAGGCCCTTAGGGATTTTTTTCCTCGGGGTGAAACTATTGTTAAAAAAAAAAAAACTATGTAAATGTACTATTTCCATTTCCGGTGACTGTAATAGTTGTTTCTGATTATAATTAAACTGATTTAATTTATAAAAATCAATAAAACTGATATGAAGATTTTTTTTAAATTTTGTGATAAACCGTGTCCGGTAATGCTAGATTTACCTTTTTGTAAACCAACGAATATTCTTGAATGGTAAATAATGTACTTCCTTACTTTCCGTTTTTCCCTTCGCATGTCCAGTGTCCACTATCTCTCTATATATATCTTCGCGACACAGTGCCCCAATAAACGTGCTTATCTCAATAGTTCAAGCCACATAAAAGTCCTACAATAAGATGATTATTGTTTTAGTTCAGTTCTGTATGCTGTGGTAGACCTCGCGTCCGAAAGGATATGTTTCCAATTGTCTCTTATTTAATGAATCAAAATCAAAATAATTGAAAAAAAAGATTTGTACGTAGGTACCTAAATACCTACATAACTATTAACAACCATAAATGTACTGTCTGAACTTTATGGCAATTCAACCTTATCGTCTTTTGGGCAAATCAATTATTTATATCAGGCTCCACTTATATTTAATAGCCTTCCAGAACATATTAAGTCATTGTGAACTTATAAAAAATATTGTTAAGAGGAACGGCTGCGCGACTTTTTTCATACAAAACTTTATTTGGGATTTGAGGCCAAAATACTCAACCTAATAGTAAGTGGTAACCGTTCGAAAAGAAAAAGAAGATGGTTTTAAAGGAAGATGTGTAAATAAGAATGTTATAAGAAGCGCATTTTTATTTAAAAAAATGATTATAAGTAATCTAAAATTGTGGAAATATTTAATCAAATATGAGTCGTTTAAAATTGATGAAAAAATTAATATAATTAATCGAAAATTTTGTAAACATTTAATCAAACATGAGTCGTTAAAAATTGATGAAAAAATTACTATAATTAATAAAAAATTGTGGAAACATTTAATCAAACATGAGTCGTTTAAAATTGATGAAAAAATTACTTATAATCGAAAATTGTGGAAACATTTAATCAAACATGAGTCGTTTAAAATTGATGAAAAAATTACTTATAATCGAAAATTGTGGAAACATTTAATCAAACATGAGTCGTTTAAAATTGATGAAAAAATTACTATAATTAATCAAAGATTGTGGAAACATTTAATCAAACATGAGTCGTTTAAAATTACTAATAATCGAAAATTGTGGAAACATTTAATCAAACACGAGTCGTTAAAAATTGATGAAAAATCTCTCGAAAAATGTTTAAAGGATCATTTAAAAAAAAACTGCGAATTGTTTCACACCTATAACATGTTTTTAAGGGGATATAACTAGACAATACCAAAAATTAGTCCTTTTTAAATCAAATTCTAGACGTATACTCTTTTTTACAAAAAAACATAAATTGCTTTTTAAAACTGTTATTTTATCTGGTAAACGCACTTTTTTAATTTTGAAAAACTAAGTTTATTTTTAATATACTAATATTATAACGTTGGTCGTCGGCAGATTTGTTAAATTTTCAAACCAAAAATTGTATTATACAACACAAATTTACAACCATATAATCATACAGGAAAATAAATCAATACATAATCTAGTAAAGACACTTTTAAGAATTTTAATTTTAATCCAATTTAAATCATTCAAAAATAAATTCGAGAACGTGTTTTGTGGCGAAAATACCTCAGTTTTTCAATGTTTTTATTGCGATTTTTTTACGCACTTATTTTGTTGAGACATTATTAAATAATCATAAATATTTATGATCAAAAAATACTTACAAGAAGTAAATATATTTTATAATTTATCATCACGTTGCTTATTTGAATGTAGGTATATATTAAAGCAAGTTTTGAATGAAATAAATCGATATTAAATTTTTAGTTTAAAAACAAACTCCCTGTACAGTTGCAAGCATTTTGGAACTTTAATTCTCAGCCGCTGGTCAATGGGTCTTAATACCTTACGCAATATGTAGAATGCTTTGATTTTTTTTTCTATCTGGGTAATTTCTTATACTTACCTTTCTGGCTAGGCTGTAGGTATTATCTTTAAAAATTACATGTATTATTTTTTTTTAAGAAAGTAAAAACTTAAAGTATTCAAAAAATTCTTATAAATCGGTAGAACTTGAGAATGCGCGCGAAAAAAAAATTTATTCAACCGCTCACATGACTTGGATCCCAGAGTTTATTTTTATTGCACTATCGTTTTCAAATTACTCAAAGGAAGACATTCAGCTTGTTTCTCTATTCTCTATGGGAATCAATAAATTATTCAACGACAACTACTCGCAACAACTCCATTATTACGATAAATGACAAAATAGTAAGTCGACTCAAGCTTATTACAGGCCTACGGTTAAAGGCGATTATTACTGATTGGTGGGTTTTATTGAGGTTATCAATTGCGCAGGATTAGACTTTGGTTTTTGGAAACCATATTTCCCACAGATATTAATTTATTCATAAAACTTTTTCGACATGTTTATATTGGATTTTGTATTGCAGTGTTTCTGTTGATTTATTTTAATTCACCAGTACTTTACAGATTCGGATTGCGAATAGTATAGTAATATAACCCTTGCCAATAATTTAATATAATCCGGAAAATGTTATGTTACTTAGAATTCGTGAAAAACAGTACTTATCCATGCAATGCTAGAGTAAGTCCACTCGGTGCAAATATCAAATTTATGTTTTCTTTGTTTTTTTTTTTAAACAAAGAAAAATTATTGTTTTTACAATGTTCGACGTCTTACTTTCATGTGTTTTAAGGTTTTATCAATTTTCAGCTAATGTAAGATTATCTCCTAAAACCAATCTGGGTTGATTTCTGTAAAAACAAAATTTGACAGTACACAGAAATTGAAAAAAAAAAACATAAAAACGACATGTGACTTTCACAGTGATATGAATTGTTAATATTGCGAAGAATAGAAGAAAACTTACTTCAATACCGATAGTATAAAATTGTTATTATAAAAACATTGGAAAAGATAAATTTTTTTTTTAAAGATATTTTGTTTTGAATAGAATATTAAAATACATACACATACTTTAATTAGTGCCTTTTAGAACCCTTAGAAATAAACAACAAAAAATAAATAAAAAATTAATTTAGTTGACAAAAGAACAGTTCTGCGTAAATCACCTTTTTTAACAATGTTCCCATGTTACATTGACTCCTCCCATCATTCTCCCCCTACCCCAAAATTACCCCACCCACTACCCTCACCTAATAAAATGTATCGATTCTGTACTAGTATAAATATTCGTAGTTAATTTTAAGATTGCCAGTGAATAACACTAGATGTGCCGAAACTAGTACCAAATGTACATGTAAAATAATACATTTCTAAAAATTGTTGCATAGTTAATTTCCAAGAAATACAAAAAAAAATACCTAACTGTTTAATATTATTTTGGGAGGAATACGTGAAAGAAAAAGTTTCTGTGTTTTTGAATATTTAAAAAAGCGTGTTTCGTCATACACTCCTCAGTTGCACTTAATAAACTTTCTATATTAAACAAGCCACCACTGGTAATTTTTCTGTTACTAAGGAATTACTATTTTTTATTGTAATAGACAATAAAGAAGAGCGAATTTAATCATTGATGTTCGCAAGTTTCAGTAGGTGTCTATATCGATTCGAGCGAGTATTATACTCGTATTAATCAGTGACCGGCTCGCTCCAACAGCAGTCTGTCAAAAGTTCACAACGGAGCTGTACCGTGTTATGAAAACACATATGTACAGACTCACGTGTTTCATCACATCTTTGAATCGAATACTTGACTATCGTATAAAATTTTCGTGTAATAATATTAAAATAAGTTAATATTTGTGTGATATATACTGACTATTTAAACTGTGTTTTAAAGTGCTTAGTTCTTCACAAAGATCAAACAATACTAACATCAACAAACTAAGAAATAGCCAAAAGGTATGTATTTTTTATGATCTAAGAACAAAGCAATGTTTGTAAGGTCTAATAACCGAAGGTTCCACGCAATTCCGCGAAACTTAAATTTATATTTAATCCCAAAATACACAACAACACAAGATTATTATTTTTTTTTTAGAAAATATCTAGAACGGATATGTGCTACTTCATTTATTTGGATTTTAAATTATAAAATATAGGGCATTAAAGAATTCAAATTTTCATTATTTCAAAGGCAACTTTACTAATTATTTGATAAATATTTTAAATATAATTTTTCTCTATTTACTATGTAAATACAAATATATATTAAAATGATTGAAAAATGCATTTTGATTTTGAAAAGTACATTCAATTTATAAAGGACCGATTTATATTGGAATACAAAATTGTCTATAAATTAAAATTTCTGCCCAAAAAACGTTTTTTTTAATGTTTTTTTTTCAGTATATTAACGAAATAGATGGGTAAAAACCATTTTCTTTTATTATAATCAACTCACAACAAATGCGAAGTTGATTCTAAAATCATTCAAAATTTTATTATTTAAGAGCGATTGACCAGCGGTTGAGAATAAAAGTTTTAAAATGCTTAGCTACGGGGAGGTTCTGATGAGAAAGATCGATTATTCCCTGTATCAAATTTTTTGAATTAAAAATTTAATATTTATTTATTTCATTCCAAAATTGCTTTAATATATCTTTTCCTTCAAGTGAGCAATAAAAATTCTCAAAACGCATAATGATAAATTATTAAATATTGTGTATATCTTGTTAGTATTTTTTGATCATGAGTATTTATAATTTTTTCAATAATGTCTCAACAAAATAAGTGTGTTAAAAAAATTTGAAATATTTAAGTTTGTACCTTAAATAAATAGAAAAACTGAGGTTTTTTGTCACGTTCTCGAATTTATTTTTAAATGGTTTTAATTTAACTAAAATTAAAATTCTTAAAACTGTGTTTACTCGATTATGTATTGATTTGTTTTGTTGTATGATTATATGATTTGAAACCTGTGTTTCCACAAATAAATAATATTTTATTAGTGGAAACACTAATAAAATAATTCTGCCAACAACCAACATATTATAACATTAAAAAACAGTATATTAAAAATAAACTTAGTTTTAAAAAAATTTAAGACTGCGTGTACCAGATAAAATAATAATATTTTAAAACCAATTTATGTTTTTTTGTAAAAAGTGTCAGTACGTCTAAAATTTGATTTAAAAATGACTTATTTCCGGTATTCTCTGGTAAAACTCTCTTAATGGACTGTATATTATAATTTAAATCTACTATATATTTGCTATACCTTTTGATTAAATAATAATAACGTAGGTAGTTGGGTTTAAATTCAAATTCATGTTTTTGCATTTAAAAAAATCGCGCAACCGTTCCTTTTTACACACGATCAGAAATTCCTGCTATTTAATAATTCTTTTTTATAAAAAATTGTTATCTAAGTTGCGTAATACTTAAGTAATTAATTAATTAAATTAATTATTACTTATTCAAGATGCATTTATTACCAACGTGCATCACTTATAAAAATAACTGCAATATTAATCAACTTGCATAAAATACATTACCATTGTATCTTTCTAATAAGTGAGCGCGAATAGTTTATTTATGTATGTAAAGGAATAAGAGTACCTACCTAGAAATGTCTAGGATTCCTTTATATTTACCTACCTACCTACCTAGTATTTAAGTACCTACCTAGAAATATCTAGGATTCCTTTATATTTGAATTATGAATTTTATTGTATTCTATTGTTTTTTTTTCAATGTCATTACGTTATTGGTTTATTTATGGTCATTACTTTGGTTACACTATTTATGTGGCTGATATTTTAAAAAAATTATAAAAAAAACCTCTAATATGACAAATAAACTTAAATTGTCGTTTCTTTATACTCCAGAGCAACACATTGTTTTAATTGTCATTTAAAACCTAAAGACAACAAAGAGTCTTATATATATTAATACAATATTTTTTTCCACTTAATTTATTTGTGACCGGAACCGATATCGGCCCGTTAAGGCCATCTTCAGACTGGTGCAATCTTCACTACGGTTAATATAGATAACATATGTGGAGGGGGAGGTGGGGGTTAACGGGGTGGTATGCAAGAATTTTATTCAAATTGTATGAATTTTCCCATATCTATTTCAAACTAATCTATAAGGCCGAGGAAATTATGTCTACTGGTATTAACCTAATAATTAGAAATTCAATCTTCAAAGGTGAACAAATATTCACTTCTATATTTATTATAAAGTAATCTATAATTCTGAGGTAATTTAGCCTATTGGTTAACGAAATAAGTACAATTCATTCGACAAAGATGGCTTAGCAACTAATTTAGGTAAATCCAAATAATTTGAATAAAATCCTTGTATTCCACCCCTATTAACCTCCCTTCCCCCTCTCCAAGCATTATCTTTATAAATCGTAGTTTAAGAAATAATTATACCAGTCTGAAGATGGTCTTACCAGGCTGAAACCGGTTGCAGTCACAAATAAATTAAGTTGAAAAAAGTTTTAAATTGTTTTTACATATTATTACTAGCATGCGTTGAAATGCAACTTAGCAGCTTGTGTGTCCTTTCCCATTCGTACCTGTTCCTCTTCCGCTCCTCTTTCTCTTCCGCGTCTCCTTCCCCTCCCACGTTCCACTTTCACCTTCCCCCTCCCCTCTTCCGCTGTCCCCCTTCCACCTTTTCCGCCTTCCCCCCTCCATCGTCTCTACTCCCGCGCCCTCCTGGATTCCCCTCCCCCTCCTGCCTTTTTTCCCTTCCGCTTAACTCCATAAAATACACCCACTTTTCAAACAACTCGCCTTGACCTATTTCAATTTTTTTGTGCAAATTTCGTGACGACAGATTCGCTAGTTATTCTGCTATTCGGGACGGAGACAAATTCAACAAATCCAAGATCATAAAAATCGGACCAGCCGTTCTTGAGTTATAAATGGTGTAACTAACCGGACTTTTTTTATATATTAAGATAATGGAATTCCACAACGAATTATCAATATCAAAAATAAAAATACGAAAAAATTATCACGATGTTTACTTTCCCTGACATGGAAATTAAAATATAATGTTTTTATCAATATATGCGTCCATATGATTCTGGAAGGTATTTTTCATCTCGTTCTTTATAATAATTCTTTAAAAATATTTGCGCAATACGAACAGCACGGTCTCGTATTATCCGAGCGTTTCGTTCCACGATAGATTGTGAAAACATTCAATGCAGGTTATTTGGTATTACCAAATGTTCTTCAATTATACGGTTCAGGCCTAAATATATGACACAAACATTTTATTAAACTTACGAAATATGTTTAGACCAAATAAGTGTTTTATTTGAGTGTAAAGCAAATTTCAAGCGATTTTGATAAATAAAATTTCATGGCGATATTGATTGACATTGACATCTATTACGACCACTGTAAAAAGAAGTACAAACTACAGCTAGTTTCTCATAAAAAGCTTTATAAGAATTTATTGTTTTATTAATTTTAGCGATTTTGGATGCGGGTATGGGTCCCACCGCCCCGGGAACCATTTATGGGATAAGCAACATCCGTGTTATAGGTCACCCTAAGTGGTTCGCTATGTTTGCTGACTAATCAGGGGTGCCCGAGTTTACGGGGAGAGGTTTGTCCGGATCTTGGAGGCAAATTTATTCGACCACCTACTGCGTGGCAGGCCGGATCGTGAGAGACTGGTTGAGGGAGACCTAACTTAGACCTCTCCAGCCGGACTCTCTCAAAAAAAAAAATAAAAAGAAAACACCCGGAGACCATAATTTAATTAACATTTTTTACTTCAAACAATTTCAGGAATCACTGGTTAAAGTAAGAAAAGTAGGTACCGGGTTAAGGGTATGGTAACGTATTATTTTTTTTTATTGTGTCATATATGATTGTACCACATCTTAAGATTTTTGTCAAAATTTGAAACAAATCGGTGCAAAACTAACTAAGACACTTGTATGAATAAAATTGGATTTTCTGGTATGCAAAATTGTAAAGCGATTTTCTGACACTAGTCATTTTTGAAGCCGGTGAACGGTTGAAAATCTACTCGATTATTTTGAAATTTTGTATACTATTTCTTTAAATGAATGACCAGGTATCCCTCGGGTTTTTTTTTTATTTTTCATAATTATTAATTTTACAATAACAAATAGGCCCCTTTTTTAGACGAAAATTCTTTTTTTTAATTATATTTCTCAAAAATTCACTTCTAAGTTTTACAAAAAAAAAATTAAAAATTCCTTCCCGGGATGCCTTAAAAAAATGATAATCTAATTATATCATATTTATTTTATGATTTCAAACAATCATGAATTTTACTGTTCACCGGCGGTCAACTTTTTTTCAAGGCGCCTCCGAAGATTTGCTGCCGTCGGCGTCGGCTTAATTAATCAGTGAACAGGACTTCAGTATTTTTATTACAATCTCATCTCCATTTGTGTATTACGCAAGCGGCTCGTTAAAAATCAATGTACAAAGTATATAAAGTTATAATTATTCATTATTCGTAATAGTAATAAGTAATAATTATTAAATTGTTTAAATTAATTTACATGAGTACTTAATAATTAAACGCGGAAATGGCGTATCAAATTAAAATACAAATGATTTTTTTTTAAGCGATGTTCCGAGTGAGTCCTACTGGAGAGGTCAAAAGGTGTCCCTTAATTTGCATCTAGGCGCTTTCTTTTTTGCATTCTATAATTGGTTTATTAAAAAATTACCGTTTTAGAAAATACAAACAGGTTTGCGACACCACCTACTGCAAATTTAACAATGTCGAGCTGAAGATACCCTACCACCCCTGCGGCCCGCAAACAAATTGAAAATGGGTAAATTTTCAGTTTAAAAAAATATATTCTGCATATTTTGGTGTATAAATGAATAGTATGCATATAATAATAACAGGTTTACTTCTGCGTGTATTTTAATCGTCCCATTTTCAATTTTATTCTGAAAAAAATAATTCTATATCTTTTAGAATATTAAACTATTTTTTGCTCGTAAATACATCTATTTGAATTAGGATTTTGTTTTCATGAATGAATGAATAAATGCAAATCTTGGAAGTGGATATTAACCCACATCCCGACATCCGATTTAACCGAAACTCTGCAGAGAGATCCTGCATTCTATAATCTTTTGGTTGCACAGATTGAAAATTGTAAAAAAGTAGATGAATTATAATAAAAAATAAATAAAAATTATTACGGGTTGATTTTAATTTTTATTATGGTTTATGTTATATTTTTTGTTTTTAAAAAAATCTACATATTATTCTTATTCTTGTTATTTCATTGTAATATAACTACGTACGACTATTACGATCAATGTATTGTAGTCTAGAGAATACAATTTTTATTTGTGAATACCTTTTTTTTGTGAATAATTTTTATTTGTAAGAGTAACAATAGCTCACTATCAATCGTAATAAATCATGTGTCTTTCATGAAGTCATTATTGCTTTTATATTTATTACATATGCCTTTATTGATTTCCGAGTAAAATTTCGGAAATTATTAATCGTTATTGACTTTTTAATCAAATTTGACTAAATGTCGTTAAGGTAGTTATTCCCAAATAGCCTATAAGTCATCATTAGGGTCAATAATCACATTGCAAAACTTGTTAATAATCAACTGTTTTTTTAGAAATAAAATAATTATATCATTTAATATATATTTAAATAAAGAAGAAAAAATGAAAATAGAGTTCTACAAAAAAAATCAATACAAAAATAAAAAATCTAATAAAGTAGTTTAAATTAAAGGGGGTAAAATGATAAATTATGTCATTTTTTTGGAAGTCGGTCAATATTATACATTAGTGGTATATTCTCATTATGTTTGAGATTTTCGTTGTTGGTTTTTGGGGTGATGAGGGTTTGTGGCAGATCCGGCAGATCCGTCGACGGATCTGCCGGATCTGCTGATATCTAACGTATATGTTTGAGATTGTTTGAGACAATATTATAAAAACAGATCTTACTAATATAAAGGCGAAAGTTTGTATGGATGTATGTATGTTTGTTACTCTTTCATGCAAAATTTACTGAATGGATTTTAATAAACTTTACAATAATGTAGCTCATACATCAGAATAACATATAGGCTATAATTCATAATTTATTTTTAATATGTTGAAAATAATAATTATTGTTTAAAAGAAAATGTCAAAATTTGAGAATGACATTTTGCAAAACAATGATTGTTAAACCAAAATTCTATTTTAGAAAATATTTAAACTAGTGCATTTATTTGAAGTACTCGCCTAATACTTTGAATCGAATAAAGAATTATAGATATTTTAAATAAATAGGTTAAGAATTTTGGTATAAACGTAGATGGGACCCAGGAAAAGAAATAGATTACTCGAAGTACTAATCCTATGCAAAAGCTAGTATTTAATAAATAATTGGTGTTTGCACACGTCAGTTTATTTAAACAACCCAGCAGTAAAAAACTTTCTTCGATCGTAATTGAAGTACTATCTAATTGTATTATTGTTAGAAAAATTAAGTTTTTATATAGCTGAATTATTTTCCTAGTCTTAGTAACCTTTGCACTGAAACATACATTAAATAAATGACCAGGAACAATGATGAGAGTGTCGAGTCACGAACAGTTTCCTAGAACCCCATCAGCTCTATTACATTAAGTGCATTCGAAAGACCGTTATTACGATTATTACCGTATCACTAAAATACTCATCTTATAAAATAATCATATGTATGTAGAATTTAGCTACATCTTTATATTATTTATAAGCGGCCTGCAATGTAAAAAATATGGAATATTTCTTCGCAAAATTACTCTGTAGCGTCATTTTTTATTAAATGAAACAAATAACTTTGTTTACACCAGTTTATATATTGTGGTGTAAACAAAGTTACTTGTTTCATTTAATTATGGAATATTTTTTCAATTATATTGGATGTGTTGTGAACTTCGAACAGGCATATTAAGTTATGGCGTGTGGGTCTAAAAATAACACCGGAACCGAATATATTGGATTACGAAAACATTCATCAAAAAGATTATCTCACAGACAAAAGATAGCAAGAAGCATTGGTTTTTACCTTTTGTTACACTAATTTGTTTTCCAGCAAGTTCACAGCAACGGAACCGCTTTCTAAAGATCATTTTTAAAACACAGAATAAATATATTTTAGTTGTGGGCTATCGCAGGCTATATTGTTAACGATTTAATCGGTTATCTGAATAATATATATATATATTTACGTAACATATAGATCCGAGGCAGCATATCGAGACATTTAACATTTGATAAAAAATATTTGAAATTAGGTACGGGAGGGCTAATCTATAGTTTTTATATCGATGATTATTAATGTTTTCTTTTATTATGCTGCAATAACACAACCTTAACTTGTTTTTAATATTTTTACGATGTAATACATTAAATAGTCAATAAGTAATAATTTATATGAACGAACCAAATTTACCGGAAATTAGTTAGGTAATAAAATATTTAGATCCAGTGTTCACATTCGTGGATTTCTTTAAAAAAATCAAAACACAGCGATATTAAGCTAGTCTCGCACGAGCGCCATACTGTCATAATATACAGGGTGTTAAGCATCGTACTTAACTTACTTTAACCAGTGATTCCTGACATTATTTTAATTAAAAAATGTAAATGAAATTTTTGTCTCCGGTGACATTTTTCATTTTTTTTTCTACAAAAACATAAAAAGGTGTTGGGAAGTCAGGGGCGGGGTGAGAGGTTGGTTGGTTACTTGGCTTAGAGACCAGCGACGACGTGTAGAAGTTTTTTTTTCTTTGATTTTGAAGAAAAAATTTTTGAAAAAAAAAAAAAATCTCAAAAGTCACCGGAGACCAAAATTTCATTTACTCCAAATAATGTCAGGAATCACTGGTTAAAGTAACTCAAGTACGATGCTTAACACCCCGTATGTGGGCTTGTCCTATTACACCATATCTATATATAGCGCTATACTCACATATATTATGAGATTACAGCGCTCGTGTGAGACTAGTTTATCATATTTTATTACATAAACAAACATTAAAATGCATAAATTTCAGAGATATTTATTCAACACTTCTGTTTCTTTATTATGTATTGTTTAAATTAAATATCAAAATAAATATAGAAAAAATACTTACGGAACTTAACAAAATTGGCAGTACAAAAGCGGCCAAAGAAGCTAAAACCGAAATTGAAACAATATTAACCAATATCGAAGATTCATGGAAGTTTGAAATAACATCATTACAAAACACTATAATTGGTTTACAAAATAAAGTGATTCAAAATCAAGAGGATTACATAAACAAATTAGAAACGTTGATAAAAAAAGCGTCAAATGAAGAGAAAAAATATGAAGAAAAAAGCTATGCAATGGTGGTAAGGGAAAAATCGCACCCAATACCTAAAGCAAATTTTGCGCTACTAATTTCCTCAAAAAAAGACAAGCCTGCAGATGAAATCGAAAAAATATTAAAAGACAAAATAAAAGTATCCAAACTAGGAATAAGAATTTCTGGACTAAAAAAAACATATCAAAATAAAATAATACTAACATGTGAGAAACAAAATGATACCGAAAAAATAATAAATGAAATAAACAAAAACCCAGATATTGGAATACACGCTGATGAAATAAAGAAAAAAAAACCTTGCATTATCATTAAAGGAATTGATGCTTGCTACAAAGAAGAAGAACTTTTAAAAGATTTGATAAATCAAAATGAAGACATAAAAAACGCCATGACCTCAGAAACTGATAATGAACCCATTATTATTAAAAAAAAGCTCAAGAACAAAAAATCTGATAAATTATCAAATTTTATTATCCAAACAACACCAAAATTAAGAAAAATAATAATATCGAAAGAAAGGATCAACATTGGATACACAAAAGCACACGTAGAAGTTTGTGATCCACTCATGCAATGCTATCATTGTATTGGGTATGGACACACATCACTAAGATGCCTTGAAAACCTGAAGAGTCCCAGATGCCTTCACTGTGCAGGAGAGCACAAAATACAAGACTGTCCCAAAAAACAAGAACCTGCCAAATGTCACAACTGCACAAACAGAAAGGGTTACCAAAATGACCATCCAGGTAACAGTTACTTATGTGAATTCCGCAAGAAAATGTTAAAAAATGCGCAAATGCGAATTGAATACGAGTAAGCTTGCATGTTGCATACTTATTTTTTATCCTCTTAAATATGAATAATTTCTTTAATAAAGAATTAGATGATTCGCTAAATATTGCGGAACATGTTTGTCACACTTTAAATGATTGCAACAACATAGTAGATAACATACCGAATTCATTCTCAATATTACATCTTAATATCAGATCAATGAAACAAAATTTTAATGAATTTTTACTTTCAATTAATTTATTAAACCATAAACCGGACGTTATTGTGTTAACTGAAGCATTCACCAGCGATTATAATAAATTTTGTATACCTAGTTATAGTTACTTTATGACACATTGTGTTATTAACAGAAATAGTGGTATTGTTGTATTTGTTAAATCCTGCTATTCAAACATCAAAGTGGAAGAAGTACCTATGCAGCGAGTTAATTGCTTAGATATCAATGTAAATATAAATAAAGTATGTTTTAACGTTATCGCAATTTACCGAACGCACGGATCTAATGAGTATATATTTATGGATGAATTAAGAAGCATTATTTTATCAAAAAAAAATAAACAGAACATAACAATAATTGGCGATTTTAACATAGATGTTTCTAAGGAAAATAATAACAAAATAAAAACAGAATTTATTAATCTTATGTCAGAAATGAATTTTATATTATGTATAAAAAATTATACTAGAGAAATTACGGGTCAACGTCCATCATGCATTGATCACATATGGTGTAACACTAAAGATTCCGACAAACTACTTACGATAATATTAAAAAATAATATTACTGACCATCACACTTGCATTTCTATACAAGAAATTAATATTAATAATCACACAAATTCAGAAAGCAAAATTTATACACAAAAGTCACTAAACCATGATAAACTAAGTATAAAAATAAGTACGGAAACGTGGCAACCCGTATTGGAATCTACATGTGCTGAAACAAGCGCAAATAATTTTGATAATATTCTCTGCAATTATATAACAACATCAACTGATATTAAAACTATAAAAATTAAAGCAAAATTCAAAAAAATAAAACCATGGATCTCACATGGCTTAGTGGTGTCTATTAGAAAAAAAGAAGAGTTATATCGCTTGACAAAGAAATTTCCCTTAGATAAAAAAATATTCACGTATTATAAAAAATTTAGGAATAAATTAACCTCTTTAATAAAAATAACTAAAGAAAACTTTTACAAAAATGAAATTAACCTGGCTAAACAAAATGTAAAACATATTTGGAAAACAATAAATCAAATAAATAGTAGAAAATACAAAAAAATTCCGATTAAAAAAATTCACATCGGAGATAACTCTATTGACACCATAAAGGAACCGACAAAATGTGCTAATGCCTTTAATAAATATTTCGCTAACGTCGGACCAAATTTAGCTAAACGGATCGAGGAAAATTATAAAATAGATAATTTCGAAAAGGACCGTCTTAAACAAAATAATCTGTCAATTTTCCAACCAGTAACAACAAATGACATAAAAAATGTTATAAATGATTTAAAAGGTGGATCTGCACCAGGATTTGATGGAGTCACAGTGGAAATATTGAAAAGATACAACAATTTATTAAGCATTCCAATTACGCATATTATAAATACTAGTTTGAATAGTGGAATATTCCCTTCTATTTATAAAAAATCTATTGTAACACCCGTTTTTAAATCAGGCAACCCTGAAGAAATATCAAATTATCGACCTATATCTCTTGTTTCAAACATTGCAAAAATTTATGAAAAGATCGTAAAAACGCAACTCATGTACTATATTGAAAATAATAAAATACTTAGTTCTAGCCAATTTGGTTTTAGAAAGAAACTAGGCACTCATGATGCCATTGCTGAACTAACCTCAACAATATACAATGCATTGGACAAAAAAAACAAATGCCTTGGCATTTTTATTGATTTACGTAAGGCTTTTGATAGGATCTCCCATGCAAAATTAATTAATAAATTAAATGATATCGGTATTACTGGTAAGGTTAGGTATTGGCTACAAAGCTATCTAACTCAAAGAAGTCAAAAAGTAAAATTAAATAACTCACTAAGTATAGATGAAATTTTAGAATTCGGAATTCCACAAGGGACTGTTATTGGACCAATATTATTTATAATTTACGTTAACCAAATGTTTAAATTATCACTTAATGGTAAACTTATATCTTTTGCTGACGACACTGCAATAATTATCGAAAAAGAGACATGGAACGATATTACCAATGCAGCCAATCAAGACATGAAGGTCATAAAAAAATGGTTCGATAACAATTTATTATCACTCAACACAGAAAAAACATATTATATTCCCTTCTCTCTACAAGAAGAAGTGCCAAATAACTTAATTAACATAACAATTCATTCCAAAAATTGTGCAAATGACGGTACATATAATACGGACTGTGCTAAGCTAAATCATAAATCTAGTGTAAAATATCTTGGAATCTTAATAGATAAAAATGTTAAATGGAAAGATCACATTAATCTCACCGTAGAAATAATAAGAAAACTTATCTATGTTTTCTATAACGTACGAAACATTTTAAACAAGAATACTATTAAAATTGTCTATTATGCATTAATTCAGTCCTTATTGCAGTACGGCATTATTGGGTGGGGAGGGGCCTTTAAGGCTTCATTACAACCCATAATTACAATTCAAAGAATAATTATAAAAATCATCCTTAGGAAACCATACGACTTCTCTACTTTTGAGATATTTCGGGAATTTAATGTACCATCTGTCACAGAATTGTATAAGAGAAAACGCCTTATATCAAATTTATAAGGAATATTTTATCCAAAAAATTCACCCCTCAGATAGCATAAGCAATAGATTCAAAACTAATGGCTTAATAACAATCCCTATGCTTAGAACGACTACGGCTCAGCATCACTACTTGTATTTAGGTGTGAGATGGTACAATATATTATTGTCCAAAAACAAAATTAGTGTAACCCAAACTTTGAAATATGAACAATTTAAAAAGCAAATTAAATCCCTGAAATTAGATAATGATATATTGTACCCTTAGTTTACCATTACTTAATCTGTATTATCAATGTTGAAAGTTAAAATATATAGTATATTGGTATTGTAATTCAAAAACATATTTTTCCTAAATTGTATAGCTATGTTAAATAATGTTTGTATTTATTTTAAGTCTTTGATTACATATTTATTTAGAATATTTTATTTTTTTTGCATGTAAATACTCCTCCCATAAACACGAGCTCCTAGAGCTTAACTTATGGAGTAGTAGAATAATGATGAATAATTTGTATAACTTTAAATAATGTTCACTTGTAATGTAAAACTTTTTTTCTTATAAATAAATAAATAAAAAAAAATAAAAAAAATTCTTTCTTTTATTATGCTATAATGACATAACCTTGATGTGTTTTTCTAATGTTTTTACGATTTAATACTTTAAATAGTTAATATATTTTGCAAAGATTGAAGAAATAACAAGTCAAAGAACGAACAAAATTCACCGTAAATTAATTAATTAAACATAGCGATATTAAGCTAGTCTCCCACGACCGCCATACTATCATAATATATGTGAGCTTGCCCTGTTACACCATCATTATCTATATATTGAAATAGGCCAAACCCACATATATTATAAGAGTATAGCGCTCATGTGAGACTAGTTTAAACGTTATCAATTCCTCAATACATACGTAAACAAACACCAAAACGCATAAATTCCAGAGATATTTATTCAACACTTCTGTTTTTTTTATTGATTTCGTCGTAGGTGTGGATTTTAGTATCTGTGAAGCATTTGGTATTATATCATTGAAGAAGAAGACAACAATAATATTCTAAATTAAAATATGAAAAAAGGTAGCTGCCAATAATATGGAAAAAACATTGGTCGAAGATAATATTAATTCTAAAATTTTAAAATATAAAGTTGACAAATACGACAGTCTCATAATAGATCTCAATGGCTGAATTGGTAGAGCGCCGTCCCGGTAAGACGTAAGATCAGAGGCCCTAGCACACTCGCTCGATAACGATCGATAGGATAACTATTGACTTGTTATACTGTTGACGTCGAATATGTTAAGGACACTTAGTCATTGTGAACTATCACTTATTCGTTGGCGATCTGTAGTAATGCTAGAAAATGATGAGAAGTTACCCATAGTTATTCTATCGATCGTTATCGAGCGAGTGGGCTAGGGCCTCTGGGTTGGAGTCCCAGTTGCGACCATTATGTTTTATTATTTTTCTGTGTCTTGTTCATTTTCATATTTTAATTTAGATTATTTTTATTGTCTTCTTCTTCAATGATATATTACGTTGATGGGAATAACCTTCAAGTGAAAAAGAGAGTTTTTCGTATAAAAAAATTAATATGTTATTATTGCTGTGAAGGTTATTATTGTTTTGTCTTTAGACAACAAATGTAAGGTCTACTTGCTAATTGTGAAAACATCAATTATATACCATTATATGGGATCTAATTGATGTTTTACACCATAATACCATTTCTTAGAGATTGGTCGATTTCAACAATCAATAAGAAAATCTTCAAGCTGGGTCTTGAATTTTCCTTCGTTAAGATGAAACCCGGAGGGGGAGAAATTTGAAAAACAGATTTTACTAAATTGTTGCTGTCACTGTTGCTCTTACTCCACCGGATATTGAGCGAAAGGGACAATGCATCTTGGGCTACTAATACCTAACTAAAATCGAGGTTTTGTATTCCCCACTTTTCGCCTCCAAAAGTGGACTGATTTTCAATTTGTTTTTACCAACTACATAAGAAAAAACTATTCTATGACTGTACGTTTAGCTTTTTTTAAAAAAACATTGTCTAGTTTGTATACTGGACGTCTTTTGACGGCGTTTAAACCAGTCAATTTTATTGATTTTTGGAAGGTCATAACTTCTATAAAAATTAACTTATATAAAAATAAAAAAAAGTACCGACACGCTAGTAGTTGATATCTATTTTATGTAAAAACAATATTTTCTCTAGGGTTAAAATCCAGAGAGATAAATAGGGGACACGTTTGTATGGAAAAATCACCGCCGGGTATCGCCTTAAGGAACATCTTTATAGAAAAGCTAGCATGTTCTTACGCAACATATATAACAGTAGTTGAAATAAAATCCAAAATAATATTTATAAGTATTATGAGATGGAATCGGTGACGCAAGAAGACAGCGTCAAGAGTAAGGTATAAGATATGTGAGAAAGTAAACCGTGTTAGTAGTTAATCTACCAAATATGAGGTAGGTCTTTGGCCGGCCTTTCAATTTCATCACTGCATACATTTTACAAGCTATAATCAACAATTACCGAACCTATAAATAATGGGTGTAGTCGAGAATAGTTTTCAAAGAAATCCATCATTGCAGTAATCGAACATTTAAAAATGGATTCAAATTCCATTGAGGTCAAAAATGACACAGTTTCATTTAATAATTTTTGTGTTTATCTATGTAAGTATATCGCAGTCCCGGAACCTTTTATTGGATAATCAATACATTTGCCTATGTGGTTAACATAACATAAATATAACCCAAGTGGTTCGTTATGCTTGGTGACTTAGCAGGTGTGCGATAACTGCGGTGTTACCGGGTCTTGCGTCAGCCTGCCTGTTGCGTGGGGGGCCGGATCGACAGAGTCTGGTTTGAGGCAGGCCTTTTGATCTCTCCAGCCGGACTCTCTCGATCCACCGCCTTACCCGCAGTTGGTGGTATGGATTCATACGTCCGTCACTGATAGACACACTGACCCCCAGATTCCTACCCACATCTCATAACTTTTCCATTCCCAGAACTTCCTTTCCTTAAAAATACCCTCCATACATTTCCCTAAGAGGACATACATAGGCTGTAATTAAGGCTGTGTTAAAAAAAAAAAAATTAAAAAATTATATATGATAAAAATCTTTTTTTTTTAAATAGGCTGTTTCCTCTAAAAATAGTGCTTTGTGAAAAATATCTTTGATATCATCGCATTAGGCATCCCATTTGGGTCCCAACCAGGCGTTCCGTGTTCGATTCCTCGGCTGGCTAAGTCCTCCATCATAACACAAGCAACGTCTTCCGCTTAGTGTGGTGGTAATAGGAGATTTTCAAATGTTGTTGGGTTATTCGTAACCCGGGAATGTTTGTCTTTCGCTAAAAAAAAATTTTTTAAATCTTGTTGCATGCTCATTGCACAACTTTTTATCCTTTGTGGACCGACGACACTGCAATATACATGTAGTTGTATAACTTTGCGAAATTCGTTATCTTATCATTCTAATTAAAACTCGGAAAGTTAATTAATTCAGCCTTTGTAATATAAATTATAGGACAAGGGTTCTCAAACTATGAGCAACCATCAACTACGTAGCTATGAACATATTCATGTATGTATTTTTTTGGGAATATATGAATGAGTAAAACTTCACGTAAATATTTAATCATTGAAAAAAAAAATTGCGACCTTTAAACGAAAATTTGACACAGTAAAAGGAATTAATTACAGGACTTTAGCCTTGTAGAGGCTCTGCTCTAGCCACTAAGCTAATCGAATCTATCCTCTTCGACTTTATATAACTGTATAATACTCCTGGATTTTGTAATATCTGGGTGAATGTGTATGAGAGCAAGCGAGATAGTATGCTTGCGAGACTCTATAAAAGGCGATGCGTGCTAGAAGTATGTCTCTTTTGCTACAAGCAGCTCCCTAATAAATACCAGTACATTATACTAATACTCTCTCTTCATTTGCGTACTACCGACACCATTAACATATCTTACAACCGGCGCAGCCACGGAAATACAGAACCTGAAGAAATACAATTAAAAAGTGCAATTGGCAGTAAAATAATATATTGTGCAAATTAGTACAGAAGAGAAGAAATTGTTGCGACAATAGAAAAAAAAATCCTAGATTTTCTAGCTAGAATGAGCGCGTTCGGTGTGTTTTCCAACTGTACCCCGGTAGCGAAGGAATCAATGACGCTAGTTTCTCGGAGCATATTCTACTGAAATACCGGTAGAACAAAGATAGCATCCCCACCCGACGCCTGTGCTCTAAAGATTTCAATCCGTTTGTAAAGATTAGAGTCGAGGTATTTTTTCAAGTATTGTATAACCGGCCATTCCATGATTCAAAGCCCTGCGCCGTTGGAGTTTGTGTGCTCTTTGAGGGCTTGTCAAACAAAAAACTATCATGAAGTATAAAACGTATTAAACTGTCATCCACGTAACAATCAATCGGTGTACATGTCAAAAGGTCATTGATGTGCAACAAAAACAAAGTCGGTGACAGAACCGATCCTTGTGGGACGCCAGCATTTATCGAATGTGAGGAATAGGAGAAACTGTCAGCAACCATCGGCAACTGCAAATTATACGGGCCTAAATAAAATAAGTCTTAAATCTGCAAATTGCTGAAAGGGACATCTGAGATTGCATTTCAATCAAAATAATATTAATATAGTTGACTGTTGTTATTTTAAAGTTAAAAAACAGTTTTTTTTTTAAATATGAGCCAATGAGACTATGGCATCCCCGATTGGGGTATATTGTGGGATTGTTGTGAGACATAAGGTAGGGGGTCGGGGGGGGAGATGGGGTAGAGGAAGGTAAGGGAGTACGTTATTATTCGGATCTGGTCACCAAACACGGCTAAAGCCATTTCAAGCAACTATCTTCCATTCTGGAACGTGCCGCAAATATAGATACTATATATTATTTTTAATTAATTAATCGTGAAATAACACAAATTAATCAAATAATTTTTTGCGCACGCCGGGTATCGAACCCGCGACCTTCGGATTGGGTGTCGAGAGCCTTACTTGGATTAAATGTATATTTAAGATATTGGATTAAATGTAAATTTAAGATATTGGATTAAATGTATATTTAAGATATTGCATTAAATGTATATTTAAGATATTGAATTAAATGTATATTTAAAATATTGGATTAAATGTGTATTTAAGATATTGGATTAAATGTATATTTAATATATTTGATTAAATGTGTATTTAAGATATTGGATTAAATGTATATTTAAGATATTGGATTAAATGTTTATTTAAGATATTGGATTAAATGTATATTTAAGATATTGGATTAAATGTATATTTAAGATATTGGATTAAATGTGTATTTAAGATATTGGATTAAATGTATATTTAAGATATTGGATTAAATGTATATTTAAGATATTGGATAAAATGTATATTTAAGATATTGGATTAAATGTGTATTTAAGATATTGGATTAAATGTATATTTAAGATATTGGATTAAATGTGTATTTAAGATATTGGATTAAATGTATATTTAAGATATTGGATTAAATGTATATTTAAGATATTGGATTAAACCATCCCTTGAAAAAAATTTCCACAAAAATTATTATCTATTATCGAGTGAGCTTGACTCCATTACGGTGAAAAGTCATCCTTCATCACAATCCGTGTCATGTTTTATAAGAACCACGAGGAAGCTGCGATGAAATACATCCAAGTGTCTTTGATAAATAGAACGGGAAATGAAATCTGTTGGTTAGTTAACGTGCAAAAATGTGCCTAGGTAACGAGTAAAACGAACCGTGCATTAATTTTTAGATGAACTTGAACACGAACTGGTCGGCAAATAAAAGAATTTAACGACCATTTAACTGATTGACACAATCAGCTTCGCATGAAATGCATTCCACATGGTGCATTGTGCATGACATGGTCATTTTAATATGTACCAGTTAAAGTTGCGTCACTGCGTTGCAATATTACTAAAATTCTGGTTTGTAGGTAAATATTATGAATGAATCACTATTTTTTTCTAAATCTTAAAGCGGGGCTACTAATTACTGAAATTTTATAATTTTTTTATAATAAATGTTGCGCTTTTAAAATTCCCACGGCGACGGCATGGCAACGGCCCAAAAAAGGCAAAAATCAAGACGATGAGACAAACGATCTACGTAGTACGTCTGCTTCCTCCAAAAGAAAAAAGTAATGATTTTCTTCCATTTCTCTCACTCATATTGAAAAAATGAGATGCCGCGTGCCGATACCGTCACCTTGCCATTGTGGTGGAAATTTTAAAACTGGCAATATATAAACTTAGAGTGAAAATTAAGTCGTCAGCAAAAAGCGGTTTTCTTAACTTAAAAATTCAATCAAAATGAAAGCAGTTCAAAGTTTTAAACCAGCAAAAAAATCTGCTGTATTATTTGCAATATTAAGTACTTAGGTACTGCAAATAACATGCATATTTTATACGTTTATTTTTTAATAAATTGAATTTTCATGACTTCAATTGCACTGGTGTGCCGAATGGTACTAACGGTAATATTTTTTTATTGTACAACTGCAAAATCCAATTACAGGATAAATAAGTCGCAATTACCTAGATTACAATTTGGGAGGCGGGAATGGATACCGCCGCCCCATGAACCATTTATTGGATAACCAACACCTCTGCTATAGGTCGCCCTAAGTGGTTCGCTACGTTTGGTGGCTTAGCAGGGGTGCACGGGTGCATGGGGTAAGGTTTATCTAGGTCTTGGCGGCGGAAAATCTAGACACACTGAACCCCATATTCCTACCCAATCCTCATCCATTTTTCCTTCCCAGAACTTCCTCTCCTTCGTTTCCTTAAAATACCCTCCACACAACATCCCCAAAGATGACATAGGCCCTGAGGGAAATTATTTTCCTCAGGGCCTCCTGTGTGAACCTAATGTAAAAAAAAAAAAAATTTTAGGTCCTATTACAAAAAATATTTTTTTTATATCAGCTTTTTGTCAGATGATTCTTCAAAAATAGTTTTATGGCATTTAGAGAACAGTCACCCAACTCCAAACGGTTTGCAACTTCATTCAATAACACCACACTCCTTGTCATGCTTTGCCAGGACGTCTGTCATGCGGTAATGATCATAGAAACGATCATAGTATCTTCTTTTTCGTTGTTTGTTTTTGGGGTGTTATGCCGTGTTGTGCTACCTTCTTCTTTAGCCGACGTTTCGGACAGCGTTGCAGTGTCCATCATCAGGGCAGATCCGGCAGATCCGTCGATGTGAATTTGTATGCGATTTATCAGGATGGCCAAGTTTACAAGCCCGAAAGTGTTCTGCTATCCTCTTGGAAATCGTCCGCTCTGTTTGGCCTACATAAACCTTGTCACATCCGGAACAGCTGAGTTTATACACGTCGTCTGCTTCCAGAGGAAACTTAGTTTTTGCAGACCTCAGTAGGTCTTGGATTTTGGTTGTGGTTCCGAAGACAGTCTCGATGCTTTCTTTTCTCAACATCCTGGCAATTCTGTCTGTCACATTGTGAACGAAAGGAAGGAAAGCACAGCCTTTTGACTCTTGTTCAACTCTGTCTTCCTGCGGTGTAGATTTGCCTCTTATAATTTGCCTTGTCTGCCTTGTCGGGTAACCGTTGCGCTCCAGTGCATCGGTCAGCTTTATAAGTTCTGTTCCGAGTTTTGTTTCTTCGCATATTCTAGTCGCTCGGGTCACCAAAGTATGGATAAGACCTCTCTTCTGCGCTGGGTGGTGATGCGAATATAAAAGTATAAAATCATTTTGTTTATACCTTGATATTGGCTACAAGTAAATAAGCACACACTTAACACTACAAATTCACATCGACGGATCTGCCCTGATGATGGACACTGCAACGCTGTCCGAAACGTCGGCTAAAGAAGGAGGTAGCACAACACGGCATAACACCCCAAAAACAAACAACGAAAATGCTTTTGGCCGTGAAAATCTAAAAATGTATCTGATCATAGTATCTATCTAACCGGCATACACAATGTACACAAGATGGCACAATTACACCTGCCCCAGCCCTGTATTATGCCATACAACTAAGCACTGGCCGACGAAAACCAGCCCCGCAAAATTGGTGCGTGTGTCTTCGCACTTAATTTAGGTCAGGAAGCGTTTTTAACCCGATTTAAGCACGGTCGATCGATATAGGTTTTATCAATAATGTCGTTAACTTGACACCGTTCCCAATCATGATTGCAGACAGCTAATGAAAAAAACAACAGTTCACAGCGACTTCTTAATTTATTTGACGTGAAGTGTTGTTTATTCGTTGGTGATCTGCAGTCGTGCTCTGGCACGATGGAAAGTTACCGACATTATCCATAAATCATATATCGATTGACTGTGCTAGGAACCCTGGAGCCTCTGATATTTTGCAATGTAAACTGTCAAAATGCTGATTGCGCAGTAAATATTTTCGCAATTCAAATTCCAGTGAAAGTCGCTGTTTCTGAAACTGTTTGGAAAATAAAATAATGTTTTTGAAAGTAGAATTTTTTTTTCTTTAAATTCTTTATTCAAAACTGCTAGTTTTGAGAATTTTACGACCACCACGCTAGGCACATGCCCGTGTTGTGGTGGTCAGTAAAGACTCTTTCAGATTTACACGCAATTAAAAATATTAAAACTTTGAATGCAAAGTCGCTGGCGTGCCAAGAAGAGCCAAGAAGGGGCGAAAAGATTTAAGAAGAACCAGAAGAGCTAAGACAAGCCAAGAAATGCCAGGAAGTAGCGAGAAGAGCTAAGACAATCCAAGAAATGCCAGGAAGTTGGGAGAAGAGCCAAGACGAGCCAAGAAATGCCAGAAAGTAGGGAGAAGAGCTAATACGAGCCAAGAAATGCCAGGAAGTAGCGAGAAGAGCTAAGACAAGCCAAGAAATGCCAGGAAGTAGCGAGAAGAGCTAAGACGAGCCAATAAAAGACAAGAAGAGAGAGATGATACGAGAAGAGTCTAGGCGTGCCAAGTCGATCCAAGAAGACACAAGAAGGACCTGGAAGAACTATGAAGAGCCAAAAAGAGGAAATAAGAAGAAAGATATAAGTAAAAAAAACAAAGGTCAACCGAATCATTTCTTCCCACACATCCGAATATTAGCTCATTATGTTGCCATAATTTATCCATCGATTCAACTTCAACTTCCTTCGCATCCTCAGAGCACGTGTTCCAAGTCCTAACAAATAAGTGCCCCTTGTGTACCGGGACGGGAATGCTTCTGGCTAGTGTGGCAAAGAGCATCGTAACTTAAATATCTGGACATTGTTCTCGAAGTTGTTGCCATCGGGAAAGCATGCTAATGTCGTCGTATGTATTAAAGAAATTTGTATGTAATGATCAAAATAATAATTCAAATATGTTCTCGGGAAAATATTTTGATTTGGAAAAATTCAGATAAATTTATTTGGTTATCCAAGTTATTTTCGGCGGCTACAGATAGTTTATTGTACAAATTTGACCGTTTGAGAGTTTAAATTGTGGAATTTAATGGTTTCGGTGTAAAATTAATTGACATTTGTCGAGATAGTTTTGCTCTATTTTAAACGAGTCTTGTTTTATTAAATATTTTTGCTAAATTATGATCATTTTTTTTTTTGCCATCCTCTAACATTTGTATTTAGTTATCTCCCTTTCAAAACATGTTCTTCTTTCTGAAATCAGTAAGGGCATAGGTTACCAATATGGTAATAGTATAAATTGACTGTAAGTGGATCAACCACAGTTTGAAAATGCCTTCAAAAGACAAAATAATAATTAATTTAATAAATGACTCAAGCATAATAATAATTACACAGCAGAACATGTTTATAAATAAACTGTTTTTCTAAATTGAATTATGATATTATTGAATATATAAAATAATAAGTTGGTGCAAACTAAATTTGATAATGATAAATATTATATTATTCCGATAAACTCCGTTCGCAAGCTGATCCGTAGAAGATCCGTATAGTTAAAAAAAAAATCGCAATGGATGACGCCACAAGATTAAAAATAATGAAAAGTTTTTCTTCTGCAATAATTTATGTGTTTATATCTCTTGTATGTGTTAGGGTTTAGGTACATAAAAAAATGTATTGCTCTTTTATTTATATCTTGTTGATAAGTAATTTTTAATTAACAATCTAGAGAATTCCACATGCCATGCCACATCATTCTTCTCTGTTATTACAGTCGTTAAACAGGGTCACGATATCAATCACAACAATAATTAGATGTATTTCTCTCTATGTAAAATAAAGACTAGTATTATTATTGTTAATATTATGGTATTTAGAAGTGAATGTTCATTTGCGTGCATCGGTCAAGGCGTTTATTTAATTCGGTTCAAAGATTAGCAATTATATGAACAACCAAATTTTCACTCTTCCATATTGGCACGAGTCAATAAATATTCTCCGCATCACGTTTTTGACGTGGAGAATAATAATAGTGTGTATGCAGTGTGAAAGCCAGGAGATCGTGTTGGTCATCCAAAGATGGGCCAAGGAAAAGCTTTGACCACTTTGGTATTTTAAACCTAAGCTAACGAAAAATTGTTCAGATCGAACTCTTAACTTTGCAGCCGGTTGTGACTGCTTGTGGTTGTTGACTATAAAATAAATATAATCAAGGTGGCGCAACACGGCATAACACCCCAAAAATAAAAACAAAAATAGTTTTGACCATGAAAAACTTAAATCTTACATAATCAAGGAAGGGTTGTTTCTCATAATTTTATCAATTCGTCAAATTTTACAGTCAATATTCAAATTCTATTGAAGTCCTATTCAAGGTCTGTTATTATCCAAATACTGAAAAACTACCAACCCTGATGAAATAATAACGGAACTTCTGTTGAACAGAATTTGTTCAAAAGCTGAAACGGAAAAAACGTGATCAATGGAATAAAGTCACTGTGTGAGGTCCAGTTTAAACATATGGATCAAAATTATAAACAGGTTGAAAATTGGGTAAATTATAGTAGAAAAATTATAATGGAAATTATAGAAAATATAAATTATAAAACTGAAAAACTAAAATAGAATCTATTGCCTTGAAGCTAAAAACATAAATTTATGACAACACGACAGGTGACAACACTGACCACTCATCAATACTAGAATTATCAGGTCATTTCATAAGTTTTCAATGTTTATGACCAAAACCTGCTTCGTGCATTAATATTCATGAGTATCCAAAATGTATCACTTTACATTATTACATAACAAAACCATAATAATAAAACTTGGGGAACTGTTTAAGAAGAATTCTTCCTTTTGCCGCTTGTAAAGTTAACTAAGTCAAATTGTATTACCTAGATTATTATGTACAAAAAAAAAACATGATGTTTTATCGTCTTACGTAAAATTAAATATCAATATCTTGGTCACATCACGAGAAGATTTTCCAGGAGAAAATTTAATTTATTATTATAATTTATTACATTATTTAAATTCTAGGGATGTTTCTGTGTAATGGCGGGTGGAGTTTACAGATAATATAATTTATGGTATGGTAAGTTTACAGAAAATATAATAATTTATTGTAATGACGTTTACAGATAATATTACAATGAATTTATGATAATGATGTTTACAGATAATATAATAATTTATTTATAAGTTTAAATAATATGAAAATAAATTATAAGTTATTAAATTATACAAATTAAATTAAATTACAAAAAATAAATATCATGGTTTCTAAATGTAGTAAAAATAATATACTGTTGAAAATCTGATACGTTTTTAGATTTTCACGGCCAAAAGCATTTTCGTTATTTGTTTTTGGGGTGTTATCTGCCGGATCTGCCCTGATGATGGACACTGCAACGCTGTCCGAAACGTCGGCTAAAGAAGGAGGTAGCACAATACGGCATAACACCCCAAAAACAAACAACGAAAATGTTTAAAATCTATTTCTGAAAAAATAAGAATAGGGTAGACCGAGGCTATTCGGATCAGGTGGGTTATTCGGATCAAGCTAAGCAATATGGATATATCTCGGCTATTGTAACGAAATGACAATGAAAGAAATTGGACGTCACCATCTACCGGATGCCATAATAGTAAAATTAGCGATATTGCAGATTGCATATATATGGGGTGATTCGGATCAGTGAAGAGGTCTACAGTAATAGTCATATGTTTTTTTAAAGTTACTTTATGTTATGATCATTAAAATTAAAACATATAAAAATGTCAAATGCTTAATATTAAATAAAAAAAAATTTCGAAAATGCATTAGTTTTCATTTTTTTCAAGAAAACATAAAAAATTATCCGAATAGCCTCGGTCTACCCTATATACAGAATTGGGAAATGAGATTCAAAGAATTTGGCATTCTCAGACTATAACAATATTACCATTTAAAATAAAACAATAACTTTGTATACACCACTTTTTTTATTTTTTATACTTAATGCCGACCGGGTTTCGCTACAACGAACAAATATTACCATTTGTTATTTCGGTAACTGGCATTATACCTAGCTTTCTCATTCAAAATTTAGGCTGATTAGATTGAAAAATCAATCATTTTAAATACATGTAGGATTACGAAAGATTTTTTAAATATTTATATTGAGGGATCAGTAGGATTTATCGGTCCAGTTAGGAGCTCTACCGAGCCGAACCCTCTGATATGAAAATATATGGAGTCGGTGAATTATTTTTCCATTTGGTCTCTAGTGGGTTGACATATTTATTTATTTACACATATATATGGCACAACATGTGCCATTAACATAATTAACATAACATATAAATAGTACAACAACATGAAGAATAACAGTATAAATGTAAGTAAAATATAATAAAAAAAGGTAAAAAGTAAGTAGGTAGTAAGTAAGGTAATAAATAATTAGTAGGTAAAAGGTAAAAATTAGTATAAAGTGAAAAATATGGTATGAAGTATAAGTATAAAGTGTAAAGTATAAAGTACAAACTATAAATTATTAAGCAAAAATAAAAAAGTAAAAAGTGAGAAAAAAAAATATTATTTAAAAAAAGTTTAATTTAGAAAGATAAGATATCTTGAAAAGGTACAAAGATTTAAATATAAAAAGTAAGAAATCCTCATAGGAGCAAAAAAAAAATAAATAAAATTAATTAATAGACAGATATTATGGATTATAAATATTAACCGGTATGATAAATTTTACAAGTACCTACCTATTGATCTCTGTGAATTAATAATTTTAGAGTGTTGTTCTTGTATTGTTTTGTATTTATTATACGTTGATAGTATACTTACATAGCGTGGATTGACTAGATGATCATTTGTGGAAAAGTGTGTGGAAGGGATTAGTTTTTGGTGGGGAAGATTTAACCCGGGCATAAAGTCATAAAAAAGTGTTAAAAAAAATAATAATAGGTTGACATTGATAGTTAGTAAGTTATACAATTCAATTGTATAACTTACTAACAAAAAATTAACTTAAAATGTAAAAAAACAATAGGGCAGTTAAATCATAAATATCTCGGAGTAAAATTCTTTAATTCATTACCAAAAAATATTAGAAACATGAATACCAATATAAAAGAATTTAAAACTCACCTTAAAAAGCACACACAAAACCTGAACTAAATCATAACAAATAAAAACTATATAATACCACCCCCCTCCCCCCCCCCATACACACAAGCCCTGCTTTTTTATGGGGGTACATCAAACATATATATTATATGATTAATTAGTTTATAAAATGTATTTGTAATTTATATATCTTTTTTGAGATCCATTGTGATAATTGTTTTTTAAAAGTATGGGGTTGGGTTTCGATTTTTAAGTTCTCAAGGAGAAGGTTAAATATTTTAGGAGCTCGGGACATGAAATGACTTCGAACTGACCTGATATGTAGGTACATTGTAGTGTCGGTTAGTTATTGTTCTGGTCGTGTAATTGCAATGTAAGAGGGTTTGTTGTATTTAAACAAAAAATGCGTTAGAGTTAAATTTAGCTGGAGTTGCCGTATGTTTAAGACATTATATTCAGTGAAGAGTCAAGTGGATGAGTATCTTGTCGGTCGCTTGTTAATAGCACGTTTTATCATAATGATGGAAAAGTGTATAGTGGAGGGAGACGCTGAATTTCGTGAACGCGAAAATCGCGAATTTTCGAAAGAATTATTAAACAGACTTAGGAACATTATATAGAGCAAGTCAGTCGTGTGTCATGCGTAGGTATTTACAAGGTAATAAGGCTCGTCCACAATATGCCCAATGACTTAATAAAATAATGAATCTCCCATTCGACATTTTGAAAAGATATACAATTTACTATTTCGCTCGCTGTGCGCTTTGTTGATAAATCGGTAAAGTTTAGTAAGTTCATTAAAAAAGTACATATAATTTAGATCTTCGATTGGAATTCCTAATGCACAATTAATAAATATCAAGCTGCACTATCTCAATTTTTAGTTGGTAAATCTTATAAAATGGAGCCCAAATTATTGAATTGGAGCGGGCATGAGCAAGCAGCTTAAGCCAAAATTAAGTTTTCAATAATTTTTTTTTTTTTTAGCTTAGTTTGAAAATGGCCTTGTAAGCCGAAACAGTTGTTACAATAATAAAAACTATAACACTTGCAGAACTTAATAATAAACATTATTAAATTTAATTTAAATTAAATTACAAAAAAAAAATTAATTGGAGTTCTACGAATTAAACACAAAACAATAAATAAAAAATAAATATATAAATAAAAAATCGTTTTTTTATTACCAGAGAATACCGGAAATTAGTCATTTTTAAATCAAATTCAAGACTATTGACTCTTTTTTACAAAAAAACGTAAATTGATTTTGAAACATTGTTAATTTTTTTTTAAACTAAGTTTATTTTTAATATACTGTTGTTTAATATTATAATATGTTGGTCGTTGGCAGATTTGTTCAATTTTCAACGATAGATTCTATTAAACAACACAAGTTTCAAATCATATAATCATACAACAAAATAATTCAATACATAATCAGTAACACACAGTTTTAAGAATTTTAATTTTAGTTAAATTAAAACTATAAAAAAATAAATTCGAGAACGTGTTTTGTGACAAAAATACCTCAGTTTTTTTCTATTTATTTAAGGTCTAACAAACTAAAATATTTCAATTTTCTTTTTTACTCTTTTTTTGGTTTAGACATTATTGAAAAATTATAAATACTTATGATCAACAAATACTTACAAGAAGTACAGGATATTTAATAATTTATCAACGTGCGTTTTGAGCATTTTTTTTTTGCTTACTTGAATGTAGGTATATATTAAAGCAAGTTTTGAATGACATAAATCGACATTATATTTTTAATTTAAAAAAATTGATACGGGAAATAATCGATCTTTCTCATTGGAAATTCCCTGTACTGTTGCAAGCATCTTTAAACTTTTATTCTCAGCCGCTGGTCAATCGCTCTTAAGTACACTATATTTTGTGAACTTAGAACTTTCTTGTTATTAGACCTTGGACTCTCGATGACAAATATATTTTCTTAATCAATTACAACCACATTCCGTACATTTCTCGGAAGATCGAACGCAACTGATCTGATTTTAATAAGTTGAGGGTGAGTGAAAAGGTCACACATAAGCGAATGTAGAGTCAGTTTATGCCTTCTAGCATTGAAGGTTGCGGTTTTACAATAATAGCATAATTAGCAATTGGGCATCTAATTACCGACCAGTGCACAGTAATTTAAAGGAATTCATTAATTTTAAAACAAAATGCTTTCTACCAAAGTAAAATCCATTTTTTGTAAAGTATTAATTTCATGCATAAAACGTCACTTTATGGAGTTCTACTACAAAGTGGGCTATAATTTTGGACAATGCTTTTATGGTTGGGGTGTTGTTTGTACCTACTGTAGCAAAAAAATTATCAAATGTGTATAATATTTTAAAAGATATATTTGTTTAAAACATATTGCATTTTTTTCGAATTATCGAAGGTTTCCTTGTTTTCTCCCGCCTGAGGTGTGTTAAGATGGGTACCTATGCCACCGTAGACATTTTCCACATTTCGTAAAGTATTAAATTCATACATAAAACGTCACTTTATGGAGTTCTACTACAAAGTGGGCCATAATTTTGGACAATGCTTTTATGGTTGGGGTGTTGTGTACCTACTGTAGCTAAAAAATGATCAAATGTGTATAATATTTTAAAAGATATTTTTGTTTAAAACATATTGCATTTTCTCGAATTCTTGAAGGTTTCCTTGTTTTCTCCCGCCTGAGGTGTGTTAAGATGGGTACCTATGCCACCGTAGACATTTTCCACATTTCGTAAAGTATTAAATTCATACAAAAAACGTCACTTTGTGGAGTTCTACTACAAAGTGGACTATAATTTTGGACAATGCTTTTGTGGTTGGGGTGTGGTGTGTACCTACTGTACCAAAAAAATATCAAATGTATATAATATTTTAAAAGATATATTTGTTTAAAACAAATTGCATTTTCTCGAATTCTTGAAGGTTTCCTTTTTTTCTCCCGCCTGGGGTGTGTTAATATGGGTACCTACGCCACCGTAGACACTTTCGCACATTTTGTTAAGTATTAAATTCATACATAAAATGTCACTTTATGGAGTTCTACTACAAAGTGGACTATAATTTTGGACAATGCTTTTGTGGTTGGGGTGTGGTGTGTACCTACTGTACCAAAAAAATATCAAATGTATATAATATTTTAAAAGATATATTTGTTTAAAACAAATTGCATTTTCTCGAATTCTTGAAGGTTTCCTTGTTTTCTCCCGCCTGGGGTGTGTTAATATGGGTACCTACGCCACCGTAGACACTTTCGCACATTTTGTAAAGTATTAAATTCATACATAAAACGTCACTTTATGGAGTTCTACTACAAAGTGGACTATAATTTTGGACAATGCTTTTATGGTTGGGGTGTTGTGTACCTACTGTAGCTAAAAAATGATCAAATGTGTATAATATTTTAAAAGATATTTTTGTTTAAAACATATTGCATTTTCTCGAATTCTTGAAGGTTTCCTTGTTTTCTCCCGCCTGAGGTGTGTTAAGATGGGTACCTACGCCACCGTATACATTGTCGCGCACCTTTGAAAGATAAATAATCATTGCTTATAAAATATGAGAAGGTAGGTGTTTGTACAATGACTTATTTGATAACATTATGTGGTTAAAATGCACTTCACCCTACGAAACCTTGAGTTTGAAATAACTTCATTCTATCAGTAAGTAGGTATGACGCACGCAATACCTTACCGGTGATTTTCCAACAGACTATTTATTACTATTATCTATTATTATATTATTCTACAATGGCAAATCCGGTATTTTTAATTAGCATCAATTATTACGTCAAAGTGAATTAATTATACCAATCCTCTTGAAAACTTAATTGATTTTCCAGTAGTTGTGAAAAATTAAATATCTATAAAATGAGTTACAAAATGATTATAATTATATTTGACACGTAGGTAGGAAGTCGTTATTGATGTTTACATTGTAGTTCGTGACATTGTTGTAGATAATATTATTTTTAATCGGAGCTTTTATACGACATTTGACACGTGTGTACTTACACAGTTCTGACAAAGAAATTTTGGTGAGTAGACTCAAATAAAAAAATAAAAAAATTACGGTATTTATTCATAGTGCCGCGTGAAAGGTATACTTGGTATATAGCTAGATATTTGACATGCCTTTTTATTACTAAAAAAAAATTTCAGTTTGTTTAGGTATTTTGGCCTCAAATCCAAAATTACATTTCGTATGAAACCGACCGCGCAGCCGTTCCTCTTAATTGTCCCAACGATTATTAGCAAATTTTACAGGAGGGGGAGGTTTTTTTTTTTCATTATTTCATATAAACATTATGATAGGTGTTTAATATGAAGCTTTTTCCGTAAAGAAAAAGGTCTGATTAGTTAATAATTCTCAGTCGGGTGATTAATTATCGTTTTTGATTTTTAGTTTTAAAATGGAGATTGAACAAAAACTAATCTATGGTAACTAACCATCACGCCGTTTCCCCGCAGGGGTGGGCAGAGAGGACGGACCGCCAAACACCTCGGTCTTGGCACACACTCTTTGCCTCATTCACATACATACTCACATTCATACCTCTCATCTCATACATACTCTTCTATTTTTCTGACTCTTGACATGGCCCGACTCAAGTATCTGATTCACTTGATCGTGCCATGTCTTCCTCGGACGTCCCCTACTTCTTATACCATTCACACTTGCATCATATATTCTCCTTACGCTCCTTTCTTTATTCATTCTCTCTACATGCCCAAACCATCTGAGTGTTCCTTTCTTAATTTTACTCATTACGCTTTCATCAGCCTTGCATTCTTTTCGAATCTCCACATTTCTCACACGATCATACATGGTTTTACCACACATACGCCTCAGGGATCTCATTTCAACAGCATTTAGTCTACTTTCATCCTTCCTCTACCAGTTACATGCCTCACTGCCATACATCAGGGTAGGTACAAGCACTCCATTGTGCTAACTTCGCTTCTTTGGACAGTTTTTTGTTAGCGCCAACGGCATTCAGTCCTCCATTAATGGAGTTACCTGCATTTACCCTTCTTTCAATGTCTCTTTCAGCCTTCCCATCTCTCGTAAACATACTACTTAAATCTACGGTCGTTTCTACAATTAAAAACTAAAACGACGTGTTGCCTGTGACTTAACCAGTTACTATGTAACTTATTATAGGGTATTTTAACAATTATCTTCAATATATTATCATAAATTCAGGCACTTAAAATATGAATTCACTGCATATTAACACGCTAACACAATATAATGATACGAGCCGTCTGGTTTATTGCAGTTCAGATGACAGCCTACTCTTTTCTCTGTTACACGAGATTTCACGATTCTTCCTACACAGCGGTTTTTCAATTAGTGGAAAAATGCCATTTGTGATTATTCTAGGGTCATTTCAGCTATACCTCGATCTGTTCACCACGGTCACCTCGGTCAAACCGGTATCATAATAAATTTATATGTTAAGTGTATCACAATCTTGTGAGGAAATAAAATAGACGTTAGGTGGTAACGAGTGTTTTTATTTCAGAAAATAATTATCATTACTAGGATTTTGTAATATGGTAATAAATTAATTATAATAAACCTCGCAATATTATTTATACGTCCATCACTTATTTATTACATAGTACCTACAGTGTTTGACTTAATTAAATACCATATTAATGTAATTGTGTTATTGATTGAATGTTCTGGCCTAACAGTTCCTGTACAACAATTGACGTAGCAATGATCTCGGCATTATCCATGGATTAATGATATGTCTATCTACCTATATTCTTGGTATTACCTCTGTTAGAAAGCAACAAAGGCTTGAAACTAACTCGTCTAACAAGTACGTAGGTACTCCGAATGGACGATGCTGGTCGCTCAGCAATATATATGTACATATTTTTTTTAACTTATTTATTTGGCTTTCACCCAATAAAGGTGATCTGTTTAGTGTTAAGTAGAGTGAGAGCAGTTGTTTTCGGTCATGCTTTAGTGTAACAAATTTGTACCTATTTATTAAATAGTAATATTGTAATGTATAAACCCCAATAGTGACGTAATAGTAACGCATTTTCCTTGAAACATCATCAATAATTGAATTGTTTGTTAAGAGCGATTGACCAGCGGTTGAAAAAAATGGTTTAAAAATGCTTGCAACTGTACAGGGAGGTTCCAATGAGAAAGATCGATTATTCCCCGATTATTTATTTTAAATTAAAAATTTAATATCGACTTATTTCATTCAAAACTTGCTTTAATATACACCTACATTGAAGTAAGCAATGAAAATGCTTAAATTATTAAATATCGTGTAATTCTTGTAAGTACCAAGCTGTCAGTTTAATACAAAACTCAAGACATAAGGCCTCTGAAGATGGACAGTGAGATCTGTCCGAAACGTCAGGAGTTAAAAAGTCCTTCTAAGGACTACGTTACGCGGGTAAACCGAGAAAATTATTCTACATATATATATATATATATATATATAGGTCCACACAGGAGGCCCTGAGGAAAATAATTTCCCTCGGGGCCTATGTCATCTTTGGGAATGCTGTGTGGAAGGTATTTTTAAGGAAAGGAAGAAGAGGAAGTTCTGGGAAGGAAAAGGGTATGAGGGTTGGGTAGGAATCTGGGGTTCAGTGTGTCTAGATCATCCGCCGCCAAGACATAGATAAACCTTACCTCATGAACCCGGGCACCCCTGCTAAGTCACCAAACGTAGCGAACCACTTGGGGTGACCTATGGCAGAGGTGTTGGTTATTCAATAAATGGTTCCCGGGGCGGCGGTATATATTTGTCTTGTGGCTTCCTCTTAATATGCGATCCATACTCTCTGCCTACTCTAGCGGTAAAATGGCATTTTATTCGGAAAGTTTCGCACAAATTCGCATTTAAATTTGAGGGGGTTATCGATTTGTCTAGGTTCGAGGCAGCCGGGAATGTTCGTATGAAAAAAATAATCCGTATGAAAATATGACATGTCTGGCGGGAGTGAGTACCATCTTTAATCGTGACTCTGACTTTTTCATTTGTCAGCACTGACTTGCATTTTCTCAAGACCAGTTTCTTACTATAATCGCAAAACCATCAAGCCGGAAATGATATAAAAATTACTCTTCTGTGCCCAAGATCGTCGAAAACAACTTTTATTTTTATTTTTTATAGTGAATATCTCACAAGAGGCCTAACTGCTCCCGTCTGGAGCCAGTGAGACTATGGCATACCCGATTGGAGTATGCTGTGAGGCTGAAGTAAGTGAGGAAGGGAATAAGATGGGGAAGAGGAAGGTGGAGAATAACCTGGCTGTTCAGATCTAATCACGAAACACGGCGAAAGCCATTTTTCAATTCTGAATGGTGGTCTTACACCAGAGCGATACTGAGAATATCGTCCACTCTATAACGTGCCGCAAATATAGTATTTATTATTTTCATTTTAATTAATTAAGAAATAACACAAATTAATTCAATAAAGTTTATTTGCGCACTCCGGGTTTGAACCCGCGACCTTCAGAGTGGGAGTCCAAAGCCTTACCGCTGGACTATGCCGGCAAAAAAACTCGTTCTTAAGAGGCGGCTCTCCTAATTTCTACTACATATTTTCCTTAAACGTTTGAAGTTTTTAAGCTCTTAAAAAAATAATTTTATTCTTTAAGATGGTATCTATTCCCTACGCCCGGGCGCCCCCAGTACGAAGCGGTAATTATTTGAAATTCCCTCGATAGAAATAAATCGCAAAGTAGGCTCCGAAAATCATTATTTACACGTTTGTTTCTGTTATTTTAAGTTATATGTATGAAAACATTCACAATTTTTCTTTAAATGCTACTTAACACAACCCCCACAACATTTTTGACCTTTTTTAAAAAATTCATGTTTTATTAAACATTTTCACAATTTTCTCTTGAATTTTATCGTTTTTAATTCGTATTGTCGTATCCCTCCTTCTTCTTCTTTTTGAGCGGGTGGGCGTGGCCTTAAATTAAAATCGAAATTCAAATAAATGAAATGGCTTCAAAGCTTACTAAACTGTATGGTTACAACGGCCGTTATTTGTTAAAAATTATTCTTTCTACCTCCCTTAAAAATATCTACATAATTTCCATTGGCCACAAAATTATAGGAGCTTTTAATTCGCGCAGGTTTGAAAAAATACAAAATCATGGAGCCGCTGTTTAATTCATGGTAAAAAAAATCCAAAACTAACTACAAACAGCATTAATTTCTCTGAAGGACGTGCACAAAATACAATAACAACTCGGGTCAATTTACTAGTCAAATCGTATTACGCAATTTAGTCCATAGCGTATTGGATGGAGAAATTCGATTTAAATTAATTTTTTTTACATTAGCTCCACACAGGAGGGCCCGAGGGAAAAATTCCCTCAGGGCCTATGTCGTCTTTGAAGATGCCGTGTGGAGGGTGTTTTAAGGGAAAGGAAGGAGAGGAAGTCCTGGGAAGGAAAAAGATTTGAGGAGTGGGTAGGAATCTGGGGATAAATAAGTCCAGGAGTGATGGACATGTGAAGCCATCTCTCCTACTGCGGTGCAAGGAGATGGATCGATAGGGTCCGGCCGGAGAGATCAAAAGGTCTCCCTCAACCAGTCTCTCCTGATCCGGCCTGCCACGCAGATGGTCGGCAGACGCATTCGCCCCCAAGTCCCGGACAAACCTAACCCCATGAACCCGGGCACCCCTGCTAAGTCACCAAACGTAGCGAACCACTTGGGGTGACCTGTGGCAGAGGTCAAAATGGTTCCCGGGGCTGCGGTACCCATACCCGCCTCCCAAATTGTAATATATTATTACAATATTCATAAAAAAAAGATTATTTTGATAAATGTTCCAAAAGGAACCGTTTTCGAAAATATATCCACTTAAGAGGACCTGAAGCAAAATAATTTCTCTCGTGGCTATGTCGTCTTTGAGGTTACTGTGTGGAGGAAACTTTTAAATTAAAGTAAACAGAGAAAGTTTTGGGAAGGAATGGGGTATGAAGGGTGCGTAGGAATCCGGAGGGTCGGTGTATTTAGGAGTGACGGGCTCGAGGTGATAGGTCAAGTGAATCCGGCTGGAGAGAAAATCATTACATATAAATCCGTACCTCATAATGTTTATTAAGTATTTCATATTTTTTTGAATTTTATTAATTTGTAAAATGGGGGCCTCAGCACGGGTAAAGCAACAAGTGAAGCCCAAATTAAATATTATGTTGTTATTGTATCAAATAAAAAAAGTCTTCCTCAGTAGGGTCGTCGATCGATATAAGTTTTAACGATAATGTCGGTTATTGTCATCGCTCCCGAGTACGGCTTTAGACCGCTAACGAACAAACAGCAATTCACAACGACGAATTGTTCCTAATTTGTTTTATATGAACTGTTGTCATTTCGTTGGTGATCTGCAGGAACGATGACAAGTTACCGACACTATCGATAAATCCTTTATCGATTAACCGTGCTGGGTACCCAGGCTTCTCGCGATCCGGAAACACGCATGTAGTGGTCAGACCTTTTTATTTTTACGTATGGGATATCTGATTGTTTCAGAGGCCCTAGCACACTCGATCGATAACGATCGATAGGAAAATTATCGGTAACTTCTCATCGTTCCCTAGGACATCGCTAACGTACAAACAACAGTTGATGTCGAATATGTCATTGTGAACTGTCACTTATTCGTTGGCGATCTGTAGTCATGCCAGGGAACGATGAGAAGTTACCGTTAGTTATCCTATCGATCATTATCGATCGAGTGTGCTAGGGCCTCAGGTTTCGAAATTACTTTAAATTTAACGTCCTCCGTGGTCGAGGGGTAAGACTCTCGACTAGCAAACCGACATGCGGGTCCGAACCCGCCGTGCGCGAATAAATTTTATTTGATTAATTTGTGTTATTTCACATTTTATTGATAAAAAATAATATATAGTATATTTGCGGCACGATCCAGAATGGAAGATACCTACTCTCAGTATCGCCCTGGTGTAATTTATAGAGAATACCTCACAAGAGTCTTAACAGCTCCCGTCTGGAGCCAGTGAGACTATGGCATCCCCCAATTGGATTATGTTGTGAGGCTGTGGGTAAGTGGGGAAGTGAAGGGGGTGGGGAAGAGGAAGGTAAAGAAGTACCTGGCTATTCAGATCTAGTCACTAAACACACAGCAACGTTTCAATTCTGAATGGTGGTCTTACACCAGGACGATACTGAGAGTATCTTCCACTCTGGAACGTGCCGCAAGTATAGTATATATTATTTTTATTAATTAATTGTGAAATAACACAATTTAATCAAATAAAAATTATTTGCGCACGCCAGGTTCGAACCCGCGACCTTCCGAATGGGAGTCAAGAGCCTTGACACTAGACCACGGACGGCCGTCGTAAGACCATTATTCAAAATTGAAACGTTGCTAAATGTCTTTAGCCGTGTTTGGTGATCAGATCTGAATAGCCAGGCACCTTCCTCTTCCCCATCTCCTTCCCCGCCCTACTACTTTCTGCCTCACGACATACCCCATTTTGGGATGCCATAGTCTTACTGGCTCCAGACGGGAGCAGTTGTGACTTCTGGGCGGTATTCATAAAAAAAAACTTATTTTGAAATTTCTAATTTATCTGCCACTGGACACTTAATTTCCAATAATTTTAAATTTATTTTATCATATTTCAACACAACACATTATTATGACTTCTAGTTTTCTAATAATTATAATATAGCAATAATAAAATTTTAATAAATTCACAAAATATGAATACGAAATCAATTTGTTGCATAACGTTGTGATGTTTTTGGCCAATATCCATAAAGTGAAAGCATTGCCTTTTTATATAAAAGACGTTAAAATACCAAAAACACTCCAGTCTTGCGTAATAACATTTTTAAAGTTGAATAAATTCAGATACAAATAGCGCTCGTTCAGTTGATTATTCAGACATCTCTGAAAAATTGAGGTTTTAGTTGAGTATGTAGTTAAGATGATAGATTTCGCTTTTCGGCCCATACAAAAAAAGACGCCCGGGAAAAAACACTTTTCTACATCGAAAATTGTACAAAATGAATATATTTTTTTATACTGCCTTCTAGAAAGTGAAAACTATGTCGGTATGTTTTCGAATTTTCGATGCGTTTCGTATTAACGTAAACATTCACTGTCAAACATGTAAGATTTATCAAAAAATATTATTTAAGGAAAAAGTGCTGCTAACTCAACTCTCATAAAGAATTATAAAATTATAAAAAGCTACCGACGTAGCTTCTTCTTTCTAAAAAATATATTTTTTTTTTAAATTTCAATTTCGTGAAAGTTTTGGTGTAGAAAAGTGTATTCTCCATAAACTCCTTTTCGATCGATTTCTGTAGGTAAATTTGTATTGTAAGTATGCGTGAGCTTATTGTGAGCGGGACAGAATGACAGACGCGGGTGTTCCGCTTGTGGTTCAAAGTCTAGCCTCTTAATATGTAAAAATGTATCCTCCGTCTGGTACAATACTCAGACTACTCATAAACACCACCACATCAATTATAATTCAAAAAATCTTAGTAATGAATTAAACAAAACATTAATATTTTTTTGGGTCACTAGTAAGATATTTCAAAATGTCATACTAATGTACTGGACCGTTAGGCCTCCTGGTGTGCTAGCACGGTCACTCGATATGAAGTTACCGATCGATTGTCGGTAACTTCTCATCATTCCCAAGGACAACTGCAGATCTCAAACGTACAAACGACAGTTGACATCGAATATATTAAGGACACTTAGTCATTGTGAACTGTCACCTATTCGTTTGCGATCTGCAGTTGTCGTAGGGAACAATGAGAAGTTACCGATAGTTATTCTATCGATCGTTATAGAGTAAGCGGCTAGGGCCTCTGGTGTGATTTTATAACCACTGGAATTTTAAAAAAAATTCTTAAATTGCTCTAGATTTTTTGGTGATCATTTTGAAAATGAATTCCGCCCAAATTAAAAATCATAACACCGAATTTTAATGCGGAGGAATATAAACTGAATAATGTTCTTTATAGCCAATGAACTCATGTATATTTAAATAATCACCCATATTTTTAGGATTTATAAAAAAATATATTAAAAAAGCATAAACATAACAAAGTTTTACGAATGGTAGGAAAATGTGGTCCAATTATGGACCGCTGTCAATCGCAGAAAAATAAAAGCGTAGTCGCTCCAGCGGATAACATGATTATATATGTTAAACACAGACACGTGTAAATAATGTATGATTTACGGTAAGCATTCAAATTCTGCTTTCTTTCAAAACTTAGTATTTGGAGCTTTCACTATCAGTATATTTTTTTTACTTTCACAATAGCAATCACTCTGTTGTTAGCAGTGGCGGTTTTCTCTAAAGTGCGGTTGTGCGGTGAACCCCCATTAAAAAGATGATAAAATAAAACAATCTTGTTGTATAGTAATATAAGCGCATCACAGATAGCTCGACATTAAAATTCCGTCTTTAAAACTCGCGCCACCGAAAAATACGCTAGGTATCTGTTCCCATTTTGTGCGCGTTGCGATCCGCACACGTTTGTCCATACGAAAAAAATCATAGCCGATAAGCCGATACGAATCGCTGTGACGGTAGAATGGACAAAACTACGCAGCTTGGTGCGCTGCTCACGAGTCAAGATGTCACGTGACCTCCGAACTTTGACGAGTCTCGCCGAAACGAAGCCCGAGATTGTCGCAGGATGGCCGGCTGACGGTCGACTTTTGCACCGACGGATGCAAGTTAAATGTTATATATTATGGTATTTAACTTTGTAGTAATTTTTGTACATTTTTTATTTTCTTGTTTCTGCATTTCTCCAACCGTTTACTAATGGCATTTGTAAATCTACTATTGAAGTGGACCGATTTTGACTTCTGTTTTCGTATTTTTTTTATAGATAAGTCGTTATATCCCTCATTACGAGTACATTTACTAAAGTTTCGGCAAACAACGTCGCTAGTTATGCAATTTTGTGTTGAGCTTTCCTAGTATTGTTTCGGCTTTTAAATTGAAAGTGGTTGCGTTTATCGGTTGTCGCGAATATTCTGTCCTAATGTTTTCACACAATGACGGAATACAGTGTTATATACAAAAAATAACGCTAATGCTTATGAAAAAAGTTTGGAAATTAAATATAATTATTTTTTGTATACGTGTATAGCGGATTTTTTGTGTAAGTGAAAAAAGCTAATTTTATTTCGTGGCCACCTTTATTTGTGTTTCTTGTTTTTTTTTTAGGTTTTAAAATATCAATTATATTATATTCTACATTCTACACAATTTTTCTTGTAAGTGTTGTAAAAACCATTAAACAATTTAAATCCTCTAAAACCATTTTGGTTTTTTAATAATTGTGTCGAGGAGTATCAAGTTATTTAAAAACAATAGTACCTATTTAGGTACCCCTCCACTAACTTTATTTAATTTGTGTGATAAGAGTAAATTTTGATTAGACAATATATCTTCTCTTGAATTTCTGAACCCCCCGTTAAAAAGAACACGAACCGCCACTGGTTGTTAGACGTAATTATAATTTATTGAGTAGATATATAAATCACCAATCGATTTCGGTTCAGCTTGAACAGAACTATATATAAAAAAAAACCTTCTAAAAACAATCCAAAAGTTTTAATGAATTAACAAATAGACATGTCGATCTATCTGAAAGTAAGACGGAGAAGCATTAGGGTAACAAATGTCTCAAACTGAGGTACTCGATAAATCTTATTGCTTCTTTATTGTTTAGTGATTTATTTATTTCTTGTATTATTAATTAAAATCCATTTATGTACTTAAATTAGTATTATCGATTAACTCTATTTTAGATATGCCCCCACTGGTACCTACCTCCTACCTGTTTTAAAGAGATTAAAAATTGAAATTTGTACATAAATTGTGCAAATTTCACTTTGCCAGGGCTCACCGTTTATTAGGTTCTGCTTCATACAATAAGATACCTACTTATAATACTTACGTAGGTAAATTATCCCTATGACGGTCTCCGTAGTCTCTCCCCTCATATAGGGGTGAGACTCTCGACCAGCAATCGTTTTGATGATTGATTTGTGTTATAACACAATTAATTAAGTAATAATTTTTTTAAATAAATAGTATATTTGCGGCACGCTCCAGAGAGAAAGATACTTTCAGTATCGCCCTGGTGTAAGACCAGAAGATTCAGAATTGAAACGTTGTTTGAAATGGCTTTAGTCGTGTTTGGTGACCAGATCTGAATATCCTGGTACTTCCCCACCTTCCTCTTCCCCAACTCCGTTCACTTTCGACTACCCTCAGCCTCACAACATAGTACACCTAAAACATTAAAAAAATCTCTGTGTTTACTATTATTATTGTATTTGTAAATATTCTAATGTGAATTAAAATGACGTACGATTACGTTTCCATCAACATAATCAATAAAGCGAGATTACATTACCTAAAGCACTTTATCAGATGTTATACAAAAGTAGATCACAACATAAAATACTACACGAGATCATCAATAAACATGATTCATGAGAAAAAAACATTCTAATCAACATTGCCTCGTCACAAACCAATGGGCACTTTGTGACTGACCGTGAATGCTTTAAACTTGATATTGTTTAATGTCTAGGTTAAATTGTATATATTTATACCGTGCTATAAAGTCCAGTCTATAATAAACTATCTGTGAATTAATATACTCGTTGGCACATGATACTTCAATTAATTCCACTATTATTATGGTCAGATCACAGATCTCCTAGTTGGTTGGTAGGTATAGGTACTGTGAAATTGCTTATCGTCCGAAGTGCTTGGTTTACCTGAGTCTATGCAATTTATCAGTTGGTTTCTAGCAGAAGAGGAGTGCGGTCGTTTTTGTCGTAGTGCTCTGTAGTTCAGTATATTAATAAGTAAATATTAATCAACATGCATTAAACTATCATCTTTATATCAACAACTTACGTAGTTCAAAAATACTGCCAAAAAGTGAAAGTGAAATTGTTTTGATAAATACAGTTATTGACAGCGTTCGAAATAATTTGTAATCATAACTTGGATGGTAATTATTGAGTTTATTGTTTTATTTTAGATATAATAGGACATTTATTTGACGTCTGCAAAATGTCAGCTATATCATCATTACGCTAGAAAGTAGAAGTTGACAACAATGTTATAATAATTTAATTCGCAGAATTTTAATGATCGTCATTACTTTATTATGAGTCGCGTTTAGCATAATTTCATAACACGGCAAAATTTGCAACGTTTTTGTAAACTGTATTATGAAATAAAATAGAAATTTTTCACTAGATTAAACATATTCCGAGCTATATTATACAATAAATTTGTGTAAATCTGTTGACTGGTTTCCGAAGAAGCCTTACTTCGTCAAAAAAGAGTTCTTCTGAAACTAGCAGAGATTTTATAAATTTAACCGCTAAAACAAATAAATTGTTTCGTTTGATCTTATTAAAGCAAAACACGATGTCCCATTATTTTTACCAAGGATGTTGTTATTATGATTTTTTTATCAGGGATATTAATTACTTGAGTACCTAATCAATCTAATTGAAACAACTTTTTCTTTCCCCGAAGTAAAGAAAACATTTAACATGATTGACTCGATGATTTCCATACCATTTTCTAACGAACTGACGTCAGACTATAAAAAAAACTATAAAATAATTGACGGTTTTTCTGAAAAAGAAACATATAGGAGCAGGGCCGGATTTACTGAGTTAAAGGGTGCGGTAAATAATTAAAAATGTAAGGATAAAAATATATTTATATCCATGTTCAAATGTAGAACTATTTGACAACTTCGGTTCCATATAATATTTACTTAGTATACATGCCTATCCCAATAGTTAGGTTTGTGAAAACTAGGTAAGTAGGTACATGCCTACAAGCACATGCCTTCAAGTACAATAGTTTTAAAGAGATTCTTGCTTCTGCTGTGATGTCCATGCGGGTACACTGAGTTTGAAAGCTCTTCTCGAAGGCTAAAAATCTATAAGATAACAAACCACAAAATAATGTATTTATTGTTTTTGTGTATAATTCGTAGAACAATTTTTTTTTATTTAATTTTTTTTTAAATTAAATGAAATTTAAAAAAAACACAAAACAAATTAAAGTGTTTATCATTTCATAGGGATTTGTGCAAGTCATTGATATGCAATCTCATCGTGGTTTAGAGATGTAATAGCTTTTAAAAGTTTAAAATCATTATGAAAATTCAAAATACCGCTAAACTCATTTTGAATTGTGTATTACATTAGTTATTTATTTTTTTGCATTTGGAAAAGTCAAATATTTACAAAATTATTTTTAAAAAATGTGTAGCTAATTACAATTACTACTAGACTCGAATTAGTGAGTAAACTACGACATCTCCAACCGGAGTAGGAGACGAGAGTGAAGGGAATAACAAATTAGTTATAATTGTCATACACAGAAAAAACATAAAAAAGTTTTAATGGTATCTATCCTATGTGGTGTGGGTCAAGAAAGTCGAGTATACATTATTTTTTATAACAACACGGAAAAGGGATGGCAAATCAATAAATGCTTTCGATTTTTATTTTTCGGATAGTCAGTATCTCAACAATATATAGACGAAAAACTTTAATTATTTTGTTTTGAATTGTCTACTAAGGAAGTGTTGAGTTGAATTCATTCTGAGTTATCCGGTCACCCAATTTTTTTACCCCCAACAGAATGCACCAAAAAATTTTTACTACCACCAAAATGTAACGAGTCTATTAAAATCGTATTTTACAAAATGTGAAAGCCCTCTGGGCATAAAATAAATAATTACTATCCCCTAAGAGGCCAATAATTACAACACAATTCCATCTGTATCTCGCTGCCCCCGTAGCTGGAGATTCCTAACCTCTGCGTCCTCTGCTCCAGGGTCTCCCTGCCCTCCCTCACCTGATGTGCCTGCTTCCTCTCCATCCCCTGGCCCTGGCCCTGTCTCCTCACCGTCACCCCCTCAGACGCTTCAGCCACTTGGTCCAGCGTGCGATCGTAGCCAGAGTTGACTAAATTGTTTGTATTGTACTTTTAAAACTTATTAGCTTAACTGGCTAATAGCAGAGTGGAAAATGCGTCGGATTCCCACCAAGGCGTCGCGTGTTCAATTCTCTCCTAGCTAAGTCATCCATTATTGCACAGAAACAACATTTACCATTATATAAAATTTAAAAATATTTTAGTCCTGTGTCCTCAACGTGCACCATTTTGTATCTAGCTGGGACCCCATCCGAAATGGGGCCTTAGAAAATTCGTTGAAATATTCCGACGACCGACGTTTGCGCCCTAGGCCGGGGCATCACGGGCCACTAGCGGAAGTCCGACCCTGCATAAGAGAATGAAGACGTAAATATTACAGCCTGCGAGAGGCTTATCGTTACTTGCTTACAAAGGTTTACAACACTTTTGTATATACGAGTAATTCAAATTGATATGCGGAAATATAATTTTCATAACTCCATAAACACAGATAAAACATAATAGAACTGGAGGAAAATAGCATATTTAAGTACGTTATATTGTAAATTATCTTACCATTTAATTTTATTTTATTACACACCAGACTTTTAGGTCCTTTCACACACTTTTCCATAAAAATGATCATCTAGTATATCCACGCTATACAAGTGTATTATATAAGTATAATTAATACAAAACAATACAAGAACAACATGTTAACCTACCAGACTATTAAATGGGAAACTAATTCACCGACTCCAGATATTTTCATATCAGAGGGTTCGGCTTGGTGGAATTCCTAATTTGACCGATAAATCCTACTGATCCCTCAATGTAAATATTTAAAAAATCTTTCGTAATCCTACATGTATTTAAAATGACTGATTTTTGAATTTTTATATACAAATTCTTTGACAAATCTAATACACCTAAATTTTTAATGAGAGAGCTATCAATTTATTTATTTTATCAATTATTCAATGATATTATTATTATTAGTACTTCGAACCTGTAAAACACCAATTATAAATAAAGTAAGGAATAATTGAAATCTTTTCTTCAATCTTTAAAATTACATCGTGGCATCATTATATTTAAATGAAACAAATTACTTTGTCTGAACAACTATAATCACATGTTATAATACCTACATGTTTCAAAACCGATGGTTTCTTCGTGATAATAAACAAAATAATAACATGAATAATAATAATAAAAGAACCAAACAAGTATAGACAAAAAGAACAATAGACAAAATACATTTAAAATTGAAATGTTAGTTGTTTTTAGAAAAATGTTTTGTCAATTAAAAACACAAACATTTGTAAGACCTCTTAGTTGTGGCAATAATTAATATACTATTAATTATTTTATTAATTATTAAATTATTTTCAAATTCTGAATCAAATTTAGAGAAAATGATTAAGGTAGTTAAAATTTTTTCAGATGATATTAAAATGACTTTTGGTCTAGATAAATGTAGAACGATCCATATAGAGAAAGGCAAAATTATAGATGGAGATGAGGGTATATTTAGAAATTTCAAAATTAAAAGTATGAAAGGGGATGAGGTTTATAAATACTTAGGATACCCGCAATCGAATAGATTAGATCATACTAGTATTAAAAATGATATTAGGATTAAATTTCAAACTAGGATAAGAAGATTTTTTAAATATTTACATTGAGGGATCAGTAGGATTTATCGGTCAAATTAGGAATTCCACCAAGCCGAACCCTCTGATATGAAAATATCTGGAGACGGTGAATTATATTCCCATTTAATAGTTTGGTAGATTAACGTGTTGTTCTTGTATTGTTTTGTATTAATTATACTTATATAATACACTTGCATAACGTGGATTTACTAGATGATCATTTATATGGAAAAGTGTATGAAAGGGTTTAGTTTTTCCTATGGGAAAAACTAAACCCGTTCCTGTAAATCTGGTGAATAATAAAATGGGTTTATCGAAGGGATCATGTTGGGAATTGAGAATTGAGATTTATTTGTACTTCCTACGTCTGTCCCGACACAGTGAGACAGTCATCGAAAAAACACCTGTAATCAGACTTTATGTAGATAAATATATAAATAAAATAATTATATTTCATTTATTCTAGTAAACATGGAAGATCGAACATACGAGCTGTCGCCCATTGTCAGCAAAGAGCAGGAACAGCAGAAACTCTATCCCAAGAATGGAGGAGGCACCGCGCTAGAGTCGCTGAATAACATAGCACATAGGCCTTCCGTGGAGCTGCAGTTCGAAGACCTTACCTACACGGTGACAGATAAAAATTGTGAAAATGGTAAATAAAAAGAATTTGTTTTATTATTTTTAACTGTAATATTAACTCAAATTGTAATATTTTAATTAATGAAGACAATATTAGCGAAACTTAATCAAAAATCTGAAACATAAAAATCAGAAAAAGGTACCGTCACATCTTATGACCGAGTCTTTAATTTTTATTTAATTGTTTCAGATTTTTGATAGAGTTTCGCAAATATTGTCATCATTATTTAAAAAGGTTTTTTTCTTCAATCTTTGCAAAATTACTTAGTGGCATCATTTTAATTGAATGAAAGAAATTATTTTGTGTAAACCACTATAATTACATGTTATAATATCTATATGTTTCAAAACCTATGGTCTCTTCGTCAGGATAATAACATGAATAAAAATAACAAAAGAAACAAACAAGTATAGACAAAAAGAACAATATCCAAAAATTTTAAAGAAGGATGATTTATTATCTAAAAATATCATAAAAAACAATTATATAAAATGCAATTAATAAACAATTATTAATATAATATTTTAAAATTAACGAAATAAAATCAGTTTGTTGAAACAACAAAAACAAAAGAACAAATTATAATAAATATAAGTATCTATTAATATGAAAATAAATTTAAGAAGAAAAAAAAACTTATATATTAAAAGAATATTTAAAAATTAACAAAATAAAATCAGTTTGTTGAAATAACAAAACAACAAGAATACATTATAATACATACAAGTATCTATTAATATAAAAATAAATTTAAGAAAAAAAAAATAACAAACAGATTTTATTTTGTTTTTAAATATTTTTATATAAAATGTAATGTAAGGTTTTTACTTAATCATGGATGGTGAAGTTCCCGGCGTCGCCGAGGTTTTACGCAGAGTTTTTCGATATTAAATGTTAACAGTGATCTTCCTCTTGTTTTAAAAGTCAATTGAGCAAAATTGTATCAATTTCGAAATAAAATTGTAGATTTGTATAAACGCCAAATCCACGCCGCCCGCCCGCTCACCACAAACACACAGACATCCTCCTTTATATAAATAGATTTTCCTCTCTGATCGGAGGTTGGCTATCATCAGGGTTGCAGTGATTTTGTTAATCGAATACGTCGTGTATGATTTTATTCCTTTTTGCTTATACAGCAAATGCTGTGGAACACTGAATTCTGGTAAATTTGCCCAGCTTTTTATGGCATGGATAAAAAATGCATTGAACGATAAATATAAAGAATAACATGCTTATTCTATGCATTAAACTATCGTTTTCAAAAATGGTTCTTCAGCTGTCGCAAAGTCGTAGAGAACGTGAAAATTTGAAATCGAACGAGGATAGGAAACCCTGAGGAATGTTTTATACAATGTCATCTCTGGGGATGCTGTGTGGAGGGTCTTTTTAGGGGAAGGAAGTAGAGGAAATTCTGGGAAAGAAAATTCTGGGGGGTTGGTAGGAATCTGGAGGTCAATGTGTTCAGGAGTGACGGAAGTATTAATCCACCCCTCCCACAGCGGTGCAAGTCGACAGAGTCCGGCTGGACAGGTCAAAAAGTCTCCCTCTACCAGACTCTCCCGATCCGGCCCTCCACACCGTAGGTGGGCAGACGCAGCCGCCACACCCCTGCTAAGGCGCCAAACGTAGCGAACCTTGTAGCGATTTGTGGCGGGGGTGTTGGTTACACAATAAGTGTCTCCCGGGGCGGCGGTATTCATACCCGCCTCCCAAATTGAAATACCTACCTATTTGTTTTGAAGTAATTTTTTTATTTATTTATTTTGTTATAACAAAAATACATTTACATTGTATTGACATTTTGACTGTCCAACTAGGTAATCTCCCGTTCTAGGACTGTCAAATTTACAGGTATCGTATTTTTGGATACAAGAAAAACAGTATACAAGAAAAACAGTAAAAGAAAAAGATAAATAAAATTTTGGATCAAAAGAAATATTTAAGGCGCTGGTAGTACATAATTATAAGATAGCATTTTTAATAGTGTTTCTGGCCTAAAATTTGTAACCTATTATGTATATTTGTGCTATTAGGTATATTTTGATGTGTTTATAAATGAAAACAGTGCAACGATATTCATGTATGTGTGACCGGCTTTTTCCTGTCATTATTAAATATGTTTATATGTTTCGTACATCATGTTGGTATGGTACCATAATTAGCATATTCATGTCGTCAAGCCAAAATGATTGCCAAATTCAGATTTTTATTATGTAAAAACGCAAATTGTATGCTTTGATAACATTATTAGATTTGTTTAGTCATCGTTTTTAAAATAATTTGAATGATAGTCCTCTTTAGAAGTTGAAAGAAGTTCCCCAAAATAAATTATGTATTTTCTTCAATGACTTACTAAGGGAGTCTGGTCCAGCCGAGTGTTTTTTCCAAAGATATAATTTATTTTCGTTTACGAAACTTGATAATAGACAAAAGAAAGGTGAATTCATTGGCAATATAAAACTATAAACAGTTTGTACGTCTCCATATTCAAATTCGGAGGATAGGATGTGGGTAGAAAAATTTCCTTTAGCAATTTGAGAAAAAAGATTTAAATTACTCTGTCGCACCAAATACATAATTTCACCTTAGTGGCAAGCAGGGAGGATGGAATTTTTAATGACAACAAGAACATTTTTTTATGTTTCAGTCTCTATAATATAACAGTTTTAATGTATTGCAGAGATTACAATGTAGAACATATCACAAGGATGGTAAAAATGTATACATTCACAAGTAGTAGTAATAACGAATAATAACCTGATACATAGCATGTGTACATTGAAAATTTAAAACGATACCAAAGGCAATTGTGTTAAATAAACAAATGGTGACTTTATTGTGTAACGTATTATACGTTGCGTTGGTACTTAAGAAAAGTTTGATAGGAAATATGGCAAAGTATGAAAACGCCAAGGTGCAGTTTTATAATCTTGTGATGAGCGTTAAAAGATAGTTGCTAAATTGTGTGTAATTTACGTTGAAGGTGTCAACCGTCAATGCATCATCTGTTTGGTGCATTTGATATGCAAAAGTTCTCGCTTTGGGGTAGTGTTGGGTAGGACACGATTTCACGGTGAGTTTGTATGAGGTATTCAAATACTGAAATGAAATGTTGAGGTGTTCCGCCTCAAATGAGGTGAGGTGTGGCAATATTTTCACATCTTTCACGTTTTTGTGAGTTCACGTTTTTCAAAGGTGATTAACTAGAAGCTTATTTCAAATTAACGTTGCAGTCAATGGTCCCCGCTCCCCGCTAGCGATTATTCTAACTTAACTGATATCTTGAAATCATTAAAAACTCTAATCCAACCGCAGTAGGTAACATCGAATTGGATAAATAAATGTACGTATTTCCGTTGTATGAGTCCCTAACTGGCTTAAGAAGGTTGAGAACAGTTGGAACTCTTCTCTTGTGCGTCATAAAAAAAAACTCGCCTAACCCCCCTCCCTCCTTTTTCTAGAAGTATTTCGGTAGTAGGTTGTTTACTATTTTATGAATAAATATCATCGTGTTCAAGGTCATCTGTTTCACGGTTATCCAATTTCGTTACTTCAACGTTTTATTTATTTTTTAGTATCTATTTCGGCGAAGTATTTCTCTGTGCTCTATTTTGGAGAATTTGAAACTTATTTTTTTCTCGATCTTTACACAGGAAGAGAATAGTTGAGCAGTAGTTAAACGTGGAGATATAATTTAGTTATAAATGTACCCTTGCCCGGAATAATTTTGTATCCAACAAAACTATCAATGTTGAGTTAATGATGAAATAATGTTGGGCATATTATTACGCATCTTTTAAGATAGGAATTATGGTAGTGAAAAATTTTTTAGGCCTGTGGTAGCATTTTAAAGATTGGTTTGTGGAAGAATGTTATATAAGGCCGTTTATCAAAATCACGGATCGTGGTTTAATTCGTGGGATTAAATGGAGAAAACGAATGTGTTATGGCTTCATCTAGAAAGACTTTAAAGCCAAGAAGCTGAAGAATGCACGAAAGTAGAATTTTTCCAGAAAAAATATTGTTACGGCTGCTTTTTAGCCGTTGAAACAGTTTTGTCAAATAGTGTTGTTTGTTGAAATGCAGACAATATCTCGAATGTAAATGGTTTTGTTTATTCATATCGTTTTTTTGCTTTTTAAGCTCAAATCCATCAATGACATATGTAAATAGATGTTAGAAGAGCAGATGTTTGACGACCGTCCGTGGTCGAGTGGTAAGACACTTTGACTCCCAATCGGAAGGTCGCGGGTTCGTACCCGGTGCGCAAATAAATTTTATTTGATTAATTTGTGTTATTTCACAATTAATTAATAAAAATAATATATACTATATTTGCGGCACGTTCCAGAGTGGAAGATACTGTCAGTATCGCCCTGGTGTAAGACCACCATTCAGAATTGAAACGTTGCTTAATAATGGCTTTAGCCGTGTTTAGTAACTAGGTCTGAATAACCAGGTACTTTCCTACCTTCCTCTCCCCCATCTCTTTCCCTTCCCCACTTTCCTTCGGCCTCACAACATACCCCAATTGGGGATGCCATAGTCTCACTGGCTCTAGACGGGAGCAGTTGGGACTCTTGTGTGGTATTTTCTATATAATAAAAAATGGTGCTTTCTTGAAGGCACGAAAAGTAAAAAAAAAAAACATTTTTGATTGGGAATAATGTTGCCTGTGAAAATTTTATATACAACATTTTTCCACAAAATCAGCACAAATTCTTGTAATAACTTCTAATTTAATAGCCTTTTTCCACGACTTTTTTTTAAAGTCTTAAGAATTGTATGTTTATTGTATTTTAAATATAAAATGTTATAAAACATAACCGGTTTCGTTTTTTTCCATTTATCTTGGAACAAGAATATTGTTGGATAAAACATTATTCCTGGCAAGGGCTCAATTAGTGATTGCAGTTTTACTGGAAAGTTTTTGTCGAATTCTTCCCGAAAGAGATATCTTTAATATTGATTTCACTGGATGTCTTCTTATATCCAATCACCATATATTTTGTTTTTTTTTTTTAATTTAAATTAAGCTTGTATATTTTTAGCCATCTTGATACATTATTTAGTTAATTATTTAAAATATTCATTAGTTCTTCATAGTTATCTCCAATTAAGTATATTAGTGTATCATCGGCAAAAAGAGACATTTACACGTGTCTGTGTTTTACATAATAAATTTGCTATAAAATAACACCGGGAGGCATAACAGTCTGGTATATTAGTATGTCATTTTGAAATATCCTACAAGTGACCCAGAAAACATAAAACATTGTGTTTAATTCACTACAAGTTTTTCTGCATTCTGATTGATTTGGTAGTGTTTATTAGTAATCTGAGTATTGCACCAGATAGAGTGTACACTTTACCTATAACTGCACACTCAACTCAAATTTCGATTTCTCGTAGATGTCTGACTAATCAACTAGGTGATCGATATTTCTGTAACATTGAATATTCTATTGGTGCATCAGTAGATAATATTTGATTCACCGTCTGTATAGAGGAGGATAAACATATTGCATCGGTTCTATTGACAATGCAATGCAACGACTATAATGCATTGAAGTGAAAGAATGAAATACCGGGAATGTGTTCTACAAGAGGAAAAGATGTGAACTTTTGAGGGGGTTACTATCAGTTACTACTGCGGAATCCACTTTTACAGAGTCTAAGCGGTTCAGCCGACTTGACACATTTTAGAGCAATCATATTTTTATGCCTGTTTTCAAAATACAAAATATTTATTTTTATTTCTTAACATGGTTTCACTTCCACTTTACAATATTACTCCCGGTTTACTGGAACTCATTTCCTTTTTTTTTCAATTTCATCAAAATCGGTTAAGATTTTTATAATCGGTCGAGATTTTTATATATAAAGATGATAAAATACGTGTAAATTATTTAACCAATAATAGGTTTTCACTGATGTAGGTATCTTAATTATTTAGTGAATTTAAAGAAAAAAGTGTTACATTAGCCGTAACATTAGTTATAATTAGTAGCAAGTATGTGTAAGTGTTATTTATCAACTTTAGGTTTGAAAATGTTAGGTAAAGTCGAATTCACTGTATGAAATGTTAAAGATCTGTGAAGCACGGTGAATGAATGTATTTTGTTTTGAGTTAGTGTTGCGGTGAGAGATGTTTAATGTGTGGTTTTATCTGGTTTGTCTGATGGGTACTCTTGGTTGAGTTCTTTCAAGTAATTCAGGGCAATATATGTATCATAGAGGTAGCTATTTTTTGTAAAAGAATTACGTCTGCCGAATTTCTACGATTTTTTTTTTATTTTTATAAAATTTTTACTCGCATGTGTATGCGCCATGATTTGAATCGACAAACAAATGTTTTGACCAATCACCGCTCCTTAATAATTGTTACTTCTCAGTGATTAGCACTAAGTGTTCATGTAAAAGAATTATTTAGTTATAACAATTAAACTATTTAAATTTTTTATTGCCCTTATAATTATTAATTTTTTTATTATTTGAAGAAAGTTGAATAAATTATTCTCTATTTCTCGCATATGAACAACGCACATCTCATTATTTCTCAACCTTTTTTTGTGTTACACCGCGAATGTCATTTAAAATAACTAACCATGTTTTTTTTCTTTGTTTTTTTAAATACCTCCAAATAACTGATCCTTTACTATTAGTTGACCCTTTTTTCAAATGTTTGCTATTTTTATTTAATAAACCAAACTTTTTTTGTTCCTCCTGAAAACCTGTTATAATGTAAGCGACGATACGTAGATAGGTACTATATTATTACATTATTACTGTGATATTGACAGAGGGGTTATTTTTGAAGGGGGATTTGCAATAAACCATAAAAAGAATTAGGTATATTTCATTATCCCATGATATAATTTGAATTTTTGGGTAAACACAAAAATGCAAAACAAGCAAAGATTACATAATCCGTATGCGATTTGCTAACTATTGCAAAATCCGCGACTGGCTGATCTCTCAGCACGACACTTGTATTTTCGTTTACAGTACGTAGGTACCTATGCATTTATTTGCGAAAGTGTGCATTTGTACTTCAGTATTTAATGGCCACCAATGGGAGTCTTCAATTTCGTAATCTCATGCACACATAATGAAAAAATCTACCATGACCAATTGCAAACCTCGTAAGGTATTTTAAATATTATGTGCAAACCCATTATTTATTTATTTAATATCCACGGTATAAATATACCATTAACAATGATTACATGTCACAGTTAACAATCATAAGAAAATATTAGAATTAATTTTAAAATATGGAATAACAATTAATTGTGGCATTTGATTGTGAAATGACATCAGAGTTATTATAAGTAAGAGATACAAGTACATACAAATTCTATAGTACAATAATAATAAGGTAGACTTAGATTAAATTAATATTGAAAAGATTTGATAGCATAGCCCTTTTGTACCTACCTTCCGTATATATCCGCCACATCTGCGACTTCCGAATCTATTACTACATGCAACCTAAGTTCAAGCGAGTGTTAGGAATAAATACTCAGTCCTAGTATGGAGGTATAATCTCTGCAATACATACTTTAAATTCGAATAATTTACCTACATGTATGACGAAAATACGTGTTTTTTAATAATATTATGTTAACAAGAAACGTTGTTTATGTGTGAAAACAATACACAGTCTTCTTTCTCTTCACTGCAAATTATATAAATACACCATGTAGGCAGCATTAAATGCCCTGATAAATTTTATATTTACGTTAATTTGAACGTATTGAATACCGGAAACTTAAAAGGGTCTAAGTGCCATTGGTAAAAGAGAAGGCAGACGGGAATTTAAAAATAAAAACCAGTATTTTAACACCAAATCAACAAATGGACATATATTCTAATGCAGTTTATTAAAAAATAAACAGAAAATACATTAAACCAAAAACAAAATAAATTTTAAAAACTTTTTGGGGAAAGTCTCATGTACCATCCCTATTAGTTTCCTTTTAGGACTGTTTAGCCCTCTGACTAAATAATAATAACTAATATACTACTTTAGCCCTCTGACCCAGATGTGTCGGCTATACAACAAGATAAATTGTGCTGAAGTAGATATTTACGTCGATAATTTGAACGCATTCAGAAAAAAGTTTAAGTCAATTGTGTCTCTATGCATGCCTCTCGTGTTTCCTATGTCTCTTGCCTCTCATTGTAATATGTGTATCTTGAGTGAGTTTGTATATAATTTTGTATTTTTTTATTTATTTGTGATGTTTCTGTTTTTCTAATTGTATGTATCTGTATTAATTGTATGTAATTGTGGATTTTTTGTAATTGTATGTCACTATTTGTACAATAACTGGATTGTTCTTACGTAAGTGTGAACGTCTATAAAAACCCAGTATAAATAAACAAAAACCTCCTTTTGTGTATATTACCTAAAATAAGCCAGTTAATATCCCATTACATACATACATAAATTACTATAATACCTTTTTAGATCAAAATGATATGGAGCTTTAAATCTTCTTAACAGGTATTTTAAAGGTGACAATATTATTATTATTCCAATGATGACATTGTCAAATTAATGGAACGGTACTTATATATCTCTTTAAAATGACGTACATACATATTTAAATAGTAATAACCAAATTTTAATATTAATCTAATATTCCATGTGAATTTCATGGTATTGGCAGAAAATTACAGGTCATTAGGAGATACATCACTAGCGCATGACGATTGGCAGGTCATCTAATAGAGACAACCGTTGGAGATTAAAACAATGTACCAATCTCTTAATTCGGCTTCGTTTCGTAGGAATCAACATTTTATATTATATATTACATTTTATATATTCTTAAAATTACAGGTCAGTAGGTAGGTACATCACTAGCGCATGACGATCGGCAGGTAATCTAATAGAGACAACCGTTGAAGATTAAAACAATGTACCAATCTCTTAATTCGGCTTCGTTTCGTGGGAATCAACATTTTATATTATATATTACATTTTATGTATTCTTAAAATACAGGTCAGTAGGTAGGTACATCACTAGCGCATGACGATTGGCAGGTCATCTAATAGAGACAACCGTTGGAGATTAAAACAATGTACCAATTTCTTAATTTGGCTTCGTTTCGTGGGAATCAACATTTTATATTATATATTACATTTTATGTATTCTTAAAATACAGGTCAGTAGGTAGGTACATCACTAGCGCATGACGATTGGCAGGTCATCTAATAGAGACAACCGTTGGAGATTAAAACAATGTACCAATTTCTTAATTTGGCTTCGTTTCGGAGGAATCAACATTTTATATTATGTATTACATTTTATATATTCTTAAAATTACAGATCAGTAGGTAGGTACATCACTGGCGCATGACGATTGGCAGGTCATCTAATAGATACAACCGTTGGAGATTAAAACAATGTACCAATCTCTTAATTTGGCTTCGTTTCGTAGGAATCAACATTTTACATTATATATTACATTTTATATATTCTTAAAATTACAGGGCAGTAGGTAGGTACATCACTAGCGCATGACGATTGGCAGGTCATCTAACAGAGACAACCGTTGGAGATTAAAACAATGTACCAGTCTCTTAATTTGGCTTCGTTTCGTAGGAATCAACATTTTATATGATATTTGACATTTTATATATTCTTAAAATTACAGGTCAATAGGTAGGTAGATCACTAGCGCATGACGATTGGCAGGTCATCTAATAGAGACAACCGTTGGAGATTAAAACAATGTACCAATCTCTTAATTTGGCTTCGTTTCGTAGGAATCAACATTTTATATTATATATTACATTTTATGTATTCTTAAAATTACAGGTCAGTAGGTAGGTACATCACTAGCGCATGACGATTGGCAGGTAATCTAATAGAGACAACCGTTGGAGATTAAAACAATGTATCAATCTCTTAATTCGGCTTCGTTTCGTAGGAATCAACATATTATATTATATATTACATTTTATATATTCTTAAAATTACAGGTCAGTAGGTAGGTACATTACTAGCGCATGACGATTGGCAGGTCATCTAATAGAGACAACCGTTGGAGATTAAAGGAATGTACCAATCACTTAATTTGGCTTCGTTTCGTAGGAATCAACATTTTATATTATATATTACATTTTATATATTCTTAAAATTACAGGTCAGTAGGTAGGTACATCACTAGCGCATGACGATTGGCAGGTCATCTAATAGAGACAACCGTTGGAGATTAAAACAATGTACCAATTTCTTAATTTGGCTTCGTTTCGGAGGAATCAACATTTTATATTATGTATTACATTTTATATATTCTTAAAATTACAGGTCAGTAGGTAGGTACATTACTAGCGCATGACGATTGGCAGGTCATCTAATAGAGACAACCGTTGGAGATTAAAACAATGTACCAATTTCTTAATTTGGCTTCGTTTCGGAGGAATCAACATTTTATATTATGTATTACATTTTATATATTCTTAAAATTATAGGTCAGTAGGTAGGTACATTACTAGCGCATGACGATTGGCAGGTCATCTAATAGAGACAACCGTTGGAGATTAAAACAATGTACCAATCTCTTAATTTGGCTTCGTTTCGTAGGAATCAACATTTTATATTATATATTACATTTTATATATTCTTGCCCAGAATCCTTTATCTTCTTTCTGGACACTTTTTTTTACTCTTTTTATACCACGACAATGCACAAGAACCAGCTTGTCGTCAGCTATTTTGATATTATCAGAATTTTTGGCAATTATACAGCCTTTTATGTTTCCGGGATTCAATATATTATTTTGTTAACCAAATACATCGATCAGACATTAATTTTCATCATAAACGCTTCCTTCATTATTCATTATGGCCTGGGAGAGGACGCACCTTTTGAAATTGTGCTTATATCTAGTTACTTATAAAAAAAAACACTCTTTGATATTTTATAATACAGACTTGATTAATTATGACTTGACACCATTGACAGGATTGAAAGAGATACCATAGACGACAATTATATGAGAATTTGTCCATCACTAGTGATGCGCAACACATAACAATGGTGATGTGATACTAAATACGAGATCAATAATTGTGCGTTTTCTTGAGAATCCATATTGCAAGAGAATGAGCTATGGGTTACAAGAGTTCAAACAACCGCATGCGTCGCATTTGTATTTCACAATGCCAATGTATAATGTACTATGCGCAATATGCGCATTGTGCTTGGATCGTGCCATCATTCGAGAAATCTTTAAATACATTGCTTCCAGTCCTCCAGGATTTAGAGTCCTCCTGGCTTCCTAGCACAGTTGATCAACTTTCGGATAAGGATAACTTTCGGTAACTTCTCATCGTTCCCTAGGATAACTGCAGAGCGCTAACGTACAAACAACAGTTGACATCGAATATATTAAGGTCACTTAGTCATTGTGAACTGTTATGTATTCGTTGGCGATCTGCAGTCATGCTAGGTAACGATGAGAAGTTACCGAAAATTATTTTATCAATCCTTATCGATCGACTGTGTCTGCTTTGGTATCATTGACTTTTTCATTATTGAATCATCATTGAGTTAGTCGCTTTAAAAAACATGTATTCATCTCACGAATATTGATTATTAATCTACTCACATGATGGTAGGTATTGTTCGAATAAAATTTTGTCGATTATTTTTTAATTTTATAAAATTCGATTGTTTAATAAATGCAATATTTTATCCGTTATGCAAATCACTGTAGGAACATATTTTTATATTCTATCAATTAACCACTCGAGCTCTTTTTGCCAAAATATGGCACAATTTCCACAACCACAGATTGCTTTATTGCCAAAATATAGCAAAAAAAAATTTTTGTTATTAAAGCGACTATATAATATGTTGTACATTCAAAATATAACAAAATAAATATTGTCAAGATTCTTTATAAAATTTTTAAGTTAACGATTTAATAATATTTTTTTAATAAATTCTACGAATATGTGATAATAGACAAAAAATATGTGAATTCATTAGCTGTATAACACTATAATCAGTTTGTATGTCTTCATATTTAAATTCGGAGGTATGATTTTTTTAATGTGGGCGGAAAAATTTCCTTTAGCAATCTGAGAAAAAGATTTTAATTGTTCTGTCGCTCCAGCAGTCAATGAGTTATAAGTATTTTATCAAATCATAATTAAATTTAAAATTTTTTTTTTTTGAAAAATAAATTTTTAAAAACAAAAATAATTTATTTTAAGGTGTTCGTGAAATTCTTTGTGGTGTCTCTGGAAGCTTCAAACCCGGCGAGCTTACAGCAATCATGGGCCCCTCCGGAGCGGGAAAAAGCACGCTACTTAATATCTTGACTGGATACACGTAAGTTATATTATTTATTTAATAAACTATTTTTTTAGACAGTCGTACCCATAAAGCCAAAAACAAAAACCTTCACTTTCACCTTCTCAGCCCGCGACATAGTAAATAACTAATTGCATAAAAATTCTTTATGGTGAATTATTTGTACATCTAATTTCATTCAAATCCTCCAGTCCTAATGAGTCCTAAATTCACAAGTCTTTCGAAATAACTTCAATTTATTAACTCCATTTTTGGCAGTAATCTTCTTATAAATGTAATATGAAAAATGATGGTGTAGCAAATGTAGAGTTATGCAATGTCCAGTGTTTTAATATAGCGTCCTCCGCGTGCAAAGTCGTATCTCCTCCAAGCATAAACTTTCTAATTAAAGTGTGTTTATCAGAAGTGACCTGCCAGGTAAGTATGTTCTCTGTGTCCATTTGTAAATAATAGTTCTAGGTAGAGCCTAAGAAGTCATAATAAGATGTACAGCGCCCTTGAGGTGATTTCTCACAAAAACGGCGCTCTACAAATTATCCAATTATTATTATTATTATTAATAAACTTATTGCACCCAACACTTTTGGGAGGCGTGTATGGGCACCACCTTCCTGGCAACTATTACAATTATTGGAAAACCAACACCTCTGCCGTAAGTCACGCCAAGTGGTTCATTGCGTTTGGTGAATTAGCAGGGGATTAGCAGAGGATAGCCCGATTTCACTGGGTGAGGTTTGTCCGGGTGTGTGTTTGTCACCTACTGCGTGGCTTGAGAGAGACTGGTTGTGGAAGGCCTTTTGACCTCTCCAGCCGGACTCTCTCGACCCATTGCCGTGCACCGCAGTAGGAGTGATGGAATTATACTCAGTCACTCCTGGACACACTGACCCTCAGGTTCCTACCCACCCTTATACCTTTTTCCTTCCTAGAACATTCTTTCATTAAAAAAAACCTCCATACAGCATCCCCTAAGATGAAATGGGCCCTGGAAAATAGTTTCCTAGGGGGCCTTTGCATGGAGTTATTGTAAAAAAACATGATGAGCAAAATGTAAAAAAATCCCATTAGGTTCTATACATCTGTACCTACTACACGATACAATAATAGGGTGACTGGACAACTCAGAAACGTGCAACTTCAACACCTGCTTTGAAAAGTCATTAAAAATCATGAATAATAAATAATGTCTAAGGAGTGTTCAAATTGCACGATTCTGAGTTGTCATGGCACTAAAACCAAGGTTTTGATTTATTTTATAAGAAAAGTTAATCAATGCAAACTGTCAAAGATAATCTTAGCACCTCAACACAGGCTTGTCCTAGTGAGGTTAAAAATTGTATTGAAAACTGTTATACCTAAAATGTGAAGAAGAAACAATAAACAATAAAATTGTATTTTATAGGTTGTTTCTTTTGTGCCTTTATACATTTATAATTAATAAATAATATTATTTTAATTAGTTTACACATATGTTTTTTGTAAATTATTTTACAAATTAGTTTTAATTGCACATAAACTAAACGATAGGAAAAGCTTCAACTTATAGAATGCAAATTTTTTATTATTCATGGAAAATTGTGATTTCACATAATTTTTCAATTGCCGGAATTCTGATTTTCTACCTATTTATAGCTTAAAAAAAGATATGTTATTTTTTTAGATAATATCTGAAGATTTGTAGAGCCGAAACTTTACAAATATAAAATTCCCTCGATAAAAAAAAATCGCAAAGTATGCTCCAAAAATTATTATTTACACGTTTGTTTCTGTTATTTTACAAGTTATATGTGTGAAAAAATTCACAGTGTTTATTTAAAAGCTACTTAAGGTGTTGAAGAGAGATTTTAGCTCTATTGTAAACGAGTCGTGTTATATTAAACATATTCCCAATTTTCGCTAGAATTTTTAATATTAGCGCGCTCGCTTCAACATTCGTATTGTCGTATCTCTCCTTATTTTTTTTGGGCGGTTACTACCAGCCCTTAAGAGGAAACACGGTCGCCAAGAAATATGAATAATAGGTATTTTACCAAACTTTTGCTGTCACTGGTCGCTGTTATCCCGTTATCGCTATTAAACCAATCCATAATGGCGCACTGTTAGACGTCGACGCACGTTTGACTTTCCTAAGCTTGTCAAGCATTTGCACACGGAGAAAAATTTTATTTGAAAAAACGTACATTTTAATAGAAAAAACGAACATTTTAATAGAAAATACGATCATTTTATTCGTAGAACTGTCAAAAACGGGACTGAAGTTCTTGCGAACAAATTAGCAGGGTTTCAATGTTTATTGGCGGGAACATTAAGAATAATTTGTTGGTATACGTAATTTCGTACGTATTTTACCGCCAATAAACATTGAATCACTGTTGGTTTGTTCGTGGGAACTTAAGTCCCGTTTTTAACAGTTCATTTTTCTCCGTGCAATAAGCGTCTGGATGCAGCGTAAGACTAAGACAAAGTTACTTAACTTCGTACCTATAACGTACCTATATCCTTCCCGCAGTAGGCTTACCTAGCTGAACCTGTTTACTATTTTAAAAAATGCTTTTTTGACCTTAGTGAGTAGTATCTAATGTTCATGTTAATAACTTTGCTCAGATGATTGTGATCTACAAATCCTTGACATAAAATGTGTCATGGTTTTACATTTTGCCGAGAGGAGAAGTACTAAACTGTAGGTTGGTAATAGATACCTATCTTGTTAGAATGCTTTGTGCTAATTTGGTACTAACCCTGGAATACCTATGAAATTCTTATGATAAACATTTTTACATTAGTAAAAGACCATCCTAAGTAATATTAAAAAAATATAGATTTAAAAAAAAAAAAAAAATTATAAATGCAAAAGTGTGTTTGTTTGTTTGTTTGTTTGTTTGTTTGTCATTCTTTCGCAACGTAGCGACATAATTTATTGTATGTGGATAGTGGAAGATACTCTTAAGGTAGATTCAGACTGGACCACGTACGTACGCATCGCTACGCCAAACAATGCTTAACAACCCATACATTTTCTATGAAAATGGCCACAGACATCGCACGTCGCGATGCGTGTGGCCAATGTGATTCTAAAACATAAATTTTCATTGAAAATATATGGTTGCTAAGTAGCCCAGATATTGTTAGGGGTAGCGATGCATACGTACGTCGACCCAGTCTGAATCTACCATTAGTATCGTCCTGGTGTAAGACCACCATTCAGAATTGAAACGTAGCTTGAAATGGCTTTAGCCGTGTTTAGTGACTAGATCTGAATAGCCAGGTACTTCCCCACCTTCCTCTTCCTCGACTCCTTCCCTTTCCCACTTACCTTCAACCTCATAACATACCCCAATTGGGGATGCCATGGTCTCACTGGCTCCAGACGGGAGCAGTTGCGACTCTTGTGAGGTATTCACTATAAAATAAAAATAAAAAATTAATAAAGTTGGAGTACTTAGAAGTGCCATAGGCTTTTCTTTTCATCCCGGAAAAAACATTTCATTCAAAATTTTATAGAAAATTCATTGTACAAAAATTTTCTCAATAATAAAAGCTAATGTGCCTGAACCTATATGTGTATCAGTGGCGGTCCGTGAGTTTTCATTGAGCTAGAGTGCCAAGATTGAAAAAAACGACGTTACTGATGTTGTTGTTGCTGAAAATGAATTTTATTTTTTTCAAAATTTCAACTTTTTGTATGAAGTTCTTCAGGATTATTTCAGTTTGGGTATGCGCCGCATCCATAAACTGAAAGATCTTCATACAAAAAGTTGAAATTAAAAAAAAAAATCATTTTCAGCTACAACAACATCAGTAACGTGTTTTTTTTTCAATCTTAGCACTCTAGCTCACTGAAAACTCACAGACCGCCACTGGTAGATACTAGGTAAATGTCTATTTAAGAAGTGATGTAAAAATAATAGTTTTGGTTTTTACTGCTTTCAGATGCACAAATTACGAAGGAAGTATATCGGTAAATGGATATAAACGGGACATGAGAATATTCAAGAAACTATCCAGTTACATCATGCAAGATGATCTCGTTCAGCCACACCTATCTGTGCAGGAAGCAATGGACATGGTGGCCAATCTCAAGCTGCCAGAATCTCTAGGAAATAAAACTAAATCTGTTGTGGTATGTCAATTGCAGGCCTAATTAAGTTCACCTTTAATTACTCTCATTGGGAATGTCAAGTAATATTGCTCTTGTTTGGTTGTGGCTGTGGCTCATGCACACAAGTAGTAGTGAGTGTTGTCTAAGTATAAAATCTAATAATTGCAAGGTCAGGTAGGTACTAAATCATGGGCACGAGATGAGTTAAACGACCTATGTGATGATATTGAATAATTTTAAAAAAAAAATGAAGCTCCATTAGAGTGAAGAGATCGAATAAAATCGTAATAAATTTATTGAATACTAGCTGATACCCGGCATGCGTTGCAATGCTAATTAAATAAATAAATTGTTTCTCCCTTCGTGTCATTTCCCATTCGTTCCGATTCCTCTTCCCCTCCCGCGTTCCCTTTTCCCCTTCTCGCGTTCCCCCACCCCTCTCCCGCACTCACCTTTCTCTCGAATCCCCCCCCCCCTCACCCCTCTCCCGCTCACCCCTTTCTCTCGAGACCCCCTCCCCTCCCTCACGCATTCTGCTACAACCTTCTTAAATACTTAAAAAAACAGTGTTCTCTTCTTTATTTCCATCTAGATTTACATAGATACCTACACATAAATGTACTTAATACATTAAGTTTCGGTACTTTAAAATGTAGCTAGGTACCTCACCTACCTACCTCATTATTTTATAATTTACCAGCTGATACCCGGCGTGCGTTGTAATGCTAATAAAATAAATAAATTGTTTCTCCCTTCGTGTCATTTCCCATTCGTCCCCGTTCCCCTTCCGACTCCTCTTCCCCTCCCGCGTTCCCATTCCCCCTTACCGCGTTCCCCCTCCCCTCTCTCGCTCTCGTCTTTCTCGCGACCCCCCACCCCCCCCCCCTCGCGCATTCCGCTTCCACCTTCTCCACCTTCTTCACCTTCCCGTCTCCCTCGTCCCCCATCCCCCGAAGCCCCCCTCCTTAATTCCCCAACCGACCCTCCCTCATACCCCTCCCCCCAGCCTTCTTTCCCTGCCGCCCAATACACCCATTTTTCCAAATTATAAAATACACCCATTTTTCCAACAACTCGCGTGCCCTATTTATTTTTTTATGCAAACTTCATAACGCCAGAGCTCACCAGCATAGATAGAAGTATTCACGGGCATGTTCACAACAATTCAAAGATGAAAATTATTTTAAAAATTGGTAAAGAAGGTGTGAAATTAAAATGTATAAAAAAATACTCAAATGCAAGGTTTAGGTCTCTAACCATACTATATTTTGACTTTTTTTGTAATGACAAAAAACTGAAAAAGTTCTTTCTTCAAACTTCGCAAAATCACTTTGTGGCGTCATTTTGAATTAAATTAAAACAAATAACTTTGTTTAAACCACTAATATAATCACAATAACCTACATGTTTCAAAACCGATGGTTTCTTCGTCAGGGTAGTAATGACATTAAAAACAAAATAAACAAACAAGTATAGAAATGAAAAAGTCCTATTTAATAAAATTTAAAATCTTCGGCCCTTATATTTTTGTCTCTGAAATTTTATTCAAGTGTGCCAATTTGTGTGATATCTATATATGGGTCTGTACTCCATAGACAACTTTTATCAATTTGAAATTTGAGTTTCCAAAAAACGTTTTATTTGGTACGTCCCAATGTGTACACCTTTATTGTTACAAAATTTTATTTATTTAATCGATCCAAATGAAGCCTTATCTGAAAGACATATTTTGCACTAGCATCCTTAAAATCTATCATGGTGACCCCACCAACTGCAAATTTAAGTGTGTCGATCTATATATCATTGCATCACAACACCATCTTCCTATTTGTGACGCGGCAGAAAGACAGACATCAATTATAAATAACTATATTTATATATAACAAATCTAACAAGAACTACTAATTACTTTTTAATATAACAAGTCTAATATGAACTAAGTACCTACTAATTACTTTTTAGGTTGAAGAAATTATTTCCACATTGGGGTTATCAAGCTGCAAACATACCCGTTCAGAAATGTTATCTGGAGGTCAGCGAAAAAGGCTTTCTGTAGCATTGGAACTCATTAATAATCCACCTATTATATTCCTCGATGAGCCTACCACGTAAGTAAATTATTGCACAATAACCCTCGCATACACCCTCACATACAAACATTTGTTAGTTGTTGCATCCAAAATACTTACCAAGATAACCCCATTAGTAAATACCAGGCCCCCTAGCACGGTAGATCGATAGCGATTGTATCGATAACTTTCGGTAATTTCTCACCGTTCCCTAGCATGACTGCAGATCATTAATGAATAAATAACGGTTTGTCAACGGTCAACTGTTGTTGTACGTTAACGATCTGCGTTAACGATCCTGGGGAACGATGAGTAGTTATCGAAATTTATCAATACAATCCTTATCGATTGGCCCTATCTAGGGGTCCAGGCATGAGAACATCAGTTCAATTGTAGATTTTCAGGAGCTTATACAATATAGATACTACCGCGAAACACTCCTTTCAGATTATATCTTTTGTGACTCAAAGTGTGACGAAAATGATGTGCTCAATTTATGATACCTCAAGGTGATCATAAGGCTGGAATCAGACGGTTCACTCGAGTGAAGGTTTACTCTATGGTTACTCGAGCGAATGTTCCCAACTTCGTTTCACTTTTGTTTCATTTCACCTAACCTAACCTAACCTAACCTAACACCTAATACAGCATCAGACTCAGGGCCAACCCTGATTAGTTACATTGGTAGTTTGCTACTTCAGCAAGGGGGTCCAAATTAACTGACCATTAGGATCCTCTCTTCATGCCAGGTGCGCCAACATCGAAACAAATAATTTACCCTGGCCTCAGGAGCCCTCGTAACCTTACCTTCTGGATGACCCGCATATCAATCGACCAACGATATAAGATGCTTTCCGCTCAATCTTTGATAAGAAGCCGGACTACTCTACTCGTTTCCATTCTATGTCAGTGAATATAACACCATTTTTGATAAATAATTAATTAATTGTTTTTGTTTTTTTTTCTTCTTTTCAGTGGCCTAGATTTCGTATCAATAAAGCAATGCATATCCTTTTTAAAAGTCTTAGTAAACAATGGTAGAACAATAATTTGCACAATACATCAACCGGCAGCTTCATTGCTTTCCCTGTTTGATAATGTGTACATCGTAGCCAAAGGACAATGTGTATTCCACGGACCTCCAGAATTCTTAGTTCCTTTTATGACAAAATCTGGTATCAACTGTTCAACTTTAAACAATCCCGCCGACCTCATAATAGAAACCGTGCACTCAAACAATGCAATTATAGAAAAAATGACAATACTGGCAGATAATGGAGCCAAAAGGGAAGGAGCGGAATGCGAAAAATCTAATGGGCCTTTCAAAATTTATCAAAAAATCGTACAGAGCAATGATGAAGACATGGCGGAGGCTGTTAAAATAGGATTAGAATTTCCCACGTCATTTACAACACAATTTGGAATTATTCTTAAAAGAATGTTCCTACAAAAGTGCAGAAATAAGGTATGTACCTACTGTTTTATTTCAATTATAAGAAGCGATTTTGAATACCGACAGTGTCGAAAAACAATGTTGAATGTGCGATTTGTAGTTCTGCAGTAAGGCCATCCGCTCACTGAGGCATCTGAAAGCTGCCAACTGGCAACTGTCTTTTTATGACAATGTGATAGCCCGCACACTTCACAATCACACAAAACCCCGTTGTCAATGGTAACGCAAGCGGTGACTCGCGACCATCTCGCGGCTTGCACCGCTGATTACCGTGGCCGGCCATTGCTAGTTGCCAGCTGTCAGCTGATTGTTCTTCGTCTATGGTTAAACAAGCTTTTTGACCAATCAAGACAGAAAAACCAGCCGGTTTTAGTTGGTTTTCAGTTGCCTCGTCAGCGGAGCGCCTAAAGCTGTTTAAAGTTTAATTTCTGAATTTTTACTGTTTTTGATGTAAAGTATTATATCATGTAAGTGTATTTAATAGTATTTCATTAAAAATTCCAAAAATACCGGATTTTAAATCAACAAAATAAGCCAATAAAATAAGCCAACCAAACAATTTTCAATTTTTAGGACATCCGATATTGTTCATCTGACCGTCAATATGTATCACATAATATTATTGTATTCTTAGGCCCAGTTATTTTTCAGAAATTCACTTCTGACATAGTCATCAAATGTCCATTCCACTTAATTAAACTTCCGTTAAACGCCGATTCTAGGAGCGTTTCGGATTCTATCAAATATTAATAGATTGGCAAGCTTAACATGATGGTTGTTCTCTCCTGCTGATCACAATTTTTTTTTTTAAATCTAAAACTGACTTATTAATTAACGAAGACCTTTCAACTGGCAAAAAACAAAATAGCGCTGAGTGGCCATTCGATGACAATGTTACATTTGAATTTCTGTTAAAAAAAAACCAAAACCCGTCCTTAGAAAATTCTCTTATATTGTAAGTTTTACGCACAAAAAAAATTTGTGTTTGTGTTTCAGTTAGCATTATGGATCCAACTGTTACACCACGTGATCACCGCATTATTCTTAGGGGGAATATTCTTTGATATTGGAAACGATGCTGATAAACCAATTACAAACTTCAAGTTCTGCTTCACAATTGTTATATTTTTTACATACACCTATGTCATGGTACCAATTCTCATTTGTAAGTATTTTTTTAATAATTGAACTTTACAGACATTCAAAAATTTTAACCATTGATATACAGAATGTTAAACTTTCTCATCCAAATAAATCCATGTGCCCCTTGAGGCCTTTCTTACAATCTCCGCAAAATACAGTTGGGAGAATATAATATAGGTAATAGAGTAAATTATACATGTAAGTTATTTGCCGCAGAGCACAAGTAATCGTACCCATTACATAATATTATTCAATTGATGATATTTTGTTATCTAGATCCGACTGAGTTAAAACACATAAAGAGGGAATACTTTAACAGATGGTACGGATTCAACGCTTATTTTGCTGCACTAGTTGTATCTGGAATTCCATTTCTGGTAAGGAAAATATCTTATTTTTTTATTGCTGAACAACATAGTAATGCCCCGTTCTGACTGGGCGAGTATTTTAGTCGAGTAGCGAGTATATTAGTAACTAAACGTGTCCGAACACCACAATCTTAGTAGAGTAGGATATTCAACTCTTTAGTAGATTGAATCCATTTGGTTCTATTTTTTTGGTGAGTAGAGTCCCCCTCCATGCGTCCCTGCGCACTGACATGCGCAGTTCTTTCGTAGACACAGACACCCGCGATATGTCGTCCCCTTGGAGCAAAAATACTATAGCTACTCTAAAATTCTTTATTTTTGCAGCTATTAATCTATTTTCGTGTCCATAATTTATTTATTTTCATCTCACTAATTTATTTTTATTTTTATTTATTTATTTACATTTGATACGTTTAAAGCCAAAATAACAGAAATAATATTACATAATAAGAGAATATATTTAAAATGAATACAAGTGTTATTAGTTCCTAGCTAGGCAGATTGCCTGTTCTAAGGAACCAAAGTGTGTAAAGTGCCAATAGCACTATAATTTTTTTTTTTTTTAATTAATACCTATATACTAAGTTTTTACTAAATGTGCAATTCATAGGTAACCATGTATCGTTTTAAGTCACATTATATAATAGTTTTTCAGACTCCTCCCTACCCAAGCCAATCAACCATTTAGTTTATTTTATTTATTTTATTTTTTAGTTAATTTCTTCCACTTCTTCTAAAATAAGCATTACAATCAGCTTGATTAGCGCATTAACTTTATTGCCTTGCAGTCCGTCATGTCGCATCGCGCCGATTACTAATGAACTCTACTTGACAGTAGTGCAAACACTTTTTAGTGAGTCAATCGTTGTGTAAAATATTGCTAAAAGCAAGAATGTTCAACAAATTTTCTACAAAATTCATGTGTAATTAAGGAATATGAGAAATTGTTGTAAAAATTATAAAATATTGAAACACTGCAATTGTATTAATAGAGGTGTTTAAAAATGTTTTATAAACATGATTGCACCTTATTCCAATCTAATGACTGAATTACACCTGACAGTGCATTCGGCCTAGGGCTCGGAAAGTTACTCGCCACTCGACTTACTACTTGTCAGGTACGAACAGGACTTAAGCGTGTATTAAAATGTGCTTATATATTAATAAACATTTGACATTTAAACAACATGTAGCAAAACTAAACGCAAAAATCTTCCCACTAATTGGTGTATTTGGTAGAATTGCTCATCTTCTACCAACATAGATAAAGAGGGGCTTATACTTTGGCTTAGTACAGTCCCACCTAAATTATTTAATAGAGATATGGGGAAACACATACATTACGTACCTAAACGACTTACAAATAATACAGAATAAAGTTGTTAAAAAACTTTTCAATTATAATCCAGATACACCCATCAAAAAACTATACCAGGAATTGAACCTTCTGAAAATAAGAATTTTGTACGAATATAACACTTGCCTTTTAATCTACAAAATACAAAATGGACTTATACACACAAACACAACATTTATAAAAACGTCACAAATACACTAGCATTATACTAGACAACATAATAAATTGTACACAAATGCTGTTAAGACTGAGAGTGGCAAGAGAAACATTGACCACATTTGTTCAAATAGAAATATTGACCATAGTTGTTCAAATATATAATCTCCTTCCAGACACCCTAAAAATGGAGAAAAGTATAAATAATATTTTTTTTTAAACGATTTAACCTTAATTTGATAGAACAAAATTAATTTTACTACCTTGTATTTAATTTTAAGGAAAGTGAAATGTTAATTTCTTTTAACTTAATAAAAAAAAAATATATATTATGGTCATTTTAGACAATGCTGGGAATGGTGACTGTGACGATTACCTATTTGATGTCCGGGCAACTTCTGGAGTGGGATAGGTTTTTGTTCTTCAGCATAACAGCGATGGTCACAGGAATGTGTGCTGAAGGATTTGGTTATGCCATCTCATCTATTTATAATGCAAAGGTAATTAAAAATAACAATATTCATATACGTGTTCTGTGAGAAGAATGAAAAATATTATTATCAATATTTGACCAATGGAATGTCCCGGCCGCCCTGGGAACCATTTAATGGAAAACCAACACCCCTGCCATAGATAACCCCATATGGTTCGCCACGTATTGTGACTTAGCGGGGGTGCTCGGGTTCATGAGGTTTGTCTAGGTCTTGGCGGCAAATCTGTTTACCCACCTACTGCTTGGCAGGCCGTATCGGGAGAAATTGGTTGAGGGAGACCTAACCTAGACCTCTCCAGCCGGACTCTCTCGACCCATTGCCTTGCTCCGCAGTGGGAGGGATGGATTCATACGTCTGTCACTCCTTTTTTTTATATGAATACCACACAAGAATCCCAACTGCTCCCGTCAGGGGCCAGTGAGACAATGGCATTTCCAATTGGGGTATGTTGTGAGGCTGAATGTAGTGGGGAGCTGAAGGAGTTGGGGAAGAGCGAGGTGGGGAATAATGGGGATACCTGGCTATTTAGATCTGGTCACCAAACACTCCTGGTCACATTGACCCCCAAATTCCAACCCATCCTTTTCATACCACTTAATTTCCTTTCCACCCTCATACCTTTTTCTTTCCCAAAACTTCCTTTCCCTTAAAAGGCACTCCATACAGCACCCCCAAAGATGACATTGTCTGATTTCTCAAAATCAGTCCAAAACACATTCAAAAGTCTGATTAGTCTGAAGATGGTCGTGATAGGCTGAAACCGGTAACGGTCAATAATTTTTTTTAATTTTTAAGTGTTTTAATATAATATCATAATAATGGAATACCACTGCGAATTATCGGTATCAAAACAGAAATATTCAAAAGAAAAAACATTAAATTTTATCTCTAAAAATCTGTAATGGGGCCAACAGACCTAGCTATAAAAGCTCAAGCGTTATTTGGTTTGGCGTATTTTGGCACATCGGTTGTCGTACATTCCCAATGGGAATGTATGATCAGCGATATGCTGAAGTAGGCCAAGCCAAATAACGCTTGAGCTTTTATAGCTAGGTCTGTTGGCCCTTTAAAAGTAAATTTGTGCTACTTTTCACAGACGAACTTATTAAATGTTTTGCATTTTCTGTTACAGAATGGATCTATCATTGCGCCAACAATCGTGATACCGTGTTTTGCCATTTCACTATACGGCATAGGATTTGGTCCCAAAATAGAAGCGGCAATGAAGTTCTTTATGCGTATATCTTACGTACGCTATTCATTGGCAGCGTTCTCAAGTACGGTATTTGATAACCGACCCAAGATGCAATGTGAACAATTATACTGCCATTACTCCAACACAAAGCTCCTGATGAAGGAGGTCGGTATGGAGAATACCAGCTATGGATATGAGATGCTGGGAATCATAGCTTTTGCCATGCTGTACAGATTAATAGCATACTTTGCTCTCCGTTATAAACTTCAGACTGATATGCAAAGTAGATTACCTAATTGTTTAAATTTTAACGCATAGGGGATGATAATATTAAATCGTTATGTAAAATATTTGTAAAAGCAATAATGTTCTACAAATTTCCTACAAAATTCATGTGTAATTAAATAATATGAAAAATTGAGGTGTGCAAAGGCAGCAATCTCCATTTCGGACAGTTTGCTGTGTTTGCTTTTGAAATGACGAGGAGATTGTTATCTTTGCTTGCTATCTTTCCTTTTACTTACAATATTACATACACATATTGTATGTAATATATGTGTACCTATACAATATCTGTATGCAATATTGTAGGTAAAAGCAAAGAAGCAAACTCCATGTCATTTCAAAAGCAAACATAGTAATCTGGCCGAAATGGAGATTGCTGCCTTTGCTTTTAGATACCTCAATTGTTTCATAGATTATAAAATATTGAAACACTGCAATTGTCAATAGAGGTGTTTAAAAATGTTTTATAAACATGGTTGCACCATCAACATATTCAATTCTAATGACTGAATTACACCTGACAGTGCATTCGGCTTATGTGATTCATGTGAGGCAGAGGATAGGAAAGGAAAAAAATCTAAATTAATAACTCAGGTACGGGACATACGTCATTCCTATACATACGTCATTCATACCTACGTTAAATTATCGTGAAAACAAACTTATGGGTCCAAGCGGTTAAATTAGAATTTTTAAGGAAGTTAATTTTTTCCAAACAATGTTAACAACTCTTTAAACTAATCTCAATGAATTCACTTGCCCCACTACTTGATCTCCTACATGTGATCACCTCTACTCTCCAATGAGTTGCTCGGCCGAGTACTCGGCAGATGTGATTCAGCCATAAGGGTTTGAATTGTTTAGAATTCAGTTAATGCAGTATACAGTATACAGTAAATGACGAGTAAGAAAAGTCAAATATAAGGTTTTGGAATAATGTGTACATGGGAACAGCAAGCAAGGGAATAAAAAATTTAAGGTTTAATGTAAGTAGGGTATTGGCTATAATTATTGCTTATAATAATTTTTACCCTTTGTGCTATGCATAAAAGTCTTGTCTTAAGCATTAATTTATCAATTTATAAAAAAAAAAAACAATAATAATATTTAATGAAATCTGCTCAAGTAAAAAGTTTTACTTTCACATTTCTTTAGCAGTCCTCTGTTGTATTGTTTTACATGCTCATTGCTTATTGCTGACGTACAAATGATAAAGAAAGAATCGTTGGTCTTTCTCTGGTGATTCAATTTTCAAACTGTGTACACATTTTTTAAAAAATGCCTTTCAAGTTCACAATGTTGATTTTGCATAGTTCAATGATTGAGTTATAATCCATAAAGATTGTAAATACATGGTAATTTAGTCAGGTAGGTAAGAGAATAAATAATAATATTATTATGTACAAAAATTTTCTTCAGAAATTTCGAAGAATTATTAGTTAAACCATTAGTTTAAGAATATTGTGTATTACAAACATTGCTGTGCATTGTGTTACCATTATGTTAAGAAGTGTAATAATAGCAGTGGAGGTTCGTTCAATCTCAATGGGAGTTTAATCGGTAATTAAAAAGGGAAAAAACAATTCTTAGAAGTGTGACATCAATCTATGTTGGTCTTTTTCATAATAATTTCCTAGATCTAAAGGAATTTCATCACATCACTGCATCAAATATTAGTAACCTAGCAACAATACAATTATGTTAGATATAAGGCGCTCCGCCCACTGAGGCAACTGAAAACCAACTAAAACCGGCTGTTTTCTCTGTCTTGATTGGTCAAAAAACTTGGTTAACCATAGACGAAGAACAATCAGCTGACAGCTGGCAACTATCAATGACCGCCCAGGGCAACCAGCAGAGCAAGTCGCAAGTCACCGCTTGCGTTACCATTGACAATGGGGTTTTGTGTGATTGTGAAGTGTGCGGGCCATCACATTGTCATACAAAGACAGTTGGCAGTTGAGAGTTTTCAGTTGCCTGAGTGGGCGGAGGCGCTAATTTAACAATTTATTAAAATATCTCTGGCTAATAAAAATGTCGTAGGTTACAAAAAATTATTTTAATTACGAAAATCACAATTTAAGCAAGAAAGTGTTTTTTTATAGAAAAAAGTGACATCTTCAGTAATTAATTATTTATTGATATCAACTTAAAACACAATAATCTCAGAAAAATAAGTACAAATTTAGTGTTAACAAATCACACGGTCACCTAGCACCAAGGTTGGCTGGTCTACCGCTCTGGTGCCGTTAGTATATTTTTATGAACTATTTCTTAGAATATAAAGTCCCGTAGTCGCTAAATTCATAACGCACATAATGGGATTCATTTCGGACTCTCTTGGGCAGTATTAGACACCATTTTTAAAGTGTTGTAAAATTATATAAATTACAAGTTTGTTTTATTTTTTTATCTGTTTTAGGGATTTAAATGCACAAACGCACTCACATATTGTGATGCAATAATATTAAAAAGGGTATTATCGCAAATTAACCGATATCTTCACTTGGTTTAATTTCTCTATTATCTTTGTATTGAATAAAATAATTTAATGTGATTACTCACACCAATGTGATAATATTATAGAGGTAAAGATATCAATGCAAATGGGATATACGGGCTGGATTTTTCTTTTACAATGTAAAAATGATTGTGAAATTAATGTTTATAAAAGAATGAAACACCAGAATGTACTGTACTTATTATATCCATGTATATTTATATTAGTCCTTGTAAGATTGCCTTATAGTCTATAGTGGTTGGAAGTTCGAAGTTCCGAAGTTCTGTTCGAAGAAATGATGGAAAACCCTGTCCGTTCCGTATCGCTATCACGTGCCGAGACGCACTATGATGAGTTATGACTGTGATGATTTGTCATCTGAGGAATTATCGTATAATGAGTAGGTTTATTCGGAAAATTCACATGATGAGTACACACATTAAGCCACGGAACCGATTTGCAGAACGTCCGAGCAAAGTGTTTTGTGCGTATTTCGATTTGAAATGTATATAAAATAAGGTATTCTATATACAAAATATGGTAGGTAGTTGATGTAAATATAACACTGTTAAGGTCGCAACAGTGAACAACTTCCATTATTATGTGGTTAAAATAAACTTAAACCAGGCAAGGCTGGCGGCGTATAAGAATTTAGTTAGCAATACGGTAAGTTTAAAAAATGTTAAAATATCCATTTTTTTATCCAGGCAAGGGTGGATCCAGCTTTGGCGCCAGGGGGGGGGGTCTCATAGTCGTGGTCAAGTCACAAGAAGTAATAATTTAATTTTGATAATAATATATACATGTAATAAGCAGGTATTTTATTAATAAATGTAAGTAAATCTATATGACCAAAAATATATGAAAACATTATGTTTAAGAATTTTATTTAGTGGTCCACCTATGTCCTGGATCCGCCCTTGAATGTAGGAGTATAAGAACATTCCCACATTTATTAGTATGGACGATGGATAAATACTGCCACCTTCGAACAGGCTCAGCCTGGTGAAGTGGTTTAAATAAAAAAATATATTAAATAATAATTATCTCGGGAGTAATACCAGATTGAGTTTATTCTAATACATTGGAATAAGAGTACGTAATATATTTGGTAATTTTGTATAAGTTCACTTCACTTTGCCGATAATGGTGCCAATAATAATCTTAACAAAATCAAAATATTAAATGCGTATTTTTTGTATCTAAAGAAGCTAAATCTAACTACTTAAATCAGAAATATTCCGTATTAACCGTGAGGTGGACAAGTTTATCATATAGTTTGATGGAAATATAAAAAATAAAATAAATCTGTAGATATTAAATATTATAACAAAGTGTAATTTTTATCTTTTTATGTACTGTTAGCAATAATGAAACGCTAAGTAGATGTTTATAATGAAATATATTGTCTCCACGGTAAATGACAATAATAATATCCAATCTCGAGAAGACTACGTCTCGCCATTCAAATTCCAGCCGTTGCCTTCCGTTCGGGGGGTTGGTAGCTGTGTCAGTTGCAGGTCCGAGCACTCTTGCCAACCCACGGTGTCAATCCCTTCTTTACCGACGCAGGGGCAGTAGTAGTTTCCCAGTTGGCCGCCAGAGGCGCTAGCAGTACCTCTGGCGGCAATATTCAAAAACGTTGCTAACAATACATATCTTTTTTTAATATATATATATATTGTAATAAATCTAATAACTACGTTATTTACACATCTCGGATGGGCGGGTACAAGAAAAGAAAACTATGTAAATAAATTAAAATAAAATAAACGTCCGGGTTGCCAGCATTGAAACTGAACTGAACAATTCTTAATTATTTATGATTCCTTAAACATATTGGTGTTCTTCAATCTATTTGGGTATGAATTATTTCCATACTTATAATAATTATGTATTATGCAATATATTGTATTAAACAAAACAAAATAAAAATTATAACTCAACATGTCGATTACTGAAATCATCGATACTTAAAAAAAACGGAGTTTTCGCCCATCACTAGAAGTAGCAGTGGGCGATAGTTGTAAATTTTCTTTGCACGTGTTTATGTCAAAACTAAATTATCTATGGTTAATAATGTCAATATTGTAGTGGCCGGATGACGTGACGTTTGATAACATTCGATGCAAGGAGTTGAAATATTCTTGATTTTTGAACGAAAGATGCTTTCTTTTGAGTGATTTCTTTCGTTGGTCAAGCTTATTTCTCATTGCAACAAAGGTTGATATGGACATCCAAGATTTTGATTCACCATTACGCGGTGTAATGAACAGTCCCGTGAAACGCATCACTCCAGCTGTTCCCGTCCCTGACTGGCTCAATTCTTCCCCAGGCAGACCGATTCCATCTCCGGTAACAATTGAAACCATAAGCTTTCTTATTTTGTAATATAATATATATATTATAAGTGTTTCATGTATTAATTGGCGTATTTTCGCAGGTGTTCGCCCGTGGTGCTACTCCTTCCCTGTTGGCAAAAGAAAAGGGTTCCCGCCAGTCTTGTATTCAACCTAATTTATCATTCTCCCCGTCCGATGCGAATTCTTTTCGCTCGAGTGTTATCAGTTGTTCTAATTCTGGAGATGCCGTCGAAAACGTTGAAAAACAATTCAAGAACAGTGACGTCTTAAGAACTTCAGTACCTGACGCTGCATTAAACGTCCGCAACTCATCGAATTCTTGTGATAGTTCTAATTTTAACAGTGATGGCTTGCCACACACTCCAGGACACAGTAAAATCAGTGGGGATATTGCTTTTACTCCAACACACAGTGCATTTACTCCTTCGCATGGATCTCAGAATCCTCATGCTACCCTGGCTGCTCAAACCCCAATAGCCAGCGGTCCTGATCAAGCCAAGGCCAGCATTAAACTTCAGTGAGTATTGCTTTCTCTTTTTTATTTACTAAGCTATATATACTACAACACTAACCTGTGTCTAATTATGTTAACTTACTAATTTTGGTAAATATACAGATACTAGGGACACGCTTCATATACAGGTTTTATTTTAAAAACACTGCATTACTTAGATAATAATTATAATTAAGTATTTCAGTTTCCGAAAATGTAAAATAATTGGTAATTATTGGATGTAGATGGAAACGGTTAATAAGCACTTTTTTTGAAAAACTCTTTTGATTCAACCTAAATTTCATTAAAAGACAACTATTTGCAAGTGGAAAATATTTCATTTTAAATTTCAATTGGGTAAAATTAAAATTAGCTTTCGTTCTGTAAAACAAGACCGGCCATTTTCAAACATTTACCATCCTTTCTCTGCTTCAAAATCCTCTGAGCTGTTGGTGCTTGTTTATCCTTTGAGGGCTTGTCAAACAAAAAGCTTTCATGGACTGCTCTGTTATCTGTGGAATGCCAGATCCCTGTGGGACGCCAGCATTTATTGAATATGAAGAAATTGTAAAAATTATCAGCAACCGTATGAATCAACCTCTCCTTCAAAAAGTCGTCACTCCACGTACACTAGGATGCAGGAAGTCGGTAAGAAAGCAGTTTTTTGACAAGTCCTCGGTGCCAAACCCGGAAAGGCCTTAGAAATGTCCAGTGCAACCGTTTGGGTTTCACTGTAACGTTCCAGGCACCCCCCCCCATTCATGCGCCAAATATGCAAGAAGAAGAACAAGCAGTTGCAAAGGAATCCGTATTGACAGCCGTTAATAATTTTGTTCTGCTCAAGGTTGTCATTGATCACACGTTCTATCACCTTGGAAAGAACAGATATAATCGCTATTAGCCGGTTCACACGGGGCGATTTTTGTCGGTCAACTCGACAGTTGAAAGCTAATTGACACGTGTGAACACTTTGTCAACAAAGTTATCAACTTTTTTTGTTGCTAGCGAAAGTTGATAGCCCGTCTACTTTTGTCGTTCAAGTATGACTATCGCCATTTTGGTTTTACTAATCGTTCGAGTTTTACATCGAATCGTCGCGTCTGAACACATGTTTAAAGTCGCTTATCATTTTTAGTTACTCGCGGGAAAAAGTAAACGTCAGGCGTTTCATTTATTCGGTACTAGTTCCTACCGTCATGGAATCCGTTTCAACCAAAAAATATCTGAAATGGTCGGACGATTTAATGTTCAGATTTATGGATCTGTACCAAAGCCATCCCTGTCTTTCGGATCAAAAACAAGAAGTATACAAAAATGGAATATTATTTTTGAAATGTAAATAATATTATTTTGAAAAAAATTGTGTTGGATGCGCCTAATTCACTCCTTCTCATGATCCATTTTCTCACCCAAGTATGACGTTTTTTATGTTTTTTCATAATCTCCAGCTCCTCTCACAGAACATCAGAAATTAGATAGACGCACGCACTAACAATTTCAGTTGACGCCATTTTGAATGTCAAAATCGGTTCAACTTAAATTGAAACGTGTGAACAAAATGTTGCTCAACTTTTTTCGTAAAATAAAAGTGGGTCAACAAAAATCGAAACGTCAGAACGCCCCATATGGGGCTGTAGTTGGCCGGGTTAGAGCGGTCACCCTTCTTTGGAATAGGATGAATGATGGCTTTTTTTTTTAGTTTTAAAAGACGTTTGAAAATGGATGTATTATAGTAAAAAAACTTTGTTTTTCACAGGTTGATTTTTATGTGTGAATTTTTTAAGAAAATTTTCTACACTTTTGTAAATTTTTCTATTTTTAATAATTTTGATCCTTTCCTTTTACAGAAATTGTGTGTCAACTGTAAATCTATGCTGCGAATTGAAGTTATTGGACATCTACTGTCGAACGCGATTCTCAGAATACAATCCCTCCAGATTCCACGGCGTTGTGATGAGAATTCTTGAACCAAGAGCAACAGCTTTAGTATTTAGGTAATTTTGATAATTATTTCACTTCATATGTGAAAACTGTAATCTTAAAATGGTATGTACATACAGTACAGGTAACCCCCGTTGATCGCGGGGTATGCGTTCCGGACATGGCCGCGATAAGCAAAATTCCACAATCAATACCATACATTAAATGTTCCTAAAGACTTGGTACTTTATTTGGTGTTGATTTAGATCTTCTATCCATTTGCTTAATAAATTTTCCATTTCTGTCATCAATTAACTTCTGGTTCGCTACAGTTTATAAGTTACTTCATTGCGAATTTTCTTAGCCGATTTTTCACATTGTCTGTTTGACATTTTAAAACGAAAAAGAAAGATAGCTCACTCGTGCAACCACACATTTTGACGATTCCTGGAATGTTTCGAAGTCTGACAAGTATTGTTTAAAATACCGCGTTATAACCATTCCGCACTCTCCGGGGTCGCGATGAACGGGGTTAAGGGTTACCTGTACTATAAAAGATAATTATTTTAAGTGAAACAAAATATCTTTGTATACACCACCTTTTTAATTTAGTTATTGATATTATTACATTTTATTAAGTAACTATGTTGCCTCGATGGAGGCACGGTTGTGTCCAAAATTAGTTGACATGTTAATTAAAATATGAAGTAGGTTACACTAAGTCATTTTCTTTCATCATAAAGTTTCTACATAACTTTCCAAATAGATACATAAAAATATTGACTGTTCTTTTTCTAATTTTGGTCTATTTCAAGAAACTCAATCATCATATCAGGTGTGATCAGACGACATCTTTTTCTGATTTTTCTATTTCAGATTTTTGATTATGTTTCGCTAATATTGTCTTCATTGATTAAAATATTACAATTTGAGTCTTAACTCATTAAGTTAAAAATGAAAAATGTAATATAGTTTTCTACATTCCTTTACCTCTTCCACTCAAATTCATTTTTACATAGCTATATCATCTTTATATTCATCTTGACTAATACATATTTCAATTCAACCGGCTTATTAAAGCTTTTTTTTTTAAGATTTCGAAATTATTTGCTTATATATAAAACTGCCAGACATTGTATAATAATAGCAAGCAATGATCTTAGTATTAATTTTTAATGATGGCTTGCAATAATTTTGTGTAGATAAGCAAAAATAAAATGCATGATAATGTCTCCAAGTACAAGCTTTATCTAGATTACAGTGTTTTTTTATTGATTGTTTCAGGTCAGGAAAACTAGTTTGCACCGGTGCCAAAAATGAACATGACTCATTATTAGCTGCAAGGAAATTTTCGAGAATTATACAGAAATTAGGATATCCAGTTAGTATAAATTTATTGTCTATTTATTTATACAAAGAAGAGCGTCTGTGGCAAACACCGGGCGGGCAACATGGATTTGATTACTCAACAAAGTGGCATTTAACACCCCTATTGAATTTTAGGCCAATTTACTAAGATTATTATTTTTAAATGAATATTAAATAGTCTGCAACTACTATTAGTGCTCTGAGATAAAACAGTGAGAGGAATAATATTTCTATTTTTGAAACTGATAATTCGTGGTGGAATTCCATTATAATAGTATAATAAAACAAATTTAAAACTTTTTCCACTTTTAATTTATTGACCGTAACCGGTTTCAGCTTGTCAAAGCCATCTTCAAACTGGTGAAAAATATTCTTAACCTAGGGATTTTATACAAAACATATTAGGGAGGGGGGGAAGGAATCTTTATTATATTTATGATGATATGGATTTTTTTTTATTAAAAAATTGATTTTAAAAAGAGGGATATGTTGGAGTAGGATTATTCTTATAATGGACCTAATACAAACAAAGTACATATTTTACTTGGAACATATATGATAAAAAATTACAATGGATACAATAGTGGAGATTTTGCAAATGATTCTAATTTCTTATTCATTACAAAGATAGGGTCTACTTTTTTTGTTAGGCGGGTTATTTCTAATGATTCTAGTTTATCAAGTTTATGACTCTTATTACAAGTGTGGAGAACTTTAATATCTCTGTCTTTATCAAACGAATGTTGGTTTTCTAATAGGTGTGACGCTACATTCGACAATTCTCCTTTATCATTCACCATATTTGTGAGAGGAAGACTTCTGATTCACAAAATAAATAAACAAAGCAAATGTTTGAAGAGTTCCATGCTCTGGTAAAGGAACTAGAACATGACAGAAAAGATAATACACGTCTTTGGAAGTCAACTGGAACCAGAGAAAGACTGGCAGTTTTTCTATGGTACAATTACCATTCATTTTATGAGTACAGTGGGAATAATGTTGGAAAAAATTAAATTTTAGAATATTTTTATTAAATATCAATACAATATGTAGGTAATGATAATAGATCAGGATTCTTTATGTTGTTGTAGCCCGCTGCTACCTATAGGATCTGCTTCATTTATGGCTGAAAGTAAATTCATTTTTATTCATATCTGATCTATAAAAAATGCATGACAAACCAACTACCATTCAATCAACTGTCATATCAATACGTCAAAACAAACACAACCTTAGATGCACAGATAATAAATACCACTCGCAGGTGTCAAATCAACTGGTTGGAGTCGTGACGCCACCCCCTCCACCTTTACACGTCCCACGCCGATCTCGACAGCCCAAATCGGCGTTGCGATGGCAGCGTAGCTTTGCATTATGTGTTACAAGTGTGTTTCTAGAGCATCTATTAGATTGTAATTAGTCCAGATATCTTAATGCGTTGTTTATGTAGTGTGCGTCGGCCCAGTATGTTCATAAAGAAGGTTTTACCGTGACTATAATCGTGTTAACTCTTCAGGCCTCTGAATTTTTATTTGATACGGGTTTCCGGCAATATAAAATTTTATTCCCAAGTGTAATGTATAATGCAAAAAATTAATACAAAATGAAACAAAATACTTTGTTTTAAACCACTTTATTTTGATTTATATTGGTCGACTGGTTTCGGTTGAACTCAACATTCTTCAGGACAATAATATATATACTAAATCATAGTACAGAGAACAAGAACAATAACAACATTTTACTTGTTCTTCTGACTTTTATGTCCGGGTTAAATCTTCCCCACAGGAAAAACTTAACCCTTCCACACACTTTTCCACAAATGATCATCTAGTCAATCAATCCATGCTATGTAATTGTACTATTTAATATTTTCGAAGTCAGTTAACATCCACCCGACCTCCCTTTTAGACGTTTTTAGCAAGGAAGGTGGACTTATGCACCTCAATTAATATCACTAAATTAGGTTAGATTAATTTAGGTTAGTGTACAAAGTAGTGTTATATTACAAAATTTCAAGGAATCAATAAAAGAAAATTTCTTATGTTGGAATCGTATCAGTTGAAAACTTATGTTTTTACATATTACCACTTATTGTTAAAAGCTGATAAAATTGTCTGCTTTATGCAGATTTATTCTGCAGATTAAACAGATTCATTCTCTTGGTAGTTAATTATATCTTTGATTTTTAAATATTGCACTTTCTTTCTTACAGGTGCAATTCACAGAGTTCAAGATCCAGAACTTTGTGGCGACAGCTGATCTGAGATTTCCCGTTCGGTTAGAAGCCCTACAGCAAGCACACGGACAGTTTACATCTTACGAACCAGAACTATTTCCCGGACTTGTTTATAGATTGGTGCGGCCAAGAATTGTCCTACTAATATTTGTTAATGGGAAAATAGTTTTCACAGGTTGGTTTTTAATCTCCTACTTTTTATCTCCAATATAACATTGGTGTGTGCTCGTTAAATTGTACGCGTTCCTCTAATGTAAAAAAATGATATCTTACAGGAGAGCGTCCAGCAACTATATTCTAATTAAAACAGCTAACTAATCGTTAACTCCTATTCTCTGTAGTGGTAGGCAGTGAGGATGGGCTGCCACACAACTTAGTCTTGACACACACTCTAGGCTTCATTTACATGCATGCATCATCTCATACATTCTCTTCTGTTTTTCTGACTCTTGATATGACCTGACTCAAGTGCATGGTTGATCGTGCCATGTCTTCCTCGGGCATTCCTGTCTTCTACCATTCATTGTGCCGTCGTATATTCTCCTTGGAGTCCTTTCTTCGTTCATCCCTTCCACATGTCTGAACATCTAAGCATTCTTTTTTAAATATTATTCATTATGCTTACGCCTTTCATTCTCTCCAGATATCGCACATCCATTGAAAAGGGTCGTAAGTCATAAGAGTAAATTCTACAGAAGAGCGAAAACAAATGATGATTGATGAAACAAGCGGTCCTGTTGAAAAGAGACACTAGCGACATTTCGCGGAAATAAAGCGATCAAACTTAAATACGGTTTTCGTTGGGCATAGATAATCACAATCAATTTACTTTCAGAGAAAAAAATTAATTTTATAAAATGGAAAATTGTGACTTACAACCGTTTTCTATGGGATGTGCAATATCTTATTTTTCGGATAGATGGTGTTATTCTGTTTGTGGTGGACCGGGCTGTGGAAGGTATTGAGGACAAGGCTGCCGCTATAGACTTCATTTTCTATCATCCCCGCGTTACTAACTTACTCGGTGCGACGAGACTGCTACCCCGCTTACCTTCCCCACGGCCTGACCGTTATTGAACTTGGCTAGGGACCCCCGAATTTTCTCCTGTATCATGTACTTACTGAATAAATGAAAGTGCTGGAGGGAAATGGTTGTAGTCAGATGAAAGAGCACGAAGAGTAGGGTAGCTTCAATGGTTGTGACCTCCACTACGAAAGTTGTAGCAGACGTCACAACCCGCAATACTTCATAACTCCACGAAAGAAAGTAGCTCCCCGTACGGGAGTTTGAAATCAATACTCCGCCGGGCACTCTCACGTGGACCTTTACCAGCTACTCTTCTCTGCTCTGCCCGACGGCTTCCTTCTGGTTTTTCTACACTAGACTTCTGCCTTTGCTGCCCGACTATAGTAATACTTGACTATGACCATAATGCCGGTTCCAACGAGCAAAATTCCAATAATCGTTACCACCAATGTAACCTTTCCCCTTGCAAAGTTCATAGCGGCTACCATCGGACTAACCGGCACCCCCTATTCTACAGTGTTTATGGGGGACAGGACGTTCCTTAAACTGCTATTTGACAATCCTATTTTTCTCCTGTACTATAATTTTTTTTCTCTTTGTTTCAGGTGGAAAATCGAAGAACGATATTGTGGAATCTCTAAATATCATTTACCCTATTTTGAGAAGCTTCAAGAAAAATTAGTTTATATTTTTGTTATTTATTTAATAACTCAGGTACGGGACATATGTTTTTCCTATGTCTACCTACGTTAAATTATCGTGAAAACACGCTTATGTGTCCAATCGGTTAAATTTGGTCTGCCTTTGCCTGTCTGGCCAGTGTTTTGGCTAATAAAAAAATTGTTGAAACATACAATAAATAAACTAAGCAATAATTTAACTATACTATCGACTATCTCTAATAATTATTATGATATGATAATAAATTAATATCACATTTAATTGGATCCTTGTTATGATATGATATCTGATTGATTTGATATCTTATCAGTTTTTTAGTATTGTTACACCCGCCGTGCTAGGGATGTCCCTGTGTTATGGCGGGTGAAAATGTATACATATTTTCATCACCTAAAGATTCTCCTTCATAAGAAAGAAATTGATTATTTTATACAAAATAATTTTATACATTTTTGTGTATTGTGTTCCAAAATAAATAAAAAATATTTTGACAATTTGAAATTTAGTTTTTTTCTCTTTTATTTTCCAATTATTTTATTTTATATTATCAGTTATTGACAATAATGCCCTTCGTTCACGGAGCTACTTACAAGCGACTTAATCGCCGCTACCCGCTACCTGTCATACTATTTTGCTAGTGCTGCCCCAAGCGGCGTTTACAAACACTAATAATAGTATGGAAGGTACAGACGAGCGGCGATTGCGTCGCTTGAAAGTAGCTCCATGGAAGAATGGCGTAACAGAAATATAGTAATAATCAGGCCCCCAAGCACACTCGATCGATAAGGATTGTATCGATAACTTCTCTTCGTTCCCTAGCGCAACTGCAGATTGCTAACGTACAAACAACAGTTGATATCGAATATATTAAGGACACTTAGTTATTGTGAATTGTCAATAATTCGTTGGCGATCTGCAGTCATGCTAGGAAACGATGAGAAGTTACCGAAATTTATTCTGTCTGAGATTGAGGGAGTTTGAGATGCTGCATTGAGGGAGTTTAGGCTTGTAACATCATAAATGTACAAGAAAACTAATTAAATAATATGCAGTCACAGTTACAAATACGTAGTAAATTTATAATGTCACAAGCACAGACAAATTAAGTATAAAAATACGCTCAAAGTGAATGCGTTTTTTTCAGGCAGCAGATGTATCTTCACTCAGAAACTAATGTGTCTATGAAAGCCGGCGAGTGCAAGTGAAAAAGAAGGTTTGCTCGTGATAAATAAAGGTATGCATGCGTGTTCCGTATTCTCTGGTCATTTGTTAGTACCTCAATAAACACCTCTACCAAATCTACCTACGCGCCCTTTGTTTGTATTATCTATCCAGTAATGGAACAGAAGAATCGTAAATGGAAGAATTGCAAATTATAGACGCCAGTACTTCATACTGAAGACAAACATAATTTGGGTGGGTAAAGAAGTAAGAAAGTACACAAAATAGATAGCAATTTTGGCGATATTGGTATCTGGAAGGCGCCACCGCATTTGACTTTGATGTAAAGAAGACAAGCAGCCACAAGCATCCGCAGTAATTTTGAAGCTGAAGAAATGATGATTTTTCCGTAAATGCTACTTTTTGCGGATTTTGTCAATGATTCCGTTTCAGACCTTAGATTTTAGTGATACCCCGAAATCTCAGCCGGTTCGTCGACAAGGAGCCTCAGGAAGTGGCTTTCAAAGGTCCACCCCAAACCTTGCATTTGCTCCGTAGGAGTGATGATTTTTCCACAAATACTACTTTTTGCAGATTTTGTAAATGATTCTTCTTCGAACCATATGTTTGAATCCAAAACCCAGCGAGGGCAAATAAATTTTATTTTAATTAATTTGTGTTAATTCATAATTAATTAATTAAAAATAATATATAGTATATTTGCGGCACTTTCCACAGTAGAAGATATTCTCAGTATCGCCAACCAACCAACTAAGACCAACATTCAGAATTGAAAATTGAAACGTTGCTTGAAATGGCTTTAGCCGTGCTTGGTGACCAGATCTGAATAGCCAGGTACTTCCCCATCTTCCTCTTCCTCGTCTCCTTCCCGTCCCCACTACCTTCAACCTCACAGCATACCCCAGTTGGCGATGCCATAGTCTCACTGGTTCCAGACGGGAGCAGTTGGGACTTTTTTGGGGTATTCATATAAAATTTAAAAAACCTTGCATTGGCCCCATAGGAATGACGATTTTTCCAAAAATGCTACTTTTTGCAGATTTTGTCTATCATTCATGTTCAAACCATAATTTTGAATAAGAATCCAAAGTTTCAGCCGGTTCGGCACCATAATTCGAATCCAAATTTTGCCCCATAAGAATGATGATAACTTTTCGATAAATACTACTGTTGAAGATTTTAGCAATGAGATCATGATTTTTTTTATGAATCCAAATTTCAGCAGGTTCGGCGCCAAAGAACCTGTGAAGTGGGCCCTCAAAGTTCGACCCCAAGCCTTGCTTGCCCCGTAGGATTGATGATTTTTCCACAAATGCTACTTTTTGCGGCTTTTGTCCAAGATTCCTTTTCACACCACGGTTTGTAAAGTCCTTTAAATTTCGACCGTATATCCTCACAGCGTACTCCTTTGGGGACACGGTAGTACGTCTGCAGATATAAGTACCTATAGGTATCGACTTTAATTAAATGGCAGTATATCCTCTCTGCAAGTACTTACTTTGCCAATGAGACAAACAGCAGAAATAATCCTTTAGGGGTTAAAATGTCAGAAGGATCAACTACTATCCGGTGGCATATTTGGAATCTATTACCTCTACTCAACGCTCAGTGGTGTTAAGCTCGGGTATAGATTAAAATTCATTCGGTCGTGTTAAGGATTTTAAAATGTACGCGAGCTCAACACTTTTTTGGGGTATAGATTCAAATTGAGAACTCCATATTGATATGCTTTAAAGCATGGGTCGGCAACATTTTGTTGTAAAAGGGCCAAATATTTTACGTGGGGATTAGTGCAGGCCACACTTGGGTCACATGTCATTGACTGGAAAAAGCTAGGTACCTAATTAATTATACACCACATTATATTTTATGTAACTTTTTTCAAAGAAGAAATTGGCAGGTAGGTGCCATAATATTGATTACTCTACTATTGCGAACTCTGGCGGTATAAAAAAGCAGTATCAAAAACGATCACCATCTTGAACCGGAAATGGAAACGAAATTTGTATACAAATATTTTAGTTTTAAAAATAAAACGCTTGTTGTATATTTTTACGACGTTTATTGTAGTTAATAAAATCAATGAGATTTTTGTGGTTGCATTTGATTTGCAAGTTTTTTTTTATATTTGTTTGCATTTTTGAAGTAGAGACGAGTAATACTGCATCTAAATGTAAATCCGATAACCAAAAACAGTATTTGTTTCTTCGATTGTTCGGAATTGAAAAAGTTTGCACACAAATATATGTACCTACTACCAAACATAGTAATTATTTGCTGAGATCTTTTTGAAATCAGCTAACCGGTTTTTAAACTCAGTTTGAAGTTGTATTAATGCACTTTTCATTTTAGGATTTTGCCAAACAAAATTTATCCCAGCTTCTTTTACTGCTTTCTTTATCTTCTTTCAAATGATTTAACATCTGAATACATATTGCATATCAATTTATTTTTTCCCTGTAAACGTGTTGTCGCTTCACTTCGTTTTTAAACAACAGACCAAAAAGCGAATCGGGAGAAATGGCACTTTAAACTTTTTTACGATATGACGTAAGACAAAGTGCGTTTTGAAAACCCCTTAAACAATTGTTTATAATTTTTTTTTTGAACGAATATCGCATAAATAAAGGCTTTTTGAGAACATTTGCATACTTAATTCAATTTCACGAAAAATGGTCTGTTGGACATTCAAATTCGGTAAATTCAGTTAGGCAGTCAAATCAGTTAAAAACCCAAAATCTACATCCCTCTAGTCGTTGGAATGTTTGTGTTTTGCCTTTCCTTCCATCTGAACAAAGTTACAAATTTCTTTCCGCAAATAAAAAAAAAATGTTAAAGTACCTCGCACTGTACCTTGGCCTAGCTATCTTACTTCACAGTAATACACCACGTCACCATATTCAGGATCCATATCTTTTAACAACTTTTGACACTGGCTGTGAGTAAGCTCATTTTTTCTTATAACATATAGCGGATACAACGGTATCCATTATTTCTTTCCACACTTTGCAACACAAAGCTTCTTGGTGGAAAATACGGTGAAATATAATTTTTTGAAATGAAATTTCAGATCCAGACTCTTGCAGTTTGCTGTTGACTCTTCCGACATCTCCTTTATAATATGACCGCTCGTGTTTTTTTTTGTTTGATAATGTTAGTTTATTTATTCCAGCTTGAGAATCTTGCGGGATTCGATTCTTGCCGCCCCAAAACGCCTTTATAAGTGTAGGATGAATATTTATTTTTATTTTTAACTTATGAGTTAAACCTCAAATCGTAATATTTTAAGTAATGAAGACAATACAAGCGAAACTCAATCGAAAATCTGAAACAGAAAAATCAGAAAAAGATACGGTCACATCTGGATGTGAACGTATCTTTTCTGTTTCAGATTTTTGATTGAGTTTCAGACAATCACCTAAATACATTCGATGTGCCAAAGATTTTATTTTTGCATAAAAAACGTTGATAATTTTCAAAACAGGATTATTTTATTGAAGCTTAGATATAAGTACATTTCTTCATTGCAATTATTTAAATGGTTAAATTATGTGTATTTATTGATCATAAAATCAGGTTTACATTAAAAAGTATGATCATAAAGTCAGGTTTTTAATTAGAAAAAAATATGAAGGTGCTATTTTTTTTTAACAAGGGCAGCGTCCCGTTGCCTGGAGAGGGAGGCGAAGTTTTCGATTTATTCACGGCGATTTAGCACTGGAATTTTTTTTACGTAGTACGGGAATATAAAGATTTCAAAAATAATAACGTTTTCTTTGCTCAGTGAGAAAATAAAATAAGTATTAAATTGTTTGCATTAAATAATTGTGGATATATATATTTTTTTAATTATCGTAAAAATGTGGTGTAATTCATTATTTTATTTCTTCCAGAACTGCGTAGAATGAGTATGCCCACTGGAATACCTGTAAAAGAAAAAATAAATGGGCTGATTTGCCTGAAGTAGTCCACTAGTATATGTCGAGAAAGAGTATCTAATAAAGAGTATAAAATTTATAAAATGAAACAAATAACTGTGTTTTCACCACTAAATATTTATTATTCATAAAAATTTACATGTTTCGAAACCGATAATTTCTTCGTCAGGATTATAATATGAATCATACTTTAAACTTTAATGCATATAATTCATATTAAAACCATCGGTTTCGAAACATGTAGATTTTTATGAATAATATTTAGTAGTGAAAACACAGTTTTTTGTTTCATTTTATAAATAATGACGCCATAAAGTGAATATGCAATGTTTGAAGAAGTAAAGAAATGTCGAAAACTCAGATTTTACATCAGGAGATGAGAGTATAAAACATATAAAAAAAATTGGGACTACCGGAATAATTCTAATTGCACTGGCCTATATTTCATTATTTAAGATGATAGACTTCGCTTTTCGGCCCATACAAAAAGGTCGCCCGGGAAAAAACACTTTTCTACATCGAAAATTGCACAAAATGAATATATTTTTTTATACTGCCTTCTAAAGGGTGAAAACTATGTCGGTATGTTTTCAAATTTTCGATGCGTTTCGTATTAAGGTAAACATTCACTGTCATAAACAAAGCTGCGATTCTTGAGAAGTGGACTGTATCAAAATAATATGAGGTGGCGTGACACAACTATAAGGATGGTAATTAGGACTTCGGGAAGGATCTGACTTACCCTGAATTCCTGGTTCCGTTCTTGGGGAGTTATTGTGTCACTGGTAATCACTTGTACAATTAATTGCGCAAGTATCCCGTTTAATCGATATTATAGCGCCGAGGGATGAATAATCACGCACTGCACAGCACTATAATAGATTCCAATAAAGTCGTTGTTTAGTAATGAGAGGTCCAAGCGACCATTGCACAATACAAAGCAGACGGGTTAATAGTCGATGTAAAAGACGAAGAGGGATGAAGGTACATCGCTGCACATCGCCAAAAACAGACTTCACAAGGTCGATGTTTATTGCATGAAGCACAAAAACAGACTCGTTTGAACACATGTAGATTGTAGTGCTCACACATATTATTGTCCACGGGTAGGTAGTCAGAAGGGATATAGGATATTGGTGGAAGGAAGAAAGGTAGGTGTATATACATGCATAGTTGCGCCAACATTCCGCCCACCTAATTTTAGAATAAAATTAATAAACAAAAAAATCAGTATAACAACAAAAGTAGCTACGGTACTATGTTATCAATCAAAGAAAATAAAGAAATTATCCTATAATTATATTACTAAATTATAAGATTATCATTGAACGCTAGCACACTGGCTGTCTTCTGTGTAATCATCGAGAAAGAAACGAAAAAAATAGAATGAAAAGTAAAATAATATTGTATTAAATTACAATATGAAAATACAAATAATGAAATTACAATAAAGCACTATACAAAAACACAATATTGTACGAGTGTAATACTCAGCGTAATAGTGCAACCTATTACGGATAGCTCTACGATAAGAACATTGCTGAGTATTGAATTCAAATGAGTTACAAAATGTATTATAACCTAGCTTGACCGCTGGGCGGACAAGACGGCTTTACTTGTTCTAATTGTTCCGATTTGAACAATATCATTTTTTCCGGGATGAACGGCGAGAGTTCAATCTTGGCCGGGAGGCTTGTAGGCTTTCGGTTCCTTATGTATGTAGCGACATAATTTGTCATCTTATATTACATTAAATTAAAGAAAAAAAATAGAAAGATTTGAATATCCCAGTTAGATATTGCTTTGCTGCTACAAAATTATGTCCTCAGTCGCGAAGACACCGCAACACAAACCCCGTCGATTTGTGAGTAGGGTTAAGATGCAATAAAAGCATCAGTAGAGAGATCTGACATGATCTCAGGGTGCAAGGCCTTGGTAGCCATGCAGACAAAGTGGCATAGAAATGCCTTGGTGGTTTTTGCTTCACGACGTTTTTAATATTTTAGCAAAAAATGTCCACCAAAATCGACGCCTACGCGAGAGAAGAGACGATTAGGTCGGACACTAGAGGATAGTAGATCCACCATCATATGTGGATGTGTGATGGCCTTAAACTTGTGGCATGTGAAACATTTTTATAATTGAGATCGAATGACGGTACGACCGGACATGATCCAATATTGCGTTGAATAAGAAATGGGAGAGTACGCGGGCCTACATGAAGATGTGCGCGGTGATATTAATTAATTAACAACTCGGTTAAATTACTAGGCTTGGATAGTAAAACGGGATGTTTACTTTCGGACGGGAGTGTAGAATTTGGTGGCAAACCGCCCACCCTGAGAATACCTTGGGAATTAATGAAAGGTTGTAAGTTTTGAAGGCCAGAAGTACACATTTTGTTGGAAGTTAAAATTATAAGATCATTATGAAAATAATCTTCTTGTTCGAGTTTGACCATCTTCATGAGCGCGTTGTCAAGTTCTTGAATAATAAGTACCGTATTACTTAGGCTCTGTTTCGCCGCACTGGAAACGTAAAACAGACATTTGTTTTGCACCTAAGTGTCCTAGAAATAACTATCTCAATTTTGATGATGGGGAATTAATTAATTTAATCTTACTTTACTATAAAATTATAATTAATCTTACTTTACTATAAAAGAAAAGGATTTTATTTCTGCACTAAAAAACTGTAGATTTAAGGGGTTGAATTTCCGTCAATTCACTGATTGGAATAGTTGATGGCCTCACCGAAGGCCAATCCTCGAAAGGATTACAGAACTTTGGCAGAACCGAACGCCACGGTGGTTTAGCTGGTTTAATTGGTGGCCTCATCGAAGGCCAATCCTCAACAGGATTACGGAGCCTCGCAAGACTCAAAGCCCACGGCGGCTTTATTGGTGGCCTCACCGAAGGGCCAATCCTCAACGGGATTACGTAGTCTCGGCAGACTCAAAGCCCATGGCGGCTTAATTGGTGGCCTCGCTGAAGGCCAATCCACGACAGGATTACGGATCCTCAGCAGACCCGAACGCCAGGGCGGCTTAATTGGCGGCCTCACCGAAGACCAATCCTCGATAGGATCACGGAGCCTCGGCAGACCCAAAGGCCATGGTTCATGTTTTATAAAATGAGTAGGAAATGTACATAGGGACCCACAGTCCGCAATGTTATCCTCAAAAATAACATGGTTCCAAATTGCTCTTGGCATGTTGTCAGGGATCTGAACAACACGGTTCGCAACAAAAGTTTTGAATAAAAATAGTGGCTTATGAAGACAAGATAAGACAATTGTCGTGTCAGCGAAGCGGAAAACCTTTTCAATTCGCACGGCAAAAGGTGCTGACGACAATATATTTTTTATATGTTTTGATAACAGCACGACTGCATACAATTCTAATCTAGGGATTGTTAATGACTTTAAGGATACGACCTTGAATTCGGCCATCAACAACTGGCTAGAGTTATTGTTTCGAACGATTAAATAAATCACTGCTACATAACCTAGTTGGAATGCATCACAAAATTCTACGAGAATACAATGACTATCTAGGTTCGCATGGTAATATCGTTGAAATCGTAAGGGTTGCAGCGATGGAAGTTGTTTCACAAAGCTGATCCACGTAGATACGATATGTCGTGGTACTTCGGTGATCCGAAGGTTCGAAAATTCCTGGATAATCCTTTTTGTAGTAAGGATTACAGGAAACAACCACCAGATTGACAATATATTCCGCTTTGAATATACTGCCGAATTTGGTATCAAAAGATAATCCACTTTGGGATTCCAAAACACGCGTAACATTTTAACATTCAAAATTTTGTTAAAATTCAATATTGGTTGTAGATATTCAGAATTACATTCGAATAATTCAGAATCTTCCGCTTTGATAATGTCATTGATAAAATCAGAAGCGACTGGCACTTCCTCAACTTTCCAAAATATTTTCATTATATTATTTAATGACATATCTGACAATATGAAACATGACGTTGATGATGAATCAATTAATTTACTTTTCCCGAAATTAATATATCCGAAAACTATATTTAAAACACTTGGGTTACCACGAACGATATGTGATAAGTTGAAAAGTGAATGTCCATTTGACGGAATATTATATTTCCTTAAAGATAACACAAGCGTTTTGGCACAGCCCTGAGAAACGTGGCTATGGCTAATTCGTATAAGTATGTACGCACTGTGTTTATTTTGCATGTAAACAATAGCGTTACCCAAAGGTACTGGGCACGCATTGTTTACATTTCCGATGAAATAAGTGACTGCAGTCAACGACGTACATGTAGACAATAATTGACATTCACGAAATACATTAAATCTTAAATAATCAAAACTGCGATTTAGTTGTTTTATCCGGTTTTTCCTTTCAGTAGGAGAAATAGTTAGAAAATTTGCACACTTGTGTATTGGGTGATTTTCTTTACATATAGCACACAAATCTTGAGAAGGATTTGTATTCAATAAGGATTTTAGCGAAACCGATGCCTTTTGTTTATGTATGTTAGTAACAAGTGTTCTAAGAATTCTAGTTTGACTGTGGAGAAATTCAAATAATTGAGATATCTCGGGTAATTGTGTTCTTGCAAATGACGTTTCGAAATGTCGCCTAGTGTCTTGATCTAGACAATGGAAGATTACATGGGGAACAAATTTACTAAATAAGTTTTCACAATTCATTGCAAATGAATTTTCAATATTGGAAACAAATGGTGTGATTTTATTCGCGGGTAGATCTAAATTGTTGCTATTATTTGTTGATTTTAATTCAATGTCTAAATTCTCATGTTTTCTTTTGGCACATAAAATGTCTGAATATAGGACCTGCATTTGTTCGGAAACTGTGATTATCTCTGAATAATCACCAGCTGCGTTTGATTCTATTAACCGATTTTTAATTTCAATATTCAAGGATTCGATCTCTCCTACCCATTCGGAAATTAAATCACAACGACATAAAAATATTTGCTTTTTCTTTTCATCTGAACTTAAAAAGGGAATTAAGTTATGTGTTGTTTGAATTCTTTGTAAAAAACGATTGCGACGACCTGTCAATACTGCAATCTTCCTATCTGCCATTTTGCTAAATTTTAATATGATTTTTGTTGAATATAATAATTTTGTACAGTATTATTATTTCGCAAGTACAATATTATTTCGTATAATATTGTTGTCACACAGTAAACAACCTATGCCGAAGGCTTCAATAATAAGTTAATATGATGAATTTATATCAAATTAAATGAATTTAAAAATGAATTTAAATGCTAGTCTCATCCGGCTACGATTGGACCAAATAATGTAATCGCAAAGATGAAGAATCATGACGAAGTGGACTGTATCAAAATAATATGAGGTGGCGTGACACAACTATAAGGATGGTAATTAGGACTTCGGGAAGGATCTGACTTACCCTGAATTCCTGGTTCCGTTCTTGGGGAGTTATTGTGTCACTGGTAATCACTTGTACAATTAATTGCGCAAGTATCCCGTTTAATCGATATTATAGCGCCGAGGGATGAATAATCACGCACTGCACAGCACTATAATAGATTCCAATAAAGTCGTTGTTTAGTAATGAGAGGTCCAAGCGACCATTGCACAATACAAAGCAGACGGGTTAATAGTCGATGTAAAAGACGAAGAGGGATGAAGGTACATCGCTGCACATCGCCAAAAACAGACTTCACAAGGTCGATGTTTATTGCATGAAGCACAAAAACAGACTCGTTTGAACACATGTAGATTGTAGTGCTCACACATATTATTGTCCACGGGTAGGTAGTCAGAAGGGATATAGGATATTGGTGGAAGGAAGAAAGGTAGGTGTATATACATGCATAGTTGCGCCAACATGTACGATTTATCAAAAAATATTATTTAAGTAAAAAGTGCTGCTAACTCAACTCTCATAAAGAATTATAAAATTATAAAAAGCTACCGACGTAGCTTCTTCTTTCTAAAAAAAATATATTTTTTTAAATTTCAATTTCGTGAAAGTTTCGGTGTAGAAAAGTGTATTCTCCATAAACCCCTTTTCGAGCGATTTCTGTAGGTAAATTTGAGCGTTGTCTCATTCGCACATTTCGCATTCGCATGTATTGTAAATGTGCGTGAGCGGGACAGAATGACAGACGCGGGTGTTCCGCGTGTGGTTCAAAGTCTAGCCTCTTAAGCATGGACGATCAATAAAACCATATATCAATCCGATATTGACCAAATCCGTCATATACGGTCAGTTATCAATATTCGCGATCACACAATATTAATGTAATAAAAATTTTAAAATTTAGGCGTATTAGATTTGTCAAAGAATTTGTATATACAAATGCAAAAATCAGTCATTTTAAATACATATAGGATTACGAAAGATTTTTTAAATATTTATATTGAGGGATCAGTAGGATTTATCGGTCAAATTAGGAATTCCACCGAGCCGAACCCCCTGATATGAAAATATCTGGAGTCGGTGAATTATTTTTGGTAGATTAACATGTTGTTCTTGTATTGTTTAGTATTAATAATACTTATATAATACACTTGCATAGCGTAGATTTACTAGATGATCATTTTTATGGAAAAGTGTGTGAAAGGGTTTAGTTTTTTTTCCTATAGGGAAAACTAAACGGACTAAAAGTCTGAAAACTAAGTCTGAAAACTAAGTCTGAAAACTAATGAAAACTAATCTGGTGTTTAAAATACCAAACGTGTCGTGGATAAATGAATTAATCAATAATATGAATCTAATACATACAAATCCATACAGTGCCGAAAAAAAAATTACAAAATAAACTTTTTTACATTTTTTAAGGCTTCGTGACTGAGGGTGCTGAATGGGCCCCCAGAAGTTTTGAGTGCATTTTGAGAATTGTGTATAGCCACCAGAATTAGTTTTCTATCCGAAGGATCCATTTCAGGCCATGGGGTGGAATAGAATGCAAAAGCTATTTCTTCACTCTGAAAACACAAAGCATAACATTTATGTTTTGATTCATTAAAATAAATACCTACTTATACACACAAAACTTAATTTTGTACTTACTTCCTTAAAATACACCTTAAAAGTTGGGTTATTATATAATACAAATACAAATTCAAAATAAAAAAGGTTAAACATTTAATGCACAAAATAAACAGAAAGTACAAAAGGATTTTATCTTATAGACATGTCACATTTCTTACAGCTAATATAATCAACAAGAAGTAGAGTAGGTTCGTAATAAATATACAAAAATAGTGTAATCACATATTTACACACTGTAATTTTATTATTTGTAGATGCAGTGATATTTTGTTTGAAAGGAAAGTTTTAGTGGAGAGTGGTGGAATGTTAAATTGGAGTGTATCGTGTATTTGATACATCATGTTATCTTGTAATGTTACGTGGAAGGTTGTTATATAATTTAAAAACCATTTCGAAAGGTCCTTTCTGAAATATTGTTTTGATTGCTTGTGGTGTTAATAAGTTTTCTGTAAATCTTGTCGCGTATTTATTGTTTAATGTGTTGAATGCATTAGTGGGAACTTGTCCCTTGAAGTGCCCTGTTTGAGTGTTTTTTTTTATCCAATTATAGGGATTCATTACAATTTTTTTGTTTAGAAATTCAAATGGGATGGTATCGAAGGCACTTCTAGTGTTATGTTACTAAATAGATAGGTCCATATATATGTAGCTTCTCTGTTGGGTAAAGAAAACATCTTTAATGATAAATACAAAAATAGATTGATGGATCCTTGCCTTATTTTCCACCCTTTGTCCGAAGTAACAGAAAATGCATATTTCTATAATTTGACCGGGTAAAAAAATCAGTTTGCTGTAATCCTGAAAACATTTAAAAAAAATAATTAATAAATTAAATTAATAATCTGACTTATGTTATTCGGCACTATGGTGCACTTCAGTGAATTAAAAAAAAACATGTTCAATGTCTAACAACAAATTAGGAAACATTTTTTTCTCGTTAAAAAGCGCAGAATTTTAGTGTTATGATACCGTACTTTCGTACGTGTGAAAGTGTCTCAATAAGGAAGTTGAGTCCTTTTTTTATCAATTTTGACGTGCAATCTTAAATACTTGTAATTTTTTTTTAAAGTTCGTTTTCGTAATTAAATTAATTCTACAAGTTTAAATTTGATTAAGCCCGCGAAAACGCCCGGCAAGGTACGAGAGAGTGTGTGACGTCATCTGGTCTCTTGTTTGTGTGAAATATAATAAAATATGTCCCGGTTTTGTAAATATTTTCCCTTATATTTCACACAAACAAGCGACCATATGACGTGAGACGACGTCACACACTCTCCAATCTCTGACCGGGCGTTTTCGCGGGCTTTAATAAAATTCAAACTTGTAGAATTAATTTAATTAAGAAAACGAACTTTAAAAAAAAACGGTATTTAAGTTTGCATGTCATCCACATGAACATATTCAAAGAGTCAAAGAGAACCGTTTATATCTAAGGTTTTTTCCTGGTGAGGTGGCGAATTAGAATTATTGGAACTGGTTATTCCGAATATTGTTCGGTCGCAAACCGATAAATTTTCCAAATTCATAATTGTTTGAATATTGTTACCATAAGTATTATCGATACTGACCTTGACGTGAACCGATGCAAAGCAAATACATGCTGCGCTTACCAACAGCTGTAAAAACACAACCCAGTAGAATGCGTCACATCGCAGTGCATTACCGCTGAAAATTAAATAGAAGTAATAAAATAAACATTTATATAATTCTTTATCTCTGCTACCTAAGATTTATGCACATTCACACACGAATCTCTCCGCCGAGCATGCACGCCAATCGAGAATATCATAGAAAACCAATCCCCATGCACGGCTAGCCGATCTGTCCGTTTCGGTGCAGAAATCACACACCGAAAACCTTTCTCGGTGGATTTGTCGGCACCGCCAACTGCAACAACTACTTTGAGCGGCCTCGTACAATGTATATGTGTAGGCAAATTTCCCTTCATCTAGGAAAAAAATATTTGGAGAAAAGGTAAATCCACTGAATCCAGGTAAATTTAAAAATTTTAGTTTTAAGTCAAAATTTTAAGGCCAATCTGGGAAAATTTCCAAATATTCTGGAAAATTTAAAAAACTTCGAAATTCTCTAGAGCCTATAACTAACCCACCTAGGAGTGTTCAGAACTTGAGTACCTTATACAAACTTTCAATTTGGGAGAGGGTATGGTTACCGTCGCACAGTGGTCCCAAATCCCAATCTAGCTAGACAAAAATATTTTTCCGGGGTACATGACGCAAAAAGGTTACAATATAATTTTAAAAATTATATTTAATTTAACCACTGTTACAGAATTTTCAAAGTAAAATAAAATATTAATAAAATGCGTTTAGCGTCATGGTTTAAATAAGTCATAAGTAATAACATAATATGTTATGTGCTTACTTTAAGTAATTAGTTAAAAATATTATTTACGATATAAAATATAAGATTAAAACCGAATGACATTAGTTTATGAACTACTCGAGTCATTATCGTCACTACAATTAAATGATGTTCCTATAGTAGCACTTTTGACAGACTTACGCTATTTAGAAGTTCGGATCCTATAATATCCCGAAAATTTACAAAATCAAGAAAACATCCCGATACCTTATCTTACCTAGTGATGTTTTCTTGATATAGTGAATTTTCGGGATATTATAGGATCCGAACTTATGAGTAGAAGAAATCTTCATTTGTTCAATTTTAGCAGATACTTCTGTTATCACGATGGAAACTTTTGAAGGATAACACTCATCCTTGATTTTTTTTGTATGAGTGGAAAATGTTTGCTCTCCTCTCATTGGCCTCATTTCGGATGTTTAGATATTTCTGCTTGGTGAATTTATTGATAATTATGAAAGCTAGAGCTTCCTGGGGCGAATAAGTGATCAGCACCGGATCTAGGGGAGCAAACCGGGGTGCCAGCGGGAGCTACGCCAATTTATAAAATTTGACATAGCTCAACAAAAAGCCGCCTTTATCTGCTAGTATAAGATGCATTTCTCTATCAGTTCTCACTATAAGAGTCTAACAAACGGAGAAGAAAAGCCAATGGAGAGTCCCACAATGAGATATTATGATGATGAATAAAATAATTTATATGGTGATCGATAGATTTAATACTTACGTCATAATGGACGCTTGTCGTTTCATAACCTTCTTCAGCGACTTTCTCAGTTCACTTTTATCATAACCCCGCTTATACTCAATGTGGGAAATTTGTTGAATTAGCACATCGATGTGTGCAGTGATGAATTCACAAAAGCAAATGAAAAGGATACTATAAATTGCCGATGACAAACACATGATACCGATAGTGAAACATCGAGTAACAATGTCTGCTTTAAACATGGGAACAACGGTTTCGTGTATATCAAAAAAGTTTTTTTGGATTATTGGTTCCAAAATAATCAAAATAGTAAAGACAATGCATATTCCTAGTAATGGGTATATTACTTTTAACATGGGTTTTGTTTTGTTTCGAAGTTTTGTTTGATATTCATCTTCTTCCGGTGTGAGGTGGTTATTGAAGTAATCCACAACATTTTCGAAAGATTTTTTGTAGAAGAACAGACCGCCGTGTTTTCCGATGCAGGTGATCATATTGGTCATAAAAAAGATAGCGAGTATCATGTCCTCGGCTGTATTATAGTGTTGATAAAACGAAATGATGATACAGATAATGAAAAAGGTGAGATGTATTGTGATGCAGGCGGTGCTTAGTACTTTTTGTAAGCCAACACTTATTTTGTTAGGGTTCCAACTAAGTAGCCACAAAGGTATCACTAGGAATTTGTAAGAGTCAAAGAAGCTGACACTCATCTTTCCGACGATCTTTAGAAGGTGTATTGGAATATGGCAACTGGTAGAGAAGTTTTATATAGTAAGAAGCATTCAGTAACAGTCATACAATCCTTCAGTATCTACGGTGGTTTGATAAAAATAATTTTCTCTAAATGCCGGCGGTGTCTTAAAAAAAATTGTGAAAAATGTCTTGATTATTTGTAACTTTCATTAAGATTTCACAATTGGGTTTTAATACATGACTTTCGAAATTAATTTTAAATTTCCACGAATTTGGTTCAAGTCCTGTATTTAATACTGAATTCTCGCGCCACTTGGAAGGAACCATATCAGAATGAAGAATTTCTGCATTGCATAACCCTTTTTAGCAAATGAAAGGGCACAACTATGACGTGGTGTTCTGACAGTTAGATTATACCTTTGCAAGCTACTTATTGATTTAAAAATTCCGTTACATGTGAGATAACATTCTGAACATACAAAGAAAAAACTCAGAACGATACGGACGCAAGTCCAAATTTTGAGGAATTAAATAATGATGGAAAAATACTCCCAATACGCAAGTAGCGAAGAGATGTAAGTCCTATCTTAAATATCGTAATATGTAAAATCCCAGCCGGGGGTAAAAACCAAATATCATTTAAATTTAAATGTCTCATAAATTAGTTACCGCTTTATTAATTATCATCAGATAAACCTGTCTAAGAATTTTCTTGATTCTAAAATATGTATGTAATATGAGTTACCGGACACCTTGTAGGTATTTTTAAACACCTACGCATTTTTATTCAATCCTTAAATTCAGACTTGAAGACACTTTGTCATGAAGAATTCAGTCCCGAAGACAATAAAAAACATTTTGTTTAATAAAATTATTTTGAAGTCGTGAACCTTCTCGTGTTTCTTTACCTGTACATTTTATTACCCAGCTTGGGCTTTGACCGCGCATTTAGTTTCTGTTTGACTATAACTAACTAACTAACTAACCATCACGCCGTTTCCCCGCAGGGGTAGACAGAGAGGACGGACCGCCAAACAACTCGGTCGTGGCACACATTCCTAACTTCATTCACATTTATACATCTTCTTATACATGCTCTTCTATTATTCCGACTCCTGACATGGCCCGGCTCAAGTTTCTGGTTCACTTGATCGTGCCATGTCTTCATCGGGCGTCCACAACTTCTTCTTCCATACACTTTTGCATCACATATCCTCCTTACACTCCTTTCTTCGTTCATTCGCTCTACATGCCCAAACCATGTGAGGGTCCCTTTCTTAATCTTACTCATTACTCATTACGCTTACATCAGCTTTGCATTTTTCTCACATTTCTCACACGATACATGGTTTTACCACACATACGCCTCAGGAATCTCACCTCTACGGCATTCAGTGTACTTTCATCCTTCCATGCTTCACTACTATACATCAGGGTGGGTACCAACACTCCATTGTCGACTGCTAGCTTTGCTTCTTTGGACAGCTTTTTGTTGGCGCCAACGGCGTTCAGTCCTGCATTAATTGAGAGACGCATTCACCCTCCTTTGAATATCTCCTAATATCAGCCTCCCCATCTCTCGAAAACTTACTTCCCAAATACACAAACTCATCCACCTGCTCCAAGTATTCACCATTCACAGCTATATTGCACACTGTTTTCGTACTCTGTCTTTCAAACTTTAGACTTACTTACATTCATCATCAAGACTGTATTACCAGAGAATACCGGAAATTAGTCCATTTTAAATCAAATTCTAGACGTATTGAAACTTTTTTTACAAAAAAAAACATAAATTGATTTTGAAATATTGTTATTTTATCTGGTAAACGCATGTTTTAAATTTTGAAAAACTAAGTTAATTTTTAATATATTAAGGTTATACCGTTGATCGTTGGCAGATATGTGCAATTTTCAAACGAAATATTGTGTTATACATTTTATACAACACAAATTTCAAATAATATAATAATACAACAAAATAAATCAATACATGATCTAGTAAACACATTTTTCAGAATTTTAATTTTAGTTAAATTAAAATCATTAAAAATAAATCCGAGAAGGAACGTGATTTGTGACGAAAATACCTCAGTTTTTCTATTTATTTAAGGTAAAAGGTACAAACTAAAATATTTCAGATTTTTTTACACGCGTATTTTTTTTAGACATTATTGAAAAATCCACTATAAATAAATACTTATGATCAAAAAATACTTACAAGAAGTAAATGTATTTTATAATTTATCATCTTGCGTTTTAAGCATTTTTATTGCTTACTTGAATGTAGGTATATATTAAAGCAAGTATTGAATGAAATAAATAGATATTAAATTTTTATTTTAAAAAAATTGAATAATCGATTTTTCTCATCGGAACCTCCCTGTACAGTTGCAAGCATTTTTAAACTTTTACTCTCAGCCGCTGGTCAATAGCTCTTAAGAGGCTAGACTTTGAACCACACGCGGAACACCCGCGTCTGTCATTCTGTCTCGCTCACAATAAGCTCACGCACACTTACAATACATGAGAATGCGAAATGTGCGAATGAGACAACGCTCAAATTTACCTACAAAAATCGCTCGAAAAGGGGTTTATGGAGAATACACTTTTCTACACCGAAACTTTCACGAAATTGAAATTTTAAAAAAAATATATTTTTTAGAAAGAAGAAGCTACGTTAGTAGTTTTTTATAATTTTATAATTCTTTATGAGAGTTGAGTTAGCAGCACTTTTTCTTTAAATAATATTTTTTGATAAATCGTACATGTTTGTCAGTGAATTTTTACGTCAATACGAAACGCATCGACAATTCGAACATACCGACATAGTGTATATCCTCTAGAAGGTAGTATAAAAAATTTTATTCATTTTGTGCAATTTTCGATGTAGAAAAGTGTTTTTTCCCGGGCGTCTTTTTTGTATGGGCCGAAAAGCGAAGTCTATCATCTTAATAACTCAGGTATGGGCCATACGTCATTCCTATGTCAGACTAATGCATGTTTATTCGAGATTTTTTCTGCACTGTCATAAATCTCGGCCCCAATGGGATACCCATTAAAATTAATCGATTTGAGATAATCTAAATACTTCCATATCTACTATGAACTTAATCGGTCACTACGGATTAAAGATCCCATATAAAACTCAAATCTACGTACTGTTTAATATTTTATTGTGATAATTATAATTGTACTATTCTTTTTATCCGAAAACCTTTCTTTCCACTTAAACGTGTTTTTATTCCAGAAAAAAGAAAATTACGTTTTCACTTATTTGACTAGAAATACATTTACTTGAGTTTGAAATAAATAACTTTACATTACATTATAATATACCTAATGACCTAATGTTATTCTGTTTCATTATTTTGTTCATGAGAATATATATTTTTTTTTTTTAATTACCCAGCCTTTTTTTCCTTTTTAATGTCGCAACTGGGACTCGAACCCAGAACCTCTCGTCTTACCGGGAAATCTTAACCATTGAATTATAGGTGGAACACCTTTAGACTTATTATAAAATATTATTCGGACTAGAAAATTGCGGTGAAGAACCGAAAAGGTTGACGAACTGAAAACTTGAAATCTGGGAAAACGCATGTGAAATATACGTAAATGAATTACAATTAATTCAAAACAAGCTCATCAAAAAACTATTTCACTTAAAAACCAGAACATCCAAAAAAAAAATTAACAATAAGAAAACTACATTAATACAATATATTATGTCTCCTTACATATAGAAAATAAACAATACTCATACATAACTCAGACATACAAACACAGAATTCATTTAAACGTCTCAAGTGCACAAACGCTTTACACGACAACATGATAAAATACATTTAAACACCATCCTCACTAACTATGGTAAGCAGTCCATTGGTTACGAGTGGAGTAACTTTATATGATTGCCTTCCAAACAACATTTTTCTGTATCTTGTTCATTTTCATATTTTAATTTAGATTATACTGCGTAAATTTGTGGTAAAAAATGTAGATGTAATTTTGCTGTCTGATGATATATTTTTTTCCATTAAAATTACAATTAAAAATATATTTCCATCACATGTCGTAACTGAGTGGTCCGGTATAGCTTAGCGGAGACGGTTCAGCTTACAAAATGCCATAGACAAAAAAACTACGTGCCTGCGACAACAAAAATTTTACAAGTAACAACATTACTTGTAAAATTTTTGCTTGGCAATCCAAAGTTGCTTATCCGGCTCTCAACAGGTTTTTTTTTTACAATAGCTTCTCACGGGAGGCCCCTGAAGAAATTCCCATCAGGGCCTATGTCATCTTTGAGGATGCTGTGTGGTGGGTTCTTTTCAGGAAAGGAAGGAGAGGATGTTCTGGGAAGGAAAAGGGTGAAAGATGAGGGATGGGTAAGAATCTGTTGGTCAGTATGTGTAGGAGAGACGGACTAATGATTCTATCCCTCCCACTACGGTGCAAGGTGATGTTCCGAGAGAGCCCTGCTGGAGAAATAAAAAGGCCTCCCACAACCAGTCTCTCCCGAGCTGGCCTGCCACGCAATTGGTGGGAAGACGCATTCGCCGCCAAGACCTGGACAAACCTCACCCCATGAACCCAGGCACCCCTGCAAAGTCACCAAACGTAGCGAACCACTCTCTGGGTTTCCTATGGCAGAGATGTTGGTTATCCAATAAATGGTTCCCGGGGCGGCGATGCCCGCCTACCAAATTGAATGGTTACTTATCTGGATTAGCACTTACCTACTAATGTTATGACTTATGTATGACTGTTATGATGAGTTACATTTAAAATTCGTACGATTATTTACCAAATAAAAATATATATTACGAGAAGTAAATGAAATATCATACCTGATAATTAATAATTCATTAATAATACATTGGTAATGATTCAATTTCCTTTAGCAGCAGATGGACTCAAGTCCATACTTATATCTTTTCAATATTGTCCTTAAAAGGCTAAATATGCAAAAAATAGAAATAAAAATCTTGTTTCTTAATCTAAATTGATTTTACTCGTAGGTACATATTTTTTTTCTTAACTCTTTCTTTATATTTGTGGAAGTTGTTGAAATGAAATGTTCTCGGCTCTCCTGAATATTTTGTGTTTTGGACTTGCATCCGTACTCGTCTCGCGTACAGAAATAATAATAGAGAAATGTTACAAAGACCCTCGTTTGTTATTACTGCGAAAATTGACAAGCGAAGGTGACAAGTTTATTATAAAACTAACGATTACGCCTTGCCCTGCACTGTCACTCAAAGAAAAAAGAGTTTATGTTTTAATTATATTTAAAGTGCTTTCGGTTATATAATATTTTTTGTTTTCCGTCTGGTCGTACACGAATAAATCAGTAGGTTTCTGACGCGTGAGCACGCCATACAGCTGTCCGTGGGAGATGCATGGATTATCCAAATTTACCACTGCTTCCCCTAATGCTACTATGTCTCCGTTGCAATCCCTCCCTCTACCCGTTCCACGCCTCCCTCCTTCCCTCGTCCCCCTAGCGAGAACCCCCCGTTCCCGGAATCCTCTCTCTGTCTCGTTCCTTCTCTCCCTGCCGCTAAACTTTATGAAATACACTCGCTTCTCACGGCGGTCGATGTGAGAAGCATGGATTTTCTAAATTTACCCTCTGCTATCCGATACCGTTAATATGCCCCATTTGCAATCCCTCATTCTTCTCCACCCTCGTCCCCCCAACCATCCCCTGCTTGTTTTTTTTTACTTTAACTCCACACAGGAGGCCCTGAGAAAATAATTCCCCTCAGGGCTTATGTCTGTCATCTATGAAGATGCTGTGTGGAGGATGTCTTTTCCCTTCCGCGTTCCCCTTTCACCTTCCCTGCCTCCCCACCCCCCCCCCCCCTCCCCCCATGCCGTTACACTCCTCTGTTCTCTTCCCAAGTCTTCCGGAGTCCCCTCCCCTTCCTTCTTTCCTCTTGTATTGTAATTTTTTTATACAAATTTCATAACATCACAACTCACTAGATCACTAAAATTTCATCGTAGTTGGATGAATGGTTTAGGAAACATTAATTTTTATATATTTTATTGTATATTAAAATGAGAGCGGTTACAATACAATGAAAACTATTCATTTTGTAAATTTCATTAACCGCGCAAGAGTCTTCCTGTCATAGTGGAACTATGACACAACATTTTTTTTTACTGGAATTTGCCCAGTCAATGAACGCATTTAACTGTAATAAATTAGAGAAAGCTGAAATTTTGTAGATGATTTATTAGTACCTATCACAGGGAGTATTTTCACAAAAGTCCCCACTTCTCCCCCGCTTGCTTCCCCCCCTCCCTTCCCTTTTCCACGTTGCCCTCCCCTCCCGACAACCTTCAGCCTCACAACATACCCCGATTGGGGATGTTATAGTCTCTAGACGGGAGCAGTTGGGACTCTTGTTCGGTATTAATATATTAAAAAACAATTAATATTTCGGCAGATTGGATAACTAAACTAAAATATTTGTGAGAAATAATCACAGGTAACAAAAGCTACTAATCTAATCATTTTTACTAGCTAACTAGCAGATTGTGAACAATACGAAGTTTACTAGCAGATAGTGAATTCGCCGGCCAGTAGCTTGTAAACTAGCCCTGTGTCATCGCAGAGAATACCGGAAATTAGTCCTTTTTAAATCAAATTCTAGACGTATTGACTCTTTTTTACAATAAAACATAAATTGATTTTGAAAGATTGTTATTTTATCTGGTATACGCAGTTTTAAAATTTTGAAAAACTAAGTGTATTTTTAATATATGTACTAAGATTATACAGTTGGTCTTTGGCAGATTTGTTCAATTTTCAAAAGATAGATTCTATTAAACAACACAAATTCAAATGATATAATCATACAACAAAATAAATCAATACATAATCTAGTCAACACAGTTTTCAGAATTTAAATTTTAGTTAAATTAAAATCATTAAAAAATAAATCCTAGAACGTGTTTTGTGACAAAAATACCTCAGTTTTTCTATTTATTTAAAGTCTTAGAAACAAAAAAAAAAATTTTGCACACTTATTTTGTTTAGAAATTATTGAAAAATCATAAATACTCAAGATCAAAAAATACTCACAAGAAGTACACGATTTTTAATAATTTATCATCGTGCGCTTTGAGCATTTTTATTGCTTGCTTGAATGTAGGTATATATTAAAGCAAGTTTTGAATGAAATAAATCGATATTAAATTTATAATTTTAAAAATATGATACGGGGAATAATCGATCTTTCTCATTGGAACCTCCCTGTACAGTTGCAAGCATTTTTAAACTTTTATTCTCAGCCGCTGATCAATCGCTCTTAAGTGATCCTAAGGAAAAGCTCCAATTTGCCTGCTCCCAACTATTGGTTCTAATGGGACTCCGAGACGAGCAAGCGGCTTGATGGCAAGCACGTAAATTTGTTGTCTATTGTTTTCTATTATTTTCTATGCTTTTAGGCTTGCCGCGGCGCATCAAGCCTCTCCGTCAAGCCTGGCCACGCCTTCATGTGATTTCGTGGCGGTCAAAAGGGGGTTGAAAGTAAAGTTTGTGCAAAATAGAATGTAACAAAGACAAAGCATTTTTTATTATGTTATAATAAATTTTATATATTAATATTTTAATATAGCGTTAATTAATAAAGTAAGGACAATTATTTATCACCATTTCTCAGATGTGTATTTATTTATTAATCAAAATCAACAGATAATTTACATCAATTATAATAAAATTAAGTATACAAATAAAATCTAATAACAGATTTTCACATTATTTAAAATTATAATAAAAAAAATTACAATAAAATTATTATAAAAATGGTCCTGTATACGTGGGCTGATATAATATTTGCAGAACATACAACATTGTGAAATTAAATAAAAATTAAAAGAAGACATAAGAACATAAATAATAATTTAAAGGTAACATATAACCTGCTTAATAAATTTCAAATCATAATGTTTTGAAATACATATTTTTTTAAACACAAGACCGGTACAATTTAACACATTTAATGTCAATAGCAGTTTCGTTATTATTAAACAATTAAGAAAACATTAAATTATCATCACCAGTAATAAATCATTTTAAACTCCATGGATATTGAAATTGGGCGGCGTAAATAGAATCACATAAATAAGTGGCTTAAAAGTGACCTAACTACGAAATACAATGAGGTTATGTAAATCCGGGCTGTCAATACTACCATTTATAAGTTACTTCTTTCCTTTCCATTTACACACAGCATTAGAAGTACATGAAAAGTCATTACAAGTTATGAAATAAGTATTGACCGGTTAGTGGCTGAGTGGGCATCGCGTTTGGGTCCCACCCGGGCATCGTGTGTTCGATTCTTCAGACGGCTAGGTCCTCCATCACAAAACAAGCAACATCTTCCGCTTACTATGATGGTAGAAGGAGTTTTTCAAATATTGTCAGGTTATTCATAACGACCGGTCAGTGGTTGTGTGGGCATCGCGTTTGGGTCCCATCCAGGCGTTCCGTGTTCGATTCCTCGGCTGGCTAAGTCCTCCATCACAACACAAGCAACATATTCTGCTTAGTGTGGTGGTAGTAGGAGATTTTCAAATGTTGTTGGGTTATTCGTAACCCGGGAATGTTTGTCTTTCTTTAAAAAAAAAAATGTCTTTCTTAAAAAAAAGTAAATAAAAAAAAATCGTTAAATGGCATTAAAAAGTCATTTAAAGTGATGAAATAAATATATAAAAAAAGTTGGTTAAATATGTTACGTTAAATTAAGTTATTGGCTATTATTTAAAAAAAAATCATAGCTTTTAATGACTTTTCAAAGAGGTGTTAAGTTGTGTTGATTCTGAGTTGAAATGGAACCGTAAATCCTTTGATTGGGTCCATTTTAAGTGTGATAAATAAATAAAAATTGTGCTAATTCTTTTTAGAATGGTTTTCCAGATCTGCAGTCCCTCCATAACTCCTTAAATATTTTGTTCTGGTTGCATGATTCATTCAAATACCTTAATTTACCGCGGATTGCGGTAAAATAAAACAACAACTTGTATCGTCTGTAATTTATTTAATATCTACGGTATAAATTTACCATAAACATTGATTAAATGTCACAGTTAAAAAGCATAAAAAAATATTAGAAATAATTTATTTTTTTTAAATAATAACAATGACACCAGAGATAAAAATATGAGATACAAGTACATACAAGTTCTAATGTATAAAGAGCTTCGGACACTATCACGCCATTGTCACAAGCACGCAGTTTTTTTGTCTATGGCATTTTGTAGCAAGCCTTTTGACCGAAGCTTGCGGCTTTGTCACATGTAATGCGCAATAAAGGCTGGAATCAGACGGTTCACTAATCGTTCATTTCTGTATTTCATTCCACCTATATCACTCGGAATGACACGTCTGAACAACAAATAAAACAAAAGTGAAACGAAGATGGGAACCTTCGCTCGAGTAACCATAGAGTAAACCTTCACTCGAGTGAACCGTCTGATTCCGTGCTAGCAGAGGGCTTGAATGTACAAACAACAATAGACAAATAAGTACCTATAGACAAAAAGCAATACAATGAGTGGTGATTTTAGATATTAAGTATCATGTAAAACCATTTATTGAAGACTATGGCATTCCCAATTGAGGTATGTTGTTGTGAGGTTGAAGGTAGTCGATGAGGAAGGAGATGGGGTTGAGGAAGGTAAGGAAGTACCTGGCAATTCAGATCTGGTCACCAAACACGGCTAAAGCCATTTTTTTATTTATCTAAGTTGAGTTTTTTACATGCGGTTTTTCAATGCCTGTCTCACTAGGATATACCTGTGTCGAGACAGACATAGCAACGTTTCAATTTTGAATGGTATTATTAATATTCGATCTGAGAGTTACATTTAATTATTTCATCAAGTAATTATGGTTTTTGCTTTCAATATGAAGACCGAGTTTAAAATTAATGTGTCTTAGGAATTTGTGTTGATATTTTTCAATTGAATCGGATTGTACCTACAGGGTGGCGCAAAAGATGTCACCCGATGTTTTTTGGTTGTATTTTTTTTTTGTGAATGAAATATGTTGGTTCTTCTTTTGGATTGTGTTTATTTGATTGATGTCTAATTTTTTTTTTCCATTAAAGTCGAGAAAATGATATCGGCCAAGTGGCCGCCGCCAGAATTGACGAACATAAGGGTCCGATTTATGGCATTTTCCATCACTTTTTACAGAACTTTCGGCAATAGGTTCTCGCATTCTTAACGGATATTCTCTTTGAGGTCTTCAAGATCTTGAGACCTGTTGAAATAGACTTGTGACTTCAAGAAGTCCCACAAAAATAAGTCTGGAACGGTTAAATCGGGCGATCGTACCTGCTAGAAAACGAGAGATTTTTCAAAATCAAATACTATTTTTTTTAATTTTCCTCTTTCTTGAGGATTATAGCGATTCATGTCTTGTTGACGTGTATTTTGTAACTGTTTACTTCACAAATGTTAAAACAGAACTGACATTTGCGGCCATTTGCAAAAAATGTTGCGTCTTTCCAGGGTGATGATTTTTGCGCCATCCTGTACACGTATACCCTAGGACGTCACACACGATCGATGAGTATAGGGGAAAATAACTTGCGATATAATTATCTTTTGGTACCTGTCCAATTCATCACCCTAAAATTTTTATTATTAAATTTGGTTAAAACACAAAAATGAAAAACTCATAGTTATATGTTTTAGTATTTTATTATAAACAGGAAATACAAAAATAACTAACTACCATCACACCGTTTCCCGAAGGGGTAAGCAGAGAGGACGGACCGCCAAACAACCCACACTTGGCACACATTCTTTGCCTCTTTCACATTGGCACACATTCATGCATCGTCTCATACATACTCTTCTATTATTCTGACTGTTGACATGGCCCAGCTCAAGTATCTGATTCACTTGATCGTGCCATGTCTTCCTCGGGCATCCCCAGCTCCTACACGGAGAAAAATGTCATTCTAAAATACGATAATTTTATTTGTAAAAACGGTTAAATACGGGACTGAAGTTCTTACGAACAAATTAACAGGGTTTCAATGTTGATTGGCGGGAACATGTGAGAATAATTTGTTGGTATAATCAATTTCGTACATATACCAACAAATTATTCTTACATTTTCCCGCCAATAAACATTGAAACACTGTTAATTTGTTCGTTAGAACTTCAGACCCGTTTTAAACCGTTTTTACGAATAAAATGATCGTATTTTAGAATAACGTTTTTCTCCGTGTACCATTCACATAGTTGCGTCATATATTCTCCTTACACTCCTTTCTTCGTTCATTAGCTCTACAAGCCCAAACCATCTTCGCGTCCCTTTCTTATTTTTTCATTTATCTTACATTACATTCTTGGAGGATCTCCACATTTCTCACACGATCATACATGGCTTTGCTACACGTACGCCTGAGGGATCTCATTTTTACAGCATTCAGTCTACTCTCATCCTTCCTCTTCCAGTTCCATACCTCAGTGCACTACATCAGGGTACCAGTACTCCATTGGGGACTGCTAGCTTCACTTCTTTGGACAGTTTTTGTTAGCGCCAACGGCATGCAGTTACCTGCATTTATCCTCCTTTCAATATCTCTATCAGCCTTCCTACCCCTCATAAATCATAAACATCTTCCCAGATACTCAAACTCATCCACTTACTCCAAGTATTCATCATTCACAACTTCTCTCTCTTTCAAATACCATGACTTTAGACATACTTACAAGAATATATAATTAAAATATGAAAGTGCTTTCCTAACACATTTTGAATTTTTGACATTTCTCTTCTTATAATAGAAAAATTAAAAACGCATAATTACATGTTTAAGTATTTTTAACAGGAAATATAAGATTGCAATATAAGCAGGTTCTATTTCTGTAGCGAGTTGCCAAACGAAGGCGTCGTTAAATAGTTTTGTCGGTTCATGTGTGCTAGCACGGTCGCTCACAAACAAATAATATATTCACGGTCGCTCACAAACTTAATATATTCGATATCAACAAACGACAGTTGATATCGAATATAATATATTAAGGACACTTAGTCATTGTGAACTGTCACCTATTCGTTTGCGATCGGCAGTTGTCATAGGGAACGATGAGAAGTTACCGATAGTTATCCTATCGATCGTTATAGAGCAAGCGTGCTAGGGCCTCATCCCACTGAAAGATAAGAATAAATAATCTGTTAATACTGATAAAAATTAAAAAATTATGTCATCATTAAGGTGCTAAATGAATGCTTTTAGATGTGCATCAAAATAGGTCGACTGACCTTCATAAAAAAAGATGCAAGAAAATTTAAAACATTATTAGAATTTACAATAAAGATATATAAATTTGTTTTAGACCACTTTAGTTTTTATTAAACTCTACCGGTTTCGGAAAAACCCTTCCTTCGTCCGGAGAATATTAAAACTAACCTATGATACAAAATATTGACTGATATTTACAAAAAATTATTTAGGTGTTTGAGTGGGAGGTAAAAAAGGGGGAGCGGTAACTGCGGGAATTCCGGCAATAACTGAGCAGTTTACTGGAAATATATCTAGAATGGGACTATAAGATAAATTAATTTGGTTATACAATATACTAGCGTTATTATTTTGGGACTTTTTGATTTCAAGTGCTTCTAAGTTATCTAATTTTTTGCTTTTATTATTACGGTGAAGAATTTTAACCCCTGTGTCCTTATTAAAAGTATGATTAGTGGCAATAAGTTGATTGGCAAACTCTGAAAAATTATTGTTATACATCTTAAATGTTCCGTGATTCTAATATTTACATTTCTGGTTGTCCTACCTAGTATGTAGAACGATGGACAATCATTGCAACATAGTTGGTAAATGCCTGAGTGGCTTAATGTATGATCAGTATCTTTAGTGTTTTTTAATAATTTACCTAAGTTTTTGTAGTTCCACTGAAGTGGTATGTCCACTACGTTGCTGATATTGGTTATTGGTAAACTTTTGTTTGGGAGAACCATACGATATGTTTAGTAACTGAATGTTTATTTTTTTAGAGGCAGATACCTAATGCTGGAAAGTTAGTTATATTATTTAGGAATAGGAATAGGCACAGTCTAAGCGTGATGATTTTACTTTAATGATTTTAGCACTTTTCACTAGGGCCATTTAACTTTTAATGTTTGTATCGTTAGTTAACAATGAGATAACAGCCAAACGCCAGTTTATTGGGTAATCTCTAAAAAGTAAGCTATTAAAAATAAAACGTAAACGTATTAAAAACCATTTACTCATATCTAAGATTGTCCATTTTCATTGCATTTTTACGTGTTTTGGTACCAAGAATTCAAAGATACTGTTTTGGAGTAGAAAAAATCATTGTCAAAATGTTTAAACTTGATTTTGTTACACGAAGTATCTCATTCGCTATATTTTGTTAGTCGCTGAGAGCGTATTTTTATAACCCTTTTTAATTAATTTTCGTGATTTTATAATTGCGCACATCGATGTGTTGATTTACCAAATATCTCAAATTGAATATAAGCGGGGGTTTGATAAAATTTTACTGAGAATTTCGTTGAATTTTATCAAACCCCCGATCATATTCAATGCGAGAAATTTGATAAATCAGCACATCGGTGTGCGCAATGATAAAATCGCAAAAACTAATAAAAATGGATTATAAAAATACGTTGTCAGTGACAAACAAAAGATAGCGAATGCGAAACTTCGTGTAACAAAATCAAGTTTAAAAATTTTGACAATGATTTTGTCCACCCCAAGACAGTATTTTTGAATTATTGGTCCCAAAACACGTAAAAAGATAATGAAAATGGAGAATCTTAGATATTATGAGTTATTGTGATTTAATAAGAACTTCGTTTTATTTTTAATAACTGTTTGGAATTCCTCTTCTTCCAGTGTGAGGTGGTTATTGAAGTAATACACAACGGTTTCGAAAGATTTTCTGCAGAACAATAGACCGCGGGGTTTTCCGATGCAAGTGGTTCCGTAAAAGACAAGTTGGTATTAAGCCGGGTCTCTTGCTTAAATATTGTCGTCTCCTGCGACAACTTTTGCTTCCACCTTTGCTTAAACTTTACTTTAAACTTTGTCAATAGAGGCGTGGCCTTACACACAGACGCGATGTTCGTGCTTTCCGTGGCCGATGGAAAACATTGTTCTCCAGGGTGAAGCTGGGAAGGCAGCGGAATAATAATAAAATCGTTTTTTCATCAATGGATTATTTTTTTTACAATATAGGTAAACATTTTGATTACTCATTGATTCTATTGACGATTCACTGCTCAGCTGCAATCCAGGATTTCTCATGGAATGCAGCTGGTTTTCAGCAGTGCCACCAAATTGAATATGAGGGGAGGGGAAATGTTGATTTTTTTTATACATACAGCCGCGCGGCGCAGTTTTGCCATGTTGAGTAAATCGCACGAATTTTTGAGGTTATGTGTTATGCAATGAGCGTAATTATGAGTTTAATAAATTATGAAATGGATGACTGTTTCTATTACGAACCCATCTTAATACACTTAAAGGAGTTTAAATAAAGTCATTTAAGTACTTATATTAATTTATTGTACCAAACCAAAAAACATATATAAAAATTTATGATAGTAATTGTTATATTGAAATTTTTATATGGTAAATTTAGGTCGTGTACGAATCGATATTAGTCAGAAATCTTTTCTGATAAATAAATATCTATTAAAATTTCGAGGTACCTAGTAGGTCTAACAATCATCTTGACATATTTGACATCGACATAATTATTTACTCAAAGGTCAAGTGCGCGGTGTATAGACGCGTCATGGGATTGGTTTATTTACGCGCGTCATGTGTGTAGCCACGCCAGTGTTAAAACAAACGCAGGAGACGACAATATGGAAAAACAAAAAACAAAAAAATGTTGTAGGTGAAGTCGAAGGTGATGTTGAAGCTGGAGACCTGACTTTTCGCCGCCAGCTGTATGTTCACACAGGTAACGTACATATATTATGATGCAAGTCATGCCGATTATTTTCCCCAAGCGAACTCTAATTTTGTAAGTATTGCTACAAAGTGTCCACAAAGGTGGGAAATGGCAGCTGATAGAGAAGTTTTCATTTTTCATACACTATTATTTGCATATCCATGACACTATCACAAATGAAAGGGCACAACTGTGACGTGCTATTCTGACAGCCTGATTGTACATTTGCAAGCAGTTTATTAATTTAAAAATTTTTCCGTTACGTGCGAGACAGAATTCTGTACCTGAGAACCATAAGGACGAGAGTCCAAATTTTGAAGAAATGAATTAATGATGGAAAAATACTCCCAACCCGCAAGTATCGGGAGTATTTTTATACAACCCGCCTCCCATTTGGGAAGCGGTAGGGTACCGCCACCCGGGGAACCATTTATTGTATAACAAACACCGATGCTGTAGGTCTCCCCAAGTGGTAAACTAAGTTTGGTGACTTAGCAGTCTGTCTCAGTTTGTCTAAGTCTTGGTGGCGAGTGCGTTTGCCTGCGTTGCGGGCTGGATCGGGAGAGACTTGTTGAGGGAGACCTCTCTAGCTGGACTCTCTTGGCCCATCACCTTGCACCGCATGGGGAATGACACGTCTGAACATGAAATGAATCGAAAGTGCCGAACACTGCCGAATGAAATCTTCAAGTGAACCGATCCAACAATGTTGGATATTTTCATTCGGCATCCTTCACTTGCGCGCGGAAGAGAGCAAAGTGAAACGTCTGACCACCGAGTGAAATCTCAATCAGTTTGTCTCGCGTCCTGTACGGGAAGGACCATGAAAGTACGCTATCACATCGCACGCAAAACGTCAAAATGGTATTCGTTCGGCTAATTTGTTTGCTTTTGGGAACACCTCTCATATAAATTTTTGGGTCTCCCTTATTATCCATGTATATTATATGTTTTTTAATATATGTAAGATTATTAATTTGTAGGAAAATGTTCGTAATAAAAAAAGTATAATAATAAAAAAAGTATAGTAATAAAAAAAGTATAGTAATAAAAAAAGTATATAATAGCCTATTTTACTCGGAATGACACTTCTGAACATGAAATGAAACAAAAGTGAAACGAAGATGGGAACATTCGCTCGAGTAACCATAGAGTAAACAGTACCGTTGTCCGGGCCGCTCGGTAGTACAGCGGCCCGACTGAGGGTGGGCTGCCCCATCAACGAGTGTAAAAACCCCGCCGCTGCTGTTGTGCCGGTTCGTGACCGGAGCAAATTCTGCTTTCTTCTTGCTTTCCTTTGCCAATTGAAAAAAATGGCAAAGGAAAGCAAGAAGATCATAAATAGGTCAAAGTTCGAGCACGACCTGCAGATCAGTAAAACGCTGGCTGCCTGCCCGCGTGGCGGCAGAGCCTTCTGGTCACTTGCGGGCTCAATAGGTCGCAATTTCTGCAAATCCAGTCTTTGACCTCTTACCACCTAACGGCTCACTAGCAAACACCGCCACCTATTAGGTAAAATGTTTGCGGATAACTTTCGATGATCGGGGTGCAGTCTATATGAAAAACTTCAGAATATGTGAAGAACCTAAAATCGGAGCGGAACTCACAAAGCTGACCGATGCACTGGAGCGTAACGGTTACCCAGCAAGGCAAACAAGGCAAATCATAAGAGCCAAATCTGCACCAAACGAAGACAGAACTGAACAAGAGCCAAAAGGCAAACATGTGATAGACAGAATTGCCAGGCTATTGAGAAAAGAAAGCCTCAATACTGTCTTAGGAACCACGACAAAAATACAGGACTTACTGAGGTCTGCAAAGACTATGTTTCCTCTGGAAACAGATGGAGTATATAAACTCAGCTGTTTCGGATATGACAGTCTATGTAGGCCAGACAGAGCGGACTATCTCCAAAAGGATATCGGAACACTTTCGAGCATGTAAACTCGGCCACCCTGACAAATCGGCAATTGCCGAGCATTTGATTAAAACCGGCCATTACTTTGGATTTTTTCCTGAAGACCTGGGAAGACCCAAAACTCATAGAGCACGCCTAATTACGGAGGCAATTGAAATTCACAAAAACCCCGTCAATATTAACAGAGATGACGGAGCTAAGCTCAATAGTTCTTGGTATCCGGTAATTGACGGCTACACCAAAACAAAAAACATATTTGAATTATACTGTCTTACCAGCTCGTAGAGGAGTGGAGCTGGAAACACGGTATCACTTAGAAGTACTTAAGCATAGACTTTCAATAACACATCTGCCCTGATGATGGACACTGTAATGTTGTCCGAAACGTCGGCTAAAGAAGGAGTTAGCGTAACACGGCATAATATCATAAAAATAAACAAATTTCATATTGCTGGTCTAAGAATACGGCCGTAGAGATTGTCATAATTCATCATGGTAATAAATAAGAATGATTGTGATTAAAACTGAAAATTGTAATTTTAAGAATATTAATATTTAACATACTTTACCATTTTTGTAATATGAAATTACATAATAAAAAGTATATTCTGCGGTAGTTTGTACTGAATCGTTCCTGAGATGCTGATGAATTATCGGTCCCATGTCTAATCGGACTGATATCAGCGTCTGAATTCCCATAGTAAATTTATTCAGACACGATACTTCCTCACATGATTATTCATCACATCATAACTCACATAAACCTACCTTTCTATTTCCCCCCCCCCCCCCCCCCCACCTAACCTAAGGTTAAAAACCCCAATTATCAGTTTTCGACGCTTCGAGACATGATGAATTATCATGTGAGGAATTAACATCCGATGAAAAGTTTGTACTCAATATTCATGCCCTTAAGAGTGTTTTACCATTTTTAAATCAAATTCTAGACGTATTTGAAATTGATTTTGAAAGATTGTTATTTTATCTGGTACACGCAGGTTTAAAATTTTGAAAAACCAAATGTAATTATAATATACTAAGGTTATACCGTTGGTCGATCGCAGATTTGTTCAATTTTCAAACGAAAGATTCCATTAAACAACACAAATTCCAAATCATATAATCATACAACAAAATAAATCAATATATAATCTAGTCAACACACTTTTCAAAATTTAAATTTTAAACAAATTAAAATCATTAAAAAATAAATCCGAGAACGTGTTTTGTGACAAAAACACCTCAGTTTTTCTGGTCTTAGAAACTAAAATATTTCAGATTTTTTTTTACACACTTATTTTGTTCAGACATTATTGAAAAATTATAAATTATTTTAATCAAAAATTAATTTTAACATATAATTTTCATTAATTTACCCTCTCCCGTTTGATCATTTTTATGGCAGTTCGGACATAAATTCTCGCGATTCATTAGCGGCCGAGACTCGGCCGTGCGAGGTTCTGTGTTCGCGGCGGTCTTAATGACAACATTTTGCAATAAATTTAAAACTAATACCGTTTAGCTTCATGGGTGTAAAAACATCCGCGAGCAGCGCCGTTAAGAAAAACGGAATAATGGATTGCTGGATATTACCTCTTAAAAAGTTTTCACTGAATTGACCGGTCACCGAATTATCATTTTATTTTTTATTTTATTTATTTATTTATTTATTTATTTTTTTATTTTATTTATTGGCTCGCCAACAGAATACATCACATAATTTTTACAGTGATTTACATTTATACATGGTTGTAATGATGTTTCTAATTATAGGTGAGCACAACATTCATCTCAATATTCTTTATGTAATAATGATTGGTTAGTTACAAGAGTGATAAATTTAATTTCAAATATGTATATAAAAATAAGGAGGATCGAAATCAGTTATTAGGAAGAAAAAAAGCATACATACTTATAAATATAATATACATATACATATATACATACATACACACACATACATACATACATACACACACAAATATACTCACATAATCATATATGCATATATGTGCCCAACGTACTCATATATATATGTATATGCATACATGTACTTACACTTGGACATACAAATACATTTCTTGCGGAGCCAATGCACAAGTAGTAATTGTTAGAAATTAAAAAAAATAAAATGGCTTAAGTAAGGAGATCATCTGGTAAAAGTATGTGTAAGTTCCTTCTGAAGGTATTAATTGAGTTTGAAAATATATCTAAGTCTTGAAGATTGCAGTACCTATTGTACAATCGAGTCATTCTTGATGTTGGTTTGAAAAAACTTGTATTACTACGACAAGTGTCGATCCAAAAGGTTACCGGATTTCTTGTGGATTTCGGCCTTATATTAAAATTAATTTGATTAATTAAAGATGAATCATACACATTGTTAATGATTTTAAACAGAGAGATTATATCTGATACGTTTCTTCTTTTGGCGAGTGAGACTTCTCTAAAGTGAGTAAGTCTTTCAGTATAGTTACCGAGATTGCGATGTACTCCAGATTTGTAAGCTAGAATTCTTACGTATTTTTTTTGAACGGACTCCACTTTGTTGCTATGAATTGCATAGTGTGGTGACCAAACCACAGAGCCGTACTCTAAGATGCTTCTTACATATGAGTAGTACAAGATTCTGAAGCTACTGATGTTCTTGAACGATTTGGTGATTCTAGTGATGAAACCGAGCATTCTATTAGCCTGATTTACAATGTGTTGATAATGCTTTATGAATGTTAGCTTCGAGTCCAGTAAGATTCCCAGATCTCTAATGTAATCTACTCGTTTTAGGATTTCATCAGAGATCGTGTAAGGGAAATCAATTTTATGGACATTTCTGGTGAACGAGATGATATAACATTTGCTAATATTTAATTCCATGGCATTATCTATGCACCATTGAGACAACGTGAGTAGGTCTTTTTGCAAAGTTTTGCAGTCTTCTTGTGAATTCACGGGATGAAAGATTTTTAAATCGTCCGCATATAATAAACATTTACAAAATAGTTGTGCTGTTAGATCATTTATGTATATAATAAAGAGAAGTGGCCCTAAATGGGATCCTTGAGGAACACCAGATGTGACTAGTTTGGGAGAGGACTCATAACTATTAACTTGTACATATTGACTCCTGTGCGAAATATAAGATATAATCCATCTCAGGAGATTGCCGTGGAAACCTGTTCTTTTTAGTTTTTGGATCAGAAGAGGATGACTGACTTTATCGAATGCCTTTCGGAAATCAGTATAGACTGCATCTATTTGTGTTCTTTTGTCAAAATTAGTACTTAAAAAATCGACATATTCAATTAAATTTGTGGTAGTGGATCTATTGCATACGAATCCATGCTGAACAGAACTTAAAATATGTTTAAAATGTGTAAAAATGCTTTTATACATTAAGGATTCGAAAATTTTCCCAAAACATGAGAGAATACTGATTGGACGATAATTAGAGATGTCGCTTTTATTCCCAGATTTGAAGATAGGAGTGATACGTGCTATTTTCCAAAGATCAGGAAAAACACCTTCTTTAAGGGATTTACAAAATATAACATGAAGAGGATAAACCAGAGATTTTGCACAATTTGATATAAATAATGGTGGAATGGCATCTGGACCTGGACCTTTGTTTGAGTTTAGTGATTTCATAGCGTTGAATATTTCAGTCCTTGAAATTTCGACATGACTGAGCGAGTAGGTGCTTTCTTGAGAATCACTATTTACATGTTGATTTGACCTATCATTTGTATTAAAAACAGAGCAGAAGTAATTTGAGAATAGTTCACTAATTTCATGACCATTGCTTGCTACAGTTTCATTTAGGTGCATTATTTTAGGAATTGAGTTAATCATACCTTTTGATTTTGCATAAGTCCATTATTTGCGTTATAAACAGTCTATACATTTATATATATTATGACAGTGAATAATATGTTTATGTCATTGACCAATAAAATAACGACATTTAAATATAGGACCATAATAAAAAAAAAAATATGCAACAATATACCTAATACAAACAATTCTGATTAAGTGCATCTTCAATTTACAAAGTGATACATAAAATATATACACATTTCTAAGGTTTACACTTAAATTTTAAAGGATATCAATAATATCTTTGAGGAAAAGATTTCATTAAAATACAAACTACTAAAAGTAAACGAGAAAATGTGAGGAATTAATAAAAAAAAAAAAAAAAATCAATGAAATTAAGTTTTTGGTTAAACATATGGCATTCGATGGAATGTCATTTTTTTATGAATGTTGTGAATTTAGCAAGGTTCGTGTTAAACACATCGATGTTTGGGCATAATCTATTAAATGTGCTACAGCTTCTTCTTATAAATACATTTTCAAGGTAATTCGTTTTGCTCTTAGGAATATAAAAGGTATCCATAGATCGAGTAACTCTTTTTGGACATCTAAAATGAATATTTTGTAGTAAGTATGGGCTGTCAATATAGTTATGAATTATCTTATAGAGCATTAATAGGTCTCAGCGTTGATCAAGAGATTTAAGGTTTACGGGGACATAGTTTACATAATTTCGTACGAGAAAAGAGACATAATTGACAAACTTTTTCTGAACTCTTTCTAGATTTGCTTTATACGTAGAACAATGGGGGTTCCACACAGTTGAAGCGTACTCTAGGTGGCTTCTGACATAGGATATGTAGAGAATTTTAAATGTTTGTGGATTTTTGAAAGCTGAACTTACTCTAAGTATAAATCCCAACATTTTCAAAGTCTTCGACGTGATATGCTCGACGTGAGATTGAAAAAGAAGCTTACTGTCTAATAGAACTCCAAGATCCCTTACTACATTTACCCTGTTTAAAATATTGTTCTTAATTGTGTATGGATACAATACTGTGTGTTTCTTTCGAGAATAAGATATGACGCTACATTTATCTGCATTCAAAAGGAGGCGATTTTCTAGACAATACACATTAACCAGAGAGTCCAGGTCATTCTGGAGCTCTATACAATCCATCTCAGACTTAATGATTTTGACAATCTTTTTGTCGTCCGCATATAGGTACAACTGAGAGTTGCGGATAATTTTGTTAACATCATTCATAAAAATATTAAATAAGAGGGGACCAAGGTGAGATCCTTGGGGAACTCCTGAGGTTACGGGGACGAAACTAGAGCAGAACCCTTGTACAGTTACAGCTTGCGTACGATTTTTTTTTTTTTTTTTATAGAGAATACCTCACAAGAGTCCCAACTGCTCCCGTCTGGAGCCAGTGAGACTATGGCATCCCCAATTGGGGTATGTTGTGAGGCTGAAGGAAAGTGGGGAAGGGAAGGAGATGGGGAAGAGGAAGGTAGGAAAGTACCTGGCTATTCAGATCTAGTCACTAAACACGGCTAAAGCCATTATTAAGCAACGTCTCAATTCTGAATGGTGGTCTTACACCAGGGCGATACTGACAGTATCTTCCACTCTGGAACGTGCCGCAAATGTAGTATATATTATTTTTATAAATTAATTGTGAAATAACACAAATTAATCAAATAAAATTTATTTGCGCACGCCGGGTTCGAACCCGCAACCTTCCGATTGGGAGTCAAGTGTTGTTACCACTCGACCACGGACGGTCGTCGATTGTTGAGATAAGAGGCTAACCAACGAAGGAGGTCACCATGTATACCCATTGCTTCGACTTTCTCTATCAAGATGCTGTGTGGGATTTTATCAAAGGCTTTGGAGTAGTCTGTGTAGACTACATCGACTTGATATCCATTATCCATAGCAACAAGGACTGTATCAACAAACTCACATAGATTGGTTTCTGTTGATTTTTTGGTGATAAAGCCGTGTTGATTTGAAATGATGTGTGGTCGTATACATGGAAAAATAATGTCAAAAATAATTTTTTCAAAAAGTTTACCCATTACATTTAACTTAGAGATCGGTCTGTAATTTTCAATATTGTGCTTGTCTCCTTTTTTGAATATTGGCACAATATATGAACTTTTCCATTCCTGTGGAAAACTGCCAGAAGACAATGAAGTTTTGAATATTTGACTTAGCGGATAACATAAAACATAAAACATCATGTGAGGAAGTATCGTTTATGAGTCAATTTATTATGAGAACTCAGATGGTGAGATTTGATCTATGGTGTATATCTATGGTTGGTAGAGGGTTGAGTGCATAAATAAACCAATCAGAGTGGAGTGTTTTATTTATGGTTCGCATCATTTATTTAATTTATGATGAATTTATGGTTCGCACAGGTTTGACATGTTTTTGTATTGTGTATTTATTTAAAATACATTAATATTTTGTGGACAAAAGACAAAAATAAGTGCTTGTCGCTTGAACTTTAACGTGAGTGGTTTTGTAACGTGGATTCGCTGCAAATATTTATTGTAGTTGATTTACGACCCAAACAAAATGATTGTTTACAATGTTCTAACTAACCGATCTAACCTATCACACTTGACAAAAACAAAATGCTATATGTCATTTTTTGTATTTATTCCGGCCTTCATAAATTTTAATAATTCCTTTTTGATTAGGCAAATTATAATAGTTTTGGAACTATTTTACACAATTATTCTACACATTCCATTATTTTCAGTAAAGAAGAAAACATGGCACAATACTTTGGATTGTCATGGGACAATTTCGAAAACAACGTTTGCTCGAAGTTTGCTGCACTACAACAGGTTTGATGCATCATTTATGAATGATATTATTGCATTCATGTTTGAAAGGTTGGAAAAAGCTCCTCCATTCAACACATTCAATTTGGCACCAAATAGTCAAGATTTAAAATCAATCAAAATTATCTTCCAGCACATGCAATTTCTACTTCCTAAACTGACCATTATTACTGTCCTTAGACTGGAGAGTTTGTAGACATGACCCTAGCTGCAGATGGCCATCTAGTGAAGGTGCACCAGCTCATTCTGGGAATAGCCAGCCCCTACATCAAGGAATTAATAGCCTCCGCACAATGTAGACATCCTGTTATTTTCCTCAATGTGAGTCACTTGATGATTATCAATATATATGTACATAAGCACGCTCTATGGGCTCTTAAATGAGCCTTGACATTGTTTGAAAATATGTATTACTTAATTCACCAAAGAATTTCTTTTATTTTAAGCTGATGGCTTTTGATACTTTTAATCTTTTCCAGTCGCAGGATATAATGTAGGTACCTATTATGCTTACTTATTTCTTCTTAATTTCAGAATGTGTCCTTTACAACACTTGGTCATATTCTACAGTATGTATATACGGGAGAGGTGGCCATTAATGAAGATCAGCTGACAATATTCTTTCAGGCTGCCAAGGCTCTGCAGATACAAGGAATCGGGACCAACGTAAGCATTAATTAAACTGGCAAATTAAAAATATTACCTTTGTGTGAATCCATCTTTGACGATTTTAAAAGTAGCAAAAATAAATTTACTATACATAATAAGTAAAATTATAATGTTTTCATCCATGAAGAGCATTGTAAGTAAGTGAATCCCGCTAATCATTGTAGTCATGTGTTATGTTTTTATTATTCCAGGAAATGAAAATAGATTCAGGTCATCAGGTTACCGAAGACGCTGAAGATTCCCGAGAGCTGATTCCCGGATTGGAGAATATACAGATTGAAGTTTTGGGCGAAAACAAATCTCATTTTGAAAAACTTTCCATTCCTATTAGAGCCAAAAATATAAAACTCAGTGGACCTTCAAAGAACCCTACCTTCATTAAGTAAACAAAATATCATTATTTGTATATTATTATTTTTACCCATCTCTCTATTCATCACTATTTTTATTTAATTTTTTTTATTTGTTAGTTTGCGAATTTGTAAAAAACTCAGCTAACGTAATTTGTACAACACAGCTAATGTAATTTGTAAAACACAGTTACGCCGTTCTTCCATGGAGCTACAGACGCGATCGCTGCTTGTCCATGTTTTCCATACTATTATTAGTGTTTCAAAAAAGGCCGCTAGGCGCTACACTAGCAAAATAGTATGACAGGTAGCGGTAGCGTCACTTGTAAGTAGCTACGAGGAAGAACGGCGTTAACGTAATTTGTAAAAGACAGTTAACATATTTGTACAACATAGCTAATGTAATTTGTAAAACACAGTTAACGTAATTTGGACAACACAGCTAATGTAATTTGAAGTGTTTTGTTTATTTTAGAAGCCAAACCCTTCTGGACCCCGCGGAAGATCTGACAAGTGAGCCAGAAATGTTGGAGGAGGAATTTTTAAATGAAGCCTATCCAACATCGGTGATTGCCAAATGCAGTAGAAAAGATTCTAGAGAAGACTTTGAACTCATCGATCCAGTTAACAACCCCACCTCTTCTATCTCCAACGGTTCTAATGGTGATTATTAACAGAATTCTAACTATGTATCTTCATTATCTCGGTTGCTACATCCTCGACAATGCTCTCCGCTGGTTGCGGTTCCTAGTCTCATTCTTTCCACTCTATCCACCTCCCTCGGCCTGATTGTGTCGTTTCCACTTGCTGCCATTGTTAACAAGATGGCCTTGTCTATACGACTGCTCAGGGGTTGAGTAGGCATCGCGTTTGGGTCCCACCCAGGCATTCTGTGTTCGATTCCTTGGCTGGCTAAGTCCTCCATCACATCACAAGCAACATCTTCCGCTTAGTGTGGTGGGAGTAGGGGATTTTCAAATGTTGTTGGGTTATTCGTAACCCGGGAATGTTTGTCTTTCTCTACAAAAAACAAAAAAAATATTTGTGTATTGTTTGTCGGAGACAAGTAAACAAGTAATATATATTTTTAAGTATATAGTTTCAAAAACCTTTAAATATTAAATAAAAAAAATAAATAAATAAAAAAAAATAAAAAAAAACTCTCTTTTTAACTTTTGAAGGTTATTCCCATCAATGTAATATATCATTGAAGAAGAAGATAACAATAATAATCTAATTTTTTTAAATATGAAAATGAACAAGACACAGAAAAATATAAAAGATAACGGTCGCAACTGGGAACGTTATCTTTTATTATTTTTCTGTGTCTTGTTCATTTTCATATTTTTAAAATTTAGCTTATTATTGTTATCTTCTTCAATGATATAAGTAATATATCGTAATAATATTATTGTTATCTTCTTCAATGATATAAGTAATATATAAGAAGATAACGATAATAATCTAAATTTAAATATGAAAATGAACTAACATAGAAAAATAATAAAACATAATGGTTGCAACTGGGACATGAACCTAGATCTCACTTCAGTAACAATATTATCTTCGACTAATGTTTTTATTTTTCCATATTATCGGCAGCTACCTTTTTCATTGTAAACAAGTTTTTCTCATATTTTGTTAGGTGTGTCCTTAATTTTAATAAAAAAAACTCGGTATTAAGTAAGAAATAGAGTTTTTTTTTTTTTTTTAATAACTCAGGTACGGGACATACCTCATTCCTATGTCTACCTACGTTAAATTATCGTGAAAACAAGCTTATGTGTCCAAGCGGTTAAAGTCGCTAGCATAGCTCGTGCTAAGCATTGTTTTGCGAAATCATACTGATAGTGGAAATTTGAATGCTATAAAGAATAATATATGCAAAAATGAGTTAAATATGTCATCTTTCTCATTTTTTTTTCTTTCGTTTTCAAAATATTTCTAGGAAAATAAGTGCATCTTTTACAATTTTTTGCTGAAAAGAGATTTTTTCCTGAAAAATTAAATACTGTTATTAAAAAAATTTACAAAAAAATTAAAGGTCTAATCCATGTTATTTCATGATTAAAATTCATAATTATTGATCTACAAAAACTGGAGATGTAAAGTTTTTGAAAAAATAAAAAACTTTCTTTTCTAAGTAATACATTAATTTTTCAAACTATATAAATAAATTAATATACAAATAAACACCTAAATCTTTTATACAAATTTCATAACGCCCGAGCTAACTATTATATGTAGAAACTTTCACTGGTGTGCTAATAACATTCATCAAATTACTCACCGAAGTTTCATCGCAATCGGATGAATGGTATTTTAAATAGTTTCATAACGCTAGAGAGCTCACCTCTACATATAGAAACCTCGGCGGGCATGCGCACTACAAATCACCAAAGTTTCATCGCAATCGGATGAATGGTATTTTAAATAGTTTCATAGAGCTAAAGAGCTCACCTCTACATATAGAAACCTCGGCGGGCATGCGCACTACAAATCACCAAAGTTTCATCGCAATCGGATGAATGGTATTTTAAATAGTTTCATAGAGCTAGAGAGCTCACCTCTACATATAGAAACCTCGGCGGGCATGCGCACTACAAATCACCAAAGTTTCATCGCAATCGGATGAATGGTATTTTAAATAGTTTCATAGAGCTAAAGAGCTCACCTCTACATATAGAAACCTCGGCGGGCATGCGCACTACAAATCACCAAAGTTTCATCGCAATCGGATGAATGGTATTTTAAATAGTTTCATAGAGCTAGAGAGCTCACCTCTACATATAGAAACCTCGGCGGGCATGCGCACTACAAATCACCAAAGTTTCATCGCAATCGGATGAATGGTATTTTAAATAGTTTCATAGAGCTAAAGAGCTCACCTCTACATATAGAAACCTCGGCGGGCATGCGCACTACAAATCACCAAAGTTTCATCGCAATCGGATGAATGGTATTTTAAATAGTTTCATAGAGCTAGAGAGCTCACCTCTACATATAGAAACCTCGGCGGGCATGCGCACTACAAATCACCAAAGTTTCATCGCAATCGGATGAATGGTATTTTAAATAGTTTCATAGAGCTAAAGAGCTCACCTCTACATATAGAAACCTCGGCGGGCATGCGCACTACAAATCACCAAAGTTTCATCGCAATCGGATGAATGGTATTTTAAATAGTTTCATAGAGCTAAAGAGCTCACCTCTACATATAGAAACCTCGGCGGGCATGCGCACTACAAATCACCAAAGTTTCATCGCAATCGGATGAATGGTATTTTAAATAGTTTCATAGAGCTAGAGAGCTCACCTCTACATATAGAAACCTCGGCGGGCATGCGCACTACAAATCACCAAAGTTTCATCGCAATCGGATGAATGGTATTTTAAATAGTTTCATAGAGCTAAAGAGCTCACCTCTACATATAGAAACCTCGGCGGGCATGCGCACTACAAATCACCAAAGTTTCATCGCAATCGGATGAATGGTATTTTAAATAGTTTCATAGAGCTAAAGAGCTCACCTCTACATATAGAAACCTCGGCGGGCATGCGCACTACAAATCACCAAAGTTTCATCGCAATCGGATGAATGGTATTTTAAATAGTTTCATAGAGCTAGAGAGCTCACCTCTACATATAGAAACCTCGGCGGGCATGCGCACTACAAATCACCAAAGTTTCATCGCAATCGGATGAATGGTATTTTAAATAGTTTCATAACGCTAGAGAGCTCACCACTACATATAGAATCCTCAGCGGGCATGCGCACTACAAATCACCAAAGTTTCATCGCAATCGAATTAGTGTCCGACCGAAACTACTTTTTACTGCCGAAACCGAAACCGAAACCGAATTTCGGTTTTGATCTCAGTTTCGGCCGAAACCGAAACTTCCATATAAGGTCATATTATCATGGGAAAAAAATAATCAATCTTAATCAGTCAGCCTTTATTTTAAAATCTTATAATAAACATCCCGTCTCGGATATTTGAACTAATAATAAACATAACATAAATTGTCTCTTGGTATTTGAAATAAATTATTTGTGCTTTTTGAAATAATGATTTGAAATAAATATACCTACTTATTCTAGGTATACTGATTTGAAATACATATAACTACTTATTCTAGGTATATTTATTTCAAATGAACTCTTTGGTAAATAATATTAAAATAAGAAATGGTAGGTCGGTTATTTCTTTTTAAACGTTATTTTGCGAATAACATAAAATAATAGGTACAATTTTTTTTTTTTTTCTTATTTGTTTAGGTACACTAAACAAAAAATACTTTATAATATCTTACATCTTAAGAACAAAATAATTTCTTCTAAACTTTGGTCATTTTGTAAGGAACTCTTTTTAATGAAATTCAATAAAATAAAAATAAAAATTACCTATCTACTGAGTTCAACAACTAAATATTTTTTATACAAATAATACTTATAGCCCAATTATTTGGTAGTTTTACCTGGAAAGTTTTCCGCGAGTTTTTGAAAATCGGTAATTTTATAGATTTCGATGTACTCTTTTCGAATTTCAACATTGCCACATCGTATCTTTGCCGCTCGCGCCGCCATATTGGAAAAATGGCACCTAATAGAATTTTTTTGACAATGTCTCCTTTCCGACTCATTTTAAGATAAAAATATGTATGTACAAAATTAAACTAGAGAAAACTTCCTACAATTAACGTACAAACAATTTTTTTTTGGTAAAATCAATAATTTTGTACGTTTTTACTACGTTTTTTTCGTATATTTCTCCAAAATATTTTACTATCCGACCGGCAAAGATACGAGTTGGCAAATTTGAAATTCGAAAACCGCCAAAAATTACCAATTTTCAAAACTCCCGGAAAACTTTCCAGGTAACCTCTTTTTTTCGAACCAAATAGCTGTACTAATAATAATACGGCTGGCGTTGTCTAGAGGCAAGGCTCTAGACTTACAATCCGAAGGTCGGGGGTTCGTACCCGACGTGCGCAAATATATTTCATTTGATTAATTTGTGTTATTTCACAATTAATTAATTAACAATAAAATCTAATATAAAAAAAATGATATAGTATATTTGCGGCACGTTCCAGAGTGCAAGATGCTCTCAGTATCGCCCTGGTGTAAGATCACCATTCAGAATTGAACTCAAACTAAAAAAACTGCGAAGAGCTCCAATGTGCTGCAATCATTAATAATTTTAATGAATTATTTATTATTAGTATTCATAATTAAACAATCTAATATTATAAGTGAGAAACAATAATTTTATCACCATTTTTGCCACAGAAATATTTTCTCCGTTTTTAATTAATTTGATCAGCAGCACTAAATATTTGTTAACTGGAAACATCCGGCGGTGGAGCCGACAAGAATTTCACTACAACCTTTGTCAAAGACAGAAATGGACTAGAATTCCAGTAAGAAAAAATATCTGCGTTTCTTGTAACCTTGTCTCTGTTAAATAGGCTTGAATAATTTGCTCAACTTGTGTGCGATCACTATTATCCACACCAGAAGTTTCTTCCATTAAAAGTCATGGGCATCCCATAGCCCTTCTCCTCTTTCGGAAAACGCGATTCTAGATGAACAAGATAAGATAGCTGTGGGTCTCCAGAATTACAGCTTTTGCTCATTGTTGCACTAACGACGCCCGCGCACAATTATCAACTTCATCAGAATTCAAATATGTATTTTTAATCTGGGATCCAATAATGTTCAAGTAATCAGAGCAGGACGTCCTTTGACGTATGCAAATCAACAAGTCCTGACACGACTATGAGTGCTAACGCAGCAAAATGACACTTTGTCGCTCGCAGCTCAATGTACCGAAGATATCCGATCGCAGCACGAAACCTCCCGAATTCAGTTTCGGTTTCGGTCGTAGTTTCGGCTGGATGGCAGCCGAAACCGAAACTAAACCGAAACCATGGAACTTAGATTCTAGGGAACCGGCATACTGTTTTGTATCGTACGGGAACCGATGTAGCCAGGGCAGCTGGTAGGAGCGGGGTATTGCGGCCAGCGTGCGGGGGGAGGGCGGTGATTTAGAGATAAGGGCCGGACTTTGAATGGGAATAATAATTTTTTTTTTTTTTTTTAAAACGTTTGTTTTTTTATATCACACTTTGGACATAAATTATTATATCCCATTACGCAACCGATTTGGGCCGTCAGTCCGGACTGTGAATGGGAATAATTATTTTATTTATTTTTTATTAAAAACACGTTGGTTTTTTATATCACATTTTGTACATAAATTATAATATCTCATTACGCAACGTATTATTAGCTGAACAATAAATAGCGGTAAAAAGTGAAAAAAATACTAAAGTTGTAGTACTCCGCTTACTTTTGATGCGCCGCATCCAAAAAATTCGGCAGGGGAAAAGACAGGAGGGGAAGGGAAATCCGGGAGGAGCAGAGGGCAATTAAGGAGGGGTTCGTGAGAGGGGGATGGAGAGGGGCGAAGGCGGAGAAGGTGGAAGGGGAATGCAAGAGGGGGGATTCGCGAGAAGGGGACGGGGACGAACGGGAAACAACAGGGTGAAAAATTCTTTATTTAAGTTGCATAGCAACACATACCGGGTATCAGCTAGTACATAATAAAAAATACAGAAATTTATATGAAAATTATACACAACAAAAAATTGTTCGTGAAAGCAAGAAAAACATTCATTTTATGGAGCTTATTCTGGTAATATTGAAGATGATAAAGACAAAATATCATAGTATAATGAAAATAAGATACAAAATTTAATAATAATTCAGAATAATATAAATAAAGCAAAAAGTATGTATGTTTATTATCAGATCTGTAGGTTGCGTTGGGGTTACTTAATAATTTTAATTAGTTCCTCATCTTCATGTTTATTTAGCTATAATTTGATGTATTATTTAAACTTTTATAATGTTTTAATTGTTGATGCTTGAGTTTTAGGAAAGGAGTGCTCGTTATTAATATAACAAAAAAAAATATTTACAGTTTTACAGTGATAAAAAAATAAAAAATAAAAAAATTAATAATAATTTAAAAATTATGAAAGCATAATAAAATAATTGTGAATAGTGGTCTAATACCAAGCCGATACTGAGAGTATCTTCCATTCTGGGAATGTGCCGCAAATATACCTAATGTTAAATTCAATTGTGAAAACGCAAATCAATCGAATCATTTTTATCTGCGCGCGCCGGGATTTGAGCCCGCGACCTCATCGCTAGTCGAGAGCCTTGCCCCTCGACCACGGAGGCACATCGATGTGACTTTCACATAACAATACAATGATTATTTACTTTGAACTAAAATTTTACACATAAGTAAAAGGGGGATTAAATTACTAGGAAAAGAAGTAAAAATAATGGTCCAAAAGACACGAAGTAAAAATATTTAAAAATGAAAGAGCTAAATGATGAATAATGCGTATCTACGATAGAGTAAATCACAAGTTAAAAATGAAAGTTTGTTGATAATTTATAATTATTATAAATTAAGATGACTGATTCGGCCCACTGACATTCGCAAGTCACGTGTCACTGGGATGGCGCGCGATGACGGTTGAAATGAACACATTGAGAAATTATAAAATGTCTATTTAAGCGATGTTTAAACACTTAAATATGAAAGGTAAGACCGTCTTTCTTTTTAATTGTCTCTGAAGAACTGCTTTTGCATAATTTAACCGCACAGTGAACCATTTTTCTATGTCTTATCAACGTTTTACCAGGAGCACAATGCGCGACCGAAGTGTGACAACCAATGTTAGCCGTGTGGGTAAAATTCTCGAAAAGACACACTTTGTGCAGGCGGACACACTCAACATGCCGTCTCTATAATATCCATACTCTTTGACCGAAACCCATTTTTTTGCCGAAACTAGGCCGAAACCGAAACCGAAACCGAAAGTTCGGTCGGACACTAAATCGAATGAATAGTTCAGGTACCGCATAAGGAACAAACAAAGAAACATTCATTTTTATATATATTAAGTTAATATTGTGTTATTTTAGAGCTGCAGTATACTGTGTCCATCCGAGGGTCCCTTCAGCTGATCCTAAACCGGTTCATCTATAACCTGTTTAGCAAGAGCGGAGGCGGCAAGGTGCGGCGGTGGCGCTGTGTGGACTACAAGGTGCAGCGCTGCCCCGCTTGCACCGTCACCAGCGGGGACATGGTGGTCAAAAGGTGACACTCTATACACATAACCTGTTGCACCTTAAATGCTCCTCTCTCTCTCTCTCCGATGGCCCATATCGAGCTTTGGCCTCCTGCAACTTTGGCCTCCAACTCCTCCTGTCCTCAGCGGGTGACTTCCAGTTTGTTATCTGGAGAAGCTGTGCTGCATCTCTCCTTATCTCGTCTTCCCATCTCAGTCTGGGTCTTCCCACTTTTCTCCTTCCACCTGGGTGTCCAGTCATAATTCTTAAAATGCTCCTAGCTTACTAAAATATATTTTATTCACCTTTGCAGGGAAATAAGACATATTATACGCTAATATTTTTATTTCCTGTAGTTTTGACTTACCATATTTATTTTATCTGTGAACAAGTGTGCCACCATTGTGGAAGCATCATTGACCTTGCAACGGTCTTCTTGTGTTTCTTTATGTCATATTATTATGTTCACTATGACACCTGTTTCGGCCACGATGTTTTACAGGTCAAAGTATTTCACTTACATGAAATAACAATAATTTGTAGGTGTAAGGAATAAACACTTACGGGAGCCAAGGTGAGGATTTCTCCAATTGCGATACACTGTATTTTTTCACTCCGAAATGATAACTTTAAATTGCGAGACGCAAATTGTATTTGTATCAAATTGTACGCGAAGTACAAAAAACATCAGATGCGATTGTTTGCGATTTGCGATTCTGGCGAACTCTCTTTCTTGGCTAGTGAACATAGAGTCTCGCCGGGCACGGGGAAAGGTAGAGGGGTGTTTAGCTTTAGATTTATTTATTCAACTATTGTATATAAAATGAGAGATAAAAAAACATTTCCCTGGTTATAAGTATTCTAGGGAAATAAAATATGATGAATATGCAATTTGAGATTTTAACTGCCAAAAGTATTACATCATGATTTATTTTTGGTTTAGTATGCCGTTTTGCACTACCTCCTTCTTTAGCCATCGTTTCGGACAACATTACAGTTTCCATCTTTATATATCTGCCCCAATAATAAATTACAATGATATAAATATATAAACACATCTGGTAAGACAGTATATTTAAAAAACACATAATTTTGCAAAAGTCAAATAAGTTATTAAGAAAATAAAATCAGCTGATAGCAGGCCGTGCGAAAATTGACTATCGGCACGTGACAGATGTATTAGTTTGGGGGAGCTTGGCGCTCCAAAGGTTAAAGGCTATCTATCACAATGTATTTTAATATGCTTATTTTTCTTTTTTCAGAGTAAATTTGCACAATCATCCATTCCACGACTCTAAAATACTGGGAAAAATTAATAAGAAAGCTGTTTTCTCTGCAATAAGGTCTGTTCGCAGCAATGAAAAAAAGTCTCCAGAATGAGGAATGAGAGATTAATCTACATATTTGTGACATACTCTGGCTAACCCCACGGTGCAAAGTAGAACCACAGTTTGTTTGATGTATAAATAAATGAGCAATAATTAAGAAATTAATTATGGTTTATTTCCTGATTTCGCTGTGGACAATCCCTCCTTGGTGGCTTTAAGTAAATGCAATACAAATAATGAAATAGTAGTCATCTGATAAAAAATATTGAATATAACTTATATTTGTATTTTGAGTATATATAATGCATACTTTTATTATGGATTTTCATTTCCAACAGCTTGGAATAACCAAGATAACAAAATTTCATGTAGCATCAACCGTTGATACGAAATTTGAATAATGACGAGTCATACCTACTCTGCTGGTAGCTCACTTCAAAATCAAGAGTTTTATTTGGCAACGCAAGAAAAAAATTGTTCTTCATTTGTTAGACTCAACTGTACCAAAACAGAAGAGACGTACCTGACTTACGTCCGCTGTTTCTAACTTTTAAATCGATTCATCTGAGGCCGCGATCAGCCAAGCATTTTGTAGGGTAGCGCTCGATTTATGTTGTCCCCAAACATCTTATGTTATCTGGCCTCGCCCACTTTCATAGACAATAAAATGACATCAAAGTAAGAACTTTTGAAGTTAAATTAATATTATAGAGTTAATTGTTGTATTTATTATAAATACACGTAATTTATTTAAAATATTTTTATCCATAAACTGACATTTTATATTTTTTAAACAAACGTATATAAAATAAAGTGTCAGCTTTACCGTAGGTACTGGACTTGACACTTGGCTTGACGAATATTCGAAAACGACATAGTTTTTCGCATAAATTAACCGTTTTTCGTCTCTGCTCCGCACGCATCCGAACTTCTCAATCCATATTAATTAAAATTATAATTGGTAAACGCAATACAACAGAAGTGAAATGAGCGCGAAACTGTGTCTTCTGTCAAAGTGATATGTCATCGACCATTGTTTTCGCGGTATTTTTTCTACTCTGTTGACACTTTTAAGAACTAGTCCAAAACTGAGGCGGCCGAAACGAGTCCACTAGTCCGGCTTCCTTAGGTTAAGATAAATGCTTAAGCGATACTTGTGTGTTGGAAAAAGCGTAGTTGTGCACTAATCAATTACTAAGACAAAATTTTGACTTAGTAATTGATTAGTAGGATTGGGAACAGTGGCCGTTACCCAAGTAACTCCTGATTAATCCTGTTTTTGGTTGTAAAAAATGCACATAACATTTTGGTCTCATCATATTTTTTTTAAAAGTTTTTTTTTACACTAAAATCAATTAAAAAATCTGTAGGGATTGAACAAAGGGTGGTTGGGGAAATGGGCGGTTACTTGGATGAGTGACCAGTGACGACACGTAAAAGATTTTTTTTCCTTTTAGAAAAAAAAAACAATAAAATATGTTGGTGACGAAAATATAATTTTATGTTTACACAAAATAATGTCAGTAATCACTGGTTGTGTAATGTAATCAGGTCTCCCTGTTTAAGTAAATTTCTTCAAAATCAGGATGGCAAAAATGTTGTTCAAGACAACACAGTAACATAATCAGGTTTTATGATTTCTGTTTGAAAGAACAGAGTAAAATTATATCAAATGTAAATGTTTATTTTCTTTTAAATTATGAATATTATGTGAGGCAAATGTGTGATAAATTAAATTTTTTTAATGAAATAATGTTTTCTTAATTTTTTTGATTACTTGCACATTACTGTTTTTTCGTTGTTGATTAAAAAACTACAATAAATATTTATTTATAGATAAATTTTCTTTTATTTCTTGGCTGAACCTCTCCGGCAAAAGGTGGGTGGAAAATGGGGGAGCGAATGCTTCTCCTCACCCTTACCGTTAATTATAAACTGAACATTACAAAATTTTTACACACCAGATTTTCAGGTCCGGGTTTAGTTTTTCCCATAGGAAAACCTAAACCCTTTCATACTCTTTTCCATATAAATGATCATCTAGTAAATCCACGTTATGCAAGTGTATTATATAAGTATAATTAATACAAAACAATACAAGAACAACACGTTAATCTACCAAACTATTAAATGGGAATATAATTCACCGACTCCAGATATTTTCATATCAGAGGGTTCGGCTCGGTGGAATTCGTAATTTGACCGATAAATCCTACAGATCCCTCAATTTAAATATTTAAAAAATCTTTCGTAATTCCTACATGTATTTAAAATGACTGATTTTGGCTTTTTTATATACAAATTCTTTGACAAATCTAATATGCCAAAATTTTTAATGAGGGAGCTAGGTATAATATAATATATTTATTATGGTATAATATAATATATTTATTATATATAGCTATCTTATAATATTTTTATTTTCTTTTGTTCTTTGAAAATAAAATGAATATGTACTTACTTTTTATGTTTAATTTTAACACCTTAAATCTAGAAATGTGATTATTGTAATACCCAAGCACAGGCTTTGCCATGTATTTTTATATACTGTTTCTACATGTACAGGTAAATAATTGTAAAGAGACCCTTGTGTAGTGGTTGTACTGGATGAAAATAAATTTGTTTTGTTAAGGAAGATGAAAAATTTGACTAAAAAACATAAAAAGAACATTGTCGAATTGAATTGCGAGCCTAAATTTAAACAGAATTGATAATTAAATACTACACTATGCACCCAGTATCTTTGGGCATTTACAGGGCAAGAGGGAACTGCGGGCGAGTGTTCCAAAACAGTTTTTCCTTTTTTGAAACCTTCATACCATCAGTATCAAATGCAGTGGCGGTTTTCCCTAATGTGCGTTTGTGCGGCGAACCCCCAAAAGATGAGAAAATAAAACAATCTTGTTGTATAGTTAATATAAGCGCATCACAGAAAGCTCTACATTAAAATTCCGTCTCTAAAGCGCGCGCCACCGAAAAATACGGTATCTATTCCCATTTTGTGCGCGTTGCGATCCGCACACATTTTTCCGTACGAAAAAATCATAGCCGATACAAATCACTGTGATGGGGAATGGACAAAACTACGCAGAATTAACCCAGCTTAGTGCGCTGATCACGAGTCAAGATGTCACGTGACCTCCGAACTTTGACGAGTCTCACCGATGCGAAGCCCGAGATTGTCGCAGGGTGACCGGCTGACGGTAGACTTTTGCACCATACGGATGCAATTTAGTCGAGTAGCGAGTATATTAGTAACTAAACGTGCCCGAACACCACAATTTTAGTAGAGTAGGCTAGTCAGCTCTTTAGTAGATTGAATCCATTTGGTTCTATTTTTTCGGCGAGTAGAGTCCCCTTCCACGCGTTCCTGCGCACTGACATGCGCAATTCATTCGTAGACGCAGACACGCACGATATGTCGTCCCGTTGGAGTGGAAATGCTACTCAAAAATTCTTTGTTTTTGCTGCTTTTAATCTATTTTCGAGTCCATAGTTTTATTTTCATCTCACTAATTTATTCTTCTACCTCTTCTAAAATAAGCATTACAATCAGCTTATTTAGCGTATTTACTTGATTGCGTTGCAGCCCGTCATGTCGCAACACGCCGCTTACTAATGAACTCTACTTGACAGCAGTGCAAACACTTTTTGGTGAGTCAAGTAGCGAGTATTCGCCACTCGACTTACTACTTGTCAGGTGCGAACAAGGCATTAGCGCAGTTGCACTTTGGTATTCCACCAGGACCTCAAAATATTACTCGTTGGATTAATTTATTTGTGCCAAATTTATAAAAGCGATGGTTCCATGTCTGGTCGTAATATGGGATCTCACCATCTGAATTCTCATAATAAATTTACTTCCTTAAATGATAATTCATCAGCATCATAGCTTATCTCGGTAACGATTCAGTACAAACTTCCTCGGAATATACTTTTTATTATGTAATTACATATTTTAAATGTCATAATATGCACTTACGTCAATGGCAAAGTATGTTAAATATTAATATTCTTAAAATTACAATTCTCGGTTTTAATCACAATCGTTCTTATTTATTATCATGATGAATTATGACAATCTCTACGGCCGTATTCTTAGACCAACATTACGAAAATTCATATTACTAAAAAGTTGCCACTGAGTAGACCGGTCACCCTATTTTATAGCTTTATAATTTTTTTAATTTCTTGGGTTATGGCAATACTCAATCTGTCAAAGTAAAATACCAAACCAGAAACCAACCTATAAATGTCGGAATTTTGATTCCCTACTACAAATATTTAGTGTATATTGTGAAATACAACAAAATACGATGTTTCGGTGTTTTTTAAGAAGCTTTAATACTCCAGCTATTCGTAGGTTCACTACAGGAAATAAAATGTTGACTGTGATGCCTCCCAAAAAGGATAAACCGGTCACTAGAAGAGGGCCGATTACATGGAGGAGCGCGGGAATCACAGCTGCTATCAGCGCTGGTTTGGTGGGCTTCATGGTGTATGTCAAGAATGAAAAGGACACGGCTATTGCAAAAGAACGCAAGCGCCAACTCGGAAAGGCCTCAATAGGCGGCGAGTTTGAACTAATAGATAGTGAGGTAATACGTCCATTATAATATCATTTTCTTATCTTTCGATAATAAATATTATCCTGAAATAAGTGCCGGTTAATTCTCTTTCAAGTAGAATACCGGTCGAAAGTTAGGACATGACTCCCAGATATATGGATGTTTCAATTTGACATATTTCATCATGTTATAAAAAAGGATTTTTCTGTATTCACAGTACTACTTTACATTAGATGCTAATGAATGCTTTACGATTTCAGTCAAAACTTCGCTCCAGCAAAGAATTTATTGGGAAATGGCTCCTGATTTACTTCGGCTTTACACACTGCCCAGATATTTGCCCTGATGAACTTGAAAAGATGTCCGCCGTCATTGATATGCTGGGTATGTCCTAAACACCATAAAAATAATTTACTTCCGCAACTTCACCTTGGTTGGTGGATCTTACTTTTAATGTCATATAGAACATTGATAAATAAATAAGTAAATGCCAATTTTAATATGCAAGTATTTTTCAGATAAAGAAAAAAATATTCCTACAATCCAGCCTTTATTTATTTCCGTGGACCCAACAAGGGATTCACCCAGTGTAGTTGGAAAGTGAGTATGATTAATTCTATATGAAATTAAGTATTGTCCGCTTTATCATAATTTTCAAATGTTTATAATATGAATGTTTCTGTAATTATTACCTTAAGGTACGTGAAGGAGTTCTCCAGCAGATTGCTGGGTCTAACGGGAACCGTGGAACAGGTGGAGAAGGCCTGCAAAGCTTACCGAGTCTACTTCAGCGCTGGGCCTAAGGATTCTGACCAAGACTACATTGTAAGTACTCACTCACCTTTTTAATGGCCCTCAATATTAAGTAACCATCACATGGGTAGGTAGAGAGGACTGGTCGTCAAACAACTCGGTCTTGGCACACAGTCCTTGCTTCGTTCAATCACTACTAATTCATGCATTATTGTCTCATTCCTACCCATTATTCTGACTCTTGACATGGCCTGACTCAAGTATTTGGTTTACTTGATTGTGCGATGTCTTTCTCGGATGTTCCCGACTTCTACTATTCACATTTGCTTCGTATGTTCTCCTTACACTCTTCATTAATTCACTCTACAATCCCAAACCATCCAAGTGTCCCTTTATGTGATTGTATCAGCCTTGCACTATTTGCAAATCTCCACATTTGGAGATGTGGAGCGAATTTGGAAGCAATCCAAATTTAGTCAGTCTTTAAAGATTGCCGCGCTTCCCAGACCGTCTTGTCAAATTTATTTATAACTAGCGGATCCGGCAATGCTTCGCTATTGTCTTCCTCAGGCAACCCGACTTCTTCTACCATTCAAACCTTAACCTCTAGTTGGCCGATTGATCACCGATTTTTGGAAGCGATTTTGTCCCTTATATATAAAGAAATTGTATCAAGAACAAGGTCAGAATCGCTTGGGCCATTCTCGTTCTCGATGTAACGAAATACTGCATAGCGTCTAGCCTCTCGGAATAATTTTAATAAATTGTCAATGATGCGGCGGGCAAGAAAGATGGCCAACAAAATGGCCGCCGCGTCAAAATATGGACAGAGTTGGTTTAGAAACTATATTCTTTCATTGTTTTTGATATAACTTCATTGTGGAAAGAATACATTTCAGGCATTATCAGAAAGATCGTTTTATCTACATTATTTTCATGTAACTTTTGTAATATATCACAAAAGAAATGTTATAAATATTGGATTCGTATGAAATGTCAAATTTCTTACGTCGTAGTGAAAAAATATATTTTTCCTATGCTGGCTTAAGCTTATGCAGGCTCACGAAAACATTAAAATTTTAAAATGAAAATGTAACATTTGATAAAATCCTTGTATATTTTAGGTGGACCACACCATTATCATGTATCTGGTGAATCCAGACGGAGAGTTTGTGGATTATTACGGCCAAACTAAAACTGCAACTGAAATGATGGAGTCCATCATCATCAACATCTCCAAGTATGAGAAGTTGACCAACCCCAGCTGGTGGTGATAATACGCAGTCATTCTAACATTAGTTTACTTTATTTTAAGTTCTCGACGCTCGATGTGTAAAAGTTAAAACTATCTGTCAACGTAAAATATATTTTTATGAATATGTTTAGCCCGTGAATATGTGCATGTATTTATTTTCAATTAGAAATACACAACTAGCTTAAATATTAATCCTACCCAACTTTTTATATACAGTGTTCTCACTAATCCGCCACCCCAAAATCCGTGTTCAATTGAGCATTTATACAGAAAAACAGCGTTTTGTGAAAAAGTGTATTATTAGTGAAGGCTACTGAATTTGATATATAAATACCGATGAATTATAGAGCTTTTTTTTGTGCTTTCAACTAGTAAAAATAATGGCGGATTATAGTAGTTGTCGGATAATCGAGCGGCGGTTTACTGAGAGAGTACTGTATAAGATGTTGTTAATTAGTAACATATAATATATGACAACTGTTGCAATGTAATGATAATTATATTATTTTGACAGTGCAATTTGAATAAAAGCAGGTAGTAGCAAACAATGTTACATATCGTGGGGTAATGGCTACAACTGGGTAACTACGAAATCAGCGTTTTTGAGTTACAAACTAAAAACTCTATTTCCTCATCTATGAATGCTACAAAACAGAAAAAAATCATTACAAGTTGTAACGCCGAAAAAAGTCATAACGCATTGGAATCACCAATTAATTCGAATATGTTTTTTTTTACTATCTCCAAAAAACGGTATTTCAACTAGTGTACTTTTGTACTTTCCATGTGGCTGGTTGTAGTATTAAAAATTTGTGGAATTGCTTAGTTGTAAATAAAATTTTTTTTAAATGATTAGGCATTTTCTTACTTCCAAAATATAAGTATCACGGTTCCCAAAACATCAATCTACAATTTAACATTACTTATCAGTATAAATATACAACAACCGATTTATCAGATTGATTACCATCTTGTAATTTAATTTTCCAACAAAGCTGATGTCAGAGTTACCTAGTTGTAGTAATTACCCTACAATATGTTTGAACTGATAAACACTTTTTTTAAACATTGTGCGCTAGATTCTTGTTGGTGAACTAAAAATAAAACTTATAATTTCTCTACAAAAACATTCATAAATACAAATGATTGAGGATGAAAGCTAAGGTATTATAAATACCTAGATAGTGAAGTATGATTGCATTAGACTGGGATTTATAATTTAAGAATAATTCATTATTATTACTTGTATTTTTTTTTTTTACCATGTGGGGGCATTTGTTGTGTTTAGGTGTGTTGAAATAATAAATAAAAATAAAAAAGTTGTGTTAGTAATTTTTGTGTTGAATAGTTTTTTAATATCGTTTGAGATCTCTAATATTGACAAGGAGAAGTAAAAAGGATAAGTTCGGTTTTTGTTATATAGCATTAACGGACTTATAATATGTGCTTCTGTCGCATGTATGTATCTAAATAATATGTACATAATAATTTCATTTTATAAAAATACAGTTAATCTTTAATAAAGTTTATTTCATATAAATTTTCTACAGATAGGAAGTTGAGTAGAACACAAAATGGCACCTAGCTGAGTTGGACCTAAATTATCCACAGAAAACGGGTTAATCACAAATCTAACCTATTTTTCATTAGTCGCATTGGCTAGCTTGATATTAGATATGGGCAGATTCATTCACACTAGATTTCAGTCTGATTCACCACATTCAGTGAATTCATTAATTTCATTTTGAATTTGGCTGAAAACAACCAAAAAAAATTCCATCAGTTATGAAAAATACTCTCATGTACTAGGAATTCATAAGCATAACCGAATTGATTTCTTTTGGGTCTTTTACACCCATGACTAAATGATGATAATATCACAAAAGACAATGTGCAGTAGGAGAACAACTTGGTGAAATAAATGACTTATTGACTATCACTGGTGAGTTCGCTGATGGTGACCTGACTAGGAACAAGATTTCCGGTGGTAAAGCGCAGTAGAGTTGGGTCGATCTGAAACAGTTTCTCCTGCGACATGTGCGTGTTTGTGATGATAGTGCCGATGTTGCCACCGGCGTCAGCCGTCAAAGTCACCATTTTGACATCGTTAGCTGTCTGCTGACGAATAATACTGACTTCTCCATTCGTGTTTGCCACGGCGACAAAATTAAGAGTATTACTTGATAGGGAGAGGGCGCTCCCGACGTTTATGGCTTGAGCCTCTTGTAGGGCCATATCGGAAGATTCTAGTTTGATATCTTCTTGGAGGAGAGGTTCGCAGCTTCCTTTGGTGTCTTCGGGTAATTCTTTGGGCATGTTTTTGAGAAGTTTTCGCAGTTCAGGAGCGGAGGGCTCTGGCAGGTCTGTGAGGGAGGCTATGTCGGTGACTTTGTGAGAACGGATGAGGTGTCTTTTGAGGTAGCTTGAGGTGGCGCAACCCTTTCGGCAGATTATACAGATGAACGGTCTCTCTCCTGAAAACATTTCATACAGTCAAATTAAAATTACATTAATAGCGTACAATTTCAATTGAACTCCCATTGGTATGATTGGCAGCGATCTTTCTTGAGGTGTTATTCCATTAGTAAGTAGTGATTTTGTGATACCTGTGTGTATCCGGGTGTGTTGCTGCAGCTGGCCCGGGGTGGTGAAGCCCTTGGAGCAGACGGAGCACACGAAGGGCTTCTCGCCCGTGTGGGTGCGCATATGCGCCGTCATATCGTGGCGGGCAAATCTGGCAACACCAAACAAAACAAAAAAGGTGAGGTTATATCATATTACTGGTACGTAGAAGTTTAGTGTTGTTGTGTAAGGGTGCCTAAGAGTTGATTACTCCACATTGTTTGTGTTTCATTATGTTTGCGGGTTCAAGCCTTTGCTAGCTAGGGCCCAATTGTTTCTCAGAAACTTACGTGTTGCAAAATTATCAAGTGGCCATACAGCACCTTTTTGTTTTTTTTTTACATTTGAAAGGTCCCCGTTAAACGCTGATTCTAGGTGCTTCTCAGCTTTTTATTGAATTGTATTAAGCTGACAGGCTTAACAATATGATAGCTGTCCTCTTCTACTGATTACAATATGTTCAAAAGCTGAAACGGACTTAGAATCGACATTAAATGGGGATCTTTCAATTGTCAAAAAAACAAAATGGCTATTTGAAGACAACGCTACTTTTGAATTTCTGCGAAGAACAGAAATTCAAACATATTTCACATGATCGTTCTTTATATAAACATCGCTCAAGTAACGCATTCATTTCTTAACTATTCATAAACAACTCAAAATAATTGTTTTGGGGCGATGTTTATATAAATAAAATGAAGTATTGCGAGCAGATAAAACATCAGTGAATCTAAACACCGGCCAGCGGTACTGAGACTACTGAGTGGTACTTACGTCTGTTTGTGTTTGAATTTTTATATCGAATTGTTTGATCTATGCGCCGTGTATGTTGTGTTTTTTAAAATAAGGATTTGTTTATGAACTTATTTATATTGTATGCAATCTTAAAAATATTTTATTTTTACACGTCGAGAATAAAGATGACATTCTTTCCCTTTGAACAATCACATGTAATTTTTTTAATCAATTTAAAATTCAGGTTTCTGGGCACCATGATAGTTTAAATTCTCTAAAACACGAAACAAAATTCAATATAACAGACTGGAAGCAAATCTCCAAAGAGAAATGTATTTTTTAGGTTAACAACTCTAATGCGTTTTTACACGCTCAAATGCGTTTTTATATTAAACACTTGCTAAAAAAAACTGTTGCGAGATCAGCCTAAAACGAAAAGCACTTAATAATATCGCACTACTCGTCCATTAGTACCGAGGCGGCAGATTTGAAATGAGCTGAAGGGAGAAACCTGACTGGGTGGCTTTAATCCTTACCGAAGATAAACAAATAAATGTAATGAACATATTTCTAGAGATATGAGTAGGGAATTTTTACAAATGAATTTCGATTCTGTATTATGGTTATACGTAATACAGCGAGGACTCAAACCTTGAAACGACTTAAGACGGCTCCCGCGTGAGAGGCAAGCACTAGATGCTGGAGGCCCACTGCCTGGAGGTTAACATAAACTTTAGTCGAACCAACCGGTCTAATTAATTTCATTATCATAATAATCAGCGTCCTCATTAAATTATTAGTGCGACACAACATGGTGTCGGGAATAGGTAGTTAGTTATTGCTTATTTAACAATGGCCCTATTCTATATTTCTTTGCATTAAAAGTGGTGTAGCCTACCTCCTCTCGCAGATCTTGCAGGTGTAGGGCTTCTCCCCTGTGTGGATGCGCTTGTGGGTTGTGAGCGCTGAGGAGCTAGAGAACTTCTTGCTGCAAAAGTCGCAGTGATATGGCTTTTCTCCTGAGGAACACCACAACACATCATTATATAATGAACTAGCAAACTTCAATTTGTCAGCAAACAATGCAAGATCCATATTTGACAAAGATTTTAAATATAATCTTAGGACAAGTTACAAGGTCACAAAGCTAAGCAGTTAACGTCAATGTGTTGGGCAGACTCCTGTGTGATCATTCTATAGGGAATTTTAAATGGCAGGAACATTTATGATACATTGCTCAGCATCCTGCCAGCAAGACCTTGAGTGCTTCCGGAAGGACGCAACTTTTTTCATTTATAGTTCCATTATCCTATTGAATATAAGGTTCAAATTTGAATGAAAATTAAGAGTATTTCTTTCTCTTTCATACTGCATAGAAAGCAGTTGCCTAGATTGACAGATCTTCAGTCAACACGCGATGGTCTTCGGCTATACACGAGGGCATCGCCTATGCACCTCCGCAACACATTTCAACATGGCGGACGCACTCAAGGTCACAGTACTGCGCGAAGGACCAGGAAGGTCTACAAAAAGAGCTTCCAGCAGGACGAACCTTCGGGCAATCTATCATGATTGTCTCTTGCTGAATCTGAAAAGGTACTGACTGGTGTGTGTGCGCATGTGAAGGGAGAGGTTGGAGGACTGCACGAAGGCGTTGCCGCAGACAGAGCAGATGAAGGGCTTTTCTCCGGTGTGGGTGCGGATGTGGGTGGTCAGGGTGGACTCATGCTTGAATCTGAAAAGAATAAAAGACATTAAGTAAAAATGAGTTTGATGTCTAAATGTGTGTACGTTGTATTGTCATCTTCTAATGTAGTTAGTAGTACCTCTTGTCGCAAGTGGTGCAAGCGTGCGGCTTGAGGTCGCTGTGTATCTTCATGTGGGAGTTGAGCAGGCGCGAGTCAATGAAGCCCTTGCCGCACTCAGAGCAGATCCACGGCCGCTCGCCCGTGTGCTTGCGCTCATGGATGTTCAACGAGTGCCGGTCAAAGTAGCTAAGATTGGAAATATAACATTTAAATACTGATTTCAGGAAAAATACCATAGTTGATATTTTTTATTTAAAAATAAATGGAAGGCACTGTTTTCAGTTGATCACAATTTCTTTAAAAGCTAAAACAGACCAAGAAACAATGTGGACCGTACTGGGTGCTGAACACAGTGCAGAACACTTGCCAGGTTTGTCAACTCTTCAGAGAAGAAAGAATCAAGAAGTCTGCCAACTTAAGCAACTCTAACTGTGATTTGTACATTGATAAATAGTCATGGTAAGTCTCAAGAAAAACTCTGTGTATTATTTACCTACCACGGTGGTATAACCAACCATTAAGTGGTCCTAGAGAGAACTCATAGGTGACATCATCTTTCTGGTATTCTCTTCCTCTTTGCAACAAAATATCAAAAATTCAAAATAGCACTGATCGTATATCTGATGGTTATCACATGTGAAGAGAATTTGAAACAACCCAAACATAATGTCCAAATGATTATCAAGATAGTGTTGATACGACTACCTGTCTACAGCAGCTCCTCTATATTATTGTCAACTCATACTACCCTGTAGTGTCTTGGTATGTATATCCACCAGCTGTCACTTGTAAAATGATTGTTAACTGGAGTGGTTGAATAAATTATTTGTCCCAAATAAATAAAGTTTAAGAAAGGTAAAAAAAAAATTCATTGAGACTTTATACGTATGCATATTACATTTTTTTGAGTTCCCGCGAATGTATTTAAAGTTTATAAAATGTTTAAATAAATAATTATGTACTAACCAAAGATTCAAAATCATCATTGAGTGCGCAATGTGAAAAAAAAAATTTTTACAGGAGAGTAAAAAAAAATTATTTTTGCAGGAACATGAAGGGAGACTTCCATCTATTTTTATTTTTTGCGTATATTAAGAATCATTATTAATACAATTGTTTGGAGATCTACCTTCATTATTCTGCTTCAAAATTAGTTTTTTTCACGTTATTAACTTGTAACCCAATCCCGAAAAATTTGGCATCTAACCCTAACCCGCCCCGTATTCGTTTGCTGAGACACAATTGCATCGACTCTAGAAAGGAATTTGTCCCAATTAAACGAAATGGCGTCCTAGATAACCGAAGTAAATTAGTATTATGTTGTTTCTTAATTTTTTTAATTTAATATCGTTAATATATTTCAATTTTTACATTTATAGAAGATACATGCTAAATATATGTAAATATAAAATAGGTGTAGATTACTTTTGTAGTCCTCCTCACTAGGAGATCATGTGCCGAGGGGGACTTCCATTTAATTTCTGTTCCTTGAGTTTTGTCTCAAATAACCGGCTATCCCAATAAACCGGGCGGAATCGACTGTATTGCATTATCGTGTTATAATTCCTCACCACAATATAACAGACATGATTTATATTACAGACGGAGTAACAACTCTCTAACTTACGCCTTTCCACACTGGCTGCAGACGTGTTTACGTTCACGCGTCTCCCCGGTGTGGCGGCGGAAATGCCGCGTGAGCGATCCCATCTCCGGAAAGCCCTTGTGACAGATGCGGCACTTGTGTGGCTTGTCCGATAGGTGTGTTCGAACATGGCGCTTCAGCTGCATGCTGGCTGGAAGGGAAACGTTCTGTTTTATTATTGAAATATATAGTATTCAGTACGATGATAATCATTGAGAAAATTGAATAACCATTAATAACATGTTCTGTATATTTTATGCATCATCGTAATTTGACTGCCCATAAAACGGGATTCCTCCTAGTTGGGCAGTCAAAACACTTAAATAATGTATAATATAATATGTATAATATTTTACTATATAAAAAAAAAGTATTACTTCCTACATCACAAAATAAATCTTAAGAATTAAAGTATACCATGAACTCGAATACTGGAGAACCTAATAGAGTATGAAACCATTGTAAGGTACTGTAGGTTCTGAAAACTGCAATGGACTGGCCAAACAGGATACCCAGTGGAAGTGACCCGGAGGAGAATCCAGTGGAAGTGACCCAGAGGAGAACCCAGTGGAAGTGACCCAGAGGAGAAGGTGGATTGACAAGGTGGATTTTTTAAGAAAGAAACATTCCTGGGTTACGAATAACTTGGCAATATTTGAAAATCTCCTACTACCTTCTCAGTAAGCCGAAAACGTTGCTTTTGTCCTGATGGAGGACTCAGCCAGCAGAGGAATTATTGAACTCCATTTTATAATATGAATGAACTACAATGACTGTGCTATGGTATTATTTTCAATTAATAACAGATGTTTTCTGTGTTTATTTTTTAAGGCTACCACAGAGAAGAAGTGAAGACCCCAAGGCAAGAAGTTGTTAACTTACATTGAAGGCATTCTGAGATATTTAGACTTTTGCGTTTTGCCTTATAATTTTTTACTTGAATGTCATATACAATGTACTGATCCTCCATGGTGTAGTAAACAAACCAAATTTACATTACATCTAGTAATATTAAGTAGTTTTGCAGTCTAAAAGTTAAAATAAACACGATTTCTACAAAAAAATGTAGTTAACATGTTCATGCCATTTAGATATCTACAGGGATAGGTGAGGAAGATACAGAATTGAAAGGCAAGAACATGTTATATTCTTGTTGTCTTATTTAATCAAACAAATTAAACATTTTTTTAAATATTATAAAGTAAATAAATAATAATTATTTTTGAAAAGAAAAGGTAGCAGAGCATATGAGTAAATTTTTTTTTTTGAGACTGAAAAAATCCACAAAAAACCTCATCCAGGTATGATATCAATTTTTGGATATCATTCCATGTGGCCGCATCAATTTCTTTGTTATCTCTCTCTTTTGATGACAGCATTGGAAGATTCTCTTCCAGTTTTGGTGTACTACAAGATTTAAGACTTTTTTATAATTAACGTAAGAATCACCTCTCATCCTAACTAACTAACTAACGAACACCATCACGCCGTTTCCCCGCATTAGTGAATTCGCCGGCCAAGTAAACTAGCCCCGTGTCATTGATGCTTTATTTACCTGGCAGGTTAACTAACTATCACGCCGTTTTCCCGCAGGGGTAGGCAGAGAGGACGGACCGCCAAACAACTCGGTCTTGGCACACAGTCCTTGCCTCATTCACATTCATACATCTTCTCATACATACTCTTCTATTATTCTGACTCTTGACATGGCCCGACTCAAGTATCTGATTTACTTGATCGTGCCACATCTTTCTTGGGCGTTCTCGGCTTCTTCTACCATTCACATTCGCATCATAAATTCTCTTTACACTCCTTTCTTCATTCATTCGCTCAACATGCCCAAACCATCTAAGCGTCCATTTCTTAATCTTACATATTACGCTCACATCAGCCTTGCATTCTTTTAGGACCTCCACATTCCTCACACGATCATGCATGGTTTTACCATACATACGCCTCAGGGATCTCATTTCTACAGCATTCAGTCTACTTTCATCCTTTCTCTGCCAGTTCCATGCTTCACTGCCATACATCAGGGTAGGTACCAGTACTCCATTGTGGACTGCTAGCTTCGCTTCTGTGGACAACTTTTTGTTGGCTCCAACGGCGTTCAATCCTCCATTAATGGAGTTACCTGCATTCACCCTTCTTTCAATATCTCTATCAGCCTTCCAATCTCTCGTAAACATACTTCCCAAATATACAAACTCATCCACCTGCTCCAAATATGCTCATCCTAGCGTCCCGCACTATTTCTCTTGCTCGCCCTCTAAGCCCTCTGAAACAAATTAATAAGCATTACAATAAAAAATGCTTGACTTTTAGACAGAAAAACACTAAAACAAAAATGCTTCACCCACTTTCAAACTACTCCTAACCTCAAACTACTTTATGGACAAATTAAGATAATGCTAATGTTTTATACAGCTTACCTGATTCTGTGATCAATTGTTGACAGAGTTTCACCATTTTTCACCTCTGGAACTCATTTTCAATGATTTTTAATTAAAAAACACGCACTGCAAAACTTTTGAAAACGACTAAGGTAAACGTCAAAGTGAGTTAACTACAGAAATCTCAACCAATGTAGATGGGAAGAAGTTGTTAATTACAGAATTACGGCAAGAACTTGTTATCTTTGTAGTTAACAAGTTCTTGCCCTAATTTTATCAACTTAATGTCACAGAAACACGTAGTTAACATGTTCATCACATTGATTTAAGCATGTTCTTGCCGTTTTAAGCTCTGGCATAGTGTTCATTGGAAAGAGCGTATGCGAATTAGTTTAGAGAGCATTCTAACTCATTCTTTACGAAAATGTAAGTTAACAACTTCTTGCCTTGGGGTCTTCAAGTCTTTTTCGCATAAAACAATTGGAAAATGAAATCAATGTTTTCGAAGCATGTACTAGGTTTCCTTATTCCCATCGTCGTGCAAGGTAAAATTTATCTAAACTGTGAGACATAAATTCTTATTGCAGAGTTTTGTCAGCCAATATATCATTAGTATTTTTTTTAATTAAATGAAGACAATAATAGCGAAACTCAATCGAAAATCTGAAAAGAAAAAACCAGAAAAAGATACGGTCACATCTAGGACTCGAACCCAGGACCTTAAGTTATCTGTCTCTTGCGATTCTTTTCACGTCGGTAATGTAAAACTTTAATAAATATTAAAATACGTAGTGAGGAGTTCGCAAGGTTTTTACCTTATTTTTTGGCTTTTAACCTGTCGAATGACGCTAAATGCTAAATGATATTTCGAAAAACCACGCGTACCTTAATGACTTCTGGTCAAATAGCCATACAAAAACAAAGGAACTGTTATTTTTTGCGATTGTTTTCTGTTTACCAGATAATGTATCTTATTATTCATATATATTACAAGATAATATCGTTACAGTTTTCCCAGAATAACTCACTTTAAAAAATTCTCCCATTCGGCAAACAAATATCAAAAAGTTATATTTTTATACGAATATGAACTGATTTTATTGTTTCTACACAAACCTGAATATACATCCTACAAGAAAACCAACAATTCTAAGGTGTTTTCGAAGAATTTATTGCAGATTCACCAGTTTGCGGCTTGTACTACGAGTTTCCAGACACCGTGTTCACACTGGAAATGCTACAAACAGGATAAAGCCAGGGACATACACAGCGTTAAAAGCGCCGGCGTTATTTGGCTTGGCCTACTTCACCGTATCGCTCGCCATACATTTGGGATTGGAATGCATGGCGAGGAATATGCTGAAATAGGCCAAGCCAAATAACGCTAGCGCTTATAACGCCGTGTGTGTCCCTGGCTTAATGATAATGTGAAAGACTTGTGCTGATAGAAATATAAAGTATGAAGAAAAGCTGACTGACTGTGAAACTCTTTATTGCAATGGCGGCAAACCCAGCGACCGAGGGCGCTCTCGTGCACTGAGGAGTGTATGGCGAGGTCGCCCTGGCAGCCAAAGGTCAGGTGGCACAGCGGGCACGGCACCCGGAAGCCCTCCGTCTGCTGGGACTGCTCCATGCTCATGCTGTCCGGCGGTTGCGAGGGCTTGGAGTGCTTGCGCACGTGGCGTCGCAAGTCGCCCGACTCTATGAAACCCTGCACATTTAAGGAAATATAGTGAACTTCACGAGAAGAGAGTTAAAGCAGAAAAAAAATTATAATATATTCCTGACAAGGTTCCCAGATAAAAAGTTTCTCTGATTCCGGTATTGATGAAATTTTGCACACTTTCAAAATAAAAGGAAGGTCACTCACTATCTACTTGAGATTTCGAAAAACTCTGTATAAAGGTCGGGCTAAAGTCTAAGTATAACAAAAAATTTTACAAGAAATCAATAACAAATTTGGGAAGAGCAACGATTTCATAAAAGAAAAATTCTCACTCACTTTTCGGCATATAGTACATTGGAATGGTTTCACATCTAGATGAATTCTTTCATGACGGTTCAATTTACGTTGATCTGCAAAAAACATTTTGTTTATTAGTTTATTAGGACATCAATAAAAGCAATGTTTTCTATTGTGAGATGATTGTTATTAAAAAATAAAACAATTGATCAAATACTTGAAAATCCCTTTCCACAAGAGAAGCATTGAAAGTCTAAAGTTTCAGGCTTAGGCTCTTCGGGGGAGCTGAAAAATAAATGTTTAAAAGGGATGAGTAATAAGTTGTTATTTTTTAATATAGATTTCAATACAACACGCTAAAATAATATTTTTCTAACACTGCACCTGTTGTCACAATTATCCAGAAAGTCATCTATATCTTCGACTTTAACTGCCTGCTTGTATTTCAAAGGTTGCGTCACTTTTCTAACTTTTCGAGTTGCTCTATTCTCAGAGCGATCACATGGATTTGGTTTTCTTAAGACTGCAAAGTAAATTATATTTAAATAATGTATATTCTCAGCGTAACTACAAAATCAGTAATACATAAAAAATAATACAAAATGTCTATGTACTAACATTTCTTTTGTTTGTTTCCTCTTCTTTTTAAATGGTGCCTGATGCTTTGGTCTGGGTTTATACTAATTGAGGAATTGTTGGTAATGGTCAAGTGTCTCTTTGGGAATAGGCTTCTGTCATTTTTGGGCAGTGAATTGTCCGAAGAATGCTTAAATAATACTATTGTAGGAGAACAATTATTATTTTTTAAACCCCCTTCTAAATATTCCGGGAATCTGTCGGGTGGGTCTTCTGCTTTTTCTGTATCTGTTTTTGGCTCGTTTTCATCATGGGATTTTTGCCTGAAAACAAAGGAAATACATTAGTTAATAAAGAATGGATTCCATTTTTAAAACATTGCAGCATCTCTGTACATTTAAAATACGTAAATAATTCCATTATATTACCGCATCTACAAACATTGAAAAGATTCAACATAAGTTCTTGAGATATTTAAACTATAAATTGCATATTCCTTATTTTTTTAAAATTGATAAACTAATGTTTTAAGACAAGATTTTTATGCATAGCACAAAGGGTAACAATTATTATAAGCAATAATTATTAGCCTGAAACACTCATCAATATTGAAACCTCTCCCGAGAAAAGATATATGTCGCCGACGGGACTCGAACCCGCACCCCTCTGTTTGCCGGACAGGAGCTCTACCATTGGCGGGATACCTCCTACCCGCCAAATGATTCAATATATACCTAGTGTTTCATTCAACAATTATTGCTTATTATATTTTTTCACCTCAGTTTATCAATTTAAAAAAAATAATCAATATTTGACGAGTTAAAGTATTTTCACCAAAAAATGTAGATGTAATGTCTCGACGCCACCTAGTGAGAGAGTTAGCACTTACATGCCTTTCTCATATAAAAATAAAGTTGGTTGTTTGCAGGTGAAAAAATATAATAAGCAATAATTGTTGAATGAAACACTAGGTATATATTGAATCATTTGGCGGGTAGGAGGTATCCCGCCGTAGCTTAATGGTAGAGCTCCTGTCCGGCAAACAGAGGGTGCGGGTTCGAGTCCCGTCGGCGACATATATCTTTTCTCGGGAGAGGTTTCAATATTGATGAGTGTTTCAGGCTAATAATTATTGCTTATAATAATTGTTACCCTTTGTGCTATGCATAAAAATCTTGTCTTAAAACATTAGTTTATCAATTTAAAAAAAATAATCAATATTTGACGAGTTAAAGTATTTTCACCAAAAATGTAGATGTAATGTCTCGACGCCACCTAGTGAGAGAGTTAGCACTTACATGCCTTTCTCATATAAAAATAAAGTTGGTTGTTTGCAGGTGAAAAAATATAATAAGCAATAATTGTTGAATGAAACACTAGGTATATATTGAATCATTTGGCGGGTAGGAGGTATCCCGCCGTAGCTTAATGGTAGAGCTCCTGTCCGGCAAACAGAGGGGTGCGGGTTCGAGTCCCGTCGGCGACATATATCTTTTCTCGGGAGAGGTTTCAATATTGATGAGTGTTTCAGGCTAATAATTATTGCTTATAATAATTGCATATTCCTGTAGAAAACATTGATTATAACTACATACTAGATAAAATGTTCCTATTAGAACTTTCAGAAAGAAGAATAATCACAGATTTAATACTATTACATAAAATACTGCATTACAAAATTGACTATCCTGAATTGCTTCAATTAATCAATATCCACATACCTAGAAGATCTTGCCGAAATTTACAACCCTTTTATTTTAATAACACCAGGACACTCTCTTATCAAAATTCCGCGATACCGAGGCTTCACAGTCTCGGAAATAAATATTCTGATCTGGGAGATATATTTCACATTAAAAACAATAAGTATAAACACTGTTTATTTCAATTCTTTCATATAATTAGACATAAATAAATGTCTATAATCTCTGCAATTTTTGTTAATATTGAATATCTTTTTTTGTGAAACTTCTTATATGTTTTTACCTATGTATCTAATTTTATTATGTGCATTTATTGTTATATTTTGTTGTAGGTATATGCTTTTGTTTTACTTTTATTTTCACTGTATTATGCTTTCTTTATTGTTTTAATTTAGAATTTTTTTTAAATAACTGTGATACTCATCTATTTAACTAAAATGTAAAAGCCCATAAGGGCGTGTAATAAATAATATTTATTTTTATTTTTTTATTGTTTATTCCAGATCTTGGGGAGGGTGGTGCAATCCCACAAGCTCCATATTATACATAGAACATATTATCAAATTAATATTAAAAATATATATATATATTGTGATATATACTGCACACATAGTAATAAATAAATAATAAATAAATAAATTTAATGATGAAGATGCTGTTGGATTTTGAATTGAGAATATGTTTGGCTCCTGCTGTCATGTCTTTTTCCAGAGTGCCTACCTTACCTATTATTAAAAAACAGAAGAAAGTGAAAAATCGAGTTTTATGTTTGGGCGTGAAAATTATAGTTTTCAAAACTGGTTCAATCATAATCGTCATTTTGTGGTAATTATCTCGAGGTACCGAGGCTATGGATGGACTGTCAAGCTTTCGTTAAAAATAATATAAATTGTGATTGTGCCATGTGCCCAAATTTCTTCCATTAATTTTCACCCATTGCTGTCAAACATCATTGTCGATATTTATTGTGTACAGTTCATTTACAAGTTTATCTGTGCTTTCCGACAGGCACTCGCCAAAGGATAGCTGGAATAGTGAATATATACTGACTCTGGAGTAGTGTCGGAATGGATAGCGTGGGGCTCATCCTTCATGCCCTGCAGGTGTCCCTGGGACACAAGGCACCGCAACATGGATTCGGAGCGCTCACATAGCTGCTTGAACGTGAAGCACTTGCCAACCAGGTCCATACACTCTGCGCACACGCTCTCCGGTAGGCCGTCACCAAAAGATAGCTGGAAATTCATCATCATTTTAAATACTTATATTTGAATTTCTATTTTGTTTTCTTGAATGAATGAATGCAAATCTTGGAAGTGCAAATTAACTCACTTCCCGACATCCGATCGATCGGAAACTCGGCAGATAGACCAGTTGTCGATGACAATGCATTCTGTCATTCTGTACATTTTGTTGCTAGCCGGCCCAAGAGATGGCGCAACTAGGTCGGAAATTGAAAATAGATGTATTAACGTAAACAAACTTTGTTTAAGGGTTGATTTTTACACCCTTTTTTCCAATTCGTTGAGATATCAGGGTTCACAAAGCATAATGGAAATATCCATTTTTATTAGAATATAAGTTTATTCCCACCCCATTGCATACGTTACGCAAAATAGTGTAGGAATAAACCAGGGTTGAGATGATTTAAATCGCAATTAAAATCAAGTGATTTTTTTCAAAAAATCATGATTTAAATCAATACTTTTTACTGCAACCAAATCACGTGCCAATGGACTTCCCCCGCCTAAAATGCCAAGGGACTTCCCCTGGCACGCACACATGTGCAATGCTAAAACTGCTGTTTACATAATTTGGGAATTCCCTGAAATATAAACTCGCGACTGAATGAGTTTTCGCCTGGTCATTCTGTATTGATTAGTGAAAGAAAGTGTGAAGTGAAGACAAAATGCCAGGAAGAAAAAAGATGCTGTATGGGTTCATTATATATTTCAACCAATTTACACAAAACCTTGACAAATTATATACCTAAACCTTCCTCACGAATCAACTCTGTTGGTGAAAACCGCATGAAAATCTGTTCAGTAGTTTTGAGTTTATCGCGAACAGACAGACAGACGTAGCGGAGGACTTTAATTTATAATATGTAGAAATAATTCAAATTAACAACAACAACACTGGTTTTCTTTTACATACACCGACTTCCGAGTTAAAATAGACGAAATATTTAAAAAAATCTGATTAATAAATCAGATATCAAATAAATTCGACTTTTTTGATTTAAAAAAAAAATCACGATTTTTATCAACCCTGGAATAAACACAGGTTGGTGGTAAGTTCTCCTGCACAAGCAACATTTCCCATGTACAATGATGGTAATACGAGGAAGTCAAGTGACAGGACCATAGTAGAGCTATTTTGAGGAAATACCATCTCTACACAGACCATTCAAAAACTGATGATTTATTCAAAATGAGATTAGAATAATTTTTTTGGGAAGTTTATTGCAAGTTATTGTACAATATAGCTGGTGCTGGTGTAATGACTGCATAGCAAATTTGATAAATACTTTAGGTGAATAAAAACATTGTGCGATTTTTCACAGTTATAATTAGAGTAGAACTGTGAAACATTTAAAAAAATCATAGAATTAATTTTATAGAGCTGATAAGCTGCACTATTGAATAAATATGGACTGCCCGCGCCCGTTTGTAAGTTAATAACTTGGTATTATATTTACTTATTTAAATAAAAGTAAACAAACCTGAACTGCGGCAAATGACATCAACATTTCGCCGACGGTTTCCACCTCCCAGGTCTCAAATAAAGAATGCATACTCGGCTTTTCACACAAGCAAGTTCGGCAGACTTTGGAGATGGGAGTTGCATCAATCGATACATATTTATCAAATTCCATGGGAATCTGGATTTCAATCTCCTCGACGGGAATAGATGAACCATCGTTGTTATGATCTAAGCCTGACGTTCCGACTACGAGGATTCGATCCAACCGTGTACCGTTTACATTGATGCTGCTTACCACGGTCGACTGTAAAGACTCATTTAAAGCAGCATTAATATCATTTTCATCCCCCTGGAGAATTATTTCACTCATTTTATGCTACATTTATATATAAATAAACAAATAATTGCGTCGACGCCACGCTTACGCACTTTCAAAGATATAGCGAAAATAAAATGGCGTTTGACAGATACAAGAATGTTGCCACTGAGAAAAATATTAGGTTTGTGCATACTGTTGTCACAAATTGTCAAGTACTTATTACTCTAGAAAAAAAATAGGCCAGAAAACAGACCGGGACAATTAATAGCGTCAAATTATTGTTTGTAATTTCCAGAAAAACAGTTTAGTCAACTAATTTGTCATTAGTGAGTTGGAAGGATGAAGCTTTTTTTAGAGCTCAGTTCGATATTAAAATTGACATAACTACACTCCACTAACTACATTAGCTGTATCCTCAGATCATACATCTATGATCTGTAGCATAATAATTATCTTTGAAATCATATTTTGTAAATTTGTACAAATATCTTCGTCCAGACAGTTCACATAAGCCACAAAATTAGCAAATAAATAATTAAAAAGGCACAATAAAGTGTACCTAAAATGCTAAGCCTAAAAAAACCCAAAAACTCATCTGTGACTTATATTCCGACATCTTATCTTTCTTTTTCGTTGCAACGAAGTTATTGACAATTTTACATTATATTGACTTTCTATATCTGTAGTAGGTAGGTACGAGTTTATAAATTTAATAGCTCTTTTACTCTTAATATCGGTTAAGAAGAATATTTAAATATCATATACTTTGATTACTTTTATTATTTGATTAATTTGTGTTATTTCACAATTAATTAATAAAAATAATATATACTATATTTGCGGCACGTTCCAAAGTGGAAGATACTGTCAGTATCGCCCTGGTGTAAGACCACAATTCAGAATTGAAACGTTGCTTAATAATGGCTCTAGCCTTGTTTAGTGACTAGATCTGAATAGCCAGGTACTTTCCTACCTTCCTCTTCCCTATCTCCTTCCCTTCCCCACTTTCCTTCAGTCTCACAACATACCCCAATTGGGGATGCCATGGTCTCACTGGCTCCAGACGGGAGCAGTTGGGACTCTTGTGAGGTATTCTCTATAAAAAAAAATAAAAAAACCTACTTAAATATGATGATAAACTTTTAAAAATTAAATAAAACCAATATGACAAGATTTATTTATTTTTATTCATTGGGAGTGTACTTGAAAAACGGATTTATATTTATTGAAATTAAACATGGTTTATAAGTATTACAAACACAATATATTATACTTAATTTGTCTTGATTTTCTTAGATTAAAAACATTTTCCAATCGCTTCATACCATACTGCGAAACCATAAGCTCCAGCGTCGACGTCTATCAGTCGGTCCTCATTTACATAGCTCGCTCTCCCGGCCCTGAAAAGCAGAAGAAAAATTAAAGCAAAGCTATGCTAAATCACTGATTTTTCAGATTGAAAAATCACGAAAGCTGACTACTCAAGAGATAAGAAATAGGTAGGTACTTACTTACGCATTTCTATTACAGATTAAAAATAATTTTCTGGTAAAAAATGTTATATTATGTAGGTACATTATTGCTTGTCTGAATTCTTGAAAGATCAATTCCAATTTCGAAAATGACAATTAAAATATGATAGGTTGGTACTTTATAGCGAATGGTTTATTTATGTTTATCGCTATATCGTTTATTCTTGACACAATCAGTCCAAAAATGGCACTTAAATTTAAAAAAAAAAACAATCATTGAACCAGAGTTACCATCACCCACAGACAAACCCACTACGGAAATGAGTATGTTTGAATAAAGTATATTATCTACTGTCTCCAGTGTCTACCTACCTTGCTTTCATAGATTTCGTTGCTTTGCAACCCTTTTGCGCAGCCTCTACACTCGAATGAATTGCAGTTTTGAAATCACTTCCACAAATCATCTGAGAAAAAGTCTCAACTGCTGGAAAAAGGGCATCAACCTAAAAGAAAATCGAATCCATTAGACCAGAAATCAGAAAAAAAAATTGTTGTAATCAAAATTAAAAAAAAATATATTTTGGTTGGACTGAGTATTGAACTGAGTGATCGGAATCAACCGCGCTACCAAACGAGCCAAATCCCAAATTGGTGGTTTCAGAGAAATGAGTCCGCTTGTGTGTGTGCGTGATTGCCACCAAAAATTGATAAAATGCATCGTCATCGACAATGAGTCTATCTGCCCAGCTTTCAGCTTGATCGGATGTCGGGAAGTGGGTTAATTTCAACTTCCAAGATTCCACTTCATTTATACATTCACTCAATCAAGAAAAACAAAAGTGAAATAATTCAAATAGATGTATTTAAGACCCTTTAACCAGCGGCCGAGATTTAAAATTTCAACTTGCAATCGTGTCCTTGCAACTGTACAGGGCGGTTCCGAAGAGAAATATTGATTATTATCCGTACCTAAAAGTTTAACTAATCACTCAATATCGACTTTATTTCGTTCAAAATTTGCTTTAATATATATTAATATATACCTACATTCAAGTACCTAAGCAATAAAAATGCCCAAACGCGTGACGATACATTTTTTAATATCGTGTACTTCTTATAAATGTTTTTTGATCGGAAGTATTTACGAGTATGATTTTTCAATAATGTCTAAGAATAATAAGTGTGTAAAATTTTTTGAAATATTTGAGAATAACTGAGGTATTTTTGTCAAAAAACACGTTCTCGGATTTATTTTTTAATGATTTTAATTGAACTAAAATTAAAATTGTCTAAAATTAAGTGTCTTTTCTAGATTATGTATTGATTTATTTTACTGTATGATGTATGATTTGAAATTTGTGTTGTGTAATACATTATTTCGTTTGAAAATTTAACAAATCTGCCAACGACCAACGGTATTATATTCAAAATAAACTTAGTTTTTCAAAATTTAAAAAGTGCGTTTACCAGATTTAAACAATCTTTCAAAATCAATTTGCGATTTTTTGTAAAAAAGAGTCAAAGAGTCAAGATTTAAAAATAACAAATTTCCGGTAATCTCTTGTTATACCCCTAAAGAAACTTTATTTAAAAACATTCATTTTTATGACTTACTATTGTTCTATCTCCTTGCGAGGCTCGTCCATATTTCATTACTGTTCTGACTCCAATCTTCATGGCTTCTGCCCAGATTCTCGGAAGTTGATCTTTTTCCACACTAAGAAATAAAATGTACCATTAGAGAACCAATTTCAATTTTGGAGGCGGTTATGGGTACCGCCGCCCATTCATTGGATAACCAACACCCCTGGCGTAGGTCATCTCAAGTGGTTCGCTAAGTTCGGTGACTTATCAGGGGTGCCAATCGCCTTTGGGAGGGGTGGATTCATACGTCCGTCACTCCTGGACACATTAACCCCCAAATATCTAACTTTTTGCTTCCCAGAACTTCCTCTCCTTCCTTTCTCTTAAAAGACCCTCCACAGAACATTCCCAAAGATGACATAGGCCTTTTAAGTTCTCTTTTCCCTCAGGGCCTCCTATCTAGAGCTAATCTAATATAAAAAAATAATGTTTGTTTGTGTGTTCGTATGTTATGCGCGGCCATACCGTTCATCCGATTGCGATGAAACTTTGGGAATATGACGTGCGCTTACCCGGGATGGTTATATGATAGTGAGATCTGGCGTTATGAAATTATTTCCTATACTATTCATACGAATGCAACTAAAATTTATATGTAAAAAAATTGAATTGTTGTGAACATGCCCGTGAATATTCCTATACAGAATGTTAAGGTACGCACTTGACTTACACCAGTGATTCCTGACATTATTTGGAGTAAAAAATGTAAATAAAATTTTGGTCTCCGTTGAATTTTTGATGAGATATGTATTTTTTTTATAGATATATTTTTCAAAATCCATCAAAAAAATCACTGGTCACTCAGCCGAGTATCCGCCCCACCACATACCCCACCCCACCACATACCCCACCCCACCACATACCCCGCCCCCAACTGTCCAACACCAACTACTTTTTATGTTTTTGTAGAATAAAAAAACATCAAAAATTTCACCGGTGAAATTTTGGTTCAGTGGAGACCAAAATTTTATTTACATTTTCTACTCCTAATAATGTCAGGAATCACTGGTTAAAATAAGACAAGTACGTAACTTAACACTCTGTATACAGGGTGTTAAGGTACGTACTTGACTTACTTTATTTAACCAGTGATTCCTGTCATTATTTGGAGTAAAATATGTAAATAAAATTTTGGTCTCCACTGAACCAAAATTTCATTTACAATTTTTACTCCAAATAATGTCAGGAATCACTGGTTAAGGTAAGTCAAGTACGTACCTGAACACCCTGTATATTATACACTGGTGAGCTCTGGCATTATGAAATTTGCATTAAAATATGAAATAGGTCACGCGATTTGTTGGACAAATGGGAGAATTTTATGGAGTTAAGCGGCAGGGAAAAAAGGCTGAGGGGAGGGGTATGCGGAAGGGTCGGACGGGGAATTAAGGGAGGGGGGACGAAGCAGACAGAAAAGCGGAAAAGATGGAAGCGGAATGCATGAGGGGGTCGCGAGAAAGGGGATGGGGGAAGGTGAAAAGAGAACGCGGGAGGGTAAGGGGACGCGGGAGGAGAAGAGGAAGAGTAGGCAAAAGGGGAACGGGGACGAATGGGAAATGACACGAAGGGAGAAACAATTTATTTATTTAAGTAGCATTGCAAAGCATGCCGTGTATCAGCTAGTGTAAAAAAACGTTGTAAAGTTAAATTGTTTTTTGTGGACTTATTTCTTACTTGCGAGTACATTTGACGACCGTCCGTGGTCGAGTGGTAACAACACTTGACTCCCAATCGGAAGGTTGCGGGTTCGAACCCGGCGTGCGCAAATAAATTTTATTTGATTAATTTGTGTTATTTCACAATTAATTAATAAAAATAATATATACTACATTTGCGGCACGTTCCAGAGTGGAAGATACTGTCAGTATCGCCCTGGTGTAAGACCACCATTCAGAATTGAGACGTTGCTTAATAATGGCTTTAGCCGTGTTTAGTGACTAGATCTGAATAGCCAGGTACTTTCCTACCCTCCTCTTCCCCATCTCCTTCCCTTCCCCACTTTCCTTCAGCCTCACAACATACCCCAATTGGGGATGCCATAGTCTCACTGGCTCCAGACGGGAGCAGTTGGGACTCTTGTGAATATTCTCTATAAAAAAAAAAAAAAATATCTACGTAATGACTAATGACGCTTTTCCATAAATAGACGAGTTGGAAGAATAATATTATCACAAGTTTATTCATTTATTGTCATACGTGTTTGCTCCAAAGTCAGGGATTTATCTGAAGTAGGTTAAATATGTAAGTATGGAGTAGGTACCTGCCTACTGTAGATATTAATAAAATCCGAATAGTTGGAAAAGTGATTAAGATACTAACAAAAGTGCTATGTAGTAATAATGTAGGTACCCTGTACTCGAGTCAAATAAACTAATTTGAAAAAAGAGGACGTGAACATGTATGGAGTGGAGTGACAAACTAATACCGGGCTTACTCGAAAATAATTTTGGTTACACACCCATCGTCGGATCTGCCGGATCTGCCCTGATGATGGACCCTGCAACGCTGTCCGAAACTTCGGCTAAAGAAGGAGGTAGCGCAACACGGCATAACACCCCAAAAACAAACAACTAAAATAATTTTGGTTGTTTTTTTAACTCATTTTAGCTGGTCAGTTTATATTTTTGGCTGTTTTCCTTATCCGCTCGAAAAAAAGAAGAATTAGATATACGATAATACGAATGTTAGAGGGAGTGCGCTAATATTAAAAATTATAATATTCAATGTTTAATAAAACACGACTCGTTTAAAATAGAGCAAAAATCTCTCGACAATACCAAGAAGCATGTAAAGAAACAATGTGATTTTTTTCAAACCTATGATGTGTTAAATAATAGAACCGTACGTGTTTTTTTTTTAATTTTCGGAGCATACTTTGCAATTTTTTTCTATCGAGGGAATTTTATGTGATTACCGTTTCGGCTCGACAGTATGCAGATCTTCAAAAATAACATTAATTTTTATTTAGAACTAATGTAATAAATCAGTGAAAATCATAGTTAGCATTCAAAAATAAGAAGATGGTTTGAATGGGAGGTATGAAAAACGAATGTTAGAGGGAGTACGCTAGTGCTCACTAACACACTTAAAATTCAGCGAAAATTGTGAAAATATTTAATAACACACAACCCGTTTAAAATAGAGCAAAAATCTTTAATTTTTTTTTTGCATTTAAAGAACGCTGTGATTTTTTTTCATACCTATAGCATGTTGAATAACAGAAAAAAAATGTGTTTTTAATAATTTTCGGACATACTGCGCAATTTTTTTCTATCTAGAGATTTTCATAAAATTACCGTTTTGGCTCTGTAAATGAGAAATAGATATTTTCTTCAAAAACTACATATTATTTTATACTTTTAGGAAAAACTAAATTGTTGAAGAAATATGTTGTAAATCGGTTGAAATTCGGAATGCGGGGGTTTAATCGTAGGCTACGCGTTCAATAATTATCACGATCACAATCCATGGATTGTGATCCATCATACAATATGAATCAAAATGCTACCCTTATATACGTTCAATTTTTGTTGTGATCCGTCAATATTTATCAAATATCGTGATATTTATTGAAGTGTAGACCAGCTTATTGGTGGATATGGATCACAGATGTCTGAATTTCGTATCGTGAACCCACGGATCGTGATAAAATATTGAATCGTAGGCTACACGCTCAATATTTATTGTGATCCGTCAATATTTATTACGATCCGTGGGTTAACGAAACGAAATTCAGGAATCTAGACATCTGTGATCCATCAATACGCTAGCCTACACGTTCAATAAATATCACGATATTTGATAAATATTGACGAATCACAATAAATGTTGAACAGTTAGGTTTCGCCTGGAAACAGTACACTAATAACAATCGGAAACATATATTTATAATAAATACCTACTTCATGAAATATTTAGACATCGATGTGAATCCAAGACTGTAAATTGCACCAGATGTACCTCCCATTTTGGTCTCAGCTATCTCGGACATGGTTTGCAGAACTTTCGCAGGGCAATCTAGATTCATTTTTGGTAGTGCCTCTAAAATACCTGAAAGCACCAAGAAGTTAATTTTCATTTTGCGTAGTCAGTAATTTGATCAGTTTTAGATTTCCAGTTAGTTTCCGTTAGGAGTAAATAAAAATATTTGTGTACCTTCAGCAAAATTTTTGAGTGTGGTTCCGCAGTCCCCGTCTCCACAGCCACTGTCCAATTCATTCAACTTGGACTCATTTTCTTTTAATACCTGGCTAGCATTTTGCAGGCATTTTTTAAGCAGTTGTTGTTCTTCTTGGGAGAACGTAAATGTTGAATTTGTCTGTTGGAAAATATATAAAACGCAAAGAAAGTAAGAAAACGCAGATTGATCAGAAGCAAAAAAAAATATGGACAAAGACTTCCCCGAAAGAAAATTTCCCCGATGTTTTCTTGACCATCGTTATAATTGAAGGAGAAAAGAAAGGTAAATTTATATTATGTATTTAGATATAATCGATTTAAATGGAAAAAATAACAGAATGAAAGGAAAATTGGAGCCGAGTTCAGACTTAGAAGAGATGATATGTTGGATGAAGGAGGGGGAATTTTAAATAAGTTTTCGTGGAAAAGAAGATATTTGTTTAGGGAATGATAACCAAAATATTTTTCTAGACCACAGAAAGTACCTATCTACAATCCGGGAAGTTAAGCACGTAATTTTTAAAATAGTGAGAGGAAACGGAACAATGTCCAACTCTCATTCGAATAAGAGAGAAATTTCTGGAAGAATGGGTGAAGATGCAGAGGTTTTGATTGGATGGCTATTTGTATCGAAGCATAATGGGCTCCTTTTGACAAACTAAAATTGTTCTAATACTCTGCCCAAGCATTACGAGTTCTATCTTTGAGACTGAAAAAAATGTCAGTTAGGGGAATGTGATTTATGAGAGTTATTGAGCTGTTTATGCAACAAAAGACTAACTCCAAAAACTTTCAACTGGGCCGTGAGGGTTGAAAATTAAATGAAATATCGATTTTTTTTGTTGAAGAAATGCGTAGATACTTATTAACTGTTAAAATGTTATAATAATTGTGAAAAAAATACTAAAGATGCTTAAAAAATACCCATAGAAGAAAAAGAGGATGACAGGTTTTTGAGGTTTTATATCTAGTAAAATGCACATTGACACAAACCTTATCCTAATAGTGAGCAACAACAGTCCAATCGTGGACTGGTGTTTTATATCAATGCTATGAAAAATTTTGGTGTTTGTTATATTAAATGGGTAGGTATGTGAGTCAATTTCGACTGAATTGCGAGGTGGACTTTTATTGAATTAAATATCATTTATGTTTCAATATTAATTGACTCTCTTTGTAAGATTAGGTAGGTATTTACTTTTTGGGATGGTGTAGTGTATCTAACGTTTTCTTTGGCTATAGTTGGGAAAGGCCTCGAGCTAACGGATCCCACCCAACAGGGGGCGTCGGTGTTCTTGTCCAATATTTCTAACCACTCATCTTCCGCTGCTTTCGGTACTTTTAAAAGGGAGATCTGGAATCCAGACATGTCCAATGATGTCATCAGCATGCCTGCGTACATCCTTTTAACGTTCATTCCTGCTTTACCTAAAATTTAAACATAGATAAGTAGGCACTTATGTAATTATAATGGAAAAAAATCTAGATCGAAGGAATGCACAAGAGTCTGAATATAATCCTAGTCCCTTTTTATTTATTTTTTACTTCCTGCGTTGGATAATGTTATTTATTTTGTATGTATTTGATAAGTATTTAATAAGTTCTTTTTTTGAAACTATTAATTGTTATATTTCAAATCAAGTAATAAATACTTAACTCCGACACCAGCGTTGAAAGTAGTGATTGATCTTTCAAATATCAGAAAATACACATTTTTAAAATAGGTTGGCACGTTGCCCGTGAGAAACCACCATTCATAATCGAATCATTGCGTATACCTAACTACTTTTGCTATGTTAATAACTAGTTCTCGGTAGCCAAATTAATACTATCCAATCATCCTTTCCCTTATTGTATCATGCTAGCTTTCTATTTTTCATCAGAAGTGTAAAGCTAATAAATTTTATAAACTTACTCAGCTGATTGTGAGTTTCTTTGCATATAATATTCTGTTCCAATTGAGATGTGGCACCCAGATTGTTAATAAGCACCACCAAGGCTTGTCCAGGTTGGGTAAGATTCAAAGACTTGAATAGTCTTTCCAGCACCATTTTTACGGCTTCTTTTGCTGTGGCCATTTTCACTTTAGATATTCCAGCCTCACCGTGCACACCAGTTCCCAATTCCATCTGGTCATCCGCTACACTGAAGAGTGGTGGCTGACCTAAAAAGTAATAAATAATTAAAAAAATTGTGACCAATTGTTAAAATCAATAACTAACTACTATTGCCCTCTGTGGAATAAAATGTATGATAAGCTGATTCAGCATACTGTCATTTTTGAGATGACAGCAGAGCCGTATGTTTGTTTTTATTAGCGCATGCACAAGTGTTAGTTTTTACCATCTTATAAATACAAGGGATGCTTCATTCGGTCTCGTTTTACCCTAATCAGCCAGCAAGCTAAGAAGTGTCATAGACAGGCATGGGACCAATCCGTGTAGAAGTAGGTAGGTACATATATCAAATTCAGTGTAGCGTTAAATAAGTGCAAAGTCATGTTAAAAGGAACTTATTTTGTAAATAAATTTGTTTGAGTGTTTTTTTTAATGAATGAGACATTATAAATTAAACAACAACATATAGTATAAGCAGGTGCAAACTTAACCTTCTAAATGCCAAGATGGATAGTCCTTCCAGAGATTTTGATTATCCCTGTTGGCAAGGGGAAGGTTAAAAATAGTTCGTTATGTTAGGGAACGTATCCATACAACGTGACCCACTTTTTGCATTTTTTTAATTTCCCCTCCCCCCAAGTAGTAAATTCCAAGACCCCCCACCTTCCCCTACAGTTTTAACGTAGTAATTCGGTTTAATTAGGTTTTTAATCATTTCTTGCTAACAAAAAGTTAAACACTGCACTACAATCTATCAGTTTTCAATCAGCTGACATCTCGGCATATGTACGTCAGTGTTGCCACCTGCCAGTTTAAAAAGCGCCAAACACTGCGCGCCATATTTGAATGTAGATAGAAAAAAAACGCGAGATTTCCTTAGAGGATATTGACTACGTGCTAAAAACCTAAGCCCCCCGCCCCTCATTGTGACATCAAGCGTGGTATTTTGAAGATCCCCCTTCCCCCCTGAACGGGTCACGTAGTATGGGTACGTTCCCTTAGTTACCTGGCAGTGAACACGCCTCAAGACTGATGCCTAACGTTGATATATTTTTCTGGATTTGTTTTAAAGATTCCATTATAAAGGACATATTTTTGCCCAACGCTGATAAACCTCCGCCAATCTGAAAATTAAATTGAATCAATTATAAAAGCAGTAAAGTCACTAGTATTGGTGCAAACCGTGTGCTGTCGCTAAGTAAACTTCGCTGTTTAAAGTAGTATAATCACAAATCAGCAGGAACAACGAGTTTCAACTACAATCGTCATAATTTTGCAAACTACCGATGGCACTGACTTGATCACGTGACACTTCATAATCCGAGGCGCGTCAAGGCCTGTGGTTGATTAACCCATACGTTGTATCGAACTAACTTCACTGGAAAATGGTAAAAATGGCATCTAAATGCATCAAATATCTCAATGATAAAAGATTTTTCAAACCTTATAAGCCAATGACAGACCGCACATTCCTCTTCTGCCAGTGATGGAGTTTTGTTCCGAGGCACAATCATCCCCAAATACGAACGTATCGACCTAGAAAGCAATAAATGATTTTAACAAGTTATTGATTTAATTTATCTTATATTCTATTTTGTAACAAATTTTGTTTATACGAACATTAACACCCTCGCTTTCAGCTTGTTCCACGGCCACCCCAAAGTTAAGGCAGTCACCGGTGTAGTTCGGAATTATAACAAGAATACCCCCTAAACAGAAAATGTATTAAAATCTGCTGTCGGAAATACCTTTACCATATTACAATTCCTTCATGTATAGGTAGATATATTATTATATTATGTAACAGAACACAATCGTACAGGTAGATATATTATTATATTATGTAACAGAACACAATCGTAAAACATTATAATTCTAAGCCAATAAGTGTTATAGTACAAAGGTCACACAACGGCAATGCACACGTCATATAAAATTCGGGATCAGGCCGCTAACAAAAACAGTCCTTACGTAGATGGCGATAAGGTTTTAATTCGTGTTTAACATCAGAAACCTGTTTTCACTTATTCAAGAAAGAAAAAAACATCACCAATAGCGTGTTTTATTTTATTTGCGAAGCTCAGGCACAAATATTTGAATATTTTACGATCATTTACTAAAGAATTTAATTTTTAACATTATACAATAAAACCATAACCGAAAAGGGTTTCGTAAGTAGGAGATTTTGAACTTTAAAGCAGTTCTTTAGGCCCAATGCATTGTTTTTTCTGGGCTTATAAAAAGACTAATAAAAAAACTCGATTATTTCAAAGGCCAATGTGTTCTACTCGCATCTAATTTTCAAACCAAAATCACATATTTTGCAATACAATAGTGCTAATTTCGAGAGATAAACACAGTAAAAAATAATATGAAATCTCTTGAATAATTTGTTGTGCTGAAATAATGAAATTGTATAATTACATAACTAATAGGAGTATTTTAGAATGGAGAGATGCTATTGTTTTATTATTCCAATTTATTTTGGTACCTACTCCTTAGTAGAGTGTAAGTTCGAAACTAATTTTCGTGAAAAAACTAGAGAGGGATACAATGCATTATGATTGGTCATTGGTATTTACTTTATTTAAAGTTAAATCAGTTAAAAATCAGTAAAACGTTGGAAAATGGAAATTGTAAACCTCATAAAAAGTTTTGTTGTGTTGAAATATTAATTGGGTTGTTTTTATTTTTATTCTGGTAGGAAACGTAACAAATATATACACTCTGACCAAGGTTCGTAGAAGGTTAGTTCTTCGAGGGTTTTTCTACGTCACGCGTTCGAAATTTCGAAAGCGGCCCGACGACGTTCTTTTTTCGAAAAAGGCCCGATGAGTTCGCCTTGAAACGCATTTTCTACGAACCTTGCACTATGACGTAATAACATTGTCAGTTGTAATTTCCTGATAAATATGCCCAGTGACGGCTAGTAAGCTACGGAAATTACAGCGTTATGAGAGGCTTAAATATGGGCATTACGACGTAACGCGAACGATAATAAATTAAAATTAATTTTGAGGTTCATTCCCCACAATCTAATCGTAACAACAGTGCTCAAATCCATAGTAATGAGTAATGACGTTTGGAATGGGTGCTGGTATTTATGCTGACAATAGTTGTGTTGTTGTTTCTCACATTCTAAGCGTTCAATAACTAGCACTTTTTCGATTGGAATTTTTTGAATTTCCTGCTGCAAATGTGAATAAACGTCGCTTTCTAACTAGAATCCGCATCAAAAAAGTTATATTTTAAACTTTGGAAGAATTAAATCAACAATCCCATTCTAAGCTAATTCCCATAATAAAATTAATCAAATTTTCGTTCAGAGTGTGCGAACTCAGTGCATCGAAACGACTGATTTGTCACGATGATTGGTAACATTCCAAACGCTCAATATAGATTCTTATACACTGATGATTGGAATGGTTTTATTCGATGCCAGGAAGAAAATTAGATAAGATTATTAAAGAAGTATTTACTTCAGTCGTGTGGTCTAAAGCACCCTCGTATTTTTTTAACAAATTTTATTTTTTTGTAAGAAAGTTTTTAAATAAAAATATAAAATATTGAACATCATATCCATACAGGTTTTAACAGCTCTTACCCTTAGGATTTTAACCAGCGGTTTCTGAGCACATTTGGAGTAAAAAAAGTGGATTTCATATCTTGCTGTTCGATTTTAACTATTAAAAACAAAAATTTCAGTCACACGTCGCCACTGATCACACTCCTACACGTCGCAACGGGATCTCGTGATACGCGCGTTGTTTTGTGAGACGGAGTGCTTATCACGTGATCCGCTAGGTTATACCCAACTACTCAGTTGCGACGTGTGATGGAAAAATGTGTTTGTTGTTTTTAAATGAAAAAAAATCATCGACCTGGAAAATTGTATCTACTTTTTTTCCTCCAAATATGCTCAGGAAACGCTGGTAAAAATCCTCGTGCTGTTACAACCTGTACAATATCATATTCAGCCGTAACATCAAAAAAGTTGTAGATATATTTAAATCTTAGCACTCCTTGAGTTATGAGCCGGTACTTACCTTTGTAGTAGTGGTTGAGGTGTCTCAGGGCGTGGATGATGTGAGTTTTAGGTGGAGAAGTGAAGACACTTCCTGCCACCGCTCCTGCTAGCATTCCCTTACCAACGTAACCTAAGTCACGGAAACTCGCATTTAAATTGTGCATGTAATCAAGTAAATTGGTCATTTACAGTACACGCCAAACTTAAATGCCGACCTGCACTTGATGTGATCCATTCTCGCGCAGGTACAGTCACTTACTGACTTTACAATGACCGTAAGCAAAAGAGAGTGGTGCGTGACTGTACGTGCGACAGGGAAAGGCGTGGGCTGGGAGGCATTTCGCTTTTCGAACCATAAGCTAAGCCTATTGCAACGATTTCTTTATCAACGTCAGATCGGTATTAAAATTTGGCGTGTACTATAATATCCATTATTTATTGGTTTATAACCGTTTTATGGATAACATGAAGAAATAAAAAAAAAAATAATTTCACTAATATTAATATGTTTTTATTATTGTGTGTATATTATATTTTCTCAATAAACCATGATTTCCGAAATTAAGTTCCATTACTTACTCAATTTAATTTCATTACGTTCCATTGATTGAAATTAAGTTCCATTCATTGAAATTAAGTTCCACTGATTGAAATTAAGTTCCATTCATTGAAATTAAGTTCCACTGATTGAAATTAAGTTCCATTCATTGAAATTAAGTTCCACTGATTGAAATTAAGTTCCATTCATTGAATTTAAGTTCCATTCATTGAACTTAAGTTCCACTAATTGAAATTAAGTTCCATTTATTGAAATTAAGTTCCACTAATTGAAATTAAGTTCCATTCATTGAAATTAAGTTCTACTGATTGAAATTAAGTTCCATTCATTGAAATTAAGTTCCACTGATTGCAATTAAGTTCCATTCATTGAACTTAAGTTCCACTGATTGAAATTAAGGATGGATTGTTAATTTTCAAGTTCTGTGAAAGTCCTATTCAAATTCTGTTATTATTTCGGGTTTGTGAAGCAACTCTTAAATTTGATGAATTGTTTAAATTCTTTGAAACAACTCTCCTAAATTCCATTCATTGAAATTATGTCCCATGACACAACGCTCCAGTGGTGATTGGTGAAAAAACCCTATACAGAGCATCAAAATATTATAAATATCCCGGCATCCTGGAATAAATTAATAATAATGATTATAACAATAATTATTTTTCATTTAAATTAAGTTCCATCAATCCAAATAAGGTTTCAGTGGGTAATAATAAATTGTAGTTAAGTTCCAATAATAAAAGTGTAAAAATCTAATTAATACTAGGTAAAAGAAGTCGAGGACGCCCGAGGCAGACATTGCACGATCAAGTGAATCAGATACTTGAGTCGGGCCATGTCAAGAGTCAGAATAATATGTATTATAAAATATATGTGAATGAAGCAAGGAGTGTAGGCCAAGACCGAGTTGTTCCCCTGCGGGAAAACGGGGCGTGATGGTTAGTTAGTTAGTTAGTTGGTTTAGTTACTGACCTGTGCAGAAAGGTTCATGGCCAGACCCCCCTCCAGAGAGTATGGCAACTTCTGAAGTGATCTCTTCCTGTAATATTATGCAGATAACCAATTAATACCACAAGAGTTCTTCAAACAAGATAGCCTATCGGAGCAGCACATCAAAATCATTATTATAACAAACTCTACAGGGCGGTACAGATCAGATAGTATGGTGCTTTCTACTGGAACCAAACAATATATCGGCTGCCTACCGACACAATTTCCATATCGTGCAATATCCTCCGAAGTACTTTTGATATAATGGTATACAGAGCTCGGGGCCAAAAAGGCTCATTTCGCTTCCATCGATTTCAACACCTTAGAGCCAGTCAAATATTATTTTAAGTAAACATTTTTTAAAGTTATTTTGTGGAACCATACTCAATTTACCTATGTAAACTCGTGAGAGATCACATGCACATTTTTAGGTTCCGAAAGCAAAAATCTATCCTATCAGAACGCGCCAATCAACAGAGCGATTTTGCATTGACCATCGACATTTTCAACGTCACCTACAAACAATTCAGACACTATCTTTCGACGCATGTCACAAAATAGTAAAAATTTAATGCCCCATACATTTTTATACTTACACCTCAAATTTATAATCTTCTTCGTGGAGTATTGGTATATAACCGTTTTACGGAGAACAAGAAAAAAAAATAGTTCGCAGGTAGGTACCTGCTGAGCACACACTATTATTGTCTACAAATTTAAAAATAATCATAATATTAAACACTACTTACGTTAGTTCTGCTGACAAAACGATAATCTGGATGCAACTTTAGACCAGGGTTGAGAAGAGTGAATCCTTCTAAAGCATCGTCTACACACCTGTCCACTTCGTTAATTAGCTTCTTCCCGATTCTGCTCATGATGACGCTAAACAGATTTCAAACAAGAATTAATCTATTGTTCACTCTTTATTTTAACCTTGATAAACTACTTAAAAGTCAAACTTTATTTACAGACGGATAGGTATTTCATAAAGAAACAGTCACAATGTTTATACTTAATACGCTATTAATTGCTTTAAAATTAATAGTTTAACCTGTTTACAATATTAGTTCGATAGTAGAGTAGGTAAGTACTGAAAAATGCAAAAGAAATCGTCTCTATTTTTAATTTTATTGCACGCACGTAAAATTTTATCTTTATTAGGTAGGTACTCGGTATTATTTGTTATTTTATGCGTTTTGCAGTAAGGTAGATTGCAGATTGCAGATTATGTGTTTGTGTGTATATCTGAACGAGGTATGTTTTAAAAAGTAAAATACATACATGTAAATATTGGAAACTAGTGATGTAAACTGGAATATTATCGTACGGAGTTGGTTAGAATAGAGAACCGGTCGTGATCTCGACTAAATTGAAACTAACATTAGATAACCCATAATTTGCCCCCGAAGATACGTTGATTGTTGATTATCATATTATATTCCCGGCTGCTAAATTTACATCTTCCTTACTAAAACATGGTGACCACACGATAACATACAAACAATTAATTATTGATTTATTAGTTCATATCTGGCGGAAAATCTGTTTGTTTGAAGCATCTGTTTTAGGCCTTTGGCAGCATTTTAATGTCGGTTTGTGGAAGAATTTTGTATAAAGCCGTTTATCGAAATCACGGAGATTGTTTTAATTCAAGGGAATAAATGGAGAAAACGAACGTATTGTGGCTTCAACTAGATACGCTTCTACTGAAGAATGCATAAAAATAGAATTCGTCCACAAAAAATATTGTTAAGGCCGGTTTTGAGTCATTGAAACAGTTTTGTGGAATAATGTTGTATGTTGGTCTCAAGACAAAATCTCGATTGTAAATAGTTTCATCTATTCATTAAGTTTTTTTTGCTTTTTATGCTCAAATGCAACAATCACATATTTAAAATGATGTTAGAAGAGCATGGTGCTTTCTTGAAGGTCAGAAAAGTAAAAAAAAAAAAACATTTTGTGGAATAATGTACGTGAAATTTTCATGTACAACATTTTTCTACGAATTTAGCACTAATTCTTGTAATAAATTCTAATTTAATAGTAGTTTTTCACGACTTTTCCTTTAAAAGTCTTAAAAACTGTATGTGTATTTTAAATATAAAATGTTATCAAACATAACCGGTTTCGTTTTTTCCATTTTACTCGGAACAAAATTTTTTTTGGATACAACATTATTCGGAGCAAGGGCTCAATTATAAACCGGAAAAAAACGCTGTTCAATTACAGCTTTTAACAAAATTCCATCACAAGCTTTGGAGCTTCATTCATGCCATAGTTCCATTGGCTCTGAACAGTATTGGAAAAAATATCTAACCACATACTACGTTATTGTCATACTAATAATGTGGTGAATCAATATGCGGCTCACGTTAATAATGACTGTGTTTAAGTCAGTGGCGTGTCGTGATTTTACGTTAGATATTTCAGAATAACGCCTTTCGTTCACGCAGCTACTTACAAGCGACTAAATCGCCGCTACCCGCTACCTGTCATACTATTTTGCTAGTGTAGAGCCTAGCGGCGTTTAAAAACACTGACAATCGCGTGGTCTGTGGAGCTACGTTCAAGCGACGCGATCACCGGTCGTCTGTACCTTCCATACTATTATTAGTGTTTCTAAACGCCGCTTGGGGCAGCACTAGCAAAATAGTATGACAGGTAGCGGGTAGCGGGTAGCGGCGTTTTAGTCGCTTGTAAATAGCTGTGTGAACGAATGGCGTAAAAGTTGTAGATGGTACCCAATGGTGGTACATTCGTATGTAATCTATTTTTTCATTTTTTTTTTTTTTGATTAAAAGATTTTTCTTTTTAAATCAGTTTAAAAATCAAATGTTAGAAATGGCACAAAAAATCCTATGCCTACTAAATTGCATAATATATAATATTATGAAAGAATCTGCCGAAAGCAGTGGCGGTCCATGACTTTTCAGTGAGCTAGAGTGCAATGTTTAAAAAAAACAACATTTTTGATATTATTGAACCTGAAAATGAATATGTTTTTTTTTTTATTAAATTTTTTCTATGAAGATTTTTTAATTATTTTGGGGAGGATGTACCTCGCCATACTCCAGACCAAATTCATTTTCAATCTTAGCACTCTAGCTCACAAAAAGTCTATCTACTTAACTGCACCTATAAAGTAAATTAGATTACTAATGCAACTACATAATATATAATAGCAATATTAGAATTTATAATAGTTTATATTTATCATTCAGAGAGGCAGATAAATTATCATACATCTAGTATCAAGATTTATTACGCAGAGTTCGAGAAGTCGATAAAAAAATCACGCATAAACTCTAGCACCGTGTAATCCGTGTAATCGATAACTTTACAATGTCGGATGGATAGGCATAACTTCCGATGATTTATACCGATGGTTCTAGCACGGTTTCATCATTGACAGCCGAGCCGATATCGACAGGGAATAAATAAGAAATCGATATTAGCTGGCAACATTGGCTTAGTCAAATAATCTTGAGTTTTCAATTCATGTCAGGTAGTCAAAAGACGCCAGTCATTTTATTCGACTGTCAAAAATATTTTTACGCCAAGTCAAAAACTTATGTTAGTAATTTTAGTTTGCAATTTGCTTAACTGTAGAGCCATGTATATTGCGGTAACTAAATTTGGCAGGCGCCAAATTGACAATCCAGCACGACCTCGTACGGATGTCATCATCGTCTTGTTTAAAAGCGAAAAGATAGAAGATACTCGAACGATGACGTCACGTACGATCTCTCGCTGGGATCACTATATTCCGGTATGTGGAGAGGGTAGTGCAATCGCACACATCACCTAATATAATATATACTATATGTGTTACATGTAGTTCACGCTCATCTTTAAGATCATGAAAACTCGAACAGGCTCGAAGGCTCGAACATGAAAAACATACGTGCGACAAAAAAAGGCTAGGGCGGGGAGAGGGGGTGCCGCTTTTTTTTACCTTAAATTCGACTATTGCGACGATTTTTGATCAACGCCAGGCTGGTCTAAAAGCTTGGCGTGTAGAAAACATGTAATGTGTGGGATTATATAAATTACTATATAAACGTCAAATGTAAATAAACTAGGACACACTTACATAGGTACTCAAGAAATAAATAGGCGAGTGGCGTTCCCAATAGCAAAAGTAAATCGTTAAACTTTTCGTAAAGCTTTCATACACGATTCACAAGGATCTCGGACTAGTTCACACGGACTCGTTCAGACGAGGCCTATCTTGGCAGCTTGATACTTTTTTTTAAATTTTAACTGCCTATCTCTATCTATTGAATTTTTTTTGATGAAATTGAAATTTTTTGAAAATAACTTACGTTATGTAATATTAATATGTACCTAACAATAATATCTTTCTGGAAGCCGCGAGAAGCACGACACCTATATGTCGTGTTTCTTTTATTTACATTTTACTTACACTTGAACTTTATGAAAAATTCAGAAAAGTAACTAATTCATCGAGTAAAAAAGAAAATTGCAGTGGATATTTTTGATATTATTGGTAAGAATCTAAGAATGAGTGTTAATTCATTATCTATCTGAAATATAAATTTCTTACGTATACATTCTGAGTTTTTTAATCAGTTTAGTCTCACGGATCCAGTGAGACTATGGCCACCCAAATGGGGTCTGTCAGGCTGAAGGGAATGGGGAGGGGAAGGAGTTCGGAAGAGGAAATGGGGAGGGATGCCCTCTTCATTTTAGTAGTAAAGATTATTGAGTGGTCTACTCCACGGATGTTTTACTAATAGATAGGTATGACAACAATGGCACATTAAAATTTAAAAAAATCGAAAGAAAACACCACGTTTGCAAATCAGCTGATTATATTTTTCGTAAAAAAAGAACCGCACAACAATTTGTACTAATTTCACCCTTTCTGTGTAAAATAATAAATTATTGTAATTGCTCATATTTCGCCATAATTTTTAATTAACCTATACATAATAATATAAACTATAATTTAAAGTCTATACATACATAGTTGCCAATATAATCAATAATTATCAAAATTTCTTATATTATTGTCTTTAATATTTTAAAATAACTACTTACAATGATATACAATGTCAATATAAAATTTAAATATAGAAAAGATTTTTTTAAAAATGAACACATTTAAAAATATTTTAATAATGGTAAAATTAATTTATTGCTATTAATGTCTAAAACATTCTTGGAAGTAAAGCCTATTATTTATGGATAATATTGTCATACATTATTCATTTTAGTCATACAAATATATTTTATAGGTAGACGTAGACAGATAATATTATAATTTTAGTGATGGTGTAAAAATATAAAATACGTCAAATAAATTTAGGAGGGAAAAGTTTAAAGGAATGTTTTTTCATACATAGTATGAAATATTTGGTAACACAGCCAATCCTAACCTAAATAAATGAGATAACTATAAAATAAATGAGGTATCCTTTTCTCCACAGGAAGATTGAATTATGTACAAGTTTAAAAATATATCGTTTGACTTAATTGCTACTTAGGGGCTAAATACTTTTCATTTAATTTATAATTTTTCCATAATATAAAAATAAATCTGCGTAAACATTTCAATAAACTGTCTAAAAAATATTGGTATCATACGAGTACCTTCCTACCAAGGTTTTACGCCCTTTCAAACAATTTTCCTACAATATTATCTAAGAAGATAAGAACTAGAATTCTTCTTTTTAAATTTTACCCTTCTTATGGAGAGATTTTTTCAAGGAAAAACCCTGAAACTCACAACAATTCTCAACTAAATTTACGACATACATTTAAAATGATTGAGCATTAGGTACACTTTATAAAATTTATTTATATTTATGATGGTACCTTTGTTGATTTGATGGACTCGTCGATATAAAAAAAGACAACTTGATTTGGTTTAGGTATAGATACGTTCCAGAACTTGAAGAACTCTCTACAATCTACAATCCCGGCCAAAGGGCTCGCTGAGATATTCGGCGAGAATTTTCCCGAGGCGACGGAAATCGAGTGCCACCTCAGCACTATCGTATAGCGCGCAGTGGTTGCTTTGATTTTTATCGGTCATGTATAGTGTTTGCGTTCGCCCAAACCACTATAATCATTAATCATCCATCCATGGTGATTGTTCATCTCGCGTCTTTGACTCGTGCATAAAAACCGACACGGGAGGCGAAGCCAATATAATCAACAAGTACCACCACAGTTTCATGTCAATTCTGTCAGAGTCTCGTAATTTCTTGCATGGCGTAGTCGTTGTTTCTTCCAGAGAACCACCTCTTCTTGAGAGACTTAAAAGCCAGGAATGTGTAATCCGGCCAGAGGCAGGTGATCGTTATCAGTAAAGTCGACAGCCAGAATGAGAGAGATCCAAGAAGACGTGTATATGTTCCCAACACATCACCGTCGTACATTCTAAAAACAAACATTAAAAAAATAGATTATGAGAGATGTTTTTTGCAAAAGTTGTTGCCACCTTCCTAAGTTATAGAGAGCTAGCGCCGACCAGTGGAAAATCACAATTATTATTGTAAGATGTGAAATGCTGAGAGTTTATTATGTAAATAACACATCAGAACATTGATAGATACTGCTGCAAAATGCAACTGCACGAAAAAAGTATATACCTACAGTTGCAACTTTGGGAGGCGGGAATGGGTACCGCCGCCATGGGAACCATTTATTGGATAACCAACACCTCTGTCATAGGTCACCCCAAGTGGTTCGCTACGTTTGGTGACTTAGCAGGGGTGCCCGGGTTCATGGGGTAAGGTTTATCTAGCTTCTGGACGCGGATAATCTAGACACACTGAACCCCAGATTCCTACCCATATATTTGTCCTTCCCAGAACTTCCTCTCCTTCCTTTCCTTAAAAATACCCTCCACACAGCATCCTCAAAGATGACATAGGCCCTGAGGGAAATTATTTTCCTCGGGGCCTCCTGTGTGGCCTAATGTAAAAAAAAAAAAAACTTGCATTTTTTATTGATTGGTAAGTTGCTAGTTATCAAATTATGTGTGATTTCTTGACACAACAGTTACACTTTTAAAAAATGACAGTTAATTAATTTTCTCTTAAAATATTATATTGTAGCTAGTAATTTATCGCTTGTCTGATTTCTGGACACAATTAGTTTCCTTTTTTGAAAGTGAGACTTACATTCAAAACAACCCCGAGTTCACTGAATCAGAATTACAATCACTCACCGATAGAACCACAACCGATATTAGTATTTTAATTATTTTTTAATTACTTATTTATTATTTCGCCTCACAGTTAATACATAATATTTTTTAGTCAAACAGTTAGATTTAGCTTTATTATTAAGAAATGTGAGTTTTTATGTCGGGGGAGACGAAAAAACATGCAAAAAATATGCGTTTAACATTTTAATTTTGTTTAAATTAATTCACTTACGAGGTGTACGAACTCTTCGCCATATTCTATTTATATATATACGGTACCAATAGCTAGAATATTAAAAAACATTGCCATACTGTAAAAATCGATTCTTAATACATAATACATTCACTTTTGTATCACAAACCATGTTACTCAAACCTAGCGTAGCCGCTAAACTACTTGAAAACTGGGATGCTTTTCTTGAATTGACGCGAGCAGGCGCTATAAAGGGGGCATTTTCTTTTGTATCACAAACCATGTTACACAAAGCTAGCTTACCCGCTAAACTACTTGAAAACTCTAAATCTGGGTTGGGTTATAAGTGTTTAATTTTACGATTATATTGTATTAATTAGCTCAACCAGAAAGTAGGTAGGTACTGTACCTACACCCGTTGACAAGAATTTATTTTATAAGGTTGGTACTTTTGCCAAACGTCATATTTGATTGTGTTTGATTGTCTATTCATTAAAAATGGAACGCTCCGTATTATCCGTGCATCGAACATCGACAAGAAATATTCCGTATTATCCGTGAGGCGGGCTTGTAACTTTTTAGCAATTTTTTTAACCCGATAGCAAAAAAAATCATCAGCAGCCACTCGTCATAGAAGAAAGGTAAAACCTTGGAGTATTTTGTAATATAAAATACGACAAAAACAACGTCAAAATATCATAAATATAAGGAATACAACTAACATGTAAAACGAGGAGTATAAAGCCGAAGATCCAACCCACAACAGGATTGACAAGATGGTGCAGATGATGAAAAGGTAAGACTGGTAGCGCGCGATCAACCATAACCTCAGGTTTACCACGCACACCACGCAGTGGAAAATGGCTGCCCCAAAACACCTGGGAAAAAACACGTTAAATTTATAGGACGAATCATTTCACAGAAATTCAAATGGAACATAGTCATCAAGTGGTCATTCAGCGCCATTTTATTTTTTGTCAGTTGAAAGGTCCCCGTCAAACGTTTGAACAAATTGTGACCAACAAAAGAAGACTAGCATTATTATAATTTGATAGCAAGCTGAAACGCACCTAAGATCGTTTGACGACAATGATGACATTGATGACAATGTTACATTTGAATTTCTAAATTCACCAATCAAGAAAGGCGGGATAAAGAAGTTAGGACAACTTGATAAAAAAAACCGTAAATAGAAAAGTCTGGTATGATTCTACCGGTAACTTAGATTTTGGTACAAAAATGGTCATGTTAAAAAACCACCATTCGGGATAACTATAATATATTGTATTTCTTGGGCATTAACTATGTAACAATTTGTAGACATTTGTTTTGAAGAGTTTTATTTTACATATACATTTGTTAGTTTTATTTATCTGCTACAGGTTTCGACACATCCGTGTCATTCACTAGCAATCTAAAAACTGAATATATGTGAAATAAAACTCTTTAAAACAAAAAACTATAATATAGTTTGATCTCGTGTATTTCGTGCTTCCTCTCCCCACTTTCTCCTTAACTCCCAGTCTTATAATCACACTGACCTCAAGCATTGTAATTATTTTTTATTTGTCTACTCAATTGATTTTCTGGATTTGTTTACCTACCGTCGCTTATTTTTTTACCGATTTACTAGGCTAAGTACAGTTATGTTTCCTGTAAGTACATCATAATCTAGCAAAATGATTTAGGCATATAATTGATATGTTAGAGTCAACGCTTCCATAATATGTATTTTTAGCACAAATTTAGCACAGTATAGAGTCGTATAGTATAGAGTAGTATAGAGTCTTTATATCTCCATCATAATTTATCGACTTAAATCTGCTATATACGATCGCAACATATATTTTTTTTGGCTGTGAATAAAGGATAACTACTTGTCGTAATTAATTTTTGTAGTATTATGTCGCTTTGCACTTTATCCTTCTTTAGTCAACATTTTGGACAACGTTACATAATAAAAAAAACTATCAATAATATAAATCACCACAATACTTTTGGCCGTGAAAATCCCAAATCATGTCGGTAAATATTTGTTTTAAATAAACAAATGATACATTAAAATAAAAGTTTAAGTAGTGACTAAATATATATATATACCATAATCCTGAAGACTTCCCGTCTGCAGACATGACGGAGTTATAGTCCCACATAGCATAAAGGAAGTAGAAGATGACGGCGGAGTGATAAGTACCAAGCCAACACCAACCGAAGAAGTTGGTCCACGAAAGAACTTTGTTGGTCACTTGCTTCTTGTACAACAGCGGGTTTCTGAAAAGTAAAAATATTATCGTATGAACAAACAAAACGATGACGACTATTTGCAAGAATGAATGAGAGATTGCTTACCTAATTAATAAATCTTGCGAATGACATTGCTCGCTCAGGGATAAAAGAAGAATAGGAGCCGATGTAAAAAATAGATTGTAGAATGTTAAAAACATGGAATCGAAGACCGATTGCGTTGAAAAGCCAGAATGAATTTGGAAAAATATCTGAAACAAAAAATAATCTATATTTATAACTTATAACATTTATAGTTTAACTAATAAAAAAAACCCTTTCCAACCGTTAATCGGTGTTTTAGTTACACATTGAATAAAGACTTTACAAACTCTGTTTTGAATTCTTACTAATAAACTCTTTTTTCTAAAAGGTCTAGTGGCAAGGCCGCTGCATAAGATATTCCTGTCTTAAAAAAGTATTTTTTACTTGGCTTTTACCACGTGAATTCAATAAGAATTACATGAAGTGATGTTTTAATAATAATATGTCTTATGCATTTATAGGTAAACATAAGTCCAAAAAATCAACGTTTGAATTGCGCAAATAATGAATCCCAAATGTAATTTTTTTCTTATTCTCTGGGAATTATTGTTATGTTTTATTGGATAAACGAGATAAAAGTGAAGTGATAGTTTTATTGCACGTTCCATGTGAAAGGAATATGTTTTCAAATTTAGTACCTATATTCTACAATTTTTCGACGTTTGGAGTAAAAATATAGATATTATTATGTGGTTTTTTTTCAACTTTTTTTATGTTTGAAATTAAAATATCCCAATTTGTAAATAATAAAGTAATTTTCTAATACAAAAATTCTAAAGGTAATTTTATCTTGTTTTTAAAATGGTTCTTCAAGAAGAAGAACTATATATCGCATTTAAAATAGCTTGGAAATATTCCAAAATTCGATAAGTTTAGTGTAGTGTATTGACAAGCAGTTTCAGTGGTATAGAATGAAGCAAATATTACAATAAGAAACTTCAATTTAAGACAACTAATAAACAACCCTCTTTAGCTGTATAAACAATGTATGTTCCATTCGTTATATTATTTTATATCCACTATTGTATGACTGTCAAATGCCAGTTTCTATTTTATGTTTCTATTAGTAAGGTTTTTACGTACACGTCTGTTTTTCAATTGTATAAAATTTTCACCACGCTTATGTAAAGCTGATATATGTATATACAACATACAAATTAATAATACACTAATTCCGCTCCAAACGACCCGCTGAAAAATGCAAATTGTTGTGTACGTCAAGTCCCAACTTACCATAGCATTGACGAAAAGTAGATTCTTGTAGAAAAAGTACTGAACTAGTGTGCCAAGTCTTTGATAAAACCAGTGGCCGTGTACCAACAAAACTCTCTTCAACATCATGAATTTCGTGAAAGCAAAATCTGCACATCTGAAAAAAATCAAAAACTGTCACGACGTTTTATTTTTTTATTTTATTTTATTTGGAAAACCAACAGTTTATAAAGTATAATAAAACATGGGTAAATCATTTAACCAATAATAGGTTTTCACTGAAGTATCTTAATTTTTTTGTGTAAACAAAGAAAAATAAATATTGACACTTCCCGCCTTATCAGATACCCTTTTCACAAAAATGTATTGTCTATAAAATATAAAAATAGCTTGAGAGTAAGATTAGATACCTGGCTGCTTGTCTGCCTTCCCGACCAAATATCCCAAAGCCAACATGGGCTTCCTGTATCATGGAGATGTCATTCGCCCCATCACCAATGGCCGCCGTTATTGGTCTTCCTGGACTCTTTTTAATTAAACGTACTATCTGAAAATGTGTAATATTTCGTATAGTATTTGAAAGATCATATGGATTAAAAGAGTGCCAGAAGAAATTTCAGGATCCCCAAAGTTAATTCAGGCCCTCGGGGGAACCTTGGGGTACCCCGGGTGGAGTTAAAAAATAAACAAAATCAATCACTTACTTGTGCTTTTTGAAGTGGCGAAAGTCGACAGCAAATAACCGCCGTACACATCAGAGACAGTTTGACAAATGTTTCTGCCCTGGGAGTGTCAAGCACGAGGGCGATACTCTTTCCATCCACCACGAGGGTCAAATGCTCTTCTAAACCCGAGGTGGCAATCCTCAAGCATTGCTCCAACTGAACGTCAAGGCTTTCTTCCGTGTTTACTCCCACAAGAAAAAGCTTCTCTGATCTGGATGGGATGTGGCCACAGGACTGGGCGACGTTGATAGCAGTTTCGACCTACAATCATTGTAAATGTAAATATTATTGACGAATGGGTTTCAAAAAAAAATCTAAACTTCATTTATTGGCCGACATCAACTAGTTGAAATATGTAAAAGAAAAAGAGAGAATCTCCAATAAAAATTAAATAACTTAAAATAAAAGATTAAAAACCAAAATATCAAAAGACTTCGGCTTGGTTTAGGCGCCATCCTTCGACAACTAGGTGAGGTTCCAAGTCAACATGTTCAATCGATCCAAATTGTCGAGCATGAATATACGTGTGTACATAGCGTAACACGTTTCTAACAATATTCCGATAATATACCTACAGATATTTGCAACACAACAAGCAATGTGACAAATTACCAAAATCTGTAGGTAGGTAAGTCGCTGTTCGCGTGAACATTGAGTGGGCATGAACACTATGGAAATTTGTTTCAACCTTTCTTGAATTGCATACATGCATATAATTTGGGAGGCGGGTGTGAGTACCGCCGCCACGGTAACCCTCACCCCTGTCATAGTTCACCCCAAATGGTTCGCTACTTTGGTGACTTTGTGCCCGTATTCATGGGATAAGGTTTGTCTAGGTCTTTTTATCTCACGGCCTCCTGTGTGGATCTAATGTAAAAGAAATATATATGTTCCGAATATCTGTTACCGGCTCTGGAGTTTTGGTGCATAAAACGATCTGCTTTATAATTAAGATCTTGCAATTGAAATAGATAAGGTAGTTAGTTAACCTTGTCACCAGTCAGCACCCATATCTTGATGCCCGCCAGCCTGAGCGACTCGAGCGTCTCGGCCACGCAGTCCTGCAGACGGTCCTCCACCCCCGTGGCCCCCAGCAGTGTCAGCCCATCCTCCATGTTTCGCCCCCTGCCGGCCCCGCTCTGTCTTCCGTGGATATCGAGGTTCATTCTTGTCACTTCTGAAAATATACATCAATAACCTATGTTAAACTCGCCGACATATTCATTATAGCCAGTATGTGCTTAGGACAACTCCTATGTGCCAAGAAATACACCGTTGATTTGCTAAACTAATAGCACACCGAATTTCCCTCGATTTTATGGTATTTTGAACCTTAAAAAATGCTCCTGGCATACTAAAATATATTTTATTCGCTTGACAATGAAATAATGTATCTTAATATTATTCTTGCTTATCGTTTAGTCACTTGCAAATTTGTTTATTTTATCTGTGAAAAGCTTGTTGCGAAACTCCGAATATGTCATACCTACTTATTTTCGATTTTCAGAAATAGTACTGTATTCATTTACACTTTACCTACAGCGACTTATTTTTGTTGTTAAGATGTAACGCTTAATTTGCTGAAAAATATAATAAAACTCAAGAATATTTCCGTATCGGCATTTTACTATATTTTTTTATAAAATTAGAGAGAAAAAATAGGATACTGCATAGGATAGATATTATGCGCAATTTTTATATAAAATCTTTATTTATCTGGTAAGACGGTGCAATTTACAAAAATATCATTTTGCAAAACAACAAGCAAGTTATTACGAAAATAGTGAAAGCCGCTGTACCGCGGGCGATTGGCATTTTACCTACCCCTGGCATTCTTGAGTTAAAATTCCTTGTTTTGCACTATATTCTTTCAAAAACGGGAGGATATTTGACCGCAGTCAAAAAATATCACTTTTCAAAATTTTGCTTTCTATTTAGTTCCTTACACTAGATTTGCGTCGAAACCCCACACCGAAAGCACCGATTATATTGTCATGTTTCTCATTTGTTTACAGCTTATAATGGTCCCAAATATTGAAACGGGATAACCATGTTGGATGAAATGCCAGATGACTAGATATCGAAAATCAGGATGGTGCATTTGTTACTTCGGTTATTGAGCCCATGAAAACGCATCTTCTTTCAACTTACACAATACACATAGCCTACCTGACTGAGATGCCGTGTTAGACTCAGATCAATCATTAATCCAGTTAAATTAATTAACGTACCTTCATTCAACGCCACATACTGTTCTTCAGTGAGTTCCTTGTAAGCCACAGCGAGAGTTCGGAGACCCTGTTCTGCGAAGGTCTGCACGTGCGCATCCGTGATCCCAATGAGAGGTGAATCCACGCACAGCGGCAGCACGGCGCTCTCGGCTCCCTTGCAGAACAGCCAGATCTACAACAGTTCGAGTCGGACGGGATTACCCCCGACTTTTGATGTAGAATAAGTCAGTGAAACAATACATCAGTGAAACAAACTGACTCAAAGTGATTCTAAAGATATATTCCTCAAAATGCGTCTAAGGGACAAAGTAGAAGCCTTCATAGAGGTTTCCAAGGGACTACCAAAATACCTTAAAAATACACCCAAGAAACTATCCGGAGACTTTAAAAGGGCATCCAAGAGACAACCCAATGACCATTGAAGTCCCGCAAGATATATCAAAGGGCCTTCTTCCCAGTGCACTTTCAGGTATTTACGGTGTGAAATTGAAAACAATGATTCAAAAGGCTAGACGGTGATTTACGTGAATATTTCAGTCGAAGGTTATTAATAAAGTTGAATCAAATAGAATCAAGAATTTAGAAAAGTTTAGTTACCTTTCCACTGCTATCTCTGACCACGACGGACATCCTTCTTCTCGCGGAGGTGAATTCAAGAACTTGTAATTTTTCATACGTCTCCATCCGTCCGTCTTTTCTCTTTAGGAACAGTTTGTTGGATTCGTCTCCGTAGAATATAATTCCCCTGTTGGCAGCTGCCCTGACGAAGGCAATCTCGTCGGAACTCATGGCCTGGTAGCGGGGAATTTCCTCGTTGATGACGTCGAAATTGTTATTCAGGTTTATTTTGCCAGGTGCCAGGTCGATCGTCGGAGTTTCTTCTACTTGTACCGTGTGGCAAAGGGCGAGAACGGTAAAGAAAAACTGCAAATCTGGCTGAAAATATGAACAAAATCAATGGATGTTTTGATTGCAATGCAAATTACCTTAAACTAAATATTTTTACTTCAGCAGCTATAATTTTATAAAGGCTGGCTTGAAGGTCGCTATATTTTTCAAATTTTTCCAAGCTGGACAATGCTAAACTTGTGTGAGTATACCTATGTTATACACATTGTCTTAGCAATGCCTACAATCAAAACTTTACCAAAATTTATTTCCACCATCGACAAATTTCTCTTGGTTAGAAAAAAATTGGACTAATTTAAAATTGACATTCTTTTAAAACCTTCAGAAATATCGAACCGAAGTATATTAGCATAAGATTATTTATTTTTTTAAACCTCCTATGTATGTCAAAATGTATATTTGTATTAAAAACGTTGTTGGTTTCCTACAAATAAATACATTTATAGTAGTTTGTAACGAAATTTTGTTTAATCGTATTTAAGTATTTTCACAAAAACTCACATTCAAGACTTCCACCGCTTGGACAGTCTCTCCTCTAGTCCACTCCTCGTTCATTTCGTAAAGGCGTTTATCCTTCTCGATGTACAGCTCCCCCTTTACGGAGCACATCTGGAAGTACATGTCGTTCTTGGTCAGTGTCCCTGTCTTGTCCGAGAACAAGATTTCAATCTGACCCAACTCCTCGTTCAGATCAGAACTGTTGGCCAGGGCAGGCTGCCCGGTTTCTGGACACACTAGTTCCATGTCCCACTCGAAGAATAGAGATCCTGGAATAAAATATGCGTCAAGCCATCAGCCACGAGTGTTTTTTAAAACTATAATAATAATTTGACAATTTATATAGCTGTAGATACACGAATTTGCGCACTATATACATTTTCTACAAATGACTCTAGGTAAGGACTAACCGGCTAGCCTAGGAATAGCTGGATAATTTGGGTACTTTTATGGCAGTTCGAGATATAAATTCTCCCGATTCATTAGCCGCCGAGACGCGGCCGTGTGAGGTCGTCTGCTCATTTTGACAACATTTCGCAATAAATTAAAAACTAATACCGTTTAGCTTCATGGTTGTAAAAACATTCGCGCCCAGCGCTGTTAACAAAAACGGAATAATGGATTGCTGGATATTACCTTTAATCGTTTAATCATTTAACAATTTATGGTTCAATTGTGTCTTCCTTGTGTGAATTCCTCAAAGCAGTAACTTATTTGTAATATAAAAATATTCATTGTAATCTAACTATGTTTATTAGCTGACGGGGTGCATAGTTCATAGGGTCTGCAAAGCTGCTACTAGCCCAAAGAATTTCCAACACCAAAGAATTACGAGCATCTCAAACGGTATTCAGTAGATAACCTTTACGTGCATAACCTGAATATACAAATACAAATCAGGAACCTACGACCCGAAGTGGGGTCACTAGTCACCAGAGTCCCCCATACATTGCGGGGCGATCTTGTCTCTTAATATTCTTTTTGCTCTTTTCAGGAACACTCATATACTAGAGTTTAAAAGTTTTAAAATAATATTTATCAAATTCTGACAAAATTACGCATGGGACAGAGGCGAAGTTAATTTCAAAAAATATTTTATAACACAATACGCTCGCCATGCAATCCCATACAGACCCGCCATAGGTAAAGATATGATGCGTTATAAGCACGGTTCGGGTCTTCGCTATTCGTCGTTATTTGCCGTAACCGCTGACAATGCAATATTTGAAAAGTTATGCGACCCCCACTCCGCCGTAAACAGGAGAGGGGGTCATTTTAAATATGTAGCTGCCATGCTCAAGAATTGCCGCTCCCGAATTCAACTGACCCCCTCTCCTGCCGTAGGAAGAAATCTTTTATAACGTAGTGTGTCGGTAGAAAATATTATAAGCGTCGTAGGTCAATAACGCTAGCGCCTTTAACGCTGCGTTTTTCCTATGCTTTACTCTCTCTTTCCCCACTGCTGGGCGAAGATACGCGATGTCTGGTTTAAAGGGATATATATATATATATATATATGTTTTAATGTAGAACGATTACATATTGGGTTGTTTTAAGATTAGCTAAATTATGGAGTGGGGTACCGTGATGTAAGAAATAACTTAGATATTGCGCAAAACTCTCTTTCGAGGGAGTTGTATTGATTACCCCCTCCGGAGCGGGAGTGTTAAACAAATTGATTTTTCAAAATTAGGCAAGAACTCATTGTGCTAATTATGGTATGAATAAAGTATTTACCTATGAACTTCTGCATTTCTATAGTCACATACAGCGAAATGGGAATGCAATAATAGTAGAGAAGCAAGAAGGAGAACAAGTCCTGCGCGATGGACGTGAAGGAGTTGGTGCTGGTATTGGGCCCGAGGTAGTAGTCATGGCCCTCGTGCTCGCCCTCCCAGTAGCGCTTCAGGAAGAAGGACACGACCAGCTCGAGCACCATCACGATCAAGAAGAACACCAGGAAGTTGTTGATGTAAGCCTCGGCAGACGTGAACTTGTTGGACGTGAAACGCGAGTTCATAGCCAGTTTTGTGTCCACCCCTGGAATGAAATATAAATAAATTCAGATTTCTAATGGAATTATCCATAATGCTGACATGCTAGCCTAATAATTGCAGTCAACTTCTCACGACTTTTTTTAACTTTTAACTCTTTGGCCTATTTCAATTTTTTTTATGCAAATTTCTATTTTTTAAATCATAAAAATCGGTCCAGCCGTTTCGGCGGAGTGAGACCACAAACACCGTGACACGAGATTTTTTATACAAACATGTTCTAAGGTGAAATACACATTAAAGATAGAGTTTCAAAAATAATAAAAATCATCGCGGCCATTAATTAGTCCAGGCAATCGGACACATGGGTCCGGCCAAGGACTCGAACCCAAAAGAAACCCAAAACATAAAACTTTGTGCCATTATTACGAAAATAAATTTAATTTACATTTAATTCTTATTGCAAGATATTAAACACATTATGTTATTTTTGTAGATTCCAAAGAAATCAGAAACTTACCACTTTCATAGAGAATGGGAACGGACTAATTTTTTACTATGGTGAAAGAAAACTGTTAATATGCAATACACCCGTGGCAATGCCGAAAAAGGGAAATTTAGATTAACGCAATGCCATAGTAAATAACAGACTTTCCACATAACAGCGAACTAAGAAAGATTATATTAATTAAGAGCGATTGACCAGCGGCTGAGAATAAAAGTTTTAAAATGCTTGCAACTGTACAGAGAGGTTCCAATGAGAAAGATCGATTATTCCCCGTATCAAATTTTAAAAATTAAAAATTTAATATCTATTGATTTCATTTAAAACTTGCTACACTCAAGTAAGCAATAAATATATTCAAAACGCACGATGATAAATTATTAAATATCGTATTTACTGTTTAAGGGGATACCCGGCGGTGATTTTTCCATACAAACGTATTCCCTATTTATCTCTCTGGATTTTAACCCTAGAGAAAATATTGTTTTTACATAAAATTGATATCAACTACTAACATGTCGGTACTTTTTTTTGATAATTTACTTTTTACAGAAGTTATGACCTTCCAAAAATCAATAAAATTGACTTGTTTAAATGCCGTCAAAAGACGTTCAGTATACAAACTAGTCAATGTTTTTTTTAAAAAAAGCAAAACGTACAGACATAGAATAATTTTTTTTATGTACCTAGTTGGTAAAAAAAAAATTGAAAATCAGTCCACTTTTGGAGGAGAAAAGGGGGAATACAAAACCTCGATTTTAGTTAGGAATTAGTAGCCCGAGGTGCATTGTCCCTTTCGCTCAATATCCGGTGGAGTAAGAGCAACAGTGACAGCAACAATTTAGTAAAATCTATTTTTCAAATTTCTCCACCATCCGGGTTTCATCTTAACCGGCCTTGCAAAAACTTCCGAAGTTGAATTATTATGATTATTATAAGTAATAATTTTCAGCCTGAAACACTCATCCACATTCAAAATCTTCCGAGAAAAAATACATGTCGCCGACGGGACTCGAACCCGTGTTCTTCTGATGTCCGGTCAGGTTCTCTGATCCACTAAGCTACGGCGAGTAACCTCTTACTTGCAAAATGATTCAATATATATATACTAGTGTTCCATTCAATAACTACTGCTTATTATAATTTTTTCACCTGCAAACAACCAACTTTATTTTTATATGAGAAAGGCATTGTCAGTGCTAAGTTTCCCACTAGGTGGCATCGAGACATCATCTCTACATTTTTTGGTGAAGTATTTTAACTCGTCAAATATTGATTATTTTTAATTAATAAACTAATGTATGAGACAAGTTTTTTTTATGCATAGCACAAAGGGTAACAATTATTATAAGCAATAATTATCAGCCTCAAACACTCATCCACATTGAAAAATCTTCCGAGAAAAGATACATGCCGCCGACTTTATCTTCGCCGACTGTATCTTTTCTCGGAAGATTTTTCAATGTGATGAGTGTTTCAGGCTGATATTTTTTGCTTATAATAATTGTTACCCTTTGTGTTAAATCTTGTCTTAAACATTTGTTTATCAAATAAGAATTATTATGGTTCACAGGACTGTTGTTCATCAGTTATCCGTTTAATAATTCCATTGATCAAAGTGATATTTATGAAATGGCTAAAAATTTGCAGATACATTTCAAATGGACAACATGATATTGCAAAACGAAATTATTACTGCGCGCTGCGACATATTTCTTAGCAAGTCAAGTCTAGATTTCTGGGCATTGGTTTCCAACGAGAATATCCAAATTTAAAGAAATGTGTTGAACAACTGCATTCGTGTTTTGGTTCAACATATATTATGTGAATCAGCATTTTCCTACTTAAAACAAACAAAAAATAAACACCGTTCTAGCGGTTGGCAATTTCCAACTACAAATCTGATTTTGGTCATCTAGCATAAGATGCTCAGACGCAATGCTCACAATGATATAAATAAGTGCAACTAACGGCCGCTGTCCCCAATCCTGCTAATCAATTACTAAGCCAAAATTTTGCCTTAGTAATTGATTAGTGCACAACTACGCTTTTTCCAACACACAAGTATCGCTTAAGCATTTATCTTAACCTAAGGAAGCCGGACTAGTGGATTAAACTCGTTTCGGCTGCCTCAGTTTTGGACTAGTTCTTAAAAGTGCCAACAGAGTAGAAAAAATACCGCGAACACAATGTATGGTCGATGAAATATCACTTTGACAGAAGACACAGTTTCGCGCTCATTTCACTTCTGTTGTATTGCGTTTATCAATTATCATTTTAATTAATATGGATTGAGAAGTTCGGATGCGTGCGGAGCAGAGACGAAAAACGGTTAATTTATGCGAAAAACTATGTCGTTTTCGAATATTCGCTAAGCCAAGTGTCAAGTCCAGTACCTACGGTCAAGCTGACACTTTATTTTATATACGTTTGTTTAAAAAATATTAAATGTCAGTTTATGGATAAAAATATTTTAAATAAATTACGTTTATTAATAATAAATCCAACAATTAACTCTATAATATTAATTTAACTTCGAAAGTTCTTATTTTGATGTCATTTTATGGTCTATGAAAGTGGGAGAGGCCAGATAACATAAGATGTTTGGGGACAACATAAATCGAGAGCTACCCTACAAAATGCTTGGCTGATCGCGGCCTCAGATGAATCGATTTAAAAGTTAGAAACAGCGGCCGTAAGAATATTTTTCCTTTTTATGTTTTCCCTCTTAATAAAATAAAAAAAAATACTACATAATAGCATACTGAACTATGCTGTTTCATTTGATAATTGGCCTATCAGTCCTCCAACAGATAAGGTTGTCTTTTGGGACAACCTGTATATTTATTTATTCCACAAACCCTAATTTTTAATAACGTGGAATGGATACAGATTACCTAGATTCCAAGCTACCGAAATAAGGTACTTGAGAGGAGTGGCAGGGGTTACGAAATGGGATCATATAAGAAACCCTACGATCCGAGATGATCTAAGCATTGAACCACTGCTACTCTTCATAGAAAAACTGAAGTGGCTTGGGTATGTACTAAGAATGTCTGATGACCGAATTCCGAGGAAAATACTCAATGCCATTCCAGAGGGTAGACGTCCAGTGGGCCATCCCAGACACATTTGGGCGAGGCAACTCCGAAAACTTTGCGGGGAGAGGATGGGTCTGCCATGGACAGAGGCCGAACAAGACGCGGCGCAAGACAGGGTCGTATGGAGGAGCCTTGTCGATGCAGTGGGTCCCCGACCCGAATTCAAATGCAGTAATTTGTTGACATGATGGTCTTGAATAGCAGTTGAAGCTATTGATACATTTACATATTTACAAAAATAAATCATGTCTCATGTTGAATCATCTTTTAATAATTTTAAGGTGGGTTAAACAGATAACATTTAAAAGCATTGTCACTTTCGGATAGCGAGGTCATTCAGTAATGTTAATATTTAATTTATTTTTATCTAATGCAGTCATTTATTTTAGACACGACCAATTATTTAGAAATGAATAACGATTCATAAGACAGATAAATTATGTGATATAAATAAATCAACGATAGATAAAGAAACGCGATAAGCGTCGTAATAGTAGATACCTTTCCATCGTGAAGATGTAATTAAACATTCCTTCACAAAATAGATAATTCCCAAATAGGGAAGTACCTGCTCTAATTTGTGACTAATACGAAACACGGATGTGATAAGAGTGAACACGGATGTGATAGGTGAACAAGGCATTTCCCAAAATTTCCCCAATCGACCATCGAAGACCGTGATTTTTTTTAACTCAATAAAAATCTTTCGGGTATTTGAACGACAAGCTAATTCAAAGAGACTTTAAACGGCTTAATTCCGATAAGATAAAATATTTTCTGAAATTACTTTTTCTGAATGTAGAAAACATCTACGAACTCACTGCGGTTGGTGGAGCGTATAAATAGCCCCAACATTGCGGGCCTTATACCCTAAAGCCCCGTTTATAATAGGAATAGTTTGTGTTTGTCCGTAATCCGTATTCGATAAGTCCTAGGCCGTAGAAGTTGGAAGTTAGGAAACCTGTGTATCCGTTTATAAATAGATGGCAATAATGTTATGTTTTTCCATAACCGAAAAGATTGTTCAAAAAGGTTATAAGCGGCGCATTTTCATCAATTAATTAATTATGTTGTGATAGAAGAATTGGTAAAGAACTGAATTCAAATCTCCCAGATACCAATTTTTTAATGACAGGTAATATAATAATTGAACACCAATAAATTGGCGAAATTAAAGCACCTACCAGATTAGTGCACGCTACTCATTATAAATACAAACAGGCATGAACACGCAATATTTGAAGTACTTATTAAAAACTTGAGTACTTATTTATAAACTAACCATAACAAAAATAAAATTATTTTTTACGGTTCTTAAATATATTATAAAATTAAAATTGCTTCTTGGCTTCTTTCACATCAGAATTTGAAGAACTGAAATTGTAGCATGGCAAAATTATTAAAAACGAAAATTATACTTTGTAAGTAAAAAAAAACACCCCATTTTCATGGTCCGTTTTCTCAACTTCGGTTGTCCGTGATGATGTGCGTGATATGAAATGTTCCTGCGTAATGAACCAAAGTTGCTTTGAAATTTTCAAAATTTGAACTGATGATTTTGTGAATTCAGACTAGTGAAAAAGTACGTATAATTCTATGTTTGAAATGCATATTTCTTTTGTTAAAGTTTTTGACAGGTGTAGTTGAAAGTTTACTAACGCTATTCATTCGAAAGGTAAATTTCTGACTTTTCTCTAATATATCAACAAAAATATAATTATATTAGAAAATTGGTAAGTAATATTTTTATTTTTGAAAGGCAATGCAAAGCTGGGTCAAATGTTTAAATTCTTTCAGTTTCACAAAACCTACAATTATAATATCCCGTGTCTGTGCTAGTACATACAACTTGCAATTAACGACCGATCCATTTGATGCCGCTCTAATGGAGCTGCTCCAAGTGAATCGCGTTGTGTCTCACATCACTCCACCCACAGTGGAATATATTTATTAATTTATGACTCCACCGCTTTACACCAGTGACCAGACATTGAGCGGATTGAGCCGATCGAGCGCAGTGAATTTGCAGGCAGGCTGTCGTTGTTGCAGCGGAAAATGAATTCAGAAGATGATTTTTTTACTCGCCAGATGTCTGTAGAAAAAGAAACCCAAGAGTAAAACGGAGCCAATGGGTATTTTCACATAAATCGACTCAACGAGATAATTGTGGAAGCATTAGAATGGCGAAATTATTATGAAGACGCATATTTTCAATTATGAAATGTAGTAACGCCAATTATTTAAAAAAATAGTCTCCAATGACAGGTATTTACATTAACGGTAGGTGTGGAGCGGTGGCTTGGATTTTAGCATTCTTGGATCCAACCGACCGACTGCCCCACGCAAATGGCCTTGGACTTCCACTTTCGCGGACATCTGTGGAGCTCCTCCAAATCAAATATTGGAGCGGTCGTCAACATAATTGCTTGGCCAAAAATGGGATCGAGACTTATGATGTGACCCCTGATGTCTATGAATGGAGATGTGTCCATACCCGTGTAGATGGCGCAGCAGATGGCCCACTCCGTGTTCTTGACCCTCGAGCCCCGCAGCAGCAGGTTCTCGGTTCCCAGGGGACATGGTGCCCCGCCATCCACTATCAGCTTGCCGTAGAACGTGTAGATGTCCACGTCTGGTTGGAGGACTTCCATGGTGATTTTTTCTTTTGATTTATCCGCTGTAATTCAAGAGTGCCTTTTTGTTACCAATAGTCTCACAATTCAAAAATGTTAAGACTATTGTAATTCAAGAGTGCCTTTTTGTTACCAATAGTCTCACAATTCAAAAATGTTAAGACTATTGGTCACCATTTTAAATCCGCTATTCCTTTTAAAGTAGCGGCCTTATTATTTTTTTTTAATCTTTCGTTTTATGGTGTCAATAATTTACAAACGTACTTAATAAAATAGAAAAACAAACCCAAGCATACGGAGGCAAAATACGACGTCATAAATCAATCTTTTATAGCTTAATCACAAAATTAATATCAAAGCTCAAAAATTTTCTTTGTAAGGCATAATGAAAAAGTTTTACCTTACAATAAAACTTATATTATGTACTTAGCTTTATTTAAAACCTATAAAGTGAGATAAACATTACCATTTTGCAGCCAAATCGACGTTTCTTACAAATATTCGTGTGTAATTCTCAGTTTAAATCTCCCGCCAATGTCACCTGGCAGTGCCAATTGTATCCGTCAGGCGGCGTACTAGTAGGGGACGCTACAACTGACGCATCATTAGATCTCATCAGGCAGCCCTTGCCTAGGTTTTAAATAAAGCTAAGTACATAATATAAGTTTTATTGTAAGGTAAAACTTTTTCATTATGTAGCATAGGCTTTATTTAAAACCTATAAAGTGAGATATTGTTTGTTATCGCCTGGTGACATGATGCTAATGTGAATCAAATATAATATTTATATGCTAGAAATAGGGAAAAGATTTCCAGAAATCAGCTAACCAGTTACAGAGGTTGAAAAAGGGCAGCAACAGAAGGGTCGGTGGTGACTCGGCCAGCCGATTCCACAATTTCCCTTCTATAGAATCTGGCAAAGGTATTAGGACTTCTCCAGTTGCCCCGCGACAGTATATCATCCAGTCTATACTTTTGCAACCAGTTCAGGGATGCCACTGCTGAACGGATGCTACCAGGTGGATCTTCTATGCCGGCATCCCTGAGGACTGTCCTAATCCAACCCGCAATTACTGCTCTGGAGGCCGCTTTTACCGTCCCACAAGTTGTAATGAACAGACTGGGTATTATCGCCTGCGCTCTCCGTTCCTTGGCCAGTTCTATGACCTTCTCCATCCAATAGACAGGGTCAATGCTTCTTGTCTCAGAGCGAGTCAGTCTCCACCCTGATTGCTGCCAGTCTGCCGAATCTGTCTTGGCACCAAACACTGGCCAAATGGAGATGCCTTCACTGTCCACTGACAATCTTTCCGCTGTGCAATGGAGCAATGTGAGATCGTGGACTCGGCGCCCTGATGCCAAAAGTAGGATTGTGGCTGCTCTCCTTGACGCTTCAAAGAGAGTTACCTGATCCGGCAAATTCTTCTCCAACCATGAAGATACGACCCTTGGGTCCCAAATGGGGGGCTTTGAAGGCTTTAGTCTGGCTAAAGATATACCTTTTAATATCTTCTTCACTATTGGATTGGAGTTCAGCTTTCTATTGTCCTCTGGAGAGCCTAAGGTACACACCACTGACTTGTGAACTAAGATGGTACTCAGGGATAGCTTTTCTTTGATGTGTAGGTCAGCTAGGAACCTGGCTAGGTCTTCAGCTTTGGGACATATGGCATCGAGCGGATTCTCTGACGCCCAGCGCTGCCACCTCCGCCATGCCGGAGCATAAGTGCGAAGGGTAGAACTTCTCCAGCCGGATCTAAGAAGTTGCTTCTGCTGACTTGACCACCTTCCTAGGTTTTTGTCCCACCCCCACAAAGCCAAATCTCCAGAGTGAAGGACTCCACTTGAGGAGGGGGGTTGTTGGTCCTGGTGTCTATCAGTGCTTCTCTTAGATTGTAAATCGTAAGAGGTGGACCCAAGGCCCGACACTTCAGATCTGCTCTCCAAAACGCCCTCTCCCAACGAGGAGCCACTATCAGGTATAATCCTCTTGCTCTGTTCAGGTGGCAAAGAACCCTCGGCATGAGGCACGGGGGAGGGAAGATCCAAGCCAGCTGATAGTCCCAGTCCCTGCTCCAAGCGTTGTGGTAGTCTGCTCTGTCATCCTGAAAATCAAGAGAAACATACCTCTGAACCACGTGTGCTGTCCTAGAGCCAAATAGGTCTATCTCCGGTCGTCCCCATTTTCTGAATGCTACTTCTGTGAAAGAGGGCAGTAAGTGCCATTCGGGTACCGCACGATGACGAGATAGACAGTCCGCTACTTCATTGAAACGACCTGGTAAGTATTGTGCTGTCATGGAGATAGAGTATTCGTCCAAAACATCTAGCACTAGTCGAGTACAGCTCAGGAGTTGAGTTGACCTAGTACCACCCTCCTTGCGAAGGTAGGATACGACAGATCTGTTATCCGACTGGATCAGAAGACCCGAGCCGGATAGCTCAAGCGCGTGAGGAGACAAGGCAGCCAACACGGCGAGCATCTCCTTTAGATTGGAGTGAAGATTCAGTTGATCTTCAGTCCATACACCACTGAGAAGCTTTTCGTCTAGCTGGGCACCCCAACCCTCGTCCGAGGCATCGGTTGTCAGGTAATGCTCAAACAGCGGCAGATGTATAGGTGACGTCAGGGTGAGCGATCGAACCCACCATCTCAATTCCCGAGCGGTAACTGCAGGAATCGGTGATGACTCCCAAGGGTGGTAGTGCCTGAGTTCTAGGCACCCTTTCTGTATGTACCGGCTGTTGAGTCTGCCTCTTGGAACTGCAAAACTAGCAAAGTTCAAAGAGCCCAAGAGGCTGCGCCCCTTGTTTAGTGACCACCTTCCTGTCTGAATCAAACCCTTTAACTGATAAGATAGGGCTAAAATCTTGTTCTGAGGGAGAGACTTTTCATTAGTTAGAGTATTCCAGCTAATACCAAGAAATTGGACTTGTTGTGATGGTTCTAGAATTGACTTATCAAATTGTATCTGCCATCCCAAGTCTTGTAAAAACTCCACCATTTCACTAGACTGGCGTTTTAAAGTAAGTAAGCATTGGTTTACTAATAAAAAATCATCCAAATATACTATAATTCTCATCCCTCTTTTCCGCAGTTCCTGCGCTACCCAGTTAGTGATGGTTGCAAATGCCTTAGGTGAGGTGGCCAGGCCAAAGGGGAGGGAAGTCATTTGCAAGAGTTCGTTTCTATAGATAAGTCTAAGGAAACATCTATGCTGCTCACTCACAGGCACATGAAAATAAGCGTGCATGAGATCCACTTTAACCATCCAGTCATTCGGTTGTAGAAAAGTAGGAACTCGATAAACGTTTACCAGACGAAATTTACTGATAGTCAGAAAGTTGTTTAAATACTTTAAGTTAAAGACCGGCCTCTTTGAACCATCTGATTTGGGGACCAGAAACATATTAGAAATAAATGAGGGAGTGGCAGGTGCCAACTCTAAAACTTTAAGGGCTTTGAGTTTTTCAATTTGTTCGGTCATTGCTACAGAAGTCTTAGTAGCAAAAGGAGAGTTAAATAAATCTATATTATTACTCAACGGGGGTTTTGAAGAAAATGGAATTCGGTAGCCATCTAACATCTTAAGGATGATAGTAGGGGCGCCAAGGTTCCTCCACTTACCTGCGAATGAGCGCAACTGACCCCCTTGAAAAGAAGGTCTCGTGTTAAAACCTCTTACGGTCTGACTTCCCCGCCCTTTCCTTAGGCCTAAACCTATCTCGGCGAGTGAAAGCTTTAGCAGCCCTACGGGCTGGTTCCTGACCTCGAGTCTCTGGTTGTTCCCTCCTTGGGATGATCCTTCCCTGCATTCTGGGCCGAAAGGGCTGCAGGTTCTGCGCTGCAACTGGTTTAACAGGTGGAGCTGGTCGCGATGTGCTAGGCTGAGGAGCAAAGCACTTCTTCACTCCCCCCAATCTATCCAGCTGCGCCGACAGGATGTTCGGGTCGAACAGATACTCCGAGGTTGGTGGGATCTTTCGCAAGGCATCCCGAACGTATCCGTCACTGACGCCCCGCAATACCCCCTCTCTTCGGTACTCAATGTGGCTTGCCCGTTTGCCACAGACCATCTGCATAATGTCCTTGGACACCTTCTGGGATTCGGACCCCGTGGCGAAGAGGGATTGCACCTTCTCAAAAAGAGTGGTAGTGCTCAGCTTCGTCCCGGGTTCCGCACTCCAATTCACCAGCTCCTGCAGGGAGGCCTTCAGGAGATCTGCATGTAGTGAAAGAGCGTTCGTCAGCGATCCACAGAAGGAGTCCGTTGACGTACTTGCCACTTCCTCCTGAGCTAGGCGCTTCAGCTCTGGGTTCAACGCCAGCATAGAAAATAGGGGGGTTGCAGCATACGACTTCTGGATCTCGAGGTAGCGGACATTGTTCCAGTTAGACGTCCCCAGATGCTGAAGGAGCTCTACCTTCTTCACCCTCCCTGGGTCGGCCGACGGTATCTTCGGCTGCTTCAGCTCGGTTGTCCACTCCCCGAGATCCAAGTCACGCGACGGCTGAGGACAGGTAAGGCCCATTCCTCCGTCGGCTTCCCTTGCCAATTCCTCTCGGAGCGAAGCGGGGGTGTCCAGGGAGATGCTATCATCGTCGTCGTCGTCCGAGGCGCCGCGGATGGGAACATCCGACCGCTTCTCCAGCAGCAGGCGCAGCATTTCCTGCATCTGAGACATTTGCTGCGTCAGCACGTCAATTCGCGGGTCGGCGGGTGTCTGCTCACACACTTTCTGCCTTTTCCCCGCGGCATCCCCGCAGACCCTGGGACGTTTGCCCCGCGTGTCCGTATGGATCACCTTCCTTACTTCAGCCTCGGCCATCGAGATCTCGGCTTCCCCGCAGTCGGAATGTCCGGAACTAGACATGACACAAACACGAACAAAAAAAAAAACACACGAAATTTAAATCTTTCGGAATTCGAACAGAATCACTGTTAAAATAATGTCCTCGAAAAATTCAAAATTTTGCGCAAAAACTGTACGATCAGATTCAAAACAAAAACAAACGTGTTTGACTTGCGCAAAATAAATGCTAATGATGCGTCAGTTGTAGCGTCCCCTACTAGTACGCCGCCTGACGGATACAATTGGCACTGCCAGGTGACATTGGCGGGAGATTTAAACTGAGAATTACACACGAATATTTGTAAGAAACGTCGATTTGGCTGCAAAATGGTAATGTTTATCTCACTTTATAGGTTTTAAATAAAGCCTATGCTACATAATAAATATGTGAGGCATAAAATACTTTTTATTATTAAAATACATGATATTAATTTTTTTTAAATGTACATATGTGACATATTAAATCACCATACTAGGCGGCTGCCTGTTTCATGGTGACCAATGAAATATGGGTACTTTGTGAAATCTAGTGTAAACATATGGATTAAGTATTTAAACATGCTGAAAATTGGAAAAGTTGTAGTAGAAAATTTATAATGAAATTGGAAAAACTGTTAAAGTATAAAATACAAAAGAGAATAGATAAAAAGTATAAAATGGGGAGAAGGGAGAATAGTTGAGTGATTGTGAGTGTTTACCAAACATGGTGTCGGCCAGCGGGCCCGGCACCTTGAGAGGTTTGAGGCTGGTCTCGCCGTCCAGGTTGGCGGTGGTGACGAAGCACTTGCCGCGCGGGTCGGAGCTCCACAGCAGCACGGCATCGCACGGCACGTCGCAGTCGCGCGACACTCGCACCACCTCACCGGGACGGATGTCGCTGCTCTTGATCTGCTGGACCGTGGAGTTGCGGATCACGGTCACTGAAATCAATCAACACTATGAATAATTGTCAAATGTGATTAACAAACATCAGATTATAATTTGCACAAATTTTCCATTATTAAAAAAAGAAACTTCACTAAACAAGATTCTTCAAAATAAAGGACAAGGTGATTGTGATAGATAAGAATTTATGATCTAATGACAATGACTCATGACATTTATTAAGAATGGTTTTAGCGATGTTAACTTTGACGGGAACGTTTTGGTATTTGTTGTTTTGTGGTAGGTAACTGCAGATTTTTAATTGCTATGTAACCAGACTTGCTTTGTTTATACTAGAAATTATAAGGTTTTGTGTAAATCTTGTTTTATATTGTGAACACACCCGGTTTTCCTCGTATTTTTGCTATCAAGTAAATTGTTGATTGATCTCTTACTGTCAAATTTACTTAATGTCTTCTTTTTCTTCTTTTCTTCTTTTCTTCTTTTCTTCTTTTCTTCTTTTCTTCTTTTCTTCTTTTCTTCTTTTCTTCTTTTCTTCTTTTCTTCTTTCTTCTCTTCTTCTCTTCTTCTCTTCTTCTCTTCTTCTCTTCTTCTCTTCTTCTCTTCTTCTCTTCTTCTCTTCTTCTCTTCTTCTCTTCTTCTCTTCTTCTCTTCTTCTCTTCTTCTCTTCTTCTCTTCTTCTCTTCTTCTCTTCTTCTCTTCTTCTCTTCTTCTCTTCTTCTCTTCTTCTCTTCTTCTCTTCTTCTCTTCTTCTCTTCTTCTCTTCTTCTCTTCTTCTCTTCTTCTCTTCTTCTCTTCTTCTCTTCTTCTCTTCTTCTCTTCTTCTCTTCTTCTCTTCTTCTCTTCTTCTCTTCATCTCTTCTTCTCTAATTGGTAAGTAAAGATGTTGAGAAGTTGAGAAACGAAAATGAGATCTAGAACCGAAAACTTGCAGGTGAACACAATTAAACTAGACAACTTACCCAATTCATTATTGACGGTGTAGTCCACTCGGTGACGCAACCAGTCCTCGTACCCCTGCTTGGCCATGGTGACCGCTATCACGAATGCCAGAGGCGCCAAACTCGTTACAGGAGAAACTGGACTATCTATAGGACAGATGTTAGGAAGGTATGTAAGAATTATAATTTGCACAACATAAGTGCTTATTATTTGAAGCACTTTTATACTGTGATGATATAAAATTATAAATTCATACCTAACTCTAATCTGCCAATAATATCAACAAATGCAGTGACTGTTTGGTATTGTCGTAGGTGTGAGAGTGAAACATTTTCAAGGTCTATGGCTCCTTTGTTTCTTCGATAGACTTAGTAATAATATAAAACCATTCTATGTTCTGTTTATTACTTATACATTTATTCATAAATATTATGTTACATAAGTTATTTTAGCACAACTGACAATAATATAACGATCGTGGATTACTTACATCGGATCTAAGATTGGTTTTTAACATACTGTCTTTAACTGTACGGGTTAACATTATAATTTTTAATTTCATTGATAAGTGTTGTAATCATTCAGATCGTGGTTTAGAGTTAAGACGGAATGCTTATCGCTGTAGATATTGTTGAAACGGCCACGATCTTGAAACGGAAAGTACCAATAAATTTAAAGATTAATTAAAAATAAATTTAAAAACGATTAGAGAGAGGTTAAGAAGGTACCTATTAGAACCGCGACGACTGTGACTAGGAGAAAGTAGAAGTTGGCGATGCGGCGGAACTGCTCCACAAGGTTCTTGGGGATGAAGGTGATGAGGGTGTACTTGGAGGTCTTGATGGTGTTGTTTCTCTTGCAGTCCTCCCCCGACACCTCCCCCACCGTCACGCTCCTGGTCTCGCCTGCGTCGGAGACGCGATTCCCCTGGAACCACAATCACTATTAATTAAGGTCAATCCCTGGAAACACGCAATCACACCACTATCGAATAAATTTAACAAATCTAAGTCAGTCCCCTGGAAACACACAATCATTTCACTATCGAATAAATATTAACATATCTAGGTCAGTCCCCTGGAAACACACAACCAAACCACTATAGGTCAGTCCCCTGGAAACACACAATCATTTCACTTACGAATAAATATTAACATATCCAGGTCAGTCCCCTGGAAAAAAACAAGTACTTCAGTATCGAATAAATTTTAACAAATCTAGGTTAGTCCCTGGAAACACATGAAATTTTCAATTTATATGGGATAAATCGGTGTTCCAACGTAAATCGATCAACATATTTTTCTTAACAATTAATTCATTTTTATTATATTTATATACTAGATGGGGGAAAACAATTTTTTTTATAATTATCATTAACCTCCCAACAATTGTCAAAGTTGTCTCTAAAATCATGAAATATATTATAATTTAAATCATAAATAAATAAAATACCACATGGCAGAGAACTAGATAGTTGATTTTCTTTTTAATTAAAAAAATATTTATTCAGTTTGGTCAAGTTTATTGGCCTCAAATCAAAATTTAAATTTAATATGAAAAGTATGAAAAAGATTATTAACAATCTGTCGCATCGAATTGTATTTTTTTGTGTATTGACAATATAATAATTACTTTATTAAAATAAATTGTCATAGCACATAGATAAAAGGGCTATAAATTATCCAATAGCCATAAATTGGTTAATTTATTCATAGAGATAGTCTTCAACGTAATTGGTTGCATTTGCGTAAAGGAAATATCCGGGTTATTTTTGCGTCGGTAGATTTAAATTTTACTACAATCGTCACTAACATTTTGATTGTCCGCACCGGTCCGCACGCTTTCAGCATTATCTTATCTACCTGATCGAAATTTTGTAATAATGTTTTCCAAAACGATTATACATGTTTTAATGGCATGTTCCGTGATAGTGTTAAGTTCTTGCGAACTCAATAAAACACATGATTCCGAAGTGCATTTGGCCGGCCTAGGCGCCAAGTGCGGTTACCCCGCCAACTGTGCCCACATCGCGGGGGCTGAGTGCGAGGCCGACAAGTGTCGATGTGTGGATGGATTGCTGGAGAAAGACGGACAATGTGTTCTCGGAGGACCCTGCGACAAATCCCACAAGTGCCCGAGGCTGGGTGGCTCGGTCTGCGTGGAAGGGAAGTGCTCTTGTCCAGAAAAGCATTTTTTGAAGAACAAGAACTGTACCAGGACTGTATTCCTCGGAGATCGCTGCCATGGACCAGGGGATTGCTTCAGCTACAAGGGAATGCAGCTGATGCGGACGATGGACTGCGAGAACAAGACGTGTGTCTGCCTCAAGGAGTTTGTTACTGAGCAAGGCGTTTGTGTCAATAAAGCCGGAGCAAGTCGCCATGTGCTGAATTTCCTCACCGCGTGTATGATGGAACTCATGATTTTCTATTATGTTATGTAAACTTTTGATTTATTCATTTTTTCAAGTTACTCAAATCAATCAATATCATATTTCGAAACTTAATACTCTGTTACAAATACCTTTAATACTGGTTATATTGTTAGTCAATAGTAATATATTAAATAAACTGCATACATATCTCAATTTTTTTTATTGCATTTTTTTCCTTGATGGTAGGTATAGTAGTCGCAGAGAGAGGTTGTACGTACGTCTTCAGCGAAAAATCTTCCTTTTCACACGACTTATACTATAAAAACGAAAACGTAACGAATGATGACGTCACCCACGACCTCTCTATGGAGCTACTGTATAATCTGTAGATAATCCAAAAATATCAATAATAATTGGAATATGTTTATTTTTTATTCTACGGCAGGCTACCTGCTCGCACAAGAGTAATATTATCTACTACTTATCTAAATAAATGCTAATTCGCAACTTAGATAATAGTTTTATTTATTTTTGTTCACGCCAAAGTACAACGAGTGATTGATAAAAATAAACCACCATTCAGGTGTTAAACGGGTAGGTAGGTACTAATTACTACAAACATTAAAGATAATAATTTTGTCCTTCTATGAAACTGCCATTGACATTCGACAATAGGTAAAGATATCGCGTTCAAGATAATAAAAACATACTGTTTTTAAAAGAACCCGGATAAAAAAATACGAGATTAAGTTATGACAAAGATAATTATTTATTAATAATTTTAGGCTTCGAGCCGAACCAGGAATTGTTTAAAGTTAATTTGTGAAAATAATAGCGTAGCGCGCTTAAGGTTAGGAAAATAGTTCATTTGATATATTTTTTAAATTCAGCCGAAATGATAATGTGTTTTGCTAACGATGAAGAAACTGTCAGATTTACTTCAAATATCCTAATAACGACTTCATTTATGCATATATCTAGCCAATTACTGGATAGGTATACAGGGTGTCCGGGGGTAAAGTGCATTAACTTAGGGAGGTGATTCTACATGATGGTATAAGTAAAAAAAGATAAATAATAGTACTTTGTAAAAGTAGTTTAATAAATAGGAGTACTTTTTGGTAAATAGCGGCCAGCTCTATCATTTTTCGCCGTTACGATACGTAACAATCACAACCATCAAACGTGACCACTATCGCGCACGGCAAGCTCACAGCAAATTTATTGGGTAAGTTTGTATTTTACATTAAGGATTTTTAATAGGTACATCTTTTTATATGGAAAAAAAAGTTGGAATTTCGGAAAAATTATTAGGGCCAGTTGTTTCGAAAAATTTCATTATGAATTTCCTTCAAAACCATCATTCACCGAAAAATTGGGTTGTTTCAACCTCCGTCAGAAGAAATTTCTACAAAAAGTTCATAGGACTAGATGTTTCGGAAAATTTCAAGCGTGAATTTCCTTCAAATCGTCATTCACCGAAAATTGGGTTGTTTCAACCTCCGTCAGAAGAAATTTCTACGAAAATTTCATTGGAAATATTTCAAGTGTGAATTTCAGAATTTCATTCCGTCAGAAGAAATTTCTACAAAAATTTCATAGGACTAGTTGTTTCGGAAAATTTCAAGCGTGAATTTCCTTCAAATCGTCATTCACCGAAAAATCTGGTTGTTTCAACCTTCGTCAGAAGAAATTTCTACGAAAATTTCATTGGACCAGTTGTTTCGAAATATTTCAAGTGTGAATTTCCTTCAAATCGTCATTCACCAAAAATTGTGTTGTTTCAACTTCCGTCAGAAGAAATTTTAACAATGAGCTCTGGAGTTATGAAATTATTTCTATACTATTCATACGATTGCGATTAAAATTTCATCCGTTTGCTATTATTTTTTTTTGAATTGTTGTGAACATGCCCTTGAATACTCTATATATATATATATATACTGGTGAGATCTGGCATTATGAAATTTGTATAAAAATGTAAATAGGTCACGCGAGTTGTTGGAAAAATGGGTGTATTTTATGAAGTTAGGCGGTAGGGAAAAAAGGCTGGAAAAAAGGGAAGGTCTGTTGGGGAATTAAGGAGGGGGGCTTCGCGGAAGGGGGGATGAGGGAGAGGGGAAGGCGAAGAAAGTGGAAGCGGAATGCGTAAGGGGGGGGGTCGCGAGAAAGGTATGAGAGGGAGGGGAGGGGGAACGCGGGAAGGTGAAAAGGTAACGTGGAAGGGGAAGGGGACGCGGGAGAGGAAGATGAAGAGGAGTCGGAAGGGGAACAGGGACGAATGGGAAATGACACGACGGGAGAAACAATTTATGTTTTTAATTGGCATTGCAACGCATGCCGGGTATCAGCTAGTACTTGTATAAATAACCTCTTACATTTCAAGTAAAATATTAAACTAATGATAGTTAAATTTTTAAAAATGACTTACTTTAAACTTGCAGATATTATTGGTGCACCAGCATTCAAATACCATTAGATTCCGGTGCACTCACAGAACTTTATTTTGAACACGTGAGCATTAAATCATAAAAATCAATCACCACAACTTTTTTTCAATTTAAAATAAATTTTATTTACACTGGCGACCAGATGACAGAAAAAACAGCCCAGACAACGTCATAACGTTTTACTAGGAAATAAAACTTCAGTGAATTCAAAAATGTTCTTTTCAAAATATTTCAATTAGGTTGGTACCTAACTGGAACCCTTATATTACCTTTATCTAATGAGCAAGTTTTTACGGCAAATTCTTGCCCGCAAAATTGTCGATATATCACTGTATTGCTAGTGCTAGGCTACCGATATTACGACAACATTGCCGGGACAAATCTTCAAATTTCCTTTTCACTGTTGTATTATTATATTATGTGCGCCTCTGTTCGACACCAACCCAATTTTGGCCAGAGAATTAGAGAATCGTAGGTTATGAGTTCTATATTTTACCTAGGACGTAAAAAGTGCAAATAATTTGTGCATTAATATTTATAATAACTTCCATATTAATAAAAATGAGTCTACCACCTGACATTGTTCAGGGGCTCCCTGAATGATCCCCGGGACCCTAGGAGTCCATACTTTACTTTGGGAACCACTGGCCTACATTGAGATAAGTTTTCGTGGACCCCCACATACAACTTGTGGACCCCCATTTTTGTATCACGCCAACGTAGACCCCCATCGAGTCTCCCGTGGACCCCTGGGGGTCCATCCGGATCACTTTGGGAAACACTGGGTTAGACGCACTTTTTTTTTAAATGGAGTTTTACGAATTAAACGTTCTGAAAGAAAACCCACGTCGCCAGTTTACAATCAAAAGTCCTTTCGACTCCTAGGTTCCAGATAGGCCAAATCGATCGTTCAAGATAGAATTTGGGGTTGGAAAATATTTAAACAATTAAAAATAATTCGCCTTGGTCGTACCATCTCGTCGGTGAGACCTACATACTCTTATTATTGTTTTTTTACCACGCGATAATATCTGAGTAATAAATAACTGAGGCCTCCATGGATGAGAGGTTACAATACTCAGCTACGAATCTGGAGGTGGCGGTTTTAAATCTTAGCAGAGGCGATTAAATTTTATTTGACTAATTCGTATTATATCGCCATGTTATTGGCATAACAATAGACCAACGTTTAAAATGGTCCCCACATATAAATATTCTGAACGACGGAGTAAGGAAACTAACATATATATTTAGATGTTTAAGAGATATTTTAAACGAAAAATTACTTAGAACCACATACTTCGCGTTCTGTTAATCAATTATACAATACGGCATTATAGGATGGGGGCATATCACAAAAACTAATAATAAAAACAATTTTAAAAACCCCTATTCATATTCGTCAAAACTCTTATTCAAAGAATTTAAAGTCAGAAAATTAAGTGCATTATACTTCTACCGTGCAACATTACAAATTTATAAAGATAATATTCTAAATAAAACTGCACCCTATAAAAATAATAAAAATCTTAGACAAACATCAATACTTCCTACTCCAAAATGTAAAAAAACAATAAAACAGTTAAATCATAAATATCTCGGAGTAAAATTTTTTAATTCATTACCAGAAAAAAATAGAAACATGAATACCAAGATAAAAAAAATTTAAAACTCACCTTAAAAATCATATCAAATAAAAACTATATAATAACACCCCCCCCCCCCCCCTCCCATACACCCTGCTTATTTATGGGGGTACATCAAACATATATACTATATTATTAATTAGTGTATAAAATGTATTTGTAATTAATGTATCTTTTTTGGATTATTAATTAAAAAAATAAAAATGTTGAAAGACCAACGTTTAGAAACGAAACGTTGCTTGAAATAACTTTAGCCGCGGTTTCAAATCCCGACGTGCGTAAATAACTTTTATTTTATTAATTTATGTTATTTCACAATTTTATTCATTTATATCTGTGACAGGTTCCAGAATGGAAGATAATCTCAGTATAGCCATGGTGTAAGACCACCATTAAGAATTGAACCATGCTTTAAATGGCTTTAGCCGTGATTGCTGACCAGATCTGATTAACTTCCACACCTTCCTCCACCCCATCTCATTCCTCTCCCCACTACCTTTAAGAGGCTAGACTTTGAACGACACGCGGAAAACCCGCGTCTGTCATTCTGTCCCGCTCACAATAAACTTACGCACACTTACAATACATGCGAATGCGAAATGTGTGAATGAGACAACGCTCAAATTTACCTACAGAAATCGCTCGAAAAGGGGTTTATGGAGAATACACTTTTCTACACCGAAACTTTCACGAAAGTGAAATTTTAAAAAATATCTATTTTTTAGAAAGAAGAAGCTACGTCGGTAGCTTTTTATAATTTTATAATTCTTTATGAGAGTTGAGTTAGCAGCACTTTTTCCTTAAATAATATTTTTTGATAAATCGTACATGTTTGACAGTGAATGTTTACGTTAATACGAAACGCATCGAAAATTCGAAAAAATACCGACATAGTTTTCACCCTCTAGAAGGCAGTATAAAAAAAATATATTCATTTTGTGCAATTTTCGATGTAGAAAAGTGTTTTTTCCCGGGCATCCTTTTTGTATTGGCCGAAAAGCGAAGTCTATCGTCTTAACCTCACAATATTTACAGCGAGTTTGGATTTTTTTCCAATTCATGTGTTCGCTTTTGATAATACAAACACACACAGATTGAAACCGACGATTTTGATTTTTTTTTTATTATTCGAAAACCAACAATTTGTTAAGTATTTTCCGATAAACAGTAACAATGCAAGAGACTGATGTGACTTGCTACAGCAATAGATACCACTTGTTTGTGAATTAAACCTAACACCTACCGTGCACTGTATAGATATTAGGAAATCAATGCATTTGTCATACAAGTGATAAACACTGTTAATAAATAATAATGAATATTGAACAAGACAATAATAATTGTAAGTCTTTCAATGCTGTTGTATTTTTCACTAGACGAAGACCCCGGCGTCGCCCGGGGTTTACACAAAGTTTTTTCGAAATCAGACGCAACAGAGAGTAATGGGGCCAACAGACAAGGGCGTCGCCAGCCGATAGCCCAGGGGGGGCAAGTTGATATGGAGAATGAGAAAAGTATGAATTGTAGGTAAAGTCGAGAGCACATTAAGCTTTTCACTTGTAATACGAGCCTTACATCTACGGCGATAGTAATAAACGATACAGAGTCCAACATGTAAAGCTACACGAGATCTTGACTGTACAATAAATAAAACTTGTAAATAAGTTAGGTATTACATTTAGTAGAAAAATTCAATAAAAATAATTTTGGAGTTTGATTTTGAATAAGTGTACAGTGTATTTTTTTCAAATTACCAGATTTTAATATACCTAAGGGTCGACAAAGATTAGGTTAATTAAAACATAATTTTCGGAGGTTTTTTTGTAAACTTCTCGACCACTTTATTATGAAAAACTTCTAAGTTTTCTGTGTACACTCATTATGGCCAGAACTTTTTTAGAGTTTCTAGGGGGGGCAGCTGCCCCTCCCTGCCCCCCCTTGGCGGCGCCATTGCCAACAGACTTAGCGCCTATTTTATTACCGCGCGGCAGAGTTCGTGACGTAACCCGGTCCTTGATTGTGTGAAATATAAACAAAATATTTACAAAACCGGGACGCGCTTTAAATGGACGAAAAAAAAATAATTTAAAAAGTTGTAGTAGTTAGATATATTAACTAGTACTAATCAATTCATTTACCGGAATTTCGAAAAAGTGCATTTGGTTATTTTTTAAATTTAAAAACACGAAATGTCATTTTTCATCGACCGCTATGTTGGGAACTGTTGCAAGTTTCGTTGAAAAATGACATTTCGTGTTTTTAAATTTAAAAAATAACCATTAAAATGCACTTTTTTCGAAATTCCGGTAACTGAATTGATTAGTGCTAGTAAATATCTAACAACTTTTTAAATTTATTTTTTTCGTTCATATTAAGCGTGTCCCGGTTTTGTAAATATTTTCCCTTATATTTCACACAAGCAAGGACCGGGTTACGTCACGAACTTCGCCGCACTGTATTATGCTCTTGCCGGCGTTTTCGCGGGCTTAATAAAATTCAAACTTGTAGAATTAATTTAATTATGAAAACGAACTTTAAAAAAAAAAACTGATATTTAAGTTTGTTTGTGAACATTGATAAAAAAAATTTAAAAAAAGGACTCAACTTCCTCATTTGACTGAATTTAAACGGGCTTTAAAACAAAGTTATTTAAAAAATCATGCCATTCATCTTAATCTTAATCTCTTCTCAAATTTTTGTAATGACATGTTTTAAAGTCTCTGTATGGTTTCGGTTTCGTCCTTATTGTATTTTTATGTCTTTAATGTCGACTTTTTTTTATTTCTGCACCTGTTTTATACTATATTTTAGTTTTAATGTTCTTGTTTTGTTCTGTGCTATAATAGCACCGTTACTTTCTACTAATATTGTCCTGTGCTATAACAGCACAATATTGCCTTGTGTACCCATATACTGTATATTCTTTATTTAAAATTACTTTTCAATACTTTGTAAGGACTCGTAAGGAGCACTGTAGGATTATTTTTAATTTTGTTATACTTAAGCGCACTTGAAGTGAAACATCACAAAACTGCGCTATACAAATGTTTCGATATTATTAGTGAACAGTAAGTATATTCATTGGTTCCACGACAGTTGATCCCACGGCATACTTATATACATACCTATATATATATGATATATGTAGGATATATGATGTGCAGTCAGTTTAGGGAAAATACAGTAAAATACTTACACAAAATACAACTAAATGTCTTCGAATGGGTGTACACGTACAGGGAAGATGTACCGTTGAATACAAAGGTATAAAACATATTTTCAATCAAATACATCACGAATAAAACTACCTAAATACTTGTCTATAGGCTAGCTTTACACTACTTGTGAGTTTTTTCGTAATGGACTTCTGGCCAATGGGCATATTGGATTTTCAAAATGTCAAAAGTCGTAAATTTACGAAAAAACCTACAAGTGTAAAGCTAGCCTCATACTTCAGCGTATAAATACAAAAAATCAACACAGTAAATAAATTCGTTTGATAACCATACCAACATAAAGCTTTTTTAAATCGATTTTAGGTGTGAAATTGGTAAATATTGCTGAAAAATTATAAATATATTTATTTATATTATCACTAAATACAACAAAAAACCATTACATTATATGTCACCGTTGATGACGACATTATAGATAAAAGATACGTCATCCGATATTACGTACGCCTCAATGTTTTGTATTAACGTTTATTAGAAGTAATGAAGTGATTAATCCTAGTGATCGAAATGATCGAAACATTTATATAATCGATGTTTAAAAATCTAAACATCAAAAAACCAAATGATTCATCGATTTAATTGTTCGGAGTTTGGGAGCAATAGCTGCGGTCAGATGCAGCATTTTTTGTCTTGCGGGGGGGGGGGGGTAGGTAACCGAAATGATGGTAAATTGGTATGGCAACATTTATTGTTTAATTTAATTTTAAATGTTGTTTTATTGGTATGGCAAAATTTTGGTAAGTAGGTATAGCAACAAAATTTCAATTCCGTTTTTTGGCATTGATTTCCTTTTTGTTTAATGGTAACATTAATTTTTATACAACAAACACAGGCTTTACCTAATCAGGTTGAAAATTGTATTATAAACTGTAATACCTAACATGTGAAGAAACAATACATAAATAAATAAAAATATTATTCCTGTTATCCACGAATTTCGTATGCATTTCACAACATTACAATTATTATTAAGCTACTTGGTTTAGCCCTTAGGTACAAATTCCCATTAATAATATTGACAATGTGTCTATGTTTAATAATCAATATATATATATATATATATATTATAAAAGAGCTCAAAAACTAAGAAACGAGTCTCGGTACGATCAAGTGAGTTATATGGTGTGGAAGATCTGTATCCTCCCTAGGAAATAAGGAGTTTCGTTTTTTCCCAAGGGGCGTGCTTTTGAAGATATAAGGGTTGGAAGTTTTGCCCTCTAGAAATTTCAAGAACAGTATTCGGTAAAGTTATGGAAGGTTCGATAAAACTCTAGAAAGTTCTGGAAGGAGTGGCAGAGTATATCGGTGAGTCTAAAAGTTACTAGAACGTTCTGGATGGTTCGCTAATACTCTAGAAAGTTATGGAAGGAGAAAGTTCTCTGAAAACGAATCATCGACCAAATATATCCAAACGTTGTTCACAAATATACCAATCCGGAGTGGCTATTTCAAAGAGCAATTTTGGCAACTAAAAATAAAATTTTGAAATACCTAACGTCGTTTTTTTTTAAAATCCTCTAAATAACATTTAGGTTGTGGGCACCTTTAAGAATTATTAATTGCATAACTAAGAAACACCGATGTTAGTGGCAAATCAATTAAATATTTTTTTTCATATGAAGCAGATAATATGTTCATATGGACATATATTACTTGCTGATTTTAGTAGAGTATTGTTTACTGAAACCAGGTCGGCATTGAATATAAAAAATGGTGTTTACTAAATTATTGTTTTAGCAGTTGTCCTAGGGAACGATGAGAAGTTACCGAAAGTTATTATATTAATCCTTATCGGGCCCAGGTTAATTATAAGTATTATAACTTATAACATCAACATGCTTCAATAAGGCAGCTAACAATGTACATATAAAATATTTCGCTTGCCAAGCAATCGGATCTGAGAATCGATTTGCGTTTTCAAATGAATTCTGACAGTTTGAAGACGATTGTCTCGGACTGTGCATTAGAATGATTTCTGACATTTCAGAGCTATTGTCTCTAATCCACATTCGTTGACGTTGCCAAACGATTGTCTCGGACTGTGCATTCGAATGAATTCTGACTAAAAACAACGCCTGACGAATCACAACGATGACTTTCGATGACGTTTCAAAACGATTGTCTCGGACTGCGCATTCGAATGAATTCTGACCGACCAATCACAACGCTTGGTTGACATCGATGAATTCTCACGAATCACAGCGATGACTTTCGATGACGTTTCAAAACGATTGTCTCGGACTGTGCTTTCGAATGAATTTTGACATCGATTTATCTATGACAATGAATCGAAATATTTAGATGATAAAAAAGATCGAGTAAACCATCGATGATTCATCGATTGTGCCCATCGCTAATTAATCCACGCTTATTATCTTATCCATAGATCAATAATAACTAAAACCGCGCCGATATCGGCACTCAAATCATAAATAGTCCCGCACCCAAGGGACAAACCACTTTGCTTCTATGTAAATACTTAGCCCGTGATATTATGTGGGTAATATTTTTTTAGATTCTAATATCATTAAATGCATTATAAAAAAGTGGCCAGTAATGGTAGATAAAAGAATAGGTGAAGTACAATAATACTAAACGTCAGTCTTTTCCAAACCTTTTTTCCAATAAGTTGAGATTTTACAGAAAAATATATGTACTTTTTAATTTTTTAACATTATCCTAAGCTGCCCAACTCCAGGCCCGCGGGGCTGAGAACGTAATATAAATGGCCCGCGGGAGCAAGTTTAAAAATTCCCGCCAACTTGACAATTTTTGTAAATCCTTTTCCAATCAGTTTGACTGAAGTAATCAGTCTGTAAATAATCAATTACAACTATAATATACAATTATGTGCGTAACAAAAATTACAAGACTTCCTGGCGGAATCCAATAAAATGACAAAAACTAAATAATTCATATCCCGATGGATGGAATTAGAGGGCCTAGCACGCTTGATCTATAACGATCGGTAGGATAACTATCGGTAACTTCTCATCGTTCCCTACGACAACTGCAGATCGCAAACGAATAATAACGGTAACAGTTCACAATGACTAAGTGTCCTTAGGGGGTTTCTCACCATCCTCCCAATAGCTTATCTACCCTAATAACGAATATTTTCGATTTACGATTTACGGTTTATTTATTTATTAAGTTGGAGTTTATAATTCGGTACTCGAAGCTATGAATAGTGGCTATATATTGGATAAGTTGGCCGAGTTTTCTAACCACTGCGAGTATTTTATTTTTATTTTTAAAAATATTCGTTATTAGGGTAGATAAGCTATTGGTAGGATGGTGAGAAACCCCCTTAATATATAATATATTTGAGATCTGCAGTTGTTCTAGGGAACGATGAGAAGTTACCGACAATCGGTCGGTAACTTCATATCGAGCGACCGTGCTAGCACACCAGGTGACCAGAATGTTCAGTGGAAACTTTTTAAGTGTATGAATATTGAGTACAAACTTTTTATCGGATGTTAATTCCTCACATGATAATTCATCATGTCTCGAAGCGTCGAAAACTGATAATTGGGGTTTTTAACCTTAGGTTAGGTTAGGTTAGGTTAGGTTAATGTGAGTTATGATGTGATGAATTATCATGTAAGGAAGTGTCGTGTCTGAATAAATTTACTATGGGAATCCAGACGCTGAGATCTCATAGGCCGATTAGACATGGAACCGGAATTCCAACCTATGATCCTTTAATCTGGTAACCTTCCTCTGGATCCTTTAATCTGGTCAATTTGGCCGGAATGTTAAAAAGGTTGGGCAGCCTTACATTAGCTCCACACAGGATGCCCTGAGGAAAATAATTCTCCTCAGGATCTATGTCATCTTTAGGGATGCTGTGTGGAGGGGTCTTTTTAGGAAAGGAAGTATAGGAAGTTCTGGGAAGGAAAAGGATATGAGGGGTGGGTAGAACTCTGGGGTCGGTGTGTCCAGGAGTAACGGACGTATGAATCCAACTTTTCCTGCTGGAGAGATCAAAAGTTCTCCCTCAACCAGTCTCTGCCGAGCTGGCCTGCTATACAGCTGGTGGCAGACTCATCCGCAGCCAAAAATCGGACAAACCTCACTCCATGAACCCGGGAACTCCTGCTAATTTACGAAACATAGCGAACCACTTGGTGTGACCCGTGGCAGAGGTGTTGGTTATCCAATAAATAGTTCCTGGGGCGGCGTTACCCATACACGCCTCCCAAATATTTGCATATCTGAAAAAATTCTATCTGCAGATTGTCTTCTATATCGGGGTCTTTGTTTTTGAAGTAAAACTTCTTTATGCACGCTTGACTTGGTGAGCAAGCTGGCGAATGCGTGACGAGAGCGTTACGAAAAGCGTGATCAGGCGAGGCGAACGATAATAAATTTAAATAAACATTTGTAGAAAATTAATATGAGTACCTATATCTATATACATGTACCTATATATTATACATATAAACATAAATCCCTTAACACCCCTTTAGACTCTTTAGAGCACATAAATTACTTATCATTAATGAATATTTTAAGTATGCCAACTTTAGAAAACAGACGAAAAATAACTGACCTAACCTTTTTATTCAAATTATTAAACTCTAAATTTGATTGCTGTGAACTCTTGCATTTAATAAATCTACATGTACCTACACGAACTACTAGACAACATTAACATTTTATATACACACATCTCATTCTAACTATAAATTGCATTCCCCAATACAACGATTACATAGTCTTGGTAACCAATATTTAAACAATATTGATGTATTTGATAATAATTTGAAATTGGCAAAGTTTAAACGCTGAAATGTGCGAACTATTTTTACTTAATTCATAAACTATTGTAAATACCAATTTTATACATTTTTATTAATACCTATTATTATTGATTTGGAGGATATTGGCAGGCTATCTATTTTTACTTTATTTATATTCTGTATTACCTACATTTTGTCAACTCATATTAAATTTTATCTAACCTATATTATGTGTCTTTATATTTTCTGTTACTTATTCGTATTTTATTCACTTCTAACTCTTCACTGTAATTAATCGAATCATGTATTGCTTTATGTATGTAAAATCCCTATGGGCGTTTAAATATAAATAAATAAATATATATATAAACATACATATAGATGGAGCTAAACAAGTTTTACTTCAGTCGTGTGGTCTAAAGCACACTCGTTTTTCTTATTTTTCATAATATTAAAACCAAGGATTAAGCTATTTTTTTTTTAATAATTATAAATAACTGATAAAAAAATTCCAAAATTGCTTCCAAAATGAACCAAAACTGATTTAATTGCCTATGCGTCATAAATTTTAAAAAAAGTAGCTTCGCTCCGTGCTAGATCATACTTTTTTTATTACAAAAATAATTTTTCATTTCGGTTGGGTATTTTGGCCTCAAATCCAAAACTACGTTTTGTATGAAACCTGCGCGCACCTGGAAAAAGAGGTTCAATGACTAATTTGTAAATTTTGAAACCTACAATTTTTTTAATATTTTGTTTCCAGGTCTCGATCCCATAATCATCCATTCAATGACAAATTATAAGCTGGCGAATGCGTGACGAGAGCGTTACGAAAAGTGTGATCGGGTGTAAAACGTTTAATTATTTGTGCCTGAGGTTGTAAAAAAAAACAAAACAAACGAATGAAATGAAAAATTGGCGAATTTTTTTTCTTAAATATATCAATACAGGTGGCTGGTATTAAATGGAAAATTTAAACCTTAGCGCCCTCTATGGAATCTTATATTAGCAGCTGATGAAGAATTTTATACGGCGTGGTGCATCGCCTTAATATAAACCAATTTTAAAAAAAAGATTATAAATAGAGCAAGTGTGTGCGCGCAACAGTTTCCTTCCATTTGCTAAAGCTGGAATCAGACGGTTCACTCGAGGGAAGGTTTCCGCCATGTTTTTTCGGCCTAATCGTCCATTTTGTTTCATTCCATGTTCACACGGCGCTATAGAAATAAGCGTTCACTCGTCCATTCCGACCACAGCGTCGCCGAGCGAGGTCAACCGCGCTGGAATTCGTTTGTTTTCCAGCGCGGTCCGGCCCCGAATTTTAAGGAAAAACATGTCAGATGCATCGATTTTTACGCAATTTTGTTGACACAATTAAATAAAAATAAATAAAAAAACAGTATTTTGTCGTCTTATAAACCTTTTTATTTTTTATGGCATAATAACACAATTTGATTTCACTTTTTTTATTACGAACATTTTCCTACAAATTAATAATCTTACATATATTAAAAAACATATAAAATACATGGATAATAAGGGAGACCCAAAAATTTATATGAGAGGTGTTCCCAAAAGCAAACAAATTAGCCGAACGAATACCATTTTGACGTTTTGCGTGCGATTTGATAGCGTCCTTTCATGGTCCTTCCCGTACAGGACGCGAGACAAACTGATTGAGATTTCACTCGGTGTTAAGACGATTCACTTTGCTCTCTTCCGCGCGCATGCGCGCGCGAGTGAAGGATGCCGAAGGAAAATATCCAACATTGTTGGATCGGTTCACTTGAAGATTTCATTCGGCAGTGTTCGGCACTTTCGATTCATTTCATGTTCAGACGTGTCATTCCGAGTAAACTAGGCCGAATGAAATGCGGAAATGAGCGATTAGTGAAACGTCTGAATGGCGCTTAACCGTCCGTTTTAAGAAATGGATCTCAGAATAGATAAGGGTATCTAGCACGGTCGTTCGAGGTTTTATCGAAAACGTCGGTAACTTGTCATCGTTCCCGAGAATGTCAGCAGACATCTAACAAAACAACAACATTTCACAACGACTAAGTATTCTTAATTTAATTGACACGAACTGTTGTGTGTTATTTGGTGATCAGTAGTCGTTCTCGGGAACGATGAAAAGTTACCGACATTATCGATAAATCCTATATCGATCGCCCATGCTATGTACGACCCCTAGCATGATCGATAACTACTACAGGACTTACTTCTCACAGGACAACTGCAGATCGCTAACGTACAAACAACAATTGACTTAATTAAGAACCCTTAGTCATTGTGAACTGTTATTTTTCGTTGGCGATCTGCAGTCATTCTAGGTAACGATGAGAAGTTACCGAAAGTTATCGATACATTTTTTATCGGTCGACCTTGCTAATGGTGCAGGTGGAATTCCAGATTAAGTACCTACTTTCCTTTATTTATTAAATCTCCTTAGGTAATTTATTTATTTCCGTGAATTTAACTCCATTTCTAGTGACTCATCCGACAGTTCCGGAAACTATAAATAACAAAGCATTGGTGCATTATGGTGTTGTTTCGATAATTTATTTTTTATCAAATCAGGAGCAATGTAATTAATTAAATCAAGCAATAAACCTAATTGGCAAGTTTTACAACATTTTTATTATTGCTATTTTTTATTAAACCAATCTTGATAAAGTGGATTTAAAAAAAAACACATCTATTTAAACAAACACGTTATTTTGTAACACAACTTTTTACACCTAGTCATGGCGCGCGCCCTTGAGGTGATTTTTAACAAAACTGTGGTATGCAAATGATTCAATATTATTATCAAAATTACTTATTTCGGTTGTCTACTCGTTAGTTCTACGTAAAGCCTGGTTCAATTCTTCGGTTGGAATGAAGTCAAAATTAGAACTGATTGTATGAATAATTCAGACAAGCCATAAAATAGGTAGATACACACACCTACAATATAATTGTTAATAAAAGTAGAATTGATTTGTCAAGAATTCAAACTACACCTTGATTTTTCACGGGTCTGAGCTAGTTATTGTTATTATGGGCCTATATTTTGCAAATGAAACCGTACCTACTAAAAACAAACCTCACTAAACTTCATAAACAGATGTTGCAATGTCAGCGAAATTCTTCAAAAATGATTGAATTAAAAATCTCGACTCCAGATATGAGCGATAAAAATTATAATCAATTTATTTATAGGTAAGGTATGCGATATAATAAAATAAAGTGCCGTAATATGGGGCGACTTTTGAATCGGGGCGATTTTGATCATAATTATCGCTACCCGAAATACTTTGCAACACACGCGGAACGTTTAGATATTTCATTGGGTGTTATTTTGCCCCGCTCTAAATAAGCTAACACACATACGATACATGCGGATGCGAAACGTGCGAATGGGACAACTGCCGCAAACTCTCGTATTTACCTATAGAAATCGCTCGAAAAATGCTTTCGGGAGAAAACAATTTTCTACACCCAAATTTTCACGAAATTATAATTTAAAAACAAAAATAATGAAATCTCGAAAGAAGAAACTATGTTGGTATGTTTTTATAATTTTGTAATTCTTTGTGAGAATTGAGTTAGCAGCACTTTTTTTTATAAGAAAAAGACTTTACATTATAAGTGATTACATTATTCAAAGTTATACAATTATTCATTATTATTCTACTACTCCATAAGTTGAGCTCTAGGAGCTCGTGTTTATGGGAGGAGTATTTACAAACAAAAAATAATGTTCTAATTAAATATGTAAACAATAATATGGAACTTTTACCTTTACCCCAATTTAAATAATTATATTATTATATGGTAGGTCAGTGCCAGTTGTTTCACAGAACTTGAACAATTCGTAAAAATTCTGATATTATTCAAGTAAGAACTTTGAAACAACTTCCCCATAATGGAATAATCGTAGAACTTAAAAAGAACTTTCACATAAGTTGAAAATCAAATTTGAAATTATACATATTATTCAAGTCCTGCGAAACAGCTAACCCTTACAAATAATATTAGCATACCAAAATTCATTTCAACGTACACCACACTAAACTTTATGTAGGTAGGTAACTACACACGAAACGGGTTTGTAGGTCTAAAATACAATTATTAATTTCACAGATAAATTCGCCCGTAAATTTAAAAAAAAAACAAATAAAACTCACCATTGCGGAAGAGGTGTATTCACGTTGTGGAAAATGCGAACTGAAATACGTATTTAGTCATAATAGTACCAATGTGTTGTGTTGTATCTTTCATCTTATCTTTGGCAGTTTTAGCAGCGATAAGTCAGTTAGTGTTATAATTCTGCCTATAGATAAAGATTACTGATTAGGTACACAATATTATTATAATCGAATTCAGTGATCTGGTACCAGGTAGATGAAAATTCGCGTTATCAAAATCGTAAGCGGGGGAGAAATTGTGCACTACTTTTAGAAGTTTTCTTTTTTGTCAACAATTCCATGAGAAAAAAATATTTAGGTGCTTTGACTTTCAGAACTAATAAACTCTGATTTTTTATTTGTTTTATACCTATGTTACATTAAAAAAATTCATTCACACAGTATCCAAAACATTAGAGTGATAGAGCAATTTTTCTCGGATTGCTAAAGGAAATCTTTCCGCCCACATTAAAAAAATCATATCTCCGAATTTGAATATGAAGACATACAAACTGATTATAGTTCTAAATAGCCAATGAATTCGCCTATCTTATATTTATTATGACATATTCGTAGGATTTATAAAAAAATATATAAAATCGTTAACTTTAAAACTTTTTAAAGAATCTAGAGAATATTTGAGGTGTGTAAAAGCAAAGGCAGCAATCTCCATTACGGCCAGATTGCTATGTTTGCTTTTGAAATGACTTGGAGATTGCTGTCTTAGCTTTTGCGTACAATATTATATACTAATATTGCATGTAATATACTTGTATACAGTGTTTGTAGGTAATATTGTACGTAAAAGCAAAGACATCAATCTCCATGCCATTTGAAAAGCAAACGTAGCAATCCGGTCGAAATGGAGATTGCTGCCTTTGCTTTTACACACCTCATTTGTCGTATTTTGGCAGCAAAGCAATCCGTGGTTTTGGAAATAGTGCCATATTGTGGCAAAAAGCGTTCGAGTGATTATGCTTAAACAAAACTTTTGGAGTCGGGTCTACGCTTCGACGCATTTTAAAAGACATTGAACAGCTGGGCCCCTAACACACTCGATTAGGATTGACGGAATAACATTCGGTAACTTCTAATCGTTCCCTAGCATGACTGCAGATCTCCAACGAATAAGTGACAGTTCACAATGACTAAGTGTCCTTAATATATTCGATATCAACTGTTGTTTATACGTAAGCGATCTGCAGTTGTCCTAGGGAACGATGAGAAGTTACCGAAAGTTATCGATACAATCGATGTGCTAGGGGGCCAGATAGATGTTGACCCTAATTTTAACTAAATTTGACCAATTAATTTCCAACTTCGGAAGACGATTCATTCGAAAACGAAAACTCAAATCAAAAAGTTCACAAAATCGACTACAAATTTGATGAAAATTTACCCGTTTCCCGCTTGTTCCAGATTCCGGACGCCGTGTATATTTTAAAAATTGAAATAATTTTTATTTTTATCTTAATAGGTAAAATCTCAAATTGTAAAATTTTAAGCGAAACTCAGATTCTCGATTGAGTTTCGCTAATATAGTCTTCATTTTAAAATATTACAATTAATTGAAAGAATTCGTAAAAAAATCTTATTATTTTTTTTTTTGCGTTTTCATGCGACGCCTCAATTTTAATTAAGTGTGTCTAACTACAATTTACTAGAAATGCATAGATGTTTTGATTTGTTAACATTTTTTTAATTTAATCAACGGAAACATTTAATATTTGTTAAGAGGCTAGACTTTGAACGACACGCGGAACACCCGCGTCTGTCATTCTGTCCCGCTCACAATAAGCTCACGCACACTTACGATACATGCGAATGCGAAATGTGCGAATGAGACAACGCTCAAATTTACCTACAGAAATCGCTAGAAAAGGGGTTTATGGAGAATACACTTTTCTACACCAAAACTTTCACAAAATTGAAATTTAAAAAAAAATATATTTTTTAGAAAGAAGAAGCTACGTCGGTAGCTTTTTATAATTTTATAATTCTTTATGAGAGTTGAGTTAGCAGCACTTTTTCCTTAAATAATATTTTTTGATAAATCGTACATGTTTGACAGTGAATGTTAACGTTAATACGAAACGCATCGAAAATTCGAAAGCATACCGACATAGTTTTCACCCTCTAAAAGGCAGTATAAAAAAAATATATTCATTTTGTGCAATTTTCGATGTAGAAAAGTGTTTTTTCCCGGGCGTCCTTTTTGTATGGGCCGAAAAGCGAAGTCTATCGTCTTAAGATAGAGATTCTGGCACAAATCAACCTATTTGTGCCGGAGTCTCACACTCAGGGACGTCGCGGCGTCGCCACTCGCCACAACTTATTGTTTTGTCGGTATCTAAATTCGCCTGTGGGGAGAACGACCCGCTATACGGTGGGTGACAAATTCAACAATATTAATAATTGTATCAATGGTAGTTTTACGACAAAAGTAATACCAAGGGCGTAGCTGTAGCATTCACATTGGTGGAATTCAAGGGGGGGGGGGTTCGATCCTGGGGGATGGACAAGGGAGAAAGAGGGGAGGGTTGGAAAAACATTAGAAAGTTCTTTGGGATCTCTCACAGACATATGAATATTCATGTCTATGGGATCTCTACTTACCACAACTTATTATTTACACCACACTGATAAAAGAGTTGGTGCACATAACATTGTTGTATTTTCCAGGAATGTAATCTACGACTACTATTCTCTTTTTTCCTATGCAATATTGAGGTAGATGGGGGGGATTGAACCCCCTAAACCCCTCCTCCCCCCCTCCCCCCCCCCCTTATATACGCCCTTGGGTAATGTTATAATATCCAGTAAAGTTTTAATTTAATGTACTTAATAATAATTTAGGTAAGTATCTGCATGAATAAAATAATAAATATCTCGCTGTTGTGGTATTATGTTCGTGTCTGGAAAGCATATTAGTACCAACAAATAATGTATTTTTATGACACGGTTTTCAGAAAAAAATATGGTGAAAAAATATATCTTCCCTATTTTATCTTCAAATAATTCAAAAGAAATCCACTGACACTTTTCTTTTACATACATAAATAAAATAAGGGAGGCAGGTATGGGTACCGCTGCCCCAGGTTAACACCACTGTCATGGGTCATTTTAGTGACTTGGCAGCGGTGCCTTGAGGTGAAGTTTGTCCAGGTATTGAAGGCGTATGCATCTATCCACCTGCGTGGTAGGCCGGATCGGGAGAGGCCAGTTGAGAGAGATCCTTTGGCCTCTACAACCGAACTACATCGCCTTGCATCGCAGTGGGAGGGGTGGACACAATACCCATTCCAACCTCCCCTCATAACTTTTTCCTGCCCAGAACTAAGTTCCTCAAAACGACCTCAAAAGCCCCTACGCAGCATCCTCAAAGAGAAATGATTTTTTTCTCATGGTCTCCTGTGTGGTCTCCGACATAAAAAATACTGTATTAGGTAAATATAATAACACACCTACATATTTCTAATGAATGAGACTAAAATAACATCCAATATTAGCCAGAAATTTCGCACGTGCATAGATATATTTTTTAAATTTCGCAGAGCAACACTGGAGTAAATTAGAAACATGTGTCGGCATGTTTGTATTATTCCATCACCCGCAAAGTTATGTTGTTGGGACACATGGATCTATTAAAACTTACCCTAAGCAACAAGAAGAACACTGACAACTTTTTTTTCCAACTTCTACCTCTATCAAACATCACAACATCTTACGCCGTTTAGTCAGAGTAAAAGACTAATCGTTCATTTGCAATTCTGTGTTCATTGTTGCAGAAATTTATAATAATTATTAGCGACCATTTATGCGTGAAAAAGTTTAATTTGTTAGAGTGATTGTATAAGAATCGTAATTATTGTAAGGTCAAAATAAAACCTTGATAACTGGACTTCTTGTTCGTAAAGGCACCCAGACGAATAAAAAAACGGATAAATAATATATTATGGCCGGTATATCGCCTCCATTTAGCAATGGTATAACTGGGCTTATCTTGCCAAAGCTCCTCCCAGAGAGCAACTTGACGGACGTAAATCTCTCTCGTATCGAACATAAAAAGCAACTGATATTTTGGCCGTTAAAACTGTCGCAAGTTTCCAAGATCTGGCAAAATTGTATAAAGTGCCATGTATTTCGCATTGTAAAATAGGTACCTACTTAGCTGCCATTTCTTCACACCATCTTAGTGTGTGCTTCTTAATCTTGTTCGTTACATTTGCATCAACCTTGCATTTTTTATTATCTTCATTAATATTTCAGTATTATTGTAAAAAAATATTATAAAATATTTTATTTCAAGCGGCCGCCCCTCGTTTCGGCCGCCTGTGTGTGCTGCTAAAATGCTACTGTACTAATTTGTTTGGGGCGGCTCTGAGTGCACGCCAAAGTCGGTACACAAACTATATTTTAGCGCCTAGAACGACATTCATTCGATAATATACACCCACAATAAGATGTTTTTCGTCAAGAAAAAATAGAATACCTCTGTATTTGTTTTTATTAGGTCGACCGGTGAGTGGCTGAGTGGTCATCGCGTTTGGGTCCCACCCGGGCGTCGGGTGTTAGATTCCTCGTCTGGCTAAGTCATCCATCACAACACAAGCAACATCTTTCGCTTACGGTGATAGTAGGAGTTTTTCAAATATTGTCAGATTATTCGTAACCTGGGAATGTTTGTCTTTCTTTTTTTTAATAAAAAATATTGTACTTACCTATAATTTTTGTCTATGATGCTAGTTCACCTGTGTTTTGGTATCGGAAAAATCAAATCTTGACAAGGGAAGCGTGCTTTACTACTAAAATAAGACAAAAATCAAATGTACAAAAGTATACAGTATACAGTTTATTCTTTAATCACTCCAGCCGAACTCCCGCAAATCGAGTGAGAACATAATATAATTAATCAAACTGAAATAGCGACCAAGATTCAAACATAGAAAAATCCGGCTCGAAGGACCACTATGTCAGCGACGGCCTCGTCACTAACATAGACTGTTGTATAATATAAAAGTCATCACATCCAGAGTTGACCCAACACAGTACCTAATCTCGTATATGCATTGCTTGCATACATCGATCGTCCATGATTAGTCAGACATCTCCAAATACTAAGTTTTGATATAATGAGGAAAGCAATATTCGATTGCTCAACATATAGCAAACATTAATTACACGTGTCTGTGTTTTACATATTAAACGTGCTATAAAATAACACTGGGAGTCATAACGGTCCGGTACATTAGTATGACATTTTGAAATATCTTTTTAGTGACAACATTTTCTTTAATTCACTACAAATTCTGTGCATTATAATTGATTCGGGGATGTAAGAGTAATCTCAGTATTGTACCAGATAGAGGGTACACTTTTACGCTAATACAACAATACACTACAATAAATAAATTCTTTTCTCTTTAATTTATTATCTCACATGAGCATGCAGGTACTTAAAAAAAACTTGTTCCGGGTTCTGTAACAGAAGTGTGTACATAATAATCACTTAAGAGATAAGAGATTGTGGAGTGCTCGAAGCGAGATCAATTTTCTCTTACTTCAGGAGAAATTCTCAATCTGGGATTCCCAATTTGGGAGGCGGGTGTGGGTACCGCTGTCCCCGGAACTATTTATTGGATATTGGATTTCCTTATACTATGGATATCTTCAGGTCACCCCATGAGGATTACTGCATTTGGTTACCTAGCATGGGTGACCGGGTTCATCAAGTTTGTTTTTTTTTTCTTCCATTCAATTCAATTTATTCCTTTAAAAACATTACAAAAATTGACATCTTAATTCGTTTTTAATGTAGGTACATTTGTATTACATTAATCTTACGTGGTAAGGATACTAACTAAACGAGCATTAATAAAGCTTGCCTTTTGAAGTCAGCTTCACTAACGTTAAATATGTCGACATCCGAATTAATTCTGATCAATAGCAAGATTGCTCTCCCGACCGGCATGACCATTGGCAAGTTAGTCCTGCAGGCCGAGAGATAAAACAGTCTATGCTGTCGGTGGCGAATAATAGAAATGAACGCTCTCCATGATAGCCGAGTTTTCGAACCATCCACGGATCAATCTGAAGAAATGCGTGCCAATGCGTACATCTCTTCTGACCCGTAGATGGTTCATTCCTAGCATACCCAAAAGAAAGTAGGTAGGATAATAATCACACTCTCTCGTGTAGAAAAACTCAAAAATTTCTTCTGAACTCTCTCTAACATGAGGGAATATTTTACTTGGTGTGGACTCAAAATTACCGACCCACTTTCAAGTCTACTCCTTACTAAGGAATTGAATAACATTATGAGAACCCGGGTATCTCTAAAATTCCTTTCAGTGCGTAGAACAAAGCCAAGCATTATCAATGACAACCTATGCTACAAACTATCTCAGTATGAGCATGAAATGTCCTTTCCATGCTTATATTGAGATAGATCCTTCATGGTGGAGACACTTTTTAAACTTCTAGCGTCCTTTGTATATCAGTAATACCAGGTATTCAGTGTTCAGGTCTTGGAGGCGGATGCGCCTGCCCGCCAGCTCCGTGATGGGTCAGATCGGGAGAGGCCAGTTTGCGGAGACCCTTTGACCTCTACTGTTGGTCTCTACCGACCTCAGCACGGGTAAACCTCCCAGTTAGGCCAACGTTACTGGATTATACCATAAAAAAAATATATGTATTGTATCAAAAAATTGTCTATTCATTCGTCACTCCTGAGGCCCTAGCACGCTTGCTCTATAACGATCGGTAGGATAACTATCGGTAACTTCTCATCGTTCCCTAGGACAACTGCACATCGCTAACGTACAAACAACAGTTGATGTCAAATATGTTAAGGACACTTGGTCATTGTGTACTGTCATTTATTCGTTGGCGATCTGTAGTCATGCTAGGGAACGATGAGAAGTTACCGATAGTTATCCTATCGATCGTTATAGAGCGAGCGTGCTAGGGCCTCTGGACACAATCTCCTATTTTCACAACCCTCATACCCTTTTCATCCCGGAACTTCCTCTCCTTCCTTTCCTGAAAAAGACCATCCACACAGCATCCCCAAAGATGACGTAGGCCCTGATGGAAATTATTTTCCTCGAGGCTTCCTGTGAGGCGTTAATGTAAAAAAAAAATTTACCAATTTTTTTGAATTCGAAATTCTTTTTTGAACGGATAATCAATTTCACTGGCTTGACAGAGGCCTAGGAGTCAAAAAAAGGTTATTTAAATTGGTGTGCCAGACAGGGTGAGACTAACGGAGTAAAATAGGCTGGAGGTCTCAATCCACGGAGGCGCCAAATGTCGCTCCTTTCACCACGGTAGAGCAAGAGCGTCGTTTCTTTTGCCGCTTTAGTGCTGATCCGATATTTTCTTTGTTTGTTTTTTTAATTTTTATTTAGATGTACGCAAATTTTTTCATACACCTAGTAATGAAAATATACACATTAAAAGATACAGTTACATTTACAATAGGTTTTAAAAATTACATTTAAAAAATATGTTTTTTTTTTAAATTAAAAATTATTTTTCACATATGAAGCACATGTCCTGAAGGCTTCCTTTACGACATTTGTTAGATTATTATAAAGTTTTTGCCCTTTATAAAACACGCTGTTTTGTGTGCATGAAAGTTTAGTTTTGGGAAGCCTAAAATCTCTGCGGCTTCTCGTAGGATAATTATGAACATTTTCATGGTACATAATATTACTTTGCAGATAATTTGGCAGCACATTATTTTTGAGCTTATATAACATTGTTAAGGTATTATATATTATATGTTGTTTAGTTGTCATCATATTTAAATTTTATAACATAATTCTAGTAAAAATGTTTCATTTTAAAATCATCCTCATCCCCCTATTTTGTATAACCTGTAGTTTATTATTCTAGGGCTTCGTTACCTAAGAATAAAACACTAGAACAATAATTTTAATGCGGAGTTACAATAGAATTGTAAACAACTCTTGAGATCCAAGTTATTTCTAATCCTTTTTAGGAATCCAAAGTTTTTAGCTATTTTCTTTGTTATATAGTGTTTGTCAAATTTTAATTTATCATCTAATATTACACCCAGATATTTAATACTGCTAACCCTTTCTATATTTACATTATCAATTATTAGTATTGCCTGCTCGTTCCCACCTAGGCTATCCATAATTAAAAACTTTGTTTTCGTAACATTCAATTTTAGTTCGTTTTGGTTTAACCAAAGCGTTACATAAGTTAAGTCAATTTGTATTTTCTCAATGGCGTTCAGTAAATTTTTACTGGCTCTGTATAACAATGTATCATCAGTAAAGAATATGCTGCTTCCTTTGACGTAGCAGGGTCTGGTCCAGAGAGCGGTAGAGAAGTTCGTGATTCAGGGTGAGGCGAGAGTCATTAGAGAAACAAGGCGAGTACAAGCCAGGTACAGCGGGTAAGCAGAGAGAGAGATGCAGCCGAAGCGAGTGTGATGTGGCCGGACATCCTCTCTCTTTGCTTGCTAATCTTTCCCTTACTCCTACTTTTATTTATTTTGACAATTACAAACGGTTTTACATAGTCATTAAAATACATTTTTAAAGAGACCCGAGGTTATGTTGAGCCGCGCCTTGGGCTCAAATTTTTCCATGTGACCCCGTCACACGGTTTGGCTTCTCTGCAATGCGTCCGACACAATTGGTGATATCAGTTTTCTTTCAAATCGGCATAATTCGCACTTCTAGGGATTTTCTGTTCCGTGTTAATAATAATTAGTTACTTAATTTAATTTTTTTTGTTCCCCTCGCATGAGATTTATTTTCTTACTCTCAAAATAAATGTTTTTCATAATAGCCAATTTTTCAGCAGGGAAAATGGGACACTTTAAAAGAAGTGAAACTATTTAATTTTTTAAAAACACTTTTTCAGGATAAAATCAAGATACTAAACAATAACAACACCAAAATTTTTTAACAAAATACAATGAAAAAGAAATAATGGATGCTCAAAATTTTATGATAACATGTTATAACAACAGCAATCATTGTTAAAAATATATTAATTACCATAATTCAAAAATACATGTTTTAGTGTTTTTTCTGATTTTCAACGCATTTTAGCGAGCTAATTAATAACCATTTTTAAATATATATAAATTTATATGCCGTTCTAATTTTCTTTGTAAAACGCAACTTTTGAGACCCCAGGTGTGCTAGCATGGTCGGTCGATATGAAGTTACCGACTGACTGTCGGTAACTTCTCATCGTTCCCTAGGACAACTGCAGATCGCAAACGAATAGGTGACAGTTCACAATGACTAAGTGTCCTTAACATATTGGACATCAACTGTTTGTACGTTAGCGATGTGCAGTTGTCCTAGGGAACGATGAGAAGTTACCGATAGTTATCCTATTGATCGTTATAGAGAAAGCGTGCTAGGGCCTCAGGTGTTTCTGAATTCCAAAGTTGAAATAATTGACACATCCTATTACCCATACCCACCTTCAAAAATATTGGATAATAAATAATGATTAAAAAATATTGCACAAACAATATGGTAATTTACTTACAAAATGGATATTACAAAGCACCTAGCTCATGATGGAAATGGTGCTGCGAGCTGAAAATATTTATACTGTCCTAGAAATTTCAGACAGAAAAAGTGTGCAAACTTCATAATGCCGGAACTCATCGTTCGGAAGATTTTACTGTTTTATACAAAGAAATCTTCTAATTTATAATGGCTACCTACATAAATAAAATATCTTCAGTTTTTTTAAATTATTTTTATTACTTTAAAATTAATTCATCATAATATATTTCCACAAACGTATTTAATGACCTAAAAAAACCAAAAAAATTAGGGATGTAACAAAAGTGATAAATTGGATCCACTGATGGCAATACATCTTCGCTGATAAAAGTTAATTTTTTGCAACAAAATGTTTAAAATTACAATGTTCAAAGATAATTCATTTCATGTTCATGATTAAATTAAACCTAAATAAATTTACAACTTTCTTGTTTTAACCACTCGAGCAATCATGCAAAATAAATAAATTTGCCTTAAGCGCTCGCCACATTGAAAATTAATTTTGGAAATATTCCGCCCACATTCAAAAAATCATTACTCCACATTTGCGTATGTAAACACATAAACAAATTATAGTGAATGAAGCCAATGAATTCACCTATATTTAAATAATCATCCTAAATTTGTAGGATTTATAAAAAAAAAATTAAAAAATCATAAACATTCCAAAAGGATATATTTTCTGGGTTTTTTAGTTTAAATCTGCCGTGCAAACTTTAATTTTGCGTCCACATTAAATATTTTCTATGGAATTTCTAGTAAATAGTCTAATTAATAATTCCATATAGAAATATCTATAATAAAACTGAATATTGATAAGTACTCAGGTGCTGAAATGGTTACTATGAAGAAATTTTCGTAAAAAAAATTTTTTGTGAAAGCATAAATTTGATTGTAATAAAACATGATTTTTAATCCGCTTACTAAAAAAACTGCATTACACCGCATAGATACATTCATTATCTTTATTCTACAATAAGAATTAACTCGATTAATGCTTTATTTATTGAAAAAATATCCATTTGCAAAGATCGCCATTACGAGAAATCAATTGCGACGTTAAAAACGAAAATCATTATACACTGGTATTCAAATATATTTGAAAAAGCGATAAAAAACACGTAAATTCGACATTTCGACCCCTTGGAATAACAAGGTTCCATCTGTTGCGGTAACGTCATGCAATAATGAACTCTAAAGTAGCTTACTATAGATCCCATTATCGCACGACGTTACCAAGGCAGATGGAACCTTGTTATTCCAAGGGTAGATTTTAAAAGAACAAGATTTTGACAGTAGTTGGCAGTTTGAAAATATATTTGCTATCAACTGAATTGAAAAGAGTACTACATCAAAAGTGAAGGGAAGAACAGTGACATCTTTTGATCATTAATTGAAGTAGATTTTCAGTTCTCAAACAACATTTTCCAACATTTTTCAACAGAACGTGGGATCATTTGAAAAAAATTCAAAAAATGTTTTACGAATGGTAGGAAAATGTGGTCCATTTTTAGACCGAAATCAATCCTAGAAAAATTAAAGTGGTCCAAATTTGGACCGAAATCGCTCCAGTGGTTAAACTTGTTTGGGACTTTAGTTTTTTTTTTTTTTTACATTAACTCCACACAGGAGGCCCTGAGGAAAATAATTTCCCTCAGGGCCTATGTCATCTTTGAAGATGCTGTGAGGAGGGTCTTTTTGAGGAGAGGAAGGAGTGAACGTGGGTCTTGAAGAGACCCATGTTATAGGAGGGAGGAAACACAGAGGCCGGCAAATCGTTCCACAGCCGAGCTGTTGAACACAAGAACGAGTCGTAGAAGCGTCCCGTTCTCATGTGACAAATGTCAACTGTGTACATATGTTGGGCGCGCGTTTGGCGTGTTTCCCGACTATGCACCGGTGCCGAGGGGATCAATGACGCTAGCTCCTCGGAGCATCTTCCATTGAAATACCGGTAGAACAAGGATAGCATTCCCACCCGACGCCTGTGCTCTAAAGATTGCAATCCGTTTGTTAAGACAGGAGAATCTATCAAGCGGACCGCCCGTTTCTGCACAGAGTCGAGGGTGTTTTTCAGGTACATCGGGGCTCCAGACCAGAGATGGCTGCCAAACTCAACAGTGGGGCGCACTTGCGATTTGTACAGGGTTAGCAGTTGTGTACAATTAAAGTATCTGCGGGCCCTGTACAGTAATATTATATTATTATATAATATTATATTATTAATATTATATTATATTATATTATTCTTTCCAATTAAATTATGAAGAGATACAACACATTATTATTTATTCCTACGCTATATTTCCTCACCTCCCTTCGGGTGCAACGACTAGTGTATGCCCTGGGAATAAAAGAATTAAAAAAAAATATTTTACCATAACGTTTAGCTGTGTTATATCAAAATCGGTGGCCAGACAACTAAACAATGTACAAGTTCATCACTCCTTTGAAAATTCATTAAAAGTGACATTGAAATGCCACTTTGCGCGCCCAACATAAGTACACGGTTGACATTTGTCACATGAGAATGGGTCATATCTACAACTCGTTCTTGAGTTCAACAGCTCGGCTGAGAAACGATTTACCGGCCTCAGTGTTTCCTCCCTCCTAGAACATGGGTCTTGAAGAGACCCATGTTCACTCCTTTCTCTCCTCAAATAGACCCTCCACACTGCATCTTAATAGATGACGTAGGCCCTGAAGGAAATTATTTTCCTTAGGGCCTCCTGTGTGGAGTTAATGTAAAAAAAAAAATATATATATATATATACACGGTGTCCGGAAACTCGTAGTACAAGCAAGAAACTGGTGAGTCTATATCACACAGGGAGCCCAAAAATAACTTTATTTTTTCAATCTAAGCATTTTGGAAAAATTAAAAAAAAAAAAAAAATTCGGCAAATAGAATGTTAAAAAACTATTAAGCATTGTCGATGCTTCTACACACTTTAAAATACATTAAACAGCTGATATTAACCCCGTAACAACCATTTTGACCATTCGACATTCAGATTTTACCTAAAAAATTCCAACTTTCGTCTCGATTTATTCGAAAACGAAAGCACAAATCAAAAAAAGTTGTACCACAAAACCGACTCTAAATGTGACGTAGATTCACCAATTTTCTGCTTGTACTACGAGTTTTCGGACACCGTGTATATATTTTTTTCATCACTTTTAATGACTTTTCAAAGGAGGTGTTGAACTAAATGCATTCCGAGTTATCCAGTCGTTGTACCACTGATGTCCTTGAGCGATTGCTACCCTACTTTAGGTAGCTGTAAATGGGTGCTATTTATGAATTTATTATTTTTTTATAACATCATATAAAATATGTGATAAAGAAGTGGATTCATTGGTTTTAAACCACAGTAAGCAGTTTGTATGTTTCAGTATTAATATTAAGAAGTATGATTTTTTGAATCAGCGCTGCTAAATCTAAAACCGGAAATCTCTATTGCTGAAGGCGTTTTATTTAAATATGCAATCATTAATTTTGCAATCTAGCGCAGTATATGCAGTCATAATGGTATCATTTTGACAAAAAAAAGTATTGTTACAACCCTTAAAAAATGATTCAATAGAGGTTAACAAAAACCAATACAGTAAACTTACGTGTCATAATCAACTTAAGAAGTTTTTTTTTTTTAATACTATCTACACACCATGCTGCGAACAGCAGCTATTGGCAGCTGGTTAAAAATCGAAGGTTCTCCCGTCTCTTTTTTTCCCATGCGAGCCCGTAACACTCTGTTTCACGTTGACTGCAAATTGGAAGAAACCGTCTGCCGTTAGTACCAACCGATGCGCCGCAGTGAAATGAGATGGTGATATTGAATTTGTTGTGTTAATAAAAGAGACAGAAGACAACGTGAAACAGAATGTTACGGGTTCGCACGAGGAAAAGGGAGACGGGAGACAATAGCCCGATATATCGGGCTGTTCGCAGCATGGTGTGTAGATCGCTTAACCCTTGAGAACTTAAAAAGTTATAATTTAAAATCTAATTTGGAACCCTTGTGTGTGTAAGGTATTCAAAAATTGTAGGTATAGGAAGTTTTTCCCTATCTCCTGAAAACCTTATAAGAGAGTTTCACTATAATAATACACAATGTACAAATAACCCAAAGATTAAAATGTTTTCATGCCTAGCACGGCTTCATCACTAAGGCACTTCTTCTGACAACACCTACATCCACCAGAGTCTATCTTCCTTTCTTATTAGCTTCACGTCTACCACTGTAGGTCTGGAAAATCTAGGACACATTATACAAAATTGTTCAAAGCAACAGACAATTTTAAGCTACATTTGGTTAGGACAAATTCTGTTAACAAAGGCCATTTAGTAAACGGCTGCGTTATTGTCACGGAGCATCTGAGCAGCTATTGTAGATTGTTGCATTTTAACACTTGTTTCGGATTTGGTAGACATGAAACTAATAAGTAGTGCCTTATAATTTGTCATTGAATGGATGATTGTGGGATCGAGACCTGGAAACAAAATATTAAAAAATTAGTAGGTTTCAAAATTAACAAATTAGTCATTGAACCTCTTTGTCGCTAGCGTTTCCTTAAGAGGAACGGGTGCGCGGCAGGTTTCATACAAAACGTAGTTTTGGATTTGAGGCCAAAATACCCAACCAAACTGAAAAATTATTTTTGTCATAAAAAGGTATTAAATATCTAGCTCGGAGAGGACCTACTTTTTTTGCTTTTAAATTATGACGTATAGGTAATTAAATCAGTTTTGGTTCATTTTGGAAGCAACGTTGGAATTTTTTCGTGAGTTATTTATAATTATGAAAAAAAATTTTTTTTGCTAATCCTTGATTTCAATATAATGAAAAATAAAATATACATAAAATAAAAAATTGTTAAAAATGCGTTTCTTTGGGTAGTAATTTTAATATATAATTGATAAGTTTTTGTTCCAATGTAAATAGGTAACTTTTAATTTAAATTTACACCCATCAAAATTGTTTCTAAAAAAATATATATTTTTAATTTTATATGTTCGAACCCGCGACCTTCGGATTGGGAGACCACATCGGCCGTCAACATGACCTATGGCAGAGATGTTAGCTATCCCATAAATGGGGCGGTACCCAAATCCGCCTCCCAAATTGAGATTTATGATAGAAGTATGACTGTTTACCTTTTAACGACAGTGTTGGCATTAGTGATAGTTCTGGCCTGACAACCGTGTTTCAAGTGGTCTATGCACTGCCATTTCCTCACCCCGCCATCTGCGCTGGTGCTAGTCAGGGAATACTTGTAGTGGTTCAGGATCATGGTCTGGACGGTAACATTGTCAATATCTGAATTTTAAAAATACATCCAATTAATATCCAATGTCCATACAGGAGATTCTTCAACAGGTTAAAATATTCTTCTGTACATATCTCGGTGCTGGGTGTACAAATACAAAAATAAATCCGAACTAACCTAACATAACTTATCCACTCGAGCGCTTTTTGCCACAATATGGCACTATTTCCAAAACCACTAATAATAATAAATATGGCAAATATTCTCTAGATTCTTTAAAATGTTTTAAAGTTAACAATTGAATAATATTTTTTTTATAAATCCTACGAGTATGTGATAATAGACAAAAGATAGGTGAATTCATTGGCTATACAGAACTATAATCAGTCTGTATGTCTCCATATTAAAATACCGAGTATGATTTTTTTAATGTGGGCGGAAAATTTTCAAAATGATGACAAAAAAAATCTTGAGCAATCCAAGAAAAAAGTTTTTAATTGCTCTGTCGCTCCAGTGGATAACATAACCTAACCTCTTCTATTATCGCATTATCAATTTTTTCACTGTGCTCTGATTTTTTTCGGTTACCGTAGACAATAGCGTATGGAAGCCGTTTAATATAATTTTTTTTCCAAAAAATATTCATATTGGCATTTTCTTCAAATTTCATAAATATGCAATCGTATAGGTTCATGATTTGAAATAGCGTTTCTGCTTTACGGGAAAATTATTCAAATTGAATGAACTTTTAATTTTCAAAAATAAAACTGATCAGTATAAATCATAGATATTAATTACATAGGAAAGTACAGTGAAACCCTCTTAAGAAGTTCTCGCTTAAGATGTTTTCCTGCTTAAGAAGTTTGGTTTTTTCGGACCCTTGAAGACCAAATGGCCCAATTTTTCCCACTTATAAGGTTTTCCCGCCTAAAAAGTTTTTTTTTCCCGGTCCCTTGGAAAACTTCTTAATAATAATAATAATTAGGATTAAATTTCAAACTAGGATAAGAAAAATTTTAAAATGCAATCTATCTGCTAAAAATTTAGTAAAGGCAATAAATAGTTGGGCAATACCTCTATTAACGTACTCATTTGGTATAATTAAATGGTCTAATACAGATTTAGATAGCTTAGAACGATTAATTAGAACTACGTTAACAAAGTTTAATTGTCATCATCCAAATTCAGCTATAGAACGAATTAATTTACCTAGAAATTTAGGAGGTAGAGGTATAGTCAAAATAACTTCTTTAAAACAAAATCAGGTAGAAATGTTAAGAATTTTTTTTCATAGAAAAGCTAATAGCTCAGAGCTGCATAAAATAATTTGCAAGGCAGACAGAAATATTTCACCTTTAAATTTATACGACGAGAATGCCAACATTTTTATAAATACCAACCAGGAATTATTAGATTCCTGGTCAAATAAAATTATTCACGCAAAACACTTCAATTATCTCAACCAAACGTATGTTGACAAACTTTCGTCAAACAAATGGTTGAGTATTGGAGAGTTGAGCGCAGAAATAGAAGGTTTTATGCTTGCTATTCAAGATAGAGTAATTAATACCAAAAATTATAGGAAGCATATAATCAAAGATCCAAATCAAATTGATGATTTATGTAGAAAATGTATGGCTTTTCCGGAAACTATAGAACACATTATATCAGGATGTTCTATATTAGCGCCGTCTGAGTATACATTTAGGCACAATCAGGTTTTAAAAATAATTCACCAAAGTTTGGTAATTAAACATAACTTGATTGACTGTCATAATATAGTACCATATTATGAATACGAACCAAATTCATTTTTAGAAAATAATTTCTTTAAAATTTACTATGATAAAACTATACTAACAGACAGACCAATTGGTCATAATAGACCTGATATAGTTTTACATGACAAAATTAAAAAAATAACTTATATTATTGATGTAGCTATTCCAAATTCCTGTAATATTCAAAAATCTGTTTCTGAAAAAATAAGAAAGTATACAGATTTAGGAAATGAAATTAAAAGAATTTGGCATTCTCAGACTATAAAAATATTACCTTTTGTTATTTCGGCTACTGGCATTATACCTAGCTCTCTTATTAAAAATTTAGGCATATTAGATTTGTCAAAGAATTTGTATATAAAAATGCAAAAATCAGTCATTTTAAATACATGTAGAATTACGAAAGATTTTTTAAATATTTATATTGAGGGATCAGTAGGATTTATCGGTCAAATTAGGAATTCCACAGAGCCGAACCCTCTGATATGAAAATATCTGGAGACGGTGAATTATATTCCCATTTAATAGTTTGGTAGATTAACGTGTTGTTCTTGTATTGTTTTGTATTAATTATACTTATATAATGCACTTGCATAACGTGGATTTACTAGATGATCATTTATATGGAAAAGTGTATGAAAGGGTTTAGTTTTTCCTATGGGAAAAACTAAACCCGTTCCTGTAAATCTGGTGAAAATAAAATAATTGGATATAATAATAAAAACGGATATAATGATATATATATCCGTTTTTGTGAGAAATCACCTCAAGGGCGCTGTACAATTTATAATATAATTCTTAGGCTACATTTAAGTTTATTATTTACTTCTTAAGAGGGTTTCACTGTATACCCAGAGAAAATCCAGGTTATAGTAAGATAAAGTGGTTGAGTGGCGTTGCCAATGTATGTGGTGAAATGCAGCGATATCAAAATATCATTAGTATCAAGCGATAGCATCATTCCCTTGTTTTGTAGGTCAACTGTGCAAAATTTCATCAATCTCAGAATAAAACGGATTTGTATAAAAACAAAGCCACTCTTCTTTATGTAAACAGATCTGGTATGGAATTTTATTGAAGCAGGATTAACTTGGGAGAGGATTAACCTGGCATTGGCCGTACGTACTCCGGTGTACCATCGATTTTGGAAGCGATTTTGTCCCTTATGTATAAAGAAATTGTATCAAGAACAAGGTCAGTATCGCTTGGGCCATTCTCGTTCTTGATGTAACGAAATACTGCATAGCGTCTAGCCTCTCGGAATAATTTTAATAAATTGTCTATGATGCGGCGGGCATGAAAGATGGCCGACAAAATGACCGCCACATAAAAATATGGACGGAGTTGGTTTAGAAACTCTATATTCTTTCTTTATATAAATTATTCATGAATGCTGTTGAAATGAGATCCCTGAGGCGTATGTCTGGTAAAACCATGTATGATCGTATGAAAAATGTGGAGATCTGAAAAGAATGCAAGGCTGATATAAGCGTAATGAGTAAAATTAAGAAAGGGACCCTCAGATGGTTTGGGCATGTAGAACGAATGAACGAAGAAAGGAGGGGAAAGGAGCATAAGGAGAATATATGAAGCAAGTGTGAATGGTATAAGAAGTAGGGGACGTCCGAGGAAGACAAGGCACGATCAAGTGAATCAGATACTTGGGGTCATGTCAAGAGTCAGAAAAATAAAAAAGTATTTATGAGACAATGTACGAATGTGAATGAGGCAAAGAGTGTGTGCCAAGACCGAGTGGTTTGGCAGTCCGTCCTCTCTGCCTAGCCATGCGGTAAACAGCGTGATGGTCAGTTAGTTAGGATTAACATGACATACTTGAATTTGAAAAAAATACAGCAATAGGTTGGGTTATTCATTATTTAGATCAGAGTTTATTTTGATTTGTTTCTTTATTCCTTGTGTATAAAATAAGGAAAAAATTCCCCTCAGGGCCTACGTTATCTTAGGGAATGTGTTGTGTGGAGGGTCTTTTTAGGAAAAGGAAGGAGAGGAAGTTCTGGGAAGGAAAAAGTATGAGGAGTGGGTAGAAATCTGTGGGTCGGTATGTCCAAGAATGTCGGACCTATAAATCAACCCCTCGCACTGCGGTGCAAGGCGATGTAGAACTTACTTTTAGTAGGAATTGCCACAGGGTCAGGGTCATCTTTTCGGGATACTTCAAAGAAATCTGTGGAGTTCCCGTCACCACTTAAGTCTTCAGAAGCAACAATCACCATGTCCTCATCCATCATCACATCCCCTAGGTCTCCTGACTCCATTTCTTCTGGCGGGCTGAGGGATTAATTAAATGCGTGAATGAACATATGTATTCACATTTCCAAATTGAAACATTCACCAAAGGGGGAACAAAAAACTAAAAACAAAGGACTTAAAGGTGTGAACAGTTCTCCAATAGCTCTTTTACATCACTTGTTACTCGAGATACACTTGTTACTCGAGATACACTTGTTACTCGAGATACACTCAAGTGATAGTTATTTCCTGGTGTTCAGTTTTGGATTCGGCCACACTCATTTCAAAAATCATACTTCCGAAAATTCCTCAGGCTAATTTGTTTGCTTTTTGGAACAATTCATAAAGGCCTCATAGAAATCGTTGTGTCTCCCTTACTATTATAGTTAGAAATATGATTTAAACGATTTTAGAACGAGAAAATACCATGCTTTATATTCAAATCTAAAAGTTAACCGCAAAATAATTAAAATGTACACTTTTATGAAACCAAAGTTTCCAACCGCAATTTGGAAAAAAATTATGAGACTGGGAATTTTTTATAATTATTTTTACATGAAACGACAGAAAAGTGAGTTGATGATAACGTTTATAATACATTTTTCTAATAAAATATAAGCATGTTTTTTTTTTTTCATTATCAGTAATTTTAGTTAGAAAAAACTTAAGGTAAGCCATTTTTAAAACTTTTTTATGTTTGCATTCAGAACTTTTATATGTACTTAAAAAATTATGTTTATTTCGATTAATGAAATTTGAAAGCATATTTTATCACCTTTCAAAAACAGTTTTTAGTTTTTCAGATGTATCCAGAAATGTTCCATTTATTTGAATTTTATTGCACAGCGGAAATATTTTGACCCTCTGACAAAATATGGTCGAGACTCGAGGGGTTAAGACAATAAGGATCGTACTAATGGAAATGCATATTTATACAATGGCAAGAGGAAGAGCATTATTAAATTACAATAATTACAATATTATACATCGCCTCTGGGAGTAAGGACGAGCCTAATAACGTATCTACGTAATAATAAGTGAAAGTATTTTATTAGATGCAGTTTTTAATTTACTTTTGTGAAGTGCGACGGGTCCGATGGTGCTTGGTGGGAGTTTTCTCGGTGTCCTGTCTAACGGCTGCCCGGGTGGTGGCTGATCTCGGCATGATGAGGAATTGGGACTCATCAAAGTCGTCGCCGTCTACTTCTTCCTCGACTGTTTCGTTTTGATCTGGAATCAACTTGGCTGTGTCATCAGCCTGATCATCTGCCTGCAATTTTAGGATGTCCGTATCTATGTCCTGGAAGCACAAACAAAATAATTCATAATTAATCAACCTTACTAATATTATAAACGCGAAAATTTGTATGGATGTACGTATGTTTGTTACTCTTTAAATCAAAATTTAATGAATTGATTTTAATGAAACTTTACAATGATATAGCTCATACTTCAGAATAACATATAGGCTATAATTTATAAAGCTAGCAATTTATTTTCAATAAAATAATAATTATTGTTTAATAGAAAATGTCAAAATTTGAGAATGACATTTTGCAAAACAATGATTGTTAAACCAAAATTCTATTTTGGAAAATATTTTAATTAGTGAATTTATTTGAAGTACTCGCCTAATACTTTGAATCGAATCAAGAATTATACATATTTTAAATAAATAGGTTAAGAATTATGTTGGTATAAACGTTGATGGGACCTAGGAAAAGAAAATAGATTACTCGAAGTACTAATCCTACGCAGACAAAGTCGCGGGCAGAAGCTTGTAATTTATAATACTAGCTGCAATCCCTAGCGTTACCCGGGCTTTACACAAAGTTTTTCGAAATCAGATGTAGATAGTACTTTTCCTTATAATTTGAACGTCAAGTATGCAAAATTTAATCAAAATACTGCTTTAACCCCTAGGGGCTGGAGCCCTACAATTACAATGTTGAAGAATCATACCTATGCATGGTGTGAAGCAGTGCAATTGCAGTGTCGACCTTATGTATTCATTTTGTCTTCGGATATTACCTCTACTAGATAGGTTAAATATGTCTCTTTATAGAGTATGGTAAAAAAATATTTTTATTTATTGAAATTCCTTGCTGTCTCCTACAATTTAAGGGACGGGAAAAGAGGGTGGGGGTGGATTTTAGAAATCTCATGTAAACAGTGGCCCTCTTCTCATTTTGAAGGTCAAGTGTGCAAAATTTCATCAAACTTGGAGTGAATCTGTAGATTTGTATACAAATCAAATCCAATCCGGCAGAGGTGCCCGGGTTCATAGGGTGAGGCTTACCCGGATCTTGGCGGTGGATACTTCTGCCCACCAACTGCGAGGGGCAGTCGGCATTTGCTGAAATGCTGACCGTTAGATCCATCCATAAATGCAGGTAAATGGCGGATTATACTGTTCATTTTTACCGGACACTTAATCTTGCCCACCTCCCCCTTATTAAAATCAGGTCAGTTGCATTTGATCTTCCGAGAAATGTGCAGAAAAAATACTAAATAATAAAAAAATTTAATTTAAAAATTTACAAAATTCTCATATTGGAGGTTTTGATTCCTCAGCAAAGCCACAATGTACCTATACAAAAATGGAAGTACTCACCGTATCGATTCCTTGTATTTGTAAGGCTTTGGCAGCTGTAAAGAAAGGTTCCAGTTCATCTTCCGCGATGTCAACTTGCCCGGTGTACACATACTGCAATAAGTTCTTCAGGGTGGTGTAGGAAACATTCTGAAACATTGCCCAAAAATAATATACGATTTTTTTTAAAATTAACTTTAATAATGTTATTATTAAGTTCTGCAAGTATTTTAGATTTGTATTTTTGTTACAGCTATTTTGGCTTACAAGGCCATTTTCAAACTGTGGCTGAAACCCCGTTTAGACGACTTATAAACGATTTTAAATCGTCTAAACGTGGTTTCAGCCACAGTTTGAAAATGGCCTTGTAAGCCAAAACAGCTGTAACAAAAATACAAATCTAAAATACTTGCAGAACTTAATAATAACATTATTAAAATTAATATAAATAAAAAAAAATTTAAATTAAATTAAATAAGTTCTACGAATTAAACACAAAAACAATAAATAATATATGATTTGCTAGGTTCCAAAGTTAGTCCAAACACTTCTTTTAAGCCATATGAGAGCCAATTTCATTTGAAGATTCAAGTATTTATACTTACGTGTAATAAAGATTGTTCCATAATTTAAGTTTACAAAGGCTCCAAAAAGTCAATGTTATGATGTTCTTCCATGGAGCTACTTTCAAGAAACGCGATCGCCGCTCATCCGTACCTTCCATACTATTATTAGTGTTTTTAAACACTGCGACGCACTCCACTAGCTAAATAGTAAGACAGGTAGCGGGTAGCGGCGATTTAGTCGCTTGTAAGTAGCTGTGAAAACGAAGGGCGTTATGCTCTCATAATAACTATAATATAAAAGTATCTACATAATATGTACAAGGCGTTTACAGTGAGGAAGATAATAGGGTGCCTGGCGGGTGAGGAGCGGATGATCTCCTTGAGGTAGGGACTGGCTATGCCCATGATGAGCTGGTGCACCTTCACCAGGTGCCCGTCCGCAGCCAGGGTCAAATCCACAAAGTCTTCATTCTGGGGACAATCATTTCAATCAAATGAGGAGGCGCAGACAAAAAAAAATTCCATACTTTGTGTAGGTTGGTTCTATTTTTATTCAATTTTTTAGAAGGTGTTGAGATGTTACTGATGATGAGATGTATCTACATGCCAATAAAGAAATATGTTTATGTACGGGTAGAGACTAAATATGTGATAAAAATGGTAACTACATTAATTGGTAGCTTTGCATAGCTAAATATCAAACAAGTTCAAAATTCCTTTAACGTCTAGCGTGCAAAGAAATCCACCGTGGAATTGCTATTAACTCACCGCACTTGCCTAGATTATATGGTATTATGAATCTTAAAAAATGCTCCTAGCATACTAAAATAAATTTTATTCGCTTAGCAAGGAAATAATGTATCTTACTATTATTGTTTCATCACTTGCAAACATTGATTTTCTATCTGTCAATAAGCGCGTATCACAAATTATGTGTCTAATGTCACAATTTTTCATTTTCATAAGTCATTAAACTGTGTTTATTTACAGGAAAGTCTCGTTACTTATTTTTTTGTGAAGAACTCTTATTTAACTGGAAAATATAATAAAACCCAAGAATACAAGGTTTAGGCGAATACGAATAAATAACGAGACTGACGCTGCTGCAGAAGAACGCGTACGCCAAACGCCAGCTACCGACAGTTATTTAGCGTGAAGCCTTCTCTTTCGAATGCAGTACCTCTCGCTTCTATATACATAGTCCGTATAGCCGTAACGCATTAGAGTTGTTTTTTTGTTTTGCAGGGAAAATGATGAGTGTAATAAGAGAGCAACGAATTGCTGCGAAATTTCACATGAAACTTGGAAAAACCGCCACTGAAACTTATGATTTATCGAAAGAAAGAATGACAATAAATGTTTATCACGTGCAAGTTGAATGGTTGAAGCGTTAAGATAGCCGAGAAGGCGTTGAAGAAGATTCTCGCCCGGGTGACCCTTTCACGTCAAAAACAGATGACAATATCGAAAAAATCGGTAATCTAGTTCGATCTGACCATCGATTGAGTATTTGTGCGATTGCTGAAACTGTAGGAATTGACAAAGAATGCGTATGGCAAATTTTACATAACAAATTTTATCATGCAAAAAGTGTGTGCCAAAATGGTGCCTGAAATTCTTACGTTTTAACAACAGTTTGTATTGACACTTTATACTGCCTTATGTATTGCCTTATTTGCGGAGCTTGCGCTGTGCGACTTCTATCTGAACCCTAAGGTGAAATCTGCATTAACAACATGTTAACCTACCAGATTACCAAATGGGAAAATAATTCACCGATTCCAGATATTTTCATCAGAGGATTCGACTCGGTGGAACTCCTAATTGGACCGATAAATCCTACTGATCCCTCAATATAAATATTTAAAAATAGTAAAATTATTATTACAGGAATCAAACAATTAAACACTAAACCATCGAGATAAAAAGGAAAATAATTTTGTTTATAACATACCTTCAGCAATGTACTCAAATTTGAGCACAATCTGTTTTGATAGCTATCCCAGGACAAGGCAAAACGTGTTTGATAAACTTTCCGTTTTTCCTGAAACAAAAAAAATTGCTAAATAATATGTCTTAAAAATATACAATGATGGCAAGTCTCTGTAATGGCCCATGTACATTACCGGAAAGTTCTCCAAATAAATAATTATTTCCATTGTAATTTTTGTCTTTAATGTTAAGCACCTCCCCTTTCCACCTCTCCCCCCCCTCCCCTCCCCCCCCCCCCCCAACTCTTCCCTGTTGATCTTCTAAGCACCTCCCCTCACCACCTCCCTCCCCCCACTACTTTCATTGCTACCCACGCATAGCTTTATACTTGATTATTTAGTTTTAGTACATATTATGTCCTGAGGAAGAGAACATCGTTCTCGAAACATGTCGATGTGTTCAAATAAAGATTATCGTGGTAAAAACAAAGTGTTTTAATTTGTCATAAATAATTATTCATTACAGTGCTTTGAGGTAGTTTTTATTTTTTTTTTTAATTTTACATTTGGTAAAATTTCCAAACTCCACTTACTTCAAAGCAAAACTATGTTACTGGCATTTGTCCAGTGAGGGACTACATACTATAATTATGATTGTTATCAACAATGTCTTACTACTGATGTTGCACGTCTTCGTGGGGACATTGCAGGTGATTCCATCGGTAAATCCGTTAATTCTAAGTCAAAAGAGTGTTCATCAAAGATAGCAGCTTTTGAAGAGGGTTTTTTAGCTTTAGGCTTAGCTCGAATGGCTTCTGTTGAGTCTAACGTTATAAATTCCTCGTGGTGCCTTCTATCCAAATGCTTTCTTAAGTTGGTATTGGTCGACCTAAAAGAAAGTTTCAGATCGCACAGAGTACATCTGGCCACCTGCCTTTCGTTGTTCACTACTTCGAAATAGTTCCAAAGTTTACTTGATCTCTTTCCAAGTAGTGAAGATCGTCTGGCCTGCGCATTAACTTCAATAGGTTTGGGTGAATCGAGCTCATCAGCGGATAAAGGGTCATCAGCTTCATTCATGTCTATGGATTCCGTAAGAGTTTCCTCTTCAATCAGTTGAAATATTTTTAAATACACCGCGGGATGCTTTCTCTGCAAATGCCTTTTCAAATTAGTAGAGGACGTTTTGTAAGATATCCTTGCTGAGCAAAATGAGCACTTGGCATAATGTGTATCGCGTATAGCTTTGTAATATGTCCATAATATACTTGTCTTTCGACTTTTAGGGGACATGATATAAAATAAATGTTTAAAACTTCAAATAACTATTAAATTAATTCGACCGGATAGATTTCTTATTATTGTTAGGTCAAGAAGCACTCCGCATCAACAACGATGACAGTTGGAGCTGATGGCGGCGGGACGTTTACATAGACAATGTAGAAAATATAGAATAATAGAATATAGAGTAAAAAGTAGAGGCGTGTATTTTTTCAGACGGTTCACTAATCGTTCATTTCTGTATTTCATTCGGCCTATTTTACTCGGAATGACACGTCTGAACTTGAAATGAAACAAAAGTGAAACGAAGTCGGGAACATTTGCTCGAGCAACCATAGACTAAAGCTTCACTCGAGTGAAGATTTACGCCATGTTTTTTCGGCCTAATCGTCCATTTTGTTTCATTCCATGTTCAGACGGCGCTATAGAAATAAGCGTTCACTCGTCCATTCCCACCACAGCGTCGCCGAGCGAGGTCAACCGCGCTGGAATTCGTTTGACTTCCAGCGCGGTCCGGCCCCGAATTTTAAGGAAAAACATGTCAGATGCATCGATTTTTACGAAATTTTGTTGACACAATTAAATAAAAATAAATATAAAAAACATTATTGTTTCGTCTTATAAACCGTTTTATTTTTTATGACATAATAACACAATTTGATTTTACTTTTTTTATTACGAACATTTTCCTACAAATTAATAATCTTACATTTATTAAAAAAACATATAAAATACATGGATAATAAGGGAGACCCAAAAATTTATATGAGAGGTGTTCCCAAAAGCAAACAAATTAGCCGAACGAATACCATTTTGACGTTTTGCGTGCGATGTAATAGCGTCCTTCCATGGTCCTTCCCGTACAGGACGCGAGACAAACTGATTGAGATTTTACTCGGTGTTCAGACGATTCACTTTGCTCTCTTCCGCGCGCATGCGCGCGCAAGTGAAGGATGCCGAATGAAAATATCCAACATTGTTGGATCGGTTCACTTGAAGATTTCATTCGGCAGTGTTCGGCACTTTCGATTCATTTCATGTTCAGACGTGTCATTCCGAGTAAACTAGGCCGAATGAAATGCGGAAATGAGCGATTAGTGAACCATGTGAATGGCGCTTTAGCGATGGGAATGATCGAAACTTTTATATAATCGATTTTTTAAAATCGAAACATCACAATAATAGAATGATTAATCAATTTTTTGCTCGGAGTTTGGGAGCAATAGCTACGGTCAGGGGCAGGATTTTTGTCTGTGGGGGGGGGGGGGGGGTTGGAAGCCGAAAATTATTATGGTTCATCATGTATGGCAACGCTCATTGTTTGTTGTAATTTTATTTGTTGTTTTTTGGTATGCATTTCACAACATAACAATTAGGCGCTCCGCCCACTGAGGCAACTGAAAACCAACTAAAACCGGCTGTTTCTCTGTCTTGATTGGTCAAAAAGCTTGGTTAACCATAGAAGAAGAACAATCAGCTGACAGTTGGCAACTATCAATGGCCGCCCAGGGCAACCAGTAGAGCAAGTCGCAAGTCACCGCTTGCGTTACCATTGACAACGGGGTTTTGTGTGATTGTGTATGTGCGGGCCATCACATTGTCGTACAAAGACAGTTGGCAGTTGAGAGTTTTCAGTTGCCTGAGTGGGCGGAGGCGCTTATTATTAAGCTACTTAGTATAGCCCGTTGGTAAAAATTTCCATTAATAATATTTATCTATGTCAATAATTATTATTATATGCCATTTTTGTTCAAAAAAATCTCTAAATAACATGTTTAAATAACGCAACATTAGTAAGTAAGTACTGCGACATAATTTCAATCACCGTTTTTCTTTCTTGGCAATGGCAAATTCCTTTTTGTTTGATGGCAACATTAGTACTATTCATTTTTTCCACGAATTTCAAATATTTTTGTGGGCATCTCACAACATTATAATTACTAATAAGATATTTAGTTTAGCCGGTAGGTACAAATTCCCATTAATAATATTGACAGTGTGTCTATGTTTAATACGAAGATAATAATTTTATATTTTTATTTTTATTTTTAACTTATTAACTTAAAGAGTTAAACCTCAATTTATAATATTTTTATGAATGAAGATAATATTAGCGAAAGTCAATCGAAAATAGGCCGAACGAAATACAGAAATGAACGATTAGTGAACCGTCTGATTCCAGCCTAACGGGAACGATTCACCGAGTGGGTGATTGGTTTGTTTATGCCGAGTGGTTTGTTTAGCCTGGTATCAGACGGTTCACTAATCGTTCATTTCTGTATTTCATTCGGCCTATTTTACTCGGAATGACACGTCTGAACATGAAGTGAAACAAAAGTGAAACAAAGTTGGGAACATTCGCTCGAGCAACCAAGTAAACCTTCACTCGGGTGTATCGTCTGATTCCAGCCTTACGATTCGTAAGAACAGGAATCAAAGGAGTTACAATCAGATTTACTTGTTTTCATCGTTTTACTTACCTGACTCTGACGCGGAATCGGAAGTCTGAACCAAATCATCGACCGGTGTTGTGTCGAGTAATATTGTAAATCATCAGTGATTTATTCTTGACCTAAAATTAAATACTGTCCATTATGATACGTGGATCCGTGAAAGTTATAACGCGAGACTTGCTTTTTAAGATTTAATTGCATTTTTTTATTAACCTCTGGAGGGCAAGGTTTTTTTTTAAAACTCACCACCGCATGTACAGTACGGATATTCTTTTTAGCTGGATCTGAGCGAGTAGAAGGCTTGCTTTCATCTGGTGGCATTGACAAAAGGACTTGGTCAAAGTCTGGTGGTGATGGAGAAATTGTGGCACTGGCACTCTTAGTACGTTCACTTTTTACAACGGACACTGTTGGGTGTTTGCGTTTAATATGGCGTGCTAAATTACTTGTTGACCCATTACTAAAAAGAATAACATCAGAACAGTGTGCACATTTGGCTTTGTATTTAGTCATCAGTGTAAAATGCTTCCAGATTTGGCTTCTCTTATTTACTGAAGACAACATGATTATAACTTTGAGTTTTTGCGTACTTTCACCTTCACTCGACTGCAAAAAGTTAGTTATTAAATTTATATTATCTGATTTGAAATGAAAATAATTTGTCAAAAAACTATGAGTAAAAGCTCGTTGTTATCAATACGAACGGCTCAGCGGCATTCTTAACTGTCAAAACATATTTCCGTTTTTTCGCTAGATGGCGGTAGTAGTGCATTCGTGAACTCATGAAAATATATTATAATGACGCTGCCACATACGTGCCACAAGCCGCTTGTCGCAAGGCTCGGCAAGCTATAGCAAGCCAAACGTTGGTCACCGTCACCACACGCTTGCACAAGCTTGCGAGTTCGACATTGTGTTCGGAGCGTCCAAGCATGGCGGACGTCTAATTCGGTTGTATTATTTATTTTATTTTTTAATTTATATCTTCTCACCATACACATATTATAATTATTATTTTATATAAAAATTAACCTCACTAGGACTATAGCCTGTATTGAGGTTTAAATTTATAAATTTGAGTGAAGAAGCACAAGTTAAGTACAAATAAAAAAACCACATACAAAACACTAAAATATTTCATGGAGAAAGAAAGAAATTAAAATATTGCTTTAGTGGCCAGATGGGAAGAACTTGAGAATGAAATTGTAACAATATTTAAATTATTAATCACTATACCCATTAAGAAGCAAATTGAAAGTTCAAAACAACTAGGGTGACACTCTGATTTTGGCTAATGGAACTTAAATAACTAACTAACTAACCATCACGCCATTTCCCCGCAGGGGTAGGCAAAGAAGACGGACCGCTAAACAACTCGGTCTTGGCATACACTCCTCGCCTCATTCACATTCATATCATACATGCTCTTCTATTATTCTGACTCTTGACATGGCCCGACTCAAGTATCTGATTCACTTGATCGTGCCATGTCTTCCTCGGGCGTCCTCGACTTCTTGTACCATTCACATTCGCATCATATATTCTCTTGACACTCCTTTCTACATTCATTCGCTCTATATGTCCAAACCATCTAAGCGTCCCTTTTTTAATCTTACTTATGATGCTCACATCGGCCTTGCATTCTTTTCGGATCTCTACATTCCTCACACGATCATACATGGTTTTAACACACATACGCCTCAGGGATCTCAATTCTACAGCATTCAGTCTACTTTCATCCTTTCTCTGCCAGTTCCATGCTTCACTGCCATACATCAGGGAAGGTACCAGCACTCCATTGTGAACTGCTAGCTTCGTTTCTTTGGACAGCTTTTTGTTGGCGCCAACAGCATTCAGTCCACCATTAATAGAGTTACCTGCATTAACCCTACTTTCAATATCCCCATCAACCTTCCCATCTCTCGTAAACATACTTCCCAAATACACAAACTGATAAACTTGCTCTAAGTATTCATCATTCACAACTATATTGCGCACTGTTTTCGTACTCTCTCTCTTTCAAACACCATTACTTTAGACTTACTTACATTCATCATCAACTCTTTCTTCATACATACTTCGTTCATCCCAAGGACGGATCCACCGTTGTGGGCACGGTGGGCATGCCCACAACCCTAATGGCGCCAACAGACCTAGCTATAAAAGCTAAAGCGTTATTTGGTTTGGCGCATTTCGGCATATCGGTTGCCATACATTCCCAAAGGGAATGTATGACGAGCGATATGCTGAAGTAGGCCAAGCCAAATAACGCTTGAGCTTTTATAGCTAGGTCTGTTGGCACCATAATGGACTTGTAACGTCACACTTTCACGGTCTATTGAAATCGATAGGCTGATGATAATAAACGCTATGTCTTAATAAAAAAATAATAAAAAACACAATGAATCATGAATCGTGCGTGATTCGGAATGCAGCAAAGAGCCATAGACGATATGCCCACATGTTATGTCACATTTTTGACAACATTTTTGTCTCTTTTTGGCACATGAATACTTGTATTGGAAAAAAAGATATTTAAAAAAAATATATTTATTCAGTTAGTTTATACCTACAGCATGAATATAAACTAATATACTTAAACAAGATAATATTTCATTTTGTAACTTTAAATATTTTTACAATAAACCTAACATTTCTTTTTAAATACATTCATTCTTCCTTCATTCTTTAGACTTCATCATTCATCTTTAGTCCTCCGTACGGAGGCGTCTACTAATATCTACAGGAATTTCAAAAACTGAACAAATCGGACTAATATCTATGAGAATCCATGTGTTGACTAATATCTATACGAGGTATGTTGGAACAATATCTATGGGAACCAAAGTGAGGACGAATATCTACAGCTCAAACTGCTGACTAATATCTACGGAACAGGTGATGTAGATGAATATCTACAGTACTGGCAGAGGTTGGATTTGCAATTATGTAGAGCATATTGGCATAACGTTATATGGCGTTTGCAGTTTAAAGAACTTTCTTTCGTATCACAAACCATGTTATACAAACCTAACGTAGCCGCTAAACTATTTGAAAACTGGGATGTTTTTCTTGCCTTGACGCGAGCAGGCGCTACGAAGCGGGCACTTTCTTTTGTATCACAAACCATGTTACACAAACCTAGCGTAGCCGCTAAACTACTTGAATACTGGGATGTTTTTCTTGCCTTGACACGAGCAGGCGCTATGCCAATTTCAACATTACAGCAAAATACGTAATATTATGCAAAAACTTCATGTACGTACTTTAAACGTTTAAGCCTTTACGTAATTGAAGTAATTTATGCTTTTCCGTACAACCTCTTGCTCAGTTGCCCTCTGTAGATATTAGTCCCACCTACGCTCCATAGATATTTGTCACCACTGGGACCATCATAGATATTAATCTGACCTTAGCTCTGTAGATATTAGTCTTCACTCTGAAGTTCATAGATATTTGTCCAACATATGAGCTGTAGATATTCGTCCGACATACAGGCTGTAGATATTAGTATCTGGAGTCCTCTGTACGTTAGGCAGTTCTGTGATTTGGATTTCTTCATACGTGGCAATCTAATTCTATTTGCACTTCTGGTTTCGTAATTATGTACCAACATCTCTATTATTTTTAATTGATAAACTAATGTTTAAGACAAGATTTTTATGCATAGCACAAAGGGTAACAATTATTATAAGCAATAATTATCAGCCTGAAACAATCATCCACATTGAAAAAGTCTTCCGAGAAAAGATACATGCCGCCAACGGGACTCGAACTCGTGACTTACCTTTTACCCGCCAAATGATTCAATATGTGCTACTGTTTCATTCAACAACTACCGCTTCCCGTTGGCGGCATGTATCTTTTATCCGAAGATTTTTCAATGTGGATGAGTTTTGAAAAACTTTACAATTATTATAAGCAATAAGTGTCAGCAATCAGCCTGAAGGCTGATAATTATTGCTTATAATAATTGTTACCCTTTGTGCTATGCATAAAAATCTTGTCTTAAACATTAGTTTATCAATTAAAAATAATCAATATTTGACGAGTTAAGGTACTTCACCAAAAAATGCAGACATGATAAGCACTTACAATGCCTTTCTCATATAAAAATATAGTTGGTTGTTTGCTGGTGAAAAAAAAATAAATAAGCGGCGGTTGTTGAATGAAACACTAGTATATATTGAATCATTTGGCGAGTAAGAGGTAAGCCGCAGTAGCTCAGGGGATTATAGCATCTGACCGGTCATCAGAAGGACACGTTCGAGTCCCGTCAGTGGCATGTATCTTTTCTCGGAAGATTTTTTCAATGTGGATGAGTGTTTCAGGCTGATAATTATTGCTTATAATAAATGTACATCTCTATTAAAAACAATTTCATCCTTAAGATATTTTGGCGTTTGGTTGTTCATGACTTTATGGACAAAAACTAACACATTAAATAACAGTCTCTTTTTTATTGGAATCCAATTTAGATGCTCTCTCATTTGATTAACCGTTGCATATTTGCCTTTTCCCAGTATACATCTCATAGCTCTATTCTGTATAACATCTAGCGTGTTCAAATTTCCTTCATTGGCCAAATATAACATCGTAGAGCAATAATCAAAATGTGGAGCAACTATAGTTTTATAAATCAGCTCTGTTGTGTTTCCATTCAGTTTATTTCTTAGTCTTCTACGAAAATTTTCTTTTTTTATACCTTCTTTAGCACATACACAAAATTTTATTGATACTTTCTTTAGCATATATTCAAAAATGACTATTGGCCGGGTGCGCGCACTCGCGCAGACATGTTCATTGCCGAGAGTACTTTCGGAAATAAATTTACATACCACTATTAGGTTCCATTATTGATGATTTGGAAAAGAGATTGTCTCCGGAGATAATCGACCTATTTCATTTGGGAGTTTTTCTACCTTAATCAAATGTTAGTGTCCGGGGCTGGGATATCGATATCGAGACAGTGAAAGTGAAAAAAGTGGTCCATCGAACGATAGTGAATCAAGTGTTTGTTATAAATTAATACCGACTCTGGATATCCAAATGGAAAAGAGAATGTGAAAACAATTCAGCCATACCAGACTCAGTAGCTCATCTCATTGAAGCATCCGACCAAGATTTGTACCTTAACATAAAAAATTTCTTACAAATACTGGCAACCCTCCTGGTCAGCGTACCTACCGCGGAGAGATCGTTTTCTACTCTTCGCAGAATAAAATCTTGGTTGCGTGCCTGGAAAGATTATCCAGGCTATTTTTCGGGTGTTAAGCAACGTACTTGACTTACTTTAACCAGTGATTCCTGACATTATTAGGAGTACAAAATGTTGAAATTGAAATGAAATTTTGGTCTCCGGTGACTTTTTAGATATCTTCTTTTTTCAAAAATTTTTCTTTGAAGACCCAAATTTTATTAATATTTTTTCAAATTCTTCAAATAATCTCAGGAATCACTGGTTAAAATAAGTAATGTACGATGCTTAACACCCTGTATATACAAAGATATATTTTTTTTTATTTTTTTTAATTTTTTTTTTACAAATACAGTTATTATACATTGTATATATATATTTTAATACATTTTTTAAATATCGTGATTCACCTTTTTTTGAGCAATGCTCGTGTAAAATAGGTGGAGCAGCGAAAAACAATTCAACATATATTTTTAAAATGTGTAGTAAGGATAATGAAAATTATAATATTTAATTTTTTTTATATATGTATATCATACATTATACGTGAAACAGAATTGAGTAAAGAAAAGATATAAAAGAAGAAGAAGAGAGAAAATAAAAAAGAGTATAAAAGTACAGGGATTTCCAAAGTCACAGTCACAATGATTGTAATATGTTATTGATATATTGTTTTAATTAACCTTTTGAATTTTTTATAGTTTGTTTCCAATCTTAAGTTAAGGGGTAATTGGTTAAACCATTTGACTCCAAAATATTTATAAAATTGTTGGGCTTTGGTGGTATTATAACGCGGGATAGTTATAGAGCCAAGAATACTTGGTCTTTTGCTGTTTGAAATAGATATTGAGGTATCGTTGTTGAAAAAAATCTTTGTGTATTTGTAAAAGTGAATTTTTTTTATAAATAATGTGTAGTGAAGGGACTTATATGAACCTGGATTTCGATTAAATTATCAACGTTTTCGCGAAAAAGAAAAGTAAGCTTGAATTTGCAATTTAAGTAAGCACCTAAATAAAGTTATTTAATGTAAAATGTTTCCTAGCGTTTAAATTGATTTGATATCCTTTGAAGATGTAAAAAAAAATATCAAAATCGGTTCAGTAGTTGTAATGGTATTGGTAGCCTAATTAAGTCTCGCCTGGTGCATCTCACTTGCTGGTGATACTTACTACTCCTGAGACAGCATCAAGATACCTATTTACCCAGTCTAGTGTCCCTATATTGTCCGTATATTGGCTTACTGGCTACTAGAAAAAAGAATAATTTATTGATTGAAATTGGTTTGGAATATAATCGAAACTGTTTGACCATTTAATTAGACGAAAACGGGTCTGTTGTCCTCCAATGATGCTTCTATTCCTAAGGCCAACGTATTGATGCGCGGAAAAAAGGAAATAATCAAATTCAAAAGGCGTTCATGGGCGAGTTCGTACTCCGACTCGCGCTTGGCTGATTTTCGGGTGGCTGTGCCCACATCCTTTTTCAAGGGCTCGATCCGCTCCTGGTTCATCCTATATACGAGTGACTGCAGATCTTCTATGCTGTTAGAAATCAGCACCGCATCATCAGCATACAATAGACAACATACTTTCAGATCATTCAATTTCGCGCCCAATCCCGCCTCTTTCAATTCTTGCATTCAATTGTCCATGTGTAGATTGAATAACGACGGTGACATTACGCAGCCTTTTTTAACACCTTTTATGATGTCAAACCACCCCGTAAAACCACCGTTTACCCTAATGCATGCAACGCTACCCTCATACAGAGACGCGATTGCCTATATGAGATTTGTATTCACTCCATACTTGGACAACACCTTCCATTAAATAAAATCTTATTATTTAAAAAAGCACAAGGATAAAAAAAATAGTATGCCAATCCTCTGTCAACACAAATATCTTAACATTCTTTTTTAATTTAGCCAATGTATTGGAAGACTTAATGTAATCTGGCAGAATATTAAACATAAGTGGAGCCTGATATAAATAGTTTCTTTGGCCAAAAGATGTTTTAGTTTGTACTGCCAAAAAGTTCATTGCAGAGCCAATTCCAGTAGTATGGATATGTTGGGTTCATTCTGCAGATTTAGTATTGATAAAAAATCTACAAAATATTTTAGTGATTTCCAGCTGTTTTATACACATAACATTGGTTTCCTTGTAAAGTAGTTTCGTAAATAACTTTAAGAATCAAATTGTGAGCAATGTTTTTTGGCTCTATAATGGACTTTAGACAGGATCCCCAGCATACTATATTGTAAGAAAGTCGAGATTGGACTTAGGCATAATAGACAGTTTTTAATTTCTCCTTATCCAATATATGTCGAAGTTCTTTAAAAATATAGGTGAGTCTCCTGATATTTTTTGTTAACATATCAATATCCTTTTAAAAAAATTATCAATGCTTACTCCTAGGTACCTAATACAGTCTACTCTTTCTAAAGGGTGGCAATTACAATTTTGAAGACAATTGTGTGTATTTAGGTTACGAGTATCGGAGGGCTGATTTTTAACGAAATACTAAAAGATATTATTATTTAGCCAAATCTTTACTATTCTTAATCCTGAATCACATTTGTCAAAAGCATCTGTACAGGTTTTACCTTCAAATTTTAAATCAGTGTCGTCTCAAACCTAACAATGTTACTTGGAATATTTAAATTACGCAAATCATTAATGTAGATTAAAAACAGTATTGGTCCAAGTACCCTATCTTGTGGAACCCCAAAAGAGATTTGTTTGCTTTTGCTAAAATGATTATTTATCGATTATTAGCTATAGCAAGCTCTCGCAAGCCTACGCAAGGCAAGCCAAACGCACTGACCAGACGCTGCGACTTGTGAACGCTTGCCGTGCCTTGCCACGTATCTGGCCGCGGCATTAGATTGTAATAACGTAACGTCAAACAGTGGAGATCGGTGTTGCCAGATGCATGGTTTTTACCATGTTTTCATGGTGTTCTGGGATTTATTGCTTCAGGGTTAAAATAAACCCAAATCAAGTCCGTCTTCCCATGGGTCGGTAAAGCTGGAATCAGACAGTTCACTCGAGGGAAGGTTTCCGCCATGTTTTTTCGGCCTAATCGTCCATCTTCGTTTCATTCCATGTTCACACGGCGCTATAGATATAAGCGTTCACTCGTCCATTCCGACCACAGCGTCGCCGAGCGAGGTCAACCGCGCTGGAATTCGTTTGTTTTCCAGCGCGGTCCGGCCCCGAATTTTAAGGTAAAACATGTCAGATGCATCGATTTTTACGAAATTTTGTTGACACAATTAAATTAAATAAATATAAAACACAGTATTGTTTCGTCTTATAAACCATTTTATTTTTTATGACATAATAACACAATTTGATTTTCCTTTTTTTATTACGAACATTTACCTACAAATTAATAATCTTACATACATTAAAAAATACATATAACACAAGGATAATAAGGGAGACCAAACAATTTCTATGAGACTTGTTCCCAAAAGCAAACAAATTAGCCGAACGAATACCATTTTGACGTTTTGCGTGCGATGTGATAGCGTCCTTCCAGTACATGACGCGAGACAAACTGATTGAGATTTCACTCGGTGTTCAGACGTTTCACTTTGCTCTCTTCAGCGCGCGTGAGCGCGCGAGTGAAGGATGTCGAATGAAAATATCCAACATTGTTGGATCGGTTCACTTGAAGATTTCATTCGACAGTATTCGGCTCTTTCATTTCATGTCATGTTCAGACGTGTCATTCCGAGTAAACTAGGCCGAATGAAATACGGAAATGAACGATTAGTGAACCGTCTGATTGGCGCTTAAAGCGGGAATCAGACAGTTCACTCGAGTGAAGGTTTTCTCTATGGTTACTCGAGCAATCGTTCCCAACTTAGTTTCACTTCTGTTTCATTTCATGTTCAAACGTGTCATTCCGAGTAAAATAGGCCGAATGAAATACAGAAATGAACGATTAGTGAAACGTCAGATTCAGCCATAATGGCTGAAGACGAAAATTAACCCGTGTAATTGCTTATCGCGAAGGTTTATCTGATCCTGATCAATTTGGAACTTATAGTGACCGCATTTTGCACTACAAACTACACTCTCTAACAGCCAGACGTAAACTTTCCGATGTATTGCTTCTACACAAAATTATACATGCATCAGTTGATAATCCAAACATCTTACTCCAAACTAACATCAACACACCGTCAAGAAATTCAACCAGGAGGATGCAAGACATTTTCTATATTAAAGCCTACCACACAAATACGGGATATTTCTCCTCTGTCACCAAAAGTAGCGAACCACTTGGGGTGACCTGTGGCAGAGGTGTTGGTCGTCCAATAAATGGTTCCCGGGGCGGCAGTACCCTTACCCGCCTTCCAAATTGTAAAGTAAGTTTCTGCATTTTTACTGTTTTGAGATCAAGAAATATACGTTTTTAGATTTTCACGGCCAAAAGCATTTTCGTTATTTGTTTTTGGGGTTTTATGCCGTGTTGGGCTACCTCCATCTTTAGCCGACGTTTCGGACAGTGTTGCAGTGTCCATCGTCGGATCTGCCATGACGATGGACACTGTCCATCGTCATGGCAGATCCGACGATGTTGACTGACATCGTAAGGCAGATCTGGCAGATCCGACGATGTCAGTCAACATCGTCGGATCTGCCCTGATGATGGACACTGCAACGCTGTCCGAAATGTCAGCTAAAGAAGGAGGTAGCGCAACACGAAATAACACCCCGAAAACAAACAACGAAAAATATAGTGTTGTTTTGATATTTATCATTAAAAATTCCGTAAACACTGAATTTTAAATTATCAAAAGGAAATTAAAACAAAACCATTTAAAATTTTTAGCAGATCCGACATTTTTTTTTGGGGCCGTCGATTTGTTTACGAGTCTTTTTAAAAAAAATATTGGTTTTTATCAAAATACATCATAAATACCCGTATGAGTCGAAAATATCATTTTCAATAATAAAATGCTGCTTTTTTCTAGGGAGTTAAATTTTTTTTAATGGCAACTCTCAGACGTCACTGTCAGGATAAGTGGTTTATTTATGACCTTGTTATTTACAACGTGAGTGTTTTATTTATGGTGGTGATATTATTCGATTATTCCTACAAGTTTTGAAGATTTTTTTTCCTGTTAATTGATATTTTTCCTAATCAATATGAAAAGGAGTAAACTGTGGAAACATTTTGATAACATAAATAAAGTAGACCTGAAAGCTAAGTGTCGTTACTGTTGCAAGTTTATTAGTTTTCGTGGAGGCGGCACTACTAATCTTTCACGTCACTTAATCCGGGTACACGGGGTGCACGGGGTACACGGGGTGCACCCACATACCCGAGCCACTGTAGACAACTTAGAAGAAAAAACAAATGCAAACAAAAGAACAGACACGTCTGTCTCTTCTGTACGTCAAGAACCAGAACAGTGAGTATTGTTAACAGTGTTATTGTTATCACTGATTGAGTGCTTTTGCTAGTATCGTGATTCCCCCGCGGAAAACGGCACGGCGACTGTAATGGTTCGCGCCATCTCATTTCTTCAATACGAGTGAGGGAGAGGCAAGAAAATGATATACTTTTCTTGCCTCTCCCTCACTCGTATTAAAGAAATGCGTCGGAGCGAACCGTTACCGTCGCTATGCCGTTTCTGCGGGTAGTCACGGTAATAATAAAAGCACTCATTAGGACACCTTCGAAATGCCTTCCACGTATTTTCGGCTTCCCATAAAGAACCCGGGTTTAAGAACTCATGCCAGCGTTGCCAGCTGAACTGACACATCACTAAAGCGCCATGAAAATTGTTTTATTTATGGTACGCCGGATTCGGCGGATTGGGTTTATGTCAGTTTAAGTATGTGGTTTATGTTTATGTTGGTTGTCATATGGTTGTCTGTACGTCACAATTAGTCACAATCATGAAACTGTGATTACAATATAGGCATACTCTTAGGTTGGATACTTTACGGCGACTATTTACAGACTTCGTACTTAATAATATGTATTTTGAAGCCTCAGCTAATGAGAGTCAGGAGTGATGTGTGAAGTGTACAGAGTGCTGAGCACATTTTAACGAAACTTTTAAAATCATATAACATTGTTTACCTTCCGTAGTTCTGTCTGGAAATACTTCAAAGACTGTGGAGGTCATAAGTCCAAGTGCAACTTCTGCTCGAAAATACTTTATGGCACCACATTCAATCTCAACCGCCATTTGAACAGGTTTCATCCCTCAGCGAACAAGTCGGTAGACCATCTACCAGGAATCTCTCCCAAAATCTCGGACAACCCTATTAGTGACCCTTTAATCGTAAAATTAGAAAGAGAAGATATTGCGCAGACCAGGCAATCTTCATTATTTGGGTAAGAGATCAAGTAAAAACTATTTATTTATTTATTTTTTCTTGTTCTCCATAAAACAGTTATACACCAATATATCATGGAGAAGATTATAAATTACAAAGTATTACAATGATAAACAAGTAGTCTGATGTCCTATATTGTGTTTTATTTTATTTATTTATTTATTTGTTTATAAGATTTACACAGTACATTAAATATAAGTTGTAAGGTATTTTAAATAAATTACATGGTTTTGTACCTATTACGTAAATCTGTAAAATGTCAATAGGTAATTTCGCCTGGGTTTAAAACTAAATTATGATGAAACTAATGAAAAGAATTAAACATTGGTTGACTAATAAAACATAAATGAAAGATTATGGGTGGAGAAAATTTTACATTTAAAAATCAAAAATTATTTGCTCACTAAAGTTTAATAAAATGACAAGAAATTTAATAATTTTTTTTTGTATGTTCGCAATGAATCGTGAAAAATGTCTAATTGTAATGATTTTTCATAATGGGTATAGGTTGTGATTGCGCGAGTGATTGGTGAGTTATTTGCTGCATTGGTGTTGTGGGCTTCTATATGAAGAAAAGAAGTGTGCCTGGTACGCCGCATTGTGTTAATTTGTTAATTAAGTGTTAATTCAAACTTTATTTTAGGTCGAGTAATAAGAAGTTCTTCAGAAAGTCTTTGGCAAGAAGTTACCAAGAGAAAGATGAAGCATTAGATATTATATCGGAAGACAATCAAGCTAAACCCAAAATTACAAAAGTTTCTCAACCTCGCTTTGCTTTGTCCTGGGAAAGCCACCAAAATAGACTGTGTTCAAAATTAAATACATTGCTCTTGGTATGTTATAATTTTTTTCTCTTTCTGGTTTGTCTGCAATATAATAAAGTTATTTTATTTCTAACAAAAAGAATACACTTAACAAAATACACAGTTTAGACAACAAATATGTAGTTCCGCGAAGCCACCACATGGTTGCTTGTCTGCAGATTCTACCTCTATATGCAATAAGAATACAAACACAATAAGAATGAAAATACAAGTGTGATTTTGTGAAATTCTACAAAAAAAAAAAAAATACACATATACATTCACACACAGAATTCATTTAAAAGGCCACCAAAAGTACCAAGTTCAATCATTTTTTGTTTTTACATGTTTTATGAACATGTTACATAGTTTTATGAGCAATGGCGACCCAAACTAGGCTCATGCTGTAATAGTTCTAATGGGTCGGCGCTTCATTTGAACGTAGTTATGCAGAAAGCAGCCAGTCCACAATTTTGGCAAAAATATGATATTGTTCCCATCCGACGGAATAAGGCCAATTCTATATTCTACCGAAACCAGACAGGCTGCTTTTGTAGAATAATTCATAGTAATCGCATTCCGAAAGACTGCGAAAAACAACATTTAATTATGCGGAAAGCGCCCACAGCACTCAAAACACTTTTAATGCGGCTATTTTTCAGAACATATTTACCAGAAAATAGCCACTGGTTGATTTCAGCAATGTACTTAGCATTCGAATAATGATATTTACCTAATCAGCAGAAAACGTTCACCATGTTTTTCCCAATCCTAGTGATCAACACCAATACCTATAAATATCTGCACTTAAATTCGCTTTAAAATTGGTTGATCTATCTATATATGTATATTATTTATAACTAAAAAAAAAAACTAACTAACCATCACGCCGTTTACGCAGGATAGGCAGAGAGGACGGACCGCCAAACAACTCGGTCTTGGTATACACTCCTCGCCTCATTCACATTCATACATCTAGAGAGGACGGACCGCCAAACAACTCGGTCTTGGCATACACTCCTCGCCTCATTCACATTCATACATCTTATCATACATGCTCTTCTATTATTCTGACTCTTGACATTGCCCGACTCAAGTATCTGATTCACTTGATCGTGCCATGTCTTCCTCGGGCGTCCTCTATATTCGCTTGACACTCCTTTCTTCATTTATTCTCTCTACATGTCCAAACCATCTAAGCGTCCCTTTTTTAATCTTACTTATAACGCTCACATCGGCCTTCCTTTTTTTCTGGATCTCCACATTCCTCACACGATCATACATGGTTTTACCACACATACGCCTCAGGGATCACATTTCTACAGCATTCAGTCTACTTTCATCCTTTCTCTGCCAGTTCCATGCTTCACTGCCATACATCTGGGTAGGTACCAGCACTCCATTGTGAACTGCTAGCTTCGCTTCTTTGGACAGCTTTTTGTTGGCGCCAACAGCATTCAGTCCACCATTAACGGAGTTACCTGCATTTACCCTTCTTTCAATATCCCCATCATTATATTATTTATAATTTTTTAAAGTAAAAAAAAATAAAATTCTAGGTGTTGTGTAGATTTGACTATTCAAGGCTTTTTATTATCTTATTCAAGATTATTCAATCTGTAAACAATATTGCTTTCATCGCAGTTTGAGTTATTGTGGCTGGCTGCTTTCTGCATAACTAAGTTCAATTTGAATCTAAAAGTTGTGAAGCAAAATTAGCGCTTACTTTGATTTAAGTTACTTGATGTGTGTTCTTGGAAAAAATCTTTACTGGATAAAAGCGTTAGTTTTGTTGGATTTTAAACTCCTAATATCAAACTTGTTAATTTTTTTTTAGTTTATCAAAAACCATTAACTTATAATTTTATTTACTAGAATATTAAATTAAAAATTTTCTAAACCAAAATAATCCAATTAATTCAGTACCTAGCCTAGACGATACTTATTTAAAAATTAAAATACTAAAAACAGCACATTATTTTTTTTTTTTTTTTAAAAGAAAGACAAACATTCCCGGGTTACGAATAACCCAACAACATTGGAAAATCTCCTACTACCACCACACTAAGCTGAAGATGTTGCTTGTGTTGTGATGGAGGACTTAGCCAGCCGAGGAATCGAACACGGAACGCCTGGGTGGGACCAAAACGCGATGCCCACTCAACCACTGACCGGTCATATACTTACATTCCTGGTACCTAACTGCATCTCCTCACTTGATGCAATGATTGTTCTCAGAATGAAGACTTTGTGGACCTTACCCTTGCTGCAGGAGGGCACCTGGTGAAGGTGCACCAACTTGTCATGAGCATAGCCAGTCCCTACCTCAAGGAGATCATCCACTCTTCCCCCGCCAGGCATCCCATTATTTTCCTCAATGTAAGCATCTTATGGATACTTTTTCTTTATATATTAATGCCCAGATGTTAGATCTCTGATTACGCCGTCAAGCATAACGATAATCACCATTTTACAAAATAACCTACTCCATCGCTATTCCGGACATGGCCGAGATAAGCGAAATTCCGCAAACAATGGGGGATTAAAAAAACATTTAAACATTAAATTTTCCCAAAGATTTGTGAATAGGGAAGTTGGGTGAAAAATATTTTGACTTATAAAAAATATGTTCATGTAGATGACATTCAAACTTAAATACCAGTATTTTTTTTTTTTTTAAAGTTCGTTTTCATAATTAAATTAATTCTACAAGTTTAAATTTTATTAAAGCCCGCTAAAACGGCCGGTAAGAAACGGGAGAGTGTGTGACGTCGTCTCGCGTCATCCGGTCCCTTGTTTGTGTGAAAAATAAGGGAAAATATTTACAAAACCGGGACACGCATATGGACGAAAAAAATTAATTTAAAAAGTTGTAGTAGTTAGATATTAACTAGTAATAATCAATTCAGTTTCATTTTAATAGTTATTTTTTAAATTTAAAAACACGAAATGTCATTTTTCACCGACCCGCTATGTTAGGAACTGTTGCAAGTTTCGTTGAAAAATGACATTTTGTGTTTTTAAATTTAAAAAATAAACATTAAAATGCACTTTTTTCGAAATTCCGGTAAATGAATTGATTAGTACTAGTTAATATCTAACTATTACAACTTTTTAAATTTTTATTTTTTTCGACCAAGGGGACTAAGGGGAGACTAATATTTGAACCAAGCAATTATTATTTGTACTTGGTTAATTAATAATATGCTTCCAGAATGTGTCCTATACGACCCTGAGGCATTTATTGCAGTATGTGTATACTGGACAAGTGGACATCACCGAGGAAGAACTTGAACCTTTCTTTGCGGCTGCCAAAGCCTTACAGATACAAGGAATCGATACGGTGAGCTTCATTATTCCTCATTGTTAACCCGTAAGCTGCTGATCACATGTATTGTCGTTTTTTATATTATTTTAGTTTTTTAAGTACATATGTGTATAAATGAAATTACTAAAGCAATGGTGTAATTATTTGTAAACATCACAGAATTAATTCAGCAGCTTACGGGTTAAGATTTATTTATTATATTTTTCACAATAGTAAACATATTACTATGTTTTGTGTTTCCAGGAAATAGATACAGACGTACTTAAATTGCAGGCAGACAATCAGATTGGCGATGCAACGAAGTTGCCACCAGATCCAAATACAACGGCAGCCCAAGAGGATGGCTCCAACGCTGATGAATTAGAGGAATCACAAATCCTTACCATTCCGAGATCAACTACCACTAGGACGTCCAATTCACCGGACACTGAGCGAATTCTTTCAAAGCACCGTTATACATGTAGCACTTCACAAACGTAAGATAAACTACAGCTAATAAAATATTTTAAAATTAGTTTCTTTGTAGTGACATCATTAACCCGGCGTCACGGGGGTGGAAATATGATACTAGTACGTAAGGGTTGGGTCATCATGACCCACTTTTTCTACACCAGGTATTTCATTATACTTATGGTTTTTTTGCTTATATAATCAATTGCACATTATTAAGGAGTTAAAACATTAGATTATTTTGACAATTTTTTTTTTTTTTAACCAATAAACATATTATTTAATAAAAGTTAACAAAATTAGCTTTCTCTAGCTCAATCATACTGAAAACTTTTTTATCATTATTTTAATTTAAATGGCACTTTTACGAACTACAAAGTAATTTTTGAAAAGAGTAACAAAAAGTTGATTAAAATCATCATTATGAATGCAGTCGGCGCAAAAAAAAGGTCGATGGCGAAGGTTAATATTCACCTTTTTTTAAGGTTTTGACATGAGTAACTCCCGTGTCGATCGCCGTCCGACTGATTTCTCATCAAAAACGTTTAAATAAAGTCGACATCTCAAGCTACTGAAAAAAGCGGCAGCATCGCACATGTAGTTATAAAACCACAACAATTTAAAACATGGCGGGTCATTTTGACCCATCCCCCATGACACCGGGTTAACAGACAAATTCTTGTAAAAGTGTGGTGCAATCTAAGATTCAATGAAATATCTAAAGATGCTCGTAAACGGGCTATAAAAATGCACTCTACGGCAACATTGCTGGAAACTATAGCCGGGTAATGTTTTCTGCAGCACTGTGGCCGTGATTACAGCTGGGCCTCGTACATATAGCCCAAACACGAGCTGTTCTCGTGTCTGCAGTATTCATAATACTTTTATCTCGTAAATAAATCGAGAAGAAAATAAGAATGTAGATTCGATCATACTTAAACATCATGAAACAATGGATAATCTAAGTGTTAAATAAAAGACACTATTAAAATCCATTTTATTATCCAATTAATTTCAATATATTGATAAACCTAACATTAGGACGCCTTAGTCTCGCTCGAGTTCAAAAATGGTAGAAAGAAAATTTTATTGTATATGGCACTCCGCTCACCAGAGAAACTGAAACCAAACTAAAACTGGCTGGTTGCTATGGTTTCCAACTATACTTCTATCATTGCGCATTTCAATTTTACGATTTCAATAATTATCTCAGCTTGTTTCACCATAGACGACGAATGCTTCAGCTGTCATCTCCTAAACTGAAAACAAAACTGGCGTATCCTTGGCAACCAAGAACTGGCGCTTGGCAACAAGCATGGCAAGTTGCGAGTCAGGCGCTCCGCTGACGAGGCAACTGAAACCAAACTAAAACCGGCCGATTTCTATGTCTTGATTGGTCAAAAAGCTTGTTAACCATAGACGAAGAACAATCAGCTGACAGCTGGCAACTAGCAAAGGCCTGCCACGGCAATCAGCAGTGCGAGTCGCGAGTCACCGCTTGCGTTACCATTGACAACGGGCTTTTGAGTGATTGTGTAGTGTGCGGGCCATCACATTGTCATAAAAAGACAGTTGCCAGTTGAGAGTTTTCAGTTGCCTCAGTGAGCGGATCGCCTAACTGCTTGCTTTGCCATTGACAACGGGTTTTTGAGAAGTTGTGTAGTGTGCGCGACTTACACAGGATAGAGAGTTTAGTTGCAAACTGGTTTTTTTTCAGTTGCCTCGTGAGCGGACGCACTATTATAAGCAAAAGAAAATGGTGCCAGTTGGTAAAACAGATAGTTACTCCTCAATGCCCACTTGATAAATCAAAATAACTACAGAGACTTCTATTGATTTGCTGTGAGTAAATCTTGATATTATAGCTTCAAATTTTTTTTACCATAATCATTATTTTGTACAGACTTTTGAAAGTTGCATTAAGACGGAAATTAATTCTTTATGTAATTATTTGTTTCAAAACCTTAAAACAAATCATGCACCTTAACCTGTCATTAGCCATATGTACTCCGGTGTACCATCGATTTTGGAAGCCATTTTGTCCCTTATGTATAAAGAAATTGTATCAAGAACAAGGTCAGAATCGCTTGGGCCATTCTCATTCTTGACGTAACGAAATACTGCATAGCGTCTAGCCTCTCAGAATAATTTTATTAAATTGTCTATGATGCGGCGGGCATGAAAGATGGCAGACAAAATGGCCGCCGCGTCCAAATATGGACGGAGTTGGTTTAGAAACTCTATATTCTTTCATTGTTTTTGATATAAATTTATGGTGGAGAGAATAGATTTCAGGTATTATCAGAGAGATTGTTTTATATACATTATTTTCATGTAATTTTTGTAATATACCACAAAAGAAATGTTATAAATATTGGATTCGCAAGAAATGTCAAATTTCTTACGTCGTAATGAAAAAATATATATTTTTCCTATCCTGGCTTTCAAAAGGTTAAGCTATAAATCAAAAAATGAATCTCGCAATCGATAGGAAAATAAATACATTTTTCTATCGTTTTCAATGTTTTAATTTAAATTTTATTTTCACTTTGCCATATAACTAGGGATGTAATTGTCCCAATATATCCCCTGTATGCTTTCGCTGATAAAAAGTTTAAATTTAATTTGTTCACTTTTTTTTCATGTTCATGCAACCCCTCAGGATGGCCATATTTTATCAGAGGATCAAAATATTTCTGCTAAGCAATAAAATCCAAATAAATTGAATATTTCTAAACGTATCCGTAAACTAAAAACTGTTTTTGAAAGGTGGTAAAAGCTTTCAAATTTTATAATTCAAAATCAACATATAATTTTGAAAAGATAAATTTTAAAATTCACATGTAAAATTTTGAAAATAAATAAATTAATAATGATTCACTTCAAGTTTTTCTAACTAAAATTATTGATAACGGAAAAAAAACACAGATACTGATTTTATTGAAAATCAGTATGTGTGTCTTGTAAAAGTAATAAATAAAAAATTCCCAAAGTCAATTTTTTTTTCACATTACGATCCGAAAATTTGGTTTCATAAAGTTGTACACTTTACTTCTTTTGTGGTTAATTTTTAGATTTGAGTATAAAGTGTGGTATTTTCTCTTTCTAACACCGTTTAGATCATATTTCTCACTATGATAGTAAGGGAGACACAATGATTTCCATGAGAATTATACGAGTTGTTCTAAAAAGTGAACAAATTAGCTTGACGGGTTAAATTTTCCTTTAGAAAAAAAAAACTACTCAGCCAGGCAAAAGAACTGGACACCGAAGACTTTGGGGACATGGTGATGGATGAAGACATGATGACAGTGGCTTCTGAGGACTCGTCTGGTGGGCTGGAACCTGTAGAATTCTATGAAGTATCCCACACCGATGACCCTGATCCAGTGAAAACCCCGCCTACTAAAAGTAAAGACTTTTCTTCTTCTGGTGTCCCCTCTGTTGTAATAAATACCCTATAATAATAGTAATACCTCCAACTTCTTGCATTTCCCATATATTCTGATGGCAGCATGCTACACATGCATATGGTTAGTTTTTTTTCATACTTATACATGTCATAATTTCTACTCAGAATGTTCTTAACCATTTGAACAATTTTTGGCATATTATGGCAAGTTTGCAAAAATGTCTTGAGCGATTGCTCGCTATAACGTGTCAAATTTATAGAACCTAAAATAATGGGGTAAATGGTGAAATCTGGGTGGATTATTTGGCTTTAAACCGTAGTAAGCAGTTCATATGTTTCCATATTAATTTTTGAGGAATGATATTACAGTGAAACTCTCTTAGAAGTTTTCCCGCCTAAGAAGTTTTTTTCCGGTCCCTTGGAAAACTTCTTAAGAGAGTTCCACTGTAATTAAATCGAATGGCCAAATCGTAAGCTGTACACCTTACACATAAACTGACTACTGTTTTATGTATAAATATATATTTTTATGTTTTTTTTGTCTGTTAATAATAGTAGCTGTTGGTAATTATATGTTCTCCTCTTATTGCATTTCGTATCTGTATATCGTCGTTGGATATAGAATATGAACCATGTGACATTGAGTACAATCTGAGAAAATCGATAAAAACTGTTTAAAAAAATAACGAAGCAGAAAATAACGATTCTATTTATGGATTAAGTAGGAAAAATATATTTATGGCAAACATTAATTATTTTATGCCAGAAAATTGAATTTTAACGCGTCTTTCTCACATGCTTCATGTTCTATGCACAGTTTTTCTCACATGGTTCATATTATATATAGAGTTTTCGTCATAATTTAAATACCATAATAATGTCAAAATATTTCATTTAAATTTATTCAAATTTGACAGCTAGGCATCACAAAATGTTGTGTACATACCAAGGCAATTGAATTGTGTAGTGGTATGCAGAGGATATGACTTTTTATTGATTTTTTTATTATGTACTATTTTGATTGTCCTCACATGATTTATTTTCTATCGCCATACAAGAAAAACATGGAGAAAAAAAAATAGAAAAATAACTGTAAATTTAACTCATTTTTGTCAAAATCGTCACATTGCTCATATTAAATATGCAACGACGATATACTGTACCTACATTATGTAATGTTATACATATTATCAATACACAAGTAAGAAGCACTACACTGAGTAATTTTAAGAACATAACCACTGAATGGGGTTACTAAATCATTATTTTGAAGTTTATAATACTGAAGTGAAATAATACACATTTGAGATAGAATTTTTGCCTGATTGACATTTTATGCAGAGTGTCAATGTCTTTCTGGTCCTATATCCTGTAGTAATCATATTAATTGCATAAAATATATTTTTTCATCAGATACGGACAGTGATACAGTTCAGACTATGCTCCTAACCCACTACAAGTACGCCCTTGCCAGAACCTTTGCGGGCGGGGTAAGGAAATGGCAGTGCATAGACTACCTGAAACACAACTGTCAGGCCAGAACTGTCACTATTGGCAACACTGTTATCGAAAGGTAATTAATAATTTTTGTTTGCCAAAAGTTCAAATTAACTCAAACCCTGAAAAAGGAATGCATGAAAATTTTGTTTTATTTCAACAATATCTTTAAATATAAAATGGAGTGTCGGTGGGTATATTTTTTATATAAATCAATTTTGAGATGAGATTTTGCACACTTGACCTTCAACACCAGAGGAAAGTCACCGTCTACATGAGATTTCGAAAAACCAATCCATCCCCTTTTCCCAATCCTCAAAGCAGAATAAAGCCCGTGTAATGCTGGATATTTCAGCTAGTTTTAAAAATGTGTGTCATTCAAACAATATTATTGAGAACACTGACGTTTAACCCGAAAGCTGCTGAATTAATTTTGCATTAATTAATTTAGTCTTTACACGTACCTAATCACAAAAACGATAAATGTAACATAACAAAATTTTATTTGCAGGTCCGAAGCTCACAATCACCCATACCATGACATGAAATAGATGTCTAACAATTCTGGATCATATGCCAAAATGAGGAGCAGAAAGTTCCTACAAGTAAAGGTGTTTCAGCTCGTACCTGAAAGATTTTAACCAGTGATTCCTGAACATATTTGGAGTAAAAAATGTAGACGTCATTTCGTTGAATTTAACTAAGACATGTCAGAAAGAAGACCTTGCAAACCTCCCGGCCAGCCGTCTCACGTCCAGGTAACCCTTTGGACTGAAGGCAAAACTTTACTTCTATCACAACACTCCTCAGAAATGTTGTGGCAAACTAAGTAGCAGACTTCGGATGTGAAAAACAAGCACCTTGTTGTGGACCCAACTATTAAAATGCCAGGGCTCTGTGGACATAACTAAACCGGAACCAGCACATAAATGGGGTCTAAAGGATTTTTAATTGAGTGAATGTGGACATATTTAAACAACAGGACACATCGTAGAAGAATGTTCCCTTCATCACTTCTCCGGAAACACATCTGTGCTCAACCAAGTGACTCCCGATGCCGTCGACTAGCTGAATATTCTCAGCATCCCATTTTGAGGTCTGCAAACTAGCCCCAACTCTATGAAGAAGTATAAGTGCATACTTATAAAAAATTATATCTTCTTGTTGGGTTGAACAATTCTGCAACACTCACCATGATTTTAACTTGCCAGACACCTAACACTTGCACAAGTTAAGCTAATGATAATCAAGATGTACTCGGATGGATTTACATCTTGAAATTCTGGATCCACGCTACAGGAGAAGTGCCTTACCGATGAAGTCTCGTTAGACAGAAAAATCATTTACCAACTAAAACAAAAACGACTGCACACCATCTGTAACTTTTGGGATAAACCAATATGTTATAGTATAACTATGTACATTGTACATTTTTTCTCTTTTTTATCACATTTACAATGTATATTGTAAGATAAAATAAAACATCTTACTGTTTATTAGTGACCTTCCGAAGTTTAGGTTGCGCCCAGAAGTATCGGTTGTGGCTCTGGTTTTGGCCAAAAATTGGTCGAAACCTTCGTTCGTCATGTGTCAGATAACTTTTAAATTTATTTGGGAGCGTTTGTATACTTCTAGAATAACATAAATATTATTTAAAAGAAGCTGTTATATAAAAGATGTCCTAGAGTTCAAAGTTTAAAAAGTTTGTAATTTAAAAATATTATTTACTTTCGTCAAAAGTATCGTTAAAATAATACTATTATCTAAAATAAAGACTGGACTGATATTTTTACTATAGTTAGCAATTCTAATATGTTTTTTATATTATAGTATAGGAATGTGGTCATTTATATTTATAAGTGTTGTGAAGTTAATTTTGAACGATTAGTATTTTCGTATATTTGTGAATTACATAAGATTATGAAATGAAAGAACTCACCGTAGCTTATCAGTATTTAAGTCTGTATTAATTGTTAATAACTCAGGTACGGGCCATACGTCATTCCTATGTCTACCTACGTTAAATTATCGTGAAAACAAGCTTATGTGTCCAAGCGGTTAATATAACTTTATGAATAGGTACGCTGATATAATTATTACATTACTAGCTGAAACCCGGCATGCGTTGCAATGCCACTTAAATAAAGAAATTGTTTCTCCCTGCGTGACCTTTCCCATTCGTCCCCGTTCCCCTTCCGCACCTCTTACCTCTTCCCCATCCTCGTCCCCTTCCCCTCTCCCGCGTCCCCCTCCCCTCTCCCGCTGTCACCCTTCTCGCGAATCTCCCCCTCCCTCGTAACTTTTTAACCGCTGAAATAGTTTTGTGGAGTAATGTTGTATGTTGATCTCAAGACAATATCTCAAATGTAAATGGTTTCATTTATTCATATCATTTTTTTTTGGTTTTTAAGCTCAAATGCATCAATGACACATGTAAATTGATGTCAGAAAGAGCACGGTGCTGTCTTAAGGGTACGAAAAGTTTTTAAAAAAAACATTTTGTGGAATAATGTTGGGTGTGAAATTTTTATATACGAGGCATATCCAGAAAGTAAGTGTACTGAATTTTTGTAGGTTACAATTTTTTTTATTGAAACAAAAAAATTACATGGTTACCATAGTACATAAGTAAGCTATTTTTCGACATAGTCGCCATTTCTCTCAATGCAGGTGGTGTAGCGGGGTATCAACTTTTTGATGCCTTCTCGAAGTAGTTTCCCGCCAACCCCTTCGTCCACTTCTCCACCTCCTCCGTTACCTCCTCGTCAGTTGAAAACCCTTTTCCACCCATGTGCAGCTTCAGGGAGGTAAAGAGATAATAATCTGAAGGTGCTAGGTCAGAAGGATGCGCGGGGTGGTTCAGGATATCCCATTTAAACGAGGCTAGCAGTTCCTTCGTGGCGTTGGCCGTGTGCGGTCCGGCATTGTCATGCAGCAGGCTGACTCCCTTTATCAGCATGCCTCTCTTCTTGTTTTGAATCGCCTTTTGCAATTTTTTTAGGGTCTCACAGTATCTTGCAGAGTTGATGGTCTCCCCTTGAGGCAGATATTCAGTCAAAATTATGCATTGACAGTCCCAAAACACGGATGCCATGATTTTCTTGGCTGAAATTGTGGTTTTTAACTTTTTGACGGAGGGTGAAGAGGTGTGACGCCCGTTACGACCGTTTTTGAACTCGCAATACCACTTGTACACACTCGTACGATTCATAGCTTTATCACCATGTGCAGTTTTCACCTCATTGTAAACCTCAACCGGAGGTTTTCCTTTCCAAATGAGATAACGGACGACGCCGCGTATTTCGCACTTGGCGGGAGATTGGATTGACATTTTTCACGAAACGTGTTGTCGCTTCGACACTTCTCAACGTACTGACCTTGAACCGGTGTCGTTGCGGAGGGGAAGAGTCTGGCTACACGTAAGTGTAGCCAACATGTCGAAAATAAAATTCATTCGGTCGTGAGAGCCTCAGTACACTTACTTTCTGGATACGCCTCGTATGTACAACATTATTCCACTAAATCAGCACAAATTCTTGTAATAAATTCTAATTTAATTGCCTTTTTCAACGAATTTTCGTTAAAAAGTCTTAAGAATTGTATGTTTATTGTATTTTAAATATAAAAGGCTATAAAACATAACCGGTTTCGTTTTTTCCATTTTTCTCAGAACAAGAATATTGTTGGATACAACATTATTCGGGGCAAGGGCTAAACTGTACACAATTAAAAATATTAATTTTTGGTTATGTATAACTCTGGTTAGGCTCATCAAAACCACAATGTCAGACTCAAGATGTCAGGTCAAAATAGACGGAGAATTGTCAGAAGAATTCACAGTATCGCAGGGATTAAAACAGGGGGACGGCCTGGCTCCCACCCTCTTCAACATTGTGCTCGAATATGTAATAAGAAAAACGCTAATAGACAGTGTCTCCAACATTTACTTCAAAAGTAGTCAAGTTGTCGAATATGCGGACGATATTAACATTGTTGGAAGTTCAATTTTAGCTATTAAGGAGGTCTTCGACCCTTTAGAGATAGCGGCGCGGGAAGTAGGACTACGGATTAATGTTGACAAAACGAAAATGATGATACAGAGCAGAAACCCTTCACACAGAAGAAGAAGTAGTTCACAATTTAAAGACAACTACTCATACGAAGGGGTCGATCAATTTACCTACCTGGGCTCTAGTCTGACAGAGAACAATGAGGATCCAGCAGAAATCAGAAGGAGAATCACAGCAGCCAACAAAATATACTCCTCTTTGCTGCCAGTGTTTAAGTCACGTAGCGTCCACGGGAAAACCAAAAGAACCATATATAAGACCATTGTGAGAACTGTATTGGCATATGGATGTGAAACGCTAACGTTTGAAAGAAAAGTGTTGAGGAAAATATGTGGGGAACAGTGGCGCATCCGGCACAACAAAGAACTGTACGATATATATCAGGCCCCCAACATCTCAGCCCATATGAGACTCCTCGGGTTGGGATGGGCTGGGCATGTACTGAGAATGCCGGACACATGCGCAAAAAGAATTATGACTGGACACCCGGGTGGAAAGAGAAAAGTGGGAAGACCCAGACTGAGGTGGGAAGACGAGGTAAGAGGGGATGCAGCACAACTTCTCCAGGTAACAAACTGGAAGTCAGCTGCTGAGGACAGGAGGAGTTGGAGGCGAATGTTGCGGGAGGCCAAAGCTTGATATGGGCTGTAGCGCCATCGAAGAAGAAGAATAACTCTGGTTCAGGGCCCTTAGCACACTCGATCGATAACGATTGATAGGATAACTTTCGATAACTTCTCATCGTTCCCTAGCATGACTGCAGACCGCCAGCGAATATGTGACATTTCACAATGACTAAGTGTCCTTAATAACTCAGGTACAGGCCATACGTCATTCCTATGTCTACCTACGTTAAATTATCGTGAAAACAAGCTTATGTGTCCAAGCGGTTAATATATTCAACATCAATTGTTATTTGTACATTAGCGATCTGCAGTTGTCCTAGGGAACGATGAGAAGTTATCGATACAATCCTTATCGATCGAGTGCGCTAGGGGTTCTGGTTCAATGAATTCTGGATAGAACTCGGATTTGCACTTTATTTTCAAAATAAATTACTTAAAATAAATAATTGTTTTCCAAATTGAAAATATAGTAACAGTTCAGAATTTTATTGGTGTAAATTTGTTTGTACATTCCGTTTCAAGGTAGTGGCCGTTTTAACATTTCAGCAAAGTTTATTTTTTTGTATAAATTAAATCGTCGTGTTTGGTTAGACTTTCTTTTTCGCTTTTTTTCAGTATTACCTATCTGCCTGAAAAAGGCTTGAAAAAAGGTTGAAAAAAGAATTTTCATGGAGATAGTGATGTTTCTTCTGACTAATTTCTTATTTGTGTGGTGATTTATAATTATTATTAAAAGTAGGGTAGAAAATTGGAAACATACTTTTTTGGATGCGAGGTTCACAGAATTACTAGCGTAAACATTGATACCGAAAAGTAACTAACCAAAATTCATACTGTTTTGCTAGAATGTTGGGAAGAGAGGATGGAGTTCCCACAAACACTCTTTGCTTCATACACACTTGTCTAACCTGTGCAGTTCTGCTCGGCTAGGCACGGAAAAGATTGTCCCGGTGGTAGCTAACCTCCAATAGGAGAGGGCACCAAAAGAAGAGGAAGTCAATAGTTAGTGGCTGAATGAATCAAAGAGTTGCGTTCCCACCATAGATATTATAAGTTTAAAGCGCCTCCAAGATGATCAATATCACTTATCGATGGTTGATCGACAATAAATAATTTGATTTTAAAGATTAATTCTGGGCTCAGTCGATATCACAAACAATGATGAATTCCCCAGAAAAGTTAAAAATATAAATAAAAAAAAATCTGATGAAGCAGGTATAAGTCCATTCGATAAAAAAATTAAATATTATAATTTTCATTATCCTTACTACACATTTTAAAAATATATGTTGAATTGTTTTTCGCTGCTCCACCTTTTTTACACGAGCATTGCTCAAAAAAAAGGTGAAACACGATATTTAAAAAAATGTATTAAAAATATATATATACAATGTATAATAACTGTATTTGTAAAAAAAAAATTTAAAAAAAAATTCGCTCACGGGGCAACTGAACAAACACCAGTTGGCAACTCAAGTCGCTATCTTGTGTATTTCAATGGTAGTCCGAACACACCAGGCAACTTCTCAAAGACCAGCTATCAACGGCAACGCAACCAGTCACTACCACAACCACCACGACGCAGTCACTCGCTGTGCTAGTTGCCATGGTTGCGTCAGTTTTGTTGTCAGTTTTCAAGTAATTTGCGATGATACGTCTTTGGTTTCGGTTTCTCCATGAGCGAAGGGCCTCAGTGGCAAGAGCTGCATGAGAACTGGCCCCCTAGCACACTCAATCGATAAGGATTGATAGGATAACTTTCGGTAACTTCTCATCGTTCCCTAGCACGACTGCAAATCGCCAACGAATAAGTGACTGTTTACAATGATTAAATGTCCTTAATGTATTCGAAATCAACTGTTGTTTTTACGTTAGCGATCTGCAGTTGTTCTAGGGAACGATGAGAAGTAGCCGAAAGTTATCCTATCAATCTTTATCGATCGAGTGTGCTAGGGGGCCTGGAGTTGTTTTACAAAAGCTTTATTGGTACCTGCACACTTGCTCATTAGGGAACATACCCATACTACTTGACCCGTTCAGGGGGGGAGGGGATCTTTAAAGTACCACGCTTGGTCCCAATGAGGGGCGGGGGGCTTAGGTTTTTATCACGCATTCAATATCCTCTACGGAAATCTCGCGTTTTTTCGAGCTACATTCAAATATGGCTCGCAGTGTTTGGCGCTTTTTAAACCCGCAGGTGGCAACACTGATGTACCTGTACCGAGACATCAGCTGATTGAAAACTGACAATAATAAAGACAAGTATAAGCTAAATATATTTAAGGTTTTTGTTAGCTAGAAATGATTTAAAACCATATTTATGAATTACTACGTGAAAACTGTAGGGGGAGGAGGGGTCTTGGAATATACTGCACGTGGTCACCGATGGGGGGGGGGGGGTTAAAAATTGCAAAAAGTGGGTTATGTAGTATGGGTACGTTCCCTTAGTAGCATGCTCATTGCTCCTTCCACCCGCGAATCAACGAGCCACCCGCAATGCTACCTACGCTACCTAGTAGCAAGTGTGTCACGCCCAAATGAGCATGCTCATTTATGAGCATGTGTGTCAGTACCATATAGTAGAAAAGTCGCTTTCTAAAAAAACAGACAATACCTATTTATGTGTAGTGATTGGTCACGTATAGTAAGTAGTGTTGAGCAACCAGCCTGAATTTCAATAACAAGTAACTGGTTATTAGCAGGTAAATAACTTGCTACAAAACGGTTATTTGGCTATACGGCAGGTGCAAATATCCAGGGCCGGTGTCTTAACATTTTTGTTCTTTAAGCAGAACGTACAAAAATTAGAAGAAAAATCATCCTACTAATCAGTGTATTTTGGTAAAATATCTCACATTCTACCAGCACAAATAAAAAAGTGGCTTATACTTCAGCTTATGTCTGACGCGACGCGTAAGGTCGGAAGTCGGAACACTGAAGAGTCTGACTTATTACCATGACGAAGCGTATGTACGGTTAAAACTGTCTTAAACCAGGCTTAAGGCCAGCTTTACCATACCAACTTTTAAATGGCTTATAAGAATCTACTTAGTAAGAAGTTTAATGTTATAGTTTGACGTATACAATACTTTAGCGGTGATCAATATTTGAAAAGTTAAATATATTCCAGACCGTGTTTGAGAGGCCAAAATAAATACTCTTCTTATAATAATAATTTGGCTAATTTATATGGCGCCGTTTTCGTGAAAAATTACCTCAAGGGCGCTGTGATTGCTGTATTACAGACTGTCAAAATAAGTAGAAAATATCAAAAATCATACAAAAAAAAATTGTAGGCTGGCAACGCCACTGTGTCAAATATGAAAAATATTCACCTGTAGAAATTTGTTTAGCCATATAGCACCGGTTTACAAGTGATATTGTATTTAAATTGGCATTATTTTCGAGTTTCAACTAAAATCTATCATCAACATGAATAAAACAATGAATGGTCGCTCTAGGGAGGTAATCTTTAACGTTTTTCTACGTCAATTAAAAGAATCAAAAACCGAAGATTCCAAATTGATAAACGGAAGAAATAACGTTATTTATAGGAGAAATTCTAACGAACCTCTTCGTAGTGAAGTTTATTTATTTTTTTAATTCTGTAACACTTTCAAATGATAGGAACATGTTTTGTAGGGAACTATTGCTTCAAAACATTTGAAAATAAATTTTTATTTAAGGTTATGTTTATATTCCTTTCGACAGTTTTATTAAAGTGCAACGACACTATAACTAGCATTTTAAATGTATATTTTCTAACGTAAATATTTTTGGTTTTCTTTTAATAATAACAATATAAACACGCTATGGTTTCAATATTTTCAAACATGAATACCTGTTTTAAGTATGATTTTATTTTATTTACATAGATTAACAATATTGTTATAGTCAAACAGAAACTAAATGCGGGTTCAAAGTCCAAACTAGGTAATAAAATGTACAGGTAAAGGAAACACGAGAAGGTTCACGAATTAAAATTAATTTTATTAAACAAAATGTTTTTATTGTCTTCGGGTCTTCAAGTCTTAATTTAAGGATTGAATAAAAATGCGTAGGTGTTTAAAAATACCTACAAGGTGTCCGGTAACTCATATTACATACATATTTCAGAACCAAGAAAATTCTTAGAGAGGTTTATCTGATGCTAATTAATAAAGCGGTAACCAATATATGAGACCAATTTATACATGTTACATCGGTAATTTTTTTATTTGTACTTACTTATATATTACAGTTCACACACATTTATTTAATTAACACAAAATTTATTCCATGTTATGTCGTAGTAGTAATTCAAATGCTACATACCATATTTGACAATTAATAAGATGACAAATAAATTAGCAGAAAAACTAGCAATGTCTAGTCTTCCCATTAAATACTTTCTTCCATCTTTGCGTATTTTGAATTGGAAACCAATAGACATGCGAAATACATCGCAATGACTCATAGATCCAGAAAAAAATATTTTATTCACCAGAACCTTGTTAAGATTTGCAAGAGTGGGATATTGGCCATTGGCATACAAATCCACCACACTGCGACGCACAACATCCTTTTCAAAATCATCCAATCCCGTTACCGTTATAGGTTTTTTGTAGTTTTTACGAGGCTGATGGAACATTTTTACTTCTTCTACATGGGGAGAAAGAGAAGCTTCCGACGACCTCTTCGAATGTTCGACAGGTTGAGGCCGCAAGCCTCTGCTGCCAATAAATGTTTTTGCTTAAAGTTCAACGTTTTGATGTATTCTGGATTGTCACGGATTTTTTGGAAAAACTTGATATCATATATGTATAAAAAAACTATCGTTTTTTTCACCTGCCTGCAATTCGTATCGTTGATTTACATCCACCATTTTGAATATGTATTATCTACTAAAAGCACTGATATTAGACCACACAATATGAAATTACAAGCACACCGATTAAATAAAAGGAGTCAAACAGACATTAATAAAGTAGGTCAAATTGAAAATAAAGAAATGGACTGGTTTTTGATCTTATGAAGTCAATGCACCACTCATTACTAAATGTATAGTCATTAATTGTTTGCTTTTATAGTAGCACGATATAAATAACAATGGAATTTCCAAAGGATTCAGTCGCCTAATCGACGGGAATAACCGCCATTCGAATTTCTAAATGTTGTTTTGGATTGAATAATTATTAGGTATCGTCTAAAATATTGTTCTTAGGATCCAATTTAATGTATTTCCGAAAATCCGAATTTTCGAGGGTCGAATAAATAATAAGAAATACAAAATATAAATATTACGGTGGAGTGTCTTTCGGGTTTGGGTTTTTCGGAGTTTTTACTGTACGTTAATCCTCGTGTGAAAATTTGACAGTGCACTTGGTATCTGTTTGACTATAGCTGTCGTATTGTGTCTTTTTTCGCAGGTAAATCAAAAAGTACCGTCAAGCGAATTGTAAAGGAGAGCAAAACAAATGGGGGTAAATGCGAAACTCCGGGAAAAATAAGAAAGGGTCGCCCTCTAAAGCAATAGATAACTTTGACATTAGTGCTATTCGTCAGAAGGTACGTTTTTTTAGGGGGATAATCTTATCTAATCAAGATAATCTAAAGGCGCTTCAGTTGCTCGGGCAACGCTGGGTACTTCGGCTAGTATTAAATAAATGTGAGCAACTTCTAAACTGCTTTTTATTTTACTACAATATTGCTATTATTAATAATAATAATGTTTGGATGATTTTTATAGCGCCATTTTCGTGAGAAAATCACCTCAAATGCGCTTCTTTCATTGTGTTAACACAAATTTGCAAAGCTATAATGTACCAATATGAAAGTCTAGTTTTGAGATCAGAGGGTATCTATTTTGGGTTCCACGTCAATATGGGATCTCACCATCTGAGTTCTCATAATAAATTGACTCATAAACGATACTTCCTCTCATGATAATTCATCAGCATCTCAGTAACGATTCAGAACAAAGACTACCTCAGAATATACTTTTCATTCATATTACTAAAAAGTTGCCACTGAGTAGACCGGTCATCCTTATTGACATGAAAAAATATCTTTCCCTCTTAAGTTTTTTTTTTTTTTACAAAATTGTAGGTTACACAGCTTTACATTTTCACCATGTGTTATAATTTAAGTAGTGTCATTTGAAGGACAGTGGTGCCCTCCTATGTTTTCTATTATATTTTGACAGACAATATGTATCACGATGACCGATTATTTTGCTGCCATGCAAGATCGTAGCGTTAAGAGGATATTATCAGAGAATACCGGAAATTAGTATTTTTTAAATCAAATCCTAGACGTATTGACTCTTTTTTACAAAAAAACGTAAATTGATTTTGAAAGATTGTTATTTTATCTGGTAAATGGATATTTTTAATTTTGAAAAACTAAGTTTATTTTTAATATACTAAGGTTATACCGTTGGTCATTTCTTATTTTTCTTGGAAGAGGTTTGTCATTTTGATTCCCTCTTCCTCTTTTAGGCGTTTCTTTCGTTCTTTCACTCCAACACTTTTCTTATTCCTTATATACTTATTTCGCTCTATCTCTCACTTCGCTAGAAGCACTGCTAGCCGTTACCAGACATATCCATGCTTTCTTCTTCTTTGAGACCAGTGCTTTGACTTCATCATCCCACCATGCATCTCCTTTCTTCCTACCTTGCTTACTTATTCCACACACATCTCTAGCTGATTCACAAAGACTCGCCTTTATGTGGTTCCATGTTTCATCAGTGCTTAGCCCGTCTATTTCCTTCCCATTCAATGTCATCTCTGCACAGATCTCATACTCACTTCTGATATAATCGTTTTGTAGTTTTTCTATTTTGACTTTTTGACAAGTTGATATTAAATATGTCAAAATCACCTAAGTACTAGTTTCCCACAGTGTGAAATCGTTGTATCGATAAAATATAAATATATTGGCTAGTATTTATAGACAAAACGTGTACTATTGGTGATATACTTATGCTTACTACTTGTAGGGATTGTGTGCTAAGCTATGCTAAGATCGAATTCTAATCAAGCCGAGCTTACAAGCGACTGATATACCGAGCCATTGTCGAATAACCAAGCTGTCGCTCGGCTATTTAGTAGATAGCCGCTATATAGCTGGTTAATTTGTGATGCCAACACTAGAGTGATTTGTTTTGTTTTTCGGATTAGTGAGGTCCATAAGTGTTTGACGTTTCGTGCTTTTTTCTCGGTTGCCACCTTTATTGTATACGGTATTGTACAGTACATTGCTTACAGTGTGTACACTATTAACTGTATAGATATTCTGTTAATGTAAATGTCAAAATGAAACCAAAAACAAGCCCAATTTGGAACTATTTTGTACAATTGGATGAAGCGAGAGCCAAGTGTTTAATATGTGAAAAAGTGTATTCTCGAAAGGGACGCACTACAAGTGCGTTAAAAAGTCACTTAAAGGCATTACATTTCGAGAACTTCGAAGAATTCAAACAATCAGATGAAGTGATCAAACAACTAGCAGCAAAACAACAAATAATTGCTTCTTCAACTCCGACCGTAGATGAAAATGAAAGAAGGTGTGTTTTCTGTGATGGTCGATATTCCTGTTTTTTTAGTGTTGGCAAGTTGGCAACGCATAAAGCAACGCAATAACAGAGTATTGAATAACTTCGTTATTTTATAAGTCGACCGTAGTAGGAGGACCTTAGTTCCAGGAAATCCGAACTTTTACCAATCACCGAAGGTATCCGAACAGAACAGAAGTTGTTCGATAATCTGTTGTTTCGTTCCGTTCGTTATTAGCATTATTTAATTCTTAGAGATCAGTTCATTTATTGAGTATACTTTCGTTATTTGTAACATGTTCATAACGCTAGGTTGTCCCCTCAAATTAGTTCTATGTTATTCGGTTCTTTCGTTTTTTTAACATTACAAGTTAATTATTCAAATCGTTCGTGAGTACTGTGGTGATATTATAATTATATAGGAATGGAGGATTGTGAGGAAATAAATACCTAATTATAGACCATTTTTTTAAGTGTTGATTGTTTCGCTGTTTGTGGAAATTAGCGATACATATTAGTGTTTTAGTTGTGAACAATTTTGTATATAAAAGTTTTTAATCAAAATGTCGAACAGAAAATCGAGTAAAGTGTGGAACTTTTTTGAGATTGAGTGTAAAAGTGAAAGCATTGCAAAATGTAATATATGTAAACAAACACTGTCTTACAAATCAACAGTTTCGAACCTTAAAAAACATTTGAAGTCTAAACATCTTGTGGTAATGCGAGGAGAAACGAGGAGTGTGGAACATTTGAGTTCAATGGCATCTCTACCTCTTCAACAGCCAACATTATTAAATAACAGGTATGATACTATGTTATTGGGTTAGGGCAGTGGTCGGCAAAGTGCGGCTCCGGAGACGCATGCGGTTCTTTGGCCTCTTAAGCTTAAGTGCGGCTCTGGCACAGATGTTCACGGACAGGCGCGCAAGATGCACCGATGGTATGGAAGATGTGTAGATATTTCCATGGAGATGCAAGGACATTGTTCGTATTAAGTATTTGTCTCATCAACTGCTCTCGTCGGAGCCAGTGCGACTACGGCATAAGGAACTCCAGTCCATTTTTTTAAATGAATAATTGACCTTCTAACTTAAATAACTGCATTTTTATTTTTATAGTTTTTTTTTTCTTCACCAGATTTACAGGAACTTTCATACACTTTTCCATATAAATGATCATCTAGTAAATCCACGTTATGCAAGTGTATTATATAAGTATAATTAATACAAAACAATACAAGAACAACACGTTAATCTACCAAACTATTAAATGGGAATATAATTCACCGTCTCCAGATATTTTCATATCAGAGGGTTCGGCTTTGTGGAATTCCTAATTTGACCGATAAATCCTACTGATCCCTCAATATAAATATTTAAAAAATCTTTCGTAATTCTACGTGTATTTAAAATGACTGATTTTTGCATTTTTATATACAAATTCTTTGACAAATCTAATATGCCTAAATTTTTAATATGAGAGCTAGGTATTATGCCAGTAGCCGAAATAACAAAAGGTAATATTTTTATAGTCTGAGAATGCCAAATTCTTTTAATTTCATTTCCTAAATCTGTATACTTTCTTATTTTTTCAGAAACAGTTTTTTGAATATTACAGGAATTTGGAATAGCTACATCAATAATATAAGTTATTTTTTTAAATTTTGTCATGTAAAACTATATCAGGTCTATTATGACCAATTGGTCTATCTGTTAGTATAGTTTTATCAAAGTAAATTTTAAAGAAATTATTTTCTAAAAATGAATTTGGTTCGTATTCATAATATGGTACTATATTATGACAGTCAATCAAGTTATGTTTAATTACCAAACTTTGGTGAATTATTTTTAAAACCTGATTGTGCCTAAATGTATACTCAGACGGCGCTAATATAGAACATCCTGATATAATGTGTTCTATAGTTTCCGGAAAAGTCATACATTTTAATAGTTACATAATTGTCAAAGTTTTAATTTTTCAAGATCCCCTGAAAACCACCGTATCTATGGAGGATCATCATCTGTGAGTCATCACTCCAAAAGTTTTATTGTTTTTCAACAGGGGCTGTCATTTTGTATGGAAAAATCGAAGGAGGAATGATTTTTAGGTGCTTTTAATATAGAAAAACATTAGGAAAAATGTCAACATCTCATCGCCACTGTTAATGTATACAAATATATCGAAGTATATTAATACGGTAATGCTAGTACGGTTAAAATTAAGGAACCCGACTCCAAGTAAATCTCCAACGTTACACTGTATGGAAACCGTTCTGAGCCGTCCGTGAACGTACATTTTTCCACGGAGCTGCTGCCGTAATATACACACTTAGCACTCGCTCACACGCGATTTGCAAACGGAAGTGGCGCCATCGGGTAAAATACTTTTGAAGTTTTCATATTATTATTTTTCCCTTGGAATTAAATTTGATATCATCATCGAAGTATATTAATACGGTAATGCCCACACGGTTCAAATTAAGGAACCCGACTCCGAGTAAATCTCCGACGCCACACTGTGTGGAAACCGTTCTGTGATTTGCAAACGGAAGTGGCGCCATCTATAATACTATATTTAAGGAAAAAGTATGAAGAAGAAGAAACATTTTTCATTTTCATTCAATAATAAGAAGATTTATGTTGGGGTGAAGAGTGTTCCTCTCATTATTCACGGTCTTAATGTAAGAATGTCTACTATTATATATCTACATATTAAATATAAGTATTCTGTAGTTTAATGTTAATAGTAGTTTGTTTTGCAAAAGGGTGATGCCTTTTAAATAGTCACCAACACTTAAACTGGGCGAAGCAGAACGAAAAGCCCCGCGGAGCGGGTTTTTCTCTGCTAGTTATAATTATTGTTATTCATTGCAAATACAAATGACATCGTAAGCCGGGCTTCTAAGATTGTGTTCACTGAAAATAGAAGAGAATAATGCTTGTAAATCAAACAGGCCAAATGCATATAACCTCAAACAGGCCAAAATATTTTTTTACTCCTAACTACGACTTTCAAAAACAAGTAATAAGACGATTTAGCTGAATAGCTTTTATTATTATTTATATTTATTCCACGAAATTCGGCACTTACGTAGTCCGTAAATGGTCCGTATTGTATTTGAAAAACATGATCATCATTTCGGTATCAACCACCGGCAAATTATCGGATTGCCCGCAAATATGTATCATTTCACTATAACTTCAATAGGCGAATGGAGCACAGTGACGTCACCACTGGCAAATGAGTAATACCAACTTGACAGTGTGTTTTAATGACATTATTATTATTATTTTTTTTAATTTTAAAAAGAAAGACAAACATTCCCGGGTTACGAATAACCCAAAAATTGCTTTTTGATAAAATTTTTAAACTTCTACGTTTAAAATTATTTACTAAAACTTATATATTCAGAATCAGCGTTTATTGGTCTATATTAACATATTTTTTTAAAGCCGTAATATTTTTCACTGGAGTTCCTTATGTATGTGTGAGGCTGAAGGTAGTGGGGAGCAATGGTGGCCGCTGCCCTGAAAATATGGTGTTTCACTGAAAATCCGTACTTACGAGAAAACAATTACTAAACAACGTTTGGTAAAAATAATTCCACTATCCTTATTTGTAGAGAAGATCTATTCTAAGCTGTTTTCGAAGGGCAAAAATTTCTTTCGTATTTAATTAAAACGAAAGAAATAGCAAATAAATATTCAGCTTGCAATCGGTCTGCACTGTGGGTACGTGGGCGTGTAGCGCGGCGCACTGTGGGTTATTTGACGATTCTAGCGAGAAACAATTATTTCATGGTTTTAAATAAAAGTTTATAAATTTTTTATGAAACACATGTCTTTTAGCATTTTATATGATACCTTAGGTGCATGGTACATGCATATTAAACGATGGATTTATGAAACAGATGATGATAAACAGATGATAATTACAAAATAGAATATATATCCATCGTTTAAGAGCGATTGACCAGCGGCTAAGAATAAAAGTTTAAAAATGCTTGCAAGTTTACAGGGAGGTTCCAATGAGAAAGATCGATTAAATTTTATATCGATTTATTTCATTCAAAACTTGCTTTAACCCGTTTAATCACAGGAGAACATATAGGTCTCACAGAAATCGTTGTTTCTCCCTTACTATCATAGTCAGAAATGTGATCCAAACGGTATTGGAAAGAGAATACAACAAACTATATATTCAAATCTAAAAGAAAACCACAAAAAAATTAAAATTTACCCCTTTCTGAAACCAAAGTTTCCGATAGCAATTTGAAAAAAATTTTGGAACTTTGTGAATTTTTTAAGATTTTTTTTTACATGAAACGAAAAAAATGAGGTGACAGTAAGGTTTATAATTCATTTATCTAATGAAATAAGTATGTGTTTTATTTTTTTTCATTATCAGTAATTTTAGTTAGAAAAAAAGTAAAGTGAGCCATTTTTAAAACTTTTTAAAGCTTTCGCAAAAAAAAAATATATAAAAAAAAATACATTTTTAATATAAAAATTTGAAAGCCTATTTCATCACCTTTCGAAAACAGTTTTTAGTTTTCGAATATTTAATTTTATAATGTTCCATTTATTTGGATTTTATTAAAAAGCGGGAATATTTTTAGCCTCTGACAAAATACGCCAATTTTTTTAGGGGTTAATATATACCTACATTCAAGTAAGCAATAAAAATGCTCAAAACGCACGATGATAAATTATTAAATATCGTGTACTTCTTATAAGTATTTTTTGATCGTAAGTATTTATGATTTTACAATAATGTCTAAACAAAATAAGTGTGTAAAATTTTAGTTTGAAGACTTTAAATAAATAGAAAAACTGAGGTACTTTTGTCACAAAACACGTTCTAGGATTTATTTTTTAATGATTTTCATTTTACTAAAATTAAAATTCTTAAAACTGTGTTACTAGATTATGTAATGATTTATTTTGTTGTATATGATTTGAAATTTGTGTTGTTTAATAGAATCTATTTTTTGAAAATTGAACAAAACTGCCAACGACCAACGGTATAACCTTAGTATATTAAAAATAAAGTTTGTTTTTAAAAATTTTAAAACTGCGTGTACCAGATAAAATAACAATCTTTTAAAACCAATTTATGTTTTCTTGTAAAAAAGTGTCAATACGTCTAGAATTTGATTAAAAATTAAAAAAATTCATTTGATAGGTATTCAGACGTTCCTTATATGTATGTATTACTATATTCTAGTTAAAGAGGCAATATCTAAACCACAATTTTTGAGAACTTTAGCTATTTTATTAGATGTCGGTCCGACAAATTCCAAACGGAACGAAGATGGAACTATAGGCCGAAAAAACATGGCGTAAACCTTCACTCGAGTGAACCGTCTGATTGAAAATATCCAACATTGTTGGATCGGTTCACTTGAAGATTTCATTCGGCAGTGTTCGGCACTTTCGATTCATTTCATGTTCAGACGTGTCATTCCGAGTAAACTGGCGCGAGACAAACTGATTGAGATTTCACTCGGTATTCAGACGTTTCACTTTGCTCTCTTCCGCGCGCATGCGCGCGCGAGTGAAGGATGCCGAATGAAAATATCCAACATTGTTGGATCGGTTCACTTGAAGATTTCATTCGGCACTTTCGTTTCATTTCATGTTCAGACGTGTTATTCCGAGTAAACTAGGCCGAATGAAATACGGAAATGAACGATTAGTGAACCGTCTGATTGGCGCTTAAGGGAAATAATTTACAAAACCTGGACACGCTTAATATGGACGAAAAAAATGAATTTTAAAAGTTGTAGTAGTTAGATATTTTTTTAATATATAAGTCGGGTTATTAGGTTGCAACCTATTATTTAATCTTATATTGTGTATGTAATAATATGTTTTAATCATGTTTATGTTCCAAATACAATAAAATAAATCAATAAAAAATGCTAATTTCCATAGAACATTGTATTATTTTGAAGGCAGAATTTTAAAGAAACTTGCGGGGAATTTGTCAGTTTGCTCTCCCCGATTTGGGGATTTTGACCATTCGTTGCGGGTATTTTACTATTTTAGAACTTAAGCATTGGCAATTGGCAACCCTGTTCGCAAGGCATCTTCGCAGGTTGACATAAGTTTGACATTTAACAGTGTTTTGTGCAATATATTTGACATTTGACAGTCTTGACCAATTTTACCGCTAGTTCTTGTATATTTTTCGCGATGAGAAAAAAAAGTTCGATTTGGAATCATTTTTCTAGTGCCACAAATAATAAATCCCGATGCGCTTACTGTGCACGGCTAGTTAGTACATCTGCTGGTTCGACTGGAAATCTTTCTAGGCATTTGAAAGCAGTGCACCCCAGTGTACGACTGAGTGATGTGATACAGCAGGAAGAATTCTTTTCTTTGGCGACACCGTATGTAAACACTATAATATTTATCACCCATGAGCGAAAGTTTTGTGCCCTTTGATGCTCTATACTTGTTTTGTCGATACGGTGTTCATTGTGTACCCCTCATTCTCTACAAAGCGCCAGCTTTGAAGTTTGAGGCTTCGGTTTGGCAGGTCGAACATGACATCGCATTAGAGTACCATAGATAACTAACTAACTACCGGATTGGCAGAGAGGATGGACCGCCAAACAACCCGGTCTCACAAACTCTGCCTCATTCACATAACTCTTTTATTCTGACTCTTGACATGGCCCGACTCAAATATCTGATTCACTTGATCGTGCCATGTCTTCCTAGGGCGTCTCTACCATTCACATTTGCGTTGTATTCTCCTTTCTTCGTTCATTCGCTCAACATGACCAAACCGTCTGAAGCACCCTTTCTTAATCTTACTCATTATGCCTTACATTCTTTGCGGATCTCCATATTTCTCACACGATCTTACATGGTTTTACACAAATACGCGTCAGGGATCTCTTTTCTAGAGCATTCCTTTAAAACAATGATCTTTTGTCGTGTGCAACAATTCATTGTTACGCGGATGTCAGTACAGTCTATGATAGCTTTATGTTTGAGCCCTTCTTTTTAAGCCCCCAGAGGGCACACAAAGCCTCCGACGGCTCGGAGGGCTTTGAAACAAAGAATGGACGGTTACCTTGAGAGAGCCTTCTCTTGGGGTAAGAATAACCTCGTCAAATTCCATGTTTCAAAGACCCAATCATGTCTGATTACGTCTAAAAGGGATCGAAATGAAAATCTAGTCTCCTTCAACGGAAGCAATCTTCCGAACAGGCCCTCCATTGATGTGCTTGGTGTAACTCTAAGTGACCAGCTCAGGTACGGGGGCTCCATCATAGTTAAGCTTGCCTCTCAAAAACTGGGCGTACTGTACAGGGCCCGCAGATACTTTAATAGTATACAACTGCTAACCCTGTACAAGTACAAGTGCGCCCCATGGTTGAATTTGCATCCACCTCTGGTCTGGAGCCCCACAATACTTGAAGAAAAACCTCGACTCTGTGCAGAAACGGGTGTTCTGTTTGATAGATTCTCCTGTCTTAACAAACGGATTGCAATCTTTAGAGCACAGGCGTCGGGTGGGAATACTGGGAATGCTGTCCTTGTTCTACCAGTATTTCAATGGAAGATGATCCGAGGAACTAACCTCATTGATCCCCTCGGCACCGGTGCATAGTCGGGAAACACGCCAAATGCGCGCCGTTCTTGAGTTCAACTGCTCGGCTGTGGAAGGATTTGGCGGCCTCTGTGTTTCCTCCCTCCTACAATATGGGTCTCAGACCCGTGTTCACTCCTTCCTCTCCTCAAAAAGACCCTCCACACAGCATCTTCATAGATGACATAGGCCCATTTTTATTTCTCTCCTGAGGCCCTGAGGGAAATTATTTTCCTTAGGGCATCCTGTGTGGAGTTAATATTAAAAAATATATATATTTTTTTTTAAATTTTATTTACAAAAGAAAATCATAAGTCTTTAATATTACATAATTCTTTGGCTAATTACAATAAAAATAGTTTTTTAACGAATCTACCCAATTCAATAAAGAAAAACATTTCTCGTGTTTCAATTGGGGAGTAGTGCCATTACAAAGGTAAGAGAAAAAATAAAAAAGAAGAAAAAAGAAAAAATTTGAGGTAACAAAATACATAAACTTATTTAGGATGTTAACAAATATACATTGATAGTGGAATTGAGTATCATATCAGTTACTAAGTTGGATATACAGAAATAGATAAGTAAAAGTAAGAATATAGATGTAGTGATATAAAATAATATTATTACATTTCAATTTATAGTGGGTATTATATATAATTAACAAAGGTGTTAGGTACATGGATTTGATTCTAGCAGTTGAGTAGAGGAGCTGATAATGCTGTAAAAGCAGTACATAATATTGAGTTGTGACAATAATCCTTTGGTAGTTTTTTTTTTTTTTTTACATTACGTCCACACAGGAGGCCCTGAGGAAAATAATTTCCCTCAGGGCCTATGTCACCTTTGGGGATGCTGTGTGGAGGGTATTTTTAAGGAAAGGAAGGAGAGGAAGTTCTGGGAAGAAAAAAGGTATGAGGGTTGGGTAGGAATCTGGGGTTCAATGTGTCTAGATCATCCGCCGCCAAGACCTAGACAATGAACCCCATGAACCCGGGCACCCCTGCTAAGTCACCAAACGTAGCGAACCACTTGGGGTGACCTATGGCAGAGGTGTTGGTTATCCAATAAATGGTTCCCGGGGCGGCGGTACCCATTCCCGCCTCCCAAGTTCAATGTAGATAATGATATATTCAGTCTACTTTCATCCTTCCTCTGCCAGTTCCATGCCTTGCTGCCATACATCAGGATAGGTACCAGCACTACGTTGTGGACTACTAGCTTCGCTTCTTTGGACAGTTTTTTTATCAGCGCCAACGACATTCAGTCCCCCATTAATGGAGTTACCCGAGTTACCCGCATTTGTTATTCTTTCAATATCTCTATCTGGTTTCCCATCTCTCGTAAACATACCTACTTCCCAGTTACACAAACTCATCCACCTGCTCCAAATATTCATCATTCACAACTATATAGCACACTGTTTTCGTATTCTTTCAAACACCATGACTTATGCTTAATTTACATTCATCATTAACTCATTCTTCAAACATACCTACTTTGTTCATCTTAGACACAAGAGACTGTGGATTTTCCATACAGTTAGGAATCAGCACCGCATCATCAGCATACAACGGGCAACATACCTACTCGATAGATCTTACATAACTACCAAAAATAACGTTATTGTTTCGGTAAATATGTAGAGGCACACCTCATCCTGTACGCACAAATTATTATGGGTTTAAAAACTAATCTAAAACCCGTTTGTGAAAATGGCATCAAAATGAATGTAAAGAATTTTGTCAAATATTAATGAAAATGCATTATTTTGCTTCTCCGTGGACTAAAATAATTGTTCCTCGTTGTAGTTAAACTGATAATCAAAACAATTTATGCTTACTAAGGATGAGGCGCGCCCATGCATGTTTACCATTGTTTTTGAAGTAAATACTTCTTTACGCACGCTTGACTTGAGGGGAAAACTGGCGAATGCGTTACGGAAATTACAGCATTATGAGAGGAGAGGAGTTATTGGGCGTTACAAACGTCACGGAGGCGAACGATAATAAATTAAAATTAATTTTGAGGTTCATTCCTCACAATCTAATCGTAACAACAGTTCTCAAATCCATAGTAATGACGTTTGGAATGGGTGCTGGCATTTATGTTGACAATAGTTGTGTTGTTGTTTCTCACATTCTAAGCGTTCAAATCTAACTAATAACTAGCAATTTTTCGAATGGAATTTTTTAAATTTCCTGCTGCAAATGTGGATAAACGTCGCTCTCCAACTAGAATCCGCATCAAAATTTTTATTTTAAACTTAAACGTAAGAATTAAATCAACAATCCCATTCTAAGCGTAATTCCCATAATAAAATTAATAAAATTTTCGTTAGTGTGCGAACTTATTGGTAACAATCCAAACGAATCTTGGAAAAAATTCGGTTCTTGGGAAACACTCCGAAAAAATAAATTTAATTATTTTTATACTATGTTTGGGCTGGGAAATCCGAATCTGAAGGAATTAGGTCGGGGAGGTCTATATTAACTGAGTTACAGGACTTTAAAGTTTCGTACACAGGAACAAATCCGCAATGCATTTTTGACACAATTTGTATAGAAAAAGTCAAAGTAATTCAATGTTCATATTCGTTGCTGCCAACCTCAGAAAATTAAGTGTTGCCATTGTGAATGAATTATTATTTATTTTATTAGCTTGAATTTTTTTTAAGCATAAATAATTTTTTCAAGTGAAGTATTTCTGTGATTATATAGCGCCTACTCGTGTCAAGGCAAGAAAACATCCCAGTTTTCAAGTAGTTTAGCGGCTACCCTAGGTTTGTGTAACATGGTTTGTGATACAAAAGAAAGTTCCCCCTTTATAGCGCCTGCTCACGTCAAGGCAAGAAAAACATCCCAGTTTTCAAGTAGTTTAGCGGCTACGCTTGGTTTGTGTAACATGGTTTGTGATACAAAAGGAAGTTCCCCCTTTATAGCGCACGCTCACGTCAAGGCAAGAAAAACATCCCAGTTTTCAAGTAGTTTAGCGGCTACGCTAGGTTTGTGTAACATGGTTTGTGATACAAAAGGAAGTTCCCCCTTTATAGCGCCTGCTCACGTCAAGGCAAGAAAAACATCCCAGTTTTCAAGTAGTTTAGCGGCTACGCACGGTTTGTCTAACATGGTTTGTGATACAAAAGAAAGTGCCCCCTTTATAGCGCCTGCTCACGTCAAGGCAAGAAAAACATCCCAGTTTTCAAGTAGTTTAGCGGTTACGCTAGGTTTGTGTAACATGGTTTGTGATACAAAAGTGAATGTATTATATAAAAAAATAATAATTACTAGAAAAAAAGGCATGATTTTTTACGTCATTTTATTTCCAAAACTCCGGTACCTAAATTAGTGTTTACCTAATACATCCAGATTTATTTTTCTTTTTTATTTCTTTTTCTCGTGTTTTGACACATTCACATAATAATATTGATATTATTGCTTAATAGCAACACTTAATTTTCTTAGGTTGGTAGCAGCGAATATGAACATTGATTTACTTTGACTTTTTCTATACAAATTGTGTCAAAAATGTACTGCGGATTTGTTCCTGTGTACGAAACTTTAAAGTCCTGTAACTCAGTTAATATTGACCTCCCCGACCTAATTCCTTCAGATTCGGATTTCCCAGCTCAAAGTTAGTATAAAACTAATTAAATTTCTTTTTTCGGAGTGTTTCCCAAGAACCGAACTTTACCCCGAATCTTCAATATAGACTCTTATACACTGATGATTGGAATGGTTTATTCGATGCCAGAAAGAAAATTAGATTAGATTACTAAAGAAGTATTTACTTGAGTCGTGTGGTCTAAAGCACACTCGTGTTTTTGTTAAAAAAAATTGCCGCAATTGTTTTCTATAAATTGAACAAACAGTTTGTCTTTTTAATCAAATTGTGGTTATCTCTCTGTGATTCTGACGGTTCTGTAAAAACTAAAAACATCGCTTGTTATGACAGATAAACAGAAACCTGCATTACCGACAATTAAACAAACCTGCAATATCGACAGTTTGCTGGTTGCTTTGGCCAGTGCTGCCAGATGGATGGTTTTTACCATGTTTGCATGGTTTTTAGTAATTTATATCTCATTGTTTTTTTACCTCTCACCAAAAATATGTACTTTTGTGTGAGATACAATTTTTTAGCATGGGTTGCGTGGGAGAATTCAGGACTGTAATCTCGAACTTCAGAAAATCTTTTAAAAATGTTATTTATATTTTAATATTATTATTTAATTTAAAATGGAGTTCTATAAATTAAACCTAATAACAATAAAGGTAAATAAAATGAACTCTTTTTATTTTATTTGTATGGTTCGTATGTTCGCAAATATTTTTTTTTTATTATTCAAAGAAAAATTATGAAATGTTTTTTTTTTTTAATAAAGCATTACAGATAATTTACTTTGCCGCCATTTCTTATTTGAAATAAGGAAAAAAAATATTTAAAAAAATTTATATTATTTTATTTATGTTTACGTATTTTTTTCTTATTTATATCCTAAATGAAAAGCTTAAGAAAACGAAGTTTTTAACATCGTTTTTTAATCCTTCAAAATCTGGTGAAACATGGTTTACCCCTTAAATATGGTTTTTGTTTTTGAGATATGGTATCACTGTGTCCCGTACCCTGCGCACCCTGTACCCGGCACCCGCGTCACTCGCGAGTTCTCGTTATCTCGACTTACGTGAGTAGTGACCTTGTTATTTACAACGTGAGTGTTTTATTTAAGGTAGTGATATCATTCGATTATTCCTCCACGTTGACGCGTCCCGTTTTGACGATTTTTTTCCCCTGTTAATTGATACTTTTACTAATCAATATGCCTCCAAACAGGTCGAAAAAGAGTAAACTGTGGAAATATTTTGATAACATAAATAAAGTAGACCAGAAAGCTAAGTGTGTTTACTGTTGCAAGTTTATTAGCTTTCGTGGAGGCGGCACTACTAATCTTTCACGTCACTTAATGCGGTTGCACCCAAATATCCGCGTCCCTGTAGACAACTTAGAAGAAAAGACAAATGCAAACAAAAGAACTGACGCGTCTGTTTCTTCTGTACGTCAAGAACCACTTCAGTCTCCAGAACAGTGAGTATTGTTATCACTGATCGAGTATTTTTACTAGTATCGTGATGACCCGCGGAAAACGGCACGGCGACTGTAATGGTTCGCGCTATCTCATTTCTTTAATACGAGTGAGGGAGAGGTAAGAAAATGATATATTTTTCTTGCCTCTCCCTCGCTCGTCTTAAAGAAATGAGTCGGAGCGAACCATTACCGTCGCTGTGCCGCGCCGTTTCCGCGGGTATTCACGGTAATAATAAAAGCACTCATTAGGACAGTTGGAAATGCCTTCCACGTATTTTCGGCTTCCCATAAAGAACCCGGGTTTAAGAACTCATGCCAGCGATGCCAGCTGAACTGACCATCACTAAAGCGCCCTGAAAACGTTCAAATCTGTTTTTCCAACTAATTTTGTTTGTCAAATGTTATTACTTCGTAGATGCTTCGTAGGCTTCATGGTTTGTTTAGTACTACCTACCAAAAGTACTCGATGATTGGACATAAAGTTTCTTAGTTTTCTTCTTTTTTTTTCTAAAACCTCTATTTTAGTAGGTTCACAGTTTGGGTTTAGAAAAAAAAAACTAGCCAAAAATCCTATTTTAGTGTTTTTTTTAAATAACAAGCTGATGCCTGGCATGCGTTGCAAAAATTGTTTCTCCCTGCGTGTCGTATCTCATTCGTCCCAGTCCCCCTTCCGCCTCATCTTCCCCTCCTGCGTTCTCTTCCCCTCCTACGTTTCCCTCTCACCCTCCTGCGTTTCCCTCTCACCTTCCCCGCGTTCCCTCTCCTCTCTCCTGCTGTCACCACTCCTTAATTCCCCCCTCCCGCATTTTTCCCTAAAAAAATTCTATAAAATACATCAATTTTTCAAACAACTCGCGTGTGACCTATTGCATTTTTTTGCAAATTTCATAACGCAAGAGCTGACCAATATAGAAATATCGCTACATAGAAACCTTCGCGGGTATTTTCACAACAATCGCGGGCATGCGCACGTCAAATCCCCAAAGTTTCTCCGCAATCGGATGATCGGTATGGCAGCGCACAAAATACCAACGAAAAAACAAACAAACGTTCATTCATAAGATTAGTTCGTATTGGATGAGGCGAAATGAGGCAGAGAGAAACCCACATAAAACCAACCGGATAACTGCCGTTAACTAAAGCTAAAGTGCTTTCAGTCAGGCGAGTGGTTTGGACAGTTGTTTCTATGGTTTAAAAAAACACATGTGGAAAGGGATCGAACAATAGGCTTGAATTAAGGAAAGGACGACTAGGACGGCTGAGCCTTTCGGCGCAATGGCTTCAGTTAGTACCTACCTGGGCAAGTCTACATAATTATACAACTAGCCAGTCACTGGCAACTGTAGCCGACTGTCAAATGTCAAATAACCACGTAGCCGCCATAGCCGACGCGCGAAGCTGTATTCCCATTCCTATTCATGTACCATTTCTTTAGATAGTTTTTTCGAACATTATAGTTAGGTTTAAAGTTAAATTATAAGTGTACTTGTATATTTGTGAAAGATCGTGACTTTGTAAAACATGGCTGGCGGTATTTGGACCTATTTCGAAAAAGATAATGTGGATAAAAAAGCGAAGTGTAAATTATGTCAACTTTTTTTTAGTTATAAAAGTTCAACGGGAAATTTAACTTCTCACCTAAAAACAAAACATGTATCGGAATATATTAAATTAAAAAATTCGTACCGCGCTGTCACATTCCTACCATCTGAACACCAAAGTCCTACTCCACCTTCTTCTAGGTAGGTACTGTTTTTAACTAGCCAGTTGTTTAATTTATTTATACTCTAATATAACAGTGATAGGATCGATAGCTAATATAACTAAATAACAGTTTCGACACAGCCCTATCTACTGTATAGCGAAATAACTGTTATAGCCAGTTATTTAGCTGCTAATGGTACTGACACACTTGCTTATTAAGCTACGGACATACATGCAAATTTTTTTGTTTTTTTGTTTTTGGTATGTTTATTTAGATGTATGCACATTTTTTCATACATCTAGTAAGAAAATATGATAATACAATTTAATAAATACAGTTTAAGAAATACAAATAAAAAATTACAATTTAAGAGATTAATTTAAGAAATACATTATAATATTTGTAATCAAATCACAGATTAAAGTGATTTTTGCGAAGTTTGAAGAAAAAAAAAATCGAAGATTGTTTTTAACATTTATAGCACGAAAAGTACTAAGATTTGAGGCTTCCTTAACGGCATTCGGTAGGTTATTATAAAGTTTTTGTCCTTTATTTGGGTGTTTTGGGTGCTCGAAAGTTTAGTTTTGGGAAGCCTAAAATCTCTGCATCTTCTTGTAGGATAATTATGAACATTTTCGTGATACATAATATTACTTTTCAGATAACTTGGCAGCATATTATTTTTGAGTTTGTGTTAAGGTATTATATATTATATGTTGTTTGGTTGTCATCATATTTAAATTTTGTAACATAATTTTGACTCTAGTGAAAATGTTGCACTTTAAAATGATCCTCATTCCCCTATTCTGTATAACCTGTAGTTTGTTATTTTGTGCTTCGCTACATAGGAATAAAACACTAGAACAATAATTTAAATGCGGACTTACAATAGAATTGTAAACAAGGCGCGTTGTCTTGAGATCCAAGTTATTTCTGATCCTTCTAAGGAATCCAAATTTTTTAGCAATTTTCTTTGTTATGTATTCTAAGTGTTGGTCGAATTTTAATTTATCGTCTAATATTACACCCAGATATTTAATACTGCTAACCCTTTCTTTATTTACGTTATCAATTTTTAGCAGTGGCGGTTCGTGGTCTTTTTAACGGGGGGTTCAGAAATTCAAGAGAAGATATAATAATAATAATAATTGGATAATTTGTATAGCGCCGTTTTTGTGAGAAATCACCTCAAGGGCGCTGTCTAATCAAAATTTACTCTTGTCATACAAATTAAATAAAGTTAGTGGAGGGGTACCTAATTAGGTACTATTATTTTTAAATAACTTGATACTCCCCGACACAATTATTAAACAACCAAAAAAAGTTTTAGAGGATTTAAATTGTTTAATGGTTTTTACAACACTCAATGTACGTTGCTAATTATTATTGTTTTTTTCAATAAGAAAAAATGCGTAGAATGTAGAATATAATATAATTGATATTTTAAAACATAAAAAAAAAACAAGAAACACAAATAAAGGTGGCATGAAATAAAATGAGCTTTTTTCATTTACACAAAAAATCCATTATACACGTATACAAAAAATAATTCTATTTAATTTCCTAACTTTTTTCATAAGCATTGGCGTTATTTTTTTGTATATAACACTGTATTCCGTCATTGTCTGAAAAAATTAGGACAGAATATTCGCGACAACCGATAAATGCAACCACTTTCAATTTGAAATCCGATTCAATACTGGGAAAGCTCAACACAAAATTGCATAACTTGCGACGTTGTTTGCCGAAACTTTAGTAAATGTACTCGTAACTAAGGGATATAACGACTTATCTATAAAAAAAATACGAAAACAGAATTCAAAATCGGTCCACTTCAATAGTAGATTTACAAATGCCATTAGTAAACGGTTGGAGAAATGCAGAAACAAGAAAATAAGAATGACTACAAAGTTAAATACCATAATATATAACATTTTGCTTTCAATCCGTCACACTTGACATCCGTCGGTGCAAAAGTCGACCGTCAGCCGGTCATCCTGCGACAATCTCGGGCTTCGTTTCGGCGAGACTCGTCAAAGTTCGGAGGTCACGTGAGATCTTGACTCGTGATCAGCGCACCAAGCTGCGTAGTTTTGTCCATTCTTACGTCACAGAGATTCGTATCGGCTATGATTTTTTCGTATGGACAAAAGTGTGCGGATCGCAACGCGCACAAAATGGGAATAGATACCGTATTTTTCGGTGGCGCGAGTTTTAAAGACGGAATTTTAATGTCGAGCTATCTGTGATGCGTTTAAATTACTATACAACAAGATTGTTTTATTTTATCATCTTTTTAATGAGGGTTCACCGCATAACCGCACTTTAGAGAAAACCGCCACTGATTTTTAGTACTGTCTGCTCGTTTCCTCCCAGGCTATCCACAATTAAAAATTTAGTTTTCATAACATTCAATTTTAGTTTATTTTGGTTTAACCAGAGAGTTACATAATTTAAGTCAATTTGCATTTTCTCAATGGTGTGTTTGAAGCCAAAGAGCATGCTACCTAGTAGCATGTGTGTCAGTGACGTTGCTAGTAATAAGCATACTCATTTGAAGCCAAAAGAGCATGCTCTCAAATCGACAGCCGTTTGATTTGTGAGCATGCTCATTGGATTATCGGATGGAAGGGGAAGCCTTTAAGGGGAGGGGGGGAGGGTGTATTTTTCGTCTATAAAATCATGTTTTTTAGTCATTTTATTCGATTCTGCCAGGAAATCCGTCATCCTGTAAATCCCGTTACACACAATCTATTATATTAATTTTTAAAAATACCTGACAATTTCCAATTTTTCCTGTTTCCCTGACAGACAGCTAAAATTCCGGGCATGTCAGGAAAATTCCTGTCGCCTGGTAACCCTAGGTGGAGCAGAAGAACAGGAGAATATGTGACGCGAAAGTGAATGGTAGAATAAGTCAGGGACGCTCGAGTAAGGCCCTGGCTACACTAGCAGTTCTTCCCCCGCGGTAAACTGCAGCAAACACAATTTACTATGAATGCTGTATGGCGCAATCTACACTGCGCGGTTTCCCACCGCTACCGCTCACAGTTCACAGGCGGGAGAAATTTGACCGCCGCATGCAGCAGTTCTCTCACAGCGAATAATCGCCACGTTAATACTACACGAGCAGTTTCCCGTGAATGCATCATTTCCTGCGAGAACTCTATTAAAATAAGCGCTGCAAGAGCAGTGATCTTTGGCAGATCCATTTTGAAGAATGAACAAAAGATTGCGGGAAACCGCCACCCGTGTAATATGATGGTCTGCGACAGTTTTCTCGAGCAGTTTCCTGTGGTGGGAAAACTGCTCCTGTAGCCAGGGCCCAAGACATGGTTAAGCTTGTTCCGTATATCTGATGTCACCAATTTACAATGTTTGCATTAAAATATTGAAAATATATTTCCAATTAATGTAATATTAAGATGGCATCCCATATTGTGATGCCATTTTTAAATTAATGTAATTAATTAAAATTAACCGCTTGGACACATAAGCTTGTTTTCACGATAATTTAACGTAGGTAGACATAGGAATGATGTATGGCCCGTACCCGAGTTATTAAATAATTTATGTTATTGTGGAAATCAAACCCACTTCTATTTGTTTTTTTAACAGTTGTTGGTGTTTTTTAATAAGCGGTTAATTTTCGTTTTTTAAAAAGAACAAAAACACTCATCTCTCCTGAAACCTCAGCACGGTCGATCATTATGGATTGTATCGATAACTTTCGGTAACTTCTCATCATTCTCGAAGAAAACTGCAGGTCTCTAACGTACAAACAACAGTTGTCGTCAAATATATTAACAACACTAAGTCATTGTGAACTGTTATTTATTCGTTGGCGATCCGCAATCATGCTAGAGAACGATGAGAAGTTACCAAAAGTTATCGATAGAATCCTTATAGATGGACCGTGCTAGGGCATGGTGATCCGAAATCATGGTAGAGAACGATGAGAAGTTACCAAAAGTTATCGATACAATCCTTATGGATGGACCGTGCTAGGGCATGGTGATCCGAAATCATGGTAGAGAACGATGAGAAGTTACCAAAAGTTATCGATACAAACCTTATGGATGGACCGTGCTAGGGCGTAGTGATCCACATTCATGCTAGGGAACGATGAGAAGTTACCAAAAGTTATTGATACAATCCTTATGGATGGACCATGCTAGGGGGCCTGACACTACAAGTTGGACGCGGGACTGGTTGTAGTAACACAAGGTTAACTCTTCGTTTCATACTTAATATTTATTTTGTGGCTCGTCAGAGTCGGGAGTTAACTGTAAAGCATTGAGTGAGTGGTGTGTGAGGCTGAATATTTTTTAGAGCATATTTTTAAACCACATTTTTACTTACAAGGTTTTTGGGTTATATTACTCACTTTTGGTTATTGTTTTTGCTTGATATTGGATTCTTTACTGCTCTCGTTTTTATATGCATCAAACTATATTTAAGATATCTGGTGTTTGCTAAAGAAGCTAGTTCTATATAGAGATTCTTCAAGTATCGTTGATCAGTCCCAAGTGTAGAGCCTTTACCATAATCTGGCCTGCCACTGTGGACATCACTATTAGTGACCCTTTATTTGTAAAATCTTAAATTGAAGATAATATTGTGTATTTACTTGTATTGTGTCATTGCTTGGGTAAGAGATCAATTAAACTTTGGAACTATTTCAAAGTAATAAACAATGATAGGCAGGTGGCCAGATATACTATGTCTAAACTGAAACTTTCTTTTAGGCCGAGAAAAGCTACAAAACCAAAACCTCTTTTAAGAAAACCTTTGGCAAAAAGGCACCATGAGGAAGATGAAGCATCAGATATTATATCAGAAGACATTGAAGTTAAAACCAAAATTACAAAAGTTTCTCAACCCCGCTTTGCCTTGTCCTGGGAAAGCTACCAAACTAGGCTGTGCTCAAAATTAAATACATTGCTCTTGGTATGTTATAAAATTAAAAAATTAAAAATTTTGCCTTTTTTGGTTCGCTGTGAATAATATATAGTTTTTTAAGTTTCTTTATCCATTGCCTTATTTGTACTTATTGCCGCTTATGGGCGATGGCTACCCAAACTAGGCTCACAAAGTAATATTTAATTTTAAAATAAAGCCAAACATTCCTATTCTACTTTTTTAGCTTGTAATTTTATTTAGTAGAATAACCGTATTTTGTGTAAAATCTATTCACACGAATTTTTAAAATCCATTTTATCTGAGTGGGTAATTCAATACCTACTTATATTAAATGATACTTATCTAAAAATTGAAATACCTACCTAGTTAGTACCTATCTACTTACCGTCTGCATCTCCTCATTGATTGTTCTCAGAATGAAGACTTTGTGGACCTGACCCTGGCTGCAGGAGGGCACCTGGTGAAGGCGCACCAACTGGTCATGAGCATAGCCAGTCCCTACCTCAAGGAGATCATCCACTCCTCCCCCGCCAGGCATCCCATTATCTTCCTTACCGTAAGCATCTTATAAATACCTTTACTTTATATTAAGGTACAGATGTTTGATCTCTGATTATGTCGGCAAGCATAATATAATCAACATTATTTTACAAAATATTGACAGAATTGGTGGTTCAAATGCGAAAAAAACAAAATTTCAAATAGCGGATTCGATGACAATGTCAACATTGTGACGTGGGTTTAAACAACCAGGCCTAATGGCTCGTTCAGACTAGGCTAGTAGTTTATTTTAGTAGCGAGTAATTTAGTAACTAAACGTGTCTGAACTAGCGATGTGTAGGTTCAGCTGGATTGGGCTCTTGAACTCGAGTTCTCTGCGGGAAGCGGATCCTACTCCTACTCCTTTTTCAAATCGTCTACTCCAAGAAAACCTGCTCCCGGACTCTACTACTACTGTAAAGATGAAGCTATAATATTATCATATGATACTATCAATCCTTGTGATGCATTCTCAAATGTGAAACTTGTAATTAAAGTGATGAATTTTAGGTCTTATCAGACATTTAAAAATAATGTCCTATGTTTAAGTCCTCCAGGAGATAAGGATGATCACCTCTATTAAAATAATTACCCTCGACTGAATTTTATTTGATGGAGGTTATAAAAAACGACAAATTCTCAATGACAATCCATATTTCTATTATTATATTTGATTTATTACTGCTTAAGTGTGTGCTAAAATTATCACCCCTTGGAACTTTTACTCTAATGCTACAACCGTTACTGCCATGTGTTAGTCGTCGCCCAGACATTTGGACCACGACACGCCACGAATGGATTTCGTTGAACTTCGCCAAAATGGACATTGCACAACTCGCGACTCGGGTGACCGGTCCGAGTCCGCGTGGGGCTCCGGCCCCAAATTCTTGTGTGGGTTCTATCTGGGTCTGGCTCCGAGTTCTTGTGCGGGTTCCATTCGGGTTCCGGGTCCGACTCTGAGTTCTTGGCCGAACCCGTACGTCCCGGCTCGGTGCGCCGCAACAGCACCCAGTAGTCAAATTCAGTCAAGTAACAATAATTGCATTGTGGATATTGCTTAGTTTCACAGGCCATAAAGGGGATTAACATTTGAACAAAACAAATAATAATATGATGCGTACATACTTGGTTGATAAATTATAATTGTATACTTTCAGAATGTGTCTTATTCGACCCTGAGGCACTTGCTGCAGTATGTGTACACCGGACAAGTGGACATCACTGAGGATGAACTGGAACCTTTCTTTGCGGCAGCCAAAGCCTTACAGATACAAGGAATCGATACGGTGAGCTTCAATATAAATTTTATTTTTTCACGAATCTCATAATACAACAAATTGTGAACAACTTTCCTTAACGTAGTTATACACCCTGGGTAGCTGATGTCTCCTTTCAGAACTCTGTGTATCTTCTTCATCATTGGCAAAGACTTATGAACTAAGTGAAACTCATACACACACTCCAGTTACGGTATGTCGAATACTAGTCTGTGATACGCCAGTCACCTTAGACGTCAAATCATATAAGTCATTTATGCTTAAAAATTGGCCACCGTTTTTCATGTTATGCATAAAATAATTAAACACGCGGAATAAAATTTCACGACTTTGCACATTCAGTGATTTGCCAAGTCCCGTTTTGTAACACAACTCCAAGATGTCGTAATAAATATTACACTTGCACACTTTACAAATACTAATAAAGACTAGCAGTTAAAAACCCGCTCCGCGGGTTTTAGCTGCTAGGCCCTGCGGGCGGCTTTTATTCGGGCTTCGCCCAATTTCGCCAAGTGTTGGTGACCATCTATAAGGCTCCGCCCTTATGCAAAAATAACAACTGTGAATATAAAACTACAAAACACTTACATTTAATATGTGGATATATAACAGTAGACATTCTGTATTATAAGACCGCGGACAGTGAGTAGAATTTCGGAAAGAATCAACTCAGCATACCTAAATCTCGTTCATCCACGTCAATGACAAAAAAAGAAAATTGATAAAAATAAAAATATTTATTCATCAATAGATTTATTACAACATTACACATTTTGTTCTTAATCATTGATTCTATTAGCGTAAAGGTCACTGTTCAGCTACAATTCAGGATTTCTCCTGGAATGCAGTTGGTTTTCAGCAGTGCCTCCAGTATAAAACAGAAAATAAAATAAAATAAATTAATCAAAATAAAATAAATACAATTAAATTAAATTACACAAAAATAATTAAATCAAATCTCTAATTCAATACACACAATACAATATATAAAAAAACCATAAATTAATAATGTAAATCGGAATTCAAATTAAAGGCAATAATCTTAATATTAAAACTCAAAAAAATAATAAAATCAATTCGAATAAAATATTCTCAATTAAAACTCAAAATAAAATCGTCAAGTATAAAATATAGTCAAAATAAATAATGTAGTAATCAAATCAAATCAAAAACAAAAACACGAATAATAAATGGTATCTTCTTAGTAATGAATGAAAGAGACAAATGTTTCTTCCCAATACCGTTTATTGGATAATCAACACCCTTGCCATAGGTAACTCTAAGTGGTTCGCTATGTTTAGTGACTTAGCAGGGGTGCCCAGGTTCATAGGGTAAGGTTTGTCTATATTTTGGCGGCACATGCGTTTGCCCTCTATTGCGTGGCGGTTCGGATTGGTAGAGACTGGTTGATGGAGACATTTTACCTCTTCAACAGGACTCTCTCGACCCATCGCCTTGTAGCGCAGTGGGAGAGATGCATTCATACGTCCGTCACTCCTGGACACATCGACCCCCAGATTCCTACTCATCCTTCATATTTTTTCCTTCCCAGAACTTCCTCTCCTTATTTTCTCTAAAAAGAACATCCACACAGCATCCCCAACGATAACATAGGCCCCGAGGGAAAATTGTTTTCCTCAGGGTCTCCTGTGTGGAGCTAATGTTAAAAAAAATACCTGTGAAATGATTTCTTTTTATCGAAATAAATTTGTAAAATTTATATAAACGTTCACGGAAATTAAAATATATATATAATAATAATAACATAATAATTTTACATGAAATCTAGCTAAACTTACTCTTACCAAAATATTATCAAAGTAAATGCATTTTTTTAAATATATAATAAATCGACATAGAACTTCCTCTCCTTATTTTCTCTAAAAAGAACATCTACACAGCATCCCCAACGATAACATAGGCCCCGAGGGGAAATTGTTTTCCTCAGGGTCTCCTGTGTGGAGCTAATGTTAAAAAAATACCTCTGAAATGATTTCTTTTTATCGAAATAAATTTGTAAAATTTATATAAACGTTCTCGGAAATTAAAATATATATATATATATATAAATATATAATAATAATAACATAATAATTTTACATGAAATCTAGCTAAACTTACTCTTACCAAAATATTATCAAAGTAAATGCATTTTTTTAAATATATAATAAATCTACATAGAACTTCCTCTCCTTATTTTCTCTAAAAAGAACATCCACACAGCATCCCCAACGATAACATAGGCCCCGAGGGAAAATTGTTTTCCTCAGGGTCTCCTGTGTGGAGCTAATGTTAAAAAAATACCTCTGAAATGTTTTCTTTTTATCGAAATAAATTTGTAAAATTTATATAAACGTTCACGGAAATTAATATATATATATATATATAATAATAATAACATAATAATTTTACATGAAATCCAGCTAAACTTACTCTTACCAAAATATTATCAAAGTAAATGCATTTTTTTAAATATATAAAAAATCTACATTTGGTTGAAATAATATTATGATTTTACCAAAAAACAATAAAAGCAAATCTATTCTCCTACAATGTATTCAACTTTTATAATAAATCGAAGTAACCGTGACAGGAATATAGACCACATAAATATGATCGATCATCTCAAGACAATCCGCTGACAGCGACTTCACCGTGTTGTGTCTGTGTCGTTTGTGATCATTGAAATTTTTTCAACGACTGCAGCATGCAGCATTGAACCAACACGACAGCAGCGCCACACGCGGCGTTACGCGAAATTAAGCATGCTAGCGAGTGGCCACAAATCACAAAAGCAGCTTAGTCCCAAACACTCACGCACAGCGATGGAAGAGAGGGTTCAGATATGCCGCGGCGTCAGAAATGTAATTAGAGTGGGGTTCTTAAATTCAACCGAATAGGCGTTATGATAAATCACAGCAGTAGTTTATCCCAAACTTTTGCGTACAGAGATGGAATAGAGGGTTTTGGTAACCCGCGACGTCAGAGATGTCATCGAAGTGGGATTCTCAAATTTTGCCTACGGGCTTTAGGATAATAATACTATCAGATTCAAATTTAAAAACTAGTAATTTTTTCACTTGCGATATGTAGGTACATATGTATGCTCACATCACATTACAAACTGAATGAATAGGACACCCCGTAAGACTAGGATTACTCAAGTCATAAAAACTTGCCGTCTCTTCTACACTTGTTACAATAAGTGGGCGTAAGCAAGACAGAGGGCCGTTTCTAAGAACTGGGGTAGTTTGACGTCTACACGGATACACCAATGCATCAATTCTAAGCACTTTAACTTGATGCTTTCTTCTCTCTTTGCGTTTGCTATACAACTGACTGTTGTGACTGTCTGTCTGCAACTCCAGTTCAATGATCTCTAGAACTTTTGATTTTAAATATTTTTCATTATATGTTTTTGTCACAAATTTTACAATTTTTGACTTATTATTGTGTTTTATGTTTCCAGGAAATAGATACGGACGTACTTAAGTCGCAGGCAGACCATCAGGTTGGTGACGCAGCGAGCTTGCCTCCGGATCCAAATGAAACAGCAGTTGAAGAAGACGACGACGCAGAAGATTGTTATGAGGAATCCCAAATCCTAATCCTGCCGAGATCAGCCACGACCAGGACATCCAATTCATCAGACACTAAGAGGATTCTTTCCAGGCGTTCTTCTACACATTACTCTCCACAAACGTAAGAAAAATTACAGCTAAATAAATACTGCCTTTAACCTCTCATTTGGTGCTCGCCCGCCGGCGGGCCGGTGACAGGCGAGAGATTAAATGCTTAAATGCGGTTTTAACCCATAACCACTGGAGCGACAGAGCAATTAAAATATTTTTTCTCGGATTGCTAAAGGAAAATTTTCCGCCCACATTAAAAAAATCATACCTCCGAATTTGAATATGGAGACATACAAACTGATTATAGTTCTATGTAGCCAATGAATTCCCCTATCTTTTGTCTATTATAACATATTTATAGGATTTATAAAAAAAATATAATTTTATCTTTAACCTTAAAACATTTTAAAGATTCTAGAGAATATTTATTTTGTTATATTTTGAATGTACAATATATTATATAGTCGTTTTAATAAAAAAATATATTTTTTTAAATTTGCCACATTTTGGCAACAAAGCAATCCGAGGTTGTGGAAATAGTGCCATAATGTGGCAAAAAGTGCTTGAGTGGTTATGGTATAAAGAAACTGTACAAGTACAAGGTCAGACGTTGCTTTTAATTTCAGTTTTCTAGCTTCTCAGAATTCTTTGTAATTCATTTTCTAAGGTACACGGCCATCATGCGGGCAAATGTCCTAAAATTAGTTACTTTGTTGTGGCATCATCAATGGGCATTTATACAACAACCTAAGATTTTAAAACTTTATAAAGGCCAGCGAGACGCAACCGGCCAGCCTGTATGTTAGGCCCTCTGCTCATGAAGAAACTGAAACCAAACAAAAACTGGCTGGTTGCTATGGTTTCCAACCAAACTTCTATCATAGCGCTACTCAATTTTACGATTGCAGTAATTATCTGAGCATGTTTAACCATAGATGAGGAATAATTCAGCTGTCAAATCAGTCATCTGTCGCTGTCATATTGACGCTGGCGAATAAAAAAACTCGAAAACTGACAAAAAAACTGGCGCAACCATGGCAAACAAACAAACTGGCAACGGCCGGCCGCGGCAACTAGCACTTCTAGTTGCGAGTGAGCGCCTCCGCCCACTGAGGCAACTGAAAACTCTCAACTGCCAACTGTCTTTGTATGACAATGTGATGGCCCGCACATTCACAATCACACAAAACCCCTTTGTCAATGGTAACGCAAGCGGTGACTCGCGACTGTTACTGCTGATTGCCCTGGGCGGCCGTTGCTAGTTGCCAGCTGTCAGCTGATTGTTCTTCGTCTATGGTTAAACAAGCTTTTTGACCAATCAAGAGAGAGAAAACAGCCGGTTTTAGTTGGTTTTCAGTTGCCTCGTCAGCGGAGCGCCTGACTGTTTGCGTTGCCGTTGACAACGGGTTTTTGAGAAGTTGTGTAAAGTGCGGATCATTTTTTTTTAATCCCTTGAAATTTTGTAATCTATTGATTCATAGTGTACTACTGCATTGGTATCGGATAAAAGTATTTTTTACATCCCTACTATACTGAAAATTTTAAAAACATCAGTCATGTGGTTACCTCACCATGAAATTCACTTATTAAAAATGTCAAAAGAATTCAGCGAAAATTTTTACGATTTAATAATTTTTGTTAAATATTTCTTTAGAAAAAAAAAAAGACTGCTCAGCCAAACAGAAGAAGTGGAGACGGAAGAACTGGGGGACGTGATGATGGATGAAGACATGGTGATTGTGGCTTCTGAGGACTTGACTGGTAGCGCGAACCCTATAGAATTCTATGAAGTATCCCGCACTGACGACCCTGATCCACTGATTCATTCTAAAAGTAAAGGTTCGTCTTCTTCAGGTGTCCTCTCCTATTAGATAGAGATTGGCTATCATCAGGGTTATCTCCCCCTGCCTCTGACACCCATGTCGTGACAACTCTTAACCTTTTCAAAAATACAATGAAACCTGCAAAAAAGTTTTCACCCTTAAAAGTCTATTCACATCTACCAGCACAGTGCGTGCCAGATACGGCACAGAAGTGAATAAAATGGTGTCACATCAACTGCTGTTTATGACACTGCGAAGGGCGAAGTCCAAGCAAACACAATTTCAATTTCTCGAAATTCAAATTAAAACTAATTGAAATCGCGTTTACGTGGACATCGCTCATCAGTGTCACAATCAAGTGTTATGGTGTATGTACCGTGACTGTTACTCACTGTGTTGGTAGATGTGAATAGACCTTTATAATTTTGAGTTTTTAAGCCTTTGAAATGTAATTAAATGACCTAATTTGCAACCCACGTAAAAAAAAAAAAAGATTTTCCCACATCAAGTCGCATATTTCTAGTATATATTATTTTTGCTTTCCAAATTTTTTTTTTTATTAACCTCATTACAACCTTAATATCTATAAAATATTTTAAAATGCATAAAATTAAACTATGTAAGTGAGTTTCTCTGTTACCCGACCAAATTTTTTCATAACATCAGACAAAAATAAAAACATTGGGACCGGACCACAACTTTTTTTATTTTTCCGTCGGCAGTGGAAAACAAAAACATTGTGGCACTGTCCCAATGTTGTTTGCACAAACATTTGGTTCAATATTTGTGGTAATATTGACACTAAAGATGCGGATTAAAACATTCAAACACACATATCTGTTTACAGAATGCATGGATATGCAAATAGAGCAGTTATAATATGAAATTAAATTTTTACCTTGTTGACCACCGCCTATTGATTCAACATTTTCTCCAGTGCAGTAATCGTATTAATCACATAAGATGTGTTTGTCATCAGATGCTGAGAGTGTTACAATCCAGACTATGATCCTAAACCACTACAAGTACGCCCTGGCCAAAACTTTAGAGGGCGGAGTGAAAAAATGGCGATGCATAGATCATTTGACACTCGGTTGTCAGGCTGGAGCTATCACCAGCGGCAGCACTGTTATCGAAAGGTAATTTATTGATTGTCAAATTAATTCCAATTAACTAGAACCCGATATTGGACATGTATGCAGAGTTGCCAACTCGATTTTTTTAGTTAAAGCTAGATGTCAACAAAAGAGAATTTATGAAAAGATTACATCGCATTTTATTTTTTAACCTCTCATCTGTCACCTGCCCGAAAAATATCAATAATAAGTATTATTCAAATAATATTACAGTACAATCTCACTAATCCGGCACTTCACTAGACCGATACGTCCAATAATCCGGCACCCTCCGCCCGCGCCTCCTTCGCCCCTCTACGCCTATTTTATATATTTTTTATTTTATTTATTTTTTAATTAGTTTTAATAGCAAAGTTTGTACATTATATAGGTATAAAGTATAATATAAGTATAATTTTTTTGTCTTTTTTCACAGTCCTCCTCACTAGAATTTCCTGTTCTGAGGCGGTCTGTAGTTTTTTTAAACTTTTGTATTTAGTAATAATGATATGCGCTCCATCGAAGCGACGCAGTCTAGCAGTCGCAGTCTAACCTCAACACGTATCTCTTGTGCACGTGCATACCTATTTGCCTGTTGTGTTGAAGTTAGGATAGTGTGTAATTACAAATGTTAAGTAAATGGAAACACAAGACACTAGATTCGCGTTAGTCAAAAGCAGACCTCAATTTAAGGAGCATTTTTAAACTATGTAATTTTGAGATATGTTACAGTTACAATAAAACCTGTCAAACAAGAACACAAATATGTACATACATTACATACATTATATTCTCTTCATGAAATGCTTTGTTTTATTTATTATGATTTTTTCTCTATATAATCCAGTAATCCGAACATTCCAATAATCCGGCACCCTCTCTTTTTTAATAGTGCCGGATTAGTGAGATTGTACTGTATTTAGAAAACATACATTTTTATGAATTGTTTTTTGGACTTATATACTGTGTTTGAAAACTCGTAAACCTACATCAATCCATAAAAAGTGGGAAATCGGTGAATCTACAAGACATAAAAACCCAAAAAAAAAAATTTGGGTTTTCTATGTGATGACTTTTTTTCTGAAGATGCTTGTTAACTTTAAAAAAAAATTCATCAACTAAATAGTTAAAAAAAACTTTTAACGCCAGTTCTTCACTTCAATGCAAAAGGTGGGTGGCACTAATAGGCACGTGAATAGTCAGTTTTAGCATTGAAGGTTGCAGTTTAACAATAATAGCATATTTGAACACCGATTTATCGATAAAAAGTAACGGTAATATCCGCCATTTACCTCTATTCATTGGAAGATCTAACGGTCAGCATTTTAGTATTAATGCTGACTGTTTCCCCCACCCCTCCCACTCCGAGTGACCCACCAAATGCCAATAAATTTTATTTGGCCCACCAAACGATTCGGGTTGGGTACCCCTGCATTAGACATTAAACTGCTAAAATCAACTTGTATTACAAGGTTCGGGACACCGGGTACAATTTTTTTTCTGTAAAATAAAATTGGTAATTTTTTTGACACCAATAAAGTTTACAATTTAATTTGAATCTTCGCTTACAAAAATAAAAATGGATGCGTCTCATGGCACAACAGGTAACGCGCGCGCCCAATATAAGTGGAATGTGCCAGAACCAATTCTCGACTGCACCCAAATCTTCCTGTTTTTATTAAAAAAAAAATTCTGTGCATTTTTTTATTTCATGTTGATTGTTATTTGTAATTTTTCAAACATAGATACTATACTTTTTAATTTTTATTTGCAGGACCCAATCTCACAATCACTCGCGCCATGAAAAAAAATAGATGATTTATTAGTTTGATATCTTGGACTATGTGCTAAAATGAAGAATGGAAACTATCCCATTGACTTCTTCCCCACAAAGCAGTCATTCTTTAGCCAAAAATGTCACTGAATGACTTTGTCGCTACACTGACGATGTTATGTTGAAATGCCTTCAAAATATAAGGAAGGTCAATGTCTACACGAGATTTCGAAAAATCTTCCCCACCCCTTAAAGCAGAATAATAAAGTCTGGGCAATGCTGGATGATTCAGCTAGTACTATAAAATTGAAATAAATCTCTGTCAGCATTTAACCCAGATGTGGGGTAACTGTGGGCCGCAGTATCGTATTTCTCACCGTGACGGTAAGGCAGATGCAACGATTTAATATGAGACCATATTATGAGGCTTTCCCAAAAGCGAACAAATTGATTCCATGTGTAAGCTGTTTGTTATCTTGAGGGGTTTTAAAGAAAACATTTAAATCCAGAAGAAAGATCAATTTCCGAGCGTATTTGTTGAAAAAAGAACATTGTCCTTGTTGATAAGAACGTTGATAATAATGTTTCTTTGACAAAAATATTGACAGTTGTTGTTAGCGAATGATTGTCTGAGGTTGTGTTTATCTCGTCTGCGTTGTTTTGTGAATTTTATAATTCATATCATTGTTTGAAAGCTTTGAAAAGAACAATGAGAGATAAAAAAACAAAAAGATAAAAGAGAGAGAGAGAGGTATTTTGTTTTATTCATACATTAGTATATAAGTGTACTTGGTTCCATGTCTAATCGGACTATGAGATCTCAGCGTCTGAATTCCCATAGTAAATTTATTCAGACACGATACTTCCTCACATGATAATTTATCACACATTACATTAACCTACCCTTCCATTTCCCCCCCGCCCCTCTAACCTAACCTAAGGTTAAAAACCCCAATTGTCAGTTTTCAACGCTTCGAGACATGATGAATTATCATGTGAGGAATTAACATCCGATGAAAAGTTTGTACTCAATATTTATTCACTTTAAAAGTTTCCACTGAGTAGACCGGTCACCAAGTGTACTTAACTGTCTGTGCCTGTCTCGCTAGGATATCCTGAGGTGAGAGCAGGCGTGAGTATATTTTGTTCTTATTTTTTAAAAGTGATAGTTAAAATTTCCATGTTATTTTTATTAGTTATTATGCCAAAATGTATGAAGAATACTAGTTTTAAGTTTGAATACATTAAACGTTTTAATAAAAAAAATGGAAAGTTTTATTTGATTATCTTAAAACTAACTTTCACAAACAATGATCTTTCTTTTCCCCTTACTTACCCTTCATATTTATTGTTCTTTATCCTTTTGACAAGACTTTCAACTCCCAATCCGAAAATCATGGGTTCGAACCCGGCATGAGCAAATATATTTGATTATTTTGTGTTATTTCACAATTAATTAATTAAAAATAACATTTAGTATATTTGCGGCAAGTTCCAGAGTGGAAGATACTCTAAGTATCGCAATGGTGTAAGACCATCATTCAAAATTGAAACATTGCTTGAAATGGCTTTAGCCGTGTTTGGTGAACAGATCTGAATGGCCAAGGAACTTCCCCACCTTCCTCTTCCCCATCCCATCCCCTCCCCACTACCTTCAGCCTCACAACATTCCCCAATTGGGGATGCCGTAGTCTCACTGGCTCCACCAGATGGGAGGAGTTGGGATTCTGGTGTGGTATACATATAAAATTTTTTTTAAATGCCAAGCTTCAGTGACCTAATAGACCTCTGTGGTGTGTCGAGGGTAAAAATCCCACAGATAGAAAGTATTGTTTTTCAGATTACCATATCGATCATGGAAATTTGACATGCTGTAAAGGACGAAAAGTTCAGGAAAGCGAAAAGAAAGATTTTTAATTTTTCAAAAGTCATTTCTCCTGTTTTTGTAGACAATAAATTGTGAAAGTTTTTTGACAATCAAAGGGAACATCTTTCTTACATTAGGGGAGATTTATATTTTTCTGTTAATAGATTTAGAATCTTTTGTTTTGAACAGTTTCATTTCACATGCATATTTATTACTTGATTTTTATTTATCTGCTACTGGTTTCGACACATCCATTCAAAACAAAATATGTAGAAATTGTTACTGGTTGGGCATTTACACAGCTACACTTACATACATACATCTATACAAGCCTATACACATACATGAACTGCTGTACTTGTAGCTAGTATTGTCACATTTCCTTCCTACCCTTCCCTATAAACCTGTCACTTTTTCCTGTTACCCACATTAGTCAATAATCAAACCTCTTACCGCAAACACCTCTGCATTTTAATTTCGCATCCGCAACCGCTCTTCAGCTACCCACCGCTCTAAGAAGAAATATTAACACAGTGCAAAGTTAAAACCGGCCAAAAGAAGAAAGTGCTACAAATCCCGCAGTGAGTAATTCTCTCATTTCCTTATGTGCTTACTTCTACTTGTGCAGTGGTCAAAACATACACATTTCAAGGTCCTTCGTTTACAAAATAACACGCAACAAGTTAATGCCCAAGAAATACTGAAGATTTAGAATCATTAAAGTCGATGGACAATCATTTAGGAAATAAATTGTTAATAAATTTCTGGCAGATCTATTATTTGATAGAATTTAATATTGCATATTGTATCACTGGGAATTAATTCCGGCAGTTTATTGAGCCGCCATCTATTTGTACACTGAGAAGTCCAGAGGTTTATTTCTTGGTAGAGAAAATTCACAAGAAATTTGTTCCGATGGCTGTTTCTGAAAGTGTTTAATTTCAGGAGTGTTGGGTGTTTGCCGACATACTTCTCGGAAGAATATATTTTTTTATTTTTACATTAACTCCACACAGGAGGCCTTGAGGAAAACAATTTCCCTCAGGGTCTCTATGATCTTTGAAGATGCTGTGTGGAGGTTCTTTTTGAGTAGAGGAAGGAGTGAACACGAAAAATCGCTTGCTGAGGTTGGTTTGTAATATGTCCACAAAAACTCGTATTGAGAAAATGAGGTTTGAAGTTTAAAAAAATTCTCTTTTTGTTTACTACTTCTAACTAATTGTTATAAATGATAATATAAAATACAAGAGTTAATCTACCTATAAGTATAAGAACAACATAATTGGTTGAATTTTTATTTGAATAAAAGCATAATCAAGAACGTAAAAGGACACTTTTTTTAAACAAAATAGCAAAAAAATGCATGTTGGTTTGTACTATGACCATATTTAATGTTGGTTTATACTATATCCATACTCAGGGTGGAAAGAGACCAAACCAACAGTAATTTCATCCTTTGGCACATCAAACAATAATAATTTAACATAAGGTTTTAATAAATAATAATAAAATAAAAAATGTTAAAAATTCTTCATTAAAAATTAGAAAATTTAGTATTTTCGTATAAATAAATAAAATGTATGGAGTAATCAAACATTAGTAATTTTTTTAATCAAACATTAATAATTTTCATACACGTACATAAGGTTTTAATAAATAATAGTAAAAAAAGTAGTATTGGCCAAATGGACAGTACACGCCAATTCTCATTTTTTTTGCAATTACTATGGAGATACTAAGGTCCTGGGTTCGAGGTTCGAGTCCCAGATGTAACCCGATCTTTTTCTGATTTTTCTGTTTCAGATTAAGGTTAAGTTTTGCCAATATTGTCTGCATTAATTAAAATGTTATTATTTGTCTTCTATGTCGATGAGTTCATAAAATCAAGTTTTCTAGAGTTTCCCACATATTCTGGGAGTCTTATTAGACCTTTCTTGACTATTTTAGTGTATTCTTTCCACTTCTTGCACCTTGTTGCTTCTACTGTCCTCTCTTTGCTTTTTCTGGCATCATCTTGCCTTTTCTGGCTTCATCTTGCTTCTTGTTTTCGACTTGCTTTTTCTTGCATCTTCTTCGTTCTTGTAGTATCTTCATAGTTCTTCTGGTTTCTTCTGTATTCAACTTGATTTTTCTTGCATTTTTTTGGCTCTTCTTGCATCTTCTTGCTTCATCTCGTTTCTTCTGTCTTCGACTTGCATCTTCTTGGATCTTCTAGTCTCTGCTTGTATCTTCTTGCTTCTTCTTAACCCTTCTTAGCTCTCCTAGTCTCTGCTGGCATATTCTTGCCACATACCAGAAAAAATATATAAATATATTTCTTTTTTGTAAGGGTAAGAACGATTGTTTTAAATTTTGTCGTACATACTTAATTATTTGCGGGAGGCACATTGTAGTGCACCTAAGGTGAAAACAAGGTAAAATAATTTTATGTTCCAAGTACCTACACATATTATAAAAATTATAAAGGCAAATCGTTAACAGGGGGAGAAGAAACTACATAGAGGTGATATTAATAAGAATGTATAAAAATATGATAAACATAATATTCACAACATACATGTATTTTTTTCTTATGTACGTAAGCTTAGTATTTACAAAATACAAATCAGAAATTGGCATTATTTGGGGCAATACTTGTTCAGTCAATTCTTCATTTAGAGTTTTTTTTTACAATTATTTTTATTCAAACAAAAATAATACTATAATTTTTTTAAGTTATGACATGGAGATCTGATCACCTATTGTAGGATGTCACATTTTAGCACATGAACTCGGTAAACATGAGACTAATAAGTACTCTATTTTTTGTCATGGAATGGGTGATTGTGAGATTCGGACCTGAAAAGAAAAAGTAAAAATAAGACATAGTATGCAAAATTTACAAATAAGTTGAATACAGTGAAACCTCTCATAACAAGGATGATTCGTTCCAGAATCTTAATCGTTATGTGAAAAACTCTTTAAGCGAAACAATTTTTCCCATATAAATCAATGTAAAATACCATAATGCCAAAAAAAAAATACTCCTATATTTTCTTGTTTTTAAGGTTTATTTAAATAACTATTCAAGAATCATTTAAAATCACGCAATAGGGCCACTTGCATCACATTTAAAAAAAAAATTGGCAAATAATAGACATTCCATTCCATATATTTTTTTTTATTGGTTTTTGAAACTCCGGCAATTTTTTAAAAATTTCAATCCAAAAAATCGGACCATTTTTTATAAACCGGAAAGACGTTGACGTTGTAGTTATTAGCCTCCAAGCCCAACTAGCCCTAAATTAAATATGAGAGTTCTTAGTTCCAATAGAATAAATTTCTACATTTAATTGAAAAATCCACACATGTCCAATATCAGGGTTTGAGTTCACTTGAAATAAATCTTATTGATTTGACAAATATTTAATTACCTTTCGACAACAGTGTTGCCGCAGGTGACAGTTTTGGCCGGGCAGTCATTTTTCAGGTAGTCTATGCACTGCCATTTCCTCACATCGCCTTCTAAGGTTCTGGCCAGGGTGTACTTGTAGCGGTTTAGGAGCATAGTCTGAACTGTAACAGTATGAACATCTGATGTCAGATATATTTTATACAATTAATATGATTACCTGTTCAGGGGCTGTTTATTGTTATTGTGTTTAATTCGTAGAACTCCACTTAATTTTTTTAATGATTTTTTTTAATATACTTGAGCGATAGACATTTCCGGGTGTTTAAAAACTATTGCGAGTGGGAAAACTTATATTTATGTTGATTCCAAATTCATATCATATTTCAAAAGGCTGAAAGAATAAAATTTTATGATTGTGAAAACTCTTTTGAACGAAGGAGAACCAGACGGGTTTTCCTGTATTTTATATACAGAGTAAATAAATAACAAAGCTGTCCTTATGGATGAGGGGAACAAACCAAGTTATGCAGGGCGTGGGTTGGTTTGCTAATAAATTAATACAACAGTCCGCAGGAAACGAGCATTGCAGCACTAGTATTTCAGTCTTCGAAAATGAAATCTGCTTACAAAGAAGACATCCTTTTTACAATGGTGTGTGAATAATTTCTCGCTTTATTTATCCTTCTCTATCCGCAACTACAATTCACAGATCTGGTGAAAAGTGTTTGGTTTATTTACAAAAACCATTGACTCTTTTAGAATTGTTTTATAATTTACTCACCGCAGTAAACAATCACTTTGTATTTTGTGTGATGTACATTACGCTTTCATAATATGTAACTTGCATCATGTTTCATTAATATTATCTTTTTCTTCAATGATTAAATATTATATGGATGTGTATAATAACCTTCAAAAGTTATTTCAATAAACTGAATATTATATACGTATTCCCACTTCATTCTAAAGTAGAACATGCTCTTAGTATCGTCGCAGTGATTCACTGCTATTCAGAATTAAAACAACCGACAGAGCTCAGCCGCAGAGAGCTGTTCCAGGCTGCAGCCTGCAGGGCGATTCTAGCCATTCCTGATGACAGCCAATCTCTAATAGGAAACGACATTAGAAGAAGAAATTGCTTTACTTTTAGTAGGCGGGCTTTTAACTGGATCGGGGTCATCAGATCGGGATACTTCATAAAATTCTATAGGGTCCACCTCACCAGCCAAGTCCTCAGAAACCACAATCACCATGTCTTCTTCCATCATCACGTCCCCCGGGTCTTCCGACTCCAGTTCCTCTTCCAGACTGAGAAATGCAAATATGAGGTAACATATTAATTTCTTTATTTACTAAAATAATAATATGTTAATAATATTTTTTAAATTTGCAGAAATAACAAAGTGATATTACAAATATATTATTGGTGATGCTGTTGCAATGTTTTTATTTAACTCCTTGACCTTGAGTATTCTTAAAAATACATAGATTTCAGAATTTTTTCCTCACTATCTAGAGCGCTTAAAAATTGACAGTTTTTATTTTCCAGTTGCTGGTATAAAAAATGGCTTTGCGTGCAATTTTTTAAATTGGATTGTAGCTACTAGTTTAGGCAGTAGCCATTTTTATATTTTGACATGTGATTTTTGTGCTTAATCTCGACTGAAAATATAAGTTTCGAAGGTAATTTTTCAATGCTGATTTTTACATTTTTATAATAAATTTTTTTTTTATAAGAACTTATATTTCTGATACATAGTGTGCGATTTGACATTTTACGAGAAACACACCCTCTGAGACCTTAGAGTTTATCCAGTATTTTACTTTTTTTTACTCTTTTATTGTTTGATTTGAGAAACCATTTTGTATTTTAAAAAAGCATTTTGAAAATAGGTATTTTGCATTTAAAATGCTTTTCTAAAACCCATTTTGCATTTTCAAATGGAAAAGTTTAGACCCATTTCCATTTTACATTTCAAATGGTTTTGGGTACCCATTTTGCACATCTCTGAAGACATTTTTAGTATTTCAATTATTTTACACTTGAAGAATTCCATTGGTTTGAACATGAAGAAGTCATCAAGCCAATTTTGAAAAACAGCACAATTGTGCTGGTTATTGTAATAATTGTGCTAATTAATAAAGATTCCTCGAAGAATTGAGAGTGGAAAAAATTGGAAAGATTAAATAACTAATTAATCAATTAGCGGTAATTGTTCTTACGTTTGAGAACTGCAAAGTGGAGAGTGTCGCTTGGAAAGGATTCTCTTAGTGTTGGATGAATTGGATGTCCTGGTCGTAACTGATCTCAGCATGTTCAAGGATTGAGATTCGTCAAAGTCGTCATAGTCGGGGCCGTCTGTTGTTTCATTTGGATCTGGTGGCAACCTCGCTGCGTTACCAATCTGATTGTCTGCCTGTGATTTAAGTATGTCTGTGTCTATTTCCTGGAAACACAAACACATTTTATTAGAACTGTTCTACGTAATGACGTTACAATATATCTATCTTCCAGTTAGTTGATTAGTCAGATATCTCGGAAAAACCGCAATTTGAGTGGAGCATGCAGTTATGTGTAAAAGTGTACCCTCTATCTGGAACAATACTCAGATTACTTGTAAACACCACCAATTCAATTATTATGCAGAAAAACTTGTAGTGAATTAAACAAAATGTTGATGTTTTCTGGGTCACTAGTAGGATATTTCAAAATGTCATAATATTGTATCTGGCCATTATTCCTCCTGGTCTTATTTTATAGCATATTTAATATGTAAAACACAGACACTTGTAAATAATATTTGAATTATGGTGAGCTTTCGAATATTGCTTTTCTCATTATCTCAAAACTAAGTATTTGGAGATGTCTGACTAATCAACTGGAGAATCTATATATAGACGCGCTGTATAAATATCAAAGTGGCAAGCCAAAAGCAAATCAATTGTGGTGTTTTCGATTTCACAGTTTTAGTACTAAGCTGCCATTAATGGTCTTGCACTGCCCCTAAGTAAATTGCTTTAATAACTCAGGTACGGGGCATACGTCATTCCTATGTCTACCAACGTTAAATTGTCGTGAAAACAAGCTTATGTGCCCAAGCGGTTAAAAAAGAACCAAAATGCCCTCGTGTGTGATGAGAAAATGTTTTCATTACTCGGAAAACACTAGTAAAAGCCAAGAAATAACATTTCGTTTGTAAATACATATACGCAAATAACTTATTATTAATTATTTTTAATTGATAAACTAATGTTTAAGACAAGATTTTTATGCATAGAACAAAGTGTAACAATTATTATAAGCAATAATTATCAGCCTGAAACACTCATCCACATTGAAAAAATCTTCCGAGAAAAGATACAGTTCATCCACATTGAATTTCATTCATATGGACATCAGAAGGACACGGGTTCGAGTCCCGTCGGCGGCATGTATCTTTTCTCGGAAGATTTTTTCAATGTGGATGAGTGTTTCAGGCTGATAATCATTGCTTATAATAATAATTATTAATTGTTTTGCGCCAGAATATTTTATGCATCATTAGAGAAAGAAGGCCTACTAGAGTACCGGGTTTGGGCTTGGAACAGCCAAATTACAAAGTCAGTGCTGTAGCTAAGTAAACTTTACTGTTTAAATTGTCTAATCCCTCTGTTTATTTATATACTTGCGGTAAAACACCATAAAAATCAGCGGCAACAAAGGGTACAACAACAATCGCTGCCATTTAAAAACTGTCGTTGCTCTATTATAGCTTGAACACTTGACACCAGCGTTGCCAACTCTACGTATTTTTACGTTGATCTACGTATTTTAGGCTCTTCCTGCACATCTACTAACTTCAGTCCCAGAATCTACGTACTTTCTTTCAAATTGTACAAATTTGCAAAGTAACATAATTACTCATTAGGCTGAAGAAGCATACTTTCCGTCACTTTACATAAAAACAGTGGCGTCCCCTGCCTCTGCGGGACAAATTATGTGGCGCGGACTCCAACCAACGTTCCATTTCGTACTATGAATGAGTTCACGCCACATAAAAAGTCCAGGGGGCGCTAGTGTCCAGGGGGGTATAACTCTGATCCAAATTTTCAACCAAATTCAAAAGAAGAAATATCCGTGGTTGTGTAACGTCAGAAGACCGGCAACCAATAGGAAACTTTTATTTCTGTATATTTCTGTGGTTTATTGGATTGAAAAAAATATATATATACCTACATATACTGAGACTGAGAAAATTACACACTTATTTTGTTTGGACATTATTGAAAAATTATACATTATTTTTAACAAAAATTAATTTTAAGACGTATATAATTTTCGTTCATTTACCCTCTCATTACCATTTGTATGGCAGTTCGAGACATAAATTCTCGCGATTCATTAGCCTCCGAGGCGCAGCCGCTGTTAACAAAAACGGAATATGGGATTGCTGGATATTACCTCTTAAGAAATAAGTATTTTTAATCTATATTATTAATACGCTAACGTCTGTCGGACACACTCGCTCAACGTACGAGATTCAAACGGAAGTGCTGCCATCTCCAATAATCCAATAGAACTTTTTTTTTTTTTTTAAATTTTTTATTATTTATTAACCAAAAAATACATGTTATGTACATTCTTTTAGGTATATGCCACCTCACTAGGCTGAGCCTGTTCCGAGGTGGCAGAACTAAGTTATTACATTACAATTTTCCCGCGAAAGCGGGTTTTTAGCTGTTACTAATTATTATTATGAGAAATAAAAATATTGTGAGATTCGTGAAAAAATACAAATTTATATTGTAGCTCACCGTATCGATTCCTTGTATCTGTAAGGCTTTAGCTGCCGCAAAGAAAGGTTCCAGTTCATCCTCAGTGATGTCCACTTGTCCGGTGTACACATACTGCAGCAAGTGCCTCAGGGTCGCATAAGACACATTCTAAAAGTAAAAAAAATTGATGCTGAAAGCCGATTTGTTAGGATGTCCAATGTGATTAGAGTTTAAACATCTGTAAAAATTAAGTAAAGGTATTTATAAGATGCTTACAGTGAGGAAGATAATCGGGTGCCTGGCGGGGGAGGAGTGGATGATCTCCTTGAGGTAGGGACTGGCTATGCTCATGACCAGTTGGTGCGCCTTCACCAGGTGCCCTCCTGCAGCCAAGGTCAGGTCCACAAAGTCTTCGTTCTGAGGACAATAGATCTGAGGATAGAGACCTGGTAAGTACCTACTAGGAATGTGATGTTTTTAATTTTAAAAATTTTAATGTGTCGACTCCTGGATAATATCTTAATGGGCTTAGAAAAATTCATGTAAATAGATTTTTTAAACGGAGATACAGATATGCTATTGAACAGAATTACATAAAAAAATACAATTAAAAGATTTTGGCAATTTGACATTTCAATGTTTTAAAACTAACTTTTTATCCAGTACAGATCTTTTCCCAAAGAAGAAAAGCAGTTAAATAAATAAAAACTTAAATAAATAAAACATTGAAGTGATTTTTAACAAACACAGCGCTATATACTAATTGAGCCCTTATGCCCCGTTCTGACTGGGCGAGTATTTTAGTCGAGTAGTGAGTATATTAGTAACTAAACGTCTCCGAACACCACAATTTTTGTAGAGTAGGCTAGTCAACTCTTTAGTAGATTGAATCCATTTGGTTCTATTTTTTCAGCGAGTAGAGTCCCCCTCCACGAGTCCCTGCGCACTGACATGCGCAGTTCATTCGTAGACGCAGTCATGCTACTCTAAGATTCTTTATTTTTGAGGCTATTAATCTATTTTCGTATCCATAGTTTATTTATTTTCATCTCACTAATTTATTCTTCCACCTCTTCTAAAATAAGCATTACAATCAGCTTAATTAGCATATTTACTTTATTGTGTTGCAGCCCGTCATGTCGCGACGGGCCAACTAATGAACTCTACTTGACAGCAGTGCGTACACTTTTTGGTGAATCAAGTAGCGAGTTACTCGCCACTCGACTTACTACTTACTTAGGTGCGAACAAGGCATTAAGCGGAGCAATAGCAAAATATGAAAAAGAGAGATCTGCAAAAAGAGTTTAAAATTAAAACTTAACGCGTAACTAGGCTGCTTTAAAAAGTGAAAGTTTGTATTTTTTGTCGGGACACCTTTTATATATATGTACTTTCAATAGCCAAAATATTATGCACATTTAATTTTTATTTTTATAAATTTTGAAGGTTATTTCCATCAATGTAATTATATATCTTTGAAGAAGAAGATAACGCTAATAATCTTAACGAAAATATGAAAGAGAAAAAGACACAGAAAATTAATAAAATAACGGTCGCAACTGGGACTCAAACCCAGAACCTTTCATCTTACCTAGATACTTACGTGATTGTCACCCATCAACACATACCTTGAGCAATGTATTTAAATTTGAGCAGAGTCTGTTTTGGTAGCTATCCCAGGATAAGGCAAAGCGATGTTGAGGAACTTTTCTAATTATTTTTGGTTTAGTGGCTTCTGTCATATCTAATGGTTCATCTTCCTTTTGGTGCCTGGTCTTCAAATGCTTTCTCAAGTTAGTATTAGTCGATCTAAAATAAAGTTTCAGTTCACGCATAGTACACCTAGTCATCTGTTTTCATTGTTTATTACTACAAAGTATTTCCAAAGTTTACTTAATCTCTTACCTACGTAAAGAAGAATGCCTCGCCTGCTCATCTTCATTAGATTTTACTGGATTAGGTGAATGAGGTTCGTTTAAGAATAAAGGGTCACTATCATTTATATTTTTGGTTTTCGTAAAAGCTTCATCTTTAACCACTTTGAATGCTTTTAAGTATACTGTGGGATGTCTTCTCTTCAAGTGGGCTTTTAAATTAGTATTAGTCGATCTATAGGAAATCTTATTCTGGCAAAATGAGCACTTGGCGTAATAAGTTTCGCCTATAGGTTTGTAATAGTTCCATAATACACTTCTCTTTTCTTTTCGAACTCTTGTAGACATTGTTAACAACGTGTTATAAAAAAAATCCACGGAATAGATTTATTATATTGCTAGTTATTCGTGTAGGTATGCCAAGAAAGCCTCTGCAATATTGACAACGATGACAGTTGGTAAATGTTAGTGATGATTATTATTCCGTTATTAAATTTATCCACAGAGTGACAGTTGACAGTTGTTGACACATACATAGACAACAAACAACATAGACTGGGCATTAGATATCATTGTCATAGACTTTTGTTTTGTTGTCTCATATTTTACTAGCCCCGCAAAATAAAGCTGGAATCAGACAGTTTACTCGAGTGAAGGTTTACGCCATGTTTTTTCGGCCTAACCTCCATCTTCGTTTCATTCCATGTTCAGACGGCGCTATACATAGACATATGAATATGTATAGACCTGCCCTAAGTGATAAAAGCGTATTATTTCCCCCTCCTTAATTCTGGGTTCCATGGAACCGGCCCGGCTGGCGTATAGGTACGCGTGAATCTAGAAAATGTGACGTCATCATTCTTGTGCGGACTAGCGTCGAGCTCTTATCGGTACATTTTACGAAATAACACGGCAAAAATGGTAACTTGTGCTATTAAAACATGTAAAAATAGAAGTGAAAAAGAGTATAAACCCAATTGTCGTATTACCTTCCATATGCAGGCATTATTTGTCATTATTTTAAGCTTATTCACATCATATAATATGATCAGTTTTAGACATGAACCGAAATTCCCGGTCCCGTCGTGTGCACGTTGCAGTTTACTGTGATAAGTAAATTATGAAGCATTTATATAAAAAGGGCTATTCATTCAAAAGCAGATTTTACTTTTAAGAGCTAAATGGTGATATTATAATGCGTGATGCCTATATACTGTCATATTGAAGGATTAACGAACACATATCGTTACCGTCAACTCATCCCTCTCCGCTCCGCTACAGATGGTTAATACCCCTCTCCCTGATTCTCAAGTCTATGAATAATATGTCTGTGGCGCTATAGACATAAGCGTTCACTCGTCCATTCCCACCACAGCGTCGCCGAGCGAGGTCAACCGCGCTGGAATTCGTTTGATTTCCAGCGCGGTCCGGCCCCGAATTTTAAGGTAAAACATGTCAGATGCATCGATTTTTACGAAATTTTGTTGACACAATTAAATAAAATAAATATAAAAAACAGTATTGCTTCGTCTTATAAACCTTTTTATTTTGTTATGACATAACAACACAATTTGATTTTACTTTTTTTATTACGAACATTTTCCTACAAATTAATAATCTTACATATATTAAAAAATATATATAATACATGGATAATACGGGAGACCCAAAAAATTATATGAGAGGTATTCCCAAAAGCAAACAAATTAGCCGAACGAATACCATTTTGACGTTTTGCGTGCGACGTGATAGCGTCCTTCCATGGTCCTTCCCGTACAGGACGCGAGACAAACTGATTGACATTTCACTCGGTGTTCAGACGTTTCACTTTGCTCTCGTCCGCGCGCATGCGCGCGCGAGTGAAGGATGCCGAATGAAAATATGCAACATTGTTGGATCGGTTCACTTGAAGATTTCATTCGGCAGTATTCGGCACTTTCGTTTCATTTCATGTTCAGACGTGTCATTCCGAGTAAACTAAGCCGAATGAAATGCGGAAATGAGCGATTAGTGAACCGTCTGAATGGCGCTTTAAGAGAGTCCGACACGGGCAAGCGGCTTGATGGCAAGCACGTAAATTTGTTGTCTATTATTCTCTACGCTTTAGGTGCCAGTGTTGCCATTGAGAATCAAGAATTCCCATCAGCAGAATTAAAAATGGGCCGTTTTCGCACGATTTTGGCCGCTAGGTTCGCTCATAGTCCTACCGGTCCAACTATTTTATTTAACTGTCAGATCCCATACATTTTTTAGGCCGTTTGACGCAATTTAGTGTTTTTAAATATTATAATAATGCCTTCAACCTGTTGTAGTGTTCTAATGTGTAGAAATAGGAGTGGGCACGAGTTTCCCAAAGATAGAGACTTGAAAGCGAAATGGAATCGTTCCATCAGGCGTTCCAAATGGGCACCGACTCGTACTTCTGAAGTCTGTAAAGCTCATTTCAGGGACACAGATTGTGTATTCAATAATATTAACCATAACAGTAATTACATGACTCATTTAATTAATATCTTACTATAATTGAATCCCCAATATAATATATAGAGTACTTGTATAGTATAATGAACACGTAAATAAACATTTGACAAAGAATGCACAAAATTTTGCCTTCTTTCGCAGCTGACATTATTTGACAAACGTACCTTTAAATATAAGTGTACTCAATCACAGCTAACATTAATAATTATGGTAGATATAATATCTTATTTCCCTTTTATAAATTAACCATATTTTCAATTATTGCAATAATTTTATTACACGGTTATCAAACTGTCTGACACGAGATTTCTGGGCGGCTGATTCTTCATTGTTGGCGATCTAATTTGCTTTCATTTCTCGTCCCATGTCTGTGTATCTTGTGATTGTAATTTAATATTCAGTAGGAGTGTTTTAGGAAAAAAATCAAATTATTATTATTTCTTAACGTAGACCGTTTTGTATTTTATATCATGCAAGGATGGAAGTTTGAACCTAATTTATTTTCAGTTGTACTGTAAAGGCAAAAGCTACTGAAAGGTGTAGTTTCTTCTAAAAGTAGAAGTAGGTAATTTAGAATTAAGAAACAGACAGGAAAGGCGTCTGATACGTGAAAAAACATATATAAATTCTACAAAACCAAAACCACAAGATGAAGCGGCGTTGCTTGTGAATCTAGAAGATGTGGCAGTGGAAGTCATATTGCCCGGTCTCCGGTGATATTTTCGATGTTCAATGTGACATTTTGAAAGTCACAGGAGACCAACATTTTATTTCCATTTTTTCTCCGAAAAATGTCAGAAATCACTGGTTTAAAGTAAGTCAAGTACGTCCCTTAACATCTTGTATATATTAAAATAAACTTTTGTTTCACCGCAGGGGAAGCTTATGGCGCAGACTACGCCAGTCAGTCGAAGAATACCATCATCACTGCCATGGTTGCCTGGATGGAGATGGAGTCCCTCCTTCTGGAAATGGGAGCCTGTCAAATATCCCCCATGAACGGATTTTGCATATTTTTTTGGATTTATTATTATATAGGTACCTACTATATTTTTAATTTATTTTCTGTTTCATTCTACGTATGAATGCATTGTTATTTTGTCAGTATTTGTGCTATTTCAAAATATGGATAGTATTGCATTGCGCAACATTCTGAAATAAACGATTGTTATTATATTTGTTTTATTAAAATAAAGTGTGGGTGTCGGTGCAGTTTTGTCATGGTTTTCTGAGACCTTGCACGACAGCTACTGCCGTGGTTAAAAAAGATTCTTGTTTAGTTGTACTAAATAACACAAAATAATTTAACAAATATATAAATAAATTTAAAAAAACTTTCTTTTATTTCTCGAGGTCAATATGAAAAGAACAAGATTACAGACATAATATAAATATGTCGTAAAACATTTACAACCATTATACACATAGAAGAACATATCAGTACAGCAAATAGTTAACATTATACATAAATTATTTATTGTTTTGGCACTTATTTTATTTTTTTACATCCAAATATTATATGGTTGTGGTAGCATCGGTCAACGCGTGATAAACTTTGTGAACAGTCAACCTGTTAAAATAAAGAAAATAAGATTAACAAATTAAATATGCAACTAGTGTGGAATAAAAACATAAATATTTTCAAGTAAGTTTGTCAAATCAATGCCTTCAGAAGGCGAAACAGCTGCCATGCATAGTAATAGATACACTTAGTAAAATATTTTAAATCCTATTTGATTTAAAATAATTAAAAATATGCAAGATATTATTTTTCCAATAATTATATTTGGATGACATGTATTTAATTACTACTTCTTTACACTCTATACAGTCATTGGAGGTTGTCCACTATTTACCCGCCCTGGTATAAGTAACATAAGGTCACTCCTTCAAGGCTCTCGCAAGGGTGCAATTTTTTTTGAATAAGAACGATTCTACATTTAATAAAACGAAGCTAGACCTCCAATGTCCGTGCGTATGGTGTTAGGTAGCAGTATGCAAGTGCTTACATATACACAAGACAGAAAGTAGTAGACTTAATGCAAGTAGTAGGCCTAGGATCAAAATCAAGGAGCTGTTGTTGAGACAACTGCTGTTTTTTTAGTTGCAGATATTCCGCTTTTATAGGCGCACCACGATATTTCCTCGGTGAATGAAAATTTTGTAGCATGCTTGTACAACTTTGTTGAACATCGATTTTTTTATTTTCACTAAAATCTACTATTCCATGTAGAACTACAAATGCGTGCTTGCAATGTGCCAATACGCCAGCTACATACGTAAAGTGTTACAATTATAATGTATATAGACAGCATAAGAAAGATGTTTCCTGTACTACGAAGCACACTTTCCTAAAATATCGGTTGTGCCATATTCATGTGCACTTCGAACACTCAGCACTCACATACTTACCGCTTTGTCGGTGTTCTTCAAACTTTCCCAGGAAACACTGAATTTATGAAGTTCTTCCCGCGTCAGTGCTGGAATATTGGAAGCCATGTTGATGTCTTGAAAATCTTCTGGCTTCGGCGTAACCATTTCCAAGACATCTTCGTCCGCAACGCCAGCAGGATTGAAATTATGATGTTTATCATAGTCTTCGAGTCTTAAATAAAACGCATTATGATAATAACTTTTAGTGATAAATTAGAAAAGAAATTATCGTAGGCAATACAAATGAGCAATAGTGGTGTATTTACTAACCTTTCTACGAGAATTGTTTTTTTTACCAAAAGTTTTGGCATTACGTCCTTTCAACTCTTCCTTCAATTGGAAAATAGTCCACTGACCGTATTTTTTGTGCATTTTACTTACAAATAGAGCAAACTAGGTTTGGCTAAACTCATAAATAAGCCAACTTGTCGGAAAACAAATTGCAAATAGCTATCGAAATGACAGATCATCATCAGATCCATATCAGATCATTGAAATGATTGAAAGACGTCAGTCCATAGATTTGGTCCACAGCTTAGATGACAGGAGGACCGGTAACGACCGTGCTGCCATCTCGTGGATATTTTGGAATTACTCAGAAAACGGCCCATTGCCGGTGACTACATAGTTGCGTAAATATGATTATTTGAACCCCCCCCCTCCGACGCGGGTTTTGATTTGCCAAGGTGGTTCCCCCGAAGTCTAGGGAAATTTCGCCCCGAAATCTAGGGAGATAATTTTTTTGGGCATACCATCCCTGAGCCGTGTATTCACTGAGAAACAATGTTTCGGATACACGGTTTCTGAAACACTATGTAGATTTTAACAAAAAATAATGTTTTAGAGATCTTGCCGTCCACATCAGTTGGTTGTTTCGAATATTAATGTAATATAAATTAAGCGTCCTTAAGGTGCTTTTTCACAAAAACGGCGCTATACAAATCATCCAAATGTTACTGTTATTATTAATAATGTTTTCGAATGTTAAGTGAAAGAGGCGTCCACACTCAGCAACGTTTATTGCGATGCGAAACTGATTTATTGGCTTTATTTTTTTATGACATGTCCCGTATATAACGTTATTGCATATCCCATTCCCTGTCTCATCAAATACTTAAGAAATATTCATAAAACGGGTAATCATTCCACCAACTGCCTCACTTTTATGGGGCCAACAGACCTAGCTATAAAAGCTCAAGTGTTATTTGGTTTGGCGTATTTCGGCATATCGGTTGCCGTACATTCCCGATGGGAATGTATGACGAGAGGTATGCTGGAGTAAGCCAAGCCAAATAACGCTTGAGCTTTTATAGCTAGGTCTGTTGGCCCCATTAGGCCGTCCTAAGATGACCGTCCGTGGTCGAATAGTAAGATACTTGACTCCCATTCGGAAGGTCGCGGGTTCGAACCCGGCGTGCGCAAATAAATTTTATTTGATTAATTTGTGTTATTTCACAATTAATTAATACAAATAATATATGTTATATTTGCGGTACGTTCCAGAGTGGAAGATACTCTCAGTATCGCCCTGGTGTAAGACCACCATTCAGAATTGAAACGTTGCTTAATAACTCAGGTACGGGACATACGTCATTCCTATGTCTACCTACGTTAAATTATCGTGAAAACACGCTTATGTGTCCAAGCGGTTAATAATGGCTTTAGCCGTGCTTAGTGACTAGATCTGAATAGCCAGGTACTTTCCCACCTTCCTCTTCCCCACTTACCTTCATCCTCACAACATACTTCAATTGGGGATGCCATAGTCTCACTGGCTCCAGAAGGGAGCAGTTGGGACTCTTGTGGATTTCTCTATAAAAAAAAGGCACAGATTATGGAAATTACACTTCGTTTAACAATTACTACAATATATTTTGCATTCATAGACCTGGAGAAGGCTTTCGACAAAGTAGAATGGAAAAGGGTCTTCGAAATTCTGAAGAGAATTGATATCAAATATAGAGATAGACAAATAATCCAGGCGCTATACAAGAATGAGGCCGCTATAATTAGATGTGATAATGGTACAAAGGAAGCCAGTATAAAACAAGGGGTGAGACAGGGATGCTCTCTGTCACCTGTTCTTTTTAACGCCTATATACAGAGTGCGATTGATGACTTGAGAGAGAGAATGAGTCACAGAGAAGGTGTAAAGATACACGGACAAAAGGTGGATATGATATGGTTTGCTGACGATATTGCTATGCTTGCTGAAAGCGAAGAAGAACTGCAAGAGGCCTTAACAATCATGCAAAGCATTCTTCAAAACAACTACAACATGAAGATAAATAAAGACAAAACAAAACTGCTGACTGTAGGCCGAACGCAACATCAGATGAGAGTAGAGATGTCAGGAGTTCCACTAAAGAACACCAAGGAGTTTGTCTACCTCGGGAGCAAAATAACATGGGACGGTCGGTCTAAGAGCGAGGTCGACAGCCGTATACACCAGGCTAGGCTTGCATTCAATAAAAGGTCGAAAATAATAGAATCGAATAATATAGACCTAAAACTGAGAATACTTCTCATCAAGACCTATGTATGGAGTATCTTGACGTACGGCTGCGAAACATGGTGCCTATCCGAAAGAGATAAACGGAGACTAGAGGCTTTGGAGATGTGGTCCTATAGAAGACTATTAGGAATTTCCTGGAGAGACCACATTACAAATGAGGAGGTTCTCCAAAGAATCGAAGGAGGAAGGCACCTGCTCAAGACCTTGTCCGAAAGGCGTGCAAGATGGATCGGCCATATAATACGACAAGAAGGCCTCTTGCATGCCATAATGGAGGGTATGACCGAGGGGACAAACTCCAGGGGACCTGCTGGTGGACATGCGCTGCTCATCATATGCAGAATTCAAAAGAGCCGCACAAGATAGGGAAGAATGGAAGAAGAAACTAAAGGAAATTGCTGCAAACCAATCCCAGGATTGAAACCAGAGAGAGAGATATATATATAGGCTTAGTTTGGGTAAACTTAAGTAATTTATGTAAACGAAACTCACGCAAATGTCAAACCATACAAAAAAATTTTAAATGCCGGCAATGGTAAAAATGGAATTTTTGTGCATCTTTTACTATCTATCGAAATGTGATAAGTTGTTTATAGTAAAATAAATATAGTGTAATTTCCAAAATTGGAATATTAACCATTATAGGGGTGGTATATCCAGAGGCGGCTCTAGGGGTCCAAAAGTGGAAGGTCAATTAAAAAAAATTGTACAAATAAAATTTACTCGATAGTGTGATATAAGTTCATATTATCAATATTCATTTGTAGGTACCTCACGAATTTGAGAGTCAAACTACAGAAATTGCAAACCTTCGACCGTATTTTTTCAGAGGGTCGATATATTCCATTTTGCGATTATATCCAAATAAATTGAATATTTCTGAATGGATCCGAAAACTATAAACTGTTTTAGAAGGATAATGAAATGCGCCTTCAAATTTTATAATTCTAAATAAACATAGTTTTTAAAATATAAAAAATTTGCATACAAATTACTCACCTAACGTTTTTTCTAATTAAAATTACTGATAATGAAAAAAAATATAAACACATACATATTTTATTAGATAAATGTATTATATTATGCACAGAATAGCAGATAACTATAGTAAACTTATTTGCTGATTGCTTTGGTGAAGTCTACGACACTAAAACTGATTCTCCATTACATGATATCAATTTTGACGATTCGATTGATTTAAACAATTGTATATTTAATGAAACTGATATTAAAAAGAAAATTGCCTCTTTAAAACAAAATAAATCCGCAGGACCCGATAACGTTCCTCCAATATTTTTATTAAAATGTATGTCCATATTAACAATCCCATTAAAATCACTTTTATATTGTTTCATGTAAAAATCATAAATTAAAAATTCTCAAGGATTCTCATTTTTTTTTCAGAAACTCAGACACTTTGGATTCATAAAAGTGTACATTTTATTTATTTTGTGGTTAAATTTTACATTTGAATGTAAAGAATGATCTTTTTTTTATCTTTCTAACGCCGTTTAGATCATATTTCTAAACATGATAGTAAGGGAGACACACCGATTTCCATGAGACCAATTTCAGTTATACCAAAGAATGGAAGTAAATTATTTCATCCGACAGGCGTGCAATATGCAAATTCAACCTACGTTTATCAAACCATCTCTTTCAAACGCATATTATTTATTCATAATGCTGTCTCCCTCACGGCAATGACCGAAGCTGCCTTCAGAATGCGAAAGCATTTGTTATTGGGGGGAAATTGTGCCATTTCGTTTGTTGTATGGCGCGTAAAGGACAGAAGATATGCCATCAGGACACACCATAAAATGACCTAGCCAATCAGAGCGTGTGTGGGAAAGGAAGCTTCTATTTCAAACGTTAGATGTCACTACTCGCCGCGGCTCGGTATTTCCCGGTGATTTTTCAAATAAATTAGAATAATATCGGTTGTTTTGATTTGTATAATATTTCTAATATTGTTTTATTGTCATCTTATAATTTTGGGAGGTCATTCACCTTTTGTCCGAAGGGAAAGACCGCCACTGGGTATATCATTGGTGATACCGTTACTAAAAAATATGAAATTTTATGGCCCGGTATATCAGTGCTTTCTATGATCGCTATGAGAGATTTACGTCCATCAAGTTGCTATCTGATAGGAGCCCTGGATAGCAACTTGATAGTGATATAATATTATATAACTAAGCCTAGTGATACCATTACTAAAAAAAACTGATATACCGGCCTTATTATACTTGAAAGACCGAATAGTTTAAAAAAAAATATATATATGTATATAGGTAGACCGAATAATTTTTTTTTTTTAAATATATTTATATATGGGTGACCTAATAACTGAATTAAGTAATTTTCTATCTTATTTCTTGATTTGATTTTTGTCTCATTCATACTATTTTTCATCAGCACAAATTGTTTCCTAGTTTATTGCCAAAATGCCAAGTTTTGTACATTTTTAAAACTGCAAGGATATACATATTTTTATGTGAGCTCTTATTGGCCTAGTATTGACGTCATGCTCTTCCGTGAATACTAGGCTTTATTCTGACAAACGGGCCCGGCCCTTTGCAGAAGTTCGCTCCCGGCACTGACTTGGCAGGGAGCTGATAATACCTAACACCTAATACAGCGCTAATTTTTACTAGCGCCAGGCGCCATTTCGCTCAGGGCCGGCCTTGCTATAAAATAAAATTTTAAAAAGAAGGAATATTTTTCGTCCATGACATACTTACAACCTCTTTTAGGGACTTTGGTATTGGAGGATGGCAATCTTCTCCCTGCTAGCTGAAGACCAGGAACAAATTACAGTTTGAGCAGAACTGAACTAGTGTCGACCACATAGGTTAAATAATTATGTATAAATTTAAATGTAGCAAAGAGTGTGTGCCGGCATTCCATTTTGCCATCTCCTTACAGAACACAGCGTGAAGGTTCGTTACTTTAGGGTTTCATTGTTGAAATAAAATGAGAGTGCGTTCAAACATGATTTGTTTATTTGTTCATTCAGCCCCTTGGTGCTTCTGCATAATAATACTAACATCACACATTTGGTAATTATTAGTTACGCTAAGTCGAGCTAAAAATCATTCGATATGCCGGGTTTCTGTTCATTATTTAAATGCATGGTCCGGACATTGATTTATTTATGATCCGGACTTGGCGGACATGCAACTAATAAGGACTCTATTTTTCATCGTGGAATGGGTGATTGTGCGATTGAGACCTGCAAAGAAAAAGTAAAAACAGAAATTATAAATAAGTTGTATAAAGATGTATAATCATGCATCAAATTAAACCAATTATAACAACATTTCAACATGGTTTTATGGCAGACAGATCTACGTCAACTAACTTATTGCTCTACGAAAATTTTATTTCAAATGCACTATCCAAGGGTCTGCAAGTTGATACAATTTATACTGACTTTAGCAAAGCCTTTGATACTGTTTCTCATCGCATTTTAATGGATAAATTAGAACACTTGGGTATAAGCGGCAACTTTCTCGAATGGCTTAGAAGTTACTTGTCATATAGAAAACTATCTGTAAAAATTACCTCCACAACTTCTTACACTTTTTTTGCCTTAAGTGGGGTCCCCCAAGGTTCCCACCTAGGACCAATTCTTTTCCTATTATTTATTAATGATATTTCACAAATTTTCGATAATATTCACTTTCTTCTATTCGCCGACGATCTAAAGATGTTTAAATTGATCGTAAATTCTTCTGATTGTTTAACTCTACAAAGGAACTTAAATAAACTTTGTGAATGGTGCATTGTAAACAAATTACATCTTAATATTAACAAATGCCAAACAATCAGTTTCCATAGATCTAAAACCCCTTTATTATTCGACTACTCAATTAATAATGCCACTTTAAAAAGAGTCTTTGAATTTAATGACCTTGGAGTTATCTTTGACTCCAAATTACGCTTCTTGAATCACATTGTTAGCATCACCAGTAAGGGATTACAAATGCTTGGATTTATTCTCAGAATTGCCAAAGACTTTAATAACATAAAAACCATAAATTACTTTACACGTCTCTGGTTAGAAGTCAGGTTGAATACAATTCAAGCATTTGGTGTCCTCATTTCAACTCTCATTGTTTACAGATTGAAAAAATTCAAAATAAATTTTTACGTTTTATAAATTTCAAAATTGGTAATCCTATTATTGAAATCAATTATGTCAATTTACGCAGTAAACTTAACTTATCGAAATTATCTGAAAGACGAAAAATATCTGATCTCGTTTTAATATATAAAATTATTCATTCAAGGTTGGACTGCCCTGTCGCTATAAATTTGCTATCTATACATATACCTCCAAAATATACCAGACGGAATATTTTATTCTACAACAATAACTTCGCTATAAATTCTGTGATGGAAAGAATACATAGGTTGGGCAATGAACTAACAGATGTCGCTGACATATTTAATTTAAACTTTGACACATTTAAAGCTAAATTAGTTCACCACTTTTTAAATGTTAATAATGAATGAGAAATCATTTTATTTTATTTCGATTTTCTTTTGTTATTTTTAATTGTTCATATTCTACAACTGTAAACTGTACAACTTTTTATGTGACTGTTTTTTCTTCTTTTTTTTTGTTGCTCGTAGGTATATGAATTGTACCTACGAGTTCTCTAAAGTTATGCATGTGGATTTAGCATTAGATATATTCTTATTTATTATATTGTGTTTATGCTTTATGTATATATTTTGTAATCTTTTTTATTTAGGTTATATTGTTGTTATAAAATAAATTTGTATCTATGTGTAAAAGCCCAATAGGGCGTCAATAAATAAATAAATAAATATGGGATGTAACAGCACGTACCCGAAGGATTTTGACAAGCAATCAATCACACCTCGCCACTGATCACACTTCTACCCGTCGCGACATGCGCACTGTTTCGTGTGTTACCGTGCTGCTGGAACGAGACGGAGTGCTTATCAATAGACCCGCTAGGTAATACCCGACTACTCGGTTGCAAAGTGTGATGGAAAAATATTTTTATTGTTTTTAATTGAAAAAAAATAATTTATCAGATGGCAAAATAACGTGGTTAAAATCCTAACTCTTCCTTTTTCTCATAGAGTAGGTATATATGTTTCAGAAAGAGAGATTACAATGGAGGTCTTTTTGTTGTATTTTCAATCACAGCACTATGGCACAAAAAGTCGTAAAAGAACAGAGAACCTCCCATTTACCGTGCGCGTGATACCTTTTACGCTCCTGAACCTCATTTTCAAACTATTGTTTTCTCAACTAGAATATTTCTTGAAAATCACTATGTAATACTATTTCAACTTATTTCTTGTGAGAAGCATTCATCTTTACCAGCAGTTAAAAACCAGCTCCGCGGTTTTTGCTGCTAGCGGGCGGCGGGCGAAACATCAGTAGCTTGGTAACAAAGTTAACATACGAAGATAGTTTGGATAAGGCGAGGCGTCGGAGTTGTACGCGATGTGGGGTTCTTAAATTTCAACCGTACAGACGCTAGGACAATAATACTATCAGATTTATGTAACACAAAGTAATGCATGTCCAACAACAGTGAATGATGTAATTTTAAATAATAGGTACTTACTTAATATTAATTTTTTTATAAGAAAAACTCTCTTTTTAACTTTTGATATATATTTATCCGAGACACTAACTAGGTAACAAATACATTCTTTGAATACTTGTTTCCAATGAAAAAAGGTAGCTGCCAATAATATGGAAAAAACATAAAGCACGGTACAGACTCGAAGCTCACCTAAAAAGATATTGTGTTATAAAGTATCTTTTCTATTGACACACTACGTTATAAAAGATTTCTTCCTACGGCATGAGAGGGGGTCAGTTGAATTCGGAAGCGGTCGAGGGAATATCATTTCTTTGTACTGGATATGTCAACTTGACGGCTCCGTGCATGCTCCGTGTATTCAAAATGACCCCCTCTCCTGTTTACGGCGAAGGGGGGGTCGCATAACTTTTCTGATATCGCGACGGTAGCGGTTACGAAAAATAATGCGTGTCTGTCGGTCCCATTAATCGAAGATAATATTGTTAATTCTGAAATTTGAAATATGAAGTTGACAAATACGACAATAGATCACAATGGCTGAATTGGTTAGAGCGCCCGTCCCGGAGTAAGACGTGAGATCTGGGTTCGAGTCTCAGTTGCGACCATTATGTTTTATTATTTTTCTGTGTCTTGTTCATTTTCATATTTTAATTTAGATTATTATTGTTGTCTTCTTCTTCAGTGATACTTACTTAATAATTAAACAATCAATAAATTACCTTTTGACAACAGTGCTGCCACTGGTGACAGTTCTGGCCTGACAACCGAGTTTCAAATGGTCTATACATCGCCATTTCCTCACCCCGCCCTCTAAAGTTCTGGCCAGGGCGTACTTGTAGTGGTTTAAAAGCATAGTCTGGACTGTAACACTGTCAGTATCTGATGAAAAATATATTTTATGCCATTATCATGATTACCTGTATTGGGGAGACATTGCAACAATAGAGGCGGTTGAACCAGGACAAGGTGTTCTTTTCTAGTAGTTATTAAACAGCTTCGATCGTACTTACGTATTACGGAGAAACTATCTAATTTTTCATACAGGAGGATAATTTGTTACTATAAAAATAATTTAAATTTTTTTGTATTACAGAAGAAAAACATTCTTCTAGTGCTCCCAGCAAGAGGTTGTATGTGATAGCATAAAAATCCTCCCTCTCACACGTTTTTTTATGAAAACAAAAAAATATATAAAATACTAGAAAGTCTTTTAATCCTATTCTGATGAAAATTCTACCAACATATGTTTCTATTGATATGATTTAAGATTTTCACAGACAAAAGTATTTTTGCTATTTATTTTTGGGGTGTTATGCCGTGTTGCGCTACCTCCTCCTTCTTTAGAAGGAAGAAGGTAGAAAAAGAAGGAAAAGATAAATAGAAAAAGAAGGAGGTAGCGCAACACGGCATAACACCCCAAAAATAAATAACTAAAATATGTTTATGTTAGTTATAAAAATAAGCAAAAAAAAAACTTTAATTCATAAAACAACATGATGGAAATAAAATTGCACACAATAAGAAGATTTCAATATTTAATAATTACACACTATCATTACTTGAGCGTAATTGTATCATATCACCTAACTTGACTCAGCAGGATTGGAAATAACGGGCATTGATTCACTGCTGGTGATTCAGAATTGAAACAACTGACAAAGCATAACTGAAATGAGTTGCAGCCTGCCGGGTGAGATAGCCAACCCTGATGACAGCCAACCTTTAATAGGAGAGGACAGCAGAAGAAGAAAAAGGTTTACTTTGAGGAGGCGGGCTTTTCACTGGGTCGGGGTCATCAGATCGGGATACCTCATAGAATTCTATAGGGTCCACCCCACCAGACAAGTCCTCGGAAGCCATTGTTACCATATCTTCATCCATCATCACATCCTCTAGGTCCCCTGGCTCCAGTTCTTCTGCCAGGCTGAAAGTAAATGAACATAATATTTCTTACTACTAAAATGAGGAGCTGGATGAAATAAAAACTTAAATGTTCCCATAGTTTTTTTTGGAATCTCCAATCCCTTGTTTATCTACTGTATAAAAATTACTTTAGTAGGTTTTACACAAATCAATCTACACATAAAATTTTGAGGAAAATGATTTTCCTGAGGGCCTAGGTAATCTTAGGGGAAGGTGTGTGAAGGGTCTTTTAAAGGAAAGCATGAAGAGTAAGTTCTGGGAAGAAAAAAGGTATGAGGAGTCTGTGGGAATCCTGGGGTCAGTGTGTCCAGGCCTCCCTCAACCAATCCGTCACACAGAAAGTGGGCAGACGCATCTGCCAAAACCTAGACAAACCTCACCCCTTAATCCCGGGCACCCCTGTTAAGTCACTAAACGTAGCGAGCCACTTCGGGTGACCCATGGCACAGGTGTTGGAACCCATATCTGCTTCACAAATTGAAGTTACAAGTAAATATTACGCATTAAAAAAAATAATTTAACGCGTTTTACTCAAAACTGCAATTTTCATCATTAAATGCCAGCTACAACGTTAGTCTATTACAAGTATTTCAATGTTAGCTGTAGTTTTTCTTACGTTTGTAAAGTAGATTGTGTAGGACAGCTCTTGGAAAGAATTCTCTCAGTGTCCGACGTATCAGATGTGGCAGTCGTGGCTGATCTCGGGATTGTCAGGGTTTCGTCAAAATAATCACAGGCGGGGCCGTCTTCTTCAACGGCTGCTTCATCTGTATCTGGTGGCAACTTTGTTGAGTCACTAATCTGATCGTCTGCCTTTGATTTAAATATGTTTGTGTCTATTTCCTGGAAACAAAACATAATAATACATTATTTATACTCTTAATCTCTCATATGTCGCTCGACTGCCGGCGGGCCAGCGGCAGATGAGAGTTTAAATGCTTAAATGCGATTTGAACCCTTGTGTATAAAGAAACTGTACAAGGACAAGGTCAGAATAGCTTGCAGTATAATCCCAGATGTTGCTTTTTAATTTCAGTAATATAGCTTTTCGGAATTCTTGTTGATAAAGTTGCTGAATTCCACTACACGTTTAACACTCAATTTTTAAAAAATCACACTAGGTTTCAACTTAATTACTACAAGTAACAACTATTTATGTTGGAAGATATGCTAAAAGATTCATAAAAGTAAAAAAAAATTCTCAATCAAAGTTCAAAATTTCACATGCACGTTTTTTCTTATTTTTACCAACTGATTTATCATTTAAGTATGAAGGTTAGGAAAAATATACATATTTCCTTAAGATCTCCTCAACACAGGAGGCTTTAAGAAAAATATTTCCCCTCAGGGCCTATGTCATCTTTGGGGATGCTGTGCGGTGAAGGAAAGGAAGGAGTTGATGTTCTGGGAAGAAAGGAGGTATGAGGGTAGGAATCTAGGGGTCAGTGTCTCCAGAGTGACTGACGTATAAATCCATACCTCCCACTGCGGTGCAAGGCAATGAGGGTCCTGCTGAAAAGATCAAAACCCTACAATAAATCTCCTTCAACCAGTTCCTTCCGATCCAGCTTGCCACGCACGCTGGATCATGGTGGGCAGATGCATCCACCTTCAGACCTGGATAAACTTCATGAATCCGGGCACTGAGGTGTTGGTTATCCAATAAATGGTTTCTGGGACTGTGGTACCCTTACCCGCCACCCAAATTATATGATATGCATAAATTATTAAAATAATCGAAACTAAGAACCAAAAAACCTATTTTATGCATGTTTTTCATCTCCCCCAATGTAAATAGTTGTTTCTTGTAGTAATTAAGTTGAAACTAACGCCCATCGTTCACGTAGCTATTTACAAGCGACGCTACCACTACCTCTCATACAATTTTGTTAGTGCAGCGCCTAGCGGCGATTTTAAACACTAATGTATTGAAAATACAGACGAGCGGCAATCGCGTCGCTTGAACGTAGCTCCATGGAAGAACGGCGTAAGTGTTATTTTTTAAATTCTTGCGTACTTGTGTGCAGCAGAATTCGGCAACTTTACCAGTTAAATTATCAAAAACAAATGAGTTGTTTGACAGATGGAAATTTGGAGGAAAGAAGAATTTTGTATAATTAGGTTAATGCAATATAATGAAGAATATTGAAGCTCACCGTATCGATTCCTTGTATCTGTAAGGATTTGACAGCCACAAAGAAAGGTTCCAGCTCATCTATAGTAATCTCCACTTGTCCAGTGTACACAAACTGCAGTAAGTGCCTCAGGGTCGCATAGGACACATTCTGAAAGTATATACACAATGAATCAACCAAGTACAGTGAAGCCCTCTTAACCCTTTCCGACCGAGAAAAAATGTCCGAAATTTGATGGGCAAGACTTACTGCTCGAAACACACGGTGTAAAGGTACCCTACATAAGCAGCTCCCGCACATTCGATCGACTCCGGTTCCGTTCCCAAAAACAGATTTATTTTCTGTCAGGATTTTTTTCAAATGTCAAACTCACGATCGTATGAAGCCGGTCGGAAAGGGTTAAGAAGCTTTCATGCTTAAGAAGTTTGGTTTTTTCAGTCCCTTGAAGACTGAATGGCCCAATTTATCCCACATATAAGTTTTTCCACTTAAAAGAAGTTTTTTTCCGCTCCCTTGGAAAACTTCTTAAGAGAGTTGCACTACATAATAATTTTCAATTGTTAATCCCCATATCTATTTACAACTGGCTTCATACGAGCATGAGTTTGTCTTTTAAAAAATCCTGACAGAAAATAAATCTGGTTTTGGGAACGGAAACGGTGTCGGTCGAATGTGTGGAAAAGTGCGGGAGCTGCGCTTAAATAGAACAGCTTTACGTGCACATGTTTCAACCAGTAAGTCGCCCAGCCCTACGGATTCATAACCAAGGGCTTTACTAGTGTGGCCCATCACAATTAGGAATTTTTTGCCGGTTGCAAAGGGTTTCTAGCCGGTGAAACAATGCCATTCAATTATTTAAATTTATGAACAAACATAAACATTGTTACTTAACTGGATTTGAAAAATAGATTTTTTTGTCCTGTTTACATTATCAGGTAGAATAGTTACACCATTATAAGAACCTATTAATACTTTTTCAGAGGCCGTGCTTAAACCCATGCGTAAGAGTGTTAGTGTCCGTTCGATACACATTTCGATTCGGTTGGATGAAAGCTGTTAGTAGTGATGAAGCAGTTCAGGTATTCAAACAGCCACACTTTGACCAAAACTACAGGAAGTTTGCGAAGTTAATTGTTAACATGGCGGAGATCGAAGAAAAACATACAGGCAAATCAAACCAGTTTTGGACAGCATAGAAGATCATGGACTGATTTTTAATTTACAAAATGAATCTTCTGTGTTCAAAATGGAAATTAATTTTGTGGTATGTAATCAAAGTGCTCTTAACCTCTCATTTGTCGTAAGCCCGCCTGCGGGCGGGTGACAGAAGATGACAGATTAAAAAATAAAATGCGATTTTAACCCTTATGTATTACACTGCACAAGGACAAGGTCTGAATCGCTTGCGCCAATCCAGACTTTTCTTTTTATTTGAGCACTCTAGCCTCTCTTAATGCTCTGATATTAATTTTCTATGGAATTTGGCCATATGTGGAAAAATGTCATCCGACATTCAAGAGGTTAAGTGGCTAATAATTTGGTAATTTCTGTTAGAACGAATGGGATGAGAAAATATTATTTAATTCATACAACTTTGTGATATGGTAAAATTGACCGCATTTTGCATTACCATTTTCTGTTCTACATCTGTACGGCTATGGCTTTGCTCATTGTTACAAATTGGTACCCTTAACCTCTTCAATGTCGGATGACATTTGCCCACATATGGCCGTATTCCATAGAAAATTAACCGCTTGGGCACATAAGCTTGTTTTCACAACAATTTAACGTAGGTAGACATAGGAATGACTTATGCCCCTTACCTGAGTTATTAATGTCAAAGCATTCCGAGAGGCTAGAGTGTGAAATAAAAAGCAACGTCTGGAATGATATTGGCATAAGGGTAAAAATCACATTTTATTTTTTAACCTCTCATCTGTCCCCCTCCCGCCAGTGGGCTTACGCCAAATGAGAGGTTAAGATAAATAATAACCATTAAAATATTAAAGTTTGGTGATGATTTTAACCTCTTGAATGCTGGATGACATTTGCCCACATGAAGGCCGTGTACCATAGAAAATTAATTACAAAGAATTCCAAGAAGCTACATTACTGAAATTAAAAGCAACATCTGGAATGATATTGGCGCAAGCAATGCGCCGGCGGGCCAGCGGAGGATGAGAGGTTAAGATGTTTTTTCTCTTTTTAATAGGTTTGTGCTGTCAGTTCTACGTTTGCTATGTTTTTACATGCCTACAATTACCTACAATGAATTATTTAATACATAATATAATAAACATTGGTCCATCTTTAAGGTTTTCGAAAGGCTCCTAAAAGCCATTACTGTATCTTAGGCCGGATTGTTTTGAACCCATGTCACATTTGACATCATCAAATCAGTTTTGCCATTTTGATTTTTTTGACAATGAACTACGAATACGAACACCTGTCAGTATTTTGTAAAATGTTAATTATAGTACTGCTAGCAGTATAGCAGTAATATATAAAGTAAAAGTATCCATAAGATGCTTACAGTGAGGAAGATGATGGGGTGCCTGGCGGGGGAGGACTGGATGATTTCCTTGAGGTAGGGACTGGCTATGCTCATCACCAGTTGGTGCACCTTCACCAGGTGCCCGTCTGCAGCCAGGGTCAGGTCCACAAAGTCTTCGTTCTGAGGACAATCATTTCATCCGAGTGAGGAGATACTGGTGGTATGTGTTGCTTTTTTTTTTAAAAGTAGATTTCAAATGGGTACAATAATAAAAATTCATGTGAAAAGTTATTTATACTGAGTATCATAATCATTGCTGAGTATGAAGTTAGTAAATAATTTGTTTAAGCTGATGCGCTGCGAAGTAATGCAAAATCACGTGTGTTTTTGGTTTGAAAATTTAATCGCTTAGTAATATTATAGGATGCTTTAATTAAATACTGCAAATAGAATGCATCTTGGTATTTGCTATAACTGAGCAAGTCTTATATGAGCTTTTAGAAATGTATTGGGCCTATAAAAACACTTTGAAATCCAAAATCTCCTACTTACGAAACCATTTTGGGATATGGTTTTATATATAATGTTACCTTATACCTGATATAACCTTATCGCATCTGCGTAAGGAGTGTGACTTCGCCTGATTATGAATATTAATGGGAATGTCATCCTTATCGTATCTGCGTAAGGAGTGTGATTTCGCCCCGATTACGAATGTTACAAAACAGGCAGCCAGTGTTTAGTGGGAATGTCAATCTTTTCGTATCTTTTTTTTTAATATTAACTCCACCCAGGAGGTCCTGAGGAAAATAATTTTCCTCAGGGCCTATGTCATCTTTAAAGATGCTGGGTGGAGGGTCTTTTTGGGGAGAGGAAGGAGTGGACAAGGGTCTTGAAGATGTTGTAGGAAGGAGGAAACACAGAGGCCAGCAAATCGTTCCACAGCCGAGCTGTTGAACTCAAGAACGAGTCGTAGAAGCGACCCATTCTCATGTGACAAATGTCAACCGTGTACATATGTTGGGCGCGTGTTTGGCGTATTTTCTGACTATGCACTGGTGCCGAGGGGATCAATGATCAGTTCCTTGGAGCATCTTCCATTGAAATACCGGTAGAACAAGGATAGCATTCCCACCCGACGCCTGTGTTCTAAAAATTGGAATCCGTTTGTTAAGACGGCGTATCTGCGTAAGGAGTGTGATTTCGCCCGATTACGAATGTTACAAATCCGGCAGCCGGTGTTTAGTGGGAATGTCAACCTTATCGCATCTGTGCAAGGCGTGTGATTTCGCCATGATTATGAATGTTACAAAACAGGCGGCCGGTGTTTAGTGGGAATGTCAACCTTATCGCATCTGTGCAAGGCGTGTGATTTCGCCCTGATTACGAATGTTACAAAACAGGCGGCCGGTGTTTAGTGGGAATGTCAACCTTATCGCATCTGTGCAAGGCGTGTGATTTCGCCCTGATTACGAATGTTACAAAACAGGCGGCCGGTGTTTAGTGGGAATGTCAACCTTATCGCATTTACCTAAATTTATTTAAATTTTTAAACTAAAAATTTGAAAAGTTTCTAACAAGGAACATGCGACCACCCTCCTTCTTTCCTTGTGGCATACTAACACTAATACGGCGGCGACCGGCGACTCGCGACTAGACACTAGGCACTAACGCCCAAACAAGACTATGCGCATAGTGTTCTACGCAGTTGGGTGATGTCACTAAGATGAATTCCTTCTAAAATGATTTTTTTACTCAGAATAAATGAATATTACTGAATACGCTTGTATGAGATTTCAAGAATCCGCGCAGGCGCATTTCAATCTTCTATCATTATCGCAGGGGACAGCTTCCAGAATCCCCATGTGAATGTTTGTTTTAGTTCAAATTGAAGCAAATTGAAGTAGGTCAGTTATGAGAGTTATGCAGGGGCCGGAATAGGGAAGTTGAGTGAAAAATATTTTAACTTATAAAAAATATGTTCATGTTGTGACATGCAAAATTAAATATCAGTATTTTTTTTTTTAAAGTTTGTTTTCATATTTAACCGCTTGGGCACATATGTTTGTTTTCACGATAATTTAACGTAGGTAGACATAGGAATGACGTATGTCCCGTACCTGAGTTAAATGTGAGTAGAACACATCTTGGCATTTGAAACAACCGAGTGTTTTTTTTTATTAAATAAGTTTTAATTTTATTAAAGCCCGTGAAAACATTCATTTTTCACCCACCGCTATGTTAGGAACTGTTGCAAGTTTCGTTGAAAAATGACATTTCGTGTTTTTAAATTTAAAAAATAACCATTAAAATGCACTTTTTCGAAATTCTGGTAAATGAATTGATTAGTACTAGTTAATATCTAACTACTACAACTTTTTAAATTTATTTTTTTTGTCCATATTAAGCGTGACCCGGTTTTGTAAATATTTTACCTTATATTTCACACAATCAAGGACCGGGTAACGTCACGAACTCTCCCGCACGGTATTATACTCATGCCGGCGTTTTCACGGGCTTAATAAAATTCAAACTTGTAGAATTAATTTAATTATGAAAACGAACTTTAAAAACAAAACAAAAAATACTTTTATTTAAGTTTGCATGTGAACATTGATAAAAAAAATAAAAAAAGGACTCAACTTCCTTATTCGCATCAGGCGTGTTATAATTTATTGTAAATGACGTTTTAGTAAAATAATAATATTCATATCGATTGATCGGACAGACTATTTCTATAGCGCCATTCTCGTGCTAAAAACATCTCAAAGGCGCTTAAACCGAAGTACAATTTGTCTTGTGCTGTTTTTATTGAACTTCATATTTATGTTAGTATGTACCTATTTGGTGTTTCTGGTTAAGTGCATTACTTATCCTCTTATCTAATAACATTTTCTATAAGAAATTATATTATTAGATACTATTCGTGTACTTACATATATTTATGTACTTACATTTATTATGTACTTACGTTTATTTGTGTACTTACATTTATTTGTGTACTTACATTTATTCGTGTACTTACATAAATATTTATATTGGGTCTCGTAGTCCCACTTTCCGGCAGTGAGATTTTTTTTTTTACATTAGCTCCACACAGGAGGCCAAATAATTAAAAATAATTTCCCTCAGGGCCTATGTCATCTTTGAGGATGTGTGGAGGATATTTTTAAGGAAGGGAAGGAGAGGAAGTTCTGGGAATGAAAAAGGTATGACGGTTGGGTAGGAATCTGGAGTTCAGTGAGTCTAGATCAACTGCCGCCAAGACCTGGACAAACCTCACACCATGAACCCGGGCACCCCTGCTAAGTCACCAAACGTAGCGAACCACTTGGTGTGACCTATGGCAGAGGTGTTGGTTATCCAATAATTGGTTCCTGGGGCGGCGGTACCCATTCCCGCCTCCCAAATTGATGTCAGTATCTACACATAAAAATGAAAAATGACGGTCTCTACCACCGAAAATGGAGTGTGATTTCTCCCGATTACGAATGTTACAAAACAGGCAGCCGGTGTTTAGTGGCAATGTCAACCTTATCGCATCTGCGTAAGGAGTGTGATTTGGCCCGATTACGAATATTAGTGGGAATGTCAACCTTGTCGTATCTGCGTAAGGAGTGTGATTTCATCCGATTACGAATGTTACAATAAGGTGTTTAGTGGGAAAGTCAACCCTATTTTACAAACTTACCTTGAGCAATGAAGTTAAATTTGAGCACAGTCTGTTTTGATAGCTATCCCAGGTCAAGGCAAAACGGGGTTGGTAAACTCTTCTAACTTTAGGTTCTTCTTGAATGAATTCTGTATTATCTAAAGATTCATCTTCCTCTTGGTGCCTGATTTCTAAAGGCTTTCTTAACTTAGTATTTCTCAACCTAAAATAAAGTTTCAGTTTAGACATAGTATATCTGGCCGCCTGCTTATCAAAGTTTACCTTGGAACTATTTCAAATTAATTACTGATTACTAGACATTGGATTATATGCACTAACAGTGCCAAAATATGCATGCAAATATACACTAAAAAAGGCCGAAATATGCACTAAAAACTCTTGATTTGCCCAAAATATGCACAATGCAAAATCAAAAAACCATTTTTATTTTATGTGTTTTAATTAAAGACGTTATTAAAGCAGCCAAATATTCTTAAAATTATGCATAGTTTTTGTCACAGTATAAAATTAAGTATTTTTCCAAATTTTCGAGTGCAAATTTGTGACGTTTGTCACCCAGTTTTAATTTGTACGCCGAAAACAAACTCTCTCCGTCAAACGACGTCGCCGAGCAAAATTTAAAATTTGGCGCCATTTCTGGAGATACCTGTTTAGGCAGGGTATGTATGACCTATGCTGTTGAAGTAGGCATGTCCTTCGTGTCTTCAAGACTCGGGTTTTTAAGCAAAATAGCGTCTACCGTTTTAGGAATCTTTTCTGATATTGAATTAGGAAGGGCGTTGGCGAGTTCGATCATTGTTTCTAGTATTTCTATTGATTGAAATAGAGGAAGGTTTTTTTGTTTACTGTGGCTTCTGGTAACTTGTGGAAATGTATTGAGATGAGGGCGAAATTCTGTTTGATGGATGCGTCTTCAAATGCTAGCTTGCTTGACTGAATGGTCTCGGAACTGTCAAATTGACTAACGAAATATGCACGATTGGGAAAAAAGGCCAAAATGTGCATTAACGCCGTAATTAGACATATATTTGCATAAAATCCGATGTCTACTAATTACTAACTTTACTTACCCACATAATGAAGATCGTCGGGTCAGCAGAATATCTTCATTAGATTTTACCGATTTAGGTGAATCATGTTGGCTTACAAATAAAGAGTCACTATCATTGAATCTTTTTGCATACACAGTCGTGGGTTGCTTTCTCTTCAAATTATTGGCCAAAGCATTTGGATGCAAAATTCCCCGATGCACCGTTTGAAGGTGTTTTCTTAAATTCGACACTGTTGCTCTAAATGATAATTTGACCTTACACAGCGAACAAATAGCAATTTTATTTTGCTCTGATCCTACTGTGAAGTAGTTCCATAACACAGACACTCGTCTTCGATTCATTTTTTTTTAATTTAAATTAATAACAATGTTTGGATGTCTTCAGTTAAACACGTAAGTTAATAAAAAGTTATTTAAAAAAAATCATCAACAACAGCTGAACTGAACGATTCTCTGCATTATTTCTGTGTAAATATAAATGTTTCTTAAACATATATAAAATATATGTTTAAAACTTATTGATTTAATAAATAATAATTTAATTAATTGAAGGGGAGAGATTATTATATTGCTGGTTCTTCGTATCGTACGTCAAGGAAGAAGGCATTCGCCGCCTTTGCGATGTCAACAACAATGACAGGTGACAGATGCATAAATAAACCCAATAAACCAATGAATGGTTAAATAGTTGAATTGATTAAATCAAATAAATCTATGGTTGAATCCTATATACCAATTGGTTGAATCATTGCCTTCTATTTGAATTTGTATACATAAATAAACCACTCAGTTGAATAGATAAATAAAAAATAAACCAATCCCGTTGAAAATTGATTGAATACAAAGCAGGGATGGTATGCCCAAAAAAATTATTTCCCTAGATTTCGAGGCAAAATTTCCCCAGATTTCGTAGGTACTACCTTGGTAAATCAAAACCCACGTCGGGGGGGGGGGGAGGTTGTCGTATGTTATTACATTGTAAAAAGTCAAATTATTCCACAAACAAAATCATCAATGTAGGTAGGCTTGGTATTTTTGGACTTTTTGATTGGGATTTTTTTAAGCTTCTTCCGCATCCGAAAGGTTCCTCCTTGTTTCAAAAGTTGAAGGTGTATCGTAGCCTGTAATAAATACTATATTATATTCAGGATGCATTTTACTAAACGCATAATAATATAAGTTGTGTTAAACACCGAATATATTGGAAATTAGCTTAAAATTTTGGAACTTAGTAGCTGAACATTGAAATTATGCCTAATGTTGTTACACTAATCCTGTTGTTTGCTGATTGTGTAACACTAATCCTGTTATATGTTTATTAATTGGAAAGATATCGGAACTTAGTGGATGTGCTAAAAATACTGTGCCCTTCCAAATAAAACATTTTTTGCTAATTAGAAACGGAATTCCTAATGAAAATCACTTTGTAAAATGAAAATCAACCGCAATCACCGAAACTGAAAAAGTTTAAAAAAAACGTAACTTGAATCCTAAATTTTATTTATTTTTTTGGGAATTTCCCTTTTATTTTTTTAGATTTTTTTGAGTTAACAGTGTTAAAAACATCATTGTTTGATTAATGTAAGTACATACATCAAAAGATTCATGGGAATTCCAAAAATAATAATTAACGACAAGCAATATCAGTAATATTATCATATTTAAAAAAAAAAATCCAGATTTCAAAATTTCCCCAGATTTTGTGCTAATTTTCCTTTTCCCTAAAAAGTATTTTTCTCCCCTAGATCTAGGGAAATTTCCCCAGACATACCATCACTGATACAAAGCCATATGCTGGAATCAGACGGTTCACTCGAGGGAAGGTTTCCGCCATGTTTTTTCGGCCTAATCGTCCATTTTGTTTCATTCCATGTTCACACGGCGCTATAGAAATAAGCGTTCACTCGTCCATTCCCACCACAGCGTCGCCGCTGTCTTATAAACCTTTTTATTTTTTTTGGCATAATAACACAATTTGATTTCACTTTTATTATTACGAACATTTTCCTACAAATTAATAATCTTACATATATTAAAAAAACATATAAAATACATGGATAATAAGGGAGACCCAAAAATTTATATGAGAGGTGTTCCCAAAAGCAAACAAATTAGCCGAACGAATACCATTTTGACGTTTTGCGTGCGATTTGATAGCGTCCTTTCATGGTCCTTCCCGTACAGGACGCGAGACAAACTGATTGAGAGTTCACTCGGTGTTCAGACGTTTCACTTTGCTCTCTTCCGCGCGCATGCGCGCGCGAGTGAAGGATGCCGAAGGAAAATATCCAACATTGTTGGATCGGTTCACTTGAAGATTTCATTCGGCAGTATTCGGCACTTTCGTTTCATTGCATGTTCAGACGTGTCATTCCGAGTAAACTAGGCCGAATGAAATGCGGAAATGAGCGATTATGCTGGAATCAGACGGTTCACTCGAGGGAAGGTTTCCGCCATGTTTTTTCGGCCTAATCGTCCATTTTGTTTCATTCCATGTTCACACGGCGCTATAGAAATAAGCGTTCACTCGTCCATTCCGACCACAGCGTCCCTGAGCGAGGTCAACCGCGCTGGAATTCGTTTGTTTTCCAGCGCGGTCCGGCCCCGAATTTTAAGGTAAAACATGTCAGATGCATCGATTTTACGAAATTTTGTTGACACAATTAAATTAAATAAATATAAAAAACAGTATTGTTTCGTCTTATAAACCTTTTTATTTTTTATGACATAATAACACAATTTGATTTTACTTTTTTTATTACGAACATTTTCCTACAAATTAATAATCTTACATTTATTAAAAAAACATATAATATACATGTATAATAAGGGGGAGACCCAAAATTTTATATGAAAGGTGTTCCCAAAAGCAAACAAATTAGCCGAACGAATACCATTTTGACGTTTTGCGTGCGATTTGATAGCGTCCTTTCATGGTCCTTCCCGTACAGGACGCGAGACAAACTGATTGAGAGTTCACTCGGTGTTCAGACGTTTCACTTTGCTCTCTTCCGCGCGCATGCGCGCGCAAGTGAAGGATGCTGAATGAAAATATCCAACATTGTTGGATCGGTTCACTTGAAGATTTCATTCGGCAGTGTTCGGCACTTTCGATTCATTTCATGTTCAGACGTGTCATTCCGAGTAAACTAGGCCGAATGAAGTGCGGAAATGAGCGATTAGTGAAACGTCTGAATGGCGCTTTAGTGAACCGTCTGAATGGCGCTTTCGCACTATTAGCAGGGTTGCCAATGCTCCCAATGCTCATGTTCCAAAATACCCGCAAGGAATGTTCAAAATCCCCGAATCGGGGAGAGCTAAATGGCAAATTCCCCGCAAATTCCCCACACGTAGGGTTACCAGGTCTGAAAACAAAATTATCCTATGTGGCTAGAGAGTTTCACGTTTTTTTTTCAATTTTTTCGCTTTTGTCATTTTATTAGACAGCTTAAATTCCCACCCACACGTTTCTGTAAAATTCTGCCTTCAAAATAATACAATATTCTATGGAAATTAACATTTTTTATTGATTTATTTTAATTCATTTTGTATCTACATTAACAAGATTAAAAATATTATTACATACATAATATAAGATTAAAAAATAGGTTACATCCCAATAACCCAACTTTTATCCATACTAAGACCACCTTTTTCCAAATTTACATCAATGATCTTTCGCAATTAGATATAAACGGTGATTTTTTTCTATATATAGATATACTGCAATATCCTTCTGGGGTAAAGATCTAAACAACCTATAAATTGTTAAAGAAGTGTGAAGTTACAAAGGAGCAAGTCAGTTTTCAGGTACGATATATTAATTACGTCTTTAACGACATTGTATGTAAATGATATTGTAAGATAATATCGTTTTCTTTCGCAACAAGTTTTCAAACAAATTTCTAAGAATCTTCCACCGAATGTGCTTATTTTTCAATATGGTTGGAAAATCAAGAAATGCCCAGAATCCCCGCATTTTCCCCACAAAAAGTCATTCCCCGCAAAATACCCAATTCTTAAGAAATCTGAAATATTCCCCGCAGTTTGGGGAATTCCCCGCAAATCGGCAACCCTGGACATTAGGGACATTAGGGTTGCCAGTTGCCAGTGCATAATGTTCTAAAATACCCACAAGAGATATTCAAATTTCTGACATTTTCCCATAAGTTCTTTTTCCAAAATAAGATTTTAGATATGGCGCGTTCTGACGCTTCTATTTTTGTCGACCCACTTTTATTTTACGAAAAAAGTTGAACAAGATGTTGTTCACACATATCAATTTAAGTAGAACCGATTTTGACATTCAAAATGGCGTCAACGGAAATTGTTAGTGCGTGCGTCTATCTAATTTCTGATGTTCTGCAAGAGGAGCTGGAGATTATGAAAAAACATAAAAAACGTCGTACTTGAGTGAGAAAATGGATCATGAGAAGGAGTGAATTAGGCGCATCCAACACAATTTTTTTCAAAAATATATAATAGGCTTTGGACTGCCATTCTGAAGGTCGCGGGTTAAAATTTTATTTAATTGATTTGTGTTATTTCGTCGGGTGGGAATGCTATCCTTGTTCTACCGGTATTTCAATGGAAGATGCTCCGAGGAGCTAGCGTCATTGATCCCCTCGGCACCGGTGCATAGTCGGGAAACACGCCAAACGCGAGCCCAACATAAGTACATGTGTGAAGCGGGCGACAAACGTAAAGTTCACATCAAAAAGATACTGCGTTATAAGTATCTTTTCTACCGACACACTACGTTATAAAATATTCCTTCCTACGGCAAGAGAAGGGGTCAGTTGAAATCGGAAGCGGTCGAGAGAATATCATTTCTTTGTACTGGATCTGTTAACTTGACAGCTCCGTGTATTAAAAATGACCCCCTCTCCTGTTTACGGTAGAGAGGGGGTTGCATAACTTTTCTGATATCGCCACTGTAGCGAATACGAAAAATAATTCCGATTAGCGAAGATTCAAACCGCGATCACAGCGCATCATCTTTTTACGTCTGGCGGGTCTCATGGGATTGTATGGCGAGCGCTATTGTGTTATAAATAACTTTTTGATGTGAGCTGCGAGTCTGTCGCTACCTTGATGATGAGAAGTTGATGTGAGCTGCGAGTCTGTCGCTACCTTAAAACTCGAACGATGAGTAAAACTAAAATGGCGATGGTCATGAATGGTTCATTTATGATGGTCATACTCGAACGTCAAAAGTAAACGGGCTATCAACTTTCGCTAGCCAACAAAAAAACTTGATAACTTTGTTGACAAAGTGTTCACACTTGTCAATTAGCTTTCAATTTTCGAGTTGACCAACAAAAATCACATCGTGTGAACGGGCTATATGGGAGACTCCAGATACTAATATCTACAGCCTATATGTCGGACGAATATCTACAGCTCATATGTTGGACAAATATCTATGACCTTCAGAGTGAAGACTAATATCTACAGAGCTAAGGTCGGATTAATATCTATGATGGTCCCAGTGGTGACGAATATCTATAGAGCGTAGGTGGGACTAATATCTAAAGAGGGCAGCTGAGCAAGAGGTTGTACGGAAAAGCATAAATTACTTCAATTACGTAAAGGCTTAAACGTTTAAAGTACGTACATGAAGTTTTTGCCTAATATTACGTATTTTGCTGTAATGTTGAAATTGGCATAGCGCCTGCTCGCGTCAAGGCAAGAAAAACATCCCAGTTTTCAAGTAGTTTTGCGGCTACGCTAGGTTTGTGTAACATGGTTTGTGATTCAAAAGAAAGTGCCCCCTTCGTTGCGCCTGCTCGCGTCAAGGCAAGAAAAACATCCCAGTTTTCAAGTAGTTTTGCGGCTACGCTAGGTTTGTGTAACATGGTTTGTGATTCAAAAGAAAGTGCCCCCTTCGTTGCGCCTGCTCGCGTCAAGGCAAGAAAAACATCCCAGTTTTCGAGTAGCTTAGCGGCTACGCTAGGTTTGTGTAGCATGGTTTGTGATACAAAAGAAAGTTCCTTAAACTTCAAACGCAATATTACGTATTATTGTAGAAAGCAATCACTTTGTGGTTTGACATATTTAATAAAATAAAATACTTTTTTGTTTAAAACCACGAGATTTATTAATTTATGAACCGACCGGTTTCGCTTTACTCAAGCATCTTCAGGGAACAAATTAATACTAAATAACAAGTACATAAGTGTGTTTATATATAACAAAATATAGAGGGAGACAACATGATACAAATATAAGAAATACATAGACGGCCATAAAACACATTAACATAAGTACACAAGTAATGGGAAAAAACCGAAAGATAATTATGTGACTAATGGGATATCATAACAGATTTGTTATTATAACCCATTAGTCACATAATTATTAGATATTTATTTCTAGTGAAATCATTCAGAATTAACTCTACACAGGAGAAATTTTCGTGTGCTGAGAAAATTAAATAATATGAAGTGTTATAATATGTATTATTTTTATCAAATGCAATGAATTCAATTTTGTGAATTGTATCGAATTTTAAATAAATAAGTGTACTGGTTTACACAATTTTTTTCCCAATCAATTACTAAACGGATAAATCATAAAATAAGTTTTTGAACGATTACAGTGAAACCCTCTTAAGAAGTTCTCACTTAAGATGTTTTCCTGCTTAAAGAGTTTGGTTTTTTCGGTCCCTTGAAAACCAAATGGCCCAATTTTTCTCACTTATAAGGTTTTCCCGCTTAAGAAGTTTTTTTTTCCGGTCCCTTGAAAAACTTCTTAAGAGGGTTTCACTGTATCTACAAAAGTATGTGTAATGAATAATGTGTGTACAATTTATTTATCAGGGATCACCCTCTATTTCAGAATGTACGAGCTGATACAGAACCAGCACGGGGCGAAGAGTTGCCAGTAGACCCTCACTGATGAAGATCCTCAACCGTCCGCTAAGGGCCACGATGGACCAAGACCTTCGCTGGATACATTGCTACTCAAGACACAACCTACAACTAACTTTTCTAACCTGCCTCAAGATTTTATTGCTTTAACCTCTGGAGTGATTTTTGGCTTATATATGCACCATTTTAAATGTCTACGATTGCTTTCCGGATAAAAAAGCCAATTATCTCTTTACAATAAAATATATAAATTTGTTTTAGACCACTTTAATTTTAATTACACTCTACCGGTTTCGGAAGAACCCTTCCTTCGTCAGGAGAATATTAAAACTAACCTATGATACAAAATATTGATAGATATATACCAAACATTTAGGTGCTGGAGTGGGAGGTCAAAGGGGGAGGGGGGTAGTTGCGGGAAATCCAGCAATAACAGAGCGGTTTATTGGAAACACATCTAGGATGGGACTAAACGATAAATTAATTTGGTTATTTAATTAATTATAATTAATTTAATTAGTTATTTTTTAATTTCAAGTGCTTCCAGGTTATCTAACTTTTTGCTTTTATTATTACGGTGAAGAATTTTAACCCCTGTGTCCTTATTAAAAGTATGATTGGTGGAAATAAGATGATTGGCAAACTCCGAAAAATTATTATTATTTAAACATCTTAAATGTTCCGTGATTCTAATATTTACATTTCTGGTTGTCTTTCCTATGTAGAATGATGGACAATCATTGCAACATAATTGGTAAATGCCTGAGTGGCTTAATTTATGATCTCTATCTTTAGTGTTTTTTAATAATTTACCTAAGTTGTTGTCAGTATAGAACGCGGGTTTAATACAAGGAGGCATTTTTTTTGTACTAAGTGAAGAAAAATTAGATATATATAAGATCCTACGCCATTGAAAGGGATTTGTGATTTTATTATTAGTTTCAGGTTTACCAAATAAAAATTTATTAGTTGAAATGAGCTTAAGTTTTTTATTTAGGATTTTATCAATTAAGTGTGAGGAATAACCATTATTCAGAGCAATTTGTTTAATTTTAGATAGTTCAATTGTGAAATTAACAGATGAAAGGGGAATTTTTACTAACCGGTGTACCATTGAATGATAGGCAGAATGTTTATGGGTTACCGGATGGTTTGATGTGTTATGTATAGTTATATCCGTGAATGTCGATTTACGGTAAATATTAAACGGCAATTGACTACAGCGGCAATTGACTAAATTCCTTCATCTTATAAATTCATTTCACAAAAATATCTAATTCACGTTGGAGGTAGGCAGAAATTCTACGATTAATTTTTTAGATTTAACTCTAACTTCAGTAAATAATAGTATTGAATTTAATATTTACCGTAAATCGACATTCACGGATATAACTATACATAACACATCAAACCATCCGGTAACCCATAAACATTCTGCCTATCATTCAATGGTACACCGGTTAGTAAAAATTCCCCTTTCATCTGTTAATTTCACAATTGAACTATCTAAAATTAAACAAATTGCTCTGAATAATGGTTATTCCTCACACTTAATTGATAAAATCCTAAATAAAAAACTTAAGCTCATTTCAACTAATAAATTTTTATTTGGTAAACCTGAAACTAATAATAAAATCACAAATCCCTTTCAATGGCGTAGGATCTTATATATATCTAATTTTTCTTCACTTAGTACAAAAAAAATGCCTCCTTGTATTAAACCCGCGTTCTATACTGACAACAACTTAGGTAAATTATTAAAAAACACTAAAGATAGAGATCATAAATTAAGCCACTCAGGCATTTACCAATTATGTTGCAATGATTGTCCATCATTCTACATAGGAAAGACAACCAGAAATGTAAATATTAGAATCACGGAACATTTAAGATGTTTAAATCTTATTTCCACCAATCATACTTTTAATAAGGACACAGGGGTTAAAATTCTTCACCGTAATAATAAAAGCAAAAAGTTAGATAACCTGGAAGCACTTGAAATTAAAAAATAACTAATTAAATTAATTATAATTAATTAAATAACCAAATTAATTTATCGTTTAGTCCCATCCTAGATATGTTTCCAATAAACCGCTCTGTTATTGCTGGATTTCCCGCAACTACCCCCCTCCCCCTTTGACCTCCCACTCCAGCACCTAAATGTTTGGTATATATCTATCAATATTTTGTATCATAGGTTAGTTTTAATATTCTCCTGACGAAGGAAGGGTTCTTCCGAAACCGGTAGAGTGTAATTAAAATTAAAGTGGTCTAAAACAAATTTATATATTTTATTGTAAATTATGGCGAGCCACAAAGTTAATGCTTATTACGAACATGAATTATCTCTTTATTTGGCAATTTAAAAAACATATATATTTGTAGCTCCCACATTTGTTATTTTGGTCTTAAAACGAAGCTATTGAAATGCTTTATCTAAAAATGGTTAACATACGGTATTCTATATTTCAAATAAAATGAAAATATTGTGTATTTCATATTTAAAAACATTGTAAAAACTAATTTGAGTTTCAATTAAGGTGAAACCGTGCAAAATAATGCTAAATCATACAAAATCATGTGTTTTTAGTTTGAAAATTTGAGCAATTTGAGAAATATTGTAGATGCTTCAATTAAATACCATTAACAGAACACATCTTGGCCAAGCCGTGATACATTTATTTTATAAGTGTTTATATAAGCCTAGAAAAAAATAAAGTATTAGACCTATAAAAAACACTTCAATGTGCAATATCTCTTAAATATGAAAACCTTTTCGGATATGGTTGAATTGTATAATGTGGCAAATTCAGTTTTTAAGAAGGTTATTGGAAAAAAATGATATTTATGCCCGAACTTCGCAAAAAATAATAAAACATGCATTTTCGAGATGTTTTTTTCACATCAATCGAGACAGGCGGCATTCAACGAATTTGGTATTTTTAAATTGACTTTATGCCACCCACATAAAAACTACACAAGTCATTTCGGTCGACGCCCAGCCACAGTGACGAACGGTCATTCCTTGGCTCCATGTCGCTCTGTTCCGTAAACCTCATTTAAATTTACTTTAAATTTCCCAGTTATATTATATGTAGTTGTTTGAAAATACCTGTTACCTACTTTATGATTTAGTTTATTTATATAATTATACTCATACTCCAAAAACAATGGTATAATTCCGTTACCAAATATTGTTTATTGCAGTAGAACAAAAAATCGTGGTCTCTAATTTGAAAACCAATTGTAAATCTGGCACGCTAAAGATCTTATGAAAAATGTATTCATACTTACATTTATAGTAGGTATATCGGGTTATATTCTTTATTTTTATTGAAAAGAACCCTAGCTTTTCCAAGTGACCAGTGACTACTGTGGTAGCTAGGACACTCGTTTTTTTTTAAAGAGAGAATCGCCAGTAGCCCTATACTCTCTGAGCTAGTGATAAAAAATCGATAAAAAAGTAAAAAGGTAAGTTCAGTACAATGTACAATATTTTAAGTTTGTTAGTTGTTAGTCCCCACCATGCAAGATGGTTAAAAACAGTATTGCAGATCCAACTTTGAGTTTATCTGAACTAAAACTAAATCCGAACACCTAGTGATTAATAAAAACGAAAAAAAGTTCAAAGATAATTTCAGTAAGATGTACAATAATGTTTTAAGTTTGTTAGTTGTTAGTCCCCCCATGCAAGATGGTTTAAAACAGTATTGCAGATCTAACTATGATCTTATCTGAACTAAAACTAAATTCCGAAAAAATAATGGTTAAAAAAAATCGAAAAAAGTTCAAAGATAATTTCAGTAAGATGTACAATGATGTTTTAAGTTAGTTAGTTGTTAGTCCCCTCCATGCAAGATGGTTTAAAACAGTATTGCAGATCTAACTATGAGTTTATCTGAACTAAAACTAAATCCGAAAAACTAATGGTTAAAAAAATCGAAAAAAGTTCAAAGATAATTTCAGTAAGATGTACAATAATGTTTTAAGTTTGTTAGTTGTTAGTCCCCACCATGCAAGATGGTTTAAAACAGTATTGCAGATCTAACTATGAGTTTATCTGAACTAAAACTAAATCCAAACACCTAGTGATTAAAAAAAAACTAAAAAAAGTTCAAAGATAATTTCAGTAAGATGTACAATAATGTTTTAAGTTTGTTAGTTGTTAGTCCCTACCATGCAAGATGGTTTAAAACAGTATTGCAGATCTAACTATGAGTTTATCTGAACTAAAACTGAATCCGAAAAACTAATGGTTAAAAAAAATCGAAAAAAGTTCAAAGATAATTTCAGTAAGATGTACAATAATGTTTTAAGTTTGTTAGTTGTTAGTCCCCACCATGCAAGATGGTTTAAAACAGTATTGCAGATCTAACTATGAGTTTATCTGAACTAAAACTAAATCCGAACAGCTAGTGATTAAAAAAAAACGAAAAAAAGTTCAAAGATAATTTCAGTAAGATGTACAATAATGTTTTAAGTTTGTTAGTTGTTAGTCCCCACCATGCAAGATGGTTTAAAACAGTATTGCAGATCCAACTACGAGTTTATCTGAACTAAAACTAAATCCGAACACCTAGTGATTAATAAAAACGAAAAAAAGTTCAAAGATAATTTCAGTAAAATGTACAATAATGTTTTAAGTTTGTTAGTTGTTAGTCCCCACCATGCAAGATGGTTTAAAACAGTATTGCAGATCTAACTATGAGTTTATCTGAACTAAAACTAAATCCGAACACCTAGTGATTAATAAAAACGAAAAAAAGTTCAAAGATAATTTCAGTAAGATGTACGATTATGTTTTAAGTTTGTTAGTTGTTAGTCCCCACCATGCAAGATGGTTTAAAACAGTATTGCAGATCTAACTATGAGTTTATCTGAACTAAAACTAAATCCGAACACCTAGTGATTTAAAAAAAACGAAAAAAAGTTCAAAGATAATTTTAGTAAGATGTACAATAATGTTTTAAGTTTGTTAGTTGTTAGTCCCCACCATGCAAGATGGTTTAAAACAGTATTGCAGATCTAACTATGAGTTTATCTGAACTAAAACTAAATCCGAACACCTAGTGATTAAAAAAAAACAAAAAAAAAGTTCAAAGATAATTTCAGTGAGATGTACAATAATGTTTTAAGTTTGTTAGTTGTTAGTCCCCACCATGCAATATGGTTTAAAACAGTATTGCAGATCTAACTATGATCTTCTCTGAACTAAATCTAAATCCAAAAAACTAATGGTTAAAAAAAATCGAAAAAAGTTCAAAGATAATTTCAGTAAGATGTACAATAATGTTTTAAGTTTGTTAGTTGTTAGTCCCCACCATGCAAGATGGTTTAAAACAGTATTGCAGATCTTACTATGAGTTTATCTGAACTAAAACTAAATCCGAACACCTAGTGATTAAAAAAAAACGAAAAAAAGTTCAAAGATAATTTCAGTGAGATGTACAATAATGTTTTAAGTTTGTTAGTTGTTAGTCCCCACCATGCAAGATGGTTTAAAACAGTATTGCAGATCTAACTATGAGTTTATCTGAACTAAAACTAAATCCGAACACCTAGTGATTTAAAAAAATCGAAAAAAGTTCAAAGATAATTTCAGTAAGATGTTCAATAATGTTTTAAGTTTGTGAGTTGTTAGTCCCCACCATGCAAGATGGTTTAAAACAGTATTGCAGATCTAACTATGAGTTTATCTGAACTAAAACTAAATCCGAACACCTAGTGATTAAAAAAAAACGAAAAAAAGTTCAAAGATAATTTCAGTGAGATGTACAATAATGTTTTAAGTTTGTTAGTTGTTAGTCCCCACCATGCAAGATGGTTTAAAACAGTATTGCAGATCTAACTATGAGTTTATCTGAACTAAAACTAAATCCGAACACCTAGTGATTAAAAAGAACGAAAAAAAGTTCAAAGATTATTTCAGTGAGATGTACAATAATGTTTTAAGTTCGTTAGTTGTTAGTCCCCACCATGCAAGATGGTTTAAAACAGTATTGCAGATCTAACTATGATCTTATCTGAACTAAAACTAAATCCGAAAAACTAATGATTAAAAAAAAACGAAAAAAAGTTCAAAGATAATTTCAGTGAGATGTACAATAATGTTTTAAGTTTGTTAGTTGTTAGTCCCCACCATGCAAGATGGTTTAAAACAGTATTGCAGATCTAACTATGATCTTATCTGAACTAAATCTAAATCCGAAAAACTAATGGTTAAAAAAAATCGAAAAAAGTTCAAAGATAATATTAGTAAGATGTACAATAATGTTTTAAGTTTGTTAGTTGTTAGTCCCCACCATGCAAGATGGTTTAAAACAGTATTGCAGATCTAACTATGAGTTTATCTGAACTAAAACTAAATCCAAACACCTAGTGATTAAAAAAAAACAAAAAAAAGTTCAAAGATTATTTCAGTGAGATGTACAATAATGTTTTAAGTTCGTTAGTTGTTAGTCCCCACCATGCAAGATGGTTTAAAACAGTATTGCAGATCTAACTATGATCTTATCTGAACTAAAACTAAATCCGAAAAACTAATGATTAAAAAAAAACGAAAAAAAGTTCAAAGATAATTTCAGTGAGATGTACAATAATGTTTTAAGTTTGTTAGTTGTTAGTCCCCACCATGCAAGATGGTTTAAAACAGTATTGCAGATCTAACTATGATCTTATCTGAACTAAATCTAAATCCGAAAAACTAATGGTTAAAAAAAATCGAAAAAAGTTCAAAGATAATTTCAGTAAGATGTACAATAATGTTTTAAGTTTGTTAGTTGTTAGTCCCCACCATGCAAGATGGTTTAAAACAGTATTGCAGATCTAACTATGAGTTTATCTGAACTAAAACTAAATCCAAACACCTAGTGATTAAAAAAAAACAAAAAAAAGTTCAAAGATAATTTCAGTGAGATGTACAATAATGTTTTAAGTTTGTGAGTTGTTAGTCCCCACTAGCGTTGGGCACAATCGATGAATAATCGATTATTTACTCGATCTTTTTTACCATCGAATGATTTCGATTCATTTCCATAGAAAAATCGATTCTCGCTTCTCGATGTCAAATTCATTCGAATGCACAGTCCGAGAGAATCGGTTTGAAACGTCATCGAACTTGGAATCGATTCTCGCTTCTCGATGTCAAAATTCTTTCGAATGCACGGCCGAGACAATCGGTTTGAAACGTCATCGAACTTGAAATCGATTCTCGCTTCTCGATGTCAGAATCCATTCGAATGCACAGTCCGAGACAATCGGTTTTAAACGTCATCGAACTTGGAATCGATTCTCGCTTCTCGATGTCAGAATTCGAATGCATAGTCTTGAAACGTCATCGAAAGTGATTTTGCCTGTCAAACGAAATATTTTATAGGTACATGTTATAATCAACCTGATGTGTGAATTTTATATTATGAATGAATACTTTTAGGTAACGATTTACGTTTTCAGTATAGTTTATACGTAAAAGATTGCGATGGTGATAGCTTTCAACAATTTAAAAATGTTTAGTATGAGGTTATGTATCATCTATTTGGGTATTGTATATTTAATTTAAAATAAAACAATAACTTAGTATATACCATTTTTATATTTAATGCCGACGTTTCGCTAAAGCCGTAGTTTCTTCAGGGCAGTAAATAATACTCTACTAAAATCAGCAAGTAGGTAATATGTTTTCATATCTGCTTTATATGACCAAATATATTTAATTTATTTGAAATTAACAGGTGTTTCTTAGTTTGTGTGTCCATAACCTACATGTTATTTAGAGGTTATTTTTTTTAACAAAAACGACATAAAATTATTATCTTCGTATTAAACACAGACACACTGTCAATATTATTAATGGGAATTAGTACCAACCGGCTAAACTAAATATCTTATTAGTAATTTTATTGTTGTGAGATGCCTACATATTTGAAATTCGTGGAAAATGGAATAACACTAATGTTGCCATCAAACAAAAAGGAATTTGCCAATTTGCCATTGCCAGGAAATAAAAACGGTGATTGAATTATTGTTGCAGTACTTACTTACTAATGTTGCGTTATTTAAACATGTTATTTAGAGATTGTTTTTGATCAAAAATGTCATATAATTATAATTATTTTCATATTATTAAACATACATAAATATTTTTAATGGAAATTTTTACCAATGGGCTAAACTAAGTAGCTTAACAATAATTGTTATGTTGTGAAATGCATACCAAAAAACAACAAATAAAATTACAACAAACAATAAGCGTTGCCATACATGATGCACCATAATAATTTTCGACTTCCTACCCCCCCCCCCCCCCCCCCCCCCCCCTCACAGACAAAAATCCTGCCCCTGACCGTAGCTATTGCTCCCGAACTCCGAGCAAAAAATCGATTAATCATTCGATTATTGTGATGTCTCGATTAAAAAAAATCGATTATATAAAAGTTTCGATCATTCCCATCGCTAGTCCCCACCATGCAATATGGTTTAAAACATTATTGCAGATCTAACTATGATCTTCTCTGAACTAAATCTAAATCCAAAAAACTAATGGTTAAAAAAAATCAAAAAAAGGTCAAAGATAATTTCAGTAAGATGTACAATAATGTTTTAAGTTTGTTAGTTGCTAGTCCCCACCATGCAAGATGGTTTAAAACAGTATTGCAGATCTTACTATGAGTTTATCTGAACTAAAACTAAATCCGAACACCTAGTGATTAAAAAAAAACGAAAAAAAGTTCAAAGATAATTTCAGTGAGATGTACAATAATGTTTTAAGTTTGTTAGTTGTTAGTCCCCACCATGCAAGATGGTTTAAAACAGTATTGCAGATCTAACTATGAGTTTATCTGAACTAAAACTAAATCCGAACACCTAGTGATTTAAAAAAAACGAAAAAAAGTTCAAAGATAATTTTAGTAAGATGTACAATAATGTTTTAAGTTTGTTAGTTGTTAGTCCCCACCATGCAAGATGGTTTAAAACAGTATTGCAGATCTAACTATGAGTTTATCTGAACTAAAACTAAATCCGAACACCTAGTGATTAAAAAAAAACAAAAAAAAAGTTCAAAGATAATTTCAGTGAGATGTACAATAATGTTTTAAGTTTGTTAGTTGTTAGTCCCCACCATGCAATATGGTTTAAAACAGTATTGCAGATCTAACTATGATCTTCTCTGAACTAAATCTAAATCCAAAAAACTAATGGTTAAAAAAAATCGAAAAAAGTTCAAAGATAATTTTAGTAAGATGTACAATAATGTTTTAAGTTTGTTAGTTGTTAGTCCCCACCATGCAAGATGGTTTAAAACAGTATTTTAGATCTAACTATGAGTTTATCTGAACTAAAATTAAATCCGAACACCTAGTGATTAAAAAAGAACGAAAAAAAGTTCAAAGATAATTTCAGTGAGATGTACAATAATGTTTTAAGTTTGTTAGTTGTTAGTCCCCACCATGCAAGATGGTTTAAAACAGTATTGCAGATCTAACTATGATCTTATCTGAACTAAATCTAAATCCGAAAAACTAATGGTTAAAAAAAATCGAAAAAAGTTCAAAGATAATTTCAGTAAGATGTACAATAATGTTTTAAGTTTGTTAGTTGTTAGTTCCCACCATGCAAGATGGTTTAAAACAGTATTGCAGATCTAACTATGAGTTTATCTGAACTAAAACTAAATCCAAACACCTAGTGATTAAAAAAAAACAAAAAAAAGTTCAAAGATAATTTCAGTGAGATGTACAATAATGTTTTAAGTTTGTGAGTTGTTAGTCCCCACCATGCAATATGGTTTAAAACATTATTGCAGATCTAACTATGATCTTCTCTGAACTAAATCTAAATCCAAAAAACTAATGGTTAAAAAAAATCGAAAAAAGTTCAAAGATAATTTCAGTAAGATGTACAATAATGTTTTAAGTTTGTTAGTTGTTAATCCCTACCATGCAAAATGGTTTAAAACAGTATTGTAGATCTAAGAACTCATCTTAAAATTAAACCGAACCACGAGTGGTTGCCTGCCGGAAACTTAAAACTAAATCAAAATTAATCCTGAAAACACAATGTTGCTGACCTTAAATATAACTTAAAATTAACTTAAAACTATATTAAAAATAAACTGGTTCTTCAGGCCCAGAGCGTCGCTCCACGATGTATCCTGTGAAAAGCAAAATACAATGTTAAAATAAATCTTAAAGACAAAAAAAATTATTAATGGTTCTCAATACTAGTACATAACTGAACTCTAATAAAATTTTGCACATTTTAGTCAGATACCCCTTTGCCACATATCATTACATATATATTGCATATTCTAGTCAGATACCCTTTGCCACATATCACTACCGATATATTGCACATTCTAGTCAGATACCCTTTGCCACATATCACTACCGATATATTGCACATTCTAGTCAGGTACCCTTTGCCACATATCACTACCGATATATTGCACATTCTAGTTAGGTACCCGTTTTGCCACATATCACTACCGATATATGGCACATTCTAGTTAGGTACCCCTTTGCCACATATCACTACCGATATATTGCACATTCTAGTCAGGTACCCTTCGCCACATATCACTACCGATATATTGCACATTCTAGTTAGGTACCCTTTTTGCCACATATCACTACCGATATATTGCACATTCTAGTCAAGTACCCCTTTGCCACATATCACTACCGATATATTGCACAATCTAGTTAGGTACCCCTTTGCCACATATCACTTCCGATATATTGCACATTCTAGTTAGGTACCCCTTTGCCACATATCACTACCTATGTATTGGAACAATGTGTTACCGGTTTCAGCCTATTACGGCTAGACTGGTACGATTTTTTAAACTATGACATGTACATATAATTAAGAATTGTGCAGTAAATTGTACATAGGAGTATAATCAACCCGGCATGCGGCGTTGCGCATATAAACTTTATTAAATTGTTAAGGAATTTTTTGGAGACTCATCATTAAGAATTGAAATTTGCTTAACCACTGGAGCGACAGAGCAATTCAATTATTTTTTCTCGGATTGCTAAAGGAAACTTTTCCGCCCTCATTAAAAAAATCATACCTCCGAATTTGAATATGGAGACAAACAAACTGATTATCGTTCTATGTAGCCAATGAATTCATCTTTTGTCTATTATCACAAATTTTTAGGATTTATAAATAAATATAATTAAATCTTTAACATTAAAACATTTTAAAGAATCTTGAGAATATTTATTTTGTTATATTTTGAATGTACAATATATTGTATAATCATTTTAATTAAAAAAAAATTTTTGGAAAATTTGCCATATTTTGGCAACAAAGCAATCCGAGGTTTTGGAAATAGTGCCATAATGTGGCAAAAAGCGCTCGAGTGGTTATAAGGGGATTAGCTACATAGATAGGTATCGTTTCAACAAAATTATATATTAAATCCTCTTAGAAGAAAAAGGGAGAAAACATAAAATGTTATAAAAATCTAAAGAAATAAAATAACATGTCTTTGATAATAAATTATTTTCGGATTAACATTTCGGATAGCGTTGCAGTGTCCATCATCAGAGCAGATGTGTGACTGTTGGACACTAACGCTGTCCGAAACGTAGGCTAAGGGTAGCGCAACACGGAATGACATCCCAAAAACTAATAACGAAAATAAGAGTTACAAAAGGTACTTAGTCCTACCTTGAATACTTTGGGCATCTGATAGGGGAACATGGCAGAGGAGGTACCCCATAGCTACGATAGGGTGGCTGACATTCTCCACATCCTCGTATCTGGGAAAATAAAATATCTTATTAGTCAATTATCATAAGGTTTGTAGATGTGTGGTCCAAACCAAAGGTAATAGGTACCTACATAGGCACCTGACTGAAAAATGATATTGAGACCAATAATCTCAACCGAGAAGTAAGTTATTTAGTTGGCAATTTAGATTATTGTAATACCTACTATATTAACAACATATTTAACGTTATTTTTTTGTTTGTTTACATTTTGTTTGAAGGATTAAACTTCAAACATCTTCCTTCTTACGTAATCTCTTTCCGAGTAGCCATCAATGCTACCACAGTATCTGCATGAAGACGATTTCTGTTTTCGATTACTGATCTGCAGATAGCATCAAATATAACATAAAATAATAATAGGATCCGAGTTCAATGCATTTGCTTTCAAAGCAAACATACACACACATACCTGCTTTACATAGTTCTACAATTAATATTCGAAACAAACAATTGGATAATCGTCATAACTTTTGTTTAAAGAATTTAAATTCATAAATCTAAATGCTATAGGTACTGCTATCATGCAAAATTACAGATTTATAAAAGTAAGTAATCTAAAGTAAGAATGAGACCAATATGTTTATGATATAATATTATATAATAACGAGGGTACAAACAAAATAAATTAATAGTTTCATACTCCGCCTACTGGTTAATACGGAATATATTTTATTCAAACAGTTAGATTTTGCTTTATTATTACGAAAATTGAGTATTTATGTCGGGGGAGACGAAAAAACATGCATTTTATATTTCAATTTTATAAGATTATTTCACTTCCGCGATGTATTTGACAGCCACGTTTGGCCAAGTGAAACGGGACTTATACAACTTCAATTACTACAATATACAACTATTTACGTGCACAAAATAGGTTATTAGGTTCTTAGACTGGGTAACCTAAGTAATTCGTGCGTATTTAGATTGAAAAAAATCGCAAATATCAAATCCAAAAAAATGGCGGCAAAGGAAATATTCCGCTCCGCATTATCCGTGCGTATCCGTGTATCGAAATTCGTATTCCGTATTATCCGGTAAGCGGAGTAGTAAACATTTACCCAAAATAAGTAGGAAATATAAGTCGATAAAGTAATTATTATTATGGATAAACATGAAAAGATTGTTGTACAGTTTCAGTTTGTTTAAATTCAGCGACTTTTATCAGTTAGCTTAATTAGTATAGTGGTGTCTTGTAAAATATTTAATTATCATTGAAACCGTGAAAATATTCACTGACACGTCTTTGAAATATTTTTAAACTGTCGCACAATGTTATAACTCGCTTTTTATAACCTTTTCAGCAAATCTTTAAACAGAAAAAAACTACGATTTATGCTTATTTACGGTTCGTCTGACAGATTGTGGCACCGAACTTTATGTTTGTTGTTGTTTTTAAATTTGAAGTAGAGAGACATTGAGAACCGGGGTTGCCGATGCGTATGTTCCAAAATACCCGCAATAAATGTTCAAAATCCCTAAAATGGGGAAAACGAAATAAACCCAATTTTTGCTTCCCGTACCCCAGGGATACGCGTACCACAGGTTGAAAACCGATGCGTTATGCCAATAAATAAATTGTATTGCTGGCAGAAAAAAAAGGAAACAAAAAAATAAGGTAAGCAATATAATCACACGGACAGTGTGCCAGGTATGGCTAGGAAAAAAAAGAACTGAAAAAGACAAGTAACGAGACAAATAAAGAGTTATTTCAAGAAAAGGAGATAAAATAAAATAGTATTTTAGTGTTAAACCATATTAAATATATAAGGTTATATAAAATAATTATGTAGGTAATGTTTTTTGATTGAAATTGATTTTTCAGAATAACTAGAAGAAAATTTCATAATGTTATTTAAACCCTTGAGGTGATTTCTCACAAAGACAGCGCTCCACTATTATTATTATTATCCAATTATTATTATTGTTATTAATTATTTGTAAGTACCGGACTGTTTATGCTTCCCGGTGTTATTTTAAAATTTAAAACTCAGACACGTGTAAATAATATTAGATTTATGGTGAGCATTCGAATATTGCTTTCCTCATTATCTCAAAACTTAGTATTTGGAGATGTCAGACTAATCAACTGGACGATTTATGTACGTATTACGCATTTCTCTGAAATTGGATGACATTATATTTGAAAATTTACAGCCTCCATTTATGTCATTAACAATGCAATTAATAAGGAAAATTAAAAAAATACTAAATAATAATAAATACGATATTCCCCTAAAATGAATATTTCATAATACTTTGTAATAATTCGTTACATCACGTGGCGCAAGATTCGGAAAAAAACATGGCCAAAAATGTTTTAAGATCATTTTATAAATAATTTATTTTCTCACATTACACAATAAAACCATAACCGAAAGGGGGTTCGTAAGTAGGAGATTTGGAATTTTAAAGCAGTTTTTATAGGCCTGATACTTTATGTTTTTCTGGGATTATAAAAAAAGCAATCGTTTATTGCAACGAAAAACACACGATTTTGAATTACTTAGTTGTAGTAGTATCTTAAATAAAATAATAAATTTTTGGTTTGATAAGTCCCAATTACAAAATTCGTAGAAAACTCACATTGCGTTGTAGTATCTATTGTATATCTACGTTTAGTCGAATTTATCACTTGAAAACTTGAAAAATTGTAATTCATTAACCTTTATCGCAATCGGTTAAAATTATAGGACGAAAGTCCATAAAATAAGTAACAAATTAGTTTCAACTCAGTAACAAAAGTGGAAAACAAATTAAATTTATGTTTAAAACATCTTGACATGTATATTTCACAAGTAAAATATCGTGCTAGAAGAGTTTATAGTTAGTTTGCGCATAAATGCATGCACGTGTGTCAGTAGCACACAGACATTTTTTAAACACGTTTATTAGTAAGGGTATTGACTATTATACAACTATGTAGCAATTATTGACGATTATATGACTGTAGCAAGCTACTAATGAGCATGCTACTAATGAGCATGTCTGTCAGTACTATAACACACGCCACTAGAGGTAGCATTTGCTTACTAGTAGCAAAAGAGCATGCCACTAAAGAGCGAGTCTGTAAGCCATTGTCTAATCGGGTAAAATAAATTTAAGAAAACACGATGGTGGATTGCACAACAATTAATGAATTAACAAAAGAAAAAGTTTTATTTTAAAAATTTAAGGCGGAATAGTTTAATATCCCGAAATTTGATCTTCGAATGATTAATATTATGAAGTTCGCGATTCTTCGGCACAAACTGCAATTTCTATAGAAAATCACTGATAAAAATATATATTTATTGAAGTGATACTGTTAATTAACTAATAGATAATTAAAACCAAAATCCATTTCTCAACATAGCGCAGTTGTAATGCACTAGACTAATTAATAATTATCAATGACTCACTTGCACGATGAGACCCTCTGACTTGTTCCGAGCGCCGCCCAACAGCAAATGAAGCCCGCGGCTAGGGCGGCGAATTACGTAGGCTACTACTCCCACCACCGCCTATCGTTTTGTTATGTTGTCGAAGGGTTAAACAGATGATTATGTTGGCAGTCTTGTCAATAATGTTTATGTTTCTGAAGTTTGTACGGTGGGAATTTGAAATGTCAAAACAATAACAGACAATCATCAATAACTTTATTCGAAATGTTTGGTGGCGGGATGGTGGCGGTTAGATAACAATCAATTGAACGAAAACTTCATGTATCTTTGAATATCTTAATGTAGCTGCCTACATATCTTGTTATTAGACAGGTATATTGAGATATTTTATTGATGTAATTTAAATTTTCTAATATTACTATGTGATCTATTCTAATGTTTTCCATAACTATAAATGTATTTACAAATATTTCCTTATATTTCAGATTAAGAATGTTTAATTGGTAGAACATACAGACAAGCTGCCATATGATAGCTATGTGGGACTACCCTAAATTTGTACAAATGTTTTATCAAGTAAATAAATTTAAAAAAAAATCAAAAACATCTGTTGATTGAGCTGGTTAAGAAGTGAGAGGGAAGTTTTCGGCGGCGTTCACCTTCATTGATTCCCAACGTAGGTGGATGATTACTGAGATATGCCAGGAATTGTATGTCAGTGGCAAATATGGATTTAAAACACTAGAAAAAGGTTAGTATTTATGCATTTCCATTAATTTGGGTATATCGTACATTAAAATGTCTACTTGTTACCCTAATACATCGTTCAGATGAGGCTCCGCCTTTGACGAATGCTATTCAACAAAACAAATGTGATGTTCACATACAATAAATAGTTCCCGGGGCGGCGGTATCCACTCTCGCCTCCCAATTTGGATATTAACTCAGTGCTAAAACAGCACAGTACATTTTTGCCAAATACCTAAATATGTAAGTACTGTAATATTATATTAAAATAGAACATAAATTTTGACTACCAGAAGCAAAACAGTTATTTTCTCAACACTGAATGTATTCATGCATCTACAATTGTTTATCACGAAGAGCCGTGAGGAATTGATAATCTCTTTATCATTCTTAGAAGAGATATTTGATTCCTATGACTGGGGTGTCTGTTTTCAACTAAATTTAAAACTAGTAAAAACTAGTACCTACATACTTATTTAGCAGTACTAGCTTTCTTCCAGTTTAATTTATTTTTAACTTCTTGATCAATTGAAAAATACATAATATAGTTATTATCTTTATTTGATGTGTCTGTGGTGAGTAACCGGCCTAGCCGAGACTCATTCTCACCACTAAATGAGGTTATCCACCATCTCAACCATAAAGGGCAACAATGTATTGTTTGATCACACTTTTATTACTTTGTTTATGTAAAATTTTCCATACGTAATCCAAAAATATGCAATGTAGCTACATTCTGTGCAAGTAAATATGTAGTTAAGTACTAAAGTGGAAAGTCTGTAATTTATGTTTGTTTTCTCCCAGAAAAATCCCAGACTAGCATCTGAGCGACAGGCAACAGTTTAATGTAAATTGTATGGATATATCTTTTATGTACAATTGCGCGAATCAGTGGCGAAACTATGCCATCGGGGGCCCGTGGCAAATTCATTGGATGGGCCCCCCCCAGTAAAAATCACAGTCGCGTTGTAATTGGTTTTTTATAAATAACTTAGGAAGTTACCCAACAATATTACTAATATTGTGTGCATTTTTGTTAAATATCTAAAAAAAATATGTTTTCAAAAGCATAGGTATTTACCTATGTAGGTATAATGAAATAATAATTTATTCTTTACAAGTTATTTAATAATAAAATTCTTTTCTCCGAGCTTTCTGTTCCGCAAAAGTATCAATAACGTAATCAAAGTTTAATGATCGTGCCATTGAATTTTCAATATACAGAATAGTCAAGTTACGTATTCCGTCTTGTCCCATTGAGTTTCTTAAATATGTTTTTATTGATTTTAATTTCGAAAACGACCTTTCGGCACTAGCTGTATTCACAGGAATTGTAACAAATAACATTAATGCAGTACATACTTCATGAAAGCTGCACAACATAAAATGATTCTTTATTATTGATAAATCAGCAAGTTCTCTAAAATACGAAGCCTTTTCTATTTCGTCTCTGAAAGTGGACCGAAAACTGAGAATTTCCCTGGCAAATGATTCAGATATATATTTTGTTATATATATATATAGCAAAACACCGAAATTGGAAACAATTTCATTCATTGGAAGGAAACGCGATTTCAGTTGATTAATAATGATGCCCAATACCCGATAAAATATGTTCACTTTAAACAATGGCTCTTGGAGACGCTCATCTTCGCAAAGTTCGTCAAAATGGCGTTTCACCTTCCTCTGACGGGCTTTAGAAAATTCAGGTTTGATGGACCACTTTTCTGCTACACTACTTGCTTCCTTTTTTAAATTTTCAAATTCATATCGATACCTTTACAATTCTTCCAGACAAATTTTTAAACGTTGCATTTGAAAGATAGATGGCTTTGGACTGAAGTGCTTTAGAGGTTGCATCGATAGCAGCCAACTACCGCGACATAAAATTCAGCAACCAATGGATGCGTTCTAAAAGTAAACGACATCCTTTTCTTATGAATCCGTTTAAATCTTAATAATTTATTTAAATTTGTATATGGTCCTTGGTTGTATCTGCTTTAGCTGTTTTTACGTACTTATAAAAAATTTATAATTTTTACTAATTTTTGTTAAAAGTGTTAGGTTACTTCTGAACTCGCGGCCCCGCAGCGGCCGGGGCCCCGGACCCCGCGGGGCCCGTGGCATTTTGCCAGCCCTGCCACCCTATAGTTTCGCCACTGGCGCGAATTCTTTTATTTCAGATTGTGATCTGGAACAAGATGACGACAATCAAAAATGCGATAGATATGTTGAACGGAATAATCGGAGAGAACCCCACCTCTGGGTAAATCCAAGAGTCGGAACCAGGCCAGCCAAGAACCCCAACTCAGTCTCCGCCATCTTCAAGATCCACTAAGACAGCAATAAGCACTCCTCGACTGGAAACTTGTGGAAATCAAGGTACACTCTTTTACTTCCTTGCGAACTCTTCACCAATAATCCTATAGTATTAAATCTCTGCAGAATAATACATAGCAACCATCATCACGTAAATCTGAAATCAACCTTTTTGAGTTCCACACACTTCGACGCCTAGGGAAAAAGTGGGAAAAAACGAGGGAAAAGGGGAGAAGGGGGTAAAAATGTGGGGAAAGTAGGGAAACATGTGGTTAAATGGAAAAGTAGGGTAAAATGTGGGGAAAGGGAAAGGTTGGGAAAAATGTAAGAAAGGGAAAGATTTGATAAAATGTTAGGAAAAGGTAAAAGGCAAGGGGGAAGGAAGGTAGGGGGGAAACCTGCGCCCTGAGAAGGGCGATCGACAATTGCAATATGCTTTTCAGGAAGGTGAGCAGGTCGGCCGAAATGAGAAGTCCAGTGTAGTGGTGAAGTCGATCAGAGGAGGTAGAGCAGAGCAGGGAGAGATGTTCCGGTGAAGGCGGTGTCTGGATCTCTGCCGAAGTACGGCTTTTAGGGGTCTATTTAAAGGGCCTACTGGCGGGCTTGAGCCCTTGCCAGTCCTTTGTGTCGGCCCGATTCTAAGAACTAAGATGAAATTCTTAGAATTGGACCGACTAGAAAGTTAGGATGCACCGGCGTTCAGTGCGCCGGGCATAACGCCGCACCGTTTCTCCCTGCCTCACACCCTACGCTCCTTGATGTTTTTATTAGAAGATACATTATGAGTTTGCACAATTGATTAGATTTGAGTTGCACAAATTGATTTTGTGCAACTCACTTTACATGATATATGAAATTTGTGCAGAGTTACTTTGCATGATTTGGTTTCATGCAAAGTTGCTCTGCACAATTTAATTGAACATATAATAAATTGATTTGGTATTTAGATATAGTTTTATGCAAAAAATGGCTTTACATAATTCGGGATTTGCGCAAAAGCCTTCTTTTTTATCTCTGTACGGACTGCTTGACCCCGTGATACAACTTATTACATATTAATTCATTATTCACAAAACACGTCCGGTACAACATTATTTCCTCTTCCATATTATATGCCAAAAACACATAGTGCGCCTGGTGAGGAAATAAACTTATGATTTTGTGTGTAACTCGACAAAGCTGATTACTTGACTTACCTACTTGTGGTAATTACCGGGGCAATTTATATCGGTATTGAGGTGGCAATATGTTTGTTCATATTTTAAAAATACCAAAAGAAAGTTTTCGCTGGGAATGCCCTTTGGAATTATTTAGGAATTTCAAACATTACATCAAAAGTAGCGTTTTAAAAACAATTTGGGAGGCGGGAATTGGTACCGCCGCCCCGGGAACCGTTTATTGGATAACTAACACCTCTGCCATAGGTCACCCCAAGTGGTTCGCTACATTTGGTGACTTAGCAGGGGTGCCCGGGTTAATGGGGTGAGGTATGTCTGTAGCGTTTAGAAACTATTAAAATTATGTCACCGCTCGTATGAACTGTACTGGAGCTCTCAACTTGAACCTACCTTCTATGGCTTTAATTCCGAGAGAGTTGGGCGAAAGGGAAGACGTGTCAACGCAGAACGGAACTATCATGGGACTGTGTCGCCTTTACACGTGAGCCAATCGAAACCATATATTTAGTTTCTCATTATATTTCGAAAAGGTTTACATTTCACTAATAAATTTGTTCTCTCTTTTTATTGTTAAGGGAGAGCTGGCGCCCTCGATATAATTATAACATGATTACATTTTGAAACGTAGTTGTTCTCCTACCTTCTACCTTACAAACCGTGTGGCACTTAATAATAAATTTTGACATTCCGTTCATCACTATTTGGATGTAGCATCAATCCAAACATGCCCTGATATTAATTTTGCTATTTAGAGTTTTTTTGCTAATTTAAATTCTATAGATTCAATCCTGGTAATGTTTTATCGCTTAGACCGGTCTGTTCGTTCCTCGGCTGGCTAAGTCCTCCATCACAACACAATCAACATCTTCCGCTTAGTGTGGTGGTAGAAGGAGATTGTCAATTGTTGTCAGGTTATTTGTAACATATTCGTAGCACAACATCTTTTATTCTTTTAACCTAAAATTACTGTCAAACACAGAATTACCATAATACTATTTGGATGACTATGTGATAGCGCCGTTTTTGTAAAAAATCACCTCAATACCATGTTTATATAAGTACACATATTTCAGAAATCGACATAAAAATACTGCTATGTCTAAGTATTGGCGGCGGATGATCTGAACACACTCAACCCCTGATTCCTACTCACCCCTCATACATTTTTCCTTCCCAGAACTTCCTCTCCTTCCTTTCCTTAAAAATACCGCCACACAGCATCCCCAAAGATGACACAGGCCCTTAGGGAAATTATTTATTATGCTGGTGTACACTTTCAGGTGTCAATTTTTGGCTGTATTTACACGCCTTATTTCAATCACAGTAGTCATATTTATTGCAGCATTTTTTTTTTGTAATTTTTCAAATCACAAATATTAGATTATTTTTAAAGGTTCTAGAGACCTACATATATTTAAACACAATGTCTAGAAGAAAAAGGAATTCAGAGAATCAACATCATGTCTGTTCTCAAGAAAAAAACAGCTGCACTAGAACACAATCAGGTGATTATAATTATGGGTGATTTATTTTCAGTGTCAAACTAACGCCCATCGTTCACGTTGCTACTTACAAGCGACGCTACCGCTACCTTTCATACTATTTCGCTAGCGTAGCGCCTAGCGGCGTTTTCAAACACTAATGAGAGTATGGAAAATACAGACGAGTGGCAATCGCGTCGCTTGAACTTGTAGCTCCATGGAAAAACGGCGTTAAATCTTATATTGCTTTGTCTTATCAAAGTTTATAAAGTATTTTATCTCAAATATAAAGAGACATCATTTCTTATTTCTAGGTTTTCACATTCTTGCGTTCGACATTGTGATTTGAATTTGGTGCGTAATAATTTGTAAGCAACTGTATAATTTTATTTTATGACATATCCAAGTGAAATGTAATATTTATATAAGACTGTGAAGAATACAAGGAGAGGGGTTTTAAGGAGATATTTATTTCTAGTGAAATCATTCAGAATTAACTCTACACAGGAGAAATTTTCGTGTGCTGAGAAAATTAAATAATATGAAGTGTTATAATATGTATTATTTTTATCAAATGCAGTGAATTCAATTTTGTGAATTGTATCGAATTTTAAATAAATAAGTGTACTGGTTTACACAAATTTTTTCCCAATCAATTGCTAAACTAAATGTAATGGTTTACTTTTTTACACAAATTTTTTCCCAATCAATTACTAAACGGATAAATCATAAAATAAGTTTTTGAACGATTACAGTGAAACCCTCTTAAGAAGTTCTATCTTCAGATATTTTCCTGCTTAAAGACCAAATGGCCTAATTTTTCTCACTTATAAGGTTTTCCCGCTTAAGAAGTTTTTTTTTCCGGTCCCTTGAAAAACTTCTTAAGAGGGTTTCACTGTATCTACAAAAGTATGTGTAATGAATAATGTGTGTACAATTTATTTATCAGGGATCACCCTATATTTCAGAATGTACGAGCTGATACAGAACCAGCAAGGGGCGAAGAGTTGCCAGTAGACCCTCACTGATGAACATCCTCAACCGTCCGCTAAGGGCCACGATGGACCAAGACCTTCGCTGGATACATTGCTACTCAAGACACAACCTACAACTAACTTTTCTAACCTGCCTCAAGATTTTATTGCTTTAACCTCTGGAGTGATTTTTGGCTTATATATGCACCATTTTAAATGTCTACGATTGCTTTCCGGATAAAAAAGCCAATTATCTCTTTACAATAAAATATATAAATTTGTTTTAGACCACTTTAATTTTAATTACACTCTACCGGTTTCGGAAGAACCCTTCCTTCGTCAGGAGAATATTAAAACTAACCTATGATACAAAATATTGATAGATATATACCAAACATTTAGGTGCTGGAGTGGGAGGTCAAAGGGGGAGGGGGGTAGTTGCGGGAAATCCAGCAATAACAGAGCGGTTTATTGGAAACATATCTAGGATGGGACTAAACGATAAATTAATTTGGTTATTTAATTAATTATAATTAATTTAATTAGTTATTTTTTAATTTCAAGTGCTTCCAGGTTATCTAACTTTTTGCTTTTATTATTACGGTGAAGAATTTTAACCCCTGTGTCCTTATTAAAAGTATGATTGGTGGAAATAAGATTTAAACATCTTAAATGTTCCGTGATTCTAATATTTACATTTCTGGTTGTCTTTCCTATGTAGAATGATGGACAATCATTGCAACATAATTGGTAAATGCCTGAGTGGCTTAATTTATGATCTCTATCTTTAGTGTTTTTTAATAATTTACCTAAGTTGTTGTCAGTATAGAACGCGGGTTTAATACAAGGAGGCATTTTTTTTGTACTAAGTGAAGAAAAATTAGATATATATAAGATCCTACGCCATTGAAAGGGATTTGTGATTTTATTATTAGTTTCAGGTTTACCAAATAAAAATTTATTATTTGAAATGAGCTTAAGTTTTTTATTTAGGATTTTATCAATTAAGTGTGAGGAATAACCATTATTCAGAGCAATTTGTTTAATTTTAGATAGTTCAATTGTGAAATTAACAGATGAAAGGGGAATTTTTACTAACCGGTGTACCATTGAATGATAGGCAGAATGTTTATGGGTTACCGGATGGTTTGATGTGTTATGTATAGTTATATCCGTGAATGTCGATTTACGGTAAATATTAAACGGCAATTGACTACAGCGGCAATTGACTAAATTCCTTCATCTTATAAATTCATTTCACAAAAATATCCAATTCACGTTGGAGGTAGGCAGAAATTCTACGATTAATTTTTTAGATTTAACTCTAACTTCAGTAAATAATAGTATTGAATTTAATATTTACCGTAAATCGACATTCACGGATATCAACGAATTTGGTATTTTTAAATTGACTTTATGCCACCCACATAAAAACTACACAAGTCATTTCGGTCGACGCCCAGCCACAGTGACGAACGGTCATTCCTTGGCTCCATGTCGCTCTGTTCCGTAAACCTCATTTAAATTTACTTTAAATTTCCCAGTTATATTATATGTAGTTGTTTGAAAATACCTGTTACCTACTTTATGATTTAGTTTATTTATATAATTATACTCATACTCCAAAAACAATGGTATAATTCCGTTACCAAATATTGTTTATTGCAGTAGAACAAAAAATCGTGGTCTCTAATTTGAAAACCAATTGTAAATCTGGCACGCTAAAGATCTTATGAAAAATGTATTCATACTTACATTTATAGTAGGTATATCGGGTTATATTCTTTATTTTTATTGAAAAGTGCCCTAACTTTTCCAAGTGACCAGTGACTACTGTGGTAGCTAGGACACTCGTTTTTTTTTTTAAGAGAGAATCGCCAGTAGCCCTATACTCTCTGAGCTAGTGATAAAAAATCGATAAAAAAGTAAAAAGGTAAGTTCAGTACAATGTACAATATTTTAAGTTTGTTAGTTGTTAGTCCCCACCATGCAAGATGGTTAAAAACAGTATTGCAGATCCAACTTTGAGTTTATCTGAACTAAAACTAAATCCGAACACCTAGTGATTAATAAAAACGAAAAAAAGTTCAAAGATAATTTCAGTAAGATGTACAATAATGTTTTAAGTTTGTTAGTTGTTAGTCCCCCCATGCAAGATGGTTTAAAACAGTATTGCAGATCTAACTATGATCTTATCTGAACTAAAACTAAATTCCGAAAAAATAATGGTTAAAAAAAATCGAAAAAAGTTCAAAGATAATTTCAGTAAGATGTACAATGATGTTTTAAGTTAGTTAGTTGTTAGTCCCCTCCATGCAAGATGGTTTAAAACAGTATTGCAGATCTAACTATGAGTTTATCTGAACTAAAACTAAATCCGAAAAACTAATGGTTAAAAAAATCGAAAAAAGTTCAAAGATAATTTCAGTAAGATGTACAATAATGTTTTAAGTTTGTTAGTTGTTAGTCCCCACCATGCAAGATGGTTTAAAACAGTATTGCAGATCTAACTATGAGTTTATCTGAACTAAAACTAAATCCAAACACCTAGTGATTAAAAAAAAACGAAAAAAAGTTCAAAGATAATTTCAGTAAGATGTACAATAATGTTTTAAGTTTGTTAGTTGTTAGTCCCTACCATGCAAGATGGTTTAAAACAGTATTGCAGATCTAACTATGAGTTTATCTGAACTAAAACTGAATCCGAAAAACTAATGGTGAAAAAAAATCGAAAAAAGTTCAAAGATAATTTCAGTACAATGTACAATAATGTTTTAAGTTTGTTAGTTGTTAGTCCCCACCATGCAAGATGGTTTAAAACAGTATTGCAGATCTAACTATGAGTTTATCTGAACTAAAACTAAATCCAAACACCTAGTGATTAAAAAAAAACGAAAAAAAGTTCAAAGATAATTTCAGTAAGATGTACAATAATGTTTTAAGTTTGTTAGTTGTTAGTCCCTACCATGCAAGATGGTTTAAAACAGTATTGCAGATCTAACTATGAGTTTATTTGAACTAAAACTAAATCCGAACAGCTAGTGATAAAAAAAAAACGAAAAAAAGTTCAAAGATAATTTCAGTAAGATGTACAATAATGTTTTAAGTTTGTTAGTTGTTAGTCCCCACCATGCAAGATGGTTTAAAACAGTATTGCAGATCCAACTACGAGTTTATCTGAACTAAAACTAAATCCGAACACCTAGTGATTAATAAAAACGAAAAAAAGTTCAAAGATAATTTCAGTAAGATGTACAATAATGTTTTAAGTTTGTTAGTTGTTAGTCCCCACCATGAAAGAAGGTTTAAAACAGTATTGCAGATCCAACTACGAGTTTATCTGAACTAAAACTAAATCCGAACACCTAGTGATTAATAAAAACGAAAAAAAGTTCAAGATAATTTCAGTAAGATGTACAATAATGTTTTAAGTTTGTTAGTTGTTAGTCCCCACCATGCAAGATGGTTTAAAACAGTATTGTAGATCTAACTATGAGTTTATCTGAACTAAAACTAAATCCGAACACCTAGTGATTAATAAAAACGAAAAAAAGTTCAAAGATAATTTCAGTAAGATGTACAATAATGTTTTAAGTTTGTTAGTTGTTAGTCCCTACCATGCAAGATGGTTTAAAACAGTATTGCAGATCTAACTATGAGTTTATCTGAACTAAAACTGAATCCGAAAAACTAATGGTGAAAAAAAATCGAAAAAAGTTCAAAGATAATTTCAGTACAATGTACAATAATGTTTTAAGTTTGTTAGTTGTTAGTCCCCACCATGCAAGATGGTTTAAAACAGTATTGCAGATCTAACTATGAGTTTATTTGAACTAAAACTAAATCCGAACAGCTAGTGATAAAAAAAAAACGAAAAAAAGTTCAAAGATAATTTCAGTAAGATGTACAATAATGTTTTAAGTTTGTTAGTTGTTAGTCCCCACCATGCAAGATGGTTTAAAACAGTATTGCAGATCTAACTATGATCTTATCTGAACTAAATCTAAATCCGAAAAACTAATGGTTAAAAAAAATCGAAAAAAGTTCAAAGATAATTTCAGTAAGATGTACAATAATGTTTTAAGTTTGTTAGTTGTTAGTCCCCACCATGCAAGATGGTTTAAAACAGTATTGCAGATCTAACTATGAGTTTATCTGAACTAAAACTAAATCCAAACACCTAGTGATTAAAAAAAAACAAAAAAAAGTTCAAAGATAATTTCAGTGAGATGTACAATAATGTTTTAAGTTTGTGAGTTGTTAGTCCCCACCATGCAATATGGTTTAAAACATTATTGCAGATCTAACTATGATCTTCTCTGAACTAAATATAAATCCAAAAAACTAATGGTTAAAAAAAATCGAAAAAAGTTCAAAGATAATTTCAGTAAGATGTACAATAATGTTTTAAGTTTGTAAGTTGTTAGTCCCCACCATGCAAGATGGTTTAAAACAGTATTGCAGATCTTACTATGAGTTTATCTGAACTAAAACTAAATCCGAACACCTAGTGATTAAAAAAAAAACGAAAAAAAGTTCAAAGATAATTTCAGTGAGATGTACAATAATGTTTTAAGTTTGTTAGTTGTTAGTCCCCACCATGCAAGATGGTTTAAAACAGTATTGCAGATCTAACTATGAGTTTATCTTAACTAAAACTAAATCCGAACACCTAGTGATTAAAAAAAAACGAAAAAAAGTTCAAAGATAATTTCAGTGAGATGTACAATAATGTTTTAAGTTTGTTAGTTGTTAGTCCCCACCATGCAAGATGGTTTAAAACAGTATTGCAGATCTAACTATGATCTTATCTGAACTAAAACTAAATCCGAAAAACTAATGATTAAAAAAAACCGAAAAAAAGTTCAAAGATAATTTCAGTGAGATGTACAATAATGTTTTAAGTTTGTTAGTTGTTAGTCCCCACCATGCAAGATGGTTTAAAACAGTATTGCAGATCTAACTATGATCTTATCTGAACTAAAACTAAATCCGAAAAACTAATGATTAAAAAAACCGAAAAAAAGTTCAAAGATAATTTCAGTGAGATGTACAATAATGTTTTAAGTTTGTTAGTTGTTAGTCCCCACCATGCAAGATGGTTTAAAACAGTATTGCAGATCTAACTATGAGTTTATCTGAACTAAAACTAAATCCGAACACCTAGTGATTAAAAAAAAACAAAAAAAAAGTTCAAAGATAATTTCAGTGAGATGTACAATAATGTTTTAAGTTTGTTAGTTGTTAGTCCCCACCATGCAAGATGGTTTAAAACAGTATTGCAGATCTAACTATGATCTTATCTGAACTAAAACTTAATCCGAAAAACTAATGATTAAAAAAAACCGAAAAAAAGTTCAAAGATAATTTCAGTGAGATGTACAATAATGTTTTAAGTTTGTTAGTTGTTAGTCCCCACCATGCAAGATGGTTTAAAACAGTATTGCAGATCTAACTATGAGTTTATCTGAACTAAAACTAAATCCGAACACCTAGTGATTAAAAAAAAAACGAAAAAAAGTTCAAAGATAATTTCAGTGAGATGTACAATAATGTTTTAAGTTTGTTAGTTGTTAGTCCCCACCATGCAAGATGGTTTAAAACAGTATTGCAGATCTAACTATGAGTTTATCTGAACTAAAACTAAATCCGAACACCTAGTGATTAAAAAAAAACAAAAAAAAAGTTCAAAGATAATTTCAGTGAGATGTACAATAATGTTTTAAGTTTGTTAGTTGTTAGTCCCCACCATGCAATATGGTTTAAAACAGTATTGCAGATCTAACTATGATCTTCTCTGAACTAAATCTAAATCCAAAAAACTAATGGTTAAAAAAAATCGAAAAAAGTTCAAAGATAATTTTAGTAAGATGTACAATAATGTTTTAAGTTTGTTAGTTGTTAGTCCCCACCATGCAAGATGGTTTAAAACAGTATTGCAGATCTTACTATGAGTTTATCTGAACTAAAACTAAATCCGAACACCTAGTGATTAAAAAAAAACGAAAAAAAGTTCAAAGATAATTTCAGTGAGATGTACAATAATGTTTTAAGTTTGTTAGTTGTTAGTCCCCACCATGCAAGATGGTTTAAAACAGTATTGCAGATCTAACTATGATCTTATCTGAACTAAAACTAAATCCGAAAAACTAATGATTAAAAAAAACCGAAAAAAAGTTCAAAGATAATTTCAGTGAGATGTACAATAATGTTTTAAGTTTGTTAGTTGTTAGTCCCCACCATGCAAGATGGTTTAAAACAGTATTGCAGATCTAACTATGAGTTTATCTGAACTAAAACTAAATCCGAACACCTAAGGGCCTTACTAATAAACGTGTTTTAAATTTTACACAAATGATAAACAACTGTTAATTTATGGTAAATGGTTGTTTAAAATTTAAAACACGATTACTACTAGAAGGTTATAACATAACCTTCTAGTAGTAATCGTGTTTTAAATTTTAAACAACCATTTACCATAAATTAACAGTTGTTTATCATTTGTGTAAAATTTAAAACACGTTTATTAGTAAGGCCCCTAGTGATTAAAATAAACCGAAAAAAAGTTCAAAGATAATTTCAGTAAGATGTACAATAATGTTTTAAGTTTGTTAGTTGTTAATCCCTACCATGCAAGATGGTTTAAAACAGTATTGCAGATCTAACTATGAGTTTATCTGAACTAAAACTAAATCCGAACACCTAGTGATTAAAAAAAAACAAAAAAAAAGTTCAAAGATAATTTCAGTGAGATGTACAATAATGTTTTAAGTTTGTTAGTTGTTAGTCCCCACCATGCAAGATGGTTTAAAACAGTATTTCAGATCTAACTATGAGTTTATCTGAACTAAAATTAAATCCGAACACCTAGTGATTAAAAAAGAACGAAAAAAAGTTCAAAGATAATTTCAGTGAGATGTACAATAATGTTTTAAGTTTGTTAGTTGTTAGTCCCCACCATGCAAGATGGTTTAAAACAGTATTGCAGATCTAACTATGATCTTATCTGAACTAAAACTAAATCCGAAAAACTAATGATTAAAAAAAACCGAAAAAAGGTTCAAAGATAATTTCAGTGAGATGTACAATAATGTTTTAAGTTTGTTAGTTGTTAGTCCCCACCATGCAAGATGGTTTAAAACAGTATTGCAGATCTAACTATGAGTTTATCTGAACTAAAACTAAATCCAAACACCTAGTGATTAAAAAAAAACAATAAAAAGTTCAAAGATAATTTCAGTGAGATGTACAATAATGTTTTAAGTTTGTGAGTTGTTAGTCCCCACCATGCAATATGGTTTAAAACATTATTGCAGATCTAACTATGATCTTCTCTGAACTAAATCTAAATCCAAAAAACTAATGGTTAAAAAAAATCGAAAAAAGTTCAAAGATAATTTCAGTAAGATGTACAATAATGTTTTAAGTTTGTTAGTTGTTAGTCCCCACCATGCAAGATGGTTTAAAACAGTATTGCAGATCTAACTATGAGTTTATCTGAACTAAAACTAAATCCGAACACCTAGTGATTAAAATAAACCGAAAAAAAGTTCAAAGATAATTTCAGTAAGATGTACAATAATGTTTTAAGTTTGTTAGTTGTTAATCCCTACCATGCAAGATGGTTTAAAACAGTATTGTAGATTTAAGAACTCATCTTAAAATTAAACCGAACCACGAGTGGTTGCCTGCCGGAAACTTAAAACTAAATCAAAATTAATCCTGAAAACACAATGTTGCTGACCTTAAATATAACTTAAAATTAACTTAAAACTATATTAAAAATAAACTGGTTCTTCAGGCCCAGAGCGTCGCTCCACGATGTATCCTGTGAAAAGCCAAATACAATGTTAAAATAAATCTTAAAGACAAAAAAAATTATTAATGGTTCTCAATACTAGTACATAACTGAACTCTAATAAAATTTTGCACATTTTAGTCAGATACCCCTTTGCCACATATCATTACATATATATTGCATATTCTAGTCAGATACCCTTTGCCACATATCACTACCGATATATTGCACATTCTAGTCAGATACCCTTTGCCACATATCACTACCGATATATTGCACATTCTAGTCAGGTACCCTTTGCCACATATCACTACCGATATATTGCACATTCTAGTTAGGTACCCGTTTTGCCACATATCACTACCGATATATGGCACATTCTAGTTAGGTACCCCTTTGCCACATATCACTACCGATATATTGCACATTCTAGTCAGGTACCCTTCGCCACATATCACTACCGATATATTGCACATTCTAGTTAGGTACCCTTTTTGCCACATATCACTACCGATATATTGCACATTCTAGTCAGGTACCCCTTTGCCACATATCACTACCGATATATTGCACAATCTAGTTAGGTACCCCTTTGCCACATATCACTTTCGATATATTGCACATTCTAGTTAGGTACCCCTTTGCCACATATCACTACCTATGTATTGGAACAATGTGTTACCGGTTTCAGCCTATTACGGCTAGACTGGTACGATTTTTAAAACTATGACATGTACATATAATTAAGAATTGTGCAGTAAATTGTACATAGGAGTATAATCAACCCGGCATGCGGCGTTGCGCATATAAACTTTATTAAATTGTTAAGGAATTTTTTGGAGACTCATCATTAAGAATTGAAATTTGCTTAACCACTGGAGCGACAGAGCAATTCAATTATTTTTTCTCGGATTGCTAAAGGAAACTTTTCCGCCCTCATTAAAAAAATCATACCTCCGAATTTGAATATGGAGACAAACAAACTGATTATCGTTCTATGTAGCCAATGAATTCATCTTTTGTCTATTATCACAAATTTTTAGGATTTATAAATAAATATAATTACTTAAATCTTTAACATTAAAACATTTTAAAGAATCTTGAGAATATTTATTTTGTTATATTTTGAATGTACAATATATTGTATAATCATTTTAATTAAAAAAAAATTTTTGGAAAATTTGCCATATTTTGGCAACAAAGCAATCCGAGGTTTTGGAAATAGTGCCATAATGTGGCAAAAAGCGCTCGAGTGGGTTATAAGGGGATTAGCTACATAGATAGGTATCGTTTCAACAAAATTATATATTAAATCCTCTTAGAAGAAAAAGGGAGAAAACATAAAATGTTATAAAAATCTAAAGAAATAAAATAACATGTCTTTGATAATAAATTATTTTCGGATTAACATTTCGGATAGCGTTGCAGTGTCCATCATCAGAGCAGATGTGTGACTGATGGACACTAACGCTGTCCGAAACGTAGGCTAAGGGTAGCGCAACACGGAATGACATCCCAAAAACTAATAACGAAAATAAGAGTTACAAAAGGTACTTAGTCCTACCTTGAATACTTTGGGCATCTGATAGGGGAACATGGCAGAGGAGGTACCCCATAGCTACGATAGGGTGGCTGACATTCTCCACATCCTCGTATCTGGGAAAATAAAATATCTTATTAGTCAATTATCATAAGGTTTGTAGATGTGTGGTCCAAACCAAAGGTAATAGGTACCTACATAGGCACCTGACTGAAAAATGATATTGAGACCAATAATCTCAACCGAGAAGTAAGTTATTTAGTTGGCAATTTAGATTATTGTAATACCTACTATATTAACAACATATTTAACGTTATTTTTTTGTTTGTTTACATTTTGTTTGAAGGATTAAACTTCAAACATCTTCCTTCTTACGTAATCTCTTTCCGAGTAGCCATCAATGCTACCACAGTATCTGCATGAAGACGATTTCTGTTTTCGATTACTGATCTGCAGATAGCATCAAATATAACATAAAATAATAATAGGATCCGAGTTCAATGCATTTGCTTTCAAAGCAAACATACACACACATACCTGCTTTACATAGTTCTACAATTAATATTCGAAACAAACAATTGGATAATCGTCATAACTTTTGTTTAAAGAATTTAAATTCATAAATCTAAATGCTATAGGTACTGCTATCATGCAAAATTACAGATTTATAAAAGTAAGTAATCTAAAGTAAGAATGAGACCAATATGTTTATGATATAATATTATATAATAACGAGGGTACAAACAAAATAAATTAATAGTTTCATACTCCGCCTACTGGTTAATACGGAATATATTTTATTCAAACAGTTAGATTTTGCTTTATTATTACGAAAATTGAGTATTTATGTCGGGGGAGACGAAAAAACATGCATTTTATATTTCAATTTTATAAGATTATTTCACTTCCGCGATGTATTTGACAGCCACGTTTGGCCAAGTGAAACGGGACTTATACAACTTCAATTACTACAATATACAACTATTTACGTGCACAAAATAGGTTATTAGGTTCTTAGACTGGGTAACCTAAGTAATTCGTGCGTATTTAGATTGAAAAAAATCGCAAATATCAAATCCAAAAAAATGGCGGCAAAGGAAATATTCCGCTCCGCATTATCCGTGCGTATCCGTGTATCGAAATTCGTATTCCGTATTATCCGGTAAGCGGAGTAGTAAACATTTACCCAAAATAAGTAGGAAATATAAGTCGATAAAGTAATTATTATTATGGATAAACATGAAAAGATTGTTGTACAGTTTCAGTTTGTTTAAATTCAGCGACTTTTATCAGTTAGCTTAATTAGTATAGTGGTGTCTTGTAAAATATTTAATTATCATTGAAACCGTGAAAATATTCACTGACACGTCTTTGAAATATTTTTAAACTGTCGCACAATGTTATAACTCGCTTTTTATAACCTTTTCAGCAAATCTTTAAACAGAAAAAAACTACGATTTATGCTTATTTACGGTTCGTCTGACAGATTGTGGCACCGAACTTTATACTTTATGTTTGTTGTTGTTTTTAAATTTGAAGTAGAGAGACATTGAGAACCGGGGTTGCCGATGCGTATGTTCCAAAATACCCGCAATAAATGTTCAAAATCCCTAAAATGGGGAAAACGAAATAAACCCAATTTTTGCTTCCCGTACCCCCAGGGATACGCGTACCACAGGTTGAAAACCGATGCGTTATGCCAATAAATAAATTGTATTGCTGGCAGAAAAAAAAGGAAACAAAAAAATAAGGTAAGCAATATAATCACACGGACAGTGTGCCAGGTATGGCTAGGAAAAAAAAGAACTGAAAAAGACAAGTAACGAGACAAATAAAGAGTTATTTCAAGAAAAGGAGATAAAATAAAATAGTATTTTAGTGTTAAACCATATTTAATTTTTTTTAAATATATAAGGTTATATAAAATAATTACGTAGGTAATGTTTTTTGATTGAAATTGATTTTTCAGAATAACTAGAAGAAAATTTCATAATGTTATTTAAACCCTTGAGGTGATTTCTCACAAAGACAGCGCTCCACTATTATTATTATTATCCAATTATTATTATTGTTATTAATTATTTGTAAGTACCGGACTGTTTATGCTTCCCGGTGTTATTTTAAAATTTAAAACTCAGACACGTGTAAATAATATTAGATTTATGGTGAGCATTCGAATATTGCTTTCCTCATTATCTCAAAACTTAGTATTTGGAGATGTCAGACTAATCAACTGGACGATTTATGTACGTATTACGCATTTCTCTGAAATTGGATGACATTATATTTGAAAATTTACAGCCTCCATTTATGTCATTAACAATGCAATTAATAAGGAAAATTAAAAAAATACTAAATAATAATAAATACGATATTCCCCTAAAATGAATATTTCATAATACTTTGTAATAATTCGTTACATCACGTGGCGCAAGATTCGGAAAAAAACATGGCCAAAAATGTTTTAAGATCATTTTATTAATAATTTATTTTCTCACATTACACAATAAAACCATAACCGAAAAGGGGTTCGTAAGTAGGAGATTTGGAATTTTAAAGCAGTTTTTATAGGCCTGATACTTTATGTTTTTCTGGGATTATAAAAAAAGCAATCGTTTATTGCAACGAAAAACACACGATTTTGAATTACTTAGTTTTAGTAGTATCTTAAATAAAATAATAACTTTTTGGTTTGATAGTCCCAATTACAAAATTCGTAGAAAACTCACATTGCGTTGTATATCTACGTTTAGTCGAATTTATCACTTGAAAATTTTAAAAATTGTAATTCATTAACCTTTATCGCAATCGGTTAAAATTATTGGACGAAAGTCCATAAAATAACTAACAAATTAGTTTCAACTCTGTAACAAAAGTGGAAAACAAATTAAATTAATGTTTAAAACATCTCGACATGTATATTTCACAAGTAAAATATCGACATTTTTTAAACACGTTTATTAGTAAGGGGATTGACTATTATACAACTATGTAGCAATTATTGACGATTATATGACTGTAGCAAGCTACTAATGAGCATGCTACTAATGAGCATGTCTGTCAGTACTATAACACACGCCACTAGAGGTAGCATTTGCTTACTAGTAGCAAAAGAGCATGCCACTAAAGAGCGTGTCTGTAAGCCATTACATGGTTTACAACATTGTCTATTCGGGTAAAATAAATTTAAGAAAACACGATGGTGGATTGCACAAAAATTAATGAATTAACAAAAGAAAAAGTTTTATTTTAAAAATTTAAGGCGGAATAGTTTAATATCCCGAAATTTGATCTTCGAATGATTAATATTATGAAGTTCGCGATTCTTCGGCACAAACTGCAATTTCTATAGAAAATCACTGATAAAAATATATATTTATTGAAGTGATACTGTTAATTAAGTAATAGATAATTAAAACCAAAATCCATTTCTCAACATGGCGCAGTTGTAATGCACTAGACTAATTAATAATTATCAATGACTCACTTGCACGATGAGACCCTCTGACTTGTTCCGAGCGCCGCCCAACAGCAAATGAAGCCCGCGGCTAGGGCGGCGAATTACTTAGGCTACTACTCCCACCACCGCCTATCGTTTTGTTATGTTGTCGAAGGGTTAAACAGATGATTATGTTGGCAGTCTTGTCAATAATGTTTACGTTTCTGAAGTTTGTACGGTGGGAATTTGAAATGTCAAAACAATAACAGACAATCATCAATAACTTTATTCGAAATGTTTGGTGGCGGGATGGTGGCGGTTAAATAACAATCAATTGAACGAAAACTTCATGTATCTTTAAATATCTTAATGTAGCTGCCTACATATCTTGTTATTAAACAGGTATATTGAGATATTTTATTGATATAATTTAAATTATCTAATATTACTATGTGATCTATTCTAATGTTTTCCATAACTATAAATGTATTTACAAATATTTCCTTATATTTCAGATTAAGAATGTTTAATTGGTAGAACATACAGACAAGCTGCCATATGATAGCTTTGTGGAACTACCCTAAATTTGTACAAATGTTTTATCAAGTAAATAAATTTAAAAAAAAAATCAAAAACATCTGTTGATTAAGAAGTGAGAGGGGAGTTTTCGGCTGCGTTCACCTTCATAGCCTTCATAGGTGGATGAATGCCAGGAATTGTATGTCAGTGGCGAATTTGGATTTAAAACACTAGAAAAAGGTTAGTATTTATTAATTTCCGTTAATTTGGGTATATCGTACATTAAAATGTCTACTTGTTATCCTAATGCATCGTTCAGATGAGGCTCCGCCTTTGACGAATGCTATTCAACAAAACAAATATGATGTTCACATACAATAAATAGTTCCCGGGGCGTCGGTATCCACTCTCGCCTCCCAATTTGGATATCAACTGAGTGCTAAAACAGCACAGTACATTTTTGCCAAATACCTAAATATGTAAGTACTGTAATATTATATTAAAATAGAACATAAATTTTGACTACCAGAAGCAAAACAGTTATTTTTTCAACACTGAATGTATTCATGCATCTACAATTGTTTATCACGAAGAGCCGTGAGGAATTGATAATCTCTTTATCATTCTTAGAAGAGATATTTGATTCCTATGACGGGGGTGTCTGTTTTCAACTAAATGTAAAACTAGTACCTACGTAGTTATTTAGCAGTACTAGCTTTCTTCCAGTTTAATTTACTTTTAACTTCTTGATCAATTGAAAAATACATAATATAGTTATTATCTTTATTTGATGTGTCTGTGGTGAGTAACCGGCCTAGCCGAGACTCATTCTCACCACTAAATGAGGTTATCCACCATCTCAACCGTAAAGGGCAACAATGTATTGTTTGATCACACTTTTATTACTTTGTTTATGTAAAATTTTCCATACGTAATCCAAAAATATGCAATGTAGCTACATTCTGTGCAAGTAAATATGTAGTTGTTGTTGGGTTATTCGTAACCCGGGAACGTTTGTCTTTCTTTTTTAAAAAAAAAAAAAGTTAAGTACTAAAGTGGAAAGTCTGTAATTTATGTTTGTTTTCTCCCAGAAAAATCCCAGACTCTAGCATCTGAGCGACAGGCAACAGTTTAATGTAAATTGTATGGATATATCTTTTATGTACAATTGCGCGAATCCTTTTATTTCAGATTGTGATCCGGAACAAGATGACGACAATCAAAAATGCGATAGATATGTTGAACGGAATAATCGGAGAGAACCCCATCTCTGGGTAAATCCAAGAGTCGGAACCAGGCCAGCCAAGAACCCCAACTCAGTCTCTGCCATCTTCAAGATCCACTAAGACAGCAATAAGCACTCCTCGACTGGAAACTTGTGGAAATCAAGGTACACTCTTTTACTTCCTTGCGAACTCATCACCAATAATCCTACAGTATTAAATCTCTGCAGAATAATACATAGCAACCATCATCACGTAAATCTGAAATCAGCCTTTTTGAGTTCCACACAAAACCATTACATTATTTCCTCTTCCATATTATATGCCAAAAACACATAGTGCGCCTGGTGAGGAAATAAACTTATGATTTTGTGTGTAACTCGACAAAGCTGATTACTTGACTTACCTACTTGTGGTAATTACCCGGCAATTTATATCGGTATTGAGGTGGCAATATGTTTGTTCATATTTTAAAAATACCAAAAGAAAGTTTTCGCTGGGAATGCCCTTTGGAATTATTTAGTAATTTCAAACATTACATCAAAAGTAGTGTTTTAAAAACAATTTGGGAGGCGGGAATTGGTGCCGCGGCCCCGGGACCCGTAATTATTGGATAACCAACACATCTGCCATAGGTCACCCCAAGTGGTTCTCTACATTTGGTGACTTAGCAGGGGTGCCCGGGTTAATGGGGTGAGGTCTAAGTATGGGCGGCGGATGATCGGAACACACTGAACCCCAGATTCCTACTCACCCCTCATACATTTTTCCTTCCCAGAACTTCCTCTCCTTCCTTTCCTTAAAAATACCGCCACACAGCATCCCCAAAAATGACACAGGCCCTTAGGGAAATTATTTATTATGCTGGTGTAGACTTTCAGGTGTCAATTTTTGGCTGTATTTACACGCCTTATTTCATTCACAGTAGTGTAGCGTCTAGCGCGTTTCAAACACTAATGAGAGTATGGAAAATACAGACGAGCGGCAATCGCGTCGCTTGAACTTGTAGCTCCATGGAAAAACGGCGTTACATCTTATTTAGCTTTGTCTTATCAAAGTTTATAAAGTATTTTATCTCAAATACAAAGAGACATCATTTCTTATTTCTAGGTTTTCACATTCTTGCGTTCGACATTGTGATTTGAATTTGGTGCGTAATAATTTGTAAGCAACTGTATAATTTTATTTTATGACATATCCAAGTGAAATGTAATATTTATATAAGACTGTGAAGAATACAAGGAGAGGGGTTTTAAGGAGATATTTATTTCTAGTGAAATCATTCAGAATTAACTCTACACAGAAGAAATTTTCGTGTGCTGAGAAAATTAAATAATATGAAGTGTTATAATATGTATTATTTTTATCAAATGCAATGAATTCAATTTTGTGAATTGTATCGAATTTTAAATAAATAAGTGTACTGGTTTACACAATTTTTTTCCCAATCAATTGCTAAACTAAATGTACTGGTTTACTTTTTTACACAAATTTTTTCCCAATCAATTACTAAACGGATAAATCATAAAATAAGTTTTTGAACGATTACAGTGAAACCCTCTTAAGAAGTTCTATCTTAAGATATTTTCCTGCTTAAAGACCAAATGGCCTAATTTTTCTCACTTATAAGGTTTTCCCGCTTAAGAAGTTTTTTTTTCCGGTCCCTTGAAAAACTTCTTAAGAGGGTTTCACTGTATCTACAAAAGTATGTGTAATGAATAATGTGTGTACAATTTATTTATCAGGGATCACCCTCTATTTCAGAATGTACGAGCTGATACAGAACCAGCACGGGGCGAAGAGTTGCCAGTAGACCCTCACTGATGAACATCCTCATCCGTCCGCTAAGGGCCACGATGGACCAAGCCTTCGCTGGATACATTGCTACTCAAGACACAACCTACAACTTTAACTTTTTTGACCTGCCTGAAGATTTTATTACTTTAACCTCTGGAGCGATTTTTGGCTTATATATGCATCATTTTAAATGTCTACGATTGCTTTCCGGATAAAAAAGCCAATTATCTCTTTATTTGGCAATTTAAAAAACATATATATTTGTAGCTCCCACATTTCTTAATTTGGTCTTAAAATGAAGCTATTGAAATGCTTTATCTATAAATGGTTAACATACGGTATTCTATATTACAAAGAAAATTAAAATATTGTGTATTTCATATTTAAAAACATCGTAAAAACTAATTTGAGTTTCAATTAAGGTGAAACCATGCAAAATAATGCTAAATCATACAAAATCATGTGTTTTTAGTTTGAAAATTTGATCAATTTGAGAAATATTATAAGATGCTTCAATTAAATACCATTAACAGAACACATCTTGGCCAAGCCGTGATACATTTATTTTATAAGTGTTTATATAAGCCTAGAAAAAAATAAAGTATTAGACCTATAAAAAACACTTTCATGTGCAATATCTCTTATATATGAACGCCTTTTCGGATATGGTTGAATTGTATAATGTGGCAAATTCAGTTTTTAAGAAGGTTATCGGAAAAAAAATGATATTTATGCCCGAACTTCGCAAAATATAATAAAATATGCATTTTCGAGATGTTTTTTTCACATCAATCGAGACAGGCGGCATTTAACGAATTTGGTATTTTTAAAGTGATCTTACATAAGAAGCCACCTACATAAGAACTACATGAATCATTTCAGTCGACGCCCAGCCACAGCGACGAACGGTCATTCCTTGGCTCCATGTCGCTCTGTTCCGTAAACCTTATTTAAGTTTACTTTAAATTTCCAAGTTATATTATGTAGTTGTTTGAAAATACCTGTTACCTACTTTATGATTTAATTTATTTATATAATTATACTCATACTCGAAAAACAATGGTATAATTCCATTACCAAATATTGTTTATTGCAGTAGAACAAAAAATCGTGGTCTCTAATAATTTTAAAACTTATGAAAAATGTATTCATACTTACATTTATAGTAGGCATATTGGGTTATATTCTTTATTTTTATTGAAAAGTGTCCTAGCTTTTCCAAATGACCAGTGACTACTGTGGTAGCTAGGACACTCGTTTTTTTTTTAAAGAGAGAATCGCCAGTAGCCCTATACTCTCTGAGCTAGTGATAAAAAATCGATAAAAAAAGTAAAAAGATAAGTTCAGTAAGATGTACAATAATGTTTTAAGTTTGTTAGTTGTTAGTCCCCACCATGCAAGTTGGTTTAAAAGAGTATTGTAGATCTAACTATGAGGTTATCTGAACTAAAACTAAATCCGGACAAATAGTGATTAAAAAAATCGAAAAAAAGCCACATATCACTACCGATATATTGCACATTCTAGTCAGGTATCCTTTGCCGCATATCACTACCGATATATTGCACATTCTAGTCAGGTACCCTTTGCCACATATCACTACCGATATATTGCACATTCTAGTTAGGTACCCTTTTTGCCACATATCACTACCGATATATTGCACATTCTAGTTAGGTACCCTTTTTGCCACATATCACAACCGATATATTGCACATTCTAGTCAGGTACCCCTTTGCGACATATCACTACCGATATATTGCACATTCTAGTTAGGTACAATTTTTGCTTCCCGTACCCCCATGGATACGCGTACCACAGGTTGAAAACCGATGCGTTATGCCAATAAATAAATTGTATTGCTGGCAGAAAAAAAAGGAAACAAAAAAAATAAGGTAAGCAATATAATCACACGGACAGTGTGCCAGGTATGGCTAGGAAAAAAAAGAACTGAAAAAGACAAGTAACGAGACAAATAAAGAGTTATTTCAAGAAAAGGAGATAAAATAAAACAGTATTTTAGTGTTAAAACCATATTTCAATTTTTTTTTTAATATATAAGGTTATATAAAATAATTACGTAGGTTTTAACAGGAACAGGTGATGTAGACGAATATCTACAGTACTGGCAGAGGTTGGATTTGCAATTATGTATACCATATTGGCATAACGTAATATTGCGTTTGCAGTTAAAAGAACTTTCTTTTGTATCACAAACCATGTTACACAAACCTAGCGTAGCCGCTAAACTACTCGAAAATTGGGATGTTTTTCTTGCCTTGACGCGAGCAGGCGCTACGAAGGGGGCACTTTCTTTTGTATCACAAACCATGTAACACAAACCTAGCGTAGCCGCTAATCTACTTGAAACTTGGATGTTTTTCTTGCCTTGACGCGAGCAGGCGCTACGAAGGGGGCACTTTCTTTCGTATCACAAACCATGTTACACAATCCTAGCGTAGCCGCTAAACTACTTGAATACTGGGATGTTTTTCTTGCCTTGACGCGAGCAGGCGCTATGCCAATTTCAACATTACAGCAAAATACGTAATATTATGCAAAAACTTCATGTACGTATTTTAAACGTTTAAGCCTTTATGCAATTGAAGTAATTTATGCTTTTCCGTACAACCTCTTGCTCAGCTGCCCTCTGTAGATATTAGTCCCACCTACGCTCCATAGATATTCATCACCACTGGGACCATCATAGATATTAATCCGACCTTAGCTCTGTAGATATTAGTCTTCACTCTGAAGGTCATAGATATTTGTCCAACATGTGAGCTGTAGATATTCGTCCGACATATAGGCTGTAGATATTAGTATCTGGAGTCCTAAAATCTACAGGAATTTCAAAAACTGAACAAATCGGACTAATATCTAAGAGAATCCATGTGTTGACTAATATCTATACGAGGTATGTTGGAACAATATCTATGGGAACTGTAACAGACGTGCGAACACCCTCGAATTCTTTATTATCATATTTTTATCGTCGGCTGCATCCTCCAACCGATCGCATTTTTTGCATCATTTTTTATGGCGTTTCTGAGAAATTCACCCAGAATTTCTGGCCTATCAATACTTCAGTACCGTGCCGCCGACGATAAATCATATTCCTATAGGAATCTATAATTTTAATCATTGTTTCTCATTTTAAACCAATTAGATTTATATCTACATGTAAATTATAAACTGTTATTTGTAAGTAAAATGTACATCTTCCCAGGGCAGCAAAAATAAAAACTATTTTGCATACAGGAATAAATTTATTATATAATAAAATATTATAAAAATTTTGGAATAATAAAAAATTCTATAAACATATAAATGGAAGATAAAATGAGATATAAGGGAAGTTAAAATAACTGATATTCATGTAATTTGGTGTTTTCAATAATATTTTTATGTTTTTCTGATTTTAAAAATCCAGAGACCTCGTAGGATAATAAACTGAACGGATTTTATTACGCTATCCCACAGGGGACCTTGGAAAAATATGATTTATGCCTTGAAACGTAATCTGTCCGTCTGAAGGCCAAATTACGACAAATAATTGTCACGTAAACCAAAATATTTCTAAAAACCATTTTTATTTTGAAAAGACCAAAATCTAGTTGTAGCCTCATGCATAATATCATCAATCACACAAATACTTACTTGTAATTATATATTGTGTGACCCACAGAATTAATTGTAGAATACCAATTCAATCGACCACTTTCGTGAACGGATCTGGCAAAATGAGATAGCAACATTTTTTTTCTGCTTAAAAACACTCGTGCCGAGGTGAGTTTTCCCCTCCACTTTTGCCTGTACAAGGGCCGGTAACGCTCCCCGGTCCGACAAACAGGATATAAAGAGCGATTTAAAAAATAATAAATCAGTTCACCACTTGCTTTCAAACAAGTCTTTTATTTCATACCACTTGAAATAACCTCATCAGCCCGCTGCCCTCCGCCGAAGTCCTGCCTGAAGACCACCGGGTGCCTACCTCCTCAAGAAAAGTCGGCCCAGCTCTTGGACACCGCCAGGCGCCAGGCTCAGCCAGGGACCTAGGCACATCCGGTACCTCTCACAGTACTGGATGCACAGAGGCCAGCGAAGAAATCTACGCAACCACTATCATCATCATCAGCAAAAGAAGTGCATGAGAGCCGGCAGCAACTATTACACATTTACAGTCTTGTAACGACTAGACGTCCGTTACAGGAACCAAAGTGAGGACGAATATCTACAGCTCAAACTGCTGACTAATATCTACGGAACAGGTGATGTACCATATTGGCATAACGTAATATTGCGTTTGCAGTTTAAAGAACTTTCTTTTGTATCACAAACCATGTTACACAAACCTAGCGTAGCCGCTAAACTACTCGAAAACTGGGATGTTTTTCTTGCCTTGACGCGAGCAGGCGCTACGAAGGGGGCAATTTCTTTTGTATCACAAACCATGTTACACAAACCTAGCGTAGCCGCTAATCTACTTGAAACTTGGATGTTTTTCTTGCCTTGACGCGAGCAGGCGCTACGAAGGGGGCTCTTTCTTTTGTATCACAAACCATGTTACACAATCCTAGCGTAGCCGCTAAACTACTTGAATACTGTGATGTTTTTCTTGCCTTGGCGCGAGCAGGCGCTATGCCAAATTCAACATTACAGCAAAATACGTAATATTAGGCAAAAACTTCATGTACGTACTTTAAACGTTTAAGCCTTTACGTAATTGAAGTAATTTATGCTTTTCCGTACAACCTCTTGCTCAGCTGCCCTCTGTAGATATCATAAACATAAATGAACCAACACTCTGGGACCCTCATAGATATTAATCCGACCTTAGCTCTATAGATATTAGTCTTCACTCTGAAGGTCATAGATATTTGTCCAACATATGAGCTGTGGATATTCGTCCGACATACAGGCTGTAGATATTAGTATCTGGAGTCGTTCCAACATACCTCGTATAGATATTAGTCAACACATGGATTCTCATAGATATTAGTCCGCTTTGTTCAGTTTTTTAAATTCCTGTAGATATTAGTAGACGCCTCCGTTTTATCATCTCTGAAAAATTCAGCTTCCGGGGAATTAGTTCCGACACTGGGTGTTATTTTTCCCATAAATTAACCACTTATATTTTTCCTTCATTGACTGTGCGGGATTGGTTTATTTAAGCGCCATTCAGACGGTTCACTAATCGCTCATTTCCGCATTTCATTCGGCCTAGTTTACTCGGAATGACACGTCTGAACATGCAATGAAACGAAAGTGCCGAATGCTGCCGAATGAAATCTTCAAGTGAACCGATCCAACAATGTTGGATATTTTCCTTCGGCATCCTTAACTCGCGCGCGCATGCGCGCGGAAGAGAGCAAAGTGAAACGTCTGAACACCGAGTGAAATCTCAATCAGTTTGTCTCGCGTCATGTACTGGAAGGACGCTATCACGTCGCACGCAAAACGTCAAAATGGTATTCGTTCGGCTAATTTGTTTGCGAACACGTCTCATAGAAATTGTTGGGTCTCCCTTATTATCCATGTGTTATATATATTTTTTAATGTATATAAGATTATTAATTTGTAGGTTCGTAATAAAAAAAGTAAAATCAAATTGTGTTATTATGTCATAAAAAATATAAAGGTTTATAAGACGAAACAATACTGTTTTTTTTTTTTAATAAGGATGTTGAGTCCTTTTTTTTATTTTTTTTATCAATGTTAACAGGCAAACTTAAATACCACTATTTTTTTTTTTAAAGTTTGTTTTCATAATTAAATTAATTCTACAAGTTTGAATTTTATTAAGCCCGCGAAAACGGCGGCAAGGGCATAATACCGTGCACGCAGAGTTCGTGACGTAACCCGGCCCTTGCGTGTGTGAAATATAAGGGAAAATATTTACAAAACCGGGACACGCTTAATATGGACGAAAAAAATTAATTAAAAAGTTGTAGTAATTAGATATTTACTAGTACTAATCAATTCAGTTATTTGAATTCCGAAAAAAGTGCATTTTAATGGTTATTTTTTTAATTTAAAAACACGAAATGTCATTTTTCAACGAAACTTGCAACAGTTCCTAACATAGCGGTCGGTGAAAAATGACATTTCGTGTTTTTAAATTTTAAAAATAACCATTAAATTCACTTTTTTTGAAATTCCGGTAACTGAATTGATTAGTACTAGTAAATATCTAACTACAACTTTTTAAATTTTTTTTTCGTCCGTATTAAGCGTGTCCCGGTTTCGTAAATATTTCCCTTATATTTCATACAAGCAAGGACCGGGTTACGTCACGGACTCTGCTGTGCTCTTGCCGCCGTTTTGGCGGGCTTTAATAAAATTCAAGCTTGTAGAATTAATTTAATTATGAAAACGAACTTCAAAAAAAAAAAACTGGTATTTAAGTTTGAATGTCATCTACATGAACATATTTTTTATAAGTCAAAATATTTTTCACTCAACTTCCCTATTGTGTCAACAATATTGCGTAAAAATCGATGCATCTGACATGTTTTTCTTTAAAATTCGAGGCCGGACTGCGCTGGAAATCAAACGAATTCCGACGCGCCTGACCTCGCTCGGCGACGCTGTGGTGGGAATGGACGAGTGAACGCTTATTTCTATAGCGCCGTCTGAACATGGAATGAAACGAAGATGGAACATTAGGCCGAAAAAACATGGCGTAAACCTTCACTCGAGTGAACTGTCTGATTCCCACTTAAGTAAGAACTTTCATAAAAATTATCAATGCTCTCAGCCTTTTGAAACAACGCAGCGTAGCAGAACAGCCAACAGCCATTTATTATATTTTAGGCGGGAAATTCTCTGGCAGCTGTCGCAGTTGTGTCAGTTTGTCGGTCTTCCATGTTTTTTTATTCTACGTTTCGCATCATATTCTGTCCTGTTGCTTTTGTTAAAAATTTATTGCACAACTTTGTAAGGGTTCCACTTCTTTGTTGTAGATACCTTATCACACCTGCTCATTTTATTATTAGTGGGGATCGGATCTGCCGGCCGGTTTAACCTGGAATCATTCTGGAATCGACACGTTAAAACATAAAAATGGTCGTTCCAAAATTCAGCAAACTCTTTGTCTTAAAGCGTGGTAAGTTAACTAGCTTATTGAATTATTTTATTTGTTTATTGAAAATGGAAGCTTTTACTTTTTAAATAGCATGAAAAATATCGTATTCTGCATCAGATTTTTGTTTGTTCTCTTGTATTTTCAACGATTTCCCCCATGGGTGTTATTATTTTTTTATCAATAATTGTATGATTTTTAGTTTGTTTATCGTGTAAGTTATTAGTATCCTTTGGTAAGGATAATTATTTTATGATCATTTGGACAGTAAAGCGGGCGACAAACGCGAAGTTCACATCAAAAAGATACTGCGTTATAAGTATCTTTTCTACCGACACACTACGTTATAAAATATTCCTTCCTACGGCAGGAGAAGGGGTCAGTTGAAATCGGAAGCGGTCGAGAGAATATCATTTCTTTGTACTGGATATGTTAACTTGACAGCTCCGTGCATGCTCCGTGTATTAAAAATGACCCCCTCTCCTGTTTACGGTAGAGAGGGGGTCGCATAACTTTTCTGATACCGCCACTGTAGCGAATACGAAAAATAATTCCGATTAGCGAAGATTCAAACCGCGATCACAGCGCATCATCTTTTTACGTCTGGCGGGTCTCATGGGATTGTATGGCGAGCGCTATTGTGTTATAAATAACTTTTTGATGTGAGCTGCGAGTCTGTCGCTACCTTAATGTTAAATTACCCACATATATTTTGAAAAAATAAATTTGTATAATTTCTGCATGGTAAATCGGTGGCAGTATTGTTCAAATCAAATTAGGGTTATTTTCGATTCGGCCTAAATTAACATTATTGCGAATCTATAATTAGATTTGTTTTCGAAAATAATTTATTCTATAGCTTCCATTGTTCATTCACTTTCTCACTGTTTACTGTACTCCCACCAAGTAATAATTTCCCATCTCAAAACAACAATCAATCAGACTCTTATATTATTATCATAGTTGACCGGTCAGTGGTTCAGTGGGCATCGCGTTTGGGTCTCACCCAGGCGTTACGTGTTCGATTCCTCGGCTGGCTAAGTCCTCCATCACAACACAAGCAACATCTTCCGCTTAGTGTGGTGGTAGTAGGAGATTTTCAAATGTTGTTGGGTTATTCGTAACCTGGGAATGTTTGTCTTTCTTTTAAAAAAAAAATAAATAAATAAGATTGGAGAGTTCTACGTATACAGTTTTGCGTAAAAACGTCTACCAAGCCCTGACAATGTGAATGCAACAGATATTTTATGTCAATGAGCAGGCAGTCTAGATAATGTTTTTTGTTTCTGGTACTCATTTGTTTCACATACCTACTATGAGACAAAGGCGCTCCGCCCACTGAGGCAACTGATAACCAACTAAAACTGGCTGTTTTCTCTGTCTTGATTGGTCAAAAAGCTTGGTTAACCATAGATGAAGAACAATCAGCTGACAGCTGGCAACTATCAATGGCCGCCCTGGGCAACCAGCAAAGCAATTCGCAAGTCACCGCTTGCGTTACCATTGACAACGGGGTTTTGTGTGATTGTGAAGTGTGCGGGCCATCACATTGTCATACAAAGACAGTTGGCAGTTGAGAGTTTTCAGTTGCCTGAGTGGGCGGAGGCGCAAAAACTCAAGAAAAATAATTCTTAATAAATAATTCATTTCAAGTATTTTTGTAAGATTTGATTAAAAGTTTGCTAGTGTTATTTGCTAATGCCTATTTTAAAAATTGCTAGTTTGGCAGATATTAGCTACCCACTGCAATAATCTACCTACCTTCAGGAATTAAAATTTTATTCAAATGTTGGAACATGAAACAAAAGAAAGTTTCACTTGAATATGTTCATTTATTCCTTCCTTGCTGCTTGTCGAGTCTACATAATTTCATTTATTTATTTTCATTATCATATTTAAACTGAGCCATTTTATGATAAATAATACCTATTCACAACATATGTTTATTTTGGGACATTTCCTCATGTAAGTGCTGAGTAATATTTTCTATATACTATTTCCCAGTTACAATGTTGATTTCTTTATCTAGGGGGGAGAAAGGAGGAGGTGCACATAGATAAAATAACTTCTAGAATACAGAAGTTATGCTATGGCCTGAACATGGACTTTGTAGACCCCGTAAGTACAAATTTATACATAATATTATACTATTTACATACCCAAAACTATATCACACAGCATGCACATAATAATATATGATTTAATTGTTTTCGATTTAGAAAGTAGATTGTATCGATGTAAATGGGGGTTTGCAGAAATGGGATTTGTAAATTTAGTGGGTTGTAGGTACCCAGTTTACTTTTGGGAGATTAAAATTAACACAAATTATTAATTTAGTTTTATTTCATTTTCATTGTTTCAATTTCATCACAATATTCACAACACTGCTGTGGTAAGTCAAATGATCGCATTCTGATGTAGGAGAATTCCCATATTAAGTAATTTTTTTAAATGTGAATACCGCACAAGAGTCCTAACGGCTCCCTACCACCTGGGGCTAGTGATACTATGGCATACCCAATTAGGGTACGTCATGAGGCTGGAGGCAAATGGGGAGGGGAAGGAAATTGGGAAGAAGGTGGGGAAGTACCTGGCTATTCAGATCTGGTTACCAAACAAGGCTAAAGCTATATCAAGCAACGTTTCAATGGTGGTCTTACACCAGGGCGATACTGAGAGTATCTTCCACTCTGGAACATGACGAAAATATGCCTTATATTATTTTAAAAGTATAAATTGTGAAAAAACAAATCAATCAAATAAAATTTAATTGTGCACTCCGGGATTTGAACCTGCGACCTTCGGATCGCAAGTTGAGATCCTTACCTACAACCATGGAGGTCGTCAAAGTATATCAGAATGTGACCATTGAAAATTTCCAGCTGCTTTTTTGATTATTACTGAATAATAATAATAATGTTTGGATGCTTTCTATAGCGCCGTTTTCGTGAGAAAATCACCTCAAGGGCGCGCGAATACACATCAGCACTGAGTTGAGAGGGATGTACACACACAATTTTATTATTGTTTGTCGTTTTGAATTTCACTAATATAGATAGCTATTTGTTCAATGTTATTATTTTTAGATTTCAATAGTTTAGAATGGAACATCTTTCTGATGCATACCATGACCCCAACACAACATTTTCACGATCAAGCCGGTAAACATCAGTTAGTGAAGCCTAATTCAGGGGAGGATATTTTATCGATGTTCAGCATACAAAATAGACAATGTATTTTTAAAAAAAGCAAAACGTACAGACATAGAAAAGTTTCTTCTTATGTAGTTGGTAAAAAAAAAATTGAAAATCGTTCCACTTTCGGCGGGGACGGGGCCAGTGCACGTGGACCCGCGCTAACCACACATACACCTTACCTGTAATACATCGATAGGTCGCTCGCTGAGGCCAGCTGAGATGACAAGCCTTTTGAATAATACCTATTTAACAAATTCCTGTATGGCCGCGTATGCTCTTAAGAGTGTTGAGTTTGGTGCATGCAAGCCTGTAAAATTTTGGCAGTAGTACCGCATTGTTTTTGTTAATTTTTTTTTGGATTTAGACAAAAAGGTATTATCTTTGCCTTTTGCTCTATTCTTTTGCCTAAAAAAATCAGTTTTCCTTTTTTCTGATTCGTACTTTTGTTTTGAATACTGGACATTCTACATCGCAGGCATTTATGTATTTATTACACATTCACCATATTGAATCAATACAACTACGCTTCTTGCGAGGATTTACTTGGAGATAAGAACTTGAAAGAGACTCGTATGATGAAATTAAACAAACTTTTTAATAAAATGTAGAAAAGACTGATCTAATTTGCATATTCAGGATTATCAACATTATTATTGGCTGACCTTCTTTGTTACTACTCATCCAGTTTAATTTCCCTTTCCGAAATAATGAATTGATAATTCTAATCAACACTTGGTAAATTGTAGATTTCTTTTCAGAATAGACAAATAGACTTGTCAACTCGGGTCAAATTGAATTTTTTGGTGTAAGCCTAAATGATGTTTGTCAGTTATGCAAAATATTCAATTCTTGGACTTGTTCAGACTTGCCTTTATTTTCTTTGTATACATTTTTGTCTTACATATTTGCAGGGTCGTCAATTCATGGGGAATTCCCCAAATTGCGGGGAATTTCTAAGAATTTAAACCGATTGGGTATGTTGTGGGGAGAACCTTGATTTGGGAAAAATGCGGGTATTCCACAATATGAGAACTGATTACCATTTCTCGAGTGTACGAGTAGCCAACCATATTGCAGGCTATTATTTATAATTAAAAGTGTGAATGTATTGTAATTTCGTTTTCTTTCGCATTAATTTTTCAAACGAATTTTTTATTTTTTGCCTGAACGGAAGAGAAAATCCGAAAATGACTAAATAATAAATGCTAATTTCAATGCAATTTTGTTTAATTTAGAAGGTAGAATATTTTTTTTTTTTATTTATTTATTTATTTTTTTTTTTTTTGTTACAGGTTTATTTTAAATTACATGGCTTTTTTATAAAGGAACTTTCGGGGAATTGTTATTGGTAAACTTTTGGAATTGCTGGTAATGTTCAATACGGTTCCATGTCTAATCGGACTATGAGATCTCAGCATCTGAATTCCCATAGTAAATGTATTCAGACACGATACTTCCTCACATAATTCATCACATCATTACTCACATTAACCTACCCTTCCATTTCCCCCCATCACCTAACCTAACGTTAAAAACCCCAATTATCAGTTTTCGACGCTGTGAGACGTGAGGAATTAACATCCGATGAAAAGTTTGTACTCAATATTCATACACTTAAAATGTTTCCACTGAGTAGACCGGTCACCGCTCAATACGAATACGTATTATAAGTATGTCCCCTATTTGGGGATTTTTAACATCTTTTGTGGGTATTTTAGAACATTTGCATTGGCAACCCTGCCTATTTGTCACTGCTCTGTTCATGTATATAATATGTACTCTCCTTTCGCAGTCATCACTGTTTTTTTTTTTTAAATTGGGGTGTTAAATTATATTATTGCTAATGGACAATTTCTCCATAAAATAAAAAATCAATATATTATATATTAATAAAGTATTAGAATGGGTTAAAATGCACTGCATGCTAAAATACACTGCAATAACTTGGTAATTTTATAAGCGTCAATTAAAGTGAATGTAATTTCTCTCCAGGTGTGCATCACACTTAAGGTGATCAGTGGAATCTACGGCGGTGTGACCACTGTTGAGCTGGACAACCTGGCAGCGGAGACAGCAGCCACCATGACCACTGACCATGCCGACTACGCACTCCTTGCTGCTCGCCTGGCCGTCTCCAACCTGCACAAGGAGACCAAGAAACAGTTCTCTGGTATGGTTCATTTTACCATATTAAATACCTATCCTAAGCTGCACGATATGACCAAGTAACAATTTTACGTATAGTTATTTACCCATATTAGATTACCGCAGTACTGCCATTATTGATGTTTTAAGAAATTATTACATAGCATTTATTATTTTGAGAATAACAATTATGATTATCCAATCAATAACTACAAAATGAAATCTGTGTTCAAATTATGGTTAACAATCGATAATCATGTGTTTAGAATTACTTTTCATGTAATTTTAGACAGTTTTTATAAAGCACCCCCTTTTCCGCACCCCCAAAATAAAATTTGCAATATAACGTTAAACCTCCGCACAATGTTTTATTTGCATCATTGCCATTGTTGACGATGATAAATTTGTGTTCTCTTTAATAAATTGATTATCATATAGGTATGTGATTTTTTTGTTTTATTTTTTTAGAGGTGATGGATGACCTTTTTAACATTGTGAACCCCCACACCAAGCTGAGATCTCCGATGATCTCCGACTTCCACCACGGAGTGATAATGAAAAATGCTGAAAGATTGGACTCTTCCATCATCTACGACAGGGATTTCAATTATAACTACTTTGGATTTAAAACCTTGGAGCGCTCGTATCTGCTGAAAATCGATGGAAAAGTTGTAGAAAGACCGCAACATATGCTTATGAGGGTGTCGGTCGGTGTCCACGGGGAAGACATTGATTCAGCCATTGAAACTTACAATCTTCTGTCGGAGAAATATTTCACTCACGCCAGCCCTACTCTATTCTCTGCAGCCACGCCCCGTCCACAGCTGTCTTCTTGCTTCCTACTCGCCATGAGCGATGACAGTATCGAAGGTATCTACGACACCCTGAAGCAGTGCGCCCTGGTCTCCAAGTCTGCCGGAGGCATCGGCCTTCACGTACACTGCATCCGAGCCAAGGGTTCCTACATCGCGGGCACTAACGGAGTCTCCAACGGGTTGGTCCCCATGCTGCGTGTCTACAATAACACGGCCCGCTATGTAGACCAGGGAGGAAACAAGAGGCCTGGAGCTTTCGCTATATACGTTGAGCCGTGGCACGCAGACATATTTGAATTCTTAGACTTGAAAAAGAATACTGGAAAGGAGGAAGTTCGCGCCCGTGATTTATTCTACGGTTTGTGGATCCCCGATCTGTTCATGAAACGTGTCGAGAACAACGAGGAATGGAGTCTAATGTGCCCCCACGATGCTCCCGGCTTGCACGAGTGCTGGGGAGAAGAGTTTGAGGCCCTGTACACACGCTACGAAGCCGAAGGTCGTTCTAAGAAGAAGATCAAGGCTCAGACTTTGTGGATGGCCATCATCGAATCTCAAGTTGAAACAGGAACCCCCTACATGCTGTACAAGGATGCTTGCAACCGAAAGAGCAACCAACAGAATCTGGGAACTATTAAGTGCAGTAACCTCTGCACAGAAATTGTTGAATACACTTCCAAAGATGAAGTAGCTGTCTGTAATTTGGCCTCCATCGCTGTCAATATGTTTGTAGATAACAAGACATTCGACTTTGAAAAGTTGAAGATCGTAACCAAGACTGTCACTAAAAATTTGAACAAAATTATCGATGTTAACTTTTACCCTGTACAGGAAGCTAGAGTATCGAACATGCGTCATCGCCCCATCGGTATTGGAATTCAAGGCCTGGCAGATGCTTTTGTCTTAATGAGATTGCCTTTTGAGAGTGAAAAAGCCCAGCTTCTAAATCAACAGATATTTGAGACATTGTATTACGGTGCTCTGGAAGCAAGTTGCGAGCTGGCTGAGAAGGAGGGTACATACGAGACGTACGCATACTGTCCCGTCAGCAAAGGGATTCTTCAATATGAGATGTGGGACAAGAAGCCTACAGATTTGTGGGACTGGGCTGCCCTGAAAGCTAAGATCGCAATACACGGAGTCAGGAACTCCCTGCTTCTCGCACCCATGCCTACTGCCTCCACCGCCCAGATTTTAGGAAACAATGAATCCTTTGAACCCTTCACTTCTAACATCTACACCAGGAGAGTCTTGTCTGGAGAATTCCAGGTTGTGAATCACCATCTCCTGCGCGATTTGACCGAGGCCGATTTGTGGGACGACGACATGAAAAATCTCATCATTGCCAACAACGGATCCATTCAAAACCTGGACAGAATACCCAAGCACATAAGAGATCTCTACAAGACAGTTTGGGAAATTTCCAACAAAATACTGATCAAGATGGCAGCCGACCGAGGAGCGTTTATTGACCAAAGTCAGTCCTTCAACATACACGTTGCGGAGCCCAACTACGGAAAGCTCACTTCTATCCACTTCTACGGCTGGAAGATGGGATTGAAGACTGGAATGTATTACTTAAGAACAAAGCCTGCCGTAAATGCTATCCAGTTCACGGTTGACAAAGTTAAAGCCAAAGAACAGATGGCCAATGGAAAGGCTCAAGCCGCAGCGGACCTAGAAGAGGAAAACAAAATGGCCTCCATTGTCTGTTCTCTGGAAAACAAAGATGACTGTATGATGTGCGGTTCATAGAATATAATTTTATATGTATGAAAAACTGTGTGCCTTAATCTAATTGTTAATCTAAAATGATCATCAGTATTCTTCACATTAATCAGATTCTTATATTATAGTGTTTTTGTGGATAAACCTTTTCATTTCGAGGGTTTTTTTACTAAATTGTTCCTAGAATTAACACGCATAAATTAATTTTAATTAACTTCATTTTGCGTTCAAAATATGTATCACATTATTTCGATAGTTTGTGGAAGCGTAGGGAAATCATAATGTGTTGTAATGTCATATAGTTTTTATTTCAAAATAAGTATCATAATTTTGATTATTATGTGAAGATCTGAGAGGAATAATATTATAAATATTCTGCATGTTTCGTGAATTATCTCGAATTAATAGTTTAAGAATCCAAAAATATTCCTTTGTTCACTCATGCAATGATGCCTCGTAATTAATTACTTTAAGAAACATATTAATTTCTATTATTATTTTATATTTTTTCATGTCTACTATTTTTGTAATTTTAGATATCTTTTTTACACATATTTTGAAGATTCATTTATAAAATATTGTCTGCAAAAATTATAACCTCTTTTAATACCAATCTACCTATCCTTCATTCCTTTTTTAAAAGCATAAATTACCATCAATTCCCAAATTTGTTTGTTGAAGACCGTTGGGAGTTTTAAAGATAGGTAAGTTGCCTACTAATTGGTCTAATATTAATCGAGCGCCAAGCGGTCGTAAGGTGGGTAGATGGTTTTCCAACGTTAGTTGTTTTGATAATATCTATCCCTAGTAATAATTACTTTGTGCAGTGTTTGTGTAGTTATTATCCAATTCAGTTTCAGTGAGTAAAACTAAGGATGACATTTGGACGACTAGATTCCTCTGGATCAGTGATATGGTTATGGTTGCAATGTCGAAAAGGTAGAAAGATTTTAGATACCTTGGCAGCATTCTCACGGAGACTCTTGACCCATATGTAGAAGTTAAGTGCAGTATTGAAGCAGCAAGAACTGCATTCAGTAAAATGAAATCCCTCTTCTGCAATGACAATATCAATTTAAAATTAAAGGCAGAGAATGTTAAAACGTTACGTTTGGTCGGTCTTGCTGTATGGATGTGAGACATGGACTTTGAAAGTAAATACCAGTTAGAGGCTTTTAAAATGTGACTTCATCGGAGAATGCTCAAAGTCACATGGACCGACATGATCACCAACATAGAAATTCTCAAGCGGGCTAGAGCAGATTGAGAATTGTTCACAATAGTAAAAGTCAGGAAAATTTTGTATCTGGGTCACATACTTCGGGGGGAAAATATCACTTTCTGCAACTAATATTAAAAGGCAAGATAGAGGGTCGCCGAGGGCCTGGTAGGTGACATGTCTTGGCTGCGTAACGTATGAGAGTGGACTGGTATTAGAAGTGTGGAGGAGCTATTCCTGGCAGCGCAAGATAGAGAAATACTCACCAGAGTGATCGCCGACGTCGGGAGGACCTGATAAGACACAAGAAGAAGAAGTTTCAGTGCCGGCAACCCGGGCGTTTATTTTATTTTCATTTAAGTATATTGTTTTCTTTTACCCACCTTACTAGATAGTCTGTTCCGAGGCGGGTAATCCGCCTTGAGCAATATAGATTTCTGTACAGATTTGGATTCGCCCGTGCTCATTAAAAAAAAATCATACTTTCGAATATTGATATGGAAACAGACAAATTGCTTAGTGTCGTTTAAAGCCAATGAATTTACTTTTATTTCATCAGTTATCTCATGTTTGTAGTAGGTTTTATAAAAAAAAATTATCTATAAATGTTTAAAATTTTGATGTTTTGTGAAAAAATTGTACTGCTGGTAAATTTCCTACTAGTGACCCAGATAACATAATTTTTTTGTATTTGTATTATTGGGTGGTGTTCATGAATAATCTGAGTAGTGTACCAGATAGAGGGTACACTTTTACATATAACTACTAACTACATACTCAAATTTCGATTTTTCGGAGATATGTATCTGAATAATCGACTGGACGATCAATATACATGTCAGAATATAGAATAAAGATTTTCTTTATCCTATATTGTATGTGTCAGAAATATAAAACAAAAATCCATCTTTTAGAAATTTTCTAAAATGCCTTACGCTGTTTTTAGTTACCAGATCTGATCTGTGTATTGTATTTTTTTTATTATTTGATAATGCCACCATGTCCAATCCACCTAGCAAAACCTTTTCAGGTAGCTAAAAATATGGGAAAAAATTAGTTGGAAGATAATGTTCATCTTCCATAATACGGGCATGTGTCTAGTGTGGTAGTTGAAAAACTATACAAAAATATTTTATGAATAAACTAGCTGATACTCGGCATGCGTTGCAATGCTAATTAAATAAATAAATTGTTTCTCCCTTCGTGTCATCTCCCATTCGTCCCCGTCCGACTCCTCTTCCCCTCCCGCGTTCCCCTTCCCGCATTCCCCCTCCCCTCTCCCGCTCTATCTTCCTCGCGACCCCCCCCCCTCTCCCTCCCCATCATGCATTCCGCTTCCACCTTCTTCGCCTTCCCCTCTCGCGAAGTCCCCCTCCTTAATACCCCTCCCCCTAGCCTTTTTTCTCTGCCGCCTAACTCCATAAAATACACCTATTTTTTCAACAACTCACACGACCTATTTAATTTTTTATGCAAATTTCATAATGCCAGAGCTCACCAGTATAGTTGTAGAAGTATTCACGGGCATGTTCACAACAATTCAAAAAAATTTAATAGCAATCGGATGAAATTTTAATCGCAATCGTAACCAAATCAAATCATAACCAAAAATGTCCCTCAGGCTGGAATCAGACGGTTCACTCGAGTGAAGGTTTACTCTATGGTTACTCGTGCGAATGTTCCCATCTTCATTTCACTTTTGTTTCATTTCATGTTCAGATGTGTCATTCCGAGTAAAATAGGCCGAATGAAATACAGAAATTAACAATTAGTGAACTGTCTGATTCCGCCTTTAGACACCTAGTATTATGATAAAAATACTCTCAAAACCCTAAAAGACCTTGCTTCAAATTTATGAAGTTTTATGTCTCTGGGTCCAGAAGCAATAAATCAAATTGTGCATAATTTTGTACTATGAGTCTTTATGACTAACTTGTTATTTAATGTCTGGGCCTTAGGAGGTTAAAGTTATCCACCTAGTTAAAAGTGAGGCTCTTTTGAATAAAGTGGATGCAGCAGATTTTCGAAACCGGAAAAGGAATGAATAAACAAATTTACAGACAGATGAAATGCCAAATGGACAAGTTAAAATTACTTCACTGCTCTCAGTCAATACGTATATATTTAAGTGAGATTTGATATTATTAGAAAAATACTGATTTCGGTTGCGACTCAACAATTTATAATTTTACAAAATTCACCTCTTCTGCATTGCTCCTGGTAGATTCTCATCATTCTAAGATATTTTTTTATTAAGAACTCAGGTACGGGGCATACGTCATTCCTATGTCTACCTGCGTTAAATTGTCGTGAAAACAAGCTTATGTGCCCAAGCGGTTAATAATGGTAGATTCAGACTGGGTCGACGTACGTATGCATCGCTACGCCTAACAATATCTGGGCTTCTTAGCAACCATAGATTTTCAATGAAAATTTATGTTTTAGAATCACATTGGCCACACGCATCGCGATGTCTGTGGCCATTTTCATAGAAAATGTATGGGTTGCTAAGCATTGTTTGGCGTAGCGATGCGTACGTACGTCGTCCAGTCTGAATCTACCTTAACTGATTTCTGTTACCTCTTCATATGTGTTCATGGTATATTGCATACAAATTTACATATATGATCTATGATCTACAAAGTGAAAAGTTTGCAAAATTTACCACTTCAGCCTTTTGTGTTCCTGGTAAAAAATTATCAGAAGATAGACCGCCACACAACTTTGTCTTGGCATCATAGACTACTTCCATCATTCACATTCATACATCATATCTGGAAAAAAAGGCACCGTCTCAACAGGTCAATCCCATTTATTATACAATCAAACAAGTAAACAATAATATTATAACAGTAAGATGCCTCAGTCCTTAGCTGTTGTTCTCTCTGGTAATATATTAATGTCTCGGGTTCGAGAAGAAATAATTTGATTCTGTATTCTCAATTTAGGAGGCGGGTATGGGTAAAGCCACCCTGGGAACCATTTATTGGATAACCAACACCTCTGCCATAGGTTACCCCAAGTGGTTCTTGTGTTTGGTGACTTAGGTCCGGGTTCATCGGGTGAGGTTTGTTCAGGTCTTGGCGGCGGATGCGCCTGAAAGTGAAAGGTTTCAATAATCAGCTGTGATCATTTGACCTCTCCAGCTGGTCCTTAAAAAGACTCTCCGCACAGTATCCCCCAAGGAGGACACAGACCCTGAATGAAATCATTTTCCGACATGGAGTTACTATAAAAAATAATAATAAAATGGGTCCTGAGGTAAAAAAGGAAATTACTAAATAATACCGCTCTATCATTGATGAATAAAAGGTACCAGAAGAACAATTAGAAGGATTATTATTGAACAAATTTTGATATTATCATAATTTTTTTAGGTACTTATATGTGTCTGTCCTTCCGGTAATGAGTTTTTTCTCAACTCATTGAGAATAATGTGTTACTTACCATGTTTTTGTAATACATTATAAATAAAAATAAAATTATTTTGTACTTAAAATATTAAACACGCACTCTTCGGTTATTCTGACTCTTGACATGGCCCGGCTCAAGTATTTGATTATGCCATGTCTTCCTCGGGCGTCCTTGACTTCTTCTACCTTTCACTTCCATATATTTTCCCTTATACTCTATTCTACATGCCCAAACCATCTAAGATACCCTTTCTTAATCAATCTTAATCTTATCTATTACCATCCTATTACGCTTTCATCATCCTTGCATTATTTTCGGATATCTGTTTATTTGAAATAATGTTTTCCTTGCCGCCATAAATGAACCAATCACATTCGAACAAAACCGACGCGACCGGACGCGACCCCCGCGTCGCATCGCGCGTCACACACCAACGCCTTCTGACTTTTGTGACCACCCGATACGACTTATTTGGGACTTTATTTAATATTTCAGAAAAATAGCTCTTTAGCTCATAACCATAAAGACTTTTTTCGCATGTGCAAAATTTCAATTTCTGGAAGACTTATAGCAACAAATAATGTTCTACCAATGACAATGGTTTGCTCAAGCTCATGACGTTTGTAAACAAGTTTTGACACTATGGAGTATGGAGGTTGTGAGTTGTGACACGTTCAAAAGAAAAAGCTGATGGATACAATTAATCCAATTCGTTAACAACAAAACAAAGATGGATTCTGATTCATTATTCCCCATCGGGGTATCTATTATTATGTCAGTTGTTTCGTATTTTGTAACGTGCGATGTGATTTCAAGAATAAAACCAATGTTCCTCAAAGCCGATCTTTTCGGCATAGATTTGTGCAAAAAGAATAAGGATAAAATGTAAGTATTCCTCCTTTGTGATCCATTTATTAATAAGTATAATCATTGACCTATTACATAACGTTTTTTAATGTTTTCAGACCAGAGGCTATAGGAGTTGTATCTGGATGTGTATTTCTAATAACTGTGTTCCTGTTCATACCGGTTCCTTTTAGTAAGAATATTTTAAACAAAGAAAGCTTCCCACACCATGAGGTAAGAATAAATCTTCACTGCATTATTTTTTTAATAAACTAGATAGGTCCAATTTAAATGTAGGTTAGAACAGCAGTTAAAAATCTAAAATAACATCTCTTTGGAAAAAACTGTTCATTGATGGATCTTTGGCTCAATGTAAACATGTTAAAATTTCATCTAAATAGTTGACTAGCCTAACTACACTAATTGTATTAGCACCACCATAAGCATCTAAACATAACTCATTGACATGTTTTAGTTCGCAGAATTGCTGGCGGCTCTGTTATCAATTTGCTGCATGTTATTGCTGGGGTTTGCAGATGACGTGCTGGACCTCCGATGGCGCCACAAACTCTTACTTCCAACTGTTGCGTCCCTTCCTCTGCTGGTTGTTTACTATGTGAATATAAACTCCACAACTATTGTCGTGCCATTGCCTTTAAGAGAATGGTTCGGTAATTCAGTAAACATAGGTAAGGATTTATTAGCAAAAAAGTTTAAGACCAATAATAATTTTGGCAAATATACAGAAATGTGGGACACGATTAATATGCACTTAAAAAAACTCTATATCGGTTAGATAATAATAAGTATGTATTTTAATTTCAAGAAACGTCGGGTAAAGAAGGAGTTAGCGTAACATGGTATAATATCCCAAAAATACTTTTGGCCGTGAAAATCTTAAATCATATTTGGAAAATAATCCATTTATACTTAGTTATTTCATTAAAATTAAAATCGTTTTTTCACTTGATGGACATTTTTATTGATGCAACAGTTTTAAGCTTAAGATTTTTTCTTCTATTAATAAACTCAAAATATGAACCTAAAATAGTTTCTTAGTTTTGGGTTTATCAAAAAAACTTGAAAATACATAGAATTATAATTTTTTATCAAAATAGTTATTAAAAATGCATTATTTTCGATTATTGAAATAGTTTTTCGCATTTTTGTCTAATTCAGTGCTCCGCAACCAGTGCGCCGCGGAACACTGGTGTGCCGTGAGCCGGATACAGGTGTGACCCGGTCAAATACAAAATGATTTTTTTTTTAGTTATAATATTATCTATTCTTCAATATATAGTACAGATAAATATTATAAGTAAATAATTTTTTAAAGATTCCCCAGCGCCTGGTGCCAACTGCGTAGTATGCTTTGTACACGCCCAAGTCCAGACCGAATGAGCCACAGAACAGAGAATAGGGTCATCCCTTGAATAATGAAAATTCAAGAGGAATTTATACCATTAAGTAATGTCAGGAAGTTAAAACTTCATTCACAATTAGTAAAGCTTTTGATGTGCCGCAAAATTCTTGGAAGAATTTTTGTGTGTCGTAGGTGAGAAAAGGTTGCGGAGCACTGGTCTAACTGATTGTGTTTTTGAAATAGAATATCCCTATTAAATGTTTCCCAGTTTTCTGTATATTTACCATAATTCTATCTTAACATCCGGTAACACAGAGAAGTTATGTTGAATTCAATTAACATACATCTAAAAGATGCTGTTAGTTGGTTAGATATATATAACCACTTGGGATGACCTATGGCAGAGGTGTTGGTTATCCAATAAATGGTTCCCGGGGCGGCGGTATACATACCCGCCTACCAAATTGGATCAGTGATTTTTGCTTGATGATTTTCATGTATATTATGTAATAATATTATTAATTTTCTCTTCTAGGATTTTTTTATTACATCTATATGGGAATGCTGGCCGTGTTCTGCACAAATGCTATAAACATTCTTGCCGGTATAAATGGCTTAGAAGTCGGCCAATCTGTAATAATTGCCATCTCTATAGCTACTTTTAATATCCTCGAATTGCTTGGAGAGTCTCATAAAGCGCACCAGTTCTCTCTATACATCATATTGCCCTACTTGGCCACATCTTTGGGACTTTTAAAACACAATTGGTAAGTGAAAATGTGAGCGACAGCAAGGAAAATGACATTATTGATGAACCTTGATGATTACTTATTATTAAACATTTCTTTCAGGTATCCATCACAGGTGTTTGTAGGAGATACATTTTGCTACCTTTCCGGGATGACTTTTGCTGTTGTGGGCATCCTGGGACACTTCAGCAAGACGACCATCCTGTTTTTCATTCCCCAGATTTTTAACTTCCTCTATTCATTGCCGCAACTTTTCCACTTTGTTCCATGCCCGAGGCACAGAATGCCAAACTACGTCTCAAAAATCGACAAATTAGAAGCGAGCCGCTTTAAGATTGTCAAACAAGACTTGAACATTTTGGGAAAATTAACAGTGTTTGTGATCAAAACGTTTAAAGTGGCAGATTACGAAGAAAAGGAAGATGTTATTATATGTAATAATTTAACCATCATTAACTTTGTATTGATTCATCTTGGACCAACGCACGAGAGAAAGCTTACCGTGGTTTTGTTGTGTATTCAAGTCTTAGGATCGCTGCTCGCATTTGCCATAAGATATCCTCTTGCGTCGTATTTCTACGATACATAATATTATTATTCACAAGTGCCTGTGAACTTTAAATTTTATACCAAAAATAGTGTACATATTCTAATATTTCTTATATGTATAGGTAGGAATACTTTTGTCTAAAAATTATATTTATAGAAAAAAAATTACCATTGATCACGTAAAAATTTATTTGCGAAAAATCTGTTTACAATTACAACAATGGTATCCTCGGAACAAATAATTATAATATTATCAGAAAACTGTCATTGATAAAAATAAATTAAGTTTATTGCTCGGTTTAAAATTATTAATACCATTTTTATTTAGTTTTAAAGTCTTCAATACAAAATTTGTATACAATTTAATTATAAACTCAACAGTGTTCAAGAAAATGCTGGCATTATGTAAAAAGGTTTTAACAAACATTATTTGCAATAAAACAAGTCATGGGCTTTTTGGATATTTTAATGAAACCAGTCATAAGCATATACTAAGTCTGCAGTCAATATCATACATTCTTGAGTCAAATTATAAAATTTAATTTTAAAAGCTAAATCGTGATTTACATAGTAATCCATGAAATGAATTTGTAAATTTAAATAGCTGGTAAAATACTCGGAACATCGGGGCCCACTAGCACAAATGTAGTGACCCCCAAGTGTTTGCACAAAATAACAAATCTTCTGTCAGAGCCCCCTCCCCCTAACGCAATCAAGGGGTGGGGGCAGGGCGGGGGTGATCAAACTATTTATTACTTATAAAATTAAATAAAAAAAATGGAATATTCTGTCTTTGACTCTTCCAGGGAGTGAGACCTTCTCGGTCTAGAGTTGAGCTATTCCACTCGCTTACTTGACTAGCGCCAATCGCACAATTTACTTAGCCTTTCAAGTAAATAATAATATGATACCAACTAACGTGGGTGAACAAATATCCAATTTAAAATTTCACATTAAAAAACACATCGATAATAAAAGTAGAAATTATTTTCTTTCCATAAAATGTAGTAAGCGAGTGGGATAAGCACTTAACACTCTACACTTCCACAGAATCTGTTTAGCTTCTCGAGATGTGACCATAAGGTCGTCCCCGGTCCCTGGTCCCTGAGAGAGTAGAGAAAGAATAACAAGGGGATATATCACAATATTTAGTTATAATTACCTACCTTTCCTTCAAACAACACCTAAACAAATCTCCCCTATATATATGTCAGTTTAAGCTGACACCCGCCGCGCTTGACAGCCCAAATGCATTTCCTGGCGAGACTACTTTACCAACCGTAAACAAGTAGTAAGAACCGATATTCGGTGGCACATGGCCAGGAATTAACCTACGTATATAGTAAAAGGGTACAAGCGCTATTATCGCAGAGCGGCCAATATGAATAGATATATCGTAATAAATTTAAATAGTCATGATTCTGAATTATACGCGAAAACTAAAGTCAACACAAAATAAATATCAACCATCGTGTCCAAAGCGCACATTCCGAGTTCATACAAAACCAACAAGCCGACATTAATAGGAGAACGAGCGAGGCCCGGGCCGTGGGAATATCTCACGGAGTGACAAACAAGCAGCCGCTAGCATCCGGCTCTGGCGGCCATCACGAGTGTTTCACCACTATCACCCCCGGTCGGCTCTGCGGCCGGAACTGCAGGTAGTCGTTCATCTCCACTCGCAGCAGGCGCTGGTCCGGCTTGTTGGTCAGCGCCAGCGGCAGCTCTTGCTGCGCCTCCCCAAACAGCTGGTCGCCCTCCAGGTGCCGGATAGCCTCCACGATAGTCTCCAGGTTCTGGCGTGACGTGCTGGCCAGGTACAGGCGCGACGGCTCCGCGCCCGCCTCCTCGCCCACCACCTCCACCTTCACCTTGGGCTCCACCTTGATGGCGGCTTCCAGAAGGGGCGCGGGGGGCGGCAGCGGCGTGGGGGAGCGCGGCGCGTCCATCACCATGTTGACAGGGCTCAGCGGCCGCACCGCCCCATCGCTCTCCTCCAGAAGACACTCCTCCAAGGGACACAGCTCCTCCTCTAGGGGGGGTTCAGGCAGGAGGGTCACCATCTCCGTCAGTTCCTCACCCTCCTCTTCCACCTCTGTCTCCATGACCTCGGTGTTTTCGTACTGGAGGGTGATCTGGTGCGACAGGTCTCGCAGGCTGTCAGGATACATTTGGGTTTCGAAGGTTCGCACTTGGTCTTCCAGCACGATCCGCAATCGTCGCTCCCGGTCCAGCTGAAGGCGAAGGTCTGTGATTTCGGAACTGGGGATAGTGTTGGAATTTTCCACAACGGATATGATGGCCACTGATTCTGTAGTAACATTTTCTGGGAGGTCTTCGGGGATCTCTGCGAGAATAGCTTCTGTTTTTCGTTTCTTGATGGGAATGTCGCCGCCTTCATGCTGATTGAGTAGTCTCTTCAGCTGACAGTTTTGGGAGAGGAGTCTTGTTTTCTCTTGTTCCAGGGCGTAGATGTATTCTGCTGTCTGCTGTAGTATTGCGGCCTGCCAAAACAAAAATCCATTAGTTTTATGAAGCTTGTGATGGAGTAATTAGTCTAATTCATACGCTAAAGTTATGCCAATTATTTAATCAAAATAGTAAAGAATTCCGACACATTCTTTGTAAAATGCAGTCCTTTCAGTAAAAATTTTAAGTTATTTTCCTGTAAAAACAATTTCAACACACTTTTCTCATTTTTGTGTGTAACACGATTTTGAACAAATTTATCTGCTTCTCATATGAATGAATCTGTGAAGAATAGTTGGAATTCTCCATGTGTTTTACATTATTTTGATAATTACAGCCGTTGTGTCAAATCCTAATGATCAACTACTGCTGAGCCGATATCTCGGCTCAAATACGTTCTTCCCAAAGCACAATCATCGCCAAGCACTACTCAACGTAAGGAAGCTAAAGCTTGCCTCAGGAAGTCCTAGTTATAAAAACTGACAACAGAGTGAATAAAATACCACAAAAACAATCATTATCTGTCATCTCATTTGCGCTCTTGCCGGTTTTTTCGAATTGTGTTTTTTTTAATTTGAATTAGACATATTGAATATAGTAGATAGTGGATATATAATAATATCGGGTTATACAGGCAGTGACAAAATGCAGGTGTCAATTATATCGAAATATTAAATGATGGGAGTTTCACAACCGTTTTAAGATGACTAAAACGTGTTTTTCTTAAATATGTTTTGAGCCCAATTTTGCCATGCAATCAATTGCTTGTAGCGCTACGATTCTATGCAACTGGAAGTTTCCACATTACAAATGGAGATTTTTTTTAAAATTTGCACCTCTTTGACCAGCAAAAACGGAAAAAATGTCTCTAGATCTCTCTGCTGTCAAACATCAAATTGTCATGTAGTAAATAAAAAAGAAAGTCAAGCTGACACTTTATTTTTAACATATTAAATACGTTTCTTTAAAAAATATAAAGTCGGTTTATGTATAACATTATTTAAAAACAATTATTTGTATAAATAATAAATATAATTATTAATAATTATTCAATATTAATTTTTACTTTGATGTCATTTTATTGTCTATGAAAGTAAACGGCCTTACACACGAGCAACTCGACATTATCAAAGATCAAAATGTTGGGAACAGGCAAATTGGAGCGTTTCCTTAAGATCACTTAACCGAGGGGGCGCCTCGCTATGTTAAGATTAATCAATCGAAATGTTAGACACAACGGCTGTTACTGTCTGTATCTGAGTTTTCTCGTCAAATAAAATTAAAAATATGAGGAGCGTAATGCGTACCTTGCTGAGTTTCTCCCCCTCGTGGCGGGGCAGGAGTGTGCGGAGGGACTGGAAGCCGGCGTTGATGCTCTGCATGCGTCGCCTCTCGTTGCTGTTGGCGATCTCCCGCCGTATTCTCTTCTCTGCCTCCATCGTGTGCACCACCTCTCCGTTGCTCCCCAATCTAGGGAACACAAAAACACTATCATTACAATGTGACCAATTCTTTATTTGCTACTTCAAGAAAAATGTGACAACGATCGAAGAAAAAAAGGTTACAATAATCATAAAATTAACAAATAAAATTGACCCTTTTTTAAGGTTATGTTTATATTCAATAATTAAAAAACGGAAAATAAGTTGATATGATTAGAGATTTTCACTGTCAAAAAGTATTATCGTGATTTATTTTTTGGATATAAGAGCGTGTTCCGCTTCCTCCTTATTTAGCAAATTTTGCAGTCAGCGTAACAGTATCTGCCCTGATGATGGACAGTGTAACGCTGTCCGAAACGTTGGCTAAAGAAGAAAATGCAACACGGCGTATACACCAAAATTAAATCACTAACTAACCATAACGCCGTTTTTCCGCAGGGGTAGGCAGAGAGGACAGATCGCCAAACAACTCGGTCTTGGTGCACATTACTTCATTCACATTCATACATACTTCGTCTTGCACATACTCTTCTATTACTCTGATTCTTGGACATGGCCAGAATCAAGTATCCGATTCACTTGATCATGCCACGTCTTGCATCGGGTATCCCCGAATTCTTCTACCATTCACATTTGCGTCATATATTTCTTCGTTCATTCGCTCTACATGTCAAAACCATCTGAGGGTCCCTTTTTAATCTCTCATTACGCTTACAATCAGCCTTGCATTCTTTGCGGATCTCCACATTTCTCATCAGAATACGAAAATGTTTATCCATAAGTGTTGAATGTTCAATTGCATTTTAAAAAAATTCGATGAAAAACAGAGTGCTTAATAAAATCACATGTAATAATAATAATAACTTAATATTTTTATTTTATTCCCATAAATGCATAATTCTCCTAAACCCACGCTACCATTCCGCCAATGGAGTATCATTTCATCACGTGATAGTGGCATATTATTTTTCCAATACTAGAGCCTGAAATAGGTCAGAGATTCGCGGAAAGTGGTATCATCCGTAGGTCCGTAGTCCGTACGATGCGCGAGTGCGAGTCTGGCGGCCGATATAATAACACGTCATGGGCGTGACGTCACCCGCCGGCATCAGCTGATGTTCGCGGGCGCACGCGACTCGCCCGCCTCCTGCCGCCCGCGCCCCCGCCCCCCGGCACCCGCGACCCGGCATTATTACCCGAGATTCGGAGATCGCAAATACAAATAATAGATCACTACAACATCACTGGCACTGCGGTGATTGCCCGCTGCGCACTTGACGCTAACATCGATTGCTTATAATACGGTCATCGGAATCCCGGTAATATAATACATAGTCATATATACATACATATCAGATGCGGAATCTACTATCAGATACGGAATAACGCCTTGGGGAAACTCGTGCAACACAAAATTTGTGTTGGATGAGTGTTATGTTATTTAGGTTACATTCAAACAATCAATGTAGTATTCATGCTCAAAGAGATATAAAATTATTTAAAAAAATTTATATGAATACCGCACAAGAGTCCCAACAGCTCCCGTCTGGAGCCAGTGAGACTATGGCATCCCCAATTGGGGTATGTTGTGAGGCTGAGGGCAGTGGGCAGGAGAAGGAGATGGGATAGAGGAAGGTGAAAAAAAAATTAAAACACGTCAATATCAAAATCAATAACACGTATTTTAGAACGTAAGTATGTGTATTACAATACTTACAATTTAAAAGTTTATGAAAAAATATGTTTTATATCAACACGTAAACTGTGTTTTTTTTTATATTGCAACAAAAATAGTATATAACGTAATTTAACAATATAAATCAAATAAATCGGATTTATTTGATTTAAATTAGATTTATTTTAACTCGGAAGTCGGCCTATGTAAAAAGAAAACCAGTGTTTTTGTTGTTAATTTTAATTATCTCTAGATATTATGAATAATTAAAGTACTCCGCCGTGTCTGTCTGTTTGTTCGCGATAAACTCAAAACTACTGAACGAATTTTCGTGCGGTTTTCACCAACAGAGTTTCATGAGGAAGGTTTAGTTATATACTTTGTCAAGATTGTGTGTAAATTGGTTGAAATATATAAAGAACCCATACGGCATCTTTTTTTCTTCCTGACATTTTGTCTCACTTCACACTTCCACTAATCAATACTGAATGACCAGGACTCATTCAGTCTATATTTCAGGGAATCCCAAAATTGCGTAAACAGTAGTTTTAGCATTGCACATGTGTGCTTGCCGGGGGAAGTCCCTTGGCATTTTAGGCGGGGAAGTCCCTTGGCACTTCAAATGGGTGATTTGGTTGCGGTGAAAAAGTATTGAATTAAATCAAGTGATTTAAATCATCTCAACCCTGTTGTCAGTGCAATTATAAACTGTATTCTGCAAGAAAGTGTTGACGAATGCGACCAAACAAGCAAAATTTGAACACAACCTGTTTGTAAGGCCAATTCTGACCTCACTGATGTAGATTTTGGTGATAAAAATGAGGCACGAATTTAAAATTTTCCTTTCTCCAGTGTGGAGCTACTGTAAAAAAAATTCTCAGGGCCTCCTGTGTGGAGCTATTGTAAAAAGGGAAGATGAATTATTAATGCACGCAAGGGGCTCATCAATCATCACTCTTCGTCGAGTATTCAGTCATTCTACGATTAAAAAAATGCGAATAACAATAACACGTTGCGTTATCGACGGATAACATTGTCGAATATAATCATCGCTGCACAGCTGTTGGCTGTTTACGTGCAAATGATAATAATACCAACATAATCAAGCGCAGAGATAATGCCTACTATTCTAGCGCCGAACTCTCGCAAACGATGACAGTACCTACCTACATAATATTATATACAAAATATGAATAAACTAACGTAAGGTCTTAGGTAGGTACCTACACAAGGAATGTTTGAAACACATAATAATAATAAATAGCCTTGCAGTTTTTTTTACTACGTCTGCATTCCCGGCGGAAAGTGGAGCGGGAAAAATTGATTTGGAACAAAGTTGTTGTTTGTTATTGTTTTGAATTGTGCCGAAAACGGAAATTCGAATCGCTCCAAATGTTTCGAAATGAAACTTAGAATTCTAACATAATTTGATAAAATAATTAAACAAATACAATTAATTTTCAGTGAGTTTATTTCAATACAATGTAGATTGGTTTCGGGAGAAATAATCCTTGCTCAGGGTGTATTAATTAACATAGTAATTGCGTTTTTTTTTATCAACAAAATTACAATATACACTATGTATTTTGTAAGTTATTATTTATCTCATTGTCAAGCGATATCGTCAGAAGGGTCACGCCCTCTTATATTTTACATGTATTATATAATGCTGACAAACTACATAAGTAGTTTAAAAAGTTTGGATGATAATAAAAAAATAAAAATCTCTCGTACCTATACTTCTATTCATTTAGACATTCTTGTGTTCAATCCAAGAAATTTGTTAGAATTCCTCAATTAGGTGACTCAATCGGACGCCAAAAGGACTTCATTGACTGTTGTGCCCACTGAACAGATAACGCACACTAGAAATGTCTTCCATGAAGATTAGAATGGCAACTGATGTCGCCACCGACTTACTACTCTTGGGTTCTAACCTAAGAGTATGGATATTAGAGAGACGGCATGTGAAGTGTGCCCGCGCGCTCCAAGTGTGCCTTTTCGAGAATTCTACCCACACGGCTGCCATTGGCTGTCACCATGTAAACTGGCTGCTGTCGTAAAAATGTCGGAACGTATTAAAAGGCCAAAAACCAGCAGCCAATGTGAGCCGTTTGGGTAAAATTCTCGAAAAGGCACACTTGGAGCGCGCGGGCACACTTCACATGCCGTCTCTCTAATATCCATACTCTTAGGTTCTAACCCATTCAGCACGCGCTCTATCTCTCGTACACTTACCTCTCGCGAGCCGTACATCGCTATCCCATTTAAATTTAGAATGATGATGAGAGTTCAGTATTTGAAATTTAAGCAAAGAACGGTCAGACTTTTGAAGAACGAAACACGCCCACTTATTTCTTGTGTTATTCTATGACTGCGCCGCGCAACCTGATGTGAATTTATGCATTTACACTAGGTACCTAGACCTAGGTGTAATGCCGTGGTAAATAAAATTATTGTGACTTCCTCAAGTATCAATGAGGACACTGAATTAACTTACTACGAAAGTATAAGGCTAGCTTTACACTTTACGACTTCTGGCCAATGGGCACATTGGATTTTCAAAATGCAATTTACGAAAAAACTTACGAGTGTAAAGCTAGCCTAACGCTGTCTTGTCTTTTTGATCTTGTATCTCTGATTGCTTAGCTATTGTGGGAAAATCTCAGTACCGATTTCTTATAGAAGAATCTCTCGTTTAAAATTCTAGTTATCTTGATTTTAAAAATTAATCTAATTCGTATGCAATTTAAGATTTTTAAGGAGCAAAATATTTTCGTTGAAAAAATGACCCAAAAATGAATAACGAAAATATAACGAATACGGCATGATAACTTATCGTGCCGTCATATCGCTCTTCACACTTATTTAGCCAACGCCATAGTTACCCAAAATTGATCACGACAAATAAATCTAATTGAAAAATATCTACATAATAAAGGCAGAATTAGAAACTATCATACATAATAAATATAAATAGGTACTTACCTAGGTAACATACATATTTATGTTACTGCCTAAAAATTCCTCAATAATTTACTATGCATGGTCGAAATAGTAAAAATAAATACACATATATCGACGGTCCCGAAGAACTATGTCAGATGTGCGACTTCGTAGTTTTGCAGTAGGGCTGTTTGTTTCGATTATACATTTTTACTGTTTTTTTGAGATGAAAAAATAAGGCGTTGTTTTGATATTTGGCTTTTAATTTCCTTTCTTTCAAAATTGCAGACTTTTAAATCAACGTAATAAGTACAAAAATCGATTTTCAATTTTTAGCAGATCCGAATGAATGAACAGATCCGAATGAATGAATCTGAGCGAATGAACGAAGAAAGGAGCATAAGGAGAATATATGATGCAAGTGTGAATGGTATAAGAAGTACGGGACGTCCGAGAAAGACATGGCACGATCAAGTGAATCAGATACTTGAGTCGGGCCATGTCAAGAGTCAGAAAAATAGAAGAATATGTATGAGACGATGTATGAATGTGGCAAAGAGTGTGTGCCAAGACCGTGGTGTTTGGTGATCCGTCCTCTCTGCCTACCCCTGCGGGGAAACGGCGTGATAGTTAGTTAGTTAGTTAACAGATCCGATATTGTTCTTCGGGACCGTCGATTTTATTATCATTTAATTAAAATAACATATAAGTAAAAAGGGAATAATATCAACATATACTTTTAATATTAAAATAAAGCGAAGACTATTCTTATTTCGTTTCCAAATAATAAATAATATAACGTAGTAAAAATACTACAACCTAGTTATCTATAATAAATAATAGTACTGCCTATTAGATAAAAGTGAATAATCTCGGAATTAGTAATATATATGTAATAATATCTGTCGCAAGTAGTGCGAGTGCGGAGAACAATGGGGAAAGAATGCAGTATTTGATAACACCGCAGAGCACATGGCGAAGGATGCGGGTCACACTGTCTACCTTCGCACTAGCACTAGTAGGTGCTCGAGCAGAGGAGCCGAACCGGCATCATCAGTGGCACCAGTGCACAGTACACCTGCCGACGGTGCCGGGCCATGTTTCTTTCTAGGCCGAATACCTACTAACTGTACTGATCACATAAGCAAGCACTCGGCCGTATGCACTCATGCACCGTCTCGGCTAGTGTATTGCCGGTTTCGAGTCCGCGTCAGCAGCACCGAGTACAGTACAGTACAGCTACATGCAATAGCGAAGCAACAGCAACACGGGGCGCAGGCACGGTGACTCGACTCCAACAGCCGACAGGCGGTTGGCGCCAAATAGTACCGGAGGCCGGGCGCGCGAATCCTACGTGTACCCGAGGTAGGTATTTGCGTGTACGTACTACGGCTAAATTCATTCAAGAAATGGGCGTTATACTACGCTGGCTATGTAAACACACGGCGATTAGCCTTTATTGGAGTAATTCGACAAAAATTCGCGCAATTACAGGAATTCATCCGATTATGAAACACAGCCATAGCGCACATGTTTATGAATGACCTACGCTCACTACAAATACGGCAAAAGCCGATGTCTAAACATGGCGGCCCAACAGCTGACCAACAGACCGGTAATTAAACGCATTGCCAGGGCGTCAAATCCATCACACTGGTGCGTACAAACGTCCTATTAGTGTAACTAAACTATGGGAAGGGCTTTTGTGGACATTTAAACAGGTGCATATTATGGCAGAAAGACACGAGAGCGGTAGACCGCCGGGAAAACGTACCTGGAAATCCTATGATCCACACCGCCGCCCTCGCTGTCGTTGTAGTCGTCAATCTCTAAGAATTCGATGCCATTACCGAGTAATGACATAACTACGATGTATTTGCTTTTCAGTAGTCGTAATTTTTACACAAACGACAGTCAAATGAATCGCCACAGAGTTTCGACATGAAATTCACATAAGGACCAGCACCCACAATGGCGGGAAACAACAATGGACCCAGTCAGATGACGCTTGTGTTAAAGTTTATCACTGACACTGAATTACACGCTATAACGCGGCCGAACACATATATTTAGTTCAAATATAATTAACGAACACGATTCACAGTATTTTTCACTTAGTTTAGATCGAAGTTAACACAATTAACGAAATAAACATTAAGGCTACAAAAGGCCCCACGCCATTGCACGCACTAGAACCATAGATAAATCAGTTGTATTCACAGCGAAGATTGGTTACTCTAGCGAACTCAAATGAAACCGCATGGACAATAACAAAAAAATATTATCAAGTACTTGCTTACATAAAATGTTAGGCGGCGTTCACAGCTTTTATGTGGATGCAACTACAATAAATGATTTCTATCTCCATAATATCAGAATTGGTGTAACTAGAATAATACATTTATGGCCAAAACATTTGAATAAGACGCGTTTGATTGTATTTATATATCAAAAGTTTTGCTAACTAGTTTGGAACACCCGTCCGCAGTCCCCTCTTACCCCGCAAATGCCGAAAAATACTGGGGCGTAGCTACGTTTACCAATTCCTTTTAAATTTAGCCTCGCGATTCTCGAATGTTGTTTTTATGATTTTTGTTAAATTTTTTTAGCTTCCTAACTAAATGTTTTTTTTTCATCCAATCAGTACACTACTAAATAAGTAAGGGCTTCTTAACTATTTAAACCTGTACATGTCGAGAAAGTACACTAGTACATGTTTTTTTATAAGAAAAGGATCAATAATACATACTTTATTCGTTTATTTATTCAAAATGCATTTTGTTAGATGCGCTGAGTTAATTATATAGTGAAACAATTATAATTTTAATAATAATTATTATATTTTATACCGAGAGGTTCTCGGGATAAAGTATCGATTATCGATCCAGCAGACCCTGTTTCCGCCATCCCTAATAAAAATTATTCAAAAGTGGAAACATGGTGGAAAAGAAACAAACTTTTCAATCTTTTGGGTTGATTACGGCTCGTGCAATTTTGTGAATAAATTGTAACTTTTAGTAACCTTGAAGTAGTATGAGTGGTTTATTTATGCTCGAAATTTGGTTTTAACTATTATTTATGGAATATCGCATTTCGCGCAGCACATGTTTTCCTTTGCAACGCGATTTGACAATTTGACTTTGACATATCGGTGATGCATGGTGTTGTTGGTATTTTGGTTTTATAAAATCAATCTGCACAACTTATTATGGCGACTCCTGCTGCTCCTACTCCCAATATGTCGGACGAGGAGAGGTTAGCTCTCGCAGCCAAATTGGACAAAGAGTTGGATGACTTCATTGAAGGTTTGGAGAAGAAAAGATATACTGATGGCTGGCCGGAGGACCGTTGGGAGGTTAGGTGTGGATGATTTTATGGGCGACATGCATAAATTTTAACATATTTTCGTATGCTATCACATTATTTAGTCTATAATTTATATTGACGATCCTTGACATTAGCTTTTTTGTGACTGGGGGTTGAAATAACATATAAATGAATACAAGGGGGCTGTTTCAATATGTTTTTTTGTTTGATCATCCACTTAAATGAAATTTAAACCATAATATTATCCCAATCCTGCTGCTGAGAGCTCGGTTGTAACGACATATGATTACCTCATTTAACCCTAGATCACGAACCTTATTTTTCGACGCTTATCACAAACCTTCGTCGTTTCGACTAAGGTATTTAATAAAGGGGGTTTAAGGGTTTTATTAAAACAAAATATGTATATATTTCTTTTTATTATTAATGAACAGTGTTTATTTATATTATTTCTTATATTTATGTAAACAAAAATTTTACATTAATTAATCAACAGCTTTATGAGTAGATCCATAGTTTTCATGCAAAATCAACAATTGTAATATTTTTCAAGTTGGTATTTGAATTAGTTATAACTAAATTTTGAAAAAAAAAACAATCTAAATATCAAACACAAAGACTTGAATTAACTAATAAAATAAAAAATTTCAGGAAAATCTAGCAACTAATTTTTTGTGACAGACGTCAAGTTTATGTTCTCAGCACAGTAGGTACATCAACCGCATAAAGCACGGTACAGACTCGAAGCCCACATACAAAGATACTGTGTTATAAAGTATCTTTTCTACTGACACACTACGTTATAAAATATTTCTTCCTACGGCAGGAGAAGGGGTGAGTTGAAATCGGAAGCGGTCGAGAGAATATCATTTCTTTGTACTGGATATGTCAACTTGACGGCTCCGTGTATTCAAAATGACCCCCTCTCCTGTTTACGGCGAAGGGGGGGTCGCATAACTTTTCTGATATGGCTATCGTAGCGGTCACGAAAAAAAACGCCGATTAGCGAAGATTCAAACCGCGATCACAGCACATCATCTTTTTACATGTGGCGGGTCTCTATGGGATTAATCAGTATCTTTTTGATGTGAGCTGCGAGTCTGTCGCTACCTTAAATAACATTGAATATAAATAAAACAAGTCTACAAAATAAAAAAATAAATCAAAACTCACATATTAAAAAAAAAAAAAGTCACGTTATCACTAACCTTCATCTATGCGACGAGCCATGGCTGCTGAATTGGCGCTCGTGGGCCCCCACACCGTCCGCACTACGGACTGTCGCAGAGACAACGGGCCGACTGAGATTAGAATGAACAAATTACGGTCGCGCATGCAAAATTTATCATGGTTTTTTTTTTAATCCTGCGACGTTGATTCGACGAAGGTTTGTGATCTAGGGTTAAATGAAGGGTAATTGTACCCCCAAATGCTACACTTCTAGGCACATATTAATGAACTTACACTTTGTTTCAACAATAACTTTTAAAACCTAACATCTGAGTGTAACATTTTTGACACTCAGTGCCCTATATATTCAGGTATTTTTTTATAAGTAGTATTTCATGACCAACAATTTATATTGTGTTCAGTATTTTTCCTTTTTTTACAAAATAAAGAATAATATTTAATAACTCAGGTACGGGACATACGTCATTCCTATGTCTACCTACGTAAAATTATCGTGAAAACAAGCTTATGTGTCCAAGCGGTTAATCAATGTATTTTTTTTTATTGCAGGAGGAGATGGACAAGCATCCTTTCTTCATGAAACAGGCCCCCAATTCAACAGATGTCCTGTCTCCGCTAGCAGAGGGATTGCAGCGCCTGAAGTATGACCCTGATGAGAACACAGCCGTAGAGCTGGCAACCAACTATAAAGAAGATGGAAATTTCAATTTCAAACATAAGAATTATAGACTTTCAATTATTGGGTACAATTTTACTATATAATACTTGCATACCACTACTAATGAACCAAACAAACTTCTCATCATTTATTTTGGTAAATATACAGAAAATAGGGAGACCTTTAACTTCTAGGAGAGTGAGTTTAAAAAAAAAAAAAATAGTTCAAAAGAGTGAGATGTTTTTACCAAAAAAAAAGTCTTTATAGTTTATAATTTAAAAAAATTAACTTTGTTAAAAAATACTAATAAAAAATATACTGTTAAATAATAAAAAATTATATTATTAATAGAAGGATTTTCACGAACACTACCGTATCGTGTGCGTCCATACTCCTCTATGTATATTTTTTTACGCACGTACACGGTGTGGCAAGTACTCCTAAAAGTTAATAGGCACTTTTTATTTTGAAAACACTATCAGTTAGATAATGAGAAGTAAGTAAGAGTTGGTACCGCATTTGGTTTACATACAGGCGTCGTGCATTCAATTCCTCGGCTGGCTAAGTCCTCCATCACGACACAAACAATATTTTTTGCTTATTGTGGTGATAGAAGATTTTTTTCTATATTGTATATTTGACCGGTCAGTGGCCAAGTTGGCATCGCGTTTGGGTCTCACCCAGGCGTCGTGTAAGTCCTCCATCACGACACAAATAATATTTTGCACTTACTGTGGTGGTAGTAGGAGATTTTAGATTATTGTCAGGTTATTCATAACCTGGGAATCTTTGTCTTTCTTTTAAAAATAATAAATAAATTGTCAGGTAATTCGTAATCCGGGAACGTTTGTCTTTCTAAAAATAAAAAGGATTTCAGTTTCCGGAAAAGGAATATAATGCATTTTAAAACTATTTCATTAAAATAAGGATAATATGACTTCTTTTCTTCTTTTATGTTGTAGTTTTATCACAATATGCATTTGAGGGTTAAAACATGACTGAATTTAAAAAATATATATATTATTAATTTTTATTAAATTACCTTTGTTTCGAACTTTCTGCTTTGTTAGTTTGTTAATTTATCTATAAATACTTGTAGATACACCGAAGGCATAAAACAGAGATGCGACGACAACGAAGTCAACGCAAGTTTGTACAATAACCGTTCCGCCAGTCACTTCTTCCTGGGAAATTACCGCTCCTGTTTCTACGACTGTGAAAAGGCTCTCTCCTTCAAGCCAGAGTACCAGAAATGCATGGTCAGGGCTGCAGAATCTGCCCTGAAGATATCCGACTTCGATGCTTGCTTCAAATACTGCGATGAGATTCTGAAGCGCAATTTCGACAATAACACTGCGGTGAGGATCAAGCGCGAAGCCGAGAAGAAGAAGACACTGTTAGAGAGGGATAAAAGGAAGAAAGAGTTTATTGAGAAGAAGAAGTCGGCTTACGAAGAAGAGATATTTAAAGCAATTGCAGCAAGAGGTACGGCCACAACCATTTATTCTACTTCATTCTCATACAATAAATTAATAACACAAATGATTGGGTAGAGAAGATAGATAGGATTGTAGATGGCGATGAATGAATGTAAAATTTAAACAAAAAATTTCCAGAAAGTTTTAAATTCTGTACAGCATTATTACGTGGTCGAGGGGTAAGGCTCTTGACTAGCAAGCCGGAGGTCGCAGGTTAAAATCTCAGTGTGCACAAGTAAATATTATTTGACTAAGAGGGTATAACCAGACAATACCGTAAATTTGTCCTTTTTAAATCAAATTCTTAACGTATTGACTCTTTTTTACAAAAAACATAAATTGATTTTGATAGATTGTTATTTTATCTGGTAAATGCAGTTTTTAAATTTTGAAAAACTAGGTTTATTTTTAATATACTAAGGTTATACCATTGGTCGTTGGCAGATTAGTTCAATTTTCAAACGAAATATTGTATTATACACCAAAAATTTCAAATCATATAATCATACAGCAAAATAAATCAATACATAATCTAGTAAAGACATTTTTCAGAATTTTAGTTTTAGTTCAATTAAAATCATTAAAAAATAAATCCAAGAATGTGTTTTGTGATGAAAATATCTCAGTTTTTCTATTTATTTAAGGTCTTACAAACTAAAATATTTCAAATTTTTTGAATATACACCCTATATGAAAACCAACAATTCAAAGGTGTTTTCGAAGAATTGATACTTCTTTAAAAAATTGGCGGCTTGTAAAGCGGGAAAAAGTGTGACTCCCGAATGTCATAGGTAATTACTTTAAAAAATATTCACGGCCTCTGTTTCTAACTTTTAAATTGATTCGTCTGAGGCCGCAATCAGCCAAGCATTTTGTAGGGTAGCGCTCGATTTATGTTGTCCCCAAACATCTTATGTTATCTGGCCTCGCCCACTTTCATAGACAATAAAATGCATCAAAGTAAGAACTTTCGAAGTTAAATTAATATTACAGAGTTAATTGTTGGATTTATTATTAATACACGTAATTCATTTAAAATACAATAAAGAATAAAGACATTTTATATTTTTTAAACAAACGTATATAAAATAAAGTGTCAGCTTGACCGTAGGTACTGGACTTGACACTTGGCTTGGCGAATATTCGAAAACGACATAGTTTTTCGCATAAATTAACCGTTTTTCGTCTCTGCTCCGCACGCATCCGAACTTCTCAATCCATATTAATTGAAATTATAATTGATAAACGCAATACAACAGAAGTGAAATGAGCGCGAAACTGTGTCTTCTGTCAGTGATATTTCATCGACCATACATTGTGTTCGCGGTATTTTTTCTACTCTGTTGACACTTTTAAGAACTAGTCCAAAACTGAGGCGGCCGGAACGAGTTTAATCCACTAGTCCGGCTTCCTTAGGTTAAGATAAATGCTTAAGCGATACTTGTGTGTTGGAAAAAGCGTATTTGTGCACTAATCAAATACTAAGGCAAAATTTTGGCTTAGTAATTGATTAGTAGGATTGGGAACAGCGGCCGTCAGAGTATCTAGATTAATCAAAGCGATTCTGACCTTGTCTTTCATACAGTTTCTTTATACTTATGGGTTAAAATCTCAAATTAAAAAAAAAAAAAAAGCAAAAATTTTATTCGCACCCACCGGCGGGCTTACGACAAACGAGAGGTTAAAAAAATCTCAGCAGGAAACCACAACTGTCATGTTGTTATGTATTCTTGTCAGCTGAATGACAAGACTGACGGTGACCTTTAAAATGTAAAAAACAAACAAAGTGGTGCCAATTGACCATTTGGCGACGATGTTACATTAACATTTATGCATCTATTCTTTAATAGGTATCAAGATGGAAAACAATGCAACATCGGACACCATGAGCCTGTCAGACTTGGAGCCAACATTCCCCGGTGTGGCAGATTCCCGTGTCCACAAAGATCCCTCCGGAGCAGATGAGCTCGTATGGCCAGTCTTACTGCTTTACCCGGAATACAAAATCACAGAATTCATACAGCACTGCGCCGAGTCCTCTGTCCTGAAGGATCACCTGGTCCAAATGTTCATAACTCCCCCGGAATGGGACAAGGAACGAACCTACAAGCTGGAGGACCTGAACCTATATTACGAAGGAACCAAGAAGTTCACCCTTTTCAAGGTGGACATCAATAAAACTCTTCTGGACATTATGAAGGAAGACTACTTTGAATTAAGAGCCGGTACTCCGTCATTTATTGTCTTGGTGAAAGATAGCAAAGTAGAAAAATCATTCCTGAGATCATGCACTTAAAAATGTATATTTAAAAAACTATTTGCATAAATAAATTATCCAAAAAAACTTTTTATTAAATTGGGGATACAAATGAAAAACGAGATAAATTTACTTGGTTTATTAACTGATAATTAAATTAATATAAACTAGTTACAAATAATACTATATACAGTGAGTGCAGTCTTTAAATAGAAAAATCATGGCTTTTATCATGGTGTATTGATTATAATAGTTTAATAATTGTACACACTTATATCGGAGGGTACAATTTATTTTTAAAAGTAAATAATTTACGCTACATATTGTATTGGTTTACAGAAAAATAAAAACATTCAAATTTTGTAAATATAAATAAGCAGATTGGTTGAAGGTGGAATTGTATCCCTAAATTTTATCTTAAATGTATCTACGGTTACCGTTTTTCAGTCAATTTTGCATACGTCTTTCAAAAGTCAACCGGCAAAAAATACCCACTAATTATTATCAAGGTATAAGTAAAACTCTTAAAATAATGGCAGTAGAATTTGATCAGAGATCAATAAGTACATGGTTTCACTCATTCGTATCTGTAAGCAATCTACAGATATAAATTAATGAAAATGAATGGTAAAAAATATATTTTATCAACAACAAAACAGAATAGCACAAAATGGTTTTATAAAACTATTGGTAGCATAAATTAAAAAGCATTAATATTAATTGGACAGTACTGAATTTTCCCAAGAAACTTTGATAATAAAAAATAAATTGTTTTGTAAAATTTTGCAGTTACTTTTTAAATTTCGTACTTATCTGCGAGCTATAACCATTTTCAAAAATCGTGCGTGACTCATCAGTTTTTGCTGTGAATCAAAAGGCGCTCTACACCGGCTCGGCGTTACTGTTAACACGGTACATGAACATCGTTACCGTGTCTGCAACGGTTATAGTTACAGCTCGCAGATGTTTTAGCTGCCAATTAAGTGCATTTTATGAGGATATCAATGATATAACATATTTTACTTAAGTTTTTTAGAGCCTACATAAGTTATGTTAAGTTAAACGGCCACCATAACACGGGCATGTGCCTAGTATGGCGGCCATAAATTCCACAATTGTTATATATTTACTATTCAAAGAATAAAGAAACATTAAAAAAAAAAAAAAAAAAACTTAACGGCTAAATTTTGCTCAAATTTATGTGGCCATGTATATTGCTCAGAATTCATGTGCAAGATGTTTCAAATAAACATTTCTGCAATACGAGCGAGATTTTGTTTGAAAAAAGTGAAAAATATTCACAAGAAATATGAAACAAATTGAAGTAATTTCATACGAGATTCTGTACAGTATACCAAGCCCATTTAAATTGAGTTTTATACACATCATAAGTAATTAGGCAAATTTATAAAATGCTATTTAATTTATTATTAACACATTACAATTTATAAGTTATGCGTACAAACCCTGACTTACAAAGTTGGACCTAGTTCACTATCAAACGTCTGTGTACCAACGATAAACTATAATTCATGAGTTTTAAAAACAACATCAATAATAACCATTAGGTATTCAAATGTCCAAATGTTATTACAAAATTTTACTAATGCACATAATATTAATTTTACCGGTAATGCATGTAATTACATTAATTTAGTACCCTTATTCAATTCAGTCGGCAATCGGTGGGTAAAGAGATTTAAACTGTGCACGTATGACTAAACATACAATTTATTTCTTATGCTAAATGTGCATAATTATCAATACCAAATAACATAAATTATTTTGTCTAAAACATTATAAATGAATACATAGTTAAAGGCACCTACGAACATACGTCTTGCTGTGGCGCAAGGTGCACCTTTTATGCTCTGTCTTAGAAAAGGTATAAATAATTTTGATTTTAATAATATAAAGCCTCAAATTGGAGATCACTAAATTCGAAAAAAAGTATTGCTAAGGCAAGGATTCCTTCATTTAACACTTTTTGAAATGACAAAATCTGATTACGATTTCATCAGAAGATATTTGCACCTATAGTAAGTGTTTTTGAAAATAATTTTATTCTTATAATATTTCAAAACCCCTTGGGTTCACAATAAAAAAATATAATACATAAAGAAAGGTCTTTGAAAACTACGGTAAAAAAATCACAACAAAACTTATATGTAGAAGCCGATAGGCAAAATATATTGTATTATAAATTATAGCACGAATAATGTTCCGTTGTTTCATATATCACATGCTCATAAATTATTGTAAAATAAATCGGCAAGATTTACACACACACACAATGTTTCTACAATTTTTTTTTTTTTTTAAAATACACAAACTTCTACAATTAGAAAAGTCAATTTTCATGAAAAATCATTTTTACCAAGTATGATACTGGTTTAAAGCTTGATGCCAGAATCACGAAGTTTTCAACAAGCGACAGATACAGGGTTGTTTTTATATTGTATTCTGCAGCACTAGCTTGTGTATATTTTCAATGAATATAATGCATTTCTTAATGTATTCTTAAAATTATCTTAAAAGATGCATAATAATTTTAGTTATTCATGTAAAATTCGTTATTTGTAAAGACACATTGTGTAAATAAAAAAACGCAAATTAAAAATCACAGAGACATTCAATCCTCTCTAGTTTTAGCTTTTGAGTGGAATATGAATGTACATATAAAATAAATAATAGTAAAATGGATGGACACATCAATACAATAAATATATCACTACATGCTGCTAATAAAACATCTAAAACACACACTGAAACAGAAATATAATATAGTTAATATTCTCCGAGTCTTCTTACTCTAGAAACAAATAATATGGAAATGATTGTGATTGGACGATGTAGCGTTTTAAGTTTACTTTATTAAACTCAGCTGACAATGACAGAATATATTATAAATAGCTTATTTTCATATTACATTAAAATAGTACACACTACAATAGGTTTTCTCCCATCATCAAGAATTCAGTGAAATCAGTTATTCCTGATTTCATCGCCTGTAAGCTTTCAGTGATAGAGATACAGTATAACCATTGATGCGAATCCATTATTCCAATCCAGTTTAGGCTTATTAATAGTTGGGTAAAAAATAAGTACCTAAATGACCTGGGCCATAATGATTTTTACATATTGATGCAACCGCTTTAAACCGACAAGAAGATGGAGATGAAGCTGTTCCCATACATTGTCAAATGGCTAATAAATAATGGATTTGTAGCAATGATATTAAGATCTTTTTAATGTCAGATCATTATAAAAAACAAATAGTCATAAATTAATTGAAAATGCAAACATTAACAATGAAGTACAATTGAGGAGCTGGAATCAATAACAACTTATGATAAAAATTGTGGTTTTGGTAAAAACGCCTTCAAACTTTTGCGTGTAGCTCCGTCTGTGTAAAACCTACAAAATTAATATTTACAAGGCAGATAAAGAAGGGATTGGAGATACTAACAAGGCGATGGGAGCAAAAATTGCAGCAGCGACATTCATTTTTCATTTGCGTTTAAGTTGTTATTGTCTCAATTTCTGTATTTTAAATACACATTTAATGAAGAATTAGATGGATTGTATGAATCAAGAAAATGTGATAGATATATAGAGGTGATTTTCCACAAAAACGGTGCATATACAAATCAAACTTTGCTGTGCATACGTACAACATGCTTATAAAATTAATTTTAACCTAAGAATCTTACAGATCCGATACATTGGGACTATTTTAATAGAAAGGGGAATATTAGTACTGTGTATATAATTTTCAGTGATCTACATAGTTTAGAAAACATGAAATGAATTTGTAATAATACGGTAAAATTAGTAACATTGATTTACTAGATGCCAAAATCAGTCTGTGGGTACATAGTAAGTAGTGCACAATATAATATATATGTGCCTAAGATGCCTACAATAAAACAACTGTCTGTTATAAGACAATCGTTGGCTACACTAAAAAACCACTCGGTTTAAATGGATATTTCCGCAGTGGCAACAATTTTCTCTTTCAATATGTAGAGGGAAGCAAGTAGGGAAGGCAAGAATTTCAACAGATTAATATATTAAGGTCATCTGTGGAGATGTCACAAGGTGAAACACAAAATGATGAAGATCGGTGTTTGATGCACGGAGCTGTTCACATAGATAAAAACTGTATATGTTTCAGTTAAACTATGAAGAAATTTAGCCTCATTGCTGTGCCTTACTTTGCATATGGTTGATAATTTTCTTTTACACTTTTCACATAGTCATTTATTGATAAGTCACAATTGAATTACTTATGTCATTGTGCAGTTCATCATCATGGAAGAGAAACATTTGAATTATTGTAGTGATAGATTAACCCTCTGCTATGGCTCGTCCAAATCACTGGGTGGCTCAATGGCGGGGCACAGAGTGACCGCAACACCACGGTTCAGTGAAACGGCCGGATAAAACACTCCGTAAAGGTCGGTGAAGGCTATCCCGCCCTGTAACAAAATATATAGTTTTATGTAAATGTTACAAATGGCAATAGATAATCTAACTATGTATTTAGTGGTCCTTGAGAAGGGACACATGTCAGACAAGGACGAGAGGAGTAGAAGAAGCTTCATTCACGAGTTGGTACAAAATAACCTTTGTTGTTAGCAAATATTTCTAGAAATATTGGAAATTTTAGCAGGACAAAAGCCTGCTGTTAGAAACATTGGAATGAACAAATGAACCCTGAATAACTTTGATTGAATGTACATTAAGGTGGTCCAAAAATTTTTTTTTTGTATTTTTCATTTGGCCACCCCGGGAATTTGTTACATGTATTCATAGTAATAACGTAGTGAAATTTCAGCGAGATAGCTCAAGTAGAAAGGGGTGCTCAATCGAGTGTCGTTTTTGAATTTTTTGTGTAAAATGCTTAATTTTTACTTTTTGTTACAGGACAGTTTTGTGTGTTAAACTATTAAATAAATATTAAAATAAACTGCTGATGATTTTTACAGACAAATTTAAACAGTTTTGATACTTATTTAGTAGACTGTGAAGTGAATCAGTGTAATAAAATATGTTCATCTACTCGAAAAAAATACGAAATTTTTCTACTTGGGGTTCGAGATATTGGGCCATTGATGAGGCTTTACCAACTTCCTACTCTTCGATTCAATTCAATATCTTCGACATGTTTTACTCCGTTATCACCACATATTAAATGAATTAAAAAATTTGAACGATTCCGCGTATGTAATTATTCAAGAACGTATAGAATATGGAGTAAATCTAGTATTCCGACCGGACAACCAAATCACTCCATTGAAAAACTGATTAAGTTTCATACGAACTGGCTGCTATTGAAGAAAAATAGAGGAAAAATTCTGAAGCACAAAAAAAGCATTTGTTTACAAAAGAACTAGAAAAACTTTTTGGTATTTGCCCATGCAAGCGTTTTGAATTTGATAACTACAGGAACGGGGAAACAAATATCTGATGTTGTTTTTGACACAATGCAACAGTGGAATTAAACAAATGAAGTCCGGGCTATGAGTTTTGACACCACTACTTCTAACACCGGTGCCAAAAAGGGAGCTTGCACTCTTTATACGAAAATACAGGACGTGATCTTTTGCGACTTGCTTGTCGTCATCACGTATTTGAAATAATGCTTTAAAAAATTTATTATTCTGTATTTTGGGTCATCAAGCTCTCCTCAAATCCCACATTTCAAAAGATTCAGCGATATTTGGAAAACATTACCGAAGGAGCACTACGATTGTCTTGACTTCGATAAGAACGAAAATACTGTTCGCTGAAAATATTCTTGAGAGTCTTACAACCGCTCTATCTGGAGAGAATCAAGTTCGTGATGATTACGAAGAGCTAATAGAGCTCACCATGATTGTTTTGAACAAACCATCTGCGATGATACATTGGCACGCTCCAAGTCCTATTCATCATGCTCGTTGGATGGCAAAATTGCTGTATGCTTTGAAGATTTTTCTCTTTCGAAATAATCAAGAGAGAAGAAAAACAAATTGTTCGATTTGTTAGTTTTGGTGTGCTCACCTAAACCAAAGTTTGGATCAAAGCCCCTCTGGCAGCACATGCACTAGTAAATGACTTACTACTTTGGAAGAGCTTAAAATTGTACGAAGCCATTGATTCCGAAATCAGTATCAGGATTATTTTAGAGCGTCACTTAAGGTATTTATCAGATGAACTAGTTGCATTTGCCTTATTTTCTAACAAGCTGTCTGATGCTGAGAAACAGATCGTTGTTAAAAAAATAAATGAATTTTTCAAAATATATTAAAAAATAAATGAATGGCGGTAATCGTTCAGTGCGATGTGATTCTGCTAAGCTTGCCTTGGAGGTTACATTAGAAGCTTTTTCAACATAAATAACGTTGAAAACGCTCATAGTTCTTGATGTCAAGGACTCTTTCTTGCAATTACCTCCTGAAACTTGGAATGACAATGTTGATTATCTTCAAGGCAAAAGCTGCGTTAAAAATTTGCGTGTTGTTAATGATACAACGAAGAAAGGTGTTAAACTATTTGAAGATTACAACACGATACTCAGTAAGGAAGAAAAGCAATTTTTATTTCACATCGTTCAACAAAACAGAAAAATCGTTTCTACTGAAACATCCAAAAAGGAGTTAAAAAACACAGTTTTGAACGATTGCGACTAATATTACATTAATTATTCCTTTGTTGCCAAATTTTGTTCACATTTAAATGCTTTGTATACTTATTTGATTAAAATACTTGTAATATTAGTAAACCTTCAATTATGTGATTTACTTAAAATCCTGAACTCTTTGTCACAAACTTCTAACTCGATGAGCACTCCCTTGTATATAAGATAGGGGGCTGTAATTTTTTACATATAATAGGAATTGTGGGTGTAACAAATCAAGGGGGTTGCTACACCTATTTTTGAAATTTTTTTTTTTACTATGTGGGCCTGGACCACCCTAATGTACATACATTATTATTTAATGAAATTGGCTTTGAATTCATTTCTTATGGGTAGTTTGAAAGAAAACTTTAAAGTTACGGTAAAACTTCCATACATGATTCTGGTCCATACACATCCAAATTGATAGACTTGTCTTAAGATATAATCAGGGCATCACTTCGAAGAGCTGGCTGGTGGCAAAGCACATGACCATATTTTTGACACCACGAGAGTCTGAGAGTGCTTTGAATAAACTACGACATCAGTCGTAATTTAAACGCCGAAGAGCGCACATTGAAATAATCAAACCCAGTGCAGAAAAGTAAAGTTCTCTAAGTAAGGCAATGGTTAGCAGTTATTATTAGCATTATTTTCCGTTTGTTCTAATGTCATTTTTAACCGAACCATCTCGCTTAGCGACACTAAAAATGAGTGAGTTAGGTAAATTATATTTGCTTTTATTAACATTTATTAACCAATCGTCACACCGCCTTGTTCCCCGTTCCCAGATTGGCTGGTCTATTAATTTGAATGTCTATATCTTATGCCCTTGAAAAACCATATAAGAGAGGTTGACTACATAACATGGTTGCAATATAAATTTAATTAAATTAGGTTTTGCATTGCGCAGTAGGTAGGTTTTCCTTTATCCGCTGATTTAAAAAAGGATTTACCTGGGACTGTCCGTCCACGGTGAAGCGGAGGGTATGGGAGTCCAGGTCGAGGAGCACTCCGACTTCGGAGCCGGCGCAGATGCCCCCCTCTTGGCGGTTGTGGTGGGCACCCCCGTGCTGGAACCAGGAGCGGGAGCCGTCAATGTACATGGCCCAGCCGCTGTTGTCTTTACCTGGAAATAAAAAATTATATTCATTATTTTAACTTCTCAAAGCTCTCGACTATTAAAAAGATCATCTATGCGGACGTCTCTTAATGTGTAATCCAAGAGGTTTCATCAAAACCTAATATGTAATACAATAAAATTTTGAAATTTCTTTTGTATTTGTCATAGATGTCTCATAAGTTTTCAGGTTTACTAAGTGCATCCGCTCATGAGCAACTGAAAAAAAAACCAGTTTGCAACTCAATTCGCTATCCTGCGTGTGTCAATGTGATGGTCCGCACATTACACAACTTCTCAAAAACCCATTGTCAACGCAAACAGTCACTCGCGGCCGTTGCCAGTTTGTTTGGTTGCCATGGTTGCGCCAGTTTTGTTGTCAGTTTTCGAGTTTTCTAAATTTTTTTTATTCGCCAGCACCACCAATACGACAGCGACACATGACTGATTTGACAGCTGAATTGTCTATATATGTATTATGTTTATAAACATTGCGGACACTACATATTATGTTTATAAACATTCCAGACAATATATATTATGTAACATTCCGGACACAACATATTATGTTTATAAACATTCCAGACAATATATATTATGTAACATTCCGGACACTACATATTATGTTTATAAACATTCCAGACACTATAAATTATGTAACATTCCGGACACTATATAGGTATTATGTTTTTATAAACAACAACAAAAATACCCTTGACAAAAATTTTATAAAACTCACCGAGCATCTTATCCCTGCTGACGTCGGCCCGAGCGATGCCGAAAGCCGGGTCAGTGTCGGCGTCATACCGGTCGACCGTGAGGCGCCAGTAGTGCACACCGCGCGACAGCCCCACCCCCGCCAGCGCCACGCGGTGCTCCCAGCCCGCCACGCGCGCTCCCAGCCCCGCGCCGTACAGGCTCAGCCCGTCCGGTCGCCCACCCCCCTCCCAGCTGAACCAGGCCACTGGAATTAAATGCAAAAGTTATTCTCAGGCTAATTTGTTCACTTTTCGGAACAACTCATTTAGGTCTCCCTTACGATCATGGTTAGAAATATGTATGTTATAAACAGTGTTAGGAAGAGAAATATATAGAAAAGAATAATGTCAGGAATCACCGGTTAAGGTAAGTCAAGTACTTCCCTTAACTCCCTGTAAATTTTATTTTTATAATAGTAGATATTTTTTTCCTCTGAATGAATATATTGATCGTCTAGTTTATTAGTCAGACATCTCCAAAAAATCGACAACCAAATCGAATATATGTGGGGCTTAAAAGCAAAAACGCCACTCTCTATAAATGTCGAAACAGCTACAAGATGGTTTTTGAGATCCTTAGAAAAATCAATCGCAAATCATGGAAAAATCGAAATGAAAATAGGGTTAAGATGAAAATCACCACTCTCCACAGCGATTAACAAGCAAAATCACCACAAAATAAATTCAACACAACCAATGAACCACAGACATATTATTCATAGACTTGAGAATCAGGGAGAGGGGTAATAACCATCTGTAGCGGGGCGGAGAGGGATGAGTTGACGGTAACGATATGTGATTCGTTAATCCTTCAATATGACAGTATATAGGTATCACGCATTATAATATCACCATTTAGCTCTTAAAAGTAAAATCTGCTTTTGAATGAATAGACCTTTTTACATGGGAGCGCGAATTGTTCGCCCGGTTTGAACAAACTTGTGTAATCCATATAAAATGAAGAAAGGTTCGCTTGTTTTGAGAGTCGAATATTTTGTTACCGTGTGTAGTTAAGACACTTTTACAAATGTTTCATAATTTACTTATCACAGTAAACTGCAACGTGCACATGACGGGACCGGGAATTTCGGTTCATGTCTAAAACTGATCATATTATATGATAAGAATAAGCTTAAAATAATGACAAATAATGCCTGCATATGGAAGGTAATACGACAATTGGGTTTATACTCTTTTCACTTCTATTTTTACATGTTTTAATAGCACAAGTTACCATTTTTGCCGTGTTATTTCGTAAAATGTACCGATAAGAGCTCGACGCTAGTCTGCACAAGAATGATGACGTCACATTTTCTAGATTCACGCGTACCTATACGCCAGCCGGGCCGGTTCCATGGAACCCAGAATTAAGGAGGGGGAAATAATACGCTTTTATCACTTAGGGCAGGTCTATACATATTCATATGTCTATGCAATGAACACATTATTACAACATTTTTTATTATAATATTACACTATGAATTATTCTTTTTAAGATTTTGCTAAAAAATCACATGAAAAATGCGAAGCATTCTTTGATCGGTTTTTTGTCATTTACCGAAAACTGTACTTTTGGAGAGTGGTGTTTTTGCTATGCATTTTAATATGCCGAAAAACTTGTAGGGAATTAAACAAAATGACGATGTTGTCTGGGTCACTAGTAGGATATTTCAAAATGTCTTACAAATACACCGGATCGTTATGTCTCCCGGTGTTATTGAATAGCATATTTAATATACAGGGTGTTAAGCATCGTACTTGAGTTACTTTAACCAGTGATTCCTGACATTATTTGAATTAAAAAATGTAAATAAACTTTTGGTTTCCGGTGACTTTTTTTTTTTTTTCTACAAAAACATAGAAATCAGTAGGTATTGGGAAGTTAGGGGCGGGGTGAGGGGTTTGGTTGGTTACTTGGCTTAGAGACCAGTGACGACATGCGGAAGAATTTTTTTTTTTTATTTTGAAAAAAAAGTTTTTGAAAAATAAAGACATCTAAAAAGTCACCGGAGACCAAAATTTCATTTACATTTTTTACTCCAAATAATGTCACGAATCACTGGTTAAAGCAACTCAAGTACGATGCTTAACACACTATATATAAACCACACACACATGTAAATAACATTTGATTCACAGCGAGCATTCGAATATTGTTCTCTTCATTATCTCAAACTTAGTATTTGGAGATGTCTGACTAGTCAACTAGACAACCAATACGTAGCTATTTGGGGAAATTACAAAGGATAGAAATATACAACTATTATTATTATTAATATATAAACCTATTATCTGGTAAGGCAGTACAATTGCATTTTAGTTTGACATTTAAAGGGTTAACACACAAATGAAATGATAGTGAAGTAAAAGAAATAACATACCTGGTGCAGTTTGCAAGCCGATAAGTTCACTGTAAACTCCTTCCCCGGTGGCATTAAATGCTTTTACTCTGGCATTATACAAGGAGTTGAAATGAAGACCATCCACAGTGCACATTGTCTCCCTGCCGCAATACACCTCCTGCAAACAGAACAAATTATAGTGAAACCCTCTTAAGAAGTTTTCCTGCTTAAGAAGTTTGGTTTTTCGGTCCCTTGAAGACCAAATGGTCTAATTTAACCCACTTTAAGGTTTTCCCGCCTAAGAAGTTCTTTTTTTCCGGTCCCTTGACCACTGGAGAGATTTAGGAGCAAATTTGGACTGCTTTGATTTTTCTGCGATTGATATCGGTCCAAAATTGCAGCAGATTTACGAACCTACAAATATGGGATAAACGGCGAAATCTAGGTGGATTCATTAGCTTTAAACCGCAGTAAACAGTTTATATGTTTCCATATTAAATATTTTGAGGATAAATAAATCGAATGGCCAAATCAAATACTGAATACCAATCGATCCAGTGGTTAAAAGGTTTTCATTGTAATACATCATTGCCATCGAAATATGAAGTACTAAATATGGCGTGTTATACAAATTTTCAAAATGAATACAACCACATATTACTAATTTCATAACACAATTAATTCCCTATCGGATTCTGTCACATTGAGTCGAAAGCCTAGTTCTTTTAACCTCTTGAATGCCAGGTGTTTTTGGAAAAAATCGCGCGAAATTATCTTCCCGGCTTTTGCTCAAATATCGTATAAAAACAAAGGAATTGTTTTTTTTTGTGATTGTTTTCTGTTTGCCAGATAATGTACCTTATTATTCATATATATTTCATGATAATATCGTTACAAGTTTTCCCAGAATAGCTATTTTTAACAAAAAAATGTGAAAATATTTCCCATTCGAAAAAAAATGTAAATAAAATATATTCATACAAAAATGATAATTTTTTTTTATTTCTCTACAAACCTGAATAGACACCCTACATGAAAATAACCAATTCAAAGGTGTTTTCGAAGAAGTAATGACATAAATACTTGTTTGAAAATGAAATGACAGTTGAAAACCGTTTGTAAAAGTGACGCCAAGTTGACCATAGATATTTATTATAAATTATTCAGATGGGTTGGCGCTATGCGGATTTTTGCTATGTCAAGACCGAGAACGGCGCAAGCGATTCTGACCTTGTTCTTCATACAACTTCTTTATACATAAGGAACAAAATCGCTTCAAAAAATTTTTTTTTTTAAATTTCGACCCGCGGCCACCGGTGGGCGAACGGCAGTCGAGAGGTTAATGCCTGCTTTGCTACAAAATAACATAAGAGAAAAAGTTACCGTCAAATGTTTTTTTTAATAATAATTTCCCTAAAGCTCTTACCTCATCTTTTGGGGATGCTGTGTGGAGGGTCTTTTTGAGGAGAGGAGGGAGTGAACCTGGGTCTTGAAGAGACCCATGTTGTAAGAGGGAGGAAACTCAAGAGGCGGAAAATCGTGCCACAGCCGAGGAGTTGAACTCAAGAATGAGTCATAGAAAAGACCTCATGTGACAAATGTTAACCATGTACAAATGTTGGGCACGTGTTTGATTAGGTACCGTTGCCGAAGGGATCAATGACACTAGTTCCTCGAAACATCTTCCATTGTAATTCTGGTAGAATAAGGATAGCATTTCTACATGACGCCTGAGCTCTAAAGATTCTTAAGATAGGGGAACTATCAAACGGACTGCCTGTTTCCGCACGAGTCAAGCATGATGTTATTATTCATTTAGATAGCCAATATGCAGACAGAAATCACAAAATTTAGAGATGAAGCCTAAGAACCCAATTTCATGTACAACTCAGTTGATTCACCGTGCGCAGAGCCATTAGAGATGAAACCTAAGAACCTAATTTCATGTACAACTCAGTTGATTCACCGTGCGCAGAGCCATCAGCTTTGTCCAGACATTCACACGCAACAACATGTTGTGTTTGCTTAGAGGAAATATTTAAACTTTGTCATTGTTAGTTTTTAGAAAACAAGGTTCGGTAGCATTTTGGCTTATTGTTGGGCCTAAACTGACCCGTTAGAAGATTTTCTTCAATATGATACTGCTTTATTACTGTGGGATTTTGTTAAACACTTTATTTCATATTGTATGTTATTGAGAATTCATCTGTACAAATATTCTAAGCAGCTGAAATTTGATCCTAAATTAAGTTTACGCAACTATATTTAAAAAATACATTTCCCACGCTTTAAACCACTGTCATTTATATTACTTGTGGTTTCAATGACTTAGCAAAGTTATACCTTCCTATGATGTATTTGCTACTCTAGAACCACAAACTACCACTAGTCAATCTTATATATTAATTTGGATGTATGTATGTTTAACAAAAATATGTTTAACAAAAAGGAGAACACCAGTAGTGTGGTAAAAAGAAGGAATGCATTAACTTTACTCCAATCAAAACTATCCAAAATCCCGAGCAACTCAGGGGATAAAACAGCCAGTATTCATAGTAATTTATTTTAGGAATTTTATTGGTAAAAAAATATTTACCCTGAAATCGCCGCCGTGTCCGTCATCTAGTTCCAGAACATAACCTTCAACATGACTATGGATCGGAGGAGTCCAGGCGACTGTTACTGAGTTGTTTTCTGCAGCGCATAGTTCAGGGGCCAGACCTGGAGCACCAGGAGCTACAAATGGGAAAAAAACGTGTGAAAAACCACGCTTATAATATTTATTATATTACCTTTTTATAGCTGTACAGCTGATAGCTCTGTTGAAACCTACTAATTCTTTCTCATAAATGATGCATGAAACAGAAAGAGAGGTTACAACGGAGCTCTCAGCGGAAAGACCAAACATCACAATAACTTGGCTAATAATAAAAAGTGCTATAATTTTTTTTTGTTAACAATCTAAATAGGTACTTAACAGTAAAATGCTTTTAAAAGGTTTGCAGAAGTTTTTCTTTTTTGATGATTCTTATAGTATAGCTTCTCGTGTGCTATAATATCGCCGGGACTTTACTACAATAGGTAACTCGGAAAAGAGTTTTTTTTTAGTTAAACACCAAACCTTAACTTTATACGTTACAAACATAAAATATGTGTTACATGTGCCCCAAGTACGTAGACCGTAAGCAAAAATTAAAAAAAATGCACTTATTTTCCTAGAAATAATTTGACAAATAAGATCAAAAGAGAAAAAAAAACAGAGAAAAATTACACATAACTCATTTTTGGATTTATTGTCCTTTACAGCATTTCAAATAACAAAGAAATAAAAGGTATGGTTTTGTGTGACACGAAAAGGCTGATTTCACAGTTAGCTTATGGTAGTAATAAGGAAGTTGAGACCTTTTTAAATTTTTTTTTTAAACAATGTTCACATGTAAACTTAAATACTAGTATTTTTTTTTTTTTTAAAGTTTGTTTTCATAATTAAATTAATTCTACAAGTTTGAATTTTATTAAGCCCGCGAAAACAACTGCTAAGAGTATAATACCGTGCGGGAGAGTTCGTGACGTCATATGGTCCCTTGTTTGTGTGAAATATAAGGTAAAATATTTACAAAACCAGGTCACACTTAATATGGACTAAAAAAATAAATTTAAAAAGTTGTAGTAGTTAGACACGTGACGTGAGATGACGTCACACTCTCCCGTTTCGGCAGCTTTCGCGGGCTTTAATAAAATTCAAACTTCTAGAATTACTTTAATTATGAAAACGAACTACTTCCTTATTACCCAAAAATACAACATAATATGTAATGATTATTATCAACAACAACCATAAATTAAAATTAGATATAAAAAAGATTTACAATACTGTTTACAATAGTGCTTGATTAGGAAAGTTTACAATACCTGCAGGTTGCCTATCTTCCCCATTTACGGCGGCTTGCGAACAACAATTCACAATAAGACTTCATTCAACCAATGTTAATCATAATATTATAAGGACACATATTAACTTAATGGTAAAGCAAATAGACTTAAAAATTCTATGACCCAATCTGCCATCATAAGCAAAAAGGCAGCTAGGAATTTTCAAAAGTCACAATCCGACTTTTTAATATAATAGACGAAAGTCTTGTATATCAGAATGTGTCTTTTTATTATAAAAGACGAAAGATCTTGTATATCAGAATGTGTCTTTTTATTATAATAGACGAAAGATCAGAATGTGTCTTTTTATTATAATAGACGAAAGATCTTGTATATCAGAATGTGTTTTTTTATTATAATAGACGAAAGATCTTGTGTATCAGAATGTGTCTTTTTATTATAATAGACGAAAGATCTTGTATATCAGAATGTGTCTTTTTATTATAATAGACGAAAGATCTTGTATATCAGAATGTGTCTTTTTATTATAATAGACGAAAGATCTTGTATATCAGAATGTGTCTTTTTATTATAATGGATGAAAGATCTTGTATACCAAAATACGACTTTTGAAAATGCCTAGCTGCCTTTTTGCTAATGATGGTACAATAGAAGAAAGTAGTTTTATGTTAAATGAAAAAAACACTTTGCTTTATAAGTACATTTAAATTGTTGCGTCAATTCAAGAAATTGAAAGTTGTTTGCATTCAGTAATAATCTTTTTGAAAAATCTAAAATTTAGTTGAGTATGTAATTATATGTAAAAGTGTACCCTCAATCTGATACAATACTCGGATTACTCATAAATACCACCAAATCAATTATAATGCAGAAAAACTTGTAGTGAAATAAACAAAGTGTTGATATTTTCTGGGTCACTAGTAGGATATTTCAAAATATCATATTAATGTACCGGACCGTTATGCCTCCCTGTGTTATTTTTTGCATATTTAATATGTAAAATAATATTTTATTCGTGGTGAGCATTCGAATATTACTTTCCTCATTATCTCAAAACTTAGTATTTAGAGATGTCTGACTAATGAACAGGACGATTGATATGTCAACTGCGAATACATCATTTTTTTTTAATAAAGAAAATCAGCTTACGTTTCATCTGTATAAAGTTAAGGTGGTTAATGGCCACTAGCAGCGAGCGGTCATCGAGGGTCAGGTCGGGTCGGGGCGGCGGGGGACGCGGGGCCCCTTGCAGGGTGCGCGCACACTCCACCCCCACCCCCGCAGCTCTGCCGGCCAGCAGGGACCCCACCTGGGAAGGGAGAACACGCACATTCAATAATATTCTTTGATAAGGGCATACCGCTGATAATATGAAACCTATTTCTGCTGGATTACCTTTTCATCATTCATACCAAACAAGAACTCTTGTTTTCCAAATATGGGGTATATTGTGAGGCTGAAAGGAGTGTAGTGTAGAAAGGAGATGGGGAAGACAGAGGTCGGGAAGTAACTTGGTGTTCAGATCTGGTCACCAACACGGCTTAACATTTCAAGCAACGTTTCAATTCTGGATGTTGGTTTTAGGTCCGAACTCCAACTCCAGCTTGTATCCTGTGTTTGTACATTAGAGCGGGGTACTTAGACAAAGATTTCAAAAAACACCGCTGTGGGCGTGGCTACGAACATGACGCGTTTTGCAATAAAATCCAAATAAATGGAATATTTTTGAATGTATCCGAAATCTAAAAACTGTTTTGGAAAGGTGATGAAATACGCTTTCAAATTTTATGATTCAAAGTAAACTTATAATATTCAAAATATAAACATTTTACGTGCAAATTAAAAAGTTTTAAAAATGACCCACCTTATGTTTTTTCTAAAATTACTGTTAATGAAAAAAAAAAAACGTAAGTACATATTTTATAGAAAAATGTATTATAATTATTTTATTTATTGTCTAACCTAATAAATACGTTCATCGCACATAACCTCAAAAACACATGCCATTTATTCACTTTATGTCAAGAGCGCAGGCTGTATAAAATAATGAACATATTCCATCCCCTGCCTTCCCCGCTTCATCCGGGTGTTGTCGTGTTTTCTATTGGATGTTGGTGTGTAAGGTCACACCCCTATTGACTATGTTCTAAGTCATTTGTTGTAAGAATGTTGTCGCAGGAGACATTTTACGAGACCCAGTTTTACACCAGTATCTTCCACTCTCTTGTATTGTTTGTTACTGAGTTTTAAAGTAATGAAGTCCAAAAGATACAGGTACAAATTTTAAAACTTTTCAGTGACAGGACGGGAGAGTGAAATTTGTCTTGGGCTTAATCCAACATCATTGCACAATCAATATTTCACATCTATAATGTAGGAAATAGAAGGAATTCAAATACTTTCAGATTTTTCGTAGCAGTAATGATTGTCTTTCAACTCGGGAGGAGTGGCGTGACTAGGGTTTCCCTCACCAAATTGTTAAACATAGTAACACAAACCGTAGACAAAGTTATTTTTTAAAACTTTATGCCTAGTTAAACTTATTTTTTGTTCGGAACCAAAATTGGTATATAAAGAAGAAATATAGAAAGAAAATACGCAGAAAGCATTAATAATGTAAAAGGAATTTACCTGTAGAAAGGCAGCACTCTCTGTCTCTTTGAGCGCCTCTATGCAGAACTGCAAGAGTCCAGTTGCACTTTGTAGTCGTCTCGTGCACATGGCCGCCTGGTCCTTCATGTCTCTAACCCTAACATCTCTATCGCTTCTGATGGACTCCAGTAATGCTTCCCTGCGAGCTCTTATCGCTTCCACCAGAGCCTCGCACTGAACTGTGACTATGTTCTCAAAATCCGTATAAGATTCCTAAAAAAAGATTGAAATGATAAAACAGCAGTAGTAAAACGAACAGAAAGATGATATGTATATACATATATTGCACATCCCGTAGAAAAGTGTCATAAGTCAAAAAAGTTAATTTAACAAATGAATGAATGATGAAAAAGCGGTCTCGTCAAAATATAATAGCGACATCTTGCAGAGATGGAGTGATCTAACTTAAATACGGTTTTCGTGGGGCATAAATAATCACAATCACTTTACTTTTACAACACTTTTCTATGGGATGTGCAATATATAGATTTACACCCATTTATGAGTTTTAATTTTTTTTTTATTAATAAGAATTATTAGTGGTCTCCTGTTAGCTTGAGCCATTCTGTTAATACATAATATAGATAAATTATTTTAAAAACATTACCAAAGTTATCAGAAGACGAACATTTTGTTTTGATATTCAGCTTTCGAAAAATTTTCAGTTGGGTTTCTTCAAATTAAATTGTTTTTTGTATTTATGATTTAAAGTGAAACAAATGGGAAAATCTATGAAAAATAATCTAATAACATATTATGTATTATTCTTTGAGTTGGCTTCAGATAAAAAGTAAATATTGAATTATTACAATCATTTTAAAATTTTGATGTTGGGTAAACGTTTGTGTATGTATTGTAGTAAATACACACATTAATGCGTGTTCACTCGAGGACTGAACAATATTGTCTTGCCCCAGCTCCGGACCCATTGTCCTAGTGTGAACAGAATTTTGGAGGAGAGGATAATGAACTAAGACATTGTCCTAGAGATAGACGGGCAGGCTATTTCCGAAGGACAGTATCTTACCTCCACCACCGTGCACGGACAGGACAGTAGGACAATGCTCTGTAGGTAAGGCCCAGGCTATATGGGCGGTTCTACCGCCACGGTAGAAATTCGAAATAGGGGAGATATAGAAATTCGACCGCCGGATGCAGCGATTCTCTCGCAGCGGATAACCGCCACGTCGATTTCCCGCAATTGCATCATTTTCCGCAAGAACTCTATTAAAATGAGCGCTGCAAGAGCAGTGATCATGGGCGGCTTCATTTTGAAGAATGAACAAAAGATGGCGGGAAACCACCACCCGTGTAGTATGAAGGTCTGCGGCAGCTTTCTCGAGCGGTTTCCCGCCGCGGGCAAACCGCTCGTGTAGCCAGTGCCTAAGTGTCGCTCTTGGGCATTTTTTCCCTCTGGAAATGTAATATAAATGGAACCCAGAAGAGATCACTTAATTGATAACCATGTGTAGCGAACACAACGGACATCTAATAAATGAAATAAATATTATGTTTGTTTCAGCGTTTGGCTTTTAACTGACATTTATTGCTCGTTTTGTTGTTAAATTGGAAGATAAACAACTAATAGATTTAGTAGGTTATAGAACAACACAATAATACAGTTCAAATAGCATTCGTAGGACAAGTGTGCACCCCGTCCTGGGAACGTAGTACTGCTTGTGTGGGGCCCAGTATGTCCTTAGCTTTAATAATAAATTATTACTCTTAATAAGACTTACATTGACTTTTTCCGCTAATGTTTTGACCCTTTGTATATATTCAGTCATTGCGAGGGCCTTTTCCGATAACAGTTGAAGGTTTTGTGATAACTCAGTCTGAAAAAAACAAATGCAGAAGATTCATTTACCATTAAAAACATTGAAGGAACTATCAACCGTTTGTTACACAGCCAAATTATGCAATTTGATATAACATAATTTATTATTTTCTTGCACTAGAGATTGGCATGAAATTGCAAGAAAAAAATTACATGAGATTAATTAAAAAAACAAATTAATGATTCAAGCAATAGTAATCATATATCAATACAAGTTCAATACCGCATATGAGCCAATAATTTCAAAGTTGACCCATAGAATTCTTATACTCGGTTAAAGTCAATATTGCAAATGAACCATCCCCATTGCATAAGTAAGCAAAAGCAAGTGTATCCCTCGATAAGTTTTGTCCCTCCTGAACATTTTTACAAATGGTTCTTCCTTGGTATTGAACTTATACTGATGATATACAATTGTATTCTCTATCGTGATAAAGGACACTGTAAGGCTGTCTGAAACATTAAATAAAGAGAATTAGAAAAGACAACAAGGCTCGATATTCAAAAAGTCACAAAACCATTAAATTTTCCACGAGGATGTTAAAATCACATGTAAGTCGAATTATTAAGGCAATTACTGTGTACAAATTCAAAGATACCAATCCTTCACTATTTAATATTAATAATACATAATTAATTGATAAAATCAGATAACAATTACATAAACACAATTCATGTTACCTAGAGAAAGATAAAAAATAAAATATAGGTGAAGAAATGACGTTGAAGAGATGGTCAGTAGAGTATGGCAACGCGTCACAGCAGGCACATGGGAAGCACACATGGTCTGACTAACCTTTTGTGTTTTGCATGCAACAGCTAACTGCTGCACATCGTGGGCAACGTGACGCTCTTGGAGGCAGCGAGAGCAGGCGGGCTGGCGGCAGGGCGTGCAGTGCGCCACCAATGGGGCACCCCCGTGCTCCAGGCAGCCGCCCTCGTCCCGCCGGCCCCCCGCTGCCACCAGCGTGTGTCTGGACAGGGGTCCCCGGGACGGGTGGCAAGACTCCCGGCACCCTTCGCAGTACAACACAGAACATTGCTCGCAATGGACAGATGCGGCCTTGGGCGGGTCTTCCTCGCACATTTGACAGTTTTGCACAGATTCACTTTTCGCAGTTCCATCTCCAAACTTTTCTATTATCCTCTGCATAACACGATATTTAGGAAGATTGTTGGCACCGTTCTCGTCGAAGTATACCGGCTTTTGACAGGTGGGGCAGGTGAGGAACAATGCGGTTGGAGGGAAGATCACGCCGTTGATGGACGATCCTACGTAACTGCTGGGCCGGGAGCTGCAGACGACGCCGCTGTCTGTCTCGCTGAGAATGGAGACCTTGTCGGCTTCCTGGTAGTCTCCCGAGCTGGAGGAGGCTACGCTCTCCGCCTCGCTGCCCGCTACGGGCTGCTGAAGCCCTAGGGCACACGTCAGGCAGAGTGCGTGGCTACATGGTAATAGCACAGGCTTCTCGAATAAATGTTTACAAGCCAAACATCGCAGCTCTTCCTCCATTTTATGAACTTTATAATACACTATTCTTTAATTAGATCACTCGTAACACTACTTTCAAAATCGGCCATGTCTGTAATTCGGCCAAACCTTGAATGTTTCGATAAACAAAAACATCTTAACAAAAGTTATAAACCAAAGGATTGGGCGGCCGAATGCCGATATAAATTTAGTCAGTACTTGACCAAAACTCCTTTAAACATGTGCAAGTATTATAAAGTGATAAATCTAGTTGCTAGACAAATTATTTATCACAAAGGGTGGGTCACCGACCCTCGCGCCGTCAAAAAAGTACAAATTGTACAAATGAGAACAAACATTTTGGTAGGTAAATAAAATAATTGCCAGTAATAACAAATTTTAGGTCGGATCCTAAATTTAAACCGGCTGAGAAGGTACCACAATAATGTGTGTGACAAGAAAGATCCGATTTTCTTAAAATAGGTTGAACGTCGTTGAACGTGAATTATAAATCGAGGCGCTTATTTATAGGTGTAAGCTAAATATTATCTAACAATGTCACAACGCGTAGTGTGCATCAAAATAGACGTCATCGACTATGTAGAATTGCAAAACATGTATAACGTAAAATGTAAATGTAAAACAAGAAAAAAATTAAGGTAATTATTCCAAGAATATGAAAATTACACTTCTTTTCAACAACTACTACGTTTAGAAAGAAACATCTATTTACGTGCATAAAATAGGTTATTAGTTCTTAGTTTGGGTTAACTAAGTAATTCATGCATATTTAGATTGAAAAGAAACTCTCGCAAATGCCAATCCATAAAAAAAATAAAAATGGTGGCAAAGGAATAGATTTATATTGGAAATTTTGAACAAAGATTTTTTTTACATTAACTCCAAACAGGAGGCTCCGAGGAAAATAATTTCCCTCAAGGCCTATGTCATCTGTGAAGATGCTGTGTGGAGGGTCTTTTGAGAAGAGGAAGGAGTGAACATGGGTCTTGAAGAGACTCATATTGGAGGGAGGAAACACAGAGGCTGGTAAATCATTCCACAGCCGGGCTGTTGAACTCAAGAACGAGTGGTAGAAACGACCCGTTCTCATGGGACAAACGTCAACCGTGTACATATGATTGAATGAAAATAGAATATTGATGCATCTTTTACCATCTATCCAAATGTAATTAGTTGTTTCTTGTAGTAATTAAGTTGAAACGCAGTGTAGTTTCCAAAATAAGTGCCTAATAAAAGTGCAGCAGTTAGTGGAATATTTACCGAAACGAACATTGAACATACCACATAATTAAATAGTACTTATTCATTTTTATTTTAAGTCGCACAACCACTTAATAAACATGTTCATTATTTTGATTACTGTATATGACTAAAGTTTCATTAATAAAATACCGATATATTATCATCTCTGAAACATTTTTTTTTTTTTTCAAACAAAATTTTCTAAAATCTGAAAGCTCATAATCAAATTGATCGGATTCAAGACGGCTCGATATAAAAAAATTATTCTACGAACTTTCGAAATTTCGTATAGTATTCAGAATTTTTCCTCTTTAATCGTGAAAAATTAATAATATTATATTATGGTAACTCACGACACTAATAAAGTGGTAACACAAAACACAAGTTTAAAAAACATAGACAAAAATAGTTATAAACTGATGTTTATTTTCTTCTCCGATCGGCGTTTTGACAGGTGGATAAAAGTTGAAAAGATTCGGGTAAAAACTCCATTACGGTCGTATTTTGCTGCAATTTGATGCATTTTGTGATAATTGTTAAATATTAGTGGTTTTACGAGTGAAGCACCAAATAAATGATTTTAACACAAAATGCTGTCCAAAAATCAAAGATGATAAACATGTGCACGTTCGATCAACTTTTGTTTCAATATTGCATTTTTATTGTTATCTTGATTAATAAGCTACTGAATCAATTGATATGATAAACAGTTGTATCTTCTAACATCGTTCTAACTTCGAACAAGGATTAAAAACCCATAATATAAATGGTTTAAATTTGGAAAAAATGTAGATAATCATTATTTTTTTGCCTTTGAAAATTAAATTTGAGTTTTAATTTTTTTCGTTTTGTTTTAGTAAATAAAGGGCTGCTGTTATTAGGGTTTCAAAATGGCTACGGCATGTACCGACCCCGACAAATTGAAGGAGAAGTTAACAGGTAAAATAATTTATCTGTATTGTTCTGATTCTATCTCGTATCTACAAAAAAAAAATAACAAATTTAAACCAACAAAAACATGAAATGAAAAACTGTCTTTTTTCCCTTTGCTGGGTTTCTACCACCCATCTATTCTAAAATGGTCACGGCTAACTAAAGCCGAATTTACATTATGTAATTAGTTGCGTGCATGTTCCAAATAATTGCATGACATCAAAAAGTTAAATTGCGTGGTAAATATTGGATATAGATGGAAACGGTTAATACGCACTTTTTTTTTTAAAACTCTTTTGACTCGCCTTAATTACATTAAAAGACAACTATTAGCATTGGGGGCAGTGGAAAATATTTAATTTTAAATTTCAATTACGTAAAATATAAATTAGCTTTCGTTCTGTGAAATGTGCCCGACATTTTCAAAAATTTTTGTCAAATGTCATTTTGTTATGTTAGTATTCTTGATACTATACGAAAAACAACGAGCGGCTAGATTTTTTTTTTTTTTAGTTTTAAAAAAATAACATTCCGCCTAATTAGTACCTACCTAATACGCATGCATTGTGATTAAAATTTATTAGCTTGCATTTTTTCTTACCCCAAAATTTAATTTTTTTATGACTATTTCTGTGATGATATAGCGCCTGCTCGTGTCAAGGCAAGAAAAGCATCCCAGTTTTCAAGTATTTAGCGGCTACGCTAGGTTTGTGTGACATGGTGTGTGATACAAAAGAAAGTACCCCCTTTACAGCGCCTGCTTACGTCAAGGCAAGAAAAACATCCCAGTTTTCAAGTAGTTTAGCGGCTACGCTAGGTTTGCGTAACATGGTTTGTGATACAAAAGAAAGTGCCCCCTTTATAGCGCCTGCTCACGTCAAGGCAAGAAAAACATTCCAGTTTTCAAGTAGTTTAGCGGCTACGCTAGGTTTGTGTAACATGGTTTGTGATACAAAAGAAAGTGCCCCCTTTACAGCGCCTGCTCACGTCAAGGCAAGAAAAACATCCTAGTTTTCAAGTAGTTTAGCGGCTACGCTAGGTTTGTGTAACATGGTTTGTGATACAAAAGAAAGTGCCCCCTTTACAGCGCCTGCTCACGTCAAGGCAAGAAAAACATCCCAGTTTTCAAGTAGTTTAGCGGCTACGCTAGGTTTGTGTAACATGGTTTGTGATACAAAAGAAAGTGCCCCCTTTATAGCGCCTGCTCACGTCAAGGCAAGAAAAACATCCCAGTTTTCAAGTAGTTTAGCGGCTACGCTAGGTTTGTGTAACATGGTTTGTGATACAAAAGAAAGTGCCCCCTTTACAGCGCCTGCTCACGTCAAGGCAAGAAAAACATCCCAGTTTTCAAGTAGTTTAGTGGCTACGCTAGGTTTGTGTAACATGGTTTGTGATACAAAAGAAAGTTCTCCCTTTACAGTGCCTGATCACGTTAAGGCAAGAAAAACGTCCATGGTTTGTGATACAAAAGTGAATGTATTATTTAAAAAAAATATACAGTGGTGCCTCGCATAACGAACGCCTCGCACAGCGAACGCTGCACACAACGAACTTCCTTTTCGTTCATTTCACGATTCATACAACGAACTTCGCTTCACACAACGAACTTCGCTTCACACAACGAAGTCGCCCACTTCACACGATCACTGCCGATTTATTGCATCCTTCCGCGCAGGCAGTCGTTAGTCACTGAGCAGTACGCTTAACTTACGCACGTGTCGCAGCAATCGTTCATCATTACAACGAAGTCGCCCGATCTTCTACGATCACTGCCGATTAATTGCATCCTCCCGCGCAGGCAGTCGTTAGACTCGTTAGTCACTGCGTAGTACGCTTAACTTACGCACGTATCGCAGCAATCGTTCTTCATTACGAATTAAATCGCACACGTATCACGGCAGTCGTCCTTTTAAGATAAACTCAACATTTTTTTTATATGATGGGTTCTAAAAAAAGCAGGAAGGTGATTTCTCTTGAAATGAAAAAGGAAATAATTAGAAGGAGTGAATGTGGGGTAAAACAGTGTGACCTCGTCAAAGAGTTTGGCCTCAACAAGACCACCATTTTCACCATTTTGACAAACAAGGATGCAATAAAATCAGCCAAAGTAGCCAAAGGAGTATCAAAACTTTTTTTATGTCATCTTACCATATTTTATGCTACAGAACGAATTATTTTTTTTAACATGTATTGTTATGGGAAAACGCGTTTCACATAACGAACTTTTCGCATAACGAACTTGCTCCTGGAACGAATTAAGTTCGTTGTGTGAGGCACCACTGTATTACTAAAGAAAAAAGCATGTTATTTTTACTTCATTTTATTTCCAAAACTCCGGTTCCTAAATTAGTGCTTACCTAATACGACCAGATTTCGTGTATCTTCAAAATCTTCTAGCCTCTCGTTATATATAAAAATGTATCAGGAATTCCAACATACCAAAGTGACAGTTATTACAAAATGGGCAACATTTCTCAAGACGAAGCTAATTTTAATTTTACGTAATTGAAATTTAAAATTAAATATTTTCCACTGCCCCCAATGCAAATAGTTGTCTTTTAATGTCATTAAGGTGAATCAAAAGAGTGTTTTAAAAAAAAGTGCGTATTAACCGTTTCCATCTATATCCAATAATTACCAATTGCGTAAATTTAGTGTCTCAATGTTCAATATTTCAGCAACCATGGCACCATCAACATCAAAGCAATGCACAAAATTGTTGTATACATGGCGATGTACAAAATAAAGAAAAGAAGAATGTTGGATTTGAGGGTGGTTATCAAAAAAGCTGGATGTAATGTAGTTAGTCTCTAAAGTAGCAGATGAAGATCCTGAAAGCTATTTTTTCAAATGCATGAAGCTCTTTTAAGCAAATTGTCCGACAACATACTTAAAGAGAATACGAAATATTGGGAAGCATTGCCACCAAAATTGAAACTCCAAACTCCAAATATGCTATGATATTTAGAAACTGAAAATACTATCCAGTCATTATCATACGAATTATTATTCATATGATGAAGACAATTATCTCTATTTTTGTACTGAGGTTGTTTCGGATCCCAGAGACAATCGTTGCTGGTATCCATTTATATTCCGAGTATTTTTAACAGCATTTCAGCGTTGATTTCTCATTTTCGACATTAAAACTCTCACCAGGAACAAACATGCCCGCTCAGCTGAAAAGCTTTCCGGGCACTAGTTGCATCACATTTTTATACTACGCAATTAATTGTATACCACTAGTGGTGCCGTAATTTCGTGCTAGCGTGATTCTAATTTTGTGGCATACAACTAATGCATGCATGATGAAGCTATATGTTTACACATATAGAAACTAGCAGTGCAACCAATGTCGTGAAACAACTTGTGTGCAACTAATTGCGTAATGTAAATTCGACTTTAATAAAAAATAATTGATTTGAAATAAGAAAATAAAACAGTTTCTTTCAGCTCCTTAGAAAACATGTTTTTGTAGATTTTGAGTGATAGCTACCCAAATTTAAGTACATAGGTGATTTAAAATTTTTTAAAATGAATTATGTACAAATTTAAAGTTTTATTTATTTATTTTTATTTAAACGCCCACAGGGCTTTTACATACATAAATCAATACATGTTTTGATTAAGAGGATACCCGGCGTTGATTTTTCCATACAAACATATTCCCTATTTATCTCTCTGGATTTTAACCCTAGAGAAAATATTGTTTTTGCATAAAATAGATATCAACTACTAGCGTGTCGGTACCTTTTGTTTTTTTTGATAAGTTACTTTTTATAGAAGTTATGACCTTCCAAAAATCAATAAAATTGACTGGTTTAAACGCCGTCAAAAGATGTTCAGTATACAAACCAGACAATGTTTTTTTAAAAAAAGCAAAACGTACAGACATAGAATAGTTTTTTCTTATGTAGTTGGTAAAAAAAAATTGAAAATCAGTCCACTTTTGGAGGAGAAAAGTGGGGAATACAAAACCTCCATTTTAGTTAGGTGTCAGTGCATTGTCCCTTTCGCTCAATATCCGGTGGAGTAAGAGCAACAGTGACAGCAATATTTTAGTAAAATCTATTTCTGCACCACCGGGTATCATCTTAATTACAGTGAAGAGTTAGAATTAATTTATTAATTTTGTTTCAATATTGCATTTTTATTGTTATCTTGATTAATAGGCTACTGAATTAATTGACATGATTATCTTGATGAAACAGCTGTGTCTTCTAACATCGTTCCAATATGGATTGAAAACACATAATATAAGCTGTTTATATTTAAAAAAAAATAATTTTAACCTCTCATTTGTCGTAAGCCCGTCGGCGGGCGGGTGACAGTCAAGAGATTTAAAAATAAAATGCAATTTTAATCCTTATGTATAAAGAAACTGTACAAGGTCATGGTCAGAATAGCTTGCGCCTATATCATATCAAACTTTGCTTTATATTGCACGACTATAGCCTCTCGGAATGCTCTGATATTAACGTTCTATGGAATACGGCCTTAACCTCTTAACTGTCATCTGATATTCAAGAGATTAAACCTTATAATATGGAACAAAAGGTAAAAAAAAACAGGTGGATTAATTTTCTTTAAACTGCAGTAAGCAGTTCACATCGCTTGTTTTGCTGCAATAATGACATAAATGACTTATTTGGTCAAATTATAATTCATGTAATGACTTATTTGGTCAAAATTAACATTTTCCACTTTCCTTTTTACTGGTAAAGTGACATAACTGAACTACCGAATGTTAACGCCAGTCAAGAGTGTCAGTATTGCTAGTTTAAAAAGGTATAAAATTGGCTCATTGTGTCATTATTGCAGCAAACAAGCAACATGTTTCCAATTAATTATTAATTATATTAATATTTGGAGGTATGATAATTATTAAATTGATGGCCGAATCGAAAACCGAACACCCAGAAATCCCCATCGCTCGAGTTGCTAAGAGGTTGCTTGTTTGCAATCAGAACGGCGATAATATAATATTTCCACAATAATATAATTTTTCAAAGTTCTTGAAACGACTGAATCTGTTCTATTTGCTTGTTACAGAATTAGGACTATACGAAGTAGGAATGGATGCTAAAGACATGGCAGACTTGATGGCTGTTATACGTAACTCTTGTGATTCAGCTGAGCAGGAGGAACTTGAAAGAGAATCCAAAAAGGTTCCTCCTCCGGTAACTATAACTATAAATCTTCATTTGTATAAAACTTAACCATTGAACACTTGAATGGTTATGAATACACAAAACTATTAGGTATTTTTAATATCAACATCTATGAAATGAAAATATGAAACATTAAAAAAAAATAATTTATTGAGGATAATGTGAGTAATTCTTAAGTTGAAATATGATATTAAAAATTGCTGAATTAAATAAGGTCTCAATAGCTCAGGTTGGTAGAGACGTCAGTCCCGGTAAGACTAACCGGCAAGGATTTGGATTTGAGCCCCTCATTCAGTCTAACCTGCTTCATATTATCTTCTACAATGTTTAATAATTATGTACTTTATTTTTATGGCATTCTTACTAACTGTAATCTACATTTCATTTCAGCCTGTGAAACCAATAATATTAGGGTTGGAAAGAAGGTACATTAATGCTCCAGATAGAAGACTACCCTGGAACCTCTTCCCTGTTCCTGAACAGCTCACGATGGAGCAGAGAGTTCACGTGATGACGGCGTATAAAGAACAGCTGAGCATTTGCCGATACCGCAGAGCCAAGACCGCATCCATCTTTTCGGAATGGAATTGCGTCTTCACCATTCCAATTTCCAAGCAAAGACTGCCGTCAGAGTTCAAGCCGGGAGTTATTCATACCAGAAGTGGCCGCACTGTTAAAGCCACCCCTCATTATGTCGACGATGATGACTCCGATACGGAGACGTGGGTTTCTAGAAGGAACCGCAAGAAAATGCGTAAATTAACAAATGAGGAAATTATCGCCAAATCCAGTCTTTTTAATGATACACCTATTCTAAGCCAGACCAAGTTCGACTTGTTGATTGATGTTGAAAGAAAGCGTATGGAAGCCAAGCCTTCGCCTAAGCAAGTCACAAGCTTATCGGAGAAGATGAACGTAGATTACAAGGCTTCCGAGGAGGGACCGAGCCAGAGCGATGCAATCAATTGGGCTACTCTTTCTCCTGATGGCTCGGCCTCCTCCAAGATGATGGTGGTGGCTCAGGTACACCGGGAGAGCAAAAATTTAGACAATATTGAAATCATCGAAGACGATAGTGAAAATGATAAAAAAGTAAGGTTTTTTTTATTATTCATCAGATATATTTAATTTCACCATTTCATTTCATTTCCCAAATAATTAGAATGAAATAATTATATATCATATACCTACTATAAAACGGAAAATCGGCTTTGGCATCATTTAAATTTGCAGTTTTTTTTGTTTTGAATTTTCATGAGTTCTTAACTATTCATTTATCTGTAAAAAACAAATGGGTACATATTCATTTAACTGTAAATACAGTATTGTTTTTTAATTTTTTTTATTTCCTGGTTATGAATAACGTGACAATATTTGAAAATCTTTTGCTACTGAAATGTTGGTTGTGTTGTTATGGAATTTGTTCTGTACAAGAAGTTTTAAGACAAAATTCTAAGAATTCTAATTAAAACAATACTGAGACAAAAAAAATTGTGGGAACTTGGGCTTAACGGGAAATTTAAGATATGTAGTAATTTTCAGGCATTACATTACATATATAAACATGTTATGTAATTTTTAATCCAAAATTTCACTCTGATTTATGTTTTCATTCTTTGTTTTCAGGTGACAGCTAGTATTTCAAGGAAAAGACCGAAAAGATTAAAACTCACTCTCGATGAATAGATTTAAAAAATATTGCATTGTCGCCGAAAGAGTATGCAGCGATGGTGTCGCATTCTCTCATTCCTCGTTCGTTATCTTATTCGGCCCACCAAAGGTTTGTTCCCTGGTTGGAAAAGCTTCATCTGCTGGCTTATACTCCAAATTGACGGCTGTCCTTTGAATGACAAATAATAATTCTGATTACGTTAGATAAATAAGCTTCTCTATTTGCCGCCCTTAACACGTTTGTTGCTGATCGTGCATGTGGCAGTTGCGACTTCAGTCTTGGGTTGGCTCTGCCCATGACAAACTGTAATTAATAGCATTTTTATCATTACAAAACATATAAATACAGACTTTATTAACCTATAACTATGTTCATATTTCTAATGTGTATAAAGTTTTTAATAGTTGACATTTAGTACAAGGCAGCAGCAAACGTATTAAACTGTATCCGCCCGACATCTCCTGCTTTCCTCTCTATTGGGAAATGTCACTTTAAGTACCGTGGGGAGATTGGATTATTATTTTGGATTTTTTATCTAGTCAGCTAATTTTATCATTTGTTACAATACAGTGGTGTTTATTTCTCAAAGCCTTTCGCCGTATTTCCGACTACAATTTATCAATAATATTAATTTGTGAACATTGAATTATAATACACAAAAACAAAAAGAATTTAAAAATATGCAAGTTCAACAAAATATCAATAGTAATAGTCCATATAATTAAAAAAACCCACATGTGCGATAGTTGCGATTTTTAGTTAAAAATATCTGTAAATTCGCCAAACTTTTGTCAAGTCCCGAACAGATTTCTCATATACGTATAAAGGAACTTTATTGGTAGCAGAGTTACTTTTATACTATTTGACCGGGCAATCTCTATTCGCTCTGTGACCAATGTCCGTTGCAGTCCCAGTTTCTTCTCGAAGGTAGCCTTTAGAGTTGTTTCCTTGGAACTATCTTGCGTCGCAACTGGACATTTTCCGTTACAGCTAAAAACGGTCCAAATGCATATAATTCAATGTTCGTCAATAATTTATGAATAGTAAAAATTAAAAATGCAGAAAGCAGCCAGTTCATACCAAACACATTCAGTGAAAAAATAAGTACTTTTATGATAAATGGGATTATTTGTGTCTACATAACCAAGCGAACTGTAGTCTGTTATTTAAATTGTGAAGTTTCTATGTACTTTCTATACTTAAAAAATGCAGTCGATTTGGGGAAAATACAGTATACCTACTTACACTAAATAGAAATAATTCCCAAAACGGGTGTGCAGAGAGGATGTACCGCCGAGTAACAAAAGTTTTAAACATATTTTCATTCAAATGCATTAAGGAAAAACTACTTGTCTGTGTGCTGTGTATACCAGCGTGTGAGTACAAAATATCGACTCTGTAAATAAATTCGTTTGATATATGTACATATCAACTCATTATTAAGTTCACATCAAAAGATATTTATAACACAATATCTTTTCTACCGACATACTACGTTATAAAAGATCTTCCTACGGTAGGAGAGGGGTCAGTTGAATTCGGAAGCAGCCGTGAAATATTATTTATTTGTATTGGATCTGTTAACTTGACGGCTGACAGCTGCTTAAATGACCCCCTCTCCTGTTTACGGCGGAGGGGGGGTCGCATAACTTTTCAAATATTGCATCGGGAGAGGTTACGGCGAATAATGCCGAATAGCGAAGACCCGAACCACGCTTATAACACGTCATCTTTTTACGTGTGGCTGGTCTGTATGGGATTGTATGGCGAGCGCTATTGTGTTATAAAGTATCTTTTGATGTGAACTTCGCGTCTGTCGCCCGCTTCAAGGTATTTTTGAAGTCTATTTTAGATTTGACATTGATAAATAACGCATAAAAAATTATAATTTTATAAAAATTATAACATCGGTGTACCAACTGTATTAGGGGGATCAACTGTTGGGTCACCATTAAATCCTTGAAAGATTGCACGCTAAATTGAATAGAAATTAATTATTTTACGGGCTGGCTTCTCTATCTGTTTAATGCAAATTGTGTAATAATGCCAAAATGTCATACTAATGTACTGGACCGTTATGCCTCCCGCTGTTATTTTATAGCATATTTAATATGTAAACTTGATATTTCGATAGTACACAACTGCTGACCCTGTACAAATCAGAAGTGCGCCCCACTGTTGAATTTGGCAATCAATCATCAAAATACCCAAAAAAAAAACTCTTGACTTCGTGCAGAAATGGGTGGTTCGTTTTATAGATTCCCCTATCTTGGTATTCCTTGTTCTACCGTTATAACTGCTGTTACAACTGTTACCGTTATAACTGTTGTTACCGTTATAACGGCCACCATAACACGGGCATGTGCCTAGTATGGCGGCCATAAATTCCACAAATGTTATATTTACTATTCAAAGAATAAAGAAACATAAAAAAAAAAAAAACGAATTACCGTTATAACTGCTGTTACCGTTATAACGAAGATGCTCCAAGGAACTAACATCATTGATCCCTTTGGCACTGGTGCACAGTCGGGAAATACACCAGATGTGTGCCCAACTTATGAGGTGTGTAGAATCAAATGCAGCAATCTCCAAAATGCTTATTTTGAGAAAATCAAAAGAAACCTTTCATTTCAGTATTTCTCATGCATTTATAAGTTAATAATTTTATTCACAAGAGCTGGTTTTAATGCCAAATAACTGCGTTGGAGGTAAATGAGTGAATCATTAACAAAGTTGCATTATTAGTTCACTTTTGAAAAAAGTGGAAATTGCTGTTTTTGATTCTACACATATGTACATGATTGATATTTATCACATGAGAACGGGTCGCTTCTACGAATGGCCATGGAATGATTTGCCGGCCTCTATGTTTCCTCCCTCCTATAACATGAGTCTCTTCAGGATCCATGTGCACTCCTTCCTCTCCTCAAAAAGACCCTCCAGCACCTTCCTCTGAATGTGTTTGATGTGAACTGGCCGCTTTCTGCAGAACTACGCTCAAACCAAATGTCTTTAAAAGTACAGTAGTGTGACTGTTTTCTACAGATTGGTGATCAGTCATAAATTCAATATGCATTTATTTGAGACTTTTATATGGAGTAACTATGGCTGTTTTAAACAGAATGTAGGAAAAACTACCTTAAATATGCTGAGCACAATAACTCGTTTTTTTTCTTTCTTCATTTGAAGTTGATGAAAATAATTTATTATTTGTTTATGTGTGAATGGAAAAGCAATTCATGAAACTTATTTATAGGAACACGAGTTCCCATTTCCTATTGTTTTATGTATAAATTCTTCATGTGGTAAAGAATATGCCGTGAAGTCTATGTTACGTTACGAGTGGCTCAAAAATATAGGTACTTTCTTACTGTTGCAAGATATTATTGATTAATTTAGTATTTTAAGGATTGATTGTAAAACAATGAATAAACTTAATACTTTTTTTACAAAATAATGTTTTTATTTTCTATTTTATGTTTCAGAGGGCAATATTATTTTGTTATTGTCAAAAATGCTAGTTTAGGTTGTCTGTGTGTCCTGCGTAACTCTGGTTAAATGAACTCAAATGTGGTTTTGTATTTAAGTCATTTTCATAATTGAAAACTGATTGACAAGTGAGTACCTAACTCTAATATATGGGTAATTCTACGATAGGTTTGAGGTCCTTAGAGGATACGGCCAAAGAAAAAAGTTGGAATTTTTATATTACGATTTTTGTCCTGTTTATGAACCTTCACAGGGAAAGTCACTTTATACATATTATGTTACCTTTTTAGAAGGCTTAATTTTTATTTTTAGGGTAAACACATCAATATGGCAGTTATCTTGCTAGGGGAAATACGACAGGGGAGAGATGTTTTCATGACAAATTCAATTGTTTTAATTTACATAAGAAATTTTTAGGTTTGGTAATTATATATCACATTCTATTACAGTATTATTAATTATAATACTGTAATATATATATATGTATAATTAGGGCAGTAAAGACAAAATAAATTAAATGAATACTATAACTTTTATAACTTATCAAGGGAGAGACACAATCACCTTGTCACTGTCGCTTCTCTACAACTAACAAATGGTGGTGCTGTAACGGCTCGTGTGGACTCCAGATATTAATATCTACAGCCTGTATGTCGGACGAATATCTATGACCTTCAGAGTGAAGGCTAATATCTACAGAGCTAAGTTCGGATTAATATCTATGAGGGTCCCAGTGGTGACGAAAATCTATGGAGCGTAGGTGGGACTAAAATCTACAGAGAGCAGCTGAGAAAGAGGTTGTACGGAAAAGTATAAATTACTTCAATTACGTAAAGGCTTATCGTTTAAAGTACGTACATGAAGTTTTCGCATAATATTGCGTATTTTGCTGTAATGTTGAAATTGTCATAGCGCCTGCTCGCGTCAAGGCAAGAAAAACATCCCAGTTTTCGAGTAGTTTAGCGGCTACGCTAGGTTTGTGTAACATGGTTTGTGATACTAAAGAAAGTTCTTTAAACTGCAAACGCAATATTACGTTATGCCAATATGCTATACATAATTGCAAATCCAACCTCTGCCAGTACTGTAGATATTCGTCTACATCACCTGTTCCGTAGATATTAGTCAGCAGTTTGAGCTGTAGATATTTGTCCTCACTTTGGTTCCCATAGATATTGTTCCAACATACCTCTTATAGATATTAGTCAACATGTGGATTCTCATAGATATTAGTCCGCTTTGTTCAGTTTTTGAAATTCCTGTAGATATTAGTAGACGCCTCCCTCGTGTGTTTGGTATTGCCTTTAAGTTAAGGTTAAGCCTTTACGTATTTGTCCAACATATGAGCTGTAGATATTCGTCCGACATACAGGCTGTAGATGTTAGTATCTGGAGTCTTGCTAACTTCACGCCTTTAGATGTACTTGAGAGCTATTTGGAATATGACTGTCTTATATTTATGTTTGTAGTAGCAGAACAAAATTTGCTAGGGTAGATACATACACAGAAAAAGCGGAAAAAGTTAATTTAAAAAATTATTGAAAACAAACAAATATTGTTGTAAATACTTAAGTATAGTTATTTAAATTCGTGCTAAACTTTAGCTTAGCAACTGATACAAAAAAGGTATGTACTGTCTGCAAGTTAAACTGAAACAGGGGACAGGCCAGGGTAGAGACTTTTTAGACTTTATAAGGAATTTCAGAAAAAATGTGCTTTAAGTGGACGTTTAATTGTGATGTATTTTATGAAGTCCATTAAGATGATGTGATTCTTTGCAAAAAATAACAACATATAGAATAAAACATCTATTTTAAACTGATTGCCGCACAATTTACTACTTATCATAGAATTACCCATATATTTAAACTTAAAAAAATTATTTTATTTTATTTGCGTCATTTTGAAATTTGAAAATGTTTTGTCAAGAATTCAGACTATCCCTTGATTTTCATGGGTCTGCGCTAATCCTATATAAATTACACAGCATAGATATGTTTCAAAAATATTTATGATAATGAATACTATATTAAACTTAGAGCGGGCCTGCGAAAAATCACAAGATATTAGATGAAAAAAATTATTAAAACAAAAACAAAAATTACCACTGCCGAGAATCAAACCCTGAAATTATAAGAATTCCTTAGACATTGGCCGGCCTGGTCAAGTCCTGGGAAGACTTTCGACTCCCAATCCGAAGGTCGCGGGTTCAAACCCAGTGTGCGCAAATAGATTTTATTTGATTAATTTGTGTTATTTCACAATTAATTAAAAATAATGTATAGTATGTTTGCAGCACGTTTTAGAGTGAAAGATATTCTCATTATCGCCCTTTCAGCGCATCGCACCATTCAGAATTGAAACGTTGCTTGAAATGGCTTTAGCCGTATTTGGTGACCAGATCAGGGGGCCTACTCTCAATCTCTCACAACGTCCGTACTGCGGGTTTATCACAAACGCGTATTAACCCTCCTCTTTCTGTGCTAAAAACTTTCTGTACACTCAGTAAATATTTACATATTATATTTATTTAATCCAATACATAAATGTATTGCGGAGAAATACCTAAAATATGAACTCTGTGTTTAGCAGAATTGATAAAAATCATTATTAAAAACAAAAAAAATGGCTTTATTTTATTTAAATCGGATTTATTTGAATTAATTCAGATTTTTTTAAATATCCCGTCTATTTTAACTAGGAAGTCAGTCTATGGAAAAAGAAAACCAGTTTTGTAGTTGTTAATTTTAATTATCTCTACATATTAAAAATTAAAGTCCTCCGTCCTTCTAAGCCTCCGCCGCGTCTGTATGTCTGTTAGCGATAAACTCAAACTACTGAATGGATTTTCATGTGGTTTTCACCAATAGATAGAGTGATTCATGAGGAAGGTTCAGGTATATAGTTTGTCGAGGTTTTGCGTAAATTGGTTACAATATAGAATGAACCCATACAGCTCCTTTTTTTTTCCTGCCATTTTGTCTTCACTTCACACTTCGCACTCACTAATAAATACTGAATGACCAGGCGAAAACTCATTCAGTCGCGAGTTTATATTTCAGGGAATTCGCAAATTGAGTAAACAGTAGTTTTAGCATTGCACGTGTGTGCGTGCCTGGGGAAGTCCCTCGGCATTTTAGGCGGGTATTTTGGTTGCAGTAAAAAAATATTGATGTAAATCATGATTTTAATCACAATTTAAATCAAGTGATTTAAATCATCTCAACCTTGGTGTTTAGTATATTTAAAGAGATATTTCAACGACAAAGAGGTCGACAGCATCAGCAAGAAAGGTTAAACCACAAACGTGCTGGTTTGTCAAACAGAAAATTAGAGAGTAAGCCCCCTGAAGCGCCAGGTACTTTCCCACCTTCCTCTTCTCAACTCCTTCCCCTCCCCTTTACCTTCAACCTCACTACCTACCCTAATTGGGGATGCCGTAGTCTCACCGGATTCAGACTGGAGCAGTTGGGACTCTTGTGCGGTATACATGTAAAATAAAAAAAGACATTTTAGTTAAACCAAATTTTGTTATTTAAGGCCCTTCGCTCAAGGAGAAACCGATTCCAAACTAAAACTGGTTGGCAACTGCATCTGACATATCGAAAATTACTGGAAAACTGACAGCTCATGAGGCGCACCAGGCAACTTGGCAACCGAAACGCGCCGGCCGCGGCGGGTAGCACGGCAAGTTGCGAGTGACTGGTTGCGTCGCCGTTGACAACTGGTATATGAGAAGTTGCCTGGTGTGTTCGAATGAATGAATTGGCTCCAATCAAATATCCTAACAATGAACATAAAAAAAACAGGATATTTGGTTTTAAGCTCAACCCGTAAGATAATTCCTCCTCACGTACCCTTAAAAATTGAAAAGGATGATTTGCAAATCCTGATAAAGGAAAAATATCTTGGGCTGTGCATCGATAAGCATATAACTTTTAAAAACCATATCCAAGATGTTAAAAATAAAATCACACCCTTAATCAACGTTTTTAGCCGATTATCTTATCTATTACCAATTAAATTAAAAAAAAGTTTATATTATAGTCTCGTACACTCACATTTAAATTACTTAATTGAAATCTGGGGAAATGCGTATGAAACATACATTAATGAATTACAGATAATTCAAAATAAACTAATCAAAAAAACTATTTCACTACAAATCCAAAACATCCACAAAAAACTATATTTGGAAACCAAACTGTTAACATTAAGAAAACTATACGAATAATACGAATACAATATATGTCTCCTTATATACAAAATAAATAATAAACTCATTCATACAAACACAGAATTCATTAAAACGTCCCAAGTACACAAACATTTTACACGACAACACGATAACATACATTTAAACACTATTCATACTAACTACGGTAAGCAATCTATCAGTTATGAGGGGGGCAATTTATATAATTGCCTTCCAGTTGATATTAAAAACGAAAAAAGTGTCTGTAAATTTAAAAATAAATTATTCATTTTTATTTACAAAAAACAATCTAGTGAAAATGAATAATATTGAAAGTGAATGAATAGTATTGTAATATATTGTATGATAATATGTTGTATGATAATATAATGTTATGCAAATTCTAGTTAAGTAAGTAAAAATGTTATTTTCTTTTTTTCTGGAATAAAAAAAAAAAAAAAAAAATTGCCATTGAGATACACAAAATAGCGACTTGAGTTGCCAACTGTTTTTTTGTTCAGTTGGTTCGCGAGCAGATGATCTAATAATTAAAAATAATAATAATAAAAAAAAGTTTATGTTCAAAATTCAAACATTATCTTGGTAAAAAAATAAATAAAAAAGAAGTTGCCTACATGCATAATTTAAAATGTGTCCTTGTATTTATTATACTTATATAAGTAAAATAATTTCGATTAGCGGTTAAAATAAGGTTCGATTAGCGGTTGAATTTTGTTTGAATTTTTCGGCGGTTTAGTGCGTACGAAATGAGCGGTTGCATATTAAAATAAAAGTGCGGCCAGCCGCCGCGGCTAGCCGCCTATGCAACCGCTCATTTCGTACGCACTAAACCGCCGAAAAATTCAAACAAAATTCAACCGCTAATCGAACCGCCTAGGCGGCTAGCCGCGCGGCTGGCCGCACTTTTATTTTAATATGCAGCCGCCCATATTCGTACGCACTAAACCGCCGAAAAATTCAAACTGCCGCGGTTGGAAAGAGGGCAGCGGTCCGCTTCGCGGCTGACCGCATTCACGCAAACTCGGCAGCGTACCTACTGGACCGCAACCGCAACCGCCTACTGCGTACAGGCATTATGGCGGTCAGCCACGAAGCGGGCCGCTGCCCTCTTTCCAACCGCCGCGGTTTGAATTTTTCGGCGGTTTAGTGCGTAGAATATGGGCGGTTGCATATTAAAATAAAAGTGCGGCCAGCCGCTAGTGCGTACGAGCTCTATGTATTCCTAGCGACAGGTTTTTTGCGCAGCAGGAACCGAATTCGCTTTATTACGTCGCGGCGTCGCACGTCGGCAGGAACGTGAAATATATTACGCGGTGTGAAAGTGCTTTCCTAGTGTATTCAGTCGGCATTCCGACAGCGCGTCAGTTCACAAAATGGAGACTATCTGCAGGAAGAGGAAGATTTTCGCAATTTTATTTAACCTCTCAGGCTAAATTGTTCACTTTTGGGAACAGCTCACATAGGTCTCAAAGAAATCGTTGTTTCTCCCTTATCTAAACAGTGTTAGAAAAAGAAAACACCACGCTTTGTGTTCAAATCTAGAAGGTAACCATAGACTAATTAAAATGTGCACGTCCATAAAATCAAAGTTTCCGGTCGCAATTTGAGAAAAATTTATGAGACTTCGTGAATTTTTTATAATATTTTTTTATGAAAAAAAGTTAGGTGACGATAAAGATTACAATACACTTTTCTTTTTTCCACAAAAAATTTTCTTTTTTCAATCGTGCGTAAAGAAGTTTTGCTTCAAAAACTCTAATCTTTCAAGAACGGCTAACAAATACAATATTTCACCGGTGATTCAATTCAATATTGTATTTGTTAACCTTTCTTGAAAGATTAGTGTTTTATAATTTTTTTTTATTTATTTACTTTTTTTATACATATATTATACATTATTATTTATTGAATGTTTTGGCTGCCCAACTAGGAAGATCCCGTTTTAGGGCAGTCAAATTAGGATGATATATGGAACATATGGAACACAGATATTTAAATAATATAAAAATAATAATAAAACGTCCCATATAAATGTGTTGGATAAAATAAGTAGAAAAAGAAAACAAAAAGAGAAGAGACAGAATAAAATTAAACAAATAACCAATTAAAATATGAAGATAACCGTTGTTTGTTTAGCAAAATTATTTAAATAATAATAAAAAAAAAAAAAATAATGTTTTATCTACTTATTACTAATGTTTTATCTACTTATTATTACAAAGGATTAAAACAAAATAGCTAATTGGTGTTCGCATTGCAAATTATGATCTTACATACATATTTTGTATGAATAAAAACTGGATTAAGAAAAAAAAAATAATAAAGTAAGACAACTAATTATGCATGAATATGACTGTTGTTTGTTTATCAAAGTTATTGAAAAAGTAATCTATAAAAGGCATATATAGTTAATAACAGGGATTTAAATATATCACAATAAAGGTAACTGGTGCTTGAATTGCCTATTATACGAATATGAATAAAAAAGAAAAGAGAATTAAAAGAAATAAAATAACCAATTATTATCTACATGAATATCTGTTGTTTGTTTAGAAAAGATTTTAGAACAGTAATAAAGTTTAAGATATGTACATGTATTCTTAATAAAAGAGGATTACAATATAAAGGTAATTGATGTTTGTATTGCATAGTATAAGCCTAGATACATATATTTTTATAAATATAAATAACAAAGAGAGGAGAAAGAATATAATAAAATCAATTATCTGCTGCTTTTTGGCATACTGATTTAAAATAAATAGGTTATTAATATTAACTCCACACAGGAGGCCCTGAGGAAAATAATTTCGCTCAGGGCCTATGTCATCTTTGAAGATGCTGTGAGGAGGGTCTTTTTAGGAGAGGAAAGAGTGAACGTGGGTCTTGAAGAGACCCATGTTATAGGAAGGAGGAAACACAGAGGCCGGCAAATCGTTCCACAGCCGAGCTGTTGAACACAATAACGAGTCGTAGAAGCGTCCCGTTCTCATGTGACAAATGTCAACTGTGTACATATGTTGGGCTCGCGTTTGGCGTGTTTCCCGATTATGCACCGGTGCCGAGGGTATCAATGACGCTAGCTCCTCGGAGCATCTTCCATTGAAATACCGGTAGAACAAGGATAGCATTCCCACCCGACGACTGTGCTCTAAAGATTGCAATCCGTTTGTTAAGACAGGATAATCTATCAAGCGGACCGCCCGTTTCTGCATAGAGTCGAGGGTGTTTTTCAGGTACATCGATGGCTGCCAAATTCAACCGTGGGGCGCACTTGCGATTTGTACAGGGTTAGCAGTTGGGTAGGTACTATTAAAGTATCTGCGGGCCCTGTACAGTACGCCCAGTTTCTGAGAGGCCAACTTAACTCTCCCCTCGATGGAGCCCCCGTACCTGAGCTGGTCACTTAGAGTTACACCGAGTTTATCAATGGATGACCTATTTGGAAGAATGCTACCGTTGAAGGAGACTAGATTGTCCCTTTTAGACGTAATCAGACATGATTGGGTCTTTGAAACATTGAATTAGACGGGATTATTCTTAACCCAAGAGAAAACACTCTCGAGGTAACCGTCCATTCTTTGCTTCAAAGCCCTCCGAGCCGTTGGAATTTGTGTATAAACATATAAATAAACAGAAGATTAGAACATAAAGGTAAGTTTTACAATGTTTTTCTGGTATTTTTTATTATTATTTTTTAAATTTCTGTTGTTGTTTTAGGTTTGTGTCTGGATTTCAATTTTGGTGTAGTAAAAGTTCACTCTCTTTTCTCCTTAATTGATAAAGCCAAGTAGTGGTAAATTTACGAAGAACACTTGTGCTTTCCTTTTTCCAAGCATCAGGGATGAAGTTGTATAGTTTTGGACCTAAGAATGACAAGTTTCTTTGAGCTAGGGATGATTTGGTTGTGAGTGGTACAATTGGATTTCTCCTTGAGTGTCGGGTGTCGTGAGAGTGGTTAACACATGGGTAGAGGTGGCGTTGTTTATGGGTGTTTAAAATAAATTTCCTCACGTACAGTTGTCTAATATCCAGAACTTGTAACTCTTCAAGCAGTGCATCGCTGTGATATCTGAATGGTTTTTTGAGGATTACCTTTAGTAAAGATTTTTGAGCTTTTGCTAATTTCTCCAAAACCGTTTTTGTACACCCACCCCAACCTAAGGATGCATAGTCTAGAAGTGACCCACACATAGCATCGTAGATGAGTTTAAGTTCTTTTTTACGTAAGATATTTCTGATTGTTATAAACATCTACGTAAGCTTTCTAACCTTTGTGGTAACTAGATCTATGTGTCCGTTCCATCTAAGATATTTGTCAAATATAACACCCAGGTATTTTATACTGTCCACGCATTCTAGTTTATAGCAACTACAGGCAGTTGAGTCAGTGCATTTGTGTATAAAAATATTATATGCTTCCTTGGGTTGGCCCGATTCTGTCGCACTAAAACGTATAAATTTAGTTTTTTATAATTTCCAGAAAAGCAAGCTACTAAGGTAAGGTACCTACTTACTTAATTTGCATCATATTAATTGCCATAAAGCGAATAGCCTGGGGTAAAAAAGCTCCCCTTGAAATGAAAGGAAATACTTCTGTAATTTACCTTCAAGAAACTTCCCTTTATGCGTATAAGGTAGGTATTTAATCGGTAAGAAATGTAAAGAAAATAACGTATTCAACGCTAAAACTAAAACAATAATAAGTGATACGTTCGTATTATTAATAAAACATCCCGTTTTATTACACAATGCTTTTTGTTTAATCGAGTTTACCAAACTTTCCAGCGAGGCATTTTATTCCCGGATCATTCGAGTTACGAGTTCATCATTCCCCGGCCGATAAAATCTAATATTCTCCCTTATTGGTGTCATAATCCCGTCGAAAGGTTCCCGATCGATAAATAAGTAAACTAACCCGATAGAAGTGAAATAAAAGGAAGGTAAAACAACCTTTATGAGCTAAACACACGTCCGTAAATTTCTGACGGCCAAGCTCTTAGCCAATTGTGGAGGCCGGTTTTATCAGTCCCGTAGACGTGATAGGACTACGTATTGTCCGCTGCATCTCAAGAATTACCCACATTTTACACTAGGAGAATCTCAGTACCTACCCGTGAATAATTCTTTCTCTTGTTTAATGTGTTTTATGCTGACCCTATTTTTTTATGCTACACACGTGAAACACACTATTGTTTCACCTGTTATAATCATACTGTTATTTGACTGTATATATGAGCAACACGCCTATAGGTGTCATTAAATTGATAGGTAGGTACTTACCTGCCTTTTCCAGTTTTCTTTTGATTACGAGTTGCATTATTTTGTATTATTTGTCGCTGCCCACCCATGGTAAGTATTGCAATTTTTGGTTGTCGTTAAAAACACTTGGTTATAGGAAAATCATTTCAGAAAGACCCTTGCTTGTGTAGTGGTGTACCGGAAGGATAAAAAATAACGATTGTTTATCTTTTTAAATTCATCAAACACATTCAAGCGGAAGTATAAAAAATAACGATTGTATATCTTTTTAAATTCATCAAACACGATTGTTTATCTTTTTAAATTCATCAAACACATTAATAATAATCATATTAACGATAATAAACTGATACAGGATTATTGCGTGTCTGCACATACATAGATATATTTTTGCTTTTTAAAGTAAGCAATGTTATTAAAATTAAATATGTCGACAGAGCAAGTTTTTTTCCCCACACGATGCAATCTCTGCGAACAAGAATTAAATTTATACATACAATTAGTGCGAGAAGAAACTACATTAAATGGAACATGGAGTGTTGTGTTGTATTACTGGATACGCTATAATCAATCACATAACTAATCATAAGATGATAGTAAAATATTGATTTTTAAATATTCTATGCAAAAGAAATTATTCATGTCCGAATTACACAGCCTACCCTTGGACAGAAAAAACCACGACACGGGCCAAGAGATGTTGTTTAATTTTAAACATTGTCAGTATAAATGGATCAATCCCTCCCAACACTGTTTCAAAAAAATATTGTTATTATGGTCCTTATATCCTAATTTTTAATGGTGAGTTAGTTGTACATCTAATTTCATTCAAATTCTCCAGTCCTAATGAGTCCTAAATTCTCAAGTCTTTCGAAATAACTTCAATTTATTAACTCCATTTTTGGCAGTAATCTTCTAATAAATGAAATATGAAAAGTGATGGGGTAGCAAATGTAAAATTATGCAATGTCCAATGTTTTAATATAGTGTCCTCCTCGTGCAAAGTCGTATCTCCTCCAAGCATAAACCTTCTAATTAAAATGTGTTTATCGGAAGTGACCTGCCAGGTAAGTATGTTTTCTGTATCTATTTGTAAATAATAGTTCTAGGTATAGAATCTAAGAAATCATAATAAAATGTACAGCGCCCTTAAGGTGATTTCTCACAAAAACGGCGCTCTACAAATTATCCAATTATTATTATTATTATGGTCCGCTGAATTCTGCAAAGATTTTCGTCACTTTCCTCGGCTGCCGATTAGCTAATCCAGAAGGGATAAATATGGAAATCCCCCGAGGGAAACAAGGGATTCTGATCCAAGATGATCCAATGATATTCATAACAATGTCATAATATTTAGGGACTTTGCTAAATCACGTACCATGCTTTATCATCTCATATACATGTAGGCTGCTGAAGAATTTGGAACCTACGTACCTACACACGGCTGTATTTAAGAACAGTCTAACAAGACTGCATTATATGGGCTCGCACCAAGGGACGTAGAAAATCTCTCAACCCCCCTCCTTATATACCATTGTCTAACGCATTGTGTAGGTATATTATGTGTCTAGTCTATAGTTAGTAATAACTGTAATAAGATAGAGCATTGTAGAAATACATATTATATATTATGTGATGGGTACAGCGCCCTTGAGGTGGTTTTTCACAAAACGGCGCTACAAAAATTATCCAAATATTATTATTATTACTAACTTTACGCCAAACAAAACATTGTAAGGAAAACTTCTTTAAACTTTTTAATGTCTAATCTTGTTAATTAAAACCATTAGAATTCCAATGCCGCAATCTGTAGGGATCGCTCGGTGGTCGTTAGTGTTTTTTACAAATCCAAATTAGCCACCTTTGTTCGGCGTAGTTTTATTTGGCCTTGTGTTTACCTAAATTCCCGTAGTTGGGCTTGCGTTTGCGTTCTGAATAGGTGCTATTTTAGTGATGTTTAATTCAAATAAAAGAAAAACCCTTTGTGGCCTTATTCAAATTCGTAAATCTTTCGCTCTAGTTATTAAAAAGAAGAGTGGGTCCACGTGAATAACACGGAATTTACGATATTTAGGTAATTAGACAAAATAGATTCTTGTAACTCCCATTTTTATCATTGTAATCGTGCAATATGTCAACTTAAGACGATAGACTTCGCTTTTCGGCCCATACAAAAAGGACGCCCGGGAAAAAACACTTTTCTACATCGAAAATTGCACAAAATGAATATATTTTTTTATGCTGCCTTCTAGAGGGTGAAAAATATGTCGGTATGTTTTAGAATTTTCGATGCGTTTCGTATTAACGTAAATATTCACTGTCAAACATGTACGATTTATCAAAAAATATTATTTAAGGAAAAAGTGCTGCTAACTCAACTCTCATAAAGAATTATAAAATTATAAAAAGCTACCGACGTAGCTTTTTCTTTCTAAAAAATATATATTTTTTTAAATTTCAATTTCGTGAAAGTTTCGGTGTAGAAAAGTGTATTCTCCATAAACCCCTTTTCGAGCGATTTCTGTATGTAAATTTGAGCGTTGTCTCATTCGCACATTTCGCATTCGAATGTATTGTAAGTGCGCGAGAGCTTATTGTGAGCGGGACAGAATGACAGACGCGGGTTTTCCGTGTGTCGTTCAAAGTCTAGCCTCTTAATACTTTTTGAAGGTAGGTACTGTGCAGGTCACAGATCAAGTGCAAGTAGGAACTTTGTGTGTACTGAGCAAAAAATTCAATTGTAAACTCTAGGGACTGCGTAGGTACTTTGTAGTTACCGCGTAGATGTAATAGGTATAAAACTGCGCTGCTACTTTGTAGGTGATGCGTAGGTACTTCGTGGAACTGCGCAAAAACTTTGTTAGTATTGCGCAGATATTTTTCTGGTAGGTAGGTAGGTTGCGTGTATATTTTCTTACTAAAATCTTGTACGCCTGCGCCGGTTCAACGTTGATTGATATTGTAAAGCCGGCCCTAAGCCGTGCTTGAGGCCGTTTTAAGAACAAGCCAGAAGCCAAAAATGTATGTATTTTTTTGTGCCTTATATCGCCACGAATATATATATAGGCACCTAATTGGCATAAAAATCGCCTGTAAAAAGGAGTGTAGAGGTCACGATTTCAAGTTTTATTTATTTTGTGAATAATTTTATTAGGAAGTAAAAAAGTTCTTCAATGGAAACTGTCACATATAATTTAATTCATAAAATTATATTTAAAAAAAGGTGTTTCTCAAAGCGTTCTAATAATGAAAAAAAAAAACCATTTATTAGTAGTTTACGCTTATATTTTTTTTATCCTCGCCCAAGGTTTTAAATGTTCTGACCTTACGCGTCGCGCTGTATTTATTTAATAACTGTGTTTAAGATAAAGCTATACGCCAAATCACTATTTATATTTATCTTTACTACGAATCGGTTTACATTATGAAAAATAAGTTATGGATACGTTGAAGCTTTTCCTACTTTTTCAATCTAATGGAATTAAAATAAAATTATAAGTTACGTTACAAAAAATGTAAACACAAAGTACTAAATAATTTGTTTTTTCTTTAGGTAAAGTGCATTAATTTCGGAAGGTGATTCTACATGATGGTAGGAGTAAAAAAGATTAACAACTTTTTTAGAAATTCCAACAATTTTTTTCCCATACAAAAAATCCTTAGTGTAAGGTACAAACTAACTCGGATAAATATTCTGTGAGTCATCCGGGCCCGACTGTGGCCATGTTGGTTTCGAGTAGCCAGTATTGTAACAGCGGAAATACCTACTAGTGCCGGGCGCACACGCCGGACTAATTTTATCTTTTTATTAAAAAAGTATCCCTAAAAGTTGGAATTTCGAAAAAAGTTATTAATCTTTTTTACTTATAATGGGTATTTTTTTAGAGGTATAGAACTTTAAGTTGGCAACACTGTTTTAACTGGCGGCCATTTTGTCAGCTGTCAAGTGATTTGAGTTTAGTTTGGTTTGGCATTTCAACATGAATAGACTGACGCCTGAACAACGCTTCCAAATTGTGCAAATTTATTTTGAAAATAATGGTTCTGTTCGAAATACGTATCGCGCACTACGTCCATTTTACGGTCAACATAATCGTCCATCAGACCAATTAATTCGACTAACTATGGACCGTTTTCGCACCACGTTTACTCTAAATGATAATACGCATCCCCAGAGACGTCGTACAGTGCGTACAGAAGAAGCCTTTGCTGCTGTAGAGCGTAACGTAGAGGAAGACCCGAATCAGTCTATCCGCCATCGTACACAGGAATTGGATATGTGTCCATCCACTTTATGGAAGATTTTACAAAATCCAACTCGTGCAAGAATTGAAGCCACACGATCACCTAACAAGGCGTAGATTCGGTAAATGGGCCCAAAGCAAGATTGCTGTTGATCCCGATTTTCATAAGAGAATTTAGTTTAGCGATGAAGCTGCCTTTTGGTTGAATGGCTACGTCAATAAACAAAACTGCCGTATTTGGAGTGAAGATAATCCTCAAGTGTATGTTGAGACACCGTTACATCCAGAAAAACTGACTGTTTGGTGTGCTTTATTGGCTGGTGGAATCATTGGTCCGTATTTCTTTAAAAACGGTGCTGGCCAGAACGTTACAGTCAATGGTGACCGCTATAGAGCCATGATTACGGACTTTTTCGTTCCTCAATTGAACAACCATGATGTGCAGGAGCGGTGGTTTCAACAAGACGGCGCAACATGTCACACAGCTCGTGCCACAATTGATTTACTGAAGGAAACGTTTGGTAACCGCATAATTTCACGATTCGGACCCGTGAATTGGCCTCCAAGATCGTGCGATTTAACGCAGCTAGATTATTTTCTGTGGGGATATGTGAAGTCGCTAGTCTACGCCGATAAGCCCGAAACGATCGACCACTTGGAGGACAACATTCGCCTCGTTATTGCCGATATATGGCCACAAATGTTGGAAAAAGTGATTGAAAATTGGACCTCCAGAATAGATTACGTCAGATATGCCAGAAATCATATTTAAATTATAATGCCAAAAGATTACCGTTTGAATAAAGTCAATTTGGTGTCAATTTTAAAAATTCATCCTTGTTTTATTACATTTCAAAGTTCTATACCTCTAAAAAAAACACCCGATACTATCACGTAGAATCACCTCTTTACCCCCGGACACCCTGTATAAGAAACAACTTTTTTAAAATACCCCTTTATGGGTAAGATTATTTTTGACTCGATTTATTGACCAAATTTTTTTCGTTCTTGTAAAATTATTCATAAAATTATTCAGATAACACCAAAAATACTAAAAAGTGATAATAAGTAAAATATTTCTGGCGTTTATATTCCTCTTAAACATGATATGTTAACTTAACATATTTAATTCTCTTGACACTTTCGCATCAAATGAAACAACCCTTACTGGTAATATAAGAAAATTGAGACAACGTATTTCAACAAAACTTCCCAAAGCATTTCTACCTCATTTTATAATTCTGTCCAGGTTCATGACCCGAATTCGAATTCCCGAATCACCGCAAACAGGAATGCCATTTATTTAAAAGCCAATAAATTTAAATAATGAGGGCCATCATTTAAATGTTCCGTTGTAGGTTCCTTCAATTGGTCCTTCATTTTATGAATAGACGCAAAACTGTCTGGACCGGTCGACTTTTCTTTTGATTTGTTTGGCCCTGGGACTAAACAACTTTAAAGGAAGCAGCACACTTATGAATTTGAGGTAAAGGTGTAAAATAATCTGACTTCGCCAGGCAGGACACGTATAGTTTGACAATAAAATATAAAATTTATTAAAGTGAAACTACGAGTAAATTTGACATTACCCTGGCAACACCGAATCGATATTATTCGGTGACAGAATAAGTTCGATTTTAGTGTGCCTTGTATCGAATATAGGTGTTAGGTTCAGAGGTTACGATTTGAAGAGCAAAAGTGATTTTTAGTTATTTTGTGAATACTTTTATAAGAAGGAAAAAGTTAATCGTTGGAAATTAGCCATAAAACTTTATTTAAAAAAAAAAACTTTTATATGACTGCATACTCGTATGCACATTTTTTGTAGTTTACGCTTGTATTTTATATAAACTAATTATTCTACATACTCAGAGGAGCTCGAAAAACTTCGACTTCAATTTATCCAAACGAAAACTGATTCTTATTAAAAATTAATATAAAATAGTGTTTAGCATTAATCTTCGCCTTAAGAGGAACGGCTGCGCGACCGGTTTCATACAAAACGTAGTTTTGGATTTGAGGTCAAAATACCCAACCAAACTGAAAAATTGTTTTTGAATCTTTGTTTATTTGAAAAAAAGGTATGAAGGGTGGGTTGGAATCTGGTGTCAGTGTGTCCAGGAGTGACGTACATATGAATCCACCCCTCCCACTGTGGTGCAAGACAATAATGGGTCGAAAGAGTCCGGCTGGAGAGGTCTAAGTTAGGTCACCTTTAACCAGTCACTCCCGATCCGGCTCGCCCAGCAGTAGGTGCGCAAACGCATTCACGGTCAAGACCTAGACCAACCTTACCCCGTTAACCCGGGTATCCCTGCTAAGTCACCAAACGTAGTGAACCACTTAAGTGACCTATGACAGGGTTTGTTATCCAATAAATGGTTCCCGGGCGGCGATACTCACACCGCCTCCCACATTGATAAAAAAAAATTGACCAAATTGACCAAAAACCCGTTTCCTGGACCAATGTTCCATTTAACGCAGTTTAAAATACTTTCATAGTACACTCGATCGATAAGGATTGATAGGATAACTTTCGGTAACTTCTTAGCACTACTGCAGATCGTCAACGAATAAGTGACAGTTCACAATGACTAAATATCCTTAATAAATTCGATATCAACTGTTGTTTGTACGTTAACGATCTGCAATTGTCCTAGGGAGCGATGAGAAGTTACAGAAAGTTTTCCTGTCAATGCATTAAGAAAAATGTTATTCTAAAATACGATAATTTTATTCGTAAAAACGGTTAAAGACTGGATTGAAGTTCTTACGAACAAATTAACAGGGTTTCAATGTTTATTGGCGGGAACGTGTGAGAATAATTTGTTGGTAAACGTAATTTCGTACGTATACTAACATTATTCTTACATTTTCCCGCCAATAAACATTGAAACACTGTTAATTTTTTCGTAAGAACTTCAGTCCCGTTTTTAATCATTTTTACGAATAAAATGATCGTATTTTAGAATAACATTTTTCTCCGTGTGGGGCTAGGGGGGCAGATTCATATTTATCGTAACTTTACAAGAATCGCATTTCGGAACAGAATTTATTTTCCAAATTCCACACAGCACATCCCTGTTCCACCGGTTCAGTCAATCAGCCAATCTCCTGTCAAACAATCCTCGCAAGTCTGTTATGCTTGGGGAATAGCCGACGGCCGGCCATTTCCCTCAGACAACTTCATCAACTTTGTCTAAGAACTTGAGGATGTGGAAAGACCAAGTGTACTGATCCTGTTCTCGAGATGTAAACGAACTCGTCTGACTTTGATTGAGGAAGCCTGTACTGCAATAATAATAATAAATTATGAGACATTGGTTTGGCGAAATTATAGTCAAAATACTGTAATAATTGATACATTTGATTAAGAGGGTATTACCAGAGAACACCGGAAATTAGTCCTTTTCAAATCAAATTCTAGACGTATTGACTCTTTTTTACAAAAAAAAAAAAAATACAAATTGATTTTGAAAGATTGTTATTTTATCTAATACACGGAGTTTTAAAATTTTGAAAACTAAGTTTATTTTTAATATACTAAGGTTATACCGTTGGTCGTTGGCAGATTTGTTCAATTTTCAAACGATAGATTCTATTAAACAACACAAATTTCAAATCATACAACAAAATAAATCAATACATAATCTGGATTTTAAACCAAAATACTGAACCAAACTGAAAAATTGTTTTTGTAATCAAAAGGTTTATCAATCTCGGATAGGAGGAGGTACTTTATTTATTTTTTATTTAATTTTTAAAATCTATTTAATATTTTATGATTTTAGGGGCAACTTGGACAATTATTTGAGAGTAAATGTAATCATTTAAAAAATAATTTTTGCTATATATATTTTTTAAATATGATGAAATATAAAATTTAAAATATATATATTTTTTTAAACAATTTTGATGGGTGTAAATTTAGATTACAAATTACCTATTTACATCGAAACAAATACTTGTCGTTTATATTTTAAAATTACTACCCAAAGATACAAATTTTTAACATTTTTTATTTTATTTTTCATTATTTTAGAACCAAGGATTAGGTAGATGTTTTTTTTTTTTAATTTTTAGTAACTTACAAAAAAATTCCAAAGTTGCTTCCAAAATGAACAAAAACTGATTTCTTTAATTACATATACGTCATAATTTAAAAGCAAAAAAAGTAGCTCCTATCCGAGATCGACATTGGACCTACCCTGTTATTACAAAAATAATTTTTTAGTTTGGTTGGGTATTGTTGCCTCAAAGCCAAAACTACGTTTTGTATGAAAGCGACCGCGCAGCCGTTCCTCTTAAGGAGTTCCGTCAAACGGCTTGAAACAAGCATGAAGTTTTTGTTTGAGCTAAGCATATTTGATCTTTTAACTTGTTTGCTTGATGCTTCCGTCAAGCATCTGCATGCTTGCCTCATGCTTGGTGCGATTTTAATTTAATGCTTGACGGGACGGCTTGATGCCCGGTTTGACCGTGCGTGCGACAGACAAATCATTTTTATAATTTTGTTCTGTTTGCTAAAGCAGCTTGATATGTACATCAAGCTGCTTGGACAAACAGAACATAATTTACAAGCTTGTCATCAAGTCGCTTGACCGTGCCGGAACCCCTTTAAAGCTAACTTTTTAAAAATAAATATTAAATCAATATAATGATAACTACCTGCCCGATCCTGACAAATTTCAATATTCTGATACCTACCTGCCCGAACCTGCCAAATTTCAATATAACGATGTCTATCTGCGTCAACCTGTCAAATTTCAAAATAATGGTAACTACCTGCCTGAACCTGCCAAATTTCAATATTATGGTACCTTCCTGCCTGAACCTGCCAAAAATCAATATAATGGTACCTTCCTGCCTGAACCTGCCAAATTTCAATATTATGGTACATTCCTGCCTGAACCTGCCAAAAATCAATATAATGGTACCTTCCTGCCGGAACCTGCCAAATTTCAATATTATGGTACCTTCCTGCCTGAACCTGCCAAAAATCAATATAATGGTACCTTCCTGCCTGAACCTGCCAAATTTCAATATTTTGGTAACTACCTTCTTGAACCTGCTAAATTTCAATGTAATGCTCAATATAAACTACCTGCCTTAAATTGCCAATTTTCAATATTATGGTACCTTCCTGCCGGAACCTGCAAAATTTCAATATTATGGTACCTTCCTGCCTGAACCTGCCAAATTTCAATATTATGGTACCTTCCTGCCTGAACCTGCCAAATTTCAATATTATGGTACCTTCCTGCCGGAACCTGCCAAATTTCAATATTATGGTACCTTCCTGGCTGAACCTGCCAAATTTCAATATAATGGTAACTTTTTTTTAATTTTTTTTTATAGAGAATGCCTCACAAGAGTCCCAACTGCTCCCGTCTGGAGCCAGTGAGACTATGGCATCCCCAATTGGGGTATGTTGTGAGGCTGAAGGAAAATGGGGAAGGGAAGGAGATGGGGAAGAGGAGGGTAGGAAAGTACCTGGCTATTCAGATCTAGTCACTAAACACGGCTAAAGCCATTATTAAGCAACGTCTCAATTCTGAATGGTGGTCTTACACCAGGGCGATACTGACAGTATCTTCCACTCTGGAACGTGCCGCAAATGTAGTATATATTATTTTTATTAATTAATTGTGAAATAACACAAATTAATCAAATAAAATTTATTTGCGCACGCCGGGTTCGAACCCGCAACCTTCCGATTGGGAGTCAAGTGTTGTTACCACTCGACCACGGACGGTCGTCAACTACCTGCTAAATTTCAATATAATGGTAACTACCTGCTTGATCCTGCTAACTTTCAATATAGTGGTAACTACCTGCCTTAATCTGCCAATTTCAATACTATGGTACCTTCCTGCCGGAACCTGCGAAATTTCAATATTATGGTACATTCCTGCCTTAACCTGCCAAATTTCAATATAATGGTACCTTCCTGCTTGAACTTGCTAAATTTCAATATAATGGTAACTACCTGCCTGAACCTGCCAAATTTCAATATTGTGGTAAATTACGGAACACAATTTTTCACAGAAATTTTTTTTAATTAAAATCCTTTATGTAGGATTTTTATTTTATGAAAAAAGAAAAAAATATATATTTAATGAAAAATTTCCAAGTTCTTGTTGCGAGATAAAAGAAATTGGAAAAAAACTTCAAACACTCCTTCTATGCAGTTCATCGGAAGTTTATCGATAGAGCAAATGCATTTCCTTAATGCAATTTTTAAATAAAAAATCTCAATTTTCCGGAAAACTTTCGCGGGTTAAGGAAGCATTAAGCTTCGGAAAATTTTTCTAGCGGCAATACTTTTATTTCTAAAGAATATTTAATTTAATAAAAGGTTACTAAAGAGGAAAAAATATATAGGTCGCTTAGCAGAGGGAAATAGGTCTCACTTAATAAGAATTTAAAGAACTAATTAGTAATTAGTTGTCGTCCTCCATTGGGCCCAGAGGTCGCACGTTCAAACCGTTAAGGAGGTATAATAACTTAATAGATCATCTTTAATACCGACCTGATGTTGATACAGACATCATCGCAATAGGCGAGGTTAAGGTCAGAAATGCTGTATCCCTTCCCGCCCACGCCTTTATCTGTCGCGCGTATGTTTTACACATCTTTCTTTTTTGCTTACGGTCATTGTAAGGTCAGTAAAATGACTGTACCTGCGCGAGAATGGATACGTATAAAGTTCAGGTCAGCATTAAAGTTTGGCGTGTATTATAAAAATACTAATTTCAGTCGTGACTCTGTCTGAAACTCAGGTTCAATGAGCTCTAGAACTTTTGCTTTGAATTTTAGTTTCATTTTTAAAATTGGAAGTTTCGTTCGGAGAATACAGATAAGCTATAAATTACTTACGTGTAATATAATGTTTTTAAATATTATATTACACGTAAGTAATTTATAGCTTATCTGTATTCTCCGAACGAAACTTCCAATTTTAAAAATGAAACAAAAATTTTTTAAAATTGGATGTTTCGTTCGGAGAATACAGATAAGCTATAAATTACTTACGTGTAATATAATGTTTTTAAATATTATTTTATTTTCCATTTTCAAAAATGAAACTGATATGTAGTGAATTCAGGCTATCATTATTGATATATTATATTTATATGAGACGCGAATCAAAAACATCTCTTTTACCTCCAATTAGTCCAATTTGATCCAACGCTCCCAAAGCACACCACCGAAAAACCACCGAATCCCGTCCCCGTGCACTGCTACTCGGGTGATAATATTGTATTACGTTTCACGAGATAAAAGTACGCAATAGCGCTTCTATGACTATCCCGTGATTTTTTGCTGATAAAAAATTTAAATTGTATGGTTGTTTTTTAAGTAAATTGAATATGGTTGTAATTTCAATATTTCCCCTTTGGCTTGAAATAAAACCGGACCGGTTTTACCTGCTACAGGCATCTCCAGACTAAATATGAACATGTAAATGGAACAAAATTATGAACTTTTAAAAACATTTTTTTTTTATCATGTAGTGAAACTCATCGAACGGCACGACTTAGTTGTGCCATCTCTTGAGCCGGCTAATAGCCTATTTCAGAGAAATGCATATGTGTGCGCAACAGTTGATATAATACATTGTTATCGCCAACGAATCTGCCAACGAGTTTCAGTTCGATCGAATGTCAAGAAGTCGGTTAATTTACTCTTCCAAGATTTTGCATTCATTCACATAGATGTATTAAAAAAAATTGTTTCGTACTCGTATTTCGTAACAAAATATTAATGATTCTACGAATGCCAATTATATCGAGATTATAATTTCCCATATCGATTCATCCACGATTGTTTCCCAGTTCCCCTAATTATTCCTCAACAGCTTAATATTAATTATTCCTTTATGGATTAGGCGGGAAACTAGTCAATGTGTAATTTATTCATTATTTTGCATATGTAAACATGCGTATAATATAATATAGTAGATTGCGTCACCAATTAAATCCAATTTGTTAAATAACCAGAATATCCGAATTTCAGCGAACACTTAGATACCGAGAAATGTCATTAATTTGTATTCCAATAATTTATTACATTTAAAAATATTGATTCCGTTCGTGACTCTATCCGTCTGTAACATCAATTAAATCCAATTGGTTAAATAATCAGAATACCCGAAATTCGGCGAATACTTGGATTCTTTCGAGAAATGTCATTTATATACAGGGTGTCCGGGCATAAAGTGCATTAACTTCGGGAGGTGATTCTACATGATGGTAGGAGTAAAAACTTTTTTTTCCATAGAAAAAGACGTACATTAAAAATCCTTAGTGTACGGTACAAACTTACCCGATAAATTAACTGTGCGCCCACCCGTGACGTTGGATTGTAGTATAGGTAATTATAAATGTTCATTGTAATTAAGACGATAATAAACACGACTCGTAACCTGACAAAAACGAAGTATCATCGAAACTCACGATCATCAGAGTTGTAGTGATAACCAGAGGAAACAACAAAAGCACACTTTGCTTCTCACCTATGAATCCGAAGGTCGCGGATTCAAACCCCGGCGTGCGCCAGTATTCCAGAGTGAAACGTATTCTCAGTATGGCCCTGGTGAAAGACCAATATTCAGAGATTAAACGTTGCTTGAAATGGCTTTAAAATTGCAGATTTAAATATCTAGGTACTAGCCCACCATCATCTTCCCCATATAGTTCCCCATCACTTTCAGGCTCACAACATACCCCGATGGGGATGCCATAGTCTCACTGGTTGCGGTCATTCGGGTCATAAAAAATGTCATTCCCTTCCCAATACCATTCAGCCTTACACCATTTCCCGCTTGGGGAATCCATTCCTGGCTTCGGGCAGTTGGGTCTCTTCGCACAAAAGGCTAAAAGTTTTTTAAGTTTGCATTTGAGAATTGCGGAACGACGCTTCTTTTCCCAGCAGTAATTTCTTATTCAATGAAGATTCCGCAAAAAGCTTTCAGACGATTAGCTTCCTGCGGGTTCCTATTTGAGAAAGCACACAGCTTCGGTGTTAACTTAACGATGCACAGTGTTTCGCTTTAAACAAGCTAGACGAAAAAAAAACACATCACAATAACTTGTAATCCACCTCCGGGGCGTATTTAACCCTAACACACAGGGAATTTGTGATAAACATTGTAATTTATTTTTTCAAATATTGTGTTAATTTTAAGATTTAAAAAAAAATTATAATAAAATAACATTTATATAAATTACATTGTGTACAAATGTGTTATAAAATTTTATGAAATAAAACAATTGCTTTATTTATATCCACAAAACCAATCGGTATTAAAAAAATAAACAAATCATAGTTATAAACAAAGTAATTGTTTTTTTTTCATTAAATATATCAAATCATGAAGTGACTGCTTTCTACCAAAATTTCTTATATAATTATTTATTTATGAGCATTTTTGGTCATGTGCCTACAGTATTTACAAGTTATCAGGAAAATATACATTTTAATAGGTATTAAATTAAGCCCACGTCTGCTTTTAATCTGTGTTTTACCACTTACACTGAACTTTTCAAGTTCTATAATATACTTAAAATATTCTTATATATTTCCTGAACCCTTTCTTTCTTAGACAAAACAGGGCAAACTCCTCTATATCATGAACTTCCTGCTTAGAAATCTCGTATGTGGTCCTGTAAACTAAAAAATAAGCTCGATGCAGATACCTGTGGGAAAATATTGAAAATGATTTTAATAAAAATACTGTGGTTCTATTTAAAAAAATAAAGATTTCTGTGCAATTTTAATATAACACATAAAACAAGCAAGTTTTTTTTATTATTATTTAAAAAAATATAACATGATTAACATTAGGATATTTTGAAAACTAAACTACATACCTTCCAAATAATGCAGTTTTTTTTTTCAGAACGGATATATATATACCTTAAACACAATAAAATGACAAAATGTGCTTGACGCAAGTTAGTGTAGAAAGATATCTAATCTGATTTGAATAAAAAAATTAATTGAACGATTAAAAAAAATATACCTATACCGCGCGATTTTGATATACTCTCCGACATAAATTATCGAGAAGTTAGAAATGTAATACTTTTTAAACCATATAAAAACACGCAAGATAAACATTTTTTTTTTAAATCTGAAATGATTTATACTAAAATTTTAGAAAAAATCATACTACACACTACATACTTTCTAAAATATCCTCAATTTTTTTCAAAACCGTAACAAAACACTTTAATCTGACACGGCGAAATGCGAATGAAAGGAACTGATCATCCCATTAACCAATTTATCCAACTTTGGGGCTCTTGTACTAGTGTACTAGTGATCCGCGCATTAATCAACCCAATAAAAAATGAATTTATCACACTGACTACCTGGGGGCCTAGTCTATATCTCTCACAACGTCCGTACCTACGTTACGAATCCTTATTAACCTTCCCCTTACCATGCTAAAAACTTCCTCGCTCTCCGGTGCTGTACACTTAGTAAATATTTATATGTTATATTTATTTAATCCAATGCATCAATGTATTGTGGAGGAATACCCAAAATATTAACTCTATGTTTAGTATATTTACAAAGATATTTCAGTAAATACAAACTGTGACCGCTTAGTTGACAGCACCGTCAAGAAAGGTTAAACGGCAAACGTGCTTGTTTGTGAAACCGAAAGATAGAGACTAGGCCCCCTGGTAATACCCCAAAGTAATTTACATGCCTTCTAGCTTGTATGGGACGGTACTCAGTGCGATGTTAGAATGATTAACCATTTATTTTCCATCCACTTAAATGTTTTTAATTTTTATTATGCACTAGCACAGACCTGTAAAAAATTACGGAATAGTCTGAATTCTTAAAAACCGATTTCAATTTTGAAAATGACTTTCTTAAATAAATTCTTAAATATCTCTAAATGATGTGTAATAGGTATGAATTTATCGCTTATCTGATTTCTTCACACAAAAAATTACAATTTTGTAAATGATACTTAAATTCAAAATAAATTGGAGTTTATTAAATCAGAGTATCACAGGACGCACAGACAACCGAAATTAAATAACAAAATATCAAAAAATATATTACCGATGGCAGAAGAAATACAAAAAAAACATGTGTAATATTTAAAGAAATACACGCAGAAGTGGAATTTTTCACAAACCTAATTAATATCTACTCCAAAATGAAGACATTAAGTATATTTACAAATTAAAACCAGGATATATTTCTGGTGAATGCGATAGATTTAAACCGACAACAAAATAAACAAATCACATCGACAGTCCTGAAGGACTATGTCGGGTACGCTAAAAAATAAAAATCGTCTTGTTGACTTATTTTCATTTCTTTTTGATGATTCAAAAGTCTGTATTTTAGGAATTTTGAATGAAATGCAAAATATCAATACAAAACTATATTTCTCGATCTCAAAAACAATAAAAATGCAGAAACGAAATATTAAATAGCTCTAATGCAAAACTTCAATTAGGGCGAAGGAGTCTGGGAAGACCAAAATTAAGATGGAAGGACAACGTCCTCAAAGACCTACGTACCTTCGATATTCCAAACTGGAGAGAACTAGTACATAACAGAGATGAGTGGAGGAAGACTCTTGAGGAGGCCAAGACCCACCAAGGGTTGTAGAGCCAATTGTAATGATGATGATGAATGCAAAACTTCAAATCGCAAAACCACACATCCGACATTGTTCTTCGAGCCCGTCGACATATAAAATAATAATTATCGTGGAAAAAAATGGAACATGAGAAATCACCTTTTAAAGAAAATAATGTGTCAACTTTGGATTTTGGGGATAGGTATGCGTTGATGACTGCTACCTTTAACACAATGCTACCACTGTCCACACTTTGGCCCTACTGCTCATGGTTATCAATGGTTTAGTGAGGTAAGTTAGGTGACGTTAGCAAGCTTTGCTTTTCTTCACTTTTCTTAAATGTTGTGTTTTGTCATGAAATCCTTCCTGATACAGTCGGTATCGTTTTTTAACAATTGTCCAGGAGTAATTTTGGTCAAGAGAGTCCAGCCGGAGAGGTCAAAGGGTATTCCGCAACCGGCCTTCCCGAATCCGGTCCGCCACGGTGGGCAGACGCATCGCCACCAAGACCTGGACAAACCTCCCCCATTTATCTACCCGGGAGCTCCAGCTTTGTCACCAAACTTCCACTTAAGATGATCAATGGCAGAGATGTTTCAATACACCTCCTCCCAAATTGAGCATGCGATGCATAGCGAAATAAAATATAGGGACACATTGTTACATTCGATTTCCCCCTTTGTCAACTGATGATGTAGTGGCCACCCATGCAGTTGTAGTGGCCACCCCTGCAGCCCCCTCTGCCCCTAATCACACCCCCTCATTAGTTAGCCCAACCGTGATTTGACATAATGATAGAGTCGTTACATCAACTATGTTTTACCACAAATGCATTTTGATTAGGTAACAGGTAACATGTTGTATTCATAAAATATTATTCCTAATAAACGTCCTAATGTGTTCTGTTGGTGTACTTTTTTTATCTTAGTTTCAAAACATATTTTTTAACGTCTAACGATAATAAAATTATAAGGTAAAGAGGTAAAATTCATTGTTTTTCTTAGTCCTCCTCACTAGGACTTCCTGTACCGTTGTTTCAGCTACTATGAAGTTTTTTTCAAAATGTTGTGTAATTTTCCTGTCTTTAATTTTTTTAAATAAGGTTTTGATTTGTCTTTTTTTTAAATCTGTTACATTATCCGTTTTCTTTATTGCTGGAGTAATTGAATTATAGAGCTTAGTGTAGAGGTATTTATGGATCCTTTGTCCAAAGTTTTAAATTAGGGTATATTCATACGCCTGGTTGGCTCTTTTCGTCGAGGTCTTCTGATTCCCAAAATCCTCCAAGATTAACGTATATCCCAATGATTGCGAGTAGATGAATGACGACGAGATTGGCGATTGGATTCATCGTTTGAAAGTCAAGAGGATGCCCATCACTGGACGACCGCACAAGAAATGATGACTCCCATTTTAATGAAATGTTTTTAATCTGGCCAATGCACAATCGTCAATCCAAAAATACTGAAGGCGCCACACACCAAGGCAAAAAAAAATATACACACAACTTGTTACAAATAACAACAACAACAACAAATTACAACAATTTAATTATAGCGCCAAACCTACTTAGATCCCACGCTTAATATTTCTATCATTAGTTGTTGCTTTCTTTTAGAGTTCACGGCAAAAACACGGGGCGTATTTTAATATTCGTGAAGCGGGACACAGCTTGATGTTTTTGTTTTGTTTTCGGGAGAAAAAAAAACTTGCGAGAGAAAGATGGAATATTTACTCGGACTTTATAAGGAAGGATTAGGAACTTTCCAAGTTTGGGTTCTTTTAAAAGTCGTCCATGTTTCGCCCAGCTAAGATAATGCGGGATAAACTCACACAACAAGAGAAGGAACACGATGATGTTTTATTTACCAAATTCTTTTACAGAACATCGTACGGAAAGGATTTCTGTTTATTTTTTCGAAGTGAAACTACTTTTATTATGTTTCTTTCTTATTTGATGGTTTCAATGAATAACTTTTTGTAATGTATGAAGTTCGGATACTATGGAATAATATTAAACATATACTCGTATATCTTTGAGGAATGTACGACCCGAACATGGAGTATAAAAGGCATGCTTTTAAGCAGGGGTGAAAAATCTCCTCAAGGGAAAAACTATGCTAATTATCGGCGACTATTCAATTTTCAATTCAATTTCATTGCCGGCAACCCGGGCGTTTATTGAGATAATACATTATTTTATAACTAGTAAGTTACCCGCCTCACTAGACGTTGTCTGTTCTGAGACGGGTAATAATTAAAACATTAAAAAAAATAAAAGGTGTACAGGAAAATAGTCAGAAAATAAACAGAAAAAAGGTAATAATAAGAACATTAAAAAAGATAAAAACAGGAAAATAGTCAGAAAATAAACATGAAAATACAAGTTACAAATACAAATAATAAATCAATAAGAAGAAAGAATAAATCTCTATAATTTGAAATAAAATATGTGTAAATAAAGGATGAGGAATTATCGATTAGGAAGAGATTAGCATTAACTTGGTGATGCATTCTCTTTTTTTATATGTTCACTATATTCCTACATATCATTTATTGTACCTTTAAACTTACAAAATATTAACTTAATTTTTTTATGTAAGAGGAATACATTCACAAACTGTAAAATCTAGTAAATTTTTTTTTTCATTATATACCTATTCATACTGGATATTCATATATTTGCAATTTAGGAGGCGGGTATGGGTACCGCCGCTCCGGAACGATTTACTGGATTACCAATACCCCTGCCATAGGTCACCCAACTGGTTTGCAACGTATGATGACTTAGCAGGGGTGCCCGGATTCATTGGTTAAGGTTTGTTTATTTCTTGGCATTTACTGCATGGAATCGGAGGAGACTGGTTGAGGGAGACCTCTCCAGCCCGCTGACTCTCTCGACCCATCGCCTTGCACAGATATGGGAGGGATGAATTCATACGTCCCTCACTCCTGGACATTTTGACCTTCCCAGTTTCCTACTAACCCCTTAATCATTTTTCCTTCACAGAACATCCTCTCTTTCCTTTCACTGAAAAGACCCTCCCGCAGCCTCCCTAAGACGATATGAGGGATATTTTTCCCCAGGGCCTCGTGCGTGGAGAGAATGTAAAAAAACCCTTGAAAAATCAAGAAATAGTATGGATATTAGGTAAAGAAAAACATTATTCATACGATTGTGTTGAAATTCCTACAATATACAGGATGTCCAGGGGTAAAGTGCATTAACTTCGGAGGGTGTTTCCTACCTGACAGTATAAGTAAAAAAGGTGAATAACTTTTTCGAAATTCCAACTTTCAGTGGTAGTTTTTTGGTAAAAAGATAAAATTAGACCGGCCTGGCCAGCACTACTATTTTTCGCTGTTACGATACGGACCAATCCAACGTCCCCACAATCACGCCCGGCAGGCTCACAGCAAATTTATCGGGTAAGTTTGTACCTTACAGGCTCCACTCTTATTTAACAGCCTTCCAGAATATGTAAAGTCATCCAATTCCTTGTATACTTTTAAAAAGAATCTCAAATTATTTTTGTTTGCCGAGGATTGCCAAGTAATTTTTTCATCTTTGTCCTTCATAAATTAAAAGTATATTCTATTGTCTAAATCATTTTTTTCATCTTTGTCGTGCTAAATTAATAGCGTAATATATTATATACATATATTTATTATTTATCTTAATCCTTCAAAATTCAAATCAACTATGGTCACCCTACTTTGTTTACATTGTAATGTGCCAAGGGCCTTTAGCTTGCCCATTATCTGTGTAACAATATTGTTCTTTGAAGTATCATTTTTATTTTACCTATATTATTTTGTGTTTTTTGAAGTATTATTTTTGTTTTTCCTTTTGTGTTATTTTGTTGCTTTAAGTAAATAATTGTTAACCTCAACACAGGCTTGTCATAGTGAGGTTAAAAATTGTATTGTAAACTGTTATACCTAAAATGTAAAGAAGAAACAATGAACAATAAAACATTAAGCATTTTTAATAGGTTGGTCTTTTTGTATGGGAAAAAAACGTTGGATTTTAAGAAAAAGTTGTTAATCTTTTTTACTCCTACCATCATGTAGAATCACCTTCAGAAGTTAATGCACTTTACCGTCGGACACCCTGTATAAGAGTAGCTACATTTTCCCAGAAAAATATAAATTCATTTCTAAATTAAAATAAATTAGGTAAGGTGATAGATATATATATATATTTTTTTTTTATTTTTTTTTATTTTTTTTTTTTTTTTTTGGATGATTTGGTCAAGTGAAATTTAAGCTCTTCGTGTATGAAGGGTATACCTGTGTGTCAAGGGACGTACTTGACTTACTTTAACCAGTGATTCCTGCCATTATTTGTAGTAAACAACCTAAACGAAATTTTGGTCTCCGGTGACTTTTTGATGTTTATTTTTTTTCAATTAAAAACACAACAATTAGTACGTATTGGAAAGTTAGCGTCGGGGTGAGGGGTTGGTAGGTTACTTGGCTCAGTGCTCAGTGACGACACGCGGTAGAATTTTTTTGTTTGGTTTTGAAGAAAAATAAAATAATAAAAACATTAAAAGTCATCGGAGACCAAAATTTCATATACTTGTTTTAATCCAAATCAGTGGCGGCTCGTGACTTTTGGTGAGCTAGAGTGCTATTATTAACAAAATTGGCATTATTGATGTCACTGTAGCCGAAAAAGATTTTTTATTTTTTTTTTCGAAAAAAAAAATTTTGTATGAAGATTTTCAGGTAATTTCAGTTTTGCCGTGCGCCGCACATATTTCCTAAAAATCTTCATACAAAAAAAATTTATTCGAAAAAAAAAATATATATATTTTTCGGCTACAATGACATTAATAATGCCATTTTTGTTAATATTAGCACTCTAGCTCACCAAAAGTCACGAGCCGCCACTGATCCAAATTATAAAAAGTAAGTCAAGTACGTCCATTAACATCCTGAAAAATACATTTAAATTGAAGTAAAAGGGCGGGCCTATTAGGAGTAACTCCTTCCAACTAGTCAACCTTTCAATACAAAATAGCATCCTACAAAAAATCACGGGATAGTCTGAATGAGGTGGTTTCCTATTTCATTATTTTTTTATTCTATTTCAGACTCGTGAAAAATCACGTGATATTATATTTGTGGGATTCGCGAAATTGAAAGAATTTATTAAAATACATATTATGCTGTCAAATATACAAAAAAATATATATTTGAGAGCATTTTCCATGAATATTTTAAAATTAAAAGAGAATGGCATTGACCACATAGCCCTTAAATGGATCAAAAGCTACCTAACAGAGAGACCTCCAATTGTAAAATTAAACCAATTATTTAGTATACCACAAACAAGTAAATTTGGCACACCTCAAGGTACCGTCCTCGGACCATTATTATTTCTAATATATGTAAATGACATTTTCCAACAGAAAATTAAAGGTGAATGTGTGGATATGGAATATGCAGATGATACTGTATTATTTATAAAGATGATACTGTATTATTATTAAAACTAGTCAACAAAATTGCAAACGAAGATATTATCTTAAAATCATCGTTTGATAATTAATTATTACCTACTCGCACATGCAAAAAAACAACATATGTCTTATTCTCCTTACAGAAAATACCTGATCAGAAAGTTAATATTATAATGTGACAATGTAAACTGTAAACAAAATGATCCTATTTGTACTGATATTAACTCTTCTTCTGAAATTAAATACCTCTGTGTAGTTATTTATCAAAACTTGAAGTGGAATAGTCACATTTCAGTGCTGATAAAGATAATAAGGAAATGTATATTAAGGTGGGTCACGAATGTATGGGGAAAAAAAATTCTTGTTTTGGTTTGTCTAATAGTAATAAAAGAGTGTTAAATGAAGAAGAAAAATCACGTAATTTTTTAAATAATATTTGAATATCATCTTCTTCCTCCGGATCGACTTTGAAATTTCACATATTAGAGCAAAACCCACCCTTGTTAAATCTTAAAAAAATGTTAGATAAAGAAGTAAAAATTAACTATTTTTCAATAAAGCGCAAAATAGAGGGAATGTTTCGAATTATTTATTAAAAATATATATGAATATAATTCAAATTATCTCAAGGTAGTGTATTCAAATACCAGCAAAATCCTTCTTACTTTGAAATTTCGGCATTATTTTGCGAGACTCAATCTTCACCTTAATAAGATCTCCTCTTGCAGACTTCGTACATAAAGTAGTCATGGCTTGAAGAACAGTTGTTACACCTTTTTTAACTGCTTGAGTATGACATGGCAGAGGCAGAAGAGGCAATCTACCTTCTCCCCCTTGAGCTACAAATAATCTTCGTCTAATATATATTCTTCAGTATTGGGGGTTCGGTTACATTTTGCTTTCAAATAATATGATGCATCTAGGTTTATGTTTGGAAGTTGGAACAGCCCTGTTTTACTTAGTTTCTTACTGCGTTCTTTTAGAACACGACGCGCAGATAATTCTCGGATATGCTTGTGAGGGTCAGTCAACATTGCAAGCAATAAATTTTCGGGGTGTGCGAAGTAACTGTTTCTTTCTATAACTGGATCAATTATAGTTTTTAGTTCAGCTGATAAGTATCTAGGCATTGAGATTAACTACCGCAGGTGACGTGCTCCATATTTACAGGTGGGATGAGTTTTAATGCTGAACAAAGCCGGAGCATAAACTTTAACAACGTACGTTTCTAAAATAATAAGATTCTCTAAAGGAGCTTCCGTTGAAACATAAAGACGGAGAATTCGGTTAGCACGCGTTAGCTATTTGGCATGAGACATTTTTCCAGGATATTTGTGGCATAAATCTTCAGGTAATTCCCCTACCGTACCTGCAGATACTATTTTATACAAATATAACTGATCTGTATCCACGTCTTTAGTAAATAATTCATGCAACTCTCCGTCAATTTTCTGAAAATGAATCATCGGCTTTTTTTCAAGTTTTCCAAAGCTAGTCCTATTGTGCCTGAATATGTTTGAGGTCCAGATGTCTTACCGCCAAGATGTGCAAACAAATGCCGAAATGGTTACTGGTTCATGTGAAGCAAGCAAATCATCCATTGCAATGTTTTATAACTTTCGAAGTGCCAGAGTTTGGTGCAATAAAACCTAAATATATTGAGTCTGGGTCTTTTATCAATGAAATATGTTCTTCAATGCGTCATTCTCTGTATTGCGTCCCCTCCCTTACCCTGATAATTAATGTTTTATCTTTCCGGCCATCAGAATATATTATGGGTTTTTTATAAAACTATGTGTTATGCCCTTAATATTTCCTCTAGTTTTCTTTCGTTCTCTGCGAAGTTTACTCTTGTCAATAACTGGAATATTAGACTCGATGTCATACAGAACTGCTGAGGCAATAGCTGCCGCTGTCTTATCCGACACTCCATATCTACCATAAGTTTTAGACAGTGTGTGATCAGTATTGACCGGAGTCTGCTTCTGAAGCATTTGAGGTACAACGTTAGGTTTGAAAACATCTTTACAATAGGATGTATTTGATGCAGAAGACGTGGAAATATCGAGTAGAGAGATAGTAGGCTTACCTGTGCTTTGCTTTTTAGACAGGCACAAAGAATTTTGCTTCAAAAGTTTCCCATTCAACACAGTTTGCATTTGTTTTGTTGAAGCGATATCCACGTTTCCTATTATCATTTTCGTGTAGTACGTTGGTCAGTAATGAAACTGTTTTCATTTACAGGTATATTTTGATCTCTAGGACAGTCATATTTACTGAAATCATTGCATTTGCGAGACGAAATATCAAACAGCACTTTACTTTTGCGGCGGAATTCCTCCATTTTTTCTCCGGTATTAGTGCAATCGGTGCTTCCCCCCGCCCTCACCTCACGCCCCCAATAACCAAAACCGGGACTTTTTGTAAATGATTTCGTAAATATATACTACATTTGCTATGGAAGATTACAAAAAAATATGGTTAAAAAGATTCATAGTAACTTTTATACACACTGGAAATAACCCCGAAAATTTAAAATTTTCAAAACTTTGAAGTAAATCCGGAGGAAGAAGATCGTATCAGAAAATTAAAAAAATTTTAAACACGTCGTTTTGAACCTATTTGGCACCCTTTTATCGCTCTTAGAGTTTGAAATTAACACTTTTTTTTAAATGACCCACCTTAATGTATATATACATTTATATATTTAGAAAAAGAAATATTTTAAATGTGAAAATAATCAAAAATGTCTACTATGCCCTTGTTCACTCTTTGCTTATCTACGGAATTATAGGTTGGGGAGGATCTTACAAAAAAAACCTAAGCTCAATAAAAGTTTCACAAAGAATTATTATAAAAGTAATTATACTTTTAAAAAATCCCAAATAACTTTTAAAATTGTTTCCAGTACCAAATGTCGATGATGTATGTAAGCAAGCTTCCATTATAAAAATGTGTAAAGAAAAAAAAAACGAATATAAAGAATTTTATACACTAATGAGAAATGGAAATCAATTTATTACACCTAATTTTAAAACAACACAAATGCAAAACCATTAATTTCAAGTCTTAAAAAAACTACAATAACCTTCCTTCTGAATTGCGCTGTATTTTCAGCCAATCAGAACAAATAAATAAATAAAACAATTTAAAAATAAAAAAATACTTACATGAATAAATAAATATTTTGTACAAAATACATTCACATATCTAACCTAAATAAGCATCGTGGCTCCCTTACCGTGAGCTTCTCTTTTCTGATAAGGAATAAATGATCAATCATGACATGACCTTAAATATTTTTGTAAAATATATATTAAAAAAATGTAACACTTATGTTTTATATTATATATATGTATATTCAGGATCAGAAATTTATCGTTCGAATGAGCTCTGTTAGTAAACTTGAAAAACTACGACATCTGTCAAATATTTAAACAAAAGATTAACTTTAGTTTTTTAAAATGTGAATAACGTACAAGAGTTCTAACCGCTCCCAGCTTACCTGTAACCAGTGTGACCATGGCGTCAACAAATATATTATACTTATCTACGGAAATACAACACATATATGGTCCTGAAAATTATTTTCGTTACATAAATAAGCAAAAAAAATGGTTTTACATTCAAATGCCATTTTTGAATAAAAAAGTTAGTTAGAACCTTGTTCAACTGAAGTGACGTCATTGTGTTGATTTCTATAGCTACCTTCATACTCTATGGGCTATGAATCGATATTTCACCCTCAAGTGCAATGCTAATTTTATTCCAACCATAAACCTTATAGCCACAAATAACCCAATATAATATAGGTACACAATAAACAATCATAATTTTAGTAGCACGCAAAGCCAAGAAACTGTATACTTAGGTCGGTTATCCACACTTCATTCGTATTTAAATAAAATATGATAGGTGCTAAATCCAGCAGTTAAAATATATTTTCAAAATTTAACTGATCATTTAAGCTTACTAGAAATAGGTTTACCAAATAACTACAGCACGGTGAAAGCTCTATCTCCGGGGTGAAATGAATTTTTAATAGTATTAGTGCAAAAGTAGGAACTGCACCTCGTTCCATACTGAAAGTTATGTGAAAGGGAAAATCAGTAAAATGGAAAACGTTGGAATGGTTCCGCTAAGTTTCTAACTATGCATATATGAATATTTAGAGATTTTCATTCCTCTTTCTTTCCGTAATTTATTTCTAAAAGAAGCAGCTTAAAATTTGAAAAAATACGATTCTTGAAATAAAAGAAAAACATTTAGCCATTTTCCTTCATTTTCATTATTTTTTATTTGAGTCCTCCCAATAGAGAAGTTGAGTGATAAATATTTTGACTAAAAAAAAAATGTTCATGTAGATGACATGCAAACTTAAATACCGTTTTTTTTAAAAGTTCGTTCTTTAATATAGTTTTTTTTAAAAGTTCGTTTTCGTTATTAAATTAATTCTACAAGTTTGAATTTTATTAAAGTCCGAGAAAATGGCAGGTAAGAAACGGGAGAGTGTGTGACGTCGTCTCACATCATCCGGTCCCCTGTTTGTGTGAAAAATAAGGGAAAATATTTACAAAACCGGGACACGCTTAATATGGACGAAAAAAATAAATTTAAACGGTTGTAGTAGTTAGATATTAACTAGTACTAATCAATTCAGTTACCGGAATTTCGTAAAAATTGCATTTTCATGGTTATTTTTTAAATTTAAAAACACGAAATGTCATTTTTCACCGACCGCTATGTTAGGAACTGTTGTAATTTTCGTTGAAAAATTACATTTCGTGTTTTCAAATTTAAAAAATAACCATTAAAACGCACTTTTTTCGAAATTCCGGTAACTGAATTGATTATTACTAGTTTATATCTAACTACTACAACTTTTTAAATTAATTTTTTTCGTCCATATTAAGTGTGACCCGGATTTGTAAATATTTTACCTTATATTTCACACAATCAAGGGACCAAATGACGTCACGAATTCTCTCCACGGTATTATACTCTTAGCCGGCGTTTTAGCGGGCTTAATAAAATTCAAACTTGTAAAATTAATTTAATTATGAAAACGAACTTTAAAAAAAATACTAGTAGATATATAACATTGATAAAAATATAAAAAAACTCAACTTGTGAAGCTTTGACATCCCCAATCGGTGTAAAGTAAGGTGTTGTGAGGCCAAAAGTAGTAAAGGGGAGAAGACAAAGAAGGCAGAGAATTCAGATCTGATCACCAAACTTGGAAAAAGTCATTTTAAGCAACGTTTCTTTTCGAAAAGTGTCTATCTGGAACGTGCCGCAAATATACTACATATTATTTTTAATTAATTAATTGTGAAATTACACAAATTAAACAAATAAAATTTAATTGCGCATGCTGGGATTCAAAACCGCGACCTTCGGATTACGAGTCGAGAGCCTTGTCCCTCGACCACGGAGGTAGTCCTGCCCCAATCACGTCTTTATACAAGACTTCACCGTTTTCTCCAATCGCACAATATTCACATAAAACGGTGCTATATTATCCGCAGTGTCGAACCTCTTCATCTAATTTACAACCGCAAGAAGAATCACGCAATGTGGTTTTATTTTTGCAATCGTAGCACCGAGTGGCCGCCGTAGAGGAGGCACCGTAGAGGCGAAGGGTCGTAGAGGCCCGTCGCGTGGTCCGTGGACGCTCGTAGGGGTGCAGGTAGCCGGAATTATTTTCATACTAAATCCGAACTGCGCTATCATCAGCATATTTCGGAACCAATTCCCCGGCTGGGTGCGGACTTGACAGTAAGAAGGCACTTTGTAGAGAACAATGAAAATAAGTTTTTGCTTTTTTCGAAACTAAAAACAAAATTACCTACATTGGTATTTAGCTTTTCGGAATCCGGATTTAAAAAACACTCCACTCTTTTTTAAGAAAGACGAACATTTTCGGGTTACGAATATCTTGACAATATTTGATAATCTCTTACTACCACCACAATAAGCGGAAAATGTTGCCTGTGTTGTAATGGAGGACTTACCCAGCCGAGAAATTGAACACGGTACGTCTGGGTGGGACCTAAACGCGATGTCATCTCGGCCACTGGCCGGTTATTGTTGATCATAGAAGAAAGAAGAAGATTGTCTTTTCAGTATTGTTGATAATTTCAAATTACCGTGCAGATTCTGTAGTTAATTTAATATTAAATAGTGAAGGATGTATCAATAGATATGCAAAAGCGCTAGAAAGAAAATCAATAGTAGGTATATATAACCTTCAATATGAAACAATGATGGTTTTATAGAGGAAGATCCTAAGAAAGTCCTCTGGAGGCAAATAAGTATTAATGGATCTACGTTACACTAACTATCTATACAAATTATTTGAAAAGCCGTAAATAAAAAGTTATATTCAACTGGGGCGGCGGTACCCATACCCGTCTCCCAAATTAAAGCTTGTCGAAACCATAGAAAAATAAATATTTAGAATATCTAATATTACTTTCTTACTTTAAAATTCTATAAAACTCGCGTTATTTGCCCAAAAATTGATAATTTCGCGTTATTCTCGTGGAAACGACAAAAAATGAGTTTTTCGTGTAAATATTAGTGTTTTATTTTTCAGGTCCTTACCTATACACCGTATTAGACGCTCATACCGCGAAATTTTGGGCCAGTTATTCACAATAATCTAAGAAAAAAATCCTAGTAAAGTTTTTTAAGCAATTCTAATCACAAAAAAAAAATTCTAGTGTAAACGAACCTTTTTTTTAAAAGTAAGCACGTGTTCGAATAACAAAATGGCCAATGTCACATTTCAAATCTAAAAATAGAACAGCTGACCGAGTAAAAGAAATAATAATTATAATTATAAGCAATAGTTTAACCCGAAACACTCATCCACATTGAAAAAATCTCCCGAGAAAAGATACATGACGCCGACGGGACTCGAACTCGTGTCCTTCTGATTTCCGGTCAAATGCTCTACCACTGACCTAAGCCGGCTTATCTCTTACCCGCCAAATAATTCAAATATATACTAGTGTTTCATTCAAAAATTACTGCTTATTACATTTTGTTACCCTTTGTGCTATGCATAACAAATCTTTTCTTATACATTAGTTTATCAACTAAAATAGAAATAATAATTATTTAAGTATGTTTATAAGAACTTTAGTAAAGCACACAACAGTGAGGAATTATTAAAAAAAATTCATTTGGACACCAATAAAAAAATTTCATTTGGACACCAACAAAAAAATTTCATTTGGACACCAATAAAAAAATTTCATTTGGACACCAATAATTTTTTTTATTTTGGACACCAATAAAAAAACTTCATTTGAACACCAATAAAAAAATTTCATTTGGACACCAATAAAAAAATTCTAGAAGCTTTTCGTGAGTAATCATCCCCCAAAGAAAAATTATGGTTGGGTGCATTATAAATAGTCTCATTAACAATCTAATAATTGACGTTTTAAATAACATACAGGTAGACTCGCGTCTCACAAACACAAGATAGAATGTGGCAAGTAAGAAACACTGCTACATGAACGCGCTGGAGCCAACAAAAAGTTGTCCACAGAAGCGAAGCTAGCAGTCCGCAATGGAGTACTGGTACCTACCCTGATGTATGGCAGTGAAGCATGGAACTGGCAGAAAAAGGATAAAAGTAGACTGAATGCTGTAGAAATGAGATCCCTGAGGCGTATATGTGGTAAAACCATGTATGATCATGCGAGGAATGTGGAGATCCGAAAATAATGCAAGGCTGACGTGAGCGTAATAAGTAAGATTAAGAAAGGAACGCTTAGATGGTTTGGGCATGCTTAGCGGATGAATGAAGAAAGGAGTGTAAAGAGAATTTATGACGCGAATGTGAATGGTAGAAGAAGCCGAGGACGCCCAAGGAAGACGTGGCACGATCAAGAGAATCAGATTCTTGAGTCGGGCCATGTCAAGAGTCAGAATAATAGAAGAGTATGTATGAGAAGATGTATGAATGTGAATGAGGCAAGGAGTGTGTACCAAGATCGAGTTGTTTGGCGGTCTGTCCTCTCTGCCCACGGCGTGATGAATTGGCGTGATGGTTAGTTAGTTATTTATTCCCACAAAGTGTTTGCTACATGTAAAAATTAATTTATTTGCGCACGCCGGGTTCAAACCCGCGACCTTCGGAATGGGAGTCCAAAGCCTTACCACTGGACTACGCCGGCGACTATTAATTCGACAGTTGAGTACTAAAACTATGATATCGAGTTTACAATGCAATTGCTTTGTTTATGACTTAACACTTTGAGATTTATACCATGCGTCCATAAACGTACACAAAGCAAAACTCACAAATATTTTATACAAATATCAGAAAACAGTTAAAAGTTAGATAAAGTGCCTTCACTTAACTTGCCCTTTCGTCCTCTGTTCTCCTTGTGTATTTTTAGGTCCTGCCGGTCGACCATGAAGGCCTTTAACAAGTTATGTACTCGTAGCATAACTTATTCACGTTCCGGCGCAGCTTGCGATTGCCAAAAGTATCGGAGTATTAAATTCCATATTGAAAATAGTTCCCCGAGTCAGCAAAAATTATTAATTCAATTATTCAAACAACTCATTTTGTTGGTCAGCAAATAAATGGACACGATGAAATTTTGTAAATTTGTACTGAATTTAAAAATCGTGTATATGCTTTGTCTATCTAGTTCGATCGATAATAAAATTTGGTTTGATTTTTTTTTTCTTTTTTATCCCGGGTTATGAATAACCCAACAACATTTGAAAATTCTCCTACTACCACCACACTAAGCGGAAGATGTTTCTTGTGTTGTGATGGAGGACTTAGCCAGTCGAGGAATCGAACACGGGACGCCTGGGTGGGACCCAAACGCGATGCCCACTCAAACAATGACCGGTCAAAATCGATTAAAAATAATTTGCGCACGCCGGGTTCGAACCCGCGAAAGTCTTACCCCTCGACCGCGGAGGCCGTTGGGCACCTAATCGTATTCTTTCGATCTGCGTCTAAGAAATATTTCTTTAAAAAATAAGTGCGTCTTTTACGACGCGCATTTTAAGATGATGTATTTTGTCTTTATTTAAAAAAATTACAAAAAATGATAGGTGTTCTGAAAGATCTATTCAATGTTTAATTTTAATTTTATTTTGTAATTAAAAAAAACTTAATTATAGGGAACCATTTATTGGATTACCAATACCACTGCCATAAGTCACACTAAGTGTTTCGTAACTATTGGTGACTTAGTAGGGGTGCCCGGGTTCATGGGGTGAGGTTTATCATCTGCATGCATCTGCCCACCAGTTCCTGGCAGGCTGGATCTGGAGAGACTAAACCTCTCCAGCAGGACTTTCTCGGAACATCGCCTTCCATCACTCTTAAACACACTGACCCCAATATTTCTACTCACTCCGCACGGAGAAAAACTTTATTCTAAAATACGATCATTTTATTCGTAAAAACGGTTAAAAACGTGATTGAAGTTCTACGAACAAATTAACAGTGTTTCAATGTTTATTGGCGGGAACATGTAGGTAAGAATAATTTGTTCATAAGAATACCAACAAATTATTCTTACATATTACACCGCCAATAAACATTGAAACACTTATTAATAAAAATAATAATAATAAACATTAATTGGTTCGACGGTACTTCAGTACCGTTTTTAACCGTTTTTACGAATAAAATGATCGTATTTTAGAATAACATTTTTCTCCGTGCGCATACATTTTTCCTTCCCAAAACTTCCTCTCCTTCGAAGACCGCTACACAGTATATCCAAAGATGACATAGGTTCTGAGGGAAATTATTTTCATCTTGGCCTGTGTGGAGCCAATGTAAAAAAACAGCGATGGAACTCGAAACCGATAGTAAAATTAATACTAAAAATGTAAGAAATTGACTGATGGGTCGATGAGCGCATTGTTAAACCTTGGTTTTACTAATTAGGTACAGTGTTCGCATTAAGCGTATTTACAGAATATAACAATAATATATATTACATTTTACAGGTAGATACGAACAAAACCTTGGCACTTAATATGATGTAGATGTAACGTGAATATTAAGGTATTTGCACGTACAAATACCCAGGTAAATGGTTAGCAAGTGAAGTGTACTTGAAGAAAACAGCCTGTTATTCCCCCGAATCTTGATTAAGCTTTAGGTTAATTCAATTAATTGCCCGCCTTACATCCATCTTCCGAGCCTACCGAGTATCTAGTTATTAGTCTTCTGGAAATATTTTCTACGAGGGAAAATTCGCATTTACAGAGCGGCGAACTAGTGAAATATCATCAATTAATACTTTATATCCGTTGTTAATAAATATTACACAGCATAAGAGCAGTTAATTACCTCTAAATATAGTAGTAGAGTAGTAAAATTCAATAAATTAATCAAATCATTATCTAATATTTCTATTTTTGCAACTGATAATTCGTGGCGGAATTCTATTATAATCTTACTAATATTATAAACGCGAAAGTTTGTATGGATGTATGTATGTTTGTTACACTTTCACGCAAAATTTACTAAATGGATTTTTATGAAACTTTACAATAATATAGCTCATACATCAAAAGAACATATAAGCTATAATTTATAAAGTTAGCTATTTATTTTCAATGTATTGAAAATAATAATTATTGTAAAAGAAAATGTCAAAATTTGAGAATGACATTTTGCAAAACAATGAGTGTTAAATCAAAATTCTATTTTAGAAAATATTTAAATTAGTGAATTTATTTGAAGTACTCGCCTAATACTTTGAATCGAATCAAGAATTATAGATATTTTAAATAAATAGGTTAAGAATTTCGGTATAAATATAAATACTGCGCAGACGAAGTCGCGAGCAGAAGCTTGTAAGATAATAAAACAAATATTAAACTTTTTCCACTATCATTTATTATATTTTTTTTGTCACCAGACTTTATGACCGGGTTAAATTTCCCCACAGGAAAAATTAAACCCTTTCACACAAATGATCATCTAGTAAATCCGCGCTATGCAAGTGTATTATATAAGTATAATTAATACAAAACAATACAATAACAACATTACCAGAGTAACAAATGGGAAAATAATTCACCGACTCCAGATATTTTCATATCAGAAGGTTCGGCTCGGTGGAACTCCTAATTGGACCGATAAATCCTACTGATCCCTCAATACAAATATTTAAAAATGACTGATTTTTGCATTTATATATATAAATTCTTTAACAAATCTAATACGCGTAAATTTTTAATGAGAGCTAGGTATAATGCCAGTAGCCGAAATGAGAAATGGTAATAATTATATATATTTATTTAATTTTTTTTTTAAAGAAAGACAAACATCCCTGGGTTACGAATAACCCAACAACATTTGAAAATCTCCTACTACCACAACACTAAACGGAAGATGTTGCTTGTGTTGTGATGCAGGACTTGGAATCGAACACGGAACGCCTGGATGGGACCCAAAAGCGATGCCCACTCAACCACCGACCGGTCTGTGGTTGAGTGTTTTTATTGTCTTTAGTCAACTATTTGATGATATAATTAATTATATTTTCAAATCATTATTATTACCATCAAAATACTAATTTCGGATGTCTGTGCGTCCTGCGTAACTCTGGTTCAATGAACTCATATTTGCGTTGAATTCAAGCGTAATTTTCAAAATTGGAACTGATTGTGTAAATAATTCAAACAAGCTGTAATAAAGTACCCATCTGAATATATATTTTTTTACCAAAATCTTTTGTAATTTTTTTATTACTTTTTAGTAGGTACTTAAAGTACATACCTTTTGACGGCCGTCCTTGGCTGAGGGGTAAGGCTCTTGACTCTCAATCAGAAGGTCGCGGCTTCGAACCCGACGTGCGCAAATAAATTTTATTTGATTAATTTGAGTCATTTCACAATTGATCTAAAAAAAATAATATATAGTATATTTGCGGCACGTTGCAGAGTGGAAGATACTCTCAGTATCACCATGGTGTAAGATCAACCTTCGGAATTGAAACATTGCTTCAAACTGCATTATAAAACTGTACTCAAAAATGCACTACTCAAATTTAATGAAAAATATGCGTAACTTGTTGACCAACACACCTATACTACAAGGACAAAATCTTCAAATCTACTAAACATTCCAACATTAAATACAGCTTTCGGCCAGAAAAACCATTATTTCCATGCTACAAAATTATATAATACCCTTCCGTTTGAAATTAAAAATACCATGGATATACAAAACTTTAAAAAGGACATCACATTATGGCTAACTAAACATGAAGATGAGGAACTAATTAAAATTATTAAGTAACCCCAACGCAACCTTCAGATAATAAACATAAACACTTTTTGCTTTATTTATTTATATTTCGTGGAAACCAACAAAAACTAACAACAATGATGAGGAAATCATGATCAACACCATACAACAACCTGCACTCCACCTCGGAACAGGAATACCTAGTGAGGAGGACTGAGGATAAAATACTTCACTTTGTATTCTTAATTTACTTAATATTGTATTTTAATTTTAATTTGTATCGTCATTAAATAATAAAAAAAGGTTTTAGCCGTGTTTGATGATTAGATTTGAATAGCCAGGCACTTCCCCACCTTCCTCCGCCCCATCTCCTTCCTCTCCCAACTTGGGAATGCCATTGGCTCCAAATGAAAGCCGTTGGAAGGTATTCACATAAAAATAAAAGTGAAATTAAGAAATATAATTGTTTTCGAATCCCTGAGAAGGAACATTCCAGTATGTCCGAATAGAGATTCCTTTAGAAGAAATACGGAAAATATTTCCCGAAACACAAAACGAGCAATATATCAAAATAATATTAAATACTCGCATTATTTAAGTTTAATTCGCTTACCACGTGCAATCTCCCCGAAAATGAATGAATGGATGACATTAATATACGACGTCATGCGTTTATCAATGATAAAATGCCGCTTCCCTCGGCTTTGGTATGATTAAAGGGGTATTCTTTGTTTGGAGCTGTTCGCTCATCATATCTGCGCCAGCCCCCGGTCCTACCTCCAGCCCCCGCGGCCCAATCTCGCTATCCGCCACTGCCCGGCCAGGCTCGGTCCGGCCCGGCCTTAGCTACTTCAGCACATAGCTACAGGGCGGCGCAGTGTACAACCAGTCCCACTGCCTACTGCTGGCTGTCTACAGGGTGTATGGTATATTATTCTGTACTGTGAACAGGGTGTGTGACAGCCGGCGGCCAACTGAGTTTTCCGGTCTAGTTGACGGACTGTGTGATATGAATTCAGAGAAAGTCAACCACTGTTTCAATTAACACACTTATTATCAAAGTAATAACTAGTAGTTCTGTGAACAGTTGTAGACTTCGCATCAAAAAAAGGATTTTATTACTAATTTTATCTTACTTAACAAATCAAAAATTACAAACCTAAATTTTGTAATAAATAAAACCTACCTAGGAACTTAATTATAAACCACATTTTTTTTGTTTGTTTTTTTTTTTTTTTTTAAATAAGGAATTATTGCATTCGTCCAAAGAAACTTCACTAGCCCAAAGCACAGTGGCTAGTTTCAACTTTTTGTATAAAGAATTTTTTACAAAATGTTGAAATTTTGAAAAAAAAAAATCATTTTCAGCTACAACAACATCAGTAACGTCGTTTTTTGGCTCACTGAAAACTCACGGACCGCCACTGGTAGCTAGGCACCTACCATAATATTGAGAAAAAAAAATGCGAATAAGAAAGTCCAAAAAAACACGAGGATTTCATATTGAAAAAAAACCGATCCTAACTCGACAATAGTTAAAGTTGTCAAACGGTTGAGAGAACATAGTACTTTTTTTATTCTTATTATTTTATATATTAGGTCCTTACATATGAAATTTGCGTTTGGCCGTACTGGCAACTTTGATCTCAAATATCTTCTCTTTGGTTAGAAATTCCAAATTCAAATTTATACAGCTTTACTCATGTATTTGTGTTTCGAAAATTATAATTAAGGCGCAGGTTTTACGGTAACATTTTGGAAATTTATTCAGTAATGAGTGGACATTTGAGGGGAGAGGTCGCGCGCTCGCATTGCAGTTCCGTCAAGCAATGAATGAGGAAATGGGTGTTATACAAGCAAAGTAGAAATTAAATAATTAATTATTTTATCGTATAAAAATGAATGTTTCTTTGTTTGTTCCTCGTGCGGAACCTAAAGCATTTATCCGATAGCGATTTGTCGTGTATGAAATTATTTCCTATCTAGCGTTATGAAATTATTTCCTATACCATTTATCCGATTGTGATGAAACTCTGTTGAGTTGTTATGTGCACACCCGCCAATGTTTCTATAAATAATAGTGAGCTCTGGCGTCATGAAATTTGTAAAAAACATACATAAAAAATTAATGTTTCTTTGTTTGTCCCTTATTCGGTACCTAAAGTATTCATCTGAGTGCGATGAAACTTTGGCGGATTTTTCGTGTACGTGTACATGCCCTTGAAAGTTTCTATATATATTATAGTGCAAGTGAGCTCTAGCGTTATGAATTTATTTCCTATACTGTTTATCCGATTGTGATGAAACTTTTGTAAGTTGTTAAATGCACACCTTCGTAATTCCTTATACGGTACCTAAAGCATTACTCCAATTGCAAAGAAACTTTGGTGATTTGTTGTGCACATACCTGTAATGGTTTCTATATGTAGTGCTGAGCTCTGGCGTTATAAAAAATTTCCTATACCATTCATTCGATTGCGCTGAAACAATAGGTGATTTGTTGTGCACACGCCCGCGAAGGATTCTATATACATATAGTGGTGAGCTCTGACGTCATGAGATTTGTAGAAATAATTACAATATTTCCTTCTCATCCCCATTCACCTTCAGCCACACAACTTACCCCAATTGGGGATGCCATAGTCTCACTAACTCCAGACGGGAGCAGGTGGGACTTTTGTAAGGTATTCATATAAAAAAAGGAGTGGCGGACGTATGAATCCATCTCTCCCACAGCGGGGCAAGGCGATGAGTCGAGAGAGTCAAATAAATTTTGGGTAATTTGTACACGAGCTGCCAAAAAGAAGGAACAGCCTCAGGAGCACACGTGCTTCAAGAATTATTCAGGGTCGTCTACCGCGATGGAATCCTTGTTCTACCGTTATTTCATACATGGAAGATGCTTCAGAGAGGAACTAGCGTCATTGATCCCTTCAGCACCGGTGCAAAGCCGGGAAACACGCCAAACGCGCGCCCAACATATATACACTGTCTAAATTTCTCACATGAGAACGGGTCGCTTCTACCACTCATTCTTGAGTTCAACAGCTCAGCTGTGAAACGATTTGCCGGCCTCTGTGTTTCCTCCTTCATACAATATGGGGCTCTTAAAGACAATTTTTCTCCGGGCCTCCTGTGCGAAGTTATATATAAAAATAAAAAAAAGATTCTACTATTATTTATTTATTTATTAATTTATTTATTTATTTATTTATTTACATTTGATACATTTAAAGCCAAAATAACAAATAATATTACATAATAAGAGAATATATTTAAAATGAATACAAGTGTTATTACATTGTTTTATTGTTGAGAGGTTTAAAAATTCCGTACGACTGACACTGTTTAACACAAGTACTAAAGATAAAATGAATATCATTCTAAAATCCACAAGTCTTGGCAATTTTTGTAGGATATTATGCTGAATATTTGCATACCAAGCTTACATTTAGTTGATTTTATATCAATTTGTATTAAATTTTGTAATTTTTCGTTTATGTGCGTCATTCTACTTTTTGTTTATCTGAGCTAATATTTTGAAATATATTCTTTCTTGAGTACGAAAAAATTTGTCGAAATAAACTTTCAAAAACAAAACCACCTTTTGTCATTTCTATTGCACGTACTTAAAAATATTTGTCCCAACTTTATTTTATGATCTCCCTTTATTCACACCCATTATTTTCCGGTAATATTATAAATACAGTTATTACCATTTTATAAACCATACAATCTACGTCAAAACACCATTAGATCCAACGTCTCATTGAGTAAAAAACGGAGACGTCAAAAAAGGTTCAGGGCGTAAAAGATGTTTCTATCTATCCATTCCATTGCTAATATGATTTTTTGTCTGTCTAGCTGTATCCATTATCTAGTAAACAAATTTAAATTTTATAGAGCAAGTGTATTTTTTATTTCGTACTTTATCAAAATGCTAAATGGTTTACCAATTTAGTGTCAATCTTACCCGAGTCTGCCCCATAGACGGCAAAAATTGTGGTTCGCTAGCGGGCTGTACAAGTACCAAAAATACCTAACTGCAGTGAAGCCGAGTTTTGATATCCCCCCCTTAATTTGTTTTTTCCTTAATTGTTTTTTCTTTGCGTCACTTAGTTTACAAAATGGAAAACTTGAAATATCACGTTATTTACGAGTACGAGTTCCACCGTGGCACCAGTGCTGCAGAAACGGCTCGAAGGATTAATGATGTGTATCGCGACGGTGCCGCAAAAGAAAACACAGTGTGTCATTGGTTCCAACGTTTTTGTTCTGGAAATTTCGACCTGCAGAACAAGCCCCGTGGACGGCCGGAGACCAAAGTTGATAGAAAATTGAAGGCTATTGTGGAAGCGGATCCATCGCAAACCACGTCCGAGTTAGCTGCAGGCTGTGGTGTTAGTGATAAAACTGTTTTAATCCACTTGAAGCAAATTGGGAAGGTGAAAAAGCTTTAAAGGTGGGTACCTCACGAATTGAGCGAAGCAAATCAACAAACACGCGTTGACTGCTGCGTTGCATTACTCAACCGGCACAATAATGAAGGGATTTTAAATCGAATCATTACCTGTGATGAAAAGTGGATCCTGTACGATAATCGGAAGCGCTCATCGCAATGGCTGAACCCTGCCGAACCAGCCAAACCATGCCCCAAGCGAAAATTGACCCCCAAAAAGTTACTCGTGAGCGTTTGGTGACGCAAAGAAAAAAAACAATTAACGAAAAAACAAATGAATTATAATTTTCGAAACACAAATACACGAATATTAAAACTGTATGTATGTATGTACGAGCTGTATAAATTTGAATTTGTAATTCCTAACGAAAGAGAAGATATTTGAGATCAAAGTTGCCAGTACGGCAAAACGCCAATTTCATATGTAAGGACCTAATATTTATTATTATATGAACTCTGGCACCTATGCTAAGTGACCAAATGTAGCGAACCACTTGGGGTCACCTATGGCAGAGGTGTTGGTTACCCAATAATTGATTCCCAGGGCGGTGGTACCCATAGCCGCCTCCCAAATTGTAAATGTTGCAGAGGAGGTTTAATTATTATAAATTCTTCTCCTTTCTTGCACCTCTCGTTAATAGTCCATTTTCAATTTTTTTCAACTTTTTTTCAGCGTTTCGTGCATAACCTGCACTGTTGTCGAAATGTAATTCTTAATTCTGGACATTCTTCTTTAATACTAGCTGGAGTACCCGGCTTCGCTCAGGACAACATTCGAGAGTATTCTGGAATGTTCCACGATGATGTTCCTGATTCCCTATTCCCGAATATTCCACAACATTCCAGAATGTTCCGGGATGTTGTGGAATGCTCTCAAACACTCTAGCTGGAGTATTCGGCTTCACTCAGGGAGTTGATATGAGACTGTGTGGTAGTTTGAATAAAAGGATAAACTTAAAATATAAGAGATAATTTTTTTAATTTTAAACATATTCTAACTATTTACATTACTTGTTTATAAACAATATTTTTCATTTTGTTATCCGGGGTATATAAGTACATACAATTTTTTAAATTTCCTCTCGAGTTTAAGATACCTATGAGTATGTATGATCGGAGATCCAATTTTCAGTCGATAGCAGTGTAATGCCATTCCTGGTACTTGCAGAGTTTAAACATTCGGTAGGGAAGTTGACACTGTCTTCAACGTTTACCACCGTGTTGTTCGATTTGCAGATTCTCTCTTCGATTCTTATTGTCGACGATATCTCAAAATTGATATCGTCGATAATATTATTTTTAGTTGCCAAAATTGCCACTAGATTGGTATAGTTGTGAACAATGTTTGGATAAATTTGGTCGATGAGTTCGTTTTCAGTACTGGCTATGTTGCAGAAATCACTGTAGGATATGTGTGCCTTTCCAATTTGTAAAAGTTTTTTTTAGCTAAATGTGCTCAAATTGCCGATAATTTCTGAAAGCTTCTAGAACTCTTACCTTCCATAACTTCCTACAGCATTAGCGAACCACCCAGATCATTCTGGAACCTTCTTAGCTCACCGACGTACTCCCCCACTACTTCGAGAACATTTTACAGCTTTATCAAACCTTCTAGAACTTTCCGGAACCTTCTAGACTCTCAGTTACACACCGTCACTTCTGTCTAAAAGCTTCTAGATCTTTCTTCTTCTACAATTTTCTAAAGCATTTACGAAGTATCCAGAACCTTCCAGACTCACCGCTAAAAAAAGTACATAAAAGTAGACATACTCCGATACTCCTTCCAGAACTTTCTACAGATTTACCTTCTACCTCCTAGAACTTTCCAACCTTCTAGAACTCTCTACTTCCATAACTTTCTAGAGCATTAGCAAATCATCCAGAACATTTTGGAACCTTCTTGGCTTACCGACATACTCCACCACTCCTTCCATAAGTTTTTACAGCTTTATCCAACCTTTTAAAACTTTCTGGAACCTTCTAGACTCGCCGAAACACCGCCACTTATATCTTAAAGCTTCTAGAACTTTCTCCTTCCACAATTTCCTAAAGCATTTGCGAACCATCCTGAACCTTCTAGACTCACCGCTAAGAAAAGTACATATAAGTAGACATACTCCGCCACTCCTTCCAGAACTTTCTACAGCTTTATCCAACCTTCTAGAACTTTCCGGAACCTTCAAGACTCACTGACGTACTCCCATATTCATTAAAAAACTTTATAGAACCTTTATAAAACCTTTCTAGAACATTCTCCTTTCACAATTTTCTAAAGCATTTGCAAACCATCCAGAACCTTTTAGACTCACCGCCAAGAAAAGTACATTTAAAAGTAGACATACACGAAAAGTAGACATACTCCGCTACTCCTTCCAAAACTTTTTTACAGCTTTATCCAACCTCCCAGAACTTTCTGGACCCATCGACATACTCTCCACTCTTTCCAAAACTTACTACAGGTTTAAAAAATCTTCTAGATCTTTTGGGAACTTTCTAAACTCACCGATATACTCTGCCACTCCTTCCAGAACTTTCTAGCCTCACAGATCCTCCTAGAACTTTCCGGAATCTCCTAGACCCACTGATACACCATCACTTTTTTCTAAGTTTCTAGAACTTTCTCCTTCCATAACTTTATAGAGCATTAGCAAACCATCTAGAACGTTATCGTAACTTTTAGACTCACCGACATACTCTGCCACTCCTTCCAGAATTTTCTAGAGTTTTATCGAACCTTCCAGAACTTTCCGGAAGACTGTTCTTGAAATTTCTAGAGGGCAAAACTTCCAACCCTTATATCTTAAAAATCACACCCTTTAGAAAAAAACGGGACCCCTCATTCGCCAGGTGGGATAGAGATCTACCACACCATATAATTCCTTCGATTGTACCGGGACTCGTTTCTGAGTTTTTGCGATCCGCACGTTTTTTTAAACTTTCTTTTATAATATATATTGATTAGACAATTAGAATTAAATGCACACGTCCCAACGCTAAAATGGTTGAAGAGTTCGCATTGCATTCAGATGGCAAAGTTAGGAACTTTTTGACGCTCGTGGAATCATCAAGTTTGTCAACCTTGTTTGAAAGGGGAACGGGAGCCCTTGTTTAAAAGCCCTGAAGTAGAGAATTGGTAAAGCGTTCATTCTGGAACTGGAACACGGGCCTGCCAAATCATATGATATAAAGCCCAGTGGTCTTTTGTGTGCTTTAAATTAAAATTGTGCATTTGATAAACTGCACCGGTTATGATCATACGCGGAAAAATAAAATAGTAAATTAAGGCAAATGAAAATTATTGAAATAATATTTATATAATATTAATAATAATAATTGGATAATTTGTAGAGCGCCGTTTTTGTGAGAAATCGCCTCAAGGGCGCTAAGCCATATTAAGCAGATATTAAATGGTTATCATGTGAAATATTAAGATTTCGAAGAAAGTTTTGCGGAGAAATTTTTTTATTTTTTATAATTTTTTTGTTCAAGGTTTGTCAACAGTGATTTATATCAAATCTCTCACAAAAACAATTACAATAAGCATGGTTGATATTATCACTAATTAGAGACAAACACAGCATTGGTAAAATAAATGCAAGTGATCAAAATTAGAATGAGGTTGTCTCCTACGACGAAGTTTCTTGAATTTTTAACTCGACAGCTTTGCATTTCGTCTGACTGACAATTTATTTGTGTGTACCATCTCCGTCAATTCCGTCAAGATGGTAATCGTGTTGGATAGTATCTTTTTCCTACAGAGTTCTTAGAAGCATCAAAGCTGTCTTATCGGAATAATCATTAGTATAGCTCATTTTTGTGTCATTTCACCTGAAATGCGCTTAAATACATATAATAAACTTTAAAATAATCTTATTTCTTCAGTATTTGCAACATTACTTTGTGGCAACATTTTAATTAAATGAAACAAATTAATTTGTATAAACCACTATAATCACATGTTACAATATCTACATATTTCAAAACCGATGGTTTCTTCGTAAGGATAATAACATGAAAAAGAAGAAATAAAAACATGAAACCGAAGATAGTCTTCGTCAGGATAATAACATATGAAAATGAAGAAACCATCGGTTTTGAAACATGTAGATACAAATGATTATAGTGGTTTACACAAAGTAATTTGTTTCAATTAATTAAACATAATCCTACAGTGCTCCTTATGAGTCCTTACAAAATATGAATCAAAAAATTTGAAAATAAGAGTATACAAAGCAATGCAAAGAAAACAAAAATTCACAATAGCGGTGCTGTTATAGTACAGGATAATAAATTAACAATAACGGTGTTGTTATAGTACAGGAGAATAAAATTAACAATAACGGTGCTGTTATAGTACAGGACAATAAATTAACAATAACGGTGTTATAGTACAGGACAATAAAATTAACAATAACGGTGCTGTTATAGTACTGGTCAATAAAATTAACAATAGCGGTGCTTTTTCGTTGTTTGTTTTTGGGGTGTTATGCCGTGTTGTGCTACCTCCTTCAGCCGACGTTTCGGACAGCGTTGCAGTGTCCATCATCAGGGCAGATCCGGCAGATCCGTCGATGTGTAAAGTATAAAGTGTAAAGTATAAAGTGTAAAGTATAAAGTGTAAAGTATAAAGTGTAAAGTATAAAGTGTAAAGTATAAAGTGTAAAGTATAAAGTGTAAAGTATAAAGTGTAAAGTATAAAGTGTAAAGTATAAAGTGTAAAGTATAAAGTGTAAAGTATAAAGTACAAACTATAAAGTATTAAACAAAAATTAAAAGTTAAAAGTGCGAATGAAATAATGAAAAAATAAAAAGCCGGATCTGCCCTGATGATGGACACTGCAACGCTGTCCGAAACGTCGGCTAAAGAAGGAGGTAGCACAACACGGCATAACACCCCAAAAACAAACAACGAAAATGCTTTTGGCCGTGAAAATCTAAAAAACGTATCTAAAAACGTATATAATAGCGGTGCTGTTATAGTACAGGACAATAAATTAACAATAACGGTGTTGTTATAGTACAGGACAATAAATTAACAATAAGGGTGTTGTTATAGTACAGGACAATAAAATTAACAATAACGGTGCTGTTATAGTACAGGACAATAAAATTAACAATAACGGTGCTGTTTATAGTACAGGACAATAAAATTAAGATATATATTTTTTTCTTTGCTCCTATGAGGATTTCTTACCTTTTGTAATTTATATTTAAATCTTTGTACCGTTTAATGATATCTTATTTCTACATTTAACTTTTTTTATTTTTTCATTATTTCATTCTCACTTTTAACTTTTAATTTTTGTTTAATACTTTATAGTTTGTACTTTATACTTTACACTTTATACTTTACACTTTATACTTTACACTTTATACTTTACACTTTATACTTTACACTTTATACTTTACACTTTATACTTTACACTTTATACTTTACACTTTATACTTTACACTTTATACTTTACACTTTATACTTTACACTTTATACTTTACACTTTATACTTTACACTTTATACTTTACACTTTATACTTTACACTTTATACTTTACACTTTATACTTTACACTTTATACTTTACACTTTGTACTTATACTTAATGCCATATTTTTCTCGTTATTTTTATATTTTAATTTTACCTACTAGTTATTACCTTTCTACTACTTACTTTTTACCATTTTTCTTATATTTAACTTACATTTATAGTTTTTTTGGACTTTCTTTTTTGTTCTTTTATTCTTCATGTTGTTGTACTATTTATATGTTATGTCAATTATGTTAATGGCACATGTTGTGCCGTATACGTGGAAATAAATAAATACATAACGGTGCTGTATAGTACAGGACAATAAAATTAACAATAACGGTGCTATTAAAACAAGAACATTAAAACTAAAATATAATATAAAATAGGAGCCAGTTTACGTTCAAAAATAAACATTTTGAGTGGACATCAAACATAAAAGTACCATAAGGAGGAAACTGATACCAAACAATTACCGGAAATTAGAGAACATGGTAAGCCTTGTAATAAGTTACAGTATATTGAAAAGTATTTGAGATTCATAAATGGTACGATTTTTTAAATAATTTTGTTTTTAAAACCAGTTTAAATTCAGCCAAATTCTGGATATTAGTAAGAGCTGAGAGAAGTTTATTCCAAGCGGGCCAGTTACACGAAAAGGGCGATCATAGTAAACGGCTCGATTTGACCTACACGGAGAAAAATGTTATTCGAAAAAACGACCATTTTAATAGTAAAAACGGTTAAAACGGGACTGAAGTTCTTACGAACAAATTAACAGAGTTTCAATGTTTATTGGCGGGAACATGTAAGAATAATTTGTTGGTATACGTAATTTCAATAAATTATTACCAACAAATTATTCTTACATTTTCCCGCCAATAAACATTGAAACACTGTTAATTTGTTCGTAAGAACTTCAGTCCCGTTTTTAACCGTTTTACTATGAAAATGATCGTTTTTTCGAATAACATTTTTCTCCGTGTAGAAAATTTGATTAAACGATTAGTAACATCTAGATCTGCTGACCTTAGAGTAGGCTGTCTATCTTACTAGTTACAAATGTATTATGTTATTTTGAGCATTTTTAAAATTTGATAATTCCGGATAGTACCGATAATATAAGCCATCAAAGTTTTGATATTTGCGGCCGGCTGAAAAACTTGTGAAATCATATTATAGTGCATGCGCCTCGGTTGGTGCTGCAGCACTGCCATTCGAATTATGCATTTTATATACTGAATGGTGTCTCGTATAAAGTCACGAGACACTATTGCATACGTTTTACCCAAGTTCACTTTGAAAGCTCATAACTTCGTCATTGGAGATATTGAAAAACTAATTTTACCGTCTTAGTAACTCTTTGAATATGATACATTTTAATTTAAAAATGAGCAAAAACCTAATTTATTAGACGCCATGTATTTTTTTTTATTAGAATGTAAATATGTAAATAATAGAACATGTTGGTAATTGAGTTTCTGTGTTATGTTGTTTTTTTCTTTAAAGATAAAGCGATACAAATGGAAAACTTATGAAAAGTGATTAATTTAGAGGCTAAACTTTGCACCACACGGTGCTGTCTTCTGTCCCCCTCACAATAAGCTCACACACACTTACGATACATGCAAAGGGTTTCGGGAGAAAACATTTTTCTACACCCAAACTTTCACGAAATTGTAATTTAAAAACAAAAATATGTTTTCGAAAGAATATGCTATGTTGGTATGTTTTTATAATTTTGTAATTATTTATGAGAATTAAGTTAGCAGCACTTTTTCTTTAAGTCATATTTTCCGATAAATTATACATGTTTGACAGTGAATGTTTACGTTACTACGAAACGCATCGAAAATTTAAAAACATACCGATATAGATTTTACCTTCCAGAAGGCAATTTAAAAAAAATCATTTTGTGCAATTTTCGATGCAGAAAAGTGTTTTTTCCCGGGCGTCCTTTTTGTATGGGCCGGAAAGCGAAGTCTATCGCCTTAACCGCTTAGACACATAAGCTTGTTTTCACGACAATTTAACGTAGGTAGATGTAGGAATGACCTGAGTTATTAAACATTATTGCCCCGCACCTGAATTATTAAACATTATTCTTAATGTTTTGGCATTCACGGACTTTGTAAACATATTAAAAGTCCAGATAAATTCAGCAATATGATGAGCTGGCGCCAGTTTACGTTTTTGGAAAGTGAAAATTAATCAACACTTAGTTTTACCAACGTTTATTGTTTGAAAAACTAAAAAATCGTAGTTTATAAATAAATTCTAAAGATAGTGGATTTTTTATAAAGGTAAAACTCCAAATAATTAAATATAAAGGAGCATATATATAGTAATGGTTTCTCGGGATTAACTAATTATGTATTGGATTCAAACCATACTTATGATTACAATAATGGAATACAGTTGGTAACACTGTAATATTAATAGATAATGAGATTAATTAATTATTTTTAATTAGATAAATAAATTTTAAAAAGAGTGTGTAAAGAAGAATTTAAATATTATCAATTATTATCAAAAAACCTTTTGTTAAATTGGTTCTCATTGTAAATTACGCCTTATTATTACACCCTCCCATCTCACCCCAGCTAATCCTTTTATATCTTTAAGTTTATATCTGTCGTTCAGTTTTAAGTAAACCTCGAAGAAGTAAGCATTGCTTAAGAAACCTTTTGGTTTTTAAACAAAAAAATGGTTAATACGAATATTGATTAATTACAATAAATTTGCTGCGTTTGAAGAAGAGTCTGCAGAAAGTAATTGAGCGTGGAAAGAGTGGATTAAATTATTACTACTCTATTTTTAGTCAACGTCACTGATGACATGCATTTACAGATCAATAATTCTTGATATTTTGTTTTGAAGGTCTAAGGATTTATTTTGTACTGGTATCCTTAATATTTATAAAGGCGATGCCACAGACTGCAAAGTTATCCGTGTCAAGCTGCAGCCCTTTTGTGTTTTATACGCCGGCAAAATGAACGAAAATAGCTTTATTCTGTAATAAACAACGGCTGGGAGTTCTATAGGGGGTGAATTCGTGCTTTAATGCATTCGCACTGATGCAAAAATGTCGGCACTAGCGCAGGGGGGTGGGGGGAGGTGGATGGTGGATGTTATAGGGAACAAGGGGGTTGTGGAGGCAACTGCTTGCTATTGGGAGGGGTGTGGGAGGGATGGGTGGAGGGTTGGGGGGAAATTTACGCGCGGATTTTGATGCGCCACCCGTTGTTGGATGAATAATACATGCAACGACAGGCTCCTGATATTCACCGTACATCTATATTACACGAGGCGTGGTGGAAATGCATCCAAACTGATTTCTAATATTGATCAAATAATAATAAAAAAAATCAAATTTGGTTACGTTTTTAGATTTTCACGGCCAAAAGCATTTTCGTTGTTTGTTTTTGGGGTGTTATGCCGTGTTGCGCTACCTCCTTCTTTAGCCAACGTTTCCGTCAGCGTTGCAGTGTCCATCATCCACATCGTCGGATCTGCCGGATCTGCCCTGATGATGGACACTGCAACGCTGTCCGAAACGTAGGCTAAAGAAGGAGGTAGCGCAACACGGCATAACACCCGAAAAACAAAAAAGAAATTAATTACGTGAAATAGGCTTATAATCATACCTCTTAAGGCTCCATACCAAGCATTCATAAAACCATAAAAGAAGAAGAAGTTGGTTTTAAAAGGAGATATGTAACCATCACGCCGTTTCCCCGCAGGGGTAGGCAGAGAGGACGGAGCGCCAAACAACTCGGTCTTGGCACACGCTCCTTGCTTCATTCACATTTATACATCTTCACATACATGCTCTTCTATTGTTCCGACTCCTAGCCCGACTCAAGTATCTGGTTTACTTGATCGTGCCATGTCTTCGTCGGGCGTCCACAACTTCTTCTTCCATTCACTTTTGCGTCATATATTCTCCTTACACTCCTTTCTTCGTTCATTCGCTCTACATGCCCAAACCATCTGAGGGTCCCTTTTTTATTCTCATATATTAGGGCTTACATCAGCCTTGCATTCTTTGCGGATATCCACATATCTCAGACGATCATACATGGTTTTACCACACATGCGCCTCAAGGATCTCATCTCTACAGCATTCAGTCTACTTTCATCCTTCCTCTGCAGTTCCATGCTTCACTACAATACATCAGGATAGGAACCAGCACTCCATTGTGGATTGCTAGCCTCGCTTCTTTGGACAGCTTTTTGTTGACGCCAACGGCGTTCAGTCCACCATTAATGGAGTTACCTGCATTCACCCTTCTTTCAATATCCTTATCAATCTTTCCATCTCATATTAAAAAAACGATAATAATAATACGAAAATTCTAAAAATACTAGTTTAACATAGAGCAAAATTCTCACGACAAATTCTTAAATTACATTTAAAAAAACGCTGTGAATTTTTTCATACCTATAACATGTTAAATAACAGAACAAAATGTAATTTTAATAATTTTCGGAGCATACCTACTTAGCCATTTTTTCTGTCGAGGGATTATCATATAATTACCGTTTCGACTCTACAATTGTATAGACATTATCTTTAAAATTAACATATATTTTTTTAGGAGCTTAAAAACTTTAAGTGCTTAAGATAAATATGTTATAAATCTGTAGAAATTCCGAATGCGGGGGCTTAAGCATAAACTAAAGAAGAACACAACTTCTGAACAGGATCATTGTAGGCGTGTATCGCCATCCCAAAGTCTGACGATTCTTTGCTTAATTGTCTTAGGTGGACGTGAGATGGATATATATGATGTCAGACAAAAAACAGATATAAATATCAACAGAAAATGTGCTCATAACATGTCAGAAAAACATCATTTTGTATAATTTTTACATTTATTCACCTCAATATTTAAACTATCCACTTTTGATGTCATGTTAATATAATTATTAATTATTACATAGTCCGTTTAAGCAAGAATTTCGCCTAAAGTTTGTTTTAAATTGACCACTTTGAATATGACAGAAGAGCGTGTGGAGCGTGCAGATACAGTAAATGGGAATAATACACTCCGTACACTCAATAAATCTTATATTTTGTTTTATTTTTTTGACTTTTAGTATTAGAACTATGATATATAATCTTTTTTTTTTACTTAAATTAATTTGTATAACTCTAATATCTATCAATATTATAATTAACCTATTATTATAAATTATTATTATCAAAATATTTTGAAACCTCGATGTATATTATTTGTAATTTAATTTAATTTGTATAATTTAATAAATTATAATTCAATTTATCAACCATCATACTATGTAACTTATAAATAAATTATTATTTATCTGTAACCCACATTTCCATAAATTCATTGTCATATTATCTGTAAACTACACTATCATCAATTATTTTATTATCTGTAACTTCGTTAACATAAATTCAATGTTATATTATCTTAAATTTCATCTATCAATTATTATTTTATCTGTAAATTTCATTGTCATAAATTCCTTGTTATATGTATTACCTGTAAACATCATTATCATCAATTACTATATTATATGTAAATTTCATTATCATAAATTCATTGCTGCATTAACTGTAAACCTCATTATCATAATTATTATATAATCAGTAAATGTACTTCATTACCCATATAATCTGCATACTTCACCCGCCATAACACAGGGACATCCCTAGCATGGCGGGCGAAATAACACAATATGTACACTATGTATAAAATTCTTTAATAAATAAATAAATAAATAAATAAATAAAAGAATTCAACCACCATAACACGGGCATGTACCTAGCATGGTGGTCCAAAAATTCTCAACAACTCTAATAAACAAAAAAAAGGAGTGTTGGCTGGTACGGTTAATAATGATGATTGTCAAAGCACTTCACCGAACTGGATTAATTCTCTCAATAAAAATGATTGAAACGACTGTCTATGAGCTTTATTGCCGACCCGCGCAGCAGTAGGCGCACCAAACTTTCCGCGACACTATCACTCCGGTTTGGATTCGAAGTAGATGCGAAAATGCAAATCGTATGGTCATAAATAATGGAACAACCGAAAATTCGTTTAAGTTTATTGAGCGAATGAATTTAATAAATCGAACATAAAAAAGTATCTAATAAATGGTAATTGATTGGTTATCGTTAAATAATATTTTAAAGTTAAATTCTATGCCAGCAGAAATATTTACGCACAGCGTTGCAATTGTCGTTGGTTGTATAGATTCTAGATAAATGCGAAACTGGGTAAAACGAATTCAAATGCTATGCGAAGTAAGACTGGGCCGCAATGAACTGATGCAACCGATAACATAGGAAATAATAAATAATGTTCTTTTTTTCATATAAATGTTTTGTACAAAATTTTTAGGTTTGTGATTTTTGACTAGGTACCTTATTTTCTTATATAAATGTTTTGTACAAAACTTTTTAGGTATGTGATTTTTGATTAGGTGCCTTATTTTCTTATAAAAATATTTGTACAAAACTTTTTAGGTATGTGATTTTTGACTAGGTACCTTATTTTCTTATTTAAATCTTTTCTACAAAACTTTTTAGGTATATGATTTTTGACTAGGTACCGTATTTTCTTATATAAATGTTTTGTACAAAACTTTTTAGGTCAATGATTACCTACTTTATTTTTTTCATATAAATGTTTTGTACAAAACTTTTTAGGTATATGATTTTTGACTACCTTCTTTTTCCATTAAAATGTTTCCTAAAAAACTTTTTAGGTTTATATTTTTTACCAGATATCTTCTTTTTTCTTGTAAATGTTTTGTACAAAACTGTTTAGGAATACGATTTTTCCCTAGCTTCTTTTTTTATATAAATATTTTGTACAAGAGTTATTAGGTACATGATTTTTGACTACCTTCTTTTTTCAAGGGTCTGCGATAGCGTTTTTTTTTTGGTTACGAGGAAACAAAATTACTCAGAATTAGTCTTGGCAAGCCAACTTACGTCCTGTGTTTTTTCACTGGTAATAACTAGCATAGAAAAAATATAAATAAAATAAAGTTGAAACAAAGACGGCAATTTCCAGAATTTTTCAAAAATAAGTTAGATATAGATTAGAGAAACAAAAACACTATAGATATATAAAATGAGAGTAACCCATTCATTTGTTTTGCAACAATAACGGCAATCTCCATTAGGGTAATGCAGGGTACAGAACGAAAACAGCAGTATCCCTTTGGACCAATCAGAGAGACAGAACAAAAGCTGAAATCTCCATCTATTAATTGAAAATAACTAAATAATTTACCAATTAATCGCAATAAAGTATAAACAGTGTGAAATATATACAGAGTGTGACATGCGTGTGAGTATGCTTTATGGTACGGCAAAATAACTAAAAAAAAAAACATTTTTTGCTTATGAATATAATTGGAGATTGCCTCTTTGATTCTTTGTTTCACAATACGCCTCAGTTATATTAGACTATGCAGTTTCTGCATGTGTATAGCCAGTAGCCAGCCGTGATTGTGGTGTACCCCACACGAGAACGTTTATCTCATAATATATTAAAATTCACGGGATGGTCGGCTGAGATTCCCGCGAATTTATTTGATGTTTACAAGATTCCCGGAAACAACCTGCAAGCCGTTATATTATTTTGAACAGCGGTGCACGTAATTAAATTCCACCTTTCCTTGAATAAAATATTCTCGAGTGTGCGGTCTAGGGGTATAATCACTGAATAGAAAAAACCCAGGAAAAAACTGTCACCGTGTAAGGTAGGACATTTCGCCTTCCAGGCTTCGGTCAGGCAAATAAAATAGATTTGCCTAAGAAATATTTTCGAAAAATATAGTTTTGAAAAATATTGACTAGTTTCATTCGAAGTAAGATAAAATTACACAATTGTTATTAATTACAATGTTCTTTGGGTACACCGGATCTCGCCACAATACTCTTCTATAGGTTTTTGCTTAAATGGACATTATACTGGTGGTTCTACGAACCGTGTCATATTTTTCTTTGTTGAATCGAAATCAAAATTTCTTCTGAAATCATAAAATTTGTACGTAGGTACTAAAATACCTATCTTCTTAATCATTAACGGGCGACAAACGCGAAGCTCACATCAAAATAAACTGTGTTATAAAGTATCTTTTGTAGCGATACACAACGTTATAAAAGATTTCTTCCTACGGTAGGAGAGGGTCAGTTGACTTCGGCCGAGGGAATGTCCGCTTCCACCTTCTTCGCCTTCCCCTCTCCCTTGCCACCCCTTTCACGAAGCCCCCCCCCTTAATTCCTTAACCGACCCTCCCGCATACCCCTCCCCCCAGCCTTTCTTCCCTGCCGCCTCACTCCATAAAATAAACCAATTTTTCCAACCACTCGCGTGACCTACTTAATTTTTTTATGCAAATTTCATAATGCCAGAGTTCGCTATCCTATAACTATCCCGGGTATGCGTATCATATTCCCAATGTTTCATCGCAATCAGATGAACGGTATGGCCGCGCATATTTCAAATAAGGAATAAAACAATTTTACCAAAGAGGCGTCTCTATCTCGATGACAATTTTTTTTTTCAAACTTTCTTCAGTCCTAATAGGGCGCGTCGGCCCGGATTGCCGGAGGACCTGGGTTCGAGTCCCAGATGTATCCGTATCTTTTTCTGATTTTTCTGTTTCAGTTTTTCGATTGACTTTCGCTAATATTATCTTCATTAATTAAAATATTATAAAAAAAATAGATTATTATTGTTATCTTCTTCTTCAATGATGTTTTAACGTTAGTTTTTTCTTTTCTTAGTTAACCCAAATTATGAAACTAAGCCTAAAATAGGTTTTTAGCTTTAACTTCCCATTCCCACATCTTTTTGCCCTACAACATAATCCAAAATGGCGGTAATATAGTCCAACTGGTTTTACTAAAATCAAATTTTACCAAATAGGTTGGTAAAATTTTAAAACCTAACCAAAAATAGGTTCTTAGCTTTATCTTCTCATGCCCACATCTTTTAGCATAAGAAAAGTAGGTTCTTAGCTTTATCTTCTCATGCCCACATCTTTTAGCATAAGAAAAGTAGGTTCTTAGCTTTATCTTCTCATGCCCACATCTTTTAGCATAACAACATACTCCAAAATGGCGGTAAATAGTCCAACTGGTTTTGAACATTTGGACTATAAATCACATTAAGAGCGATTGACCAGCAGCTGAGAATAAAAGTAAAAAAATGCTTGCAACTGTACAGTTGCTTTAATATATACCTACATTCAAGTAAGCAATAAAAATGTCCAAAACGCACGATGATAAATTATTAAATATCGAGTACTTCTTGTAAGTATTTTTTGATCATAAGTACCTATTTATAATTTTTAATAATGTATAAATAAAATAAGTGTGTAAAAAAAATTTGAAATATTATAGTTTGTAAGACCTTAAATAAATAAAAAAATTGAGGTATTTTTGTCACAAACACGTTATCGAATTTTTTTTTTTTAATGATTTTAATTTAACTAAAATTAAAATATTTAAAACTGTGTTGACTAGATTTTGTAAACTGATTTATTTGTTTGTATGATTATATGATTTGAAATTTGTTTTGTTTAATAGAATCTATCGTTTGAAAATTGAACAAATCTGCCAACGACCAACGGTATAACCTTAGTATATAGATAAAATAACAATCTTTCAAAACCAATTTTTTATTTTTTTGTAAAAAAGAGTTAATACGTCTAGAATTTGATTTAAAAAGGACAAATTTCCGGTATTATCTGGTTATAACCTCTTAAGATGAATTTGGAACAGTTTGGTAAAATACCTATTATTAAAATTTCTCAGCGACCATGTTTCCTCTTAACGTGTTATCATCGTTCTATTGTTTTTGATGGTTTAATTTTAAACCCCCTTAAATCTTACTCCACCATTGTATTTCACTCGTCAAAGAGTAAAATTGTTAATTGCAATTACGAAAAAATAAAATAATTTAACTTGGTTCAGTTTTATTGTTGAAATCTAATTAAAAACAGTATAATCAGAATAATATTCTATTAAAATGAATGCAAACAGAATGCGGGCGCATATCTCGTGCCACGTAGGTCGGTACCTGCTCCTAACAATAGGTAAGTTTCAAATTGCACGCGACGAGCGACAACTGTTTCCTACCTTTGCGAATGTACGCGAAATTGTTAAGAGAAAATCTTGAATATTTAATATCAGAGTTTAAGACTACAGCGCTGGTTCCGTCGCATTCAAATCCGGGCACTGCGGGCTATTCTGATAACAATGCAATGGACTTTCAATCAATATAGCATGGTGCAGGTGGTGGTAAAATTTGATTTTAAGAGGGTATTACCAGATAATTATTGTTATTATTATTATTATTACTCACTAAACACGGCTAAAACCATTTCAAGCAACGTTTATTTCAATTAATTTACAATTTCGAGTAGATCTGAATAGCCAGGTAGAACCCCACTTTCCTCCTCCCCATCTCCCTCCTTCCGCACTTACCTTCAGCCTCACAGCATACCCCGATTGGGGATGCCATAGTCTCACTGGCTCCAGACGGGAGCAGTTGGGACTCTTGTGAAGTATTCACACAAAATAATAGAATTTTTTTGACAATCACCTTAAACATCCATGTATGTACATTTTTTGGCACGTGCTTGTCGTATGTAATGCAATAAAATAAAATAAAAATTGAAACAAAACAAGATACAGAAAAATAAAAAGGTGACGGTCCCAACTGGGAATAGAAACCAACATCACTGTCTTACCGGATCTTTAGTTTTAGCTATTAGTGTAGCTTTAAAACATGTGTTTGATTAGTAAAAGACACAACTAAATAGCACATAAAAATAATAGTATATTACATAAACAACTTTGCAACTCTACTCTCTCTTTTGAACACAGATTTACGCTTATGTAGTAAAAACCAAACCTTTTCATATGCCTTTTCATCTCTTCATGAAATCCTGCAAATCATCTATTGTACCAGCATTTCTTACACAAACTGTACCTGAGTAACTATTACTATTGTATGTACTTGCACACAATATGGTTTATAAGACTGGAATATCTTCTCATACTAGTCGGGGAGTATTGAGTTTCATTTCATGCCTGCAGTCCTTTGTGCAATACACTGATTGGATTATAAATTGATTTTATGCTCAGACAAGCTTGGCACAATTATGTGATAAATATAATAATATTAGTACATGTAGTTTATAGTCAGTGGCGTGCACAGAGTTTTGGATCAGGCAGAAGGGATAACAGAGAATAAACAAACTAAAAAACTGACCAAACTGATCCTTCCAAGTTTTCGCTAAGAATGGCTGAGTTGATAGACGATTTCGTTGGTATTTCTTTCATAAGCCAAATTATTCATCTATGCATACTACAAGACTATTATTGGATATGTAAAATTTTTATATTTTTTTTCCATTAAATAAAGACAAACAATATTTTGAAAGAAAGCCAACATAAGTATATTGTTAAAGATACCGACAGATGTCACTGATTGTTATATTTACTAGCCGCCACAATTTGTTCGGAAAACTGAAAACCTGTTTTAATAGCTCCACCCAAGAGTCTTAAACAAAGAAAATAATTTCCCCAGGGCTTATGTCGTCTTTGGAGATGTTGTTTGGATGGTATTTTTAGGGAAAGAAAGGAGAGGAAGTTCTGGGAAGGAAAAAGGTTTGAAAGGTGTGTAGGAATCTGTGGGTCAGTGTGTCCAAGAGTGACGGTCGTATAAATCCATTCCCCCCGCTGTGATGGGTTGAGAGAGTCCGGTTGGAGAGGTTAAAAAGTTCTCCCTTAACCAGTTTCTCCCGATCTGACCCGCCACCCAATAGGTGGGCAAAAGCATCCGCCGCCAAGAACTAGAAAACAACGAATTGAAACGATTTTTGCGAAGCTTTTTTAGCATCGATTCAATTTTATATTCAACTTGGAAGATGTTGTTATCTCTCCCTTGTAGACCCAAGTTCAGCTCTTTAAGGGCACTAGAGATATCAGCTAAATATGCTGCCATTGTGAGCCATCCAAAGTCATTGAGGTGAGCAGCATGTTTATTGACCTACTGAAGTCTTCAAAGAGAACATTCTGCCAAGCTTTAATAAAATTCACCACGAATTAATGTGAAGGCTGGTGTACGTTAATTATTAACGCATTTATATTAAAATGGTGTTTTTTTGTATTTGTAGTACCTACTAAAATAAATGGTCTGAAATTTATTGCTGGCTTTTTATTAACGGGGTAGATACTTTAAAGTTGTGCTTGATTTCGTAGGGGTCCGTGGCTGAAAAAGCTAAGGAAACACTGTTTATGTGCGTATATGGAATGCACGCCTCTGCTTATTGTTAGGTTTTAAAAATATTCCATCGTCTATTTGTTGTTTACGCTTCTCCGAACTGTACCTGTATGCCTCAAAAATTTCTATTTATAGTAAGTACCACCCACTACAAGCAGTCTAGTCTTGGGTCTTCACAAATAATAAAAATAGGTATTCATTTATTTTTATTTTCACCTCCGACACACTGCAAAATAATTCGCATACAAGATTCATCTGGTAGCACATATTGTAAGACTAAGTACTCTTTTGCAGTAACTGTACAAAAACACACCTAATATACAATACGTTACGTTATCGTGATTGATTTTTGCGATATTATGCCATTTGTTTTCTTCTCATTGAGCCAATCATTCAGACAGCCTTGCAGTGTACTTCATCAGGAAAGTTGTGCTACATATAAGCTATAAAAGAATCCGACTGTAGAGAGTGTAGAGGTACCTCTTATAGCATAAACTAAATTCTATGTTTCTGTTATCTCCTTAAGAGCCCATTTGAAGTCGATATATTTTAATGCCGATAGCGTTGCGAGGCCGGTTGGGATTCAATAAACCTAATGTAGATAGCATTCAATATACTTACCCTCTGACATCGGAGCGCCGATGGCCGCCGATATCCGTAAAGAAATCAGCTAAAAGCGGCAAAAGCGAATGCAAACACTCGCGATATGATTCCCCCTCGGCCTGGCCGTCTGGAAAACCAGGAATACCTGGAAACCTGGAAGGAACTTAAAGAGAGAATGTCGAGAAGCATAAATCTCCCGATCTGCATACGGTACACACTTACAGACTTACCACCCTAGGTCTCCTGCAGAGAAACTGGGTACATATTGTAACGAAATTGGCGTGGGTACCTACATACTTTCTTAGTGAATTTTCCTCAATATTTGAAAACGTTCCATTTTAAAAGTTTTCTAAACAAAAGCAATGTAGTTGGTTTTGACAGATGCATTATTGGAGGGAAAACAAGGTTTGGAGGTTAGAGTAATACGTTGCGAGAAAAGGAAGATAAACGTTTTTAATAAAAAAATCTCTATGGCTAAACCTGCAATAGCTATATATAAGATTTGTAAGGGTGGAGAGGTCGAAGGAAGTAGGTTCCCACCAGTTCCCACCGCTCCTCGAAAATTCCTTCAAAGGCGGAAAATAGTGGTTCAATTGCATTCTCATTGTTGAGGAATTTTCCGTGGCAGAAGGAATGATAGAGGGGATGAAAAGGATTGCGGAAACTTGGAGCTTTTAATCAAAAAGGTGTGCTTACTACAACTCGAATTTAATTTAACAATGAAATTGAGGTTTCCGTTCTACCATTTGAAAGCATCTACTGGTTATATACATAAATATAATATTTATGGGGATTAGATAAGATGGGGTATTAAATCGTTTTTCTACTTGATGGTTATGTTATTTTTATTTGTTGGGTTTAACTTGTCAAAAGTAACAATTGGCGATCCCTTAATGAGTTGTGATAACTCATGGGAATGCAACTTCGTTGTATGTTTTATTTAATAAAAATAAATAAATGTTGAGAAAAGAGATACTTAAGATTTATCATTCAATATTTTGGTTCTATTCTGCTCACGATCGCATTGTGCATGGCCCTCTTGACCTATATACACTAACACAATGTGTAGCACAATGTTAGTAGACGTAGAAATGTCATCCCGTTTGAGCGAAGAATTCTACTCTAAAACTCTTTGTTTTTGCTGCTATTAATCTCTTTTCGTGTCCATAGTTTATTATTTTCATTTCACTACTTTATTCTTACACCTCTTGTAAAATAAGCGATACAATCAGCTTAATAAGCGTAATTACTTTGTTTTGTTGCAGCCCGTTTATCTTTTAACGCGCCGCTCACTAATGTACTCTACTCGATCATTATGCGAACACTTTTTGGTCAGTCAAGAAGCGAGTTCCCTGCCACTCGACTAAACTACTTGCCAAGTGCGAACAAGCCATTATTGATACAGACAGCGCCTTTGTTACATGAAAAAAAAACTAAAATAATGTTTGAGCGTTGCGGGAATTGATCCTGCAAACACCATATTGAAATTGAAATGCGTAGACCACTGTGCCTTGATGCCATGAAGGCTGTATCAGCGTCCTCTAGGAATTAGGCAGTCCCCTGCAGGAGGCAGGACTAGAATTTATGTCCCCTATCGGAACTTCCTGTCTGTGTGACCGAAATAAAAGAACACATTTTCAACGCGTCGTGTTATCACTTTGGTTTACCCACGGAGCTTTTATACAAAGGAAGTCACTATAAAATTCAAACCATGTTTCATCAAGATACAAGATGTCAACATAGAGTAAAAAAAAAATTGTACTAAAAAAATTGTAGGCTAGCAACACCAATTTAACTGTCAAATATCGATATTATTTTCCTGTGGAATTTTGTTTAGCGTTAGAGCACCGGTTTTCAAGTGATATTGTATTTAAATTGGCATTATTTTCGAGTTTCAACTAAAATCTATCATCAACTTGAATAAAACAATCAAAAGTGGCTCTGAGGAGGTCATATTTAACGTTATTCTACGTTGTTTGGACATTTATAGGCGAACTTCTGAATTGAACAGTATTTAGTGAAGTTTTTTTTATCTTTTATTTTTTTTTATTTCTGTAACGTTTTAAACATATTTGTTGAAAACTGTTGCCCGAAAATACTTATTATGACTTTTTATTTAAGGTTATGTTTACATTCCGTTTGACAGATCAATCAAAGCGAAATGACACTGTTTATGTAGAACACTGTAAGTAACATTTAAAAAAATATTTTTTAAAATATAAATATTTTCAATTATTATAAGCAATAATTATTAGCCTGAAACACTCATCAATATTGAAAACTCTCCCGAGAAAAGATATATGTCGCCGACGGAACTCGATCCCGCACCCCTCTGTTTGCCGGACAGGAGCTCTACCATTAATCTACCATTGAGTCCCGTCGGCGACATATATCTTTTCTCGGGAGAGTTTTCAATATTGGTGAGTGTTTCAGGCCAATAATTATTGCTTATAATAATTGTTACCCTTTGTGCTATGCATAAAAATCTTGTCTTAAACATTAGTTTATCAATTTAAAAAATAATAAATATTTTCAGTTATATTTTAGTAATAAGAATTTTAACGCGTATTGTATAAATATTTCCAAACACGGATACATGTTTTAAGTATCATTTTATTTTATTTACGTAAATATACAATATTGTTATCTATCATAGTTGTATTTTTTTGCAGGTAATTCAGAAAGTGCAATCGGGCGAATTGTCAAGAAGAGCGAAAAAAATGGGGGTAAATTCGAAATTCCAGGTAAAATAAAAAAGGGTCGCATTCCGAAAGCTATAGATAGTTTTGACATCAGTACTATTCGTCATAAGGTACATTTTTTTAGGGGGATGATCTAAAGCCCGGGCAACGCTGGGTACTTCAGCTAGTGTTAAATAAATGTGAAAAAACTGCTATTTATTTTACTACAATATTGCACAAAATTGCAAAGGTATACTATACATAAATACAATTCTAATTTTGAGATCAGTGAGTATCTATGTTGCAATGAAAAAACATTTTTCCCCCTTTTATGTGTTATTGTTTTTTTTTACAAAATTGAAGGTTACACAGCTTTACATTTCCACCATGTGTTATAATTTTAGTATTGCCATTTGAAGAACAGTGGCGCCCTCCTATGTTTTCCACCCTATTTTGAAAGAATTTACTAGTATGTTTGAAAATGTATAGTTTTTAAATATATCTCTTTGAATTTCCCTACTGTTTTATTGATTGAAATAATTAATGTATGAAGGATGTAGAATCTTGGAAGTGGAAACTAACCCACTGTTCAACATCCTATCGTAAACATCACATATAATACGCATAAGCACGTGGGTTTATACAAAATTTTCTTAAAATCTAATAAAATTAAAGCATATAAGGGGGAGTCTGGTCCAACCGATCCAAAAAAGCGGTTTTTTTTAAACTAAAAATCTTCCCATACATATGTTTGTGGAGAATAAATTCCTAAAGTTAAAGCATCAAATTCGACCTTGAAACATGGTTAGGAGCGGCAAGCGCCAAGCAGGTAAAACGGAGCAGCCCATACAAAAAAAAATAATTATTCACTTTTTTCTCAAAACCACGTTTTTTAAGTTGGCTGGAAAAATGGCTCGTTGAATTTTCACCCAATTAATTTCTTTCAAAGTTAAAATGAAAGAAAATTAAATTTATATGCGGATGAACCAGACTTGTAAAAAATTATTATTATAGGACAAAAAATAAAAAATAATTATTGTTATTGCAAAATTAAGGCCGATTTTTTTTGTCCATTTTATTTTATGTCCGCCATTTTTGTAATCAATATTTTTTTTGCAAACCGTGATTCATGCGCATTCTACATTCATCCTACAACGATTTTTTTTAAAAATTTTGTGTTAGATAATTTCTAGGATTCCAGTCAATTTGTTCTGATCCTCCGCTATAACCATATCTAAATATTCAAATCAAATTTTCAATACGCCCTTCGTTCACGGAGCTACTTACAAGCGACTCAATCGCCGCTACCCGCTACCTGTCATACTATTTTGCTAGTGCAGCGCGTAGCGGCGTTTACAAACACTAATAATAGTATGTACGGTACAGACGAGCGGCGATAGCGTCGCTTGAAAGTAGCTCCATGGAAGAACGGCGTTACTGTTATGTTTTTTTTAATAGTGTGCGGTGTCCACATTCTTCGTAGCTCCGTGAATTAATTCTATGTTACGAAAGAAACCAATTTCCCATATAATTGTGTTCAAGACTATTTATTTATAGTCCCTTGTGGGGGAGCAAATAAATAGTATGTATAATTTAATCTACTGACGACTATTTGGAATAACCGCTTGGACACATAAGCTTGTTTTCACGATAATTTAACGTAGGTAGACATAGGAATGACGTATGGCCCGTACCTGAGTTATTAAATCATATTTATTTATTTATTTCTATACTTGTACATACATTTAACAAATAATTACAATGGTTTACACAGTAGTACAAAAAAAAGTTCATATTCAGTAACAGGATGTAAAAAGGTATGTAAGAAGGTTAATAGTAGCATTTCGTGAACACCTCACTGGGAGAACCTGTGCTGAGGTGTTCGCATGTTTAGGATTAAGAGATATTCTGCCGACATAAGTAGAAACGCAGTATCCTCCTTGATATTGTCAAGAAGGGCACCGTGGTTCAACCCGTGTCGGCAGTATCGTAGACATAAAATTGGTAGCAGTTAAAGTTATACAAATAATTTTCTTCAAAAGCAGGTAGGAATATTTTAGATTTTGTAAATGATATTAAGGTAATCATATCAAGAACACATAGAAAATCGAGTGGCGGGTATCGATACCATTTGCCCAAAGAACCATTTATTGGATAACCAGCACCTCTGCCATAGATCGTACCAAGTGGTTCGCTACGTTTGCTGACTTAGTGAGGTTGTCTAGATCCTGGTAACGGATGCGTTTGCCTAAGTACTGCGTAGCGGGCCGGATCGGGAGAGAGATGGTTGAGGGAGACCTTTTGACCTCCAGCCGGACTCTCTCGACCCATTGATTTGCACCGCAGTTGGAGTGATGGATTCATACATCTTTCACCCCTGGACACATTAACCTTCAGATTCCTACACACCCCTGATACCTTTTTCCTTCACATAACTTCTCCCCCTTTACATAAAAAGACTCTCCACACAGCATCTCCAAAGATGACAAATCTTCAGGGCCTCCTGTGTGGAGCTAATGTAAAAAAGGTACCCGCCTACAAGATTAATGAATGACGTAAGATGAACAATGCAAACGCGTAGGTAGTTAGAACAATTAATTTGACATAGTTATTTTTATTAAATGCTATTTCTCTAAAAGTTTTCTTTATCTAAATGAACTTAATCTAATTTAAAATTTAAAAAAAGTTGGAAAAATATTGAAATTGCTTGAAATCACAATATATGGAAATAGATAAAAATAATAATTAAATCTTAATATATAAAACAAAGTCGGGTTAGTTACACCATTTATAACTCAAGAACGGCTGGACCGATTTTTATGATCTTTGATTTGTTGGATTTGTCTCCGTCCCAATTAACAGAATAACTATTAAAACATCGGAAAAATCACGGGAAAAATTATTATGAAGAAAATTAATTTTTTCATATATTTTGTGTGGAACGGCTTTTCAAATAATGTGCGTTGGTCGACATAATTTGAATCAATTCGAACTGTCAACGGGGTAGTGTGCCGACCATTTCGTGCTTAGTCAGCAGCTCAATTTCATTTTTTGAACTTAGAGTAGCTATTTATTTTAACTTAATAAAAACTTAATTAATTTCAGCTAATAAATTAAATACAACATTTATTGATTCTGAGGCGGTACGAAGTTAGCCGGGTCAGCTAGTATAAGTATATTTTTAACATAACCTTCCCTTACCTGTGCATAAAAAAGAAGCAATAAATGTAATGGAACTGATTGTACATCCAAATACAACTTTGTAAAGAATGAACCATTTTAGATCGAAGTTCTAAACTTCTACGCCAATAAATCAGGCCATATTATTTTATAGGAGATCAATTTCTCATCCCTGGCCCCTAAGTGATTGATTTCTCAAAACAAATGAAAAGTTGTCGAGTAATAAATAACACGAAATCGAAGTATTTCTCACTCTGAAAGGAGATTGTTTGAGAAGGTGACTTTGAAAAACTAACCCGTGTGTGTGTACATTAGAACAACCATGTTTTCAGTTTGAGTGCTGTACAGGTAATTCGGCGATAAAACATGTTTTTGAAATAACGGATAGTCTTATATAGAATTCTTGATCAAACAGTTTAAAATTTTAAAATGGCAATTAAATTATTTTTCTTTTAAAATATTATATTAAGACGATAGACTTCGCTTTTCTGCCAATACAAAAAGGACGCCCGGGAAAAAACCTTTTTCTACATCAAAAATTGCACGAAATGTATATATATTTTTAAATTGCCTTTTAGAAGGTAAAAACTACGTCGGTATGTTTTTAAATTTTCGATGCGTTTCGTAGTAACGTAAACATTCACTGTCAAACATGTATAATTTATCGGAAAATATGACTTAAGGAAAAAAGTGCTGCTAACTTAATACTCATAAAGAAATACAAAATTATTAAAACATACCAACATAGCTTCTTCTTTCGTATATAACATATTTTTGTTTTTAAATTACAAATTTGTGAAAGTTTGGGTATAGAAAAATGTTTTCTCCCGAAACTCTTTTTCGGGCTGTAGGAAAATATGAGCGTCCCATCCGCACATTTCGCATTCGCATGTATCATAAGTGTGTGTGAGCTTATTGTGAGCAGGGCAGAATAAAATACGCGAGTGTTCAGCGTGTAGTGCAAAGGTTAGCCTCTTAATATCGCAGACCCGTAAAAACCACGGGATATTCTGATAGTAAATCTGGTTAGTTAGATCGGGTTGTTTCACAGAGAAATTCCATTGAAATTAAATTCCATTGAGTTGTTTCACAAAGATATTCTATTGAAATAAAATTTGAATAAAATTGTGAACTACCAACATTCATGAAATATTAACATTCTGTGAATAACTCATCCTTAGAAAATAACGCTTTCTTGAAAATGGAAAAGCATAGATACTTGAGAAATAACTTTAATCAACTTTACTTGTCAAGATTAACTACGAGTATAAGAAAAATCGTTAAATTTAAACGAAAAAAATACGCATTTCAAATTCAGACTTTCTTTTAAAATACCTTTCTCGTAAATAAATTGTATTATTATTGGTAGGTAGGTCGGTACTATAAGTTCTAACCAAATAGTAAAAAAAGTTATAAAAGAAATTATGTAAAAAAAATTAAACATAAAAATAAAGTTTCAATTTTGATAATGACAATAAAATATCAAAGAAAATGCAAGTTCATTGCATAGCGTAGTTGACACATAAATTTACACCTGTCATATAAGAAAATGTGAGTTCATTGCATACGGGTAGTTCACACATAAATTTACGCCTTTCATATAAGAAAAGGCGAGTTCATTGCATACGGGTAGTTCACACATAAATTTACGCCTGTCATATAAGAAAAGGTGAGTTCATTGCATACGGGTAGTTCACACATAAATTTACACCTGTCAAATAAGAAAATTCGAATTCATTGCATACGGGTAGTTCACACATACATTTACACCGGTCATATAAGAAAATGCGAGTTCATCGCATACGGGTAGTTCACACATAAATTTACACATGTCATATAAGAAAATGAGAGTTCATTGCATACGGGTAGTTCACACATAAATTTACACCTGTCATATAAGAAAATGCGAGTTCATTGGGTACGGGTAGTTCACACATAAATTTACACCTGTCATATAAGAAAATGCGAGTTCATTGGATACGGGTAGTTCACACATAAATTTACACCTGTCATATAAGAAAATGCGAGTTCATTGCATACGGGTAGTTCACACATAAATTTACACCTGCAATATATTTTCTTTATTACTATTTTAATACAAAGTTTGATAGTTTATTCACAAACCTCCTCGCAATGGATTGCTTTATCACGTCATATTTTGAATGGTTTTCTCATTTTTATGTTTACTCAGTCATATATTTTTAGTTATTAAAACTTGTATATCTCCATGATCTCTTTTGAATGGCATTTTTATAAAAATTGAAGTAAATTGAATTGAATTGATACACATTTAATCCTTAAAATATTAGTGATAAAATAATTAAATGTGAATTCAGTTTTAAGTATACCTACATACATATATTACAGAGTTATGTATTGAAATAATTATAGACATGCCAAATCAGTGACAGCTCCGCCGGCAGGAAAGGGAAACACGTGATTTTTAGAACAAACAAAAAAATCATTTCGTCTTCACTTCCACCTAAAATCGGCTCGCAATCCACAGATTACGCACCTCTGTTGTAGACCAAAAATATTGCAACATTTTAAATAACTATACACTGTATCGGTACCTACTCCGAAAACTATTCGTGGAAACGTGTGATGTATCACCGCATAAAACACGTTTATCTCATCAGCGTATTCCACACTTTACCGACGAGATTACCTGCTTAACTGCGGTTCTCGGCAATCCCCCCCCTACCTCCCTTGCTCCGTCTGGCTGAGCTGGCCTTAAGGGATTACTCTTCAAGAAATAGATTGCCCAGAATTTGGATGTTGGCGCCGTTATTGGTTAGAATTCTGCCTATGTTTGTGTGCTTCTACTAACTAAAGGCACAAAGGTAACTCGAGTGAAGCCGCGTATTCATCTGCGAGCAGTAACCGTTACCGTTGCAGAGACAGTAACCAGACTCTATGCTAGTGTGTAGTGTGTACACTACAGGGTTGTTATTCAGGTATTAATTACTAGGTAGGTAAGTAATATTAATAGGTTTTAATTTGCCAAAGACAAGGTTTACCCACTCTAAAAACTTTTGATAAATTCATTCGAATACCTTCGAAAATCACTTATTTTAATAATCAAAATAAACAACGACAACGTCGCGTCGCGCACCACGGACTGCTGAAACAAAATTGCGGCTCGCGGTTCGAAGCTCGCGGCTCGCGGCTTGATTCTCGCGGCTCGCGGCTTGATTCTCGCGGCTCGCGGCTTGATTCTCGCGGCTCGCGGCTTGATTCTCGCGACTCGCGGCTTGATTCTCGCGGCTCGCGGCTTGATTCTCGCGGCTCGCGGCAGACGAAGTTTCTCGGCGGCTTTAAGGGCCGGTAGTACCCGCCCGAAAAGAACAAGAAGGAGAAATACAACAACACGAATGTTGGAGCGAGAGCGCTAATATTAAAAACGACAAAATTGGAGCGAAAATTTGAAAAATGTTTAATAAAACACGACTCGTTTACAATAGAGCAAAAATCTCTCTTCAACACCTTAAGTAGCATTTAAAGTAACACTGTGCATTTTTTCATATACATATATATTTATAGAATATAGATAACAAAATTGATAAATGTATTAGTGGCGCCATCTACATTAATACGATGTGTAACATTTATAAAAAGAATAATAAAAGATTGTCATTTGTCTATTACGAAAAAGCAACGTGTTTTAATAATAAAAAAATAAAAATAAAAATTACTTGTAAAATAACAGAAACCAAGGTGTAAATAACAATTTTTGGAAAATACTTTTTTCTATCGGGGGCATTTTATGTAATTAATGTTTCAGCTCTACAAATCTTCAGATATTATCTTAAAAAATAACATATAATTTTTTAGGAACTTAGAAACTTAAAGTGTTCAAGGGACATATGTTATAAATCGGTAGAAAATCGGAATTTCGGCCCTTAAAGTTCGCGTACTTTGGGGTGAAACAAGGGCGAAAAAGGTCGCGAATCTATCACCTATTTTATGGTTACAGTTACAGCTCGCAGATGAGCACGCTTTTAGTTAAGAATAGCAAAGATGGCATTGACCGCAAAATTTACGTTTATTTCGTTGGTAAAAGTATTTTCGTTTATATATAGTATTTTTATTCCACCCGTGCGAGTTTTAAGTGGAACGATACAACCGTAAAGAGATAGAACAAACAGTAAAGGCAAACTACTACACCTCTGCACTATATGTACTACTACGCCTCCTCCAACACAAACTCCATATTCCAATTCAACCAAAAACCTCAATAAAAAACTAAGTCCTCAACAAATAAAACACTGAACACACCGATAACTCATACCACACATGGACAGAGACACTTTCAATATTACGCAACCAAACTTTATAATTGTATGCCCATTATTCTGAAGAAACTACTAACTGCAAATACGTCTACAAGTCTCCACACATTCACAAAAAAACATCTCTCAGCCTTGATCAAAAATCAAGATTTTCACTTCATTCAAAATATAATAACTCTAAACCAAACATAACCAAACTATAAAAAAAGTGTAAAATAACTAAAACTAAACACATTTTTCGAGAATTTACCAACCACAAACTTAAAAAAAAAATATTTTTTTTTTATAAATAATCAATTAAAAATAACCACTAATTTAAAAAATAAATAAAGAAGAAACTTTCTGCTACAACACATAAATACTTGTCACAATTAAACATAACCACGTAAACACCTCAGCACAGGTTCTCCTAGTGAGGTGTTCACGAAACATACAACATTACCCAAACACAGTTTCACTTTCTCAAACCTACCTTACACACAACATAATAAAAGTAAAAAAATTATATTATTATGTATAAATATTAATAATTATGTGAACACTGTAATATTATAAGAAAAAAAAACTGTTGTGCCTCTTAGTTTCCGATATTAATATAAATTACGAATAGTCGGGTATCTACCAAATAAGTTTGAGGTTTGTGTGATTACTAGTTGTTTTGTTAAGTTATAGTAAAAGTTACAATGAATATTAAACTGGACAGTGCCCTAACTAGACTTGGCTCTAAGTAGTTCTGCCACTCTGGTTGACGGACTGGAGGTGGCCGCCCAACTTGCCGATGTCCAACTTATCGTTCCCGTTCGTACTTAAAGCGTCAGCAACACTACTCGCGAAGTTGAACGAAGTTAATGAAGAAGTGAGCCGAGTAGTGTAGTAAGAGGCTTCGTGTTCGAACTTTGGAACGCTTCGAGTCCTTTGACTCGGCTCAAAAGCCGACAACAATCGGAAGTCGGTCGAAGCGAGGCGAGGTTGCACGAAGCGACGTGAAGTTCGTTTCTACACTATCGTATTCTGTTAACTTCGATCAACTTCGCGAGTAGTGTATTTGGGGCTTAAGACTCGACGATAGAATGTACTCTTATATAACACTAAATTACCACCTGTTAGGATAAAGCAAAACTTCGTATTATTAACTATGCTATTGAAATGTATTGAAGAAATCTGAAAATAAATTAATTATCAATACACAACAATAACCATTACTGATCTTTAGGGAATTGATTGACACATATTTCATTATATTGTATTATTTATTGGTCAACATAATATCTGCTTTTTGTTCGGGAAATTGCAATAATCAAAAAAAAATATATACCTACTTTTAAAAATATTCCGGCCAGTGGACGCGGCATTTACCAATTTATTCTCATCACACGTCGGGTAGAAAATATAGTTGCTGGAACATAATGGAGGTTTTGTTTCCGGGACCCCTGGCAGATTGTGCAGGGGGAGTGGGGTGGGGTGAGAGGAAAGGGGTGGTGGAGAGAGTTATTACATTTATGTATTGTGGATGCAGCTTGATGTTGAAATTATTTCAACAAAATCAATGTATTATAAAATTAAGGCTTTTCAGAAAATGACACAACTTTTGGACGTGAAAGGACAGTAGAAGGGATGAAGGGAATCCGAATCACCTTAATTTCCCACAGTGTGTTCTTGTAATATTATGGCGCTGATGAATGAATCATTTGGATGATCAATGCACAAGGAGGTGATGATTGCACAGATTACTTAAATAGATAAAAATCAAACACATTGATAGATGATGATCATTGCACAAGGGATTCTTTAACCGAGTTGATATGAAAGAACTGAGTGATCAGTTGATCATGGCACTGCTTACTTTAACAGAGTGATCCTTCTCTGGGAATTATTGTTCTACATCCACATTCCATATATCGTAGGTAGATAATATTGGCACATATTGTTAGTTAGGATATGTAAGGAAAGTAAGTTGAATGGAGGAAGGTGTAAGTATATAGGTACATAGTTACATCAACAAGCCATATAAAAAGGTACAACTAAACATATGTATATGTTTTTTCATATGAATTCTTCACATATATCAATTATACAGCAGCCAGTAAAAACGTCTTTCTGAACAGGATAAGCCACCAATTTGTGGACTCTGGTGATGATATTATATACAGTTATTTGTGTTTAGTGCGTTGATATTAATGGAATATGCATCCATAGGCTAGACAAAAATCGTTACTACAAGACATCCCCAATAAAACATATAAGTACCCCGGTGTTGCACTATTTGAAGAATTTTGACTTTTGAGAGACAAAAATATAAATGAATAAATAAAAAAAATTATTACATCTACCCATCCATCGAACATCCATGAAAAAGCATTCACGGGGTAATCCATTGCTGCCAATAATAAACAAAACATTTCTCGGGCAAAGAGAGTTTTCATTATTAGGTTCAAAAGAATTAGTGAGGAACACGAGCAAAAAATTACTTTACCAAAGTTATAAGAGGATCAAAGTACTACTGCACACTCAAAATACCTAAAAAATATCAAATAAATATAATACACATCACAAACAATTTGATTGATTTAGGTTTAATAAGAAAGGTCGTAAATATATTATTAAGTATATAGATATGTGTTAAGTAAAATACCTGACAAAATTTAACAAGCATTTCCTGATCTTATTTGAAGTAAAAAATGTCAAATTTAATTTTTGTCTCTTCATATGTCACTCAGCCGAGTAAGCCTCCCACCCCGACTCAAACTGTCAAAAACTACCTGATTTTTTATGTTTTTAGAAAAAACACCGGAGACCAAATTTCCGTCTCCGTTTTTACTCCAAATTAGGTCGGGAATCACTGTTGAAAGTAATTCACATACGTCTCTTAACACGCTGTAAACAGTAGTCCCAGAGAATGATCGTACGTGACATCATCAACGATCAATCTTTCTACTCGCAAATCTTGCATAAAACAAAAAATGAAGAACTTACTAGAAGGCTTACTTTACGTACGACCTCTCTCTGTATTAGTAATAGTGACGTTTTGTGGGTAGCAAATACATACATATATATAGAAAATTTTGGGTTTCCTTAAATTATAATTGAATACGGATTACTTGTTTTAGGTTTAGAATATCCGTACTTTCACCGTTATGGTGTTTCTTTTAAGGCAATTAAAATATGAGAGCATATTTGCGTAAATGGAGATGCTGGGAATGTACATATCCCCAGTGACCACTGTAACATATTATTCTATATAATCTGGGTACACACTGGATGGTTAGAGAAGGAAGGGGCGGTGGTGTTAGGGAAAAGGCGGGAAATCAACCGGAAGCGGGATAACACGCGGGAAAATCCCCGACAATATGAGAGAAAAGTGAGGAATGAGCGCGGAGTTGCCAGGCCTTATTATTAATGTCGCTTATCTGCAGGTTTCTTCCAGCTTCTCGTGGGCTGGTCCAGTGTTCATTGGAGTGACACTTCTAACAACGTAACATGACCACAAATTGAGGATGCCGTAGTCTTAATGGCTCTGGGTAATTGGGTCTCTTGTGAGGTAATCAAACAAAACTAGACACTTCTCAGCAGATCTCTAATGAAGTGAATTAGCTCAAAAGGCAAAGCATAAAACGCTCATTTTGAGGTTCTTTGGTTTGGTACCCACGTTGGGTGCCACGATTACGTCTTCTTATTCTTGTTGTGTTGTCCTTGTTTTTTTTTTTTTTACATAATCCTTTTGCCTCGTGCCTTTGTTATCTTTGGGGATTCTTTGAGGAGGTTCTTTTTAGGGATTGGAAGGAAAGGAAGTTCTGGGAAAGAAAAAGGTATGATGTGTGGGTAGGAATAGGAATTAGGGAGTCAGTGGCTCCAGGAGTGACGGACTTATAAATCCATCCCTTCTATTGCGGTGCAAGGCAAGGAACTATTGAGAGAGTCCAACGGCAAAGTTTAAGAAGTCATCCTCAAACAGTCTCTCACGATCTAAGACCTAGACAAACCTCACCACATGAAACCTGGCACCCCTGCTCAGTCACCAAACTATTATTTGGGGTGACCTACGGTAGAGGTGTTGGTTATCCATTGAATGGTTCCCGGGGTGGCGGTGGGCCATACTGTACCTTTAGAGTAATCTTCAGACCACATTCTGCAACCCGAAAGTGCACTTGAACTAGTCACATTGGTTTCGAAACCACAAAGTGCAAAATCTTCCTCTTCTACGTCTACTAAGAACCTATTCTCGGATTACCAATGCGCAGATACCTTTTTACGCAAAAAATGCAAATATCGCGAGTTTTCGGTTTTTTTACGCGATTTTCTGATAATTTAAAATAAAAAAATAATATTATTTTATGACTTTGACAAGTTTGAATAAAATCGAGCGCAGCAAACTTCACGTCGAAAAATCCGAGTGGTTCCATTCAATTTGCTTTCGAATTGAAAATATAAATTGAAAACTGCGTCCGACACTTTTTTGTTGCGAAATACCAAAAAGGCAAACATAACATCACTTTTGTTACAAAACCCCCCCAAAATAACGCGAATTTTTCAAGTCTTAACCAATTGGGAATTCTGATATTTGTGACATTAATACAATATTTCCGATAATGTGACCAATTGGCAAATAAAATTTAAAAAATATAGACCGTGATAGAAATTTCAAAAGACAAGGCAATTGTATCATCAATTCGGGTATGTTGTGAGGCTGAAGGTAGTAGGGGAAGGAGATGGGGAAGAGGAAGGTGGGGAACTAACAGGCTATTCAGATCTGGTCACCAAACACGACTGCAGCAATTTCAAGCAACGTTTCAATTCTGAATGGTAGTCTTACACCGGGGCAATACTAAGAGTAACTTCCGCTCAAATATTAATATATTTACAAAATATTATTTTACATGAATAAAATTGTTAAATAACCAGAATTTGTAAAATAAAAATTATTTGCGCACGCCGGTATTTGAACCCGCGTCATCCGAATTGTTAATCGAGAGCCTTGCCCCTCGACCACTGAAGTAGTTATTTTAGTAAACACAATTAATTACATTGGAATTTAGTACGTAATCTTCAGACTATTTTGTCTAAATATAGAATTAAAGTTAAAATCAACTAAAATCATCTAATTTTAATGCAGGCATTTATTTCATAGAGTTCAATAATATGCAAATTAGTCTCTAAACTCTCGACTCATTCAAACAAAAACAAAAATTTGAATTAAGTGAAAAGCTTATCTGAGAAACGAAATGCGTATTACTGAAAGAAAATTCCGCAAAGAGTTCAGAACAACCAGGAAATCACAGAAAGTTAACTGTAACAATGTCATCAAATGGCCATTCAGCGTCATTTTGTTTATTTGACAAATGAAAAGTCCCCGTTAAATGCCAATTTCTAAGTATGTTTCAGCTTTTGAATAAATTGTGATCAGCAAAAGAGGACAACTGCTTGTCAGTTTATTACTATTTGATAGAAAGCTGAAACGCACTTAGAATCGGCGTTTAGCAGTGATATTTTTATAGTTCCGAAGAACAATAAAAATATAAATTCAAAATCGTTCTGTTGGTTCGTCGTCGTCTTTCTTATTTATTGGCTTATTTTGTTGATTTAAAAGTCTGTATTTTCATGAATCTGAATGAAAAGCCAAATATCAAAACAACACAATATTTCTTGATCTTTAAAACATTAAAAACACAGAAACGAAACTTTAAAACGCTTTTCTGTAAAACTACAAAATGGCACATCTGACATTGTTCCTCGGAATCGTCGAAATGTAAAAAAAAACACTCAGTAAAAAGTATATATTTTTTTTTATAAACTGGCTTTTGAACATTTTCCCACTTAACCGAGCATTTTACCATTTCCCCTCTAATGACATTGAAATCTCCAATTCTAATAAAATTTCCCCACACTTCCCCCTCCCTCTTCTTTCTACCCCTTCCTCTCCATTGGTGATCTGTAATTAATTTTTTTACTTTAGTGCACATTAATTAGTGTATAATAATATTTGTTATTTAAATAGATGTAAAAATATATAGTTGTCCTCTCCTAAACACAAGCAACTGCTTTATTAGGAGAGTGATTCAAAAGTTATATTATATTAATATACTGTATTATTTATACTGCCACCTCGGAACAGGCTCAGCCTAGTGAGGTGGCATATACCTAAAAGAATGTACATAACATGTATTTTTTGGTTAATAAATAATAAAAAAAAAAAAAAAAATTAAGTTGTAAATATTGTAACACTAAACATGTTTCAAATAAATAAAAATAAATAATCCTGATGACATGAACATTGTTCACGAAACATGTAGATTGTGTATAAGTAAAAAAGTGATATAAACTAAGATATTTGTCTTTTTATTAAAATAAATAATGCCATCACAAAGTGAAAACCTTTCAGAAGAAATTTTCTTCGAAAATTAAAAAAAAAACTAAATGGAACTGAATTGATGAAATTGTTATATTTGATTTTTTGTGAAGCAGCTGGACCTATTTTAATCCTGTAGGGCTGTGTGTAAAACATATTTTTTTTATAATGTTGCATTGGCAGCAAGAAAAAATTATGTCCTATTTTAATTTTTGAGCTCGCGTCGCGAAATAAAATCCCCCTATACGAAATGGTCATGAAAGTCCACTTATTTCACCAGTCCGTAAAAAAACAGACACTTTGCTATAAAATTAACGTATAGAATAATTTGTCTCTCGTTTCAGCCTGAGCAAATATTTTCTTTCGGCAGGAGCCATTCGCGAAAGGAGAAAATGTTTAAACTTTAAAGTTTTCAGGATATGTTACATTAGGCCCTTAATAATATATTTATTGCATTAAATTAAAATAAATACATAACGAATGCTTGGCAGTTGGTGTAAAGTTGTGCATTTGAGGCAATTTTTTACCAAACTGCCAATTATGCTTTGTAAGAATGGCCAATGGATTTATATTTAAATCTAGGATTAACTGAGAATCTGACAAAAAACAACAGTAAGTACACAAAAAGTAACAGTAATGGTATGTTGGAGTTGGAAGTATGAGAATGAATGACTGTAAATATGTAATTTTTTTTATAATTTCAAGGTTGTAAGCGATTTTCAAGTTTGAAATGTATAAACATATTTTTGTAGAAACATATTCAAGACGACAACTTACAAATGAACTTCGACTGACTTATTATGAGTGAAATAGGTCGTAAATCAAATTGAATTTGAGTATTACATCACAAAAAATAATATATGTACATATAGTCTCTGCAAAACCCACGTTCACTCCTACCTATCCTTAAAAAGAACCTTCACACAGAATCCCATATGACATAGGCCCAACTTTGGAGATGCTGTGTGGAGGTTCTTTTTAAGGAGAGGAAGGAGTGAATACGGGTTTTGCGGATACCCATGTTGTAGGAGGTAGAAAACATAGAGGCTGGCAATAGTTACACAGACGAGCTGTTGAATTCAAGAATGACCCGAATTTGAGGGTCAGTGTGTCCAGGAGTGAGGACGTATGAATCTATCGTGATCCGTCCTGCCACGCAGTTGGGCAGACGCATCCGCCGCTAAGATTCAGACAAACCTTACCAAGGTCACCGAGCGTAGTGAGCCACTAACTTGTAGTGACCTACGTCAGAGGTGTTGTACGTAGAAACGACCCGTTCTCACATAACAAATGTCAACTGTGTAGAAATGTTGGGCCATACGTACTAAAATGAAACTTTTTTTTTACTTACATCGTTTCATACATAAAATAATTTTCGTACATAATTCACATAAAAAAAAACAATTAAATCAGTTCATAATCGTGCTGCATCCCACTACTCAGACAGCTACAACATCCTGGGAGCGCGAGTCACGAATCCCGGGGCATAAAAGCCGTGATCTCCTGTCACAATGCCCATCAAAATTACTTTAAAAATGTCGTAAATTCTACGTAAGCCAGATTGAGAACGGAAAATTTATCATAAATTTAAATGAATGAATAATTTACCTATTTGCCTACCGTGCTCTGATCCCGCGCCCTCTCCTAATGTTCCGGAATGTCTCGAAATAGAAAAAAAGCCCCCTTTTAAAATATTGATGAGCTCACAAGAAAGTAGACGTAACTAAGTAAAATGCTTTTAAAATAGCCAAATATTACCTTCTACATTTCCTTATAAAATAATATCAGTTAATAATATAAAGATTAGGTTAGCACTTACCTAACCAACACATAAACATTTAACGCATATGCCATAGAAAAGCGTCGTAAGTTAAACTTTCTTTTTTAAATTTTATCTCTGAAAAGTGAAATGTTTGTGATTATCTATGCCCCACGAAAACCGTACTTACATTAGATCACTCTATCTCCGCAAGATGTCGCTAGTATCTCTTTTCGATGGGACCGCTTGTTCATTCATTTGTTTTCCGCTCTCCTGTAAAATTTACTTATTAAGTTTTTGGAAATACGATAGTTTTTTCCGGGATGTGCGATATTATTTACAATAAAAAAATATATAAGGGGGCATACATTAATTACGTGAGTAAAAAATGGGGGAGTGGTCCAGTAAAATCTATCTCACGTCAACTTCAAAAGAGTATATAGTATTATAGAGATAATAAAAGAAAAATGAAATTATTTCACTTCTTTTGAAGTGTTCCATTTTGCTCGCCGAAAAAAAAGAAAGGTTACCATATAAATGCAAAATAAAAAAAAGATCAAAAGATTAAATCATTTCGTGGGGTATATATTTAAATTACGAACCGATTTATCGTTATATATAAAAAATCTCGTGTCACAATGTTCGTCCGAGGTAAACTCCGAAACTACTTAACCGAATTTGATGAAATTTGGCTTATTGTGTATAATTTGGTCCAACTTAAAAGATGGGAATTATTGACCTCAATATTTATTATTGCGAATTAAATATTTTTTATGGGATAATTATTTGAAATTATTTGTAAGTTCAATAAGTTTCTAAAAGATGGCGATATGAGTTGATTTGTTGATTTTAGGTAACGGCGTAGTGTTGCCAGCTTAAAGGATTTCCCGTCATATCTGGCGGATTGGAGTGTCCCGAAACGGGAGAAAGAAGGGAGTGACTAGTTGAGAGAGATCGTTTGACCTCTCCAGTAGGACTCTCTCGAAACATCGCCTTGCACCGCAGTGGGAGGGACAGATGCATACATCCGACGCTCCTGGACACATTGATCCCCAGATTCCTACCCACCCCTCATACCTTTTTCTTTCCTAGAACTCCCTCTCCTTTCTTCCCTAAAAAGACCCTCCACACAGCATTCCCAAGGATGACATAGGCCCTGAAGGGAACTATTTTCCTCAGGGCCTCCTGTGTGAAGCTAATGTAAAAATAAATACCTAAATAAGCAGAGCTTTTCAGTTTTCTGCACACATTGCGACGGTCAGTATCTAAATATAGCAATCAATGCATATTGTTTGATAATATTATGATAATTTGTGTGGCGCCGTTTTTGAGTAAAATCATCTCAAGGGCGTTATAATTTTGACAAAATTACTTTACAATGTATCACTTGTACGTGATAAGGTATTTAGAAGGTTTCAGAAGAACCAGTTAAAAAAATAATATAATCGAATGAGATTGGTGCTACTTAAAAATATAAAAATAAATAAGATAAATTTTGAATCGAAGAGGACTCTTTTTTGAGAAGTGCGGCAACCAGCGACAGTTGGGTGAGATTTTTTTTTATCGGACAACGTAAAAAGTGACTTTTGACGATATAAATATATTATATCTTATATGCCAATAATAGAAACCATCCATTGAATTTGAAATAAATATATTACTTTCTGAGAATTTGAATAAATTATTTATCGGTCTGTCCGAAAAAAGAATTCTGTAGCCTTGTTGAATATACTTTGAGAAGGCAGTATAACAACTGACCAAAAATAGAAAAAAATGTCCGCAGTACAGGAAACCTTTAAAATTGAGCACTTTTTATTGAATTAATGCCTGGAGCCAATAAATGGAACTGTCATTCCCCAACTGTGCGGAAATTTGTGAGACTGAAATGAGAATTTTCAGGTCAATCCAACTATTAAATTGTAATGTCATTTCCAAGGACAGGAAGGAGTCGGGAAATATTGGAAATAATGGATGTATCTATTAAAAAAAACAAAAAATGTTTGAAGCCAACTCTCACCAGGGCGATACTGAGTGTATCTTACAATCTCCAACAGGTTGAAAAAATATGATAATGTGAATGTATCAATTCTATTAAACTATGTAATAAATTATGAAAGCGCCATTTCTGCTTTTGTGTATTTTTACACCTACTTAAAAGATATTGTGTGTGTTTTAAAAATTTATTTAGGTAGTTAGTTAAAGGGGTGTAAGGTTCTGTACGTGTTTTCCTAGGTTTAAAAAAAATCCATTTGAGCAGTGAGAAGAATGAAATTACGTTTTTATTTATTGTTATTAAGTTTATTTTGTAGAACAGCTGTAACGCATAATAATAATTACAAAGCAGAACTTGTTTATAATAAACTGTTTTTATACATTAAAGAATAATATTATTGAATATATAAAAGAAATAAAAAAATTAAATTGCGATAAGCTAAACCCTTTGCACACAATAAAAAAGTACTTGCAACAAAGAGACTTTAAAAATTAACAACACATTTGAAATGAATGTGTAATATTCACTTGTAACCTCAAGCTTGTTCAAACTTTTGCGTGTAGCTCCGCGTGTGTAAAAACTACAGAAGAAATATTTATACATCTGGAGGTCTAGCGTGTATGATCGATAAAACCCTACATCAATAAGATATTGACTAAATCGGTAATCTATGGTCAGTTATCAATATTTTCGAGCACAAACGATTGAACACAGATATTCCGACCGATGATTGATAAATTATATCGCGACCTCCACAGTGTCAAATAATTTTCGGTCAAACTGACAATATACATATAAGACTGTTTGTTGTCTTTAGGTTTTAAATGACAAATAAAACAATGTGTTGCTCTGGAGTATAAAGAAACGACAATTTAAGTTTATTTGTCATATAGAGGTTGTTTTTATAATGTTTTAAAAATATCAGCCACATAAAATAGTGTAACCAAAGTAATGACACTTGAAAAAAACAATAGAATAAAATAAAATTCATAATTCAAATACAAAGGAATCCTAGATATTTCTAGGTAGGTACTTAAATACTAGGTAGGTACTCTTATTCCTTTACATACACATATTTTTGAATAATGTCATTCGTTATGCAAATTTACTGGCTTATTTAACTGGAACTAACGAAGCTCTTAGAATTGAAAGAAATCGTATATGCGATCCATATAATTAAATAATGCATCTACGACGCGATCAATTCACTCCGTTTGGTTATTTAGGTTAGTATTTCAATACAGCATTGTCAATTTATTAACATTTTTACGTAATTGTTTAGTGTTTGACGATTCGGAATGTGCATTCATAGAAAACATCTCCAGTGTTGCCAGCGCATATCGATTTCTTATTTATTCCTTGTCAATATCAACAAAGATCCGATATTGTAAAGTTAACGATTTCTCTGTTTGATCCCCAAATAAAGAAAAGATTCCAAAACATCAATGGAAGCAAAAACAGCTTAAAGTTGTTATTGCAATCAGGTCCTCAATTATTACTGCATATTTTCTAAATAAGTTTTCAAATCAAAAGCAATCGTTTGAACCGCAAAGTGTCAAAGCTAAAGATGCAGGTAAATAAACAATAACAGTAATAGAGGCCAGTATTTGGCCATCGCAGGCGATAAAATCCCCCGGCTGTGAAAACGCTCCTGTGAATTTAAATATTTGATCACGATACGAGAGCGCCATCTTAGTTTTATCATTTCCTCCATCATTCCACGGCGGGACATAATGTCTCCGAGGTTTAACTATTTATGGATGTTCGAATTTAATGCCGTTCGTATCGGTGGGTGGCGACAGGAGCGGACCAAAGGGGGATTTACACAAATTTGACAAAACAAATTGTTGAAACTCGGCGGCGTTGACGTCACGCTGGGCAATGTCGATAACAGCCGTCTTACCAGCCAATGGCGTTTTCTATGTCATAATGACGTTGCAACCGATGTGAACCGTTTCGGAAAGTGCGGTTTTTCAAAACAATAATTATGAATGAAAATATTAAAATTACAAATGTTCAGGGCAATGATCAGAATCAAAAAATAAAGTTTATACCTTTCACACGATTTGAACGCTACTCAGAGTTTGTAAAAATATCCAATTATTATTATTATTTTTTTAATTTTTTTTTATTAAAGGTTTGTCAACAGTGATTCATATCAAATCTCTCACAAAAACAATTACAATAAGCATGGTTGATATTATCACTAATTAAAGACAAACACAGCATTGGTAACAACATATCTTTACAAATATTAAGACCTCATTTTGGTAAATACAATACTTATACTCGGCAAGTTACTATCCCATTCTTCTTCTTCTTCTCGTGCCCTGTCCGTTTAACGGATGTTGGCTATGCGGACTTTGTTTACTGCGGCCCGGAACAGCTCTACAGTAGACTGGCCAAACCACTGTCTCAAGTTTTTCAGCCACGATGTCCTCCTTCTTCCAGGGCCCCGTCTTCCGGCAATCTTTCCCTGCATTATGAGATGCAAGATACTATCCCATTACATACATATAAACATTACAATAATATCTTTTTAGATCAACACGGAGCTTTAAATCTTGTTAACAGATGTTTTAAAAGTGGCCAATGATGATGTTGTCAATGGAATGGTTTTTATATGTCTCGTTAAAATGACGGCACATTTTCGGCAAGGCTGTGTCATACCCCATCTTGGTTCGATATTTTTTAATATTTAGGGATATAAAATGTACATGTCGTGAACCGATTCTAGGAATATTAAACCTAATTTGATGAAGTAGAAAAGGGCATTTTATTAATTATGGTTATAAAGCAAGAATAAATATAATAGAAAATAAAATTGGCAGGTAGGCATTGAATTCAATTCAGTATTATATATTTATGTATGAACTCATACATTTGCATACGCCATTGTGAAATGACTCAATAAAATATCTTAAGAGAGGACTTGGCATACCAATAAAATAATCTGTCCAAACGGTTATAAAAAAATGGCAGACAAGATGGAACCGATATTTATTACTTATCATGTAAACTGAATAATATTTGTTTACGTCAACCATAACGCCTTCATTTACGCAGCTAATTACAAGCGACTCAATGGTCGCTACCCGCTACCTGTCGTAATATTTTGCTAATGCAGCGCGTAGCGGCGTTTACAAACGCTAATAATAGTATGGAAGGTACAGACGAGCGGCGATCGTGTCGCTTGAAAGTAGCGCCATGGAAGAACGGCGTAAGGGGTTTCGCAGACGAGAGACTTAAGTCGCCATGGCAGTTGGAAAACTATTCCAAAATCATCAAAATCATCAAAATCGAGGTTCTGTATTCTCTATCTCCTTTAAAACTGCACCAATTTTTTAAACTCTTTTACCAACTGCAGTGGTTGACATCTATTTTATATATAAAAATATTTGTAGTAAAGTCGAAATCCAGAGAGGATATCGGGGAATACGTTAGTATGGACAAAACGACTCTCGGTTTCCTCTTAATTAAAGTATTTTTTATTGGAATTGCCTTCTAAATGTTTTTCAAACCATTTAGTCTAGGATATCGATTAAAAATTATCGCTGTATCATATTTTTTTGTGTAACTATAAGTAAAAGTAACATCAACAGATACATTAAATTTCTGTTTTCAAAAGCTTAATTCGATTTCCAGTCCGTCTCATGTTGGTTTGGAGAAATAGGAGGAGTTGAGGGAGGCCCACCACCCTCACCACCAACCCCCCTCAAGCATCCAAGGGGGATCAGGAGGGAGCAGGTGCCTCGGAAATAGTTACACAAGTGAGCAGAAAAGCCTTATTGCCTAATCAGGTAACTAATCTCATCTCCGTATTGATGGAAAGATCGCTGTGATCTAATACTTTTTTAATCTTAACATATAAAAATTAATGTTTCTTTGTTTGTTCCTGCGCTCCTACACCATTCATCCGATTGCAATGAATTTTAAGTGACTTGATATGCACATGCCCGCGATGGTTTCTATATATATATAATAGTGAGCTCTGGCGTTATAATTTTTTTTCCTGTACGATTTATCCGATTGCGATGAATCTTTGATGAGTTTTTTGTGCGCAAGCATGTAATGGTTTCTTTTATGCTGGTGAGCTCTGGCATTATTAAACAAGTTCACAATATGTGTATTTCATATAGTTTAGCAGCAGAGAGCGTAGGAGATATGGGGTGGGAAATCTGGAGGGGGAAGGGTAACAAAGGTACGGGGTTCACGGCGGGGGAAGACAGAGATGGTGGAAGAGGAACACGCGGGAGGGAAACACGGGGAGGACGAGGGGTTTGCGGGACTGGAGGACGAGGGATGGTGTAAGACAGGGAAGGCGGAAAGAGGAACGCGGGAGGAAAAGGGGATGCGGGAGAGGAACGGGTGCGGGAACGGGGACGCATGAGAAAGGATACGCAGGGATAAACATTTTGTTTATTTATGTGGCGTTCAACGCGTGCCGGGTACTCGCTAGTTCAAATAATAAATGCAAGTAGTTCTTGTGTGTTCAAATTTTAAAATGACCTCAGGTCATTTTAAAATTTGTAAATGACCTCAGGTCATTTTAAAATGTGTAAGTAGATACAACTTCTTAATTATTTTAATATTAAAATTTTTATTCCAACAGGACTAGGAGGATAGTGCAATACAGTCTGCCATATTACATGAGATATGTTGAGGTATTGTAATAGGATACCTTGGCGTGTTCTATAATATTATAATAATAATAAACGTTTGATAAATAAGTTGTTTATTTACGATCGTATCTTGTAGCGTAAAATTACTACGGCGGAATTTGTAGGTACGACACAATGAATGCGAAATGATTGACCGCCCCACTTGGCTTGCTAGAGCCTTTATATAGCCGTTCTTGCCACCTCCGCGAACGGTCGGTACGCACGAGAACTTTCGCGACAATATGGACACGGCCCTGAGTGTGCTGTAGAAACCTCCAGACCTTTCCATTAATTGGTTAATAATGCCGGCAAGTACTCGGTGCAACGGCTGGTACAGAATGGTGCGGGATATGTATTTAGGCGGTGTCCGGCTGTGGAGATATACACAAGTTGGTGCTGTCATGCGAAGATAGTTCGCCACAGATATATTGCACATCCCATAGAAAAGTCAAATATTTCAATTTTAAGAGTGAGGTGGTTGGTTAATGCGAATTTGTTTGTAAATATTTTATTATCTTGATTAATAATTAAAGAAATAAAAATTAAATCTATTAAATTAAATTTGATCGGAATAGATCTGAAATAAAACAAATACGAAGAACTACTCATAGAATTATCGTGCCACTGAAATCGTTTCAATTTTATGCGCATTGCTAATATCTTAATACCTATTTCCTGTCAGACATAAAAAATAATGACCTAATAATATAGATAAAGCAATACACGTATGAATTATCTAGGGAGATCTGATATAAACGATTAATTTATTTGCATTTTTATCAACATCAATCAAGAATTTAAACCAGTTAACCAGCTTTTCGTTGACGTTTTCCGGAGATTTTCGTAACTATTTGTATTATTTTATGATGCACAAGAGTTCCAACTGCCCGGAAACAGTGCGATAATGGTATGCCCAATTTGGGAAATATTTTTAGGCTGATGGATGAGATGTAGGGAATAGAAGATAGGAAAGAGAAATGTTCGGAAGTACCTAGGTATTAAGATCTGTTTTTCAACAAAGCTATTGTCAGTTCCGATGTCAAAAAATGCTTGCGGACCCCATGCGTGAATCAACCATTTTGTGATCATTAACACTCGTACAATTTTAATAACGTAAGTTTTAGGATCTTACACTTCAGCGATCCGTCACGCGGCACAAATATCCTTAAAACAAAAAGGATTCCACCATTTTTCAAATAAAAAAAAACTAAAAAGTTGACTATTCGAAATTCCGCCGAGTTCCCCAGTCGGCGGTATTTCAAGTGTGCCGTTTTTCACCGGAAACCGGTTAATAAAACGTTAATCAATGCGATTCATTAATAGTTTTTCTGGTCAGGAAAACAGCAATAAAAATAAATAACGAAAGGTTTTTAGGTTAGGATAATAATTATTACTGAAGGGAATAATTATTTTTGTGACAGCCATTACACGATCTCAGTATACTGACGTCAGTAATGTTGTCTATACCTCAGTATTTGTCGTTACACAAGTCAGTATACGCTTCAGTATTAAAGTACTGATGCGAATACTGACACGTGTAACAATACGATAAGGACTGGTATTTAAGTATAGTTAGTTAATTTTAAATGGCTTTCGGCGTTTAGTTTTGGTATAGCCATCAATTACCGGATACCAATAACTATTAAACTTACCCCCGTCGCCTTTATTTTTTAATGGGATTTGTGTGAATTCCCCTAAGATTATTATTAATTCAATTCGATCAAGCGGTTTTCAATGGTCAATTCTGTATTGTGCTTTTAGAAACAGAATATTTTTTCCTTGCACCTCTAATGGAAATTTCGTACTTGGGACATGGCCTTATTATAAAATATTTTATAAATATCTTAACCTTCACAAATTCTACAATTATAATATTCCGTGGGCATGCGCTAGCAAAACACAATAGTCAATCATGTGACCTAAACTATGAGTATTCTTCATAAATTCCAATAATCCACCTGGCTTTTGATTCCCTCTCTCCAAAAACACTTATTTTAATGCTGATGATTCATTATTTGACTGGAGCAGGTATAAAACGCTGTTCCATAAATATGATTTCTATTCTTCGAGGAATCTATTCTTCTCCTCTCGTAATTCCCATGTAATAAAAGAGGTAAACTCTAAATCCAACAATTGAACACGACGATTTGAAAAGGGTGCAAGTACCGAAGTCAGAAATAGGTACCTTAAATTTAAAAAAAGCTTGACAGATAATGTTAGATGATCCATCGATTATCCTAATGTTGACTACGGTTTGCTTAAACACGGACGCAAGCTTAAAATTAAATATTTTAATTAATGAAGATAATATTAGCGAAAGTCAATCGAAAATCCGAAACAGAAAAATCAGAAAAAGATACGGATACATCTGGGACTCGAACTCAGGACCTCTGGCAATCCGGCCAACGCGCTATCCACTGCGTCAACGTATCCCTATTCGATTCGATCATTTTTAACTGTATCATACTTCGACTGAGAACCACCAACATTATTGAAAATGAAAATTATGTTGGTGGTTGGATACGTTGGCGCAGTGGATAGCGCGTTGGCCCGGATTGCCACAGGTCCTGAGTTCGAGTCCCAGATGTATTAGTATCTTTTTCTCATTTTTCTGTTTCGGATTTTCGATTGACTTTCGCTAATATTATCTTCATTAATTAAAATATTATAATTTGAGGTTTAACTCATTAAGTTAAAAATAAAAATATAAATATTAAAATTAAATTGTTTTCATTTATGAATCTTTGCGTTATTAGATTTAAAAGAGATCATTCCATGACAGTTGATGCCCCGATATTGGCCCCCAGCATACTTACGAGTATATACAATATGCAGGAAGGGTTTTAAAACCTTTTTTAAACAAATTTCTGAATCTACAACACGTCGAGAGTATTGTGCCAAAACTTAAGAATATGGGAGTAAAACTAACGAAGATACGTATAAAATACTTTAAATCGATTATCTCGCAAATACATTTTTGAATATAAAATAACTCAAAATCTACTTGAACCATCCTTTTGAAATTTTGTACCCTATTTCTACACATAATGAACAGGTAGTCAGATAGAGTTTTTTTAACATTTTTTATCTTTATTTTCCATTTTATCAAAAATCGCGATTTGCACTTCAAAATGCTGCAAAAATAAAAAACTAAAAAAAAAACTCCATCTGAATACCTAGGAAAACATATCACCTTTTAAATGCATTTCAACTTTTTTGTTTCGGATCATCCGGTAACGAGTTATGATGTTCACCACATAAAAACTTTTTTTCGAGGCGGCTCAGGAGATTCGCTCTCATGGACTTATTTTTGATGTTTTTGTTTGAATTTTTTTTCAAATATTTGTCAGATGCTATACTGTAACGAGTATATGATATAAATAAACCAACATTATTCATACCTCCAAAAAAAAAACGTGAAAATATGCCTTTTTTGAGTTAAAAGAGTTGTAAGTCTTGACAAATTCGTAGAAATATTTCAAACATTTCGGGAGTGTATATGGCAAACTTTTAAATACAAATTCAAAGCGTGGTTTTCTCAATTTAGAACACTGTTTCAATTATATACCTCAAATACAAAATTGAATGACTTTCAGGATTCCGTTTCAGGTCAGGAGAGAGTCTCCCAAAAAGACTCCACGGGTAAAAAGTTAATTTTGTAAAATACGTCCTGTAAAAATGTTTTGAAGTCATTTCAATCAACTTACAAATGTATTTTTTAATCGTAAATCTGAAAATAGGGGTGCAAAGAAAATAAAAAACCAGTCTTAGAACTGGCGAAAAACGCAGTCATATAAGGGTAAAAAATAATGCCTAGGTTGCCGGTAATCACAGCATAAATGATAGACACTAGAAATAACTCCCATGTAGATTTGAGCGGAAATAATTGATTTTGGTTCTAGCCCATTTAGCACTGTTTCTCTTATACTTGCCTGATTTCATATATCGTCATCCCATCTGATCGAAGTTAGCATTTCACACGCAGTTCTCTATTTGAAATTTATGCAAAGAATGGTCAGACTTTTGGATCGCGAAACATGTCTACACCGCATTTCTTTGGTCCTCTTCATAGAGCTTTAATATTGGAGGCGTTATTGCCTACTAATTAATATCTTATCGAAACGCATAATCGTTGGACAATTGGAGGTAAAAAAGCGGAACTTTTTTTTTAAAGCTTCATTTCTCATCTAAATATAATACATCAATGTAGTATCGGGAAAAGGGGTACCTATCCGCCCAATGCTAACTATTTATCAAATATTTTTAAAATTAGAACGTCTGACCTGTCTGAACGTGCTGTTTTTTTGTTTGTGTTCTTTTGTTTTTTTTTCGCAGTCAAGTGCATGGTCAAGTGATGGTCAAGTGGTCAAGTGTTCACGAGTGTAAAGAGCTGAAAAGACGTATTTGTAAACTTTGGATTTGAAATTTAATAAACGTTAACTAAGAAAAATCAACTATTCTTTATTCTCGATTAAAGGATATTTATTTATTTATTTATTCATTTATTTAATTATTTATTTATTTATTAATTAATTAATTTTATTTATTTTTTTACTTTTTAAAATTTTTTTATTTGTTTAATTTATTTATTTTGTTAAAACAAAAATACATTTTATTGACATTTTGACTGTCCTAATAGGTAAATCTCCCGTTCTAGGACAGTCAATATTGCATTTATAATACTTCTTTATTCTGTGCCAGTAATGAACATAAAACGATTTTGCATATAAAAGATGCAATTTTGTTGAAGTATTAAAAGCCTCAACCGAAAACTATTATTTTGAAATGAGTTAGACGGTGTCGGTAGATGTTGTGGAATTTAAACTCGATACCAAAATCACCCAACTGGCTATCGACCGCGTCTTTACATTTACATAGAGCAATGCATTTGGTACAGGGCATTATTTACTGTAAGGATTTTCCTACAAAGCATTGCCATGGGCTTGAAGTCAGTCGCCCCAAGGTAAGGACAATATTTCACCTTGCAAATATTGTCAAAGGAACACTAGGATATAAATAAGATAATCAGAACGTAAGCTTGTTTGCCTTTTCGTGTTATATAAACTTATTATTCGTGATATATGAAAAGTTACCAACATGTTTGTTAAAAAAAAGATAAATTTAAAATTAATGAAAACAATCGGTTCTCAAGAGGGATTGCTAGGAAGCTACAATTAGAAAGAAGTAATTTCTCGTATGTTGAAATTGAGCTAACTCTAAACCTTTCTCCTTTAGAAGACTATTGCAAAAAAAATGATTTCATGTATTTCTTCAAAATTATAAATTGAATTAATGGCTCACCTGCAATTATTACAATTTATCCCTATCAATATTCCTTCCTTTAGACTCAGAAATATTGAACTGCTCTTCCTTAATCAACACTCGACTAATTATGGATATTAATAACCTCTGTTCAGCATGTAGACTGGGCAACTCAAGTCGAGACCTTGATTTTTTTTATACAAGTTAAAATGATTTTTGTCAGTTACAAGTGAAGAAATATTATAAATATTTTGACTTCTAGCTAAAGTGTTGACTTGACTTCTATTCTCTTACGTTAATATTTGCTTTTGATTTTGTTTTTTATATAATATCCTCCACTATATTATTTTCTACTTCTGACTTTTATATCCGGGTTAAATCTTCCCCACAGGAAAACCTTAACCCTCGCAAACACTTTTCTACAAATGATCATCTGTCAATCCATGCTATGTAATTGTACTATTTAAGTATAATAAATACAAAACAATACAAGAACGACATATCAACCCACCAGAGATCAAATGGGAAAATAATTCACTGACTCCAGATATTTTCATATCAGAGAGTTCGGCTCGGTAGAACTCGTAACTGGACCGATAAATCCTACGGATCCCTGAATATGAATATTAAAAAAATCTTTCGTAATTCTACATGTATTTAAAATGACTGATTTTTGCATTTTTATGTATAAATTCTTTGACAAATCTAATACGTCTAATTTTTTTTTTTTAAATTAACATTTTTGTTTAGTTTTGTGTAATTATTTTGTAAATTGGACGTAAATCAGTTAATAAATAAATAAAAACAAATCACTTTGTATACACCAGTTAAAAAAAAAAGTTGTATATTAAATGATTTATTTTCATTTAATTGAATGAAGCCATAAAGTGAATTTACCATTATTTAAAAAGAAAGGAATTTAATTCATCGGTCAGTGGCTGAGTTGGCATCGCGTTTGGGTTTCACCCGGGCGTCGGGTGTTCAATTCCTCGGCTGGTTAAGTCCTCCATCAAAACACAAGTAAAGTTTAATATAGTAATTTTTTAATATATTGGAGATTTTTTAAACAGTGTCAGGTTTATTCGTAACCCGGGAATGTTTGTCTTTCTTTATAAAAAAATAAATAAATTAATAAACAAATATTAAAGTCAGTAGTTGTCCAATCAAAAACGAAGGAGGTATTTTTGGATGAGCGTAGCGCAGTGCTGTTTTAACACGACCTGTGGTAATTCATCCGTGAATTTGTTAGCGTGTTCCATTTCCGTCTGCGAAAATCTGCTGCATCCACTTTATTATTCAAGTAAGCCTTACTTTGACTAGATAGCTAACTTTGACTATGGTTCAGTATAGATTATTTTTTCAAATGTGAATTTTTTTTTTTTTTTTTCATTGATGACAATATTAGCGATACTCGCAAAAAATTGAAACAGATAATTCACAAAAAGATTCGATCGTCTCTAGGCATTGAACCCAGGACATTAGCATTGCCAGGGCTTCGCTCTGACTACTGAGTTAATTCGACCCTATCTCCTTCGGTCATATTTATCTGTATCATGCTCCGATTAAGAACTACCAAAATTATCTTCATTTTCTTAACCCAAATTTTTATTGACTGCTATCTTTATGTATGAAGATTTTTACTGAACTAAATACAATCTAGATAAGAGTCTTGGATCAATATATACATTTCATTTTAATGTAGTAAGGCAGAGTAGGAGATAGCCACAAAATTAACCTTTCGAATGAACACTGTTCATAAACCTGAAAAATTATGAAACTTGTCAAAAATTTAAACATACGAAATGCATATTCAAATATGTATATATTAATTAATTTTTAAAAAATGGTCCCTACTTCATTGCTTCTCTGAATTGTTCCCAAAATCTGTTCCAGTTTTGAAAATGACACTTAAATTCACAGCAAATCCTAGTTCTAGATTTTATTGAATCGGAGTTACAGACAAAATCACAACAACTAATGTCAAAATAAACATGACCGTTTTCCAAAATGTATTATTAGAAATGAATAAATCGTTAGTTAAAAAAAATCTACTGCACAGGTAGTAACTTCACGGTTACTGCAAAGATAAAAATTGGGCAAAATCGAAAAGCGATTCCCGCTACAAATATGAAGAGTTATGTCCTTCCACGTCACACGGCTGGATATAAATAAAATACAAAAAGTGATGCATGCTGCACTGAAATCAAAAAGGTAAAAATATCACAAACTGATGATAATCTCCTTTCTAAATTTGATCTTTTGATTCTCTCTGAAACAAAGTTTAAAAAATAATAAATCTTATTAAAAAAATGTGAATAAAAATTGACACATTTTCTTGAAAGTAGTGTCAAAATATATCGATAGTCCATTAGATTAGTCAGACCATTGACCAAAAAATTGAAATTTGATTTAATTATGCAGTTATATGTAAAAGTGTACTCTCTACCTATTATAATACTCAGATTATTACTCTTAGGTAAAGTTCGGTTTAAGGTCTCCACTCCGAAAAAATAAATTTAATTATTTTTATACTAAATTTAGGCTGGGGAATCCGAATCTGAAAGAATTAGGTTGGGGTCGGCAATATTAACTGAGTTACAGGACTTTAAAGTTTCGTACACACAAAGAAATCTGCAATACATTTTTGACACGATTTGTAAAGAAAAAAATCAAAGAAATTTAATTTTCATATTGACCGGAAATCGCTGCTGCCAACCATGCAGTATTTGGAGATGTCTGGCTAATCAACGGGACGACCATATATATATTTTTCAATTGTTACGTTTGATGTCTGAAGTAATGTTTCACTGTAAGCTGGTGTATATAGTATTGAGATTTTGAGAAACGTGATATGGCTAAAATTAATTATGGCGTTAGACACTTGCACCCTTTTCGGTTATCCCCGTATTAATGCAGCTTATACCCTAGCTAACTGAAGCTGCTATACATATAAGATTATTGTCGGAGAGAGGAATAATAGAAGGATTATTTTATCTGACTTCAAATCAGGTCAAGGTATTATGTTTTCACTAAGCCTGATGGTAGGATGATCCGTATTACGAGCGTAAACATTTACGTGAGTACATGTGATTTTATTTGAATAATTTGTGTTATATGTTAGTCCAGGGGTAAGACTCTGGACTCCCGATCGGAAGGTCATTAATAAACAACCCTCAAGATAAGACTTAACAACTTATTACTTCGTTTTTAAAGCATAAAAGACAAATCGTTAAAAAGCTATTAGAACACATCAAAAAAGATTTCTGGGCTATTGATTGTATAACTAAACCGGAGATATTGAGATGTTATCCATTATTCCACCGAGTCCCCCTCCACACAGTAAAGTGCAGCTTGCAATAAATACCGGAGAGTCGTAAATCAATCCTACGTGAAATGCCCCTCCGAACGAAGGGATGAATCGATATTGCAATTTTTAATGGTTCCAGCACATCTCTAGGCGGGAGAAAAATCGACCACGAGTGGCAAATTGTTGCCGACTCACTTGCCGGGCCGGCTCTTGATGGATGACGGCGCGAAAACAGATTTAGTTTTGTTCGAATTGGAGACCATGAATAAAGCCATATGTAGACACGTGTTCATGCTCAATGATGCAGGAGTTCGATCATTGAGGTAGGTAGATACCTATATCGATTATGAAGAAAGTAAGATTTTACGACCACTATGCTAGGCACATGTCTTTGATCATTGAAAATGATTCCTGTATGCTTAGATTTTTAACTTTGTGGATGCTTGGACTATTGAACTTATTAGATGCTTGAATTATTGAACAAGGTAGATGCTTGTACTATTGAATTTGTTAGATGCATGGATTATCTTATTAGATGTTTGAACTATGACTATTGAACATGTTAGATGCTAGAATTATTGAACTTGGTAGATGCTTGTACTACTGAATTAGTTAGATGCTTGGATTATCTTATTAGATGTTTGAACTATGACTATTGAACATGTTAGATGCTAGGATTATTGAACTTGGTAGATGCTTGTACTATTGAATTTGTTAGATGCTTGGATTATCTTATTAGATGTTTGAACTATGACTATAGAACATGTTGGATGCTAGGATTATTGAACTTGGTAGATGCTTGTACTACTGAATTTGTTAGATGCTTGGATTATCTTATTAGATGTTTGAACTATGACTATTGAACATGTTAGATGCTAGGATTATTGAACTTGGTAGATGCTTGTAATATTGAACTTGTTAGATGCTTGGATTATCTTATTAGGTGTTTGAACTATTACTATTGAACATGTTAGATGCTAGGATTATTGAACTTGGTAGATGCTTGTACTACTGAATTTGTTAGATGCTTGGATTATCTTATTAGATGTTTGAACTATGACTATTGAACATGTTAGATGCTAGGATTATTGAACTTGGTAGATGCTTGTAATATTGAACTTGTTAGATGCTTGGATTATCTTATTAGGTGTTTGAACTATGACTATTGAACATGTTAGATGCTAGGATTATTGAACTTGGTAGATGCTTGTACTACTGAATTTGTTAGATGCTTGGATTATCTTATTAGATGTTTGAACTATGACTATTGAACATGTTAGATGCTAGGATTATTGAACTTGGTAGATGCTTGTACTACTGAATTTGTTAGATGCTTGGATTATCTTATTAGATGTTTGAACTATGACTATTGAACATGTTAGATGCTAGGATAATTGAACTTGGTAGATGCTTGTACTACTGAATTTGTTAGATGCTTGGATTATCTTATTAGATGTTTGAACTATGACTATTGAACATGTTAGATGCTAGGATTATTGAACTTGGTAGATGCTTGTACTACTGAATTTGTTAGATGCTTGGATTATCTTATTAGATGTTTGAACTATGACTATTGAACATGTTAGATGCTAGGATTATTGAACTTGGTAGATGCTTGTAATATTGAACTTGTTAGATGCTTGGTTTATCTTATTAGGTGTTTGAACTATTACTATTGAACATGTTAGATGCTAGGATTATTGAATTGGTAGATGCTTGTAATATTGAACTTGTTAGATGCTTGGATTATCTTATTAGGTGTTTGAACTATGACTATTGAACATGTTAGATGCTAGGATTATTGAATTTGGTAGATGCTTGTAATATTGAACTTGTTAGATGCTTGGATTATCTTATTAGGTGTTTGAACTATTACTATTGAACATGTTAGATGCTAGGATTATTGAACTTGGTAGATGCTTGTAATATTGAACTTGTTAGATGCTTGGATTATCTTATTAGGTGTTTGAACTATTACTATTGAACATGTTAGATGCTAGGATTATTGAACTTGGTAGATGCTTGTAATATTAAACTTGTTAGATGCTTGGACTGAGACCAACATCAGAAGACGTTTTTTTCGACTGCTTGACTTCTCTCAGTTTTTCTTTGTTTTTTGCAGCTTTCCGTTTCGTGCTGATGTTAACAAGTTTTGGACGAAATGTGAGATGAAGGAAGAATGGCTGTCTTGCCTTCTGCTCTATTTTTTAGATTAAGCTCTTAATGAATGACATTAAATTAATCCCATCATGCCCCCAAATTTGGTTTTTATTCGTTTTTGATGTTATATTACGAGTCTACATCGAGCGTGACATGTTGTCCAAAAACTTGAATACCAGTTTTAATCCTTTGACGTCGTTATCAATTCAACATGTGGTGTTTGGTTGGCCAAAATAATCCTCCTCCCTCCGGTTAAGATTCAGTAGTAAGCGTATAAAATGAAGAAGAAGATGGTTTGAAATGGAGATATTATCTAAATACGAATGTTGGATAGATATTAGGTGGAGTATAAAAAAACGATTATAATTAATAGACGTAAGTGAATGTAATATTTAATAAAGCATGACTGAACCAGATGATGGTTCTACGACAATTGATCCCCCGACAGTTGGCCCTCCGACAGTTGATTCTCCAGACAGATGATCCCCCGGATAGGTGATCCACTGGTCAGGTGATTACAGGACAATTGTTTCCTCTGCCTGTACGCCAAATAGGATGTACGGCCGTATAACCAAGCAGATTTATTTTTATCTGCGTTGTGGTGATGATGTTTTTTTTATAATTTTCGGAGCATATTTTGCGTTTTTTTTTCTGCTAAGGGAAATTCTTAAACATAATTACCTATTTGGCAAATGTATAGAGGTATTCTTTAAAGATTTATTATTAAAAAATTTTAAGAGCATAACATTAAAAAAATATAGGTACAACACTAGAAGTGCCTTCCGTACAAATTTGAATGGAAACAAATGTTCCACTGACTTAGTACATTTTGGTTCTAGACCATTTAGCTATATTATTTCGATCTGTCTCTCTTAAAATTGTATGCCGCCATCGCATTTAAATTTCGTAATCATGGTATTTATATTATATTTAATTTTTATATAGAAAAATAGGAAGAAATTAGGCATATAATTGTATCACGAAACACGCCCAAAAGACACTTCTAGTGTTATATTGGGTTTGTTTTTTTTTCACATTTAGGCGACCCGCTCACTGAGGCAACTGAAAACTGTCAACTGGCAACTGTCTTTGTATGACAATGTGATGGCCCGCACCCTACACAATCACTCAAAAATCCGTCAATGGTAACGCAAGCAGTGATATTCAATAAAAAATAAAAAAAGTAAAATTCTAACACATGTATTTAAAAAAGTGTTGCATGCTGCTACCGACACGTTAAAGTCTGACATTTTAGATTTATTTTACTTTGGGTATGATGCCATTATTTTTAATGTCAAGACAGTTTGGTTTTCATCCAGGTTTAATTTGGTACTGCAGGGTCCAAAATCACAAGTCAATATCAATGGCGTATTGGAAGCTGTAACGTTGAGGAGGTATTTATGCCCATAAATTTATATTTTAAGCGCTCTATGAACTGTTTACGTAAAACTTGATAAAAACTCTGAAATTGGGATATGATATTGACGTACCTATACCCACATATTACCAAATATACACTACGATACTATCTAAACACTTTTCCACCTTGAAAACTCAGTGCTTAATAATTTATTACTTAAATTCCTCTCCATTACTTTTTTTTTACATGTAGGCGATCCGCTCACTGAGGCAACTGAAAACTGTCAACTGGCAACTGTCTTTGTATGACAATGTGATAGCCCGCACCCTACACAATCACTCAAAAATCCGTTGTTTATGGTAACGCAAGCAGTGACTCGCGACTCGCACTGCTAATTGCCGTGTCCGGCCGTTGCTAGTTGCCAGCTGCCAGCTAATTGTTCTTCGTCTATGGTTAAACAAGCTTTTTGACCAATCAAGACATAGAATCCAGGCGGTTTTAGTTTGGTTTCAGTTGCCTCGTCAGCGGAGCGCCTTACAGGCTAATAACTTTGGTTACCATGCAAACATCTTAAATTATTGTTAATTTCGTGAGAAAAAACCCACAAATCAGAATATCACTATGTGCATTACCAGAGAATAAATACTGTTAATCAGTTGATAACAGCTTGTATCAGAATTACTGACTGCAAAACATCAAAGATAAGTTATCTTAATAATATGTCCTTGAATAACTTATATATCATAACAGTAATATCTAATATATAATTCTGTGGGTTCTACCGTACCAAACGATATTAAATCAGTTTCAAAATGATTCTGAATATTATATTTTGTATCTGTGTTGCCGTTTGTGCCTCGGGTATGTTGACATTATAATTATTCTGTTTCATATTAATTATTTACACTTGGTATACTTGAAAACGTGAAGTAAGTATAAAGAAAAATAAAATATTTTTTTTGGAAACCATGTTAACATTTTTTAAAGTAAAAAGCAGTTATTTTTATTTAATTTCTACTACTTAAATTTTACTACATTTAAATTTTTTTTTCATAAATTTGTAGCACTGTGATTATTTGCTCGGATAGATTTGTAAGTCCTTAAATATCCATCCATTAAATTATTAACCTTACATTTAAAAAAAATTAAATAAGGAATTATACATACATTTGGTTTAGTTGCTACTTTGGTGACTTGAAACGTCCGCCACTCCTGGATTCATTGACCCCCATATTCCTTCTCACACCTCATACTTTTTTCTTCCCACAACTTCCTCACCATCCTTTCCTTTAATAGACCCACCAAACAGCATTTAATTTTTTTTTAAAAAGTAAAACTTCTCTACGCACGCTCGACTTGGGGGGGTAAACTGTCGAATGCGTTACGAAAAGTGTAATCGAAAGTTACGAAGTGCGAGGCGAACGGGCTATATCACACTGTGGGAGTAAGAGAGAGCAGTGCGCGCGCAGATTTTCTTTCTCTCTTCCTCTCATAGCCAGTGCTTGAAATATTTCAGTCAGTATTTTCAAATACCGGTGACGCGCCAAACGCGGGGGAGAGCGGACGTCGAGGCGCACGGCTTAATCGGGCGAGGCGAATGATAATAAATTTAAATAAATATTTATAGAAAATTAAAATATGTATATACATGTATATATTTTATACATATAAACATATATATATATACATATAGATGGAGTTAAAGAAGTTTTTTTTAGAGAAACCTCACAAGAGTCCCAACTGCTCCCCTCTGGAGCCAGTGAGACTATGGCATCCTCAATTGGAGTATGTTGTGAGGCTGAAGGTAAGTTGGGAAGGGAAGGAGATGGGGAAGAGGAAGATGGGGAAATACCTGGCTATTCAGATCTAGTCACCAAACACGGCTAAAGCCATTATTAAGCAACATTTCAATTCTGAATGGTGCTCTTTCACCAGGGCGATACTGAGACTCTGGAACGTGCCGCAAATATAACATATATTATTTTTATTAATTAATTGTGAAATAACACAAATGAATCAAATAAATTTTATTTGCGCACGCCGGGTTCGAACCCGCGACCTTCCGAATGGTAGTCAAGTATCTTACCACTCGACCTAAAAGTCTAAAGCACACTCGTATTTTTTATATGAATACCGTATAAGAGTCCCCATATTGCATCCCCAATTGGGGTATGTTTAGAGGCTGAAGGTAGTGGGTGAGGAAGGAGATGGGGAAGAGGAAGGTGGGGAAGTACTTGGCTATTCAGATTTGGTCAGAGAGTATCTTCCTCTCTGGAACGCAACGCAAATATGCCATATATCATTTTTAATTAGTTGTGAAATAACACAAATTAATGAAATAAAATTTATTTGAGCTCGCCGGATTCGAACCCGCGACCTTCGACCTAGGCCCTGATTATAATTATTGTAAATAGGGCCTCCTGTGTGGAGGTGAGGTAAAAAAAATAAAAATCCGGTTTTACAGTCACTTGGCGTCTAGACAATTGCATTATGAAATTTAAGGTAAATTAAGCATTTATCAATAATTTTGTAGGCGCAGAAAACGTTCAGCAAAGAATACTGGGAGGAGATGGTGTGGCAATAGACCAAGCTCCATGGCATGCCATCATTCTGTACTCCAATGTTGGAGGGGACGATGTCAACAACTATTACTACGAGACTTCTGGAGCACTTATTAGAGATGACCTCATAGCAGCTCCCGCCAGGCTTCTCAGGTAGATGTTATATAATTCACATTCAGTTTTATATTTCGTAAGGTCTAAACAATCCAACAGTGACCAGGTGCTAACCCTGTATAAATCTCAAGAACGTTCAACAATTGAATTCGGGAGCAATATATGGCATGGGCTGCAACCCCAAAACACGAAAAACCTAAAACCTAAACCTGTGCAAAGTAGCTTCGTTTGATTGAAAATCCATTGTTAACAGACTCTAATGCACATATGCAATATGCCGAATCTGTTCTACAGGTGTTTCAACGGAGCCTGCACTAAGGAGCTAGTAGCATTGATAACCTCGAAACTCGATGGACACGGACAATTGTTGTTGGCTTCATAAGAACGGATCGTTCCTTCGAATCGCTCTGTTGTAAAGCGACTCGTATGTGGAATGAGCTACCGGTAACTGTTTTTATGAACCGGGCCTCTTAATTACAGTCCCTACCTGAACCCGTCTCACAACGCTGACCAACCGGGTGGCGACAAAGTTCCCTTTTGACAAACTAAAGAGTTTGAAATCGATTTTTAGTCACTGGAACAATATTAATGTTTTTTAAACACATATCGTATTCTAGATTTTAAATTGCTATTGACCCATGAGAAAAAATAGCATTTCCTTGTACCGTATGTATTTCTTAAATTAACGATAAAAGAAACATTGTCAAAATTGTGACAAAAACTGACGATACGACAAAATGAAACTGTTGGTAAATTAAAAAATTAAAATTTGAAATTTTTTTGATGATTTGATTAAATTATGGCGTTTTTTCAATTTCATCATATCAGTTCATTCGAATTCCACTTTCATTATCATGAAACACTGACAACATTCATAGCATTTTGCCGTAATAATTTTGGTTTAATCTAGTGAGCGGCACACATTCAGGAAAGTAAGGGCCGGAAGCAGCGATGCGTTAGAAGGGGGAGATATTGCAGAAATCAAGGAGATCATCTATCACGAACAGTTTGAAGACAGAGACTATAACATCGCAGTGGTGTTGCTCCAAGCGCCATACAAGATCACCTATCTTATTGCACCAATTGCTCTCGTCAGCAAGGAGGCGAACCATCCAGAAGGAACCTGGGCTACCGTAACTGGCTATGGAACTCAAGCAGTAAGACAATTACTTTATTTTTATTTATTTATTTATTATTTATATATTTATTCTAGCTGATACCCGGCATTCGTTGCAATGCCACTTAAATAAAGAAATTGTTTCTCTCTGTCCTTTCCCATTCGTCCCCGTTCTCCCTCCCTTCCCCTGTTGTACCCCTTCTCGCGAACCACCCCTCCTTCAATCACCTCCGTCCCTCTCTGATTCCCCTCCCCTTCCCCCTCCCGCCCTTTTCTCCCTAACCTCCCTCCTCATGAATTCCTCTTCCACCTTCTTCGCCTTACCCCTCCCTAGTCCCCCTCCCACCAACCACCACTCCTTAATTCCCCCCCCGCCCCTCCCAAATTCCCCTCCCCCTCCCACCTTTTTTCCTGCTGCTAAACTCCATAAAATACACTCAACAACTCGCGTTTGCCCTATTGCATTTTTTTTGCAAATTTCATAACATTAGAACTCATCAATATAGAAATATTGCTATATAGAAACCTTCATGGGCATGTCCACAACAACTCTTCTAGCAAAATTTTAAACAAAATTTTTATCGCAATTGGATGAATAGTATAGGAAATATATCTAAATAAATCAAACGCGCGAACTGTCAAATGTACGAAGTTAAAATATTCGTAAATTGTTTTGAAATTATCCAACTACTGCGCAATTTTCTTAGCTTTTTTTCCATAAGAACCTTCTACAAAGTATTAGAAAACTTTAAAAAAAGATTAATGAAATAGGTCAAGTCGTTCTGAAGTTATGGCGTGACCAAGGGACACAAGGATTCATTTTTATATGTATAGATTGATTACAAGGGTATTGGATATTGTCTTCCACGCTAGGAGTTTACCTGCGTTGTAGAGGACATTTTTAAATTGTAAATTATAATTTGTACATAGTAAAACAAACAGTGGGCTAAGTTACAGTATATAAAAAGAGAAACAATAAAATATAAAAGTTAAGATATACAATCGATTTCTACATAGTTTCAACAAAATAGATGTGTCTTGTTAGTTATGAGTTATGAGTGTGGTAAAAAAAATTATAAATTTTTAATTATGAGGATTGTATTCAGTTCCATTGTTTTTTTTTTATTCTGTAAAATTAGATGTTTTATATTGTGTTGGAAGTGAATTGTATAGTTTTATAGCCTGGTATCTGTAGTTTTTTGTCCAAAGGATGTGTTTGTTTTTGGTATTTGTAGTTGGTGTGCATGTCTTGTTCTAGTATTGCGAGAATTTTGTGTTAAATGTTTTTAATTTCTTCTGAAGAAAAATTTGTGATTTGTGTTTTGAATATAATTTTTGAATTTTCAGCACTGGGAATTTTTTAATATGATTGATATGGGTGTTAGTATTGGTAATTTAAATTTTACTTTTATTGAAGTTTTCTGAGCTTTAAACAGTGTGTTGATGTATTTTATACTGGCGCAACCCCTGGCAATAATGCCGTATTCCATTATAGATTGTGCTAATGCGAGGTATATATTTTTTATATGATATATGTTTAGAATATTTCTCACGTTTTTGATAAGGTAAATCAACTTGTTTAGTTTTCCAATTACCCAATATGTCTATCCCATTTTATATAACGATCGAAGTATATACAAAGATATTTAATATTTTCCGTTTGTGTAATTGGGGGACAATCGCATGGGGTGTGCGCTGGTTGACAGAAATGTATTTTAAGGTATATCTTATAACATACAGGCGGGTATGGATACCGCCACCCCAGGAACGATTTATTGGACGACAAAAACCTCTGCCACAGGTCACCCAAAATGGTTCGCTACGTTTGGTGACTTTGTTTGGTGATCTCTCCAGCCGGACCCTCTCGACCCATCGCCTTGCACCGCAGTGAGAGGGATAGCTTCACTCGTACATCACTCCTGGACATATTTATCCCCAGATTCCTATCCACCCCTCAAACCTTTTTCCTTCCAAGGACTTCCTCTCCTTCCTTTCCCTTAAAAAACCTTCCACACAGCATCTTCATAGATGACATAGGCCCTGAGGGAATTTTTCCATCAGGGCCCTCTGTGTGGAGCTAATGTAAAAAAAAATATATTGGGGCGTTGGCCTGGTTAAACTAAAATATTACCTTAACTTGCAAGACGTGGCTGTATGATGCATGTGATATTTTGACGGCGTGCCCCATACAAGGCTGTCGCAAATATGATCCAAGAGCTTTCACAATCCAATTTGTTTTCTATGCAGATTTTGATGGAACAATTTTGTCAAAATATTCTGCGTCTCGCCATTTTAGCGACCACTTCAAGGTGTTTTAATTGTTCTTTAATCCCAGCGATAGGGATTACTTGATATGTGTTAGGAAATCTCCAATAAAGCTCGAATTTATTTACGATATCTTGTGGATTGAAGAAACTCTTTAACTGGACCAAGCGTCCGTTATAATATATGCTCCGTGCAATTCTGAAGCAGTAGACCTCAACTGTTGATCGTTTATAATAATAATAATATTTGGATGACTTGTATAGCGCCGTTTTTGTGAAAAATCACCTCAAGGGCGCTGTACAAATTTCAATACATTTCTACAATCTTACTTCTAACTACACACTAGACAAACATAAAAAACCTATGGCTAAAACAATGGATGCAAATCCACCGGTTCTTTGATCAACGATACAAAACTATACAGGATGTATCGGTACGTACCCGACCAACTTTAACCAGCGATTCCTGACCATATTTAGAGTAAAACATGTTATGGCGACTTTGCTCTCCGGTAACGTTTATTTTCAATAAAAATAATAAAAAATAGAAAAATTCCACACGCCGTCACTGTCCACATCTCCCGCGCTACCCCCACCTGGCCTACCGCCGCGATGTCTATCGCGTTATTGGTGCGGGTAGTGAGGTGGGGGTAGAGTGGAGTGGTGGACAGTGACGGAGTGTGGAAATTTTTAATTTTTTTAAATTAAAAATAAACGTTACCGGAGAGCAAAGTTGCCATAACATTTTGTACTCTAAATATGATCAGGAATCGCTGGTTAAAGTTTGTCGGGTACGTACCGATACACCCTGTATGTACAATTCATCTGACCAATTAGCGCTATGCTGCCTAAAAATGTACATGTACCTACACGTATTTATTTACCATCGGCTATTTTACAATTTTATTTTACATATCCGTTGCCATTCCGGTAACAGACACGAATGATGACTACGGTATACTTAACTGACATTTTTTTAAAATTATGTATTAACCAAGATAACAATATACGCAAATATATATATGATTTTTTTTCATGAAATGGCGGCCGTTTGAAAAAAAAACATGGTTTTAAAGTTTATTTTGAAGTTACTGAAGCCGCAAGCCACACAACACACAACTGTACCTGTAGCATGTACATGAGCCGTATGAGATATGAGCACAGCGCAATAGGTAGCCTATTATAAACAAAATATTCAAATATCTCTATCTCTACTTTCTTACGCTCCTCTCTCTTCAACACTTCAACTGAGAATATTTCGACGGGACAGCGCGTACGCAGTCCCGACTACCAAAAATTACGCGCCCGAGTTATCCGCATTAGGGATAATCGCAAGGGTCAGCCCAACCGAAGTGCAATGGAAGAGCCTCGCCCTGGGGGTACCGCCTTAGTGATCACGGTGTCCCCTACGCCAGGTAAGTATACTGATTAGGGGGAATCCGCTCTTTCTATACAATTGCGAGAAGCATCCGAAAGGGAGCTTTGAGCGAAAGTAGTGACATCTGTACACATTCAAACTAACGAAAGGCCTGCATACTGCATAGCTGTCCTAGACCTAGACCTAGTTGTAAACAAAGCTGAAGCCAGGAGCCACATTCACTAATGTATTGATCCTGAAAGTTTTTCTATCACCACCAACTGATCGCAACAATCACTCTTAAGTGACATAATCAAATACTTTACTTTTTATTTTTAAGAACTAAATGGTGATATTAAAATGCGAGATGCCTATATACTGTCAGATTGACTTATTAACGAATCACATATCATTATAGTAAACTCATCCCTCTGCGTCCCGCTACTGTTGGTGTTTACCTCTCTCCCTTATTTTCTCGTCTATGAATATTCATATGTCTATGGTGTGTTTATTTATTTGTACCTTCCGTTTACGCTTCGAGATGGTGCCCGTTTTATTGATTCAATAAAGATTATCTGTTCAAATGTACCCACAATCATCCTTTTTATTTGGACTTTCTCATTCGCATATTTGCAATATTGTGGTTAGAAGTGTTGCCCGAAGAAAAGTTCTAAAAGAATTGTCATTGATATATTTTGTATAATTTCCTATACGAATTAAATAAAATATACCATTAATCAACCAGGATATTTAAGTACCTACTCGTTTAAGTAGGAAATTCGGTTTCAATTTATTAAATGAGAGAAAATTGGAAACATTAAATAGATACTTTTTAGGACGCGAGGTCCATTGTTCACAATACTACTAGTATTTAAATCTGCCAATTTAAATTAAATTACACTTTACCAATCATCGTTAAACCTAGTGGATCATTATTGGGACAGCCGCGGCAAGCCGACCAAATCTCATATATTATAAATGGTACAACCGCGTCCATTAGGTTAAATAATCAAAACACTATTTAAGCAAAAATCGCTTTATGACCAATTTGCTGGGGAGGATTCACTTCAGCCATTTTTATCAAACTGAAGTGACTTCGTCCAGATACCTTTCAAATGTTACAATTTCTTTAATTTTCAGGTGCCTGGGAATCCGAAATGGTGGCTAAAAATGGTAGCAGTTCCTTTGGTCAACCACGATCTGTGTCGCCAGATCTTCCAAGGATATAATCAAAACATCACAGACAGAGATCTGTGTGCTGGTAACTTGGCTCTACCAGGGAACAGTCCTTGCAATTCGGATGGAGGGGGACCTCTGGTTATCGATAAAGAGCTGGTTGGACTGTTTCACATGCACTGGAATTGTGGCCTAAACGGAGATCCCACTGTCTATGTGGATATCTCGGTGCTCAGAGATTGGTTGCAAGATAAAATTGATAATGTGCATTGAATTAATAATAATTTGTGAACTGAGTAAATAAGATTTTGATATTGACTACAAAGAGATTATTAAACTTTTCAAACATTTTTTTAATAAAAACTTTACTTTAACAATTTTCACAGAAAGTGTTACTATTATAATAATATAACAAAGTAAATTTATGCCTTTGACATCATCTCACCAATTATATGAGTAAAATTTATAATTTTCTACATTGTTTAATGTTTATTTATTTAAGCCCAGAGAGCTTTTCCATAAATAAAGCTAGGCATTGTAACTTTAACATGAGAAACAATTTTGAACATTAGAAAGACATTAATACAATTACAGTAGATAAAAAATACAAAGGTACTAGAAATAAAAACACAAAACATCGCGGGTTTGCAAAGAGACAACGAAAGGTTTAAGAAAAGGGTTGGAATAAGTATGTAATTATGATCCAGATTCACAAGTTAACATTAAACTTATAAATATCACCTGAATATCGGTTTACCATTGTGTGAAACCGCTGTTTGCTGTTGCGTTTAGATATATTATGCTGCAGTAGAATAGAGTATTATGTGTTAGGATTGGATAAAAAATAGGTATATATATATATATATATATATATATATAATATAAAAATGAATGTTTATTTGTTTGTTTGTTCGTACCTTATGCGCGGCCATACCGTTCATCCGATTGCGATGATATGATGTGCGCATACCCGGGATGGTTATAGGATAGTGAGCTCTGGCGTTATGAAATTATTTCCTATACTATTCATACTATTGCGATTAAAATTTCATTCGATTGCCATTCAATTTTTTTGAATTGTTATGAACATGCCTGTTGTTGTGAATACTTCTACATCTATACTGGTGAGTTCTGGCATTATGAAATTGGTATAAAAAAATTAAATGTGTCACGCGAGTTGTTAACTCCATAAAATACACCCATTTTTCACAGCTGCGGCAGGGAAGAAAGGCTGGGAGGAGGGGTATACGAGAGGGTCGGTTGGGGAATTAAGGAGGGGAGTTTTGCGGGAGGGGGAACGAGGGAGAAGGGAAGGCGAGGAAGGTTGAAGCGGAATGCGCGAGGGGGGGGGGGTTCGCGATAAAGAGGAGAGCGGGAGAGGCGAGGGGGGACGCGGGAAGGGGAAAAGGGAACGTGGGAGGGGAAGGAGAGGCGGGATGGGAAGAGGAAGAGGAGTCAACGAATGGGAAATGACATGAAGGGAGAAACAATTTATTTATTTAATTAGCATTGCAACGCATGGCGGGGTATCAGCTAGTATAAGGTAAAATATTCTGTTTACGTGAAAATATCACACTACCAAAATACCCACTTGTATCAACCTTCTAAATCATCGGGTTTAATTTCAATTAATTGATAACAGTATGGATTAACTGATTTAAATGTCAAAGATTGCATAATTACAGATAACTTATCTTCAATTTCCTGATTTATCGACTACATAATAATTGTCCCACTGTTTTATAATTCAGTGAGTTCTACCGTGTGATATGAATAATAAATCATTTTCAAAATGATTTTCAAATTTATATTTTGTATCTGTGTTGCCATTTCTGGCTTGGGTAAGTTGACTTTATTAATACGCTAGCTTTAAAAAGCTGTTGTAGGTCTACTTAGAATTATTAACATAATTTTATCATCAAATAAGATAATTTTGGTTGTCTGTCATGATGTGCGTTAGTTATTCTTACGTGAAATCAAATTACATTTGAATTTAAGAATTTTCAAAAGTGCAACTGATTTGTTTGCAGAATAATTCAAAGAAGCACTAAAGATGGTACCTAACAATCAGAACATTATTTTATTTTATTTTATTAAATAACAATTAAATGAAAAACACTATTTGTAATACACCAGATTTTATGATTGTATAATAAAATGTGGTGTATCACAAACAGTGGCGGTTCGTGGTCTTTTTAACGGGGGGTTCAGAAATTCAAGAGAAGATATATTGTCTAATCAAAATTTACTCTTGTAACACAAATTAAATAAAGTTAGTGGAGGGGTACCTAAATAGGTACTATTGTTTTTAAATAACTTGATACTCCTCGACACAATTATTAAACGACCAAAAAAAGTTTTAGAGGATTTAAATTGTTTAATGGTTTTTACAACACTCAAGAAAAATTGCGTAGAATGTAGAATATAATATAATTGATATTTTAAAACATAAAAAAAACAAGAAACACAAATAAAGGTGGCACGAAATAAAATGAGCTTTTTTCATTTACACAAAAAATCCATTATACACGTATACAAAAAATAATTATATTTAATTTCCAAACATTTTTCATAAGCATTCGCGTTATTTTTTGTATATAACACTGTATTCCGTCATTGTGTGAAAAAATTAGGACAGAATATTCGCGACAACCGATAAATGCATCCACCTTCAATTTGAAAGCCGAAACAATACTGGGAAAGCTCAACACAAAATTGCATAACTAGCAACGCACGTTGTTTGCCGAAAATTTAGTAAATGTACTCGTAACTAAGTCAAAATCGGTCCACTTCAATAGTAATTTATAAATGCCATTAGTAAACGGTTGGAGAAATGCAGACACAAAAAAATAAAAATGTACAAAAATGACTACAAATTTAAATACCATAATATATAACATTTAACTGGAAGGGCCGGGTGCTGCCATTTTTGAGTAAACCACTAAGCCTACAGATACCAATCTGGTCTCAAATGAAAGCTAATTAAATTTACTACAACTTTATTATATACAATATTTGACGTGGGATGCGTATTTTAGAAAATATTTCACAAAATAAGTGACCATTTCGAAAAAAATTCATATTTTGGAAAAAAATGTTATTTTTTGAAGAACTGTATCTTGGAAACCAATTATTGTATAAAGCTTTCTTTGGTTTCAAATTGTAGAAAATTTAGTTTACTTTAAAATAGTGTTGAACAACTATATCGGTCAGACCCTTTCTTCACTGAGATATTGTGCAAAACCTGAAAAAAGTCCGAAAATTTGAATAGAATAGAAACAAAATGGGAATAGATACCGTATTTTTCGGTGGCGCGAGTTTTAAAGACGGAATTTTAATGTCGAGCTATCTGTGATGCGCTTATATTACTACACAACACGATTGTTTTATTTTATCATCTTTTTAATGGGGGTTCACCGCACAACCGCACTTTAGAGAAAACCGCCACTGATCACAAAGTGAGTTTTTACATTTATAATCCACATCCCAAAGTATTTGCTTCCTTCGAAAGGAAGAATTCTTAAAAAATTAAGAATTCTTTTTTTGAAATGTGTATATTTTTTATATATATATTTTTTTTAAAGAAAGAAAAACATTCCTGGGTTACTAATAACCCAACAACATTTGAAAATCTCCTACTATTTGCTTAAATGTTTGTTAGATTTCGTGAATTTTTAAAGTTTACTAAACGTGGAATTTTTAACGTGTCTTCAATTTATCAACAAAAAATATTATAAATCAAATTGACAATATTTATTTTTGAAAGGCAATGATCCTGTGGGAAACACCTTGTACTTACATTCAGCTTCATTAATCCTACCTTCGCATCTCCTTCCCTCCCCACTACCTTCAGCCTAAAGACATACTCCACTGGTGATGCCATGTTGGTGATAGTTCTTGGCGGTTGGGAGTAGTTTTGATTCTTGTGCGGTATTTACACTAAAAAATGATTGATAATTACAAGTACCTATTGATTATAATAGTTTTTATCTGTGGTTTTGAAGGCGCAGAAGGACGTACGCAGAAGATAATGGGAGGAGAGTGGGCGACCATAGATGAAGCACCATGGCATGCGATCATTCTGTACACCACTGAAGAAGGAGCTGATCTAAAAAGATATTCATATGAAACTTCTGGAGCACTTATCAGGGAAGACCTAATAGCAGCCCCCGCCCTCTACGTTAGGTAAAGAGAACTAACATTATAATTTCTTATTAACCTGATGGATGCGGTTGTATCTATATGAGATTTCAACAGCGTATCGCAGTTGTCGCGAAATGATCCAAGAGGTTTTACGACCAATAAAGCTAAGTGTAAACCTTTTTAAATTTTTTTTATACTATATTTGTTTTATTTACATTTTTATATGAATATATTTATACATGTATGTTTGAAATAGATGTTGGTTTTATTCATAGTCCTCCTTACTAGGAGATCCTGTGCTTAGGGGACTAGGTTTTGGATAAATTTTCAGCGACTTCTATGGTTTGACTTCATGTTTTGGGTAAAGTTTTCCAGAAAGTTCTATGACGATGTTTTAAATATGGTAGTAAGTTATTTTTTCGGTAGTTCCTTAAGCCAAGAGTTAATGTTCTTAACGTAGGTTTTTTTTGTTTTGATTTGTTTGATACCAAGTGGGAGTTTGTTATATACCTTTACTGCTAAAAATTCAGAGCTTCTTTGTCCAAAGGTATAGTTACACTTTGGTATATTTAGTATCTCTGTTTGTTTGGCTCTGGTTTTATGAGTATGTGAGATGTTGGCCTGTGAATCATTTTTGAAGTGATGTACCGGAATGTTTTTGGCAAAGATTTTCTATATACTTGGAACGTCAAACTGTTTAAAAATTTCTATTGTTGACGTCCTTATGGGGACCTTTAATATGGTCTTTATGATGCAATTCTGAGTTACCTTAAGTTGTTTTGTTCATCTCCCCATTTAGAGTGGCATATAGCATAGTAAACTCTAGTCGACAAAATGTTTCGTAATTTTTTGAAGAAATAGATGAGTTTGGTTAGCCTTTTTGAGGTTCGAGTAATGTGTGAATCCCATTGTAGTTTTTCGTCAATTTCGATCTCAATATAATGAATGCTTTTGGTTTGTGTTATATGCGGGCAGGAACATTAAGGAAAATTGTTTTGACATTCATGTATTTTGAGTGTATGTCCTCTTTTGTTTTTGGAGAATGTTATATATTTATTTTTATTTACATTTAATGTAAAGGAGTGTGCTTTAAGCCAGTTTTGAAGTACAGCTAGATAATTTTCAGCCTCCTTATGGGTAGCTGCTTGTACAATCTTGTTCGTGGAATATAATGTATTGTTTCATAGTGCTTTCACACATGCAGTATTGAATTCCGTAAGTCCAAACTTAAACTTTTAATAAATAATAACAGTGTCTCCTGCAAAGCTCATTATATTTCCTTTAATGGGAAGATTCATAAGGTCATTTATGTACATCAGACATACTATAGGTCCTAATACGCTTCCCTGGGGGACACCGTTCTTAATTGGCAGAGTTTAGCTCCCTCTTTTACCAATTTGTACAAATTTTTATCTTCCAGTTAAGTTACTTCTAAGTAGGTTTAGAGTTGTTTCAGCTATTCCTTTTTTTTATTTTTAAATACTGTATTTCATGGTCAATTGTATCGAAAGCTTTTTGATGATCAATGAAAACTGCTAGGCATTTTTTGTCTTCATCCAGTTTTCTAATAATTGTATTTGTTACATTAGCTATAGCGTCACCAGTACCCAGGTTTTCCCAAAAACCATACTGCATAGATGCTAATATTTTATTGGAATCCAAAAATGTAAGGACTGGTTTTTATATTACTTTTCCCGATATTTTCGATAGTGTAGATAAAAGACTAATTGGTCGATAGTTTGATATATCATTTTTGGGACCGTTTTTACATATTGGTATGATCGTAGCAATTTTAAGACAAGCAGGAAAAATACATTTTGATATCGACAGATTTATAAGATGTGTCAGTGAGTGGATTAACTCTTTTTGTAGATATCTAATTGATTTGCTTGATATCAGTTCATTTCCTGATGTATTTATATTTAGGGAGGCTATAGTATTTCTTATTTCATCACTTCTTATATTGACTATATTGAGGCTGTTTTCTTGATTTACTATTGAATTTTGTTTAATTTTATTCGCTAAGTTCGAGCCAATATTGCAGAAATAGTCATTTATAAAGTCAAGAACTTTGTCCGGGTGTTATGTAAAAGGTGTGGAAATCTCATCAATGTTAAATTCTTTAATGATATTGTCGTGATGCTAGGCTTTGGCATTAGTAATTTCATTTATGATCTGCCATAGTTTACGGGAATCATTATTACATTCATCAATTTAGTTTTCATATAATGTTTCTTTAGCATAACGCATTACATTTTTACATGTATTACGATTTCTTTTGTAGAATCTGAGTGTATGGTCATCATAAGGGTTGTTTTTTACTTTCCTGTGAGGAGCATCTCCTTTTCTGATTGAGTTTATAATATTCTGACTAATCCAAGGTTTAATGTGTAAATTTTTATGAGATACCTTTTGTTCTATGGTTTTGGTGTTTGATAGAATAATGTACTGTATAATTTCTATAAAATAACTCCAAGCAGTATCAGTATTTCAGTATCACCTTTTTCAGAAGGCTTGTCCAGGCATTCATTGTTAACTCCAATTTGACGTTTTCCCAATTAGTTTTAGACTTCGTTAGGAGTGATTTCCTTTTTTGGTTTAGAAATGTATTTCATTTAGTTATTTAATTTATAGATTAAAAGACTTAAAGTTGACATCACAGTGACTGTTTATTTGTTGTTTCGTATTTTACAAATATAGTTTAAGAGGACACACGTCCTCATAACTGGGAAGCTAGTTTTGGTCTGAGGAGCTCTCGCAAAAATAATGAATCTGCCTATCCGTCTTCGGTTATCTTCGGCACAACTCGTAAACGACTCCATGTGACCCGTAGACAACCTATACAACTATAAGAATGTTAGAATTGATCATAGGCTAATTATAAACCACACCAAGTTTAATTTATATGGGTAAATTTAAATAAATCACTGCATTATTGTTTTCAATTCTGACTCCTGGACAAATGTATATAAAAAAGCTGCTGAAGAAATCAACCGGATTAAAAATTGGCTAGACATTTACCTGCTTACACTAAAAATAGACAAAACAAAGTACTTGACATTTAGTATAGATCCCAGACGTCAACCAAGACTCAATGAAAACTTAACCATAGACTGCACATCTAAAAAAACTGCCTATGCAACCCACTAACCCTAGGGCAATCGTTCTATATTTGAAATGCGTTCTTCTTTTGTATAGATTTTAACTGATTTCGTCATTTTTCAAGTCAAGAACGAATTTGATGAAAATTTTACATTGCTATTTATTTTTGAAAGGCAAATATTTTATATTTTATGAAAAAATACTACATTTATAATATCTCATTTTCAAGGGTCTGCGCTAGTACAAGGTGTAATAGTAATACTCAGACATTGGATTTTTTGCATTTGCATATAACTCTCTAATTACGGCGTAAATGCATATTTTTAGCCTTTTTTCCCAATCGTGCATATTTCGTTGATCAATTTGACAGTTCTGAGGCCATTGCAATTCAGTCAAGCAAGCTAGCATTTGAAGACGCACCCATAATTGGAAACAAAAAACTTCCTCTATCAATAGAAATACTGGAAACAATGATCGAACTTGCCAACGCCCTTCCTAATTTATTATCAGAAAAGATTCGTAAAAAGGTAGACGCTGCTATTTTGCTTAAAAACCCGAGTCTTAGGGTAAAGGGGACGAATGGGAAATGACACGAAGGGAGAAACAATTTATTTATTCAATTAGCATTAGCATGCCGGGTATCAACTAGCGTTTAATAAAAATACACGTAAGGCATTATTTCTGGTGTTTATGTTCTATTCAGTGCTCCCCGTAGCGTCCTTGCGAGACAAAATCATTCATAATTGTAATGTACATCTTTGCAACGTAAGCGTGACACAAGTTTTGCTATCTTTTTTTAATTCGCTTGCACGGGGCGGTTGTGTCACCACGGTAAGTGCACTAATAATGTTCGGATAATTTATATAGCGCCGTTTTTGTGAGAAAATCACCTCACTAATTACGGAGATATACAAATACATACACCATACGTTCAAAAGTATTCAATATAGTTGTAAATGCTGAATACTTGGAGCAGGTGGATGAGTTTTTGTATTAGGGAAGAATGTTTACGAGAGATGGGAAGGCTGATAGGGATATTGAAAGAAGGGTGAATGCTGGCAACTCCATTAATGGTGGACTGAACGCCGTTAGCGCCAGCAAAAAGCTGTCCAAAGAAGCGAAGCTAGTAGTCCACAATGGAGTGTTTAGCCTAAAAAATGTTATTATTTTTTGGTATAATGACAGATTAGCATTAAAACGTTCATAAAATAAAAATATATTTTGCATTAAAAAAAAATCATAGTTTAGAATTGATTTGTAAGAGGTTTATAGTTTTTTAATTTTATTTTTTATTACAATATATTTTTCATAATTATTTTAGTTTTATTTGAAGTACAAAACCCTAAACAAATTATTCTACTACTTTTAAACTGTTTTTATTATGTCAAATATACACTTTTAAACTTCAGTACCTAAGACGTATCATTAACTTTAACGTATGTCAAAATAAGATTATCTTTGTAGGATTAAAATGGCTCCAGTTATGTTTTGAGATTAGGCCTGAACAGCTATGCAGGCCTTTCGTTAGTTTGAATTTGTATAGATGTCACTACTTTCGCTCAAAGCTCCCTTACGGATGCTTCTCGCAATTGTATAGACAGAGCGGGTTACCCCTAATCGGTATACTTACCTGGCGTAGGGGACACCGTGATCACTAAGGCGGTACCCCCAGGGCGAGGCTCTTCCATTGCACTTCGGTTGGGCTGACCCTTGCGATTATCCCTAATGCGGATAACTCGGGCGCGTAATTTTTGGTAGTCGGGACTGCGTACGCGCTGTCCCGTCCTTAAAATGTATAACTATATAGTAGTGGGCAAGGCGGGTCAGTTGAACGAGCCAATTCACAAGGTCTCGTTCACTGTAAAGAACCGGTTCCGTGAACCGGCTCAATTGAACGACGGTTCACTAAAGATATTCCTTCTCCCCCCGCTCCACTCACGCTTCCTCGGGCCTCCTTAATATTTCAATCAAAATGGAATCCCGATAATGTCGGAATCCCCCTTCGTTATAATGAAATCATTTGTTTGGTCAAGTTTTGGTACAAAAAATTTGCTATAAGAACACTTTAATCTTTCTTAATAGACCGAGAAGCGATACCTGAAAATTTTTTTTTTTTTTTTTGATTTTATGGATTCTTTCGTAATCCTCTAACTAGCTAGGGCTTATAGCAATACCCTTTCATGTTTCTAACTAACTAGTACTACGGCTCATTTGGCCTTTTTACTATCACCATCTGATGGTTGTATTTAATTGACTGAATTTATGTTACATTAATGTCATCATGAGGAAAAATTCGTAACTGGATAAAAAACCTCATGCAAATTGCCTGAAAAATTGGAAAGCAGGGCTTAAACCAACCTTCTGATAGCGTCCGTATGCGAACTGCGAACTAATGTGGCGCCATCTTGAAACGGCAATATGTATTATAATTTTTATCATACAATTTTTGATCAACATTACTTTTTTAACGATTATTTAGATATAAATGATTATTGAACATAAATATGACTGATAATAAACAATGAACAATAATGAACAATGAAAATAATATTACTCATCCTTGTTTTTGTTATAAATATACAAAATAATGTGACCGGAGCGATGACGCCACGACCCATATGACTGCAGTTTACGCACGCATACTATGAATCCCGATATTATTACATACACACTTAACAGCTATTGAACCGCGCGCTTTTGCAGGCCACCGCGCAGAAAAGTCTCCCAATGAACGAATGAGCTGAGCTGTAAACCGTTACCTTACTTACGGATTGTACTTTTCTGCGCGGCGGCCTAGTGAACGAACGAACAATGCGGATCCCGGATCAGTCAGTGACCCGTCGAACGATACGCGGACCTCTCGGCTCCCGCGGTTCACCGGATCAGTCGGTTCACCGGATCAGGCGGGTCTCGCAGATCACCGGATCACTCGTTCGCAAAGATCCGCGAACGAGTGAGCGGGTGATCTGCGGAACCGGATCGACGGATCAGCGTGGAGAAGCGGATCACTTCGTTCGTTCGTTCGCGAACGACTCGCCTCTAATAACTAACCGCCAAACAACTCGGTCTTGGAACCTTGGAACACAATCTTTGCCTTATTCACATTCATACTTCATTCATTGTCTTAAACATACTCTTCTTTTTTTAAATATTTTAGTTTAGAAATACCTATGTCCTAACCGAAACCTTGATAGACAGCACGGTCGCTCGATATGAAGTTACCGACCGATCGTCGGTAACTTCTCATCGTTCCCTAGGACAACTGCAGATCTCAAACGTACAAACGACAGTTGATATCGAATATATTAAGGACACTTAGTCATTGTGAACTGTCACCTATTCGTTTGCGATCTGCAGTTGTCGTAGGGAACGATGAGAAGTTACCGATAGTTATCCTATCGATCGTTATAGAGCAAGCGTGCTAGGGCCTCTGATCCGCGATACGGCGATACTTGTTGGATTAACCGTTTAGCTCACATCCAATATACTGATCGGATGAATCGGGATATCAGGATATTGGATGATTCATTATCCTGGTTGATATTTGATATCACTATGGTTCCAGCGACAGCAATCCAAGGTACCGGGACAGGAATATTGACCATATCTAACATTCTGCGGTTAGGATCGTGAAACCTTGTGACTCAGATACATCGATCATATATCATATATATGTATATCGGCTAAAGATGGTCGATCCCTGAAATGGTTTTCTTGTTGTGGAACTGTTTTTTTGTTATTCATTTACTTTTGGAACCAGTTCTTAAAAAAAAAGTTGAGTTTGTGTTGGTGACTAGAAAAATTAAACCGATCCGCGGTCCCCCAAAACTTCAAGATAAATTGTGGCCTTTTTACAATTTTTCTAATATTTTATAGAAGGAAAGGGTTCTAATAGAAACCCGTTGTTCAATGTAATCTTTATAAGCGGCACGCCCATATAATAGGCATAATTGTCCTCTATCACAACACAAGCAATATCTTCCGCTTTATGTGGTGGAAGTGGGAGATTTTCAAATGTTGTTGGGTTATTCGTAACCTGGAAATGGTTGTCTTTCTTTAAAAAAAAACAAAAACTACACCCTCTATCATCGCATATTATTTATTTATTAAACGCCCTTATGGGCTTTTAAATTTTAGTTAAATAGATGAGTATAACAGTTATTTCAAAAAATCTAAATTAAAACAATAAAGAAAGCATAATACAGTGAAAATAAAAGTAAAACAAAAGCATATACCTACAACAAAATATAACAATAAATGCATATAATAAAATTAGATACATAGGTAAAAAACATAAGAAGTTTCACAAAAAAATATATTCAATATAGATAAAAATTGTAGAGATTATAGACGTCTATTTATGTCTAAATATAAGAAAGAATTGAAATAAAAAATGTTTATACTGATTGTTTTTTATAATCAAAAATACTTCCAAGAAGTAGACTATCATAGTGCGTTTTGAGCATTTTTATTGCATACTTGAATGTAGGTATATATTAAAGCAAGTTTAAATGAAATAAACCGATATAATAATCGAATAATCGATCTTTCTCATTGGAACTTGGAACCTCCCTGTACAGTGGCTTGTATAAACTTTTATTCTCAGCTGCTGGTCAATCGTTCTTAAGTAAGTAGCCTGGGTTTTAAAACTTAATTATGATGAAACTAATGAAAAGAATGAAACATTGGATGACTAATAATAACAAAAATGAAAGATCGTGGGTGGAGAAACAGTTAAGTTTAAAAAATATAAAAAATTATGTGCTCACTAAATGTAATTGACTGTGAGTTATTTGATTGATTAAAGTTTAATAAAATGACAAGAAATTTAATAATTTGGTTTTGTATGTTTGCAATGAATCGTGAAAAATGTCTAATTTTAATAATTTTTCGTAATGGGTAAATTTTGCGATTGCGCGGGTGATTGGTGGGTTATTTGCTGCATTGGTTTGGGCTTCTATATGAAAAAGAGAAGTGTGCCTGGTACGCCGCATTGGAGCATTTAAACCAATGACGGATAGTAATTCGGGACTATCAATATTATTATTAAGCAGGTTATACAGAAACAATAGATCCGACAATGTGTCTTTTTTGTAGTGTTAAGATATTATTTGTAGTTTTGTTGTATTTTAAAAGTAAATGTTTCAAAAATTTATTTTGTACATTTTCTACTAAATCTATGTATACCATATATTGAGGATTTCATATTGTGGAAGCGTATTTATGGTAATTTTATTTAAATTTTTAGTTTCTTCATTAATTTATTTTGTGTTTAAATAATATATAGCGACAAGAACAGATTCAGAAAAGTAAGGGCCGGTAGCAACGGAGCTTTGGTACTAGGAGAGATTGCAGAAATCAAACAGATTATTTTCCACGAGCAGTTTGATGGAAAAGACGACTATGACATTGCAGTGGTACTGCTCGAAGCGCCTTACAAGGTGACCGAGTATATTGCACCAATTCCGCTCATTAGCAGGGGTGTCAACTACCCTGAAGCTACCTGGGCTACCATCACTGGATATGGAACTCAAACCGTAAGTCTATGATAATATAAAATACTGGTACATCGGTCGATGTTCTCTTGTAAAGTAAACTATCTAATCTACCTAAGTCTAACCGTCCTCTAGAACGCTTAAACTATTTATTGTACCTACTGTCATTCAACCACTGGAGCGACAGAGCAATTAAAATATTTTTTTCGGATTGCTAGAGGAAATTTAACACCCACATTAAAAAAATCATACCTCCGAATTTGAATATGGAGACATACAAACTTATTATAGTTCTATGTAGCCAATGAATTCCCCTATCGTTTGTGTTTTATCACATATTTGTAGGATTTATATAAAAAAAATTTAAATCTTTAACCTTAAAACATTTTAAAGAATCTAGAGAATATTTATTTTGTTATATTTTGAATGTACAATATATTATCTAGTCGTTTTAATATATATTTTTTAAATTTGCCACATTTTGGCAACAAAGCAATCCAAGGTTTTGCAAATAGTGCCATAATGTGGCAAAAACCGCTCGGATAAAAGAATTTATGTTATTTTAAAAATATAAACCAGGGTTAAATAATGACTTTTCCAATAACATGTGTTCCCAATTATGTCCCCTGCGTGCAAACTATTTCTAAACTTCTCTAAATAAACAGTGTAACGCCGTTAGTCCATACTATTATTAGTGTTCGTAAACGCCGCTACGCGCTTCAGTAGCAAAATGGTATGCCGGGTAGCGGGTAGCGGCGATCTAGTCGCTTGTAAGTAGCTTCATGTACGAAGGGCGTTAATCTCAAATGATAGTAGGTAAGTATGGTCCCGTATATTTTCATAAAGAAAAAACTTGTAAATTTTTACGCAGCATCGCGTTTATTGTTCGAATGCACTGTACATATACTGATTGAATAACCGGTGGATGCGAAATTTTATTCGTAAGATTTTTTAAAAATGGGCAATTCACCCTAAAACGGGTGTTGCAAATTTGTACAGCGCCCTCGAGGTGATTTTTCACAAAAAACGGGGCTATACAAATTGCAACTCGTAATTAGCTCGACTCTTTCTATCATTCAACTCAAATCAAATATTATTGTAGCCAAACACAGCTGTTTTCTACTTTCAGCTTCCTGGAAACCCAGTATGGTGGCTAAAAAGGGTCGCTGTTCCGTTGGTCAACCACGATCTTTGTGTCGAGGCCTACCTCAAATACAACATCACCATCACACCCAGAAACCTCTGTGCTGGTGACTTGAACAATGTATACAACACTCCTTGTTACCTGGATGGAGGAGGACCACTGGTGATCAACCAAGAGCTGGTTGGACTGTTCAGTAATCACTGGAATTGTGGACTCTATGGAGATCCTACTATCTACGTGGACATTGCAGTGCTGAGAGATTGGCTACAAGACAAAATTGATAATGTGCAATAAATTGATAATAACTTATTGTTTGAAGCAATATTTATATTTTTGGTAAACACTGAAAAGACAGATTTAGACAACCGTGAAAATTCACGATAATTTAACAGGATTTGTGAAGCTGAGAATATTTATAAAATATTTTCCGTAGAATCAGTAATTTTTTCAAACAACATAATTTTATTTTTTTATTGACATATTAGAGAGACGATCAGAAATTTGGGTTCTAATGAAATCCTTTAGTAAACTTAAAAAATCTGTCAAAAATTTAAACAAAGAAATACACATTTCAAAAAAGAAATTTGTCAAAAATTTAAACAATGAAATAATATATTTTAAAAAAAGAAGCATTGTTTTTTATAGTGATAACATAACTATAACTTATTGAGTAAAACCATGAATTGTATTATTTAATCATCGAATCTTGTATGAAAAATCGGACACATAAATCACATACCTACAGTTAAAGAAAGAAAAAAAATAGATAATGTAATGTTTTAGGTGATTAGAAAGGAGACTCTTTTAATAACACACTTTGTTTTTTAGCGAACAAGTATAAAATGTTTATTAATACCGAAATAATACAACCCAAGGAATTTAATTTCCCCACAACGGAACTTATATGTGTTTCTTTCTAGGCAATTTGATGCAGAAGAGACTCATAATTAATTTTACAAAGATTATAATAACTTCAGTTCTGTTGAGAGGAGTAAAACTTACTGGCCTGCCATCTATCTTAATAATCACAAACTATTTATTCTAAATCTTATGTTAAGTTCTAACCTAGATCCAAACCAAATTTCACTTTGTTTGAATCTTCACCTAATTTCTGACAGATAATGTTAAAAATGTTGATGTAGTCGAATTAGCTCAGTGGTCAGAGGAAGGTTGGCCGCAGCAACCACACGATCGGCCAATCTTCCAACTCCGAACTAAGTTCGGAGTTGGAAGGTTGGCTGCGGTGTGGAAACACCATTACAAATCTCTGAGAGTTACAAATCTCTGAGTGTTACAAATCTCTGAGAGTTACAAATCTCTGAGAGTTACAAACCTCTGAGAGTTACAAAACTCTGAAAGTGACAAATCTCTGATAGTTACAAAACTATGAAAGTTACAAATCTCGAAAAGTTACAAAACTCTGAAAATTACAAATCTCGGAGAGTTAAAAAAACTCTGAAAGTTGCAAATCTCTAAAAGTTACAAATGACAGCGAAAAAAAAATCAAACTAAAATTCATTTACCATTACAATTTAATTCATTCAAACCTCAAGTCCCCAATAAATTTTCCATTCCCACAGCTCTATAGCACACAAAATGTCCTACCGAGCGATTTTCTTTCGCTAAACTGGGGCAGTTTTTTTTACCTCCCTTTCCTGATATGCATATTCGGAACGTTTCTTTTAGCATATTGGTATGATAAATGGTCCGGGCTCTAATGGCGTTATGAAAAAGGTATCATCGCTAACAGTGTGTGGAAAATTGGAGCTGCGAGAATTTATTTGTGTTTAAGGCCGACAACCGGCGTGGAGAAGTGGCAATAGACAGAATTTATGGCGCGCCGTCACACTACTGGAAATTTTTGTGGAAACCGGGCTGAGGCTTCACGGTGAAGCGAACAGGTAAATGGTGCAACCACCGATATATAATTACACTAGAGATGTCCCTACTTGTAAAACAATTTGGGAAGCGGAATGAGTGCCAATTTCTTGACAGTCATTGGGTAGCCAACACCTCAGTCATGGGTAACCCTAAATGGTTCGGAATGTTTAGTGATATAGAAGAGTTGCCCGTGTTCATAGAGTGAGGTTTGTCTGGGTCGTGGCGGCAGATGTGTCTGCCCACCAACTGCGCGGCTGCCCGAATCGGAAGAGACTGATTGATAGAGACCTTTTAACCTGCAAGGCGCCGGCACCGCAGTGGTAGGGTTTGATTGCTACGCCACTTCTGTGTACAATGACCCCCAGATTCACATTATTCCTCATATCTTTTTCCTTCTCAGAAATTCCTCTCCCTCCTTTCCTTAAAAACACCCTCAACACAACATCTCCTAAGATGACATAGAAATGGATGCGGAAATTACTTTCCATTGTAAAAAAAAAAAATCCTTATAAAGTGGACAAAAGAGGAATTGACGATCGAACCACTGAAGATATATTATTATTATTAATTAGCGCTGACGCGTAAAATATCACGGGATATTAGGTTATAATATTTTCTTGAAATGGAAAAATGTAGACCCTTGAAAAAACACAAAATCTGAGAACAGTTATGAAGTTTAATCCCAAGAAATCCACATTTCAAATATATAATAAAATTCATTTTCTGGTAAAATTTAGGCAGGTAAAACAATAAAAAAAATGCTGAAAAGCCCAAAAGTGATCTTTTGGATACATTTAAAAAATCATCCCTTAAATATAATACTTTTTTTACTAATCATCTTATAATCAAATGTCTTCAAAACGCAAAAAAACATTTTTTATTTTTTGGTTTGACTGAGGTTTGAACCCTCCTATCCAGTGAACGAAATCATCCTCAAACTCAACCGCTACACGCTCTATTTTCAAAATGTCTTTTAAAACTTTGTTTTTGGTGTAAGTTTTCTACCCAACTGGAATATCAAACACCGAGTTGGTAGGATCGACATTTATTTGTTATGTTGAGTGCTTCAATTTCTTCGAATTTCCGAAAAATTGCGTATATGTTCGTGTATGTACGTGATTGCTACCAAAAGTTCACAGAGTGCATCGTCATCGACAACGCGTCTATCTGCTGAGTTCCAACTCGACCGGATGTCGGGAAGTGGATTAATTTCCACTTTCAAGATTCCCCTCATTCAATAAAAAATAAAAAAGTCAAATTCTAACACATCTATTTAAAGAAATTGTCCAATGCCACTACCGAGACGTTAAAGTCTGACTTTTTCAAATTATGTTACTTTGGGTATGATGCCATTATTTTTAATGTCAAGACAGTTTGGTTTTTATCCAGGTTTACTTTGGTACTGCAGGGTCCAAACTCACAAGTCAATATCAATGGCGTATTGGAAGCTGTAACGTTGAGGAAGTATTTATGCCCATAAATTTATATTTTATGCGCTCTATGAACTGTCTACGTAAAACTTGATAAAAACCCTGAAATTGGGATACGATATTGACGTACCTATACCAACATATTACCAAATATACACTACGATACTATCTAAACACCTTTCCACCTTAAAAACGCAGTTAAAAACTAATAATTTATTACTTAAATTCTTCTCCATTAGTTTTATTTTTTACATTAACTCCACACACGAGGCCATAAGGAAAATAATTTCCCTCAGGACCTATGTCATGTGTTAAGATGCTGTGTGGAGGGTCTATTTGAGGAGAGGAAGGAGTCAACACGGGCCTTGAAGAGACCCACGTTGAGGGAGGAAGGAAACACAGAGGCCGGCTGTAGAACAGCCGAGCTGTAGAACCCAAGAGCGAGTCGTAGAAACGACCCGTTCTCATGTGACACATGTCCATCGTGTACATATGTTGGGCGCGCGTTTGGCGTGTTTTCCGACTGTGCACCGGTGCCGAGGGTATCAACGATGCTAGTTCCTCGGAGCATCTACCATTGAAATACCGGCAGAACAAGGACAGCATTTCCACCCGACGCCTGTGCCCTATAGATTGCAACCCGTTTGTCAAAACGGGAGAATCTATAAAACGGATCGCCCGTTTCTGCAGACAGTCGAGGGTTTTTTTATTTGATCAAAGTTGGATGCTTATATGTCAACTATTCCAGTCATTAAATAATTTATGTTATTCCAATTATTATTTTAATTTATTAATAATTTATTTAAAGCTATTAAATAATTTATGCAGTTCCTACCTTAAAATATTTTTTGTGATGAACGTAGGTCGGAGATTGTATAAACAATGCTAACGTATGTCACTGTTTAATGTACGGATGTGAGAGAAGATATGATATTTAGATATAACTAGCCCCTTCAAATATTTGTTGTGTAGAACGTAGGTCAGATATTGTATAATGAAAGTTAATTTATGTCGCTGATTAATTACTGTGCTTATCAAAAAAGAAAGTATAAAAATGAAGTACGTGTGAAGAATGAGTTCATGATGAATCTAAGTAAGTCTAAGTTCACGGTGTTTGAAAGAGAGAGTACTAAAAAGAATTCTGCAATATAGTTGTGAATGATAAATACTTGGAGCAGGTAGATTGTGTATTTGGAAAGTATGTTTACCAGAGATGGGAAGAAGATATTGAAAGAAGATTAACTCCATTAATGATGGACTGAACGCCGTTGGCGCCAACAAAAAGCTGTCCAAAGAAGCGAAGCTAGCAGTCCACAATGTAGTGCTGGTACCTACCCTGATGTATGGTAGTGAATTTAACTGCTATGGGACTGGCAAAGTAGACTGAATGCTGTAATGAGATCCCTGAGGCGTAAGTGTGGTAAAATGTGTAAGGAATGTGGAGATCAGAAAATAATGCGAGGCTGATGTGAGCCTAATAAGTAAGATTAAGAAAGGAACGCTTTGGGCATGTAAAGCGAATTAATGAAGAAAGGAGTGTAAAGGGAATACATGACGCAAATGTGAATGGTAGAAGAAGTCGAGGACGCCCGATGAAGACATAGCTCGATCTAGTGAATCAGATAATCGAGTCGGACCATGTCCAGAGTCAGAATAATAGAAGAGAATGTATGAGAAGATTTATGAATGTGAATGAAGCAAGAAGTGTACGCCAAGACCGAGTTGTTTGACGGTCCGTCCTCTCTGCCTACCCCTGCGGGGAAGTGGCGTGATGGTTACTTGGTAATAGAAAGGCCGCACACGTGATTGAACACGAGCCCTCTACCATTATCCATGTTATATCTTAAATATAAAACTTTTTTTCGGAATACTATTTATATTATTTTATCATTATCCAACAAAACAATAAAAATTACATTTGTAATAAATGTAAATATTTTACAAACTCAATATCATTCTCTGAAGGACTTCCCTTTGTCTTTCTTTGTTATTTAAGCCTCGACTGGAAAAGGTTAGGTCCGCGTGATTATTCCGTATTTCTGTAAGGGTTGATTTTACTCAGAAAATAACATTTTACTCAACAGAACATTTCACTAAGCAGAACATTTCACTGAACAGAACATTTTACATCTGCGCATATTCCATCCGGTCGGGGGTGTTAGAGGTGGTAAATTACACCCGGAATATGATTTTTTTTTCGTTTAATACTTTATACATGTGTGAACAAAAGATTTCAGGGTGACCTGCTTTTACCCGTTAAACTCTTTGCGAGAGAAAGTATTACGATTTATACAATTCAGCCTGGAGAAGGGTTAGTTTTTTTTTTTGCGTAGTAATTAAGGGAGTAGTTACTGTGAAAATGTACATTTGGTTTATTAATTTTATTGCTCCACTGAATAAAACTTACTTGTCGTGTATCTTGTCGTATCTTTGAACATCCTATAAAAACTTACGTAGGTACTTACGACCGGTCAGTGGCCGAGTTGGCATCGAGTTTGAGTTCCACCCAGGCGTCCCGTGTTAAATCCCTCGGCTGGCTAAGTCTTCCATCACGACACAAGCAACATTTTCCGCTCACTGTTGTGGTAGTAGGAGATTTTCCAATGTCAGGTTATTCGTAAATAATCATATAGTATTTTGTAAACATAATGTGAAAGCAAAAAAATATTTAGAATTTTTTTTATTTTGTACTTACATAGTGTATGGATCAAATTCAATAATATTTTTACTTTATGTCTATTTTTGTACAAGTGTCGTTTCCTGCACTATTTACTTGTATAATTTCGTAAAAAATGTTTTATGTATGTAAAAGCCTTAATAGACGTAAAAAAAAAAAAAATTAATAGAGTTTCTTTCATTTTTTTTTTAAAGTTACTGATTCAATAAAAATTATTACTTTTTAATAATAACACATAGGTGTCCCAACTGCTCCCGTCTGAAGCCAGTGATTGCATTCCTAATTGGGATATGTTGTGAGGCTGCAATTGATGGGGGATGGGAAGTACCTGGCTTTTAAGAACTGGTCAATAAACACGGTTAAAACCATTTCAAGTAACGTTTCAATTGGAATGCCAGTTTTTACACCAGGATGATACTGAGAGTATCTTCCGCTATGCAAATTACATTGGGATACTTCATCTACAAAGTTTCAAAAGCATTTGCTTGATAAATTTGAAGGTTGGTTCGTTAATATCGAAATATCGATATTAATGACATACCAAATGTATAACAAATATATGCCAACAATATATTATTGAAACCATTAAAAAAATACTGAATCCTCTACACCGTGCATCTATAACACCAGATCGAATAAAAATGACATCCGTGTCATTCACGAAATCTTAAAAACTATGTCGAAACCGAAAGTAGCTAATGTACATATGAAATCAAACTCTTCAAAAACAAAATGTCTAGAAATTGTAATATAGTTAACGCCCAATAAATACAAAAAATCATTACATTACAACTATCAACTCGTGTAAATCCACAAACGTGATACCTTGATTTCTATTGACGGGTAGCGTTTCACGGGGTGGAGCACCGGACCAATAATCAGACCTAAGCCGAAACATTTTATTTCCAAAATGTAAAGCCTCAGCCGTCATCCAACAGACATGACGCGATTTATCAGATTTGGCGAGATGAAGAGACGAAGGGTCCCACGATAACTCTGTGAGAATTTTGCACATGTTTCCGAATATAAAAAGGTCCGAAAGGGATTTGAAACATTTGACACACAAATGTATGTCGGATTACCGGATAGGCTACGGTTCGGCCTCTCCTCTATTTGTTTAAAATTTGCCTAATATTTTTACAGCCCCGTCTCAGAAAACCTTCTGTGTTTGTCACAGTGTCCACTTTGCTCTGCTGCTTTTCTGGTGTCCGGGTAACTTTGTTGTTTTAAATTGAAAAATCAAGGCTTATGTGAATATGTTAGATGAATATAAAAGCTACGAAAAGCAGGATAAAGCTCTGAAATAATAGTCCCTTAGCCCTTTAGATTTTGGGGATATTTTGTAAGAAGCTAAGAAAATTTTCGCTTTGCAATAAAATCCAAATAAATGGAATATTTCTGAATGTATCTAAAAAGTAAAAATTGTTTTTGAAAGGTGATAAAATACAATAAAAATATATATACGCTGGTTTTAGACCACTTTAAATTTAAATTTAACTCTACCTGTTTCGGAAGAACCCTTCCTTCGTCAGGAGAATATTAAAACTAACCTATGATACAAAATATTGACAGATATATACAAAAAAATAAAATGTAGGTGTTTAAGTGGGAGGTTAACAAAAGGGAAGGGGTAATTGGGAGAATTGGGAAGAAAAGTCGTTTAAATATTAAAATTACTACACAAAGAAACGCATTTTTAACATTCTTTATTTTATTTTTCAATATATTAAAACTAAGGATGAGGCAATTTTTTTTTAATACTTATAAATAACCAACAAAAAAATTCCGAAGTGGCTTCCAAAATGAACCAAAACTGATTTCTTTAATTACCTATACGTCATCATTTAAAAGCAAAAAAAAGTAGCTCCTGTCCGAGATAGATATTTGACATAATAATAATAATAATAATAGCCTTTTATTCTGGACTTCGGTTAGGTACATGAATTTAAACATTTTTTGTTTGTTATAATATGTTTGTTATAATATATCCCGAAGCTCAGTTTGCCTCTTGGCATAGGCCTCCTCTAACATTTTCCATTGGGACCTGTCACGCGCTACTCTTCTCCATTGATGTCCAGCCGTGAGTTTTAGGTCGTCTTCCCATCTTATGTGTTGACGTCCTCTACTTCTCCTGCCATCTCTGGGATACCAGTCAGTGACATTTTTGCACCATTTCTCTTGTGGATCGCGGATCATGTGACCTGTCCATCTCCACTTTTGTTGGTCTATTCGGGTAACTATATCGGCAACTTTAGTTTTCTCCCTTATTATGTTACATCTCACCCTGTCCTGTTTCCTTATTCCTGTCAAACTTCTCTCCATGGCTCTCTGGCAGCGTTCCAACTTTTCTCTGTGGCGTTTGGTGAGTGCCCAAGTTTCACATCCATAGGTTATGACTGGAAGTACACACGTGTTGAAAACTTTCCTTTTTATTTGCATACTTAGTTCTTTGGATTTCAAGACTTCTTTCAAAGACCAGTATTTCTTCCATCCATTTGCTACTCTTCGCTCGATTTCTTTAGTGGTTTGATCTTTGTGGGATATTATTTGTCCTAAATAGATGTAATCAGAGACATATTCGAGTGGTTGGTTGTCAATTTTTATAGTTACTGGTTCGGAGTTTGTAAGCAATTTTGTTTTGTCTTTGTTCATGTTTAGGCCGACTTTCACACTTTCCTCGATTAGTGATTCTATCATTCTATTTAGGTTTGTTGGGTTTTCCCATACATGTAAATGTATTTGACATACATTTTTATTAAAAAAGTCTAGTTTGGTTGGGTATTTTGGCCTCAAATCTAAAATAAAACTAATCAAAAGGTTCAACTAAAATATTTAGTTAAATCGTAAAATAATCAACAAAACATAACAAAAACTTGTTGAACTTCCTTATACGTGAGTAAAGGTTATTCGTTGCTAGGCTTCGGAGTCATTGTTGCCATACTTACGACGTTAATACGATGAAATATAAGTCAAACGTCATTTCCGTTAGCGCTTCCGCCCACTGAGGCAACTGAAAACTCTCAACTGCCAACTGTCTTATGTATGACAATGTGATGGCCCGCACACTTCACAATCACACAAAACCCCGTTGTCAATGGTAACGCAAGCGGTGACTCGCGACTGACACTGCTGATTTGCCGTGGGCGGCCGTTGCTAGTTGCCAGCTGTTAGCTGATTGTTCTTCGTCTATGGTTAAACAAGCTTTTTGACCAATCAAGACAGAGAAATCAGCCGGTTTTAGTTGGTTTTCAGTTGCCTCGTCAGCGGAGCGCCTTAATGTTACTTTCCTTAAAAAAAGATTTGAGTTACCCGTCGTAAAAAAAAAACAGTGTTTTTCAACCTGTGGGTCGCGACCCCCTGGGGGGTCGCAAAGCCTTTATAGGGGGGTCGCTTTAGACTTTAGGGCCTAAAGTCTAAAGAAGTCTTACTTCAAAAAAATCTTTGCTAAATCAGAAACAAAGTGATTAAAGAAACATGTCAGATAACACGCAATGCAATTTTATCACCACACATCTCCCAAAATTAAAATTTGTGTTGAGTATGCATGTACAGTAAAAGTATACCCTCTACCCGATACAATACTCAGATTACTCGTAAACACCACCAAATCAATTATAATGTAGAAAAACTTGTAGTGAATTAAACCAATTTTCTGGATCACTAGTAGATTATTTCAAAAATAAACATACCGAGAGGCATACCTGACAGTTATGCCTCTCGGTGTTATTTTAGAGCACATTTAATATGTAAAACATAGACTCGTGTAAATAATATTAGATTTATGGTGAGCATTCGAATATTTCTTTTCTCATTATCTCAAATCTTAGTATTTGGAGAAGTCTGATTAATCAACTGGACGAACGGTATACACACGGATTAGAGACTTATTAAAGGAGCTACATTTTATGATGGTGAAACAAACTATATTTATGATGAATGTATTTGTTTAATGTATATAATATTGACGTAGGGATGATGTCTGGAACTGAAAAGAAAAATAAATTACAATCACGAGATACACGAACACGGAGCGAGAAATACAAAGCACATTAGATTGCCAACAAGAAGAAATCAAGCAAAACAAGCAATCCGCTTAACTTTATGAAATACACACATTTAATTCGCGCGCCACATATTGTAAACTTTTTATGCTAATTTCACAATGCTAGAGCTCACCAAACCTTTTATGCTAATTTCACAATGCTAGAGCTCACCAAACCTTTGCGGACGTGCGCACAACAACTCACCAAAGTTTCATCGCAATCGGATGAATAGTATAGGAAATAATTTCATGACGCCAGAGCTCACCATTATATATAGAAACCTTTGCGGACGTGCACACAACAAAACACAAAAGTTTCATCTGAATCGTATGAACGGTTTAGAAACGCATATGAGACAAACAAAGAAACATTCATTTTTATATATATAATATGTACACATATACATATGTTTCTATAATTATTAGCACACACGACGGTGTGAGCTAAATTAAGATTAATGAAATAAATAAAACAATCATGTTTTAAATTTTAAACAACTGATAATCAAAAATATTTGTATGGTAAACGGTTGTTTAACAGTTGTGTAAAATTAGAAAATATTTTATTAGTAAGCCTATCAGAATATTCTACTAATAAACACCAGGCGATAAACTATAAATTATTAAGCCTTTATCCCCTGAGAATTGCTTCACGGAAACCTTTGATAAGGAGCCACTTCACATAAATATGCGCGTTTCCTGTGTCTGCCACTGTCTCAACCTATTTGGATCCTGTTCGTTATCCTGTTATCCCGTTACAGTTATCTTGCTAGCTATCCTGGAATCCTGGCTACAAAGAATGATTAATAATCAGATCTTATCGCCTGTTAATAAAATAATACATCTCGAAAGAGAAATAGGTACATACATCATTATTAATAATAATCATCGATTATCGGAACAGACACACACTATTGGATAGCTATGTCAAAGGCTAAAAATAAATTACTGACTTGTTAAAAGTGCCCATTCGTGCTGGCCAAGCAAAAATAAAAATTTATCAACAAATCAAAAAAAAAAATCAACACGTAAAAAACAAAGGTTTTTTACTACAATTTATCTATTTTTCATTTTTTCTTGGTTTGTCTGAGGATTGAACCTTCCTCCCCATAGATAGACTAAAATAATTAAAAACCGCTAACCTCAAATGCTATTTGATTTGAAATGTGAGATATGTTTCCAATGAACCGTTCTGTTATTGCCGGAATTCCCGCAATTACCCCTCCCCCATTGTGAACCCCCCACTCAAACACCTAATTTTTTTGTATATATCTGTCAATATTTTGTATATTATAGGTTAGTTTTCATATTCTCCTCACAAAGTAAGGGTTCTTCCGAAACAGGTAGAGTTTAATTAAAATTTAAAGTGGTCTAATACAAATTTATAAATTTTTATTGTAAATTATGGCGAGCCACAAAGTTTACGCTTTTTACGAATATGTAATACAAGCTTCTGCCCTCGACTTCGTCTGCGTAGGATTAGTACTTCGAGTAATCTATTTTCTTTTCCTAGGTCCCATCTGCGTTTATACCAAAATTCTTAACCTATTTATTTAAAATATGTATAATTCTTGATTCGATTCAAAGTATTAGGCGAGTACTTTAAATAAATTCACTAATTTAAATATTTTCCAAAATAGCTAGTTTTCTATTAAACAATTATATTTTAGTTTTTTTCGTTGTTTGTTTTTGGGGTGTTATGCCGTGTTGTGCTACCTCCTTCTTTAGCCGACGTTTCGGACAGCGTCGCAGTGTCGATCATCAGGGCAGATCCGGCAGATCCGTCGACGGATCTGCCGGATCTGCATAACACCCCAAAAACAAACAACGAAAATGCTTTTGGCCGTGAAAATCTAAAAACTTATCTATATTTTAGTTGTTTTCAATATATTGAAAATAACTAGCTAGCTTTATAAATTATAGCCTATATGTTATTCTGATGTATGAGCTAAATTATCATTAAAATCCATTCATTAAATTTTGATTTAAAGAGTAACAAACATACATACATCCATAAAAACTTTCGCGTTTATAATATTAGTAAGATAAGATAGATATATTTAAAAATTACGTTCCTTTCCTTCCTTCAGCTAAAAATCAATTACATATCTATAATTTCGATTAGGTACTTTGTAAACCTAATCGCGGTTTGACTGTACCGTACAGTGTTAGGTAAATCTTGTGTTTTTTTACGCTTTAAAATAATGGTATATTTTATAACGATCAAATTTAGATTCAGTCTTAAAAACGTTAAGTGGACTTTAAAAAATACATCTCACTCTATTAATAATAAAAATAAATTTCCCAGGCGTCGCTTTATAATCCCATCTGTAATAATATTAATGTAACCAAATTTATTAGTCGGTAATGTATTAATAATATCCAATCTTATAATTAAGAGGGTTTAGCATTCCGTAATGCTAACTTAAAACATTAGCATACTTTAAATCGTAAGACGTAAGAAAATATGCAAAACCCTTAGGCGACAAATGAAGAGAAAAATATAAGCTTTATTGTCATCGTCGCGAAAGCTCCGTGGCCCGGGGCTTTAGAACAAAGTCCATGATTAATTTATCATTTCCGATGTTTGGTTATTGGGGTAGTGACGGCAGAGGAAGAGGAAGAGGAAGAGGGAGGGGGTGCAGAACACTGCCTCGCTCCACACTCCACTCTAGTCTACTCAACAGCCTACTTCTGCTTCTACAACCCCTAAGAGGCTAAGGCGGGAGGCAATTTGAATCCAAACGTCCCGAATTTGAATTCTAGAGGCGTTCTTAACAGTATAAATTGCAAATCGGCTGGGGATTCTGCCGATTTCCGTTTTTGTTTTTACCATAACGTATTGAAAACGTTTACCATACCTTTTTCGGTCTGGTATTATTATTGATGGCGCAACCAATATATAAATTACTTCGGCAGAGCCTCACGTTTCATGTTGCTGTTTCCATTTGGATAATTCGCCCATTAATCTCCATCTTAACTTGCTAACTGCCTTAAAGGTAAAAGCTTTATACTATTTCAAATCTAAGCTATTCGGTTATTAATCTGCGAGGTATTCATTCATCTTCTTTAATATATTTTCACGTGGGTATGTAGTGACAAAAAGTAACTAATTTGAAATATAAGAAATCTGGCTTATAAGTAACTCCCCAAATTTATTAGATTTGAACATATATGTCAAATAATATATATTCATATATATGCACATTAGAGATGGTTGTTTCCTGACGTGGGTTGTCACTGCAGTTCCAGTTATCGGAAACCGATGTGGATTTGTTTCTTTATCCAGTTAGTTACTTGGAACCGTTTCCCCGAATGGAAACGTGGAAAGGGCTGAGGGGCGTGGGGGGGGGGGGGAATTGTATCCTAATTATAAATCATTCAACTTTCAACTATCTGTCTACAACGCATCTTAAAATACTTTTTTTAAAATCTCCTACTACCACCACACTAAGCGGAAGATGTTGCTTGTGTTGTGATGGAGGACTTAGCCAGCCGAGGAATCGAACACGGAACGCCTGGGTGGGACCCAAACGCGATGCCCACTGAACCACTGACCGGTCGGACCCTTTGGACACGTTGCTCGCTAAAATGAGGACGGTAATTCTGATAAAACTCATAGTCACTGGCAAAATAGACAGAAGAAGTAGAGGAAGAAAAGCAATGCGCTGGAATGATCAAGTATCGCTGGTGTCCGGTACGTCCGTGTCCGCAACTCTCCACGCAGCGCAGAACCGCGTGGAGTGGTTGGAATAGGGGTCACGATCTTCAGTAATGAGAAACCGACTTGAGAAGAAGAATAAATGGTAAATATTCTATATAAATGGAAACGGTTAATACGCACTTTTTTTTGAAAAAATGTTTTGTCATTTTATTTCCTAAGTTCTTGAAGTTAAGTCACAGAAGAAACATTTTGATCTCATATTTCTAAATAAAATTGTAAATTATCAGTTAGCCCTGACATATTAAAATTGATTCATTTCCATGTGCCTACCCTTAGATCAAGATTCCCAAGTATGTATTATCTTGACAATTATACTACGGTCTCAGGCTACAATTCTGTTAAAATTCTGTGTACACATTATACACCAATGGTAGCTGTACTGTGATTGTTTAAAAAAAATACGTGCATGTAAATGGCACTTGTGCCGTAAAATCTGAATACAATAATATAAATTATAACAGTGTACACTAATGCGTGGGTATTTGTTTAGCTAGTACGAGAAACGTTTGCCTGGTGGTCAAGAGGATTGAATTAAATTTTAACAGTCTGCGTGTAAGAAGGTGGTAAATAAACGAGGCATGTGAAATAAGACCCGCAATGTTTAATTAATACCTGTTTAAAAAATTATGCTATAAAATGCAGTTAACGTTGTGATCTATATCAATTATTTGAAAAAACCCGATGTCTCTATATAACATGGATGGAATGATATCCATCATAAAAAAATTGAAATGCTGTAATGGATGATAAATCCAAAATTGAGTTAAATATGTAATTTTCTCAGTTTTCTTTATCTTTCGACCGATCTAAATTCGTCGTCGAAATATTTATAGAATCGTGTCCTTTACGACGTGCGTTTTAGGAGGATTTTTTTCAGAAAAATTAAAAATAAATTATTTCTTCAAACTTCGCAAAATCACTTTGTGGCGTCATTTTTAATTAGTAATTAGTGGTAGTAATGACACATTACCCTGACAAAGAAATCATCGGTTTCGAAACATGTAGGTAATTGTGCTTATATAATAGTGGTTGATACAAAGTTATTTGTTTAATTTAATTAAAAATAAATTAACTACTGTTGATAAAGAAATTTACAAAATTTTTTAAGTATTCTGAAAGTTCTGTTTTTGTTATTTCATAACAAAAAATCATAATTATAAGTCTACAAAAACAGGATGTGTGATTTTATGAAAAAGAAAAAACTTTCTTTTCGCTCTCTTGAAAAATTAACATTTTGTCCTTTACAGTTGGCAGCATTTTGTCCTTTACAGTTGACAGCATTTTGTCCTTTACAGTTCAACATTTCAAATTTCCGTGTTCGACATACATTACTCCAAATATGAAAACAATGTAGAATCGGTTCAAATTTCGGTTTACAATTTGGGAGGCGGGAACCATTTACTGGATAACATTCACCCCTGCTACAGGTCACCCAATTTTTTGCTACGTTTGGTGACTTAGCAGGGTACCCGGGTTCATAGGGTGATGTGTAGGTTTTGGCGTGGATGATTTGTGGCGGGCTGGATCGAGATAGACCACTATTTTGACCGCTGCAGCCGGAGTCGCTCGACCAATCTTCTTGCACCGCATATGGTATGGATTATGGTATGGATTCATACTTACGTCACTACTGAACGCATTAATCCCCAGATTCTAACCCACCCGCGTACTTTTTTCCTTCCCAGAACTTTCTCTCAGCGTTTTACTTAAAAATGACCCTCCACACAGTATCTCCAAAGATGAACTAGGTCCTGTATAGGATTTTTTCCAGGGTATCTGTATAGGGAGATTTTTTTGTTATTCTCTTCATTTTTTTTTTTTTTTTTTTTTTTTTTTAATATTTAAAGGTTTTTATTACAATAAAATACACAATTTTTACATTTTATACAGTGGTAAAATAGTGGATAAAAATAGCTTTTCCTCACCATAAAGAGACAAGGCTCTTGTGTTTGGTGAGGGAATTTTAGTTCAATTATATTTCAATTATAACCTCATTATCATAATTATTATATAATCAGTAAATGTACTTCATTACCCATATAATCTGCATACTTCACCCGCCATAACACAGGGACATCCCTAGCATGGCGGGCGAAATAACACAATATGTACACTAAGGTGGGTCATTTAAAAAAAAGTGTTAATTTCAAATTCTAAGAGCGATAAAAGGGTGCCAAATGGGTTCAAAACGACGTGTGTAAATTTTTAAAATTTTCTGATACGATCTTCTTCCTCCGGATTCACTTCAAAATTTTGAAAAATTTAAATTTTAGGGGTTATTTCTAGTGTGTATAAAAGTTACTATGAATCTTTTTAATCATATTTTTTGTAATCTTCCATAGCTAATGTAGTATATATTTACGAAATCAATTACAAAAAGTCCCAGTTTTGATTATTGGAGGCGTGAGGTGTGGGCGGGGGGAGCAACGATTGCACTAATACCGGAGAAAAATGGAGGAATTCCGCCGCAAAACTAAAGTGCTGTTTGATATTTGGTCTTGCAAATGCAATGATTTCAGTAAATCTGACTAGAGATCAAAAAATACCTGTAAATGAATAGAGTTTCATTACTGATCAACGTACTACACGAAAAATGATAATAGGAAACGTGGATATCGCTTCAACAAAACAAATGAAAACTGCTTTGAAAGGGAAACTTTTGAAGCAAAAATCCTTGTGCCCGTCTAAAAAGAAAAGCATAGGTAAGCCAACTATCTCTCTACTCGATATTTCCACGTCTTCTGCATCAAATGAATCCGATTGTAAAGATGTTTTCAAACCTAATGTTATACCTCAAACGCTTCAGAAGCAGGCTGCGGTCAATATTGATCATTCCACACTGTATAAAACTTGTGATAGATATGGAGTGTTGGATAAGGCAGTGGCAGCCATTGCCTCATTAGTTCTGTATAACATCAAGTCTAATATTCCAGTTATTGACAAGAGTAAACTTCGCAGAGAAGGAAAGAAAACAAGAAGAAATATTAAGGGCACAAAACATAGTTTTATAAAAATCCCGAATTTATTTTGATGGTCGGAAAGATAAAACATTAATTATCAGGAAAGGGAGGGGACGCAATACAGAAAATGACGCATTGAAGAGCATATTTCATTGATAAAAGAGCCAAACTCAATATATTTAGGTTTAATTGCACCAAACTCTGGCACGTCGAAAGTTATAAACCATTGCAATGAATAATTTGCTTGCTTCTCATGAACGAGTTACCATTTCGGCATTTGTTCACACATCTTGACGGTAAGACATCTGGACCTCAAACATATTCAGGCACAATAGGACTAGCTTTGGAAGATTGTGAAAAAAAGTCTATCGTTCATTTTCAGAAAATTGACGGAGAATTGCATGAATTATTTACTAAAGACGTGGATACAGATCAGTTATATTTGTTTCAAATAGTATCTGCAGTTACGGTGGGAGAATTACCTAAAGATTTATGCCACAAATCTCCTGGAAAAATGTCTCATGCCAAATAGCTTACCAGTGCTAACCGAATTCTTCGTCTTTATGTTTCAACGGAAGCTCCTTCAGATAATCTTTTTATTTTAGAAACGTACGTTGTTTAAGTTTATGCTCCGGCTTGGTTCAGCATTAAAACTCATCCCACCTGTAAAGCTGGAGCACGTCACCTGTGGTAGTTAATCTCAGCGCCTAGATACTTATCAGCTGAACTAAAAACTATAATTGATTCAGTTATAGAAAGAAACAGTTACTTCGCACACCCCGAAAATTTATTGCTCGTAATGTTGACAGACCCTCACAAGCATATCCGAGAATTAGCTGCGCGTCGTATTCTAAAATCACGCAGTAAGAAACTAAGTAAAACAGAGCTGTTCCAACTTCCAAACATAAACCTCGATGCATCATATTATTTGGAAGAAAAATGTAACCGAACCCCCAATACTGAAGAATATATCGGATAAAGATCTTCAATTATTTGTACCTCAAGGGGGAGAAGGTAGATTGACTCTTCTGCGACTGCCGTGTCATAATCAAGCAGTTAAAAGAGGTGTAACGACTATTATTGAAGTCTTGACTACTTTATGTACGAAGTATGCAAGAGAAGGTCTTATTAAGGTGAAGATTGAGTCTCGCAAAATAATGCCGAAATTTGAGAGTTAGAAGGATTTTGCTGGTATTTGAATTCACCACCTTGAGATAGTTTGAATTATATTCATATATGTTTTTAAGAAATAATTTGAAACATTCCCTCTATTTTGCGTTTTATTGAAAAATAATTCATTTTTACTTGTTTATCTAACATTTTTTAAATATTTAACAAGGATGGGTTTTTCTCTAATATGTGAAATTTTAAAGTCAATCCGGAGGAAGAAGATGATATCCAAATATTATCAAAAAAATTACGCGCTTTTTCATCTTCATTTAACACTCTTTTATTACTATTAGACAAATCAAAACAAGAAAAAAAAAATCCCCATACATTCGTGACCCACCTTAATGTACACTATGTATAAAATTCTTTAATAAATAAATAAATAAATAAATAAATTATACAATATCATGTGTGAAAGTAAATACATAATACATTATGGCAAAAAACAAGGCATAATTAAGAAATTGCAAGATTTATCAATAAAGGATTTAAAAGAAATAATAATAATAGTGAGATATAGACTCTTATAGTTGTTTTAGGTATTTTTTAAATTTTTGCTGAAATTCCTGAATATTTTTGATAACTTTCAGATATAATAGTAGTTTGTTATAATATGTTATACCTACATAGAGATAAGTATTTTGTGTGTGCTTTGTACTAAATTTAGGGATTTTGATAGTATTCTGATATCTCGCTGATGAATGGAATGGTAAGTTATTTAACTGTACTTCTTTGTAAATTTGTAGAATTGAATATTTTTTTATATATTTTGTCTATTGTAGGTACATTGAATATTGAAAAGAGAATTTCAGTAGAAAATTTGGATGGTTTTTTCAAAATTACTTTAATTATCAATCTTTGAACAATTTTGAGTGGATTTAAAATATTATTATAAGTTCCTCCCCAACCAATAATACCATATTGTAATATAGATTGAACAATTGCATAGTACACTCTTTTTAAATTTTCTAATCTAAGAATATTTCTTAGTCTTATAAATATATAAATACATTTTCGAATTCTTTTGACAAGTTCACAAATTTGTTTTTTCCATTTAAAATGTTGATCTATATATATACCAAGATATTTAATTTCAGAAGTTGGACTAAGTATTGAACATGCTTGATTGCAATTTGTTTTGTTACATTTAAGTTGATGAATTGTAATTTTTAGTTCTGGTTTTAATCAAAATTTATTGATAGAGAATGGGATAAATTTGGTTTTTTCAGTATTTAATGAGAGGAGGTTTTTGTCGAACCAATTTTTCAGTATATTAATATCAGTATTTGCTAAGTTATTAACAGTATTCCAATCACAGCCTTCAATTATTATGACAGTGTCATCAGCATATGATATTATTTTTCCATTTAATCTTTGAATGAATATGTCATTTACATAAATGATAAACAGTAATGGTCCTAGGACTGTACCTTGAGGTATGCCGAAGTGAGTTGTTTTTTGTTGACTAAATACATCGTTGATTTTTACGACTTGAGGGCGTTCGAAAAGGTAGCTCTTTAACCATTCTAGAGCTGTACCATTTACTCCAATGTTTCTTAATTTCCTAATAAGTTTATCATGTGATATGCTATCGAACGCTTTTTTGAGATCTATGAAAATTCCAATGCATTTTAAAGATTTATCTAATGAATTATGAACAAGGTTAGTTAATTTTGCAATTGCATCCTGAGTGCTTCTACCTTCCATAAAACCGAACTGATTTTCATTAATTATTTTATTACTGCTTACAAATTGGTTCATCCTTTTTTTAACTATCTTTTCAAAAATTTTTGCTATGTTGGAGATAACTGACATGGGTCGGTAATAGGCCACTTGCACAGATCTCATAATGACTTGGAAAAAATCGTGTGGATAGATTTTTCTACTAAGCTTATGGAAATGATAATGAATTTTTTTAGAAATTGCTAGTTTTTTTTCTTTTTAAATAAATAAATCCGTTTTTTGGGCTCGTGACGTCACTAAATTAAAATGTCCCGTCCCCGATTTTATTCAATTAATTTTGTAAAATTCCACACTGATATTTTTTTGTTATATAGCAACACTTTGATTTCCGGCGTTTTTATTTGACACATTTGACATTTCATGACGTATTTTGTCCGACGGTAAAAATATTTCCGCTTTCCAATAAAATCCAAATAAATAGAATAATTGTGAATGTATCCGAAAAATAAAAACTGTTTTTGAAAGGTGATTAAATACGCTTTCAAATTTTACTACTACAAATAACCCCGTAAATTTTAAAATATAAAATTTTTTGATGCACTCTTCAAAAAGTTTTCAAAATGGATCACCTTACGTTTTTTTCTAGCATAAATTACTGGTTACGAAAAAAACTAAAACTTACACATATTTTCTTAGACAAATGAATTATAAACGTTATTGCCACCTCACTTTTTAGTCGTTTCATGTAAAAAAAAATCATAAAAAATTCACAAAGTTTCAACTTTTTTTTTTCAAATCGCGGTCGGAAACTTTGGTCTCTTGAAGGTGTACATTTCAATTATTTCGTGGTTAATTTTTATATTTGAATATATAGCGTGTTGTATTTTCTTTTCAATACCGTTTATATCATACTGCTCACTACGGTAATAAGGGAGAAACAACGATTTCTATGAGACCCATAATCGCTGGGTCAAATTAATTTTTCTCCAAACTTACGAAATTATTGCAATCAACAGCTGAAATAGGATAGGATTTGTTCAGAGTCAGTCTGACAATGTGCCGAAATTAGATACATTTATGATGGCTACTTTTCTAAGTATTAATAACTAAAATTCATATTGAAGCACTCGGTTTGACCCACAAATGAACCTCTGCATAACCTCTGTTTATCGTTTTGACAGATCTGATGTTATGAATGAACATCGTGCAGGCCGTTGCCGTTCCGAAGCGGCGTTTTAGGACAATAACGGTGATGGTGCCGATTTTAACAAAATAAAATTTTATAATATATTATGTTTTTTAATCATATTTTACAAGTACATTTTTATAAGTATAATTTAAATCACAACATTTGAATAATATCAAACAAGAGGCACAAGAACAATTTATATGTTTAAGAACAATAATGTTCAGCTGTTCCAAATAATCTCACTGCAAAAACAAAGACCAACCTAGGTAAGAGGTACATACTAAATGCTATAGGTATAGACCAACTAAATAAATTTGATGTGAACATTCTTCATACTTGTTTACATGTTTCATATTGTTGATAAACCTTTCCCTTTAATTAATTTTAATAATTATTTTTAATTTGGTTCATGTAAAATATTTGGATTTGGATTTTTTTTACACCAAACAGGAGGCCCTGAGTAAAAAAATTCCCTCAGGGCATATGTCATCTTTGGGGATGCTGTGTGGGGGATCTTTTAAGGGAAACGACGGAGTGGAAGTTCTGGGAAGGAAAAAGGTATGAGGAGTGGGTAGGAATCTGGGGATCAATGTGTCCAGGAGTGACGAATAATGTGCGAATCCATCCCTCCTACTGCGATGCAGGGTGATGGGTCAAATGAGTTTGGTTGGAAAGATTAGATCTCCCTAAACAATTCTCTCCCGATCCAGCTCGCAAAGCAACCGCATTCACCGTCAAGACCCACTCAAACCTCACCCCGTAAATCTGACCAAACGTAGCGAACCACTTGGGGTGACCTATGGCGGGGGTGTTGGTTATCCAATAAATGGTTCCCAGGACGGCGGTACCCATACCCACCTCCCAAATTGTAAAAGTCATATAATAATGATTAATGATCAATAAGAGGTTCAAGGAAAAAATATATGAGTTGTAATATTTTTGGTATGCTTCGTTATTCTCCTCTGCCATGCGTTTGGAATTCGTCAGTTTTTTTTAAAATGATTTTCGGCTATCTAATTATTGTTTTTTCGCACCCATAATATTATGTCCCGTCCTTCCGGTTTATAAAAAATGGTCCGATTTTTCGGATTGAAATTTTCAAAAAATCGCCAGGGATTCAAAAATACGATTAAAAAAAAAAAAAAAATACAGAATGTCTTAGAATATTTTCCTAAACCGGAAAAAAAATTAAAAAAATGTGGTGCAAGTGGCCTATTGTTTACTTCTTCCGGATTTCCAGATTTAAATATTGGAGTAATGGTAGTTTGTTTGTAGATTGATGGAAATACCCCGCTTTGGAGTATTATGTATGTACCATTCCTGTAAATGTATGTATTAAAAATTTTGTCAATTAAAAAAATATATAAAATTTAAAAAACAAAAAATATAAGACGGTTATTTTTCAAAAGCGGTCTACTTGACCGTCTTAGATCATACGACTTACGTCTTGAATAACTACACTTAAAATTAGAAGGCAATTGACTGATATAATATATTTGTATAAAATAATCAATTTAGGAGGCGGGAATGAGTACCGCCGCCCCGGTAACCATTTATTGGACAACCACCACCTCTGCCATAGGTCACACCAAGTGGTTCGCTACGTTTGGTGACTTAGCGGGGGTGCCCGGGTTCATGGGGTGAGGTAAAAAAAAAAGGTAAAAAAAAAACAAATCCTCCAGGACACACTGAACCCCAGATTCCTACCCAACCCTCATACCTTTTTTCTTCCTAGAACTTCCTCTCCTTCTCTCCTTCTTTTCCTTAGAAACACCCTTCGCACAGCATCCCTAAAGATGACATAGGCCCTGAGGGAAATTATTTTCCTCAAGGCCTCCTAATGTATTGGACTCATAGGCATCACGGCGTTATTTTATAACATATATGTACCTGAAAGTTATGGTGGTGACGGATTAGCAGGTAATTTCATTGTTAGTAATAAAGGAACAGTTAAAATTAAAGGTTGATTCTGCGTGCCGGCTATCTCGCTAAATGCACCAACATTATTACGTTTAAGTTTGACCGCCGGCAGCGGACGCCACTGGCTTCGGGGAATTTATTGCTGCCACAGACCGTAACTCGCGGCTAAGCCCGAGATAGCCCCGTGTTTTATCTGGCCAGGGGTGTGCGGGGCAAGGACAAAGGTATTTAAATTTTATGGATTCAAGACGCTACTACGAAATACGGTCGATGTCTTTATTGTCAATTGTTACGGGAATGAAAGCGGTGAGATATCTGGAAGTTAAAGTTAGACAAACTAATTTATTATACCAAAGTTATATGAGTTCATCGTAGGAAAAAGTAAAGGAAAGTATAGGATTTTTTTTATTTATATTAACTTTATACATGTGGCCTGAGGAAAATGGTTTTTCCAGGGCCTATATCTGTGTGGAGGAAGGAGAGGAAGATCTGGGAAGGACGACCGTCGGAACGAAGGACGACGACCGTCCGTGGTCGAGTGGTAAGACACTTGACTCCCATTCGGAAGGTCGCGGGTTCGAACCCGGCGTGCGCAAATAAATTTTATTTGATAATTTTGTGTTATTTCACAATTAATTAATAAAAATAATATATGCTATATTTGCGGCACGTTCCAGAGTGGAAGATACTCTCAGTATCGCCCTGGTGTAAGACCACCATTAAGAATTGAAACGTTGCTTAATAATGGCTTTAGCCGTGTTTAGTGACTAGATCTGAATAGCCAGGTACTTTCCCACCTTCCTCTTCCCCATCTCCTTCCCTTCCCCACTTACCTTCAGCCTCACAACATACTCCAATTGGGGATGCCATAGTCTCACTGGCTCCATAAGGGAGCTGTTTGGACTCTTGTGAGGTTTCTCCATAAAAAAAGGAAAAAAGTAGGAATCTCAATGTTAGTTTGTGCAGGAGTGACGGACGTATAAATGCATCCCTTCAACTGCGGTGCAAGGCGATTGGTCGAGAGAGTCCAGCTGGAGAGGTCAAAATAGGCCTTCAATTAATGTCTCTCGGTCCGGCCAGCCTCGCAGTAGGTGGACAGACTCATCAGCCGTTTAAACCTAGACATACCTCACCCCATAAACCCGCTCACTCCTGCTTAGTCACCGAACGTAGCGAACCACTTGGGGTGATTTATGGAAGAGCTGTTTGTTATCCAATTAATGTTTCCCGGGGCAGTGGTTTCCATACCTGCCTCTTAATTGAAACATGGTTTTGTCGCTAATTTTTAAAGATTATATTTAGGTTAGGGTTATATACACACACACATATACATTTAACCCTTCCCTTACGGTGCTAGAAAATCCTTCGAGCGCATGTGCTGTTTACTCAGTACACATTAGAATTTTGAATGTTTGAAAAAAAAAGTTTAATTCGAACACACAGACACGCCCACTACATACTTCTAGCGGTTTATCTCTTCAGTGGGTTACGATATTTTAATCAGTATATAAACTGATAATCGACAAAAACTGTTAAAAAAATAATGAAACGGAAAAAAACAATTCTTTTTATGGACAATGTAGGAAAAATATATTTCGTTCATTATAAGAATTTATTTATGGCAAACATTAATTATTTTATGGCAGAAAATTGATTTTTAACGCGTTTTTCTCATATGCTTCATATTTCTATGCACAGTTTTTTTCACATGGTTCATATTCTATACATGGTTTTAGTCATAATTTAAAAATAATATAATAATGTAAAAATATTTAATTTAAATTTAATAAAATTTGACAGCTGGGCATCACAAAATGATGTTAATATTATACGTGTACATACCAAGGCAATTGAGTTGTGTAGTGGAATGCAGAATATCTCATATATTTTTTTATTATGCACTATTTTGATTGTCCTCACATGATTTATTTTCTATCGCCTTAAATATTTGATATTTTTACATGGCTCATATTGTAGAAGATGGAGAAAAAAAAGAAAAATTACTTTATATTTAACTCATTTTCATAAAAATCGTCACATTGTTCATATTAAATATGCAACGACGATATTTAATTATAATAATATTTAATATAAAATAAATAAATGGGTACCTTTATTGTGTTGCGCTTCCCACAGCGGTAAGTGGACACCAATGCAGCACTACTTCACAGATAGTGTGAACACTGAGAAATGAGGTAACATTCAGATAACAAGAACTATACTTCAGAATATACATTGCTTCTTTACATTCAATTATGTGTTGATAGGTACTACATTTATATATATTAGTATTTAGCTCCATTTCTTCTCTCCTTTATAAGTTACAGCATTTTAAAGCACTCAAAAATTGTGTGGTCGGCTAATTCGTGAAATACTACAATCTGTAAATTCTATAACGTTTTCAATGACAAAAATCCTCAAACAGTAATATTTTAAATTCTATGAAATATACTTGTCAAGATGTCTAAAAATAGATTACTTTAAAAACCAGCGAAGGCATGCGTATTTCACTCATTAATATTTTAAAAATATCAAAACTGAAAAATTCTTCAAATTTGTCATATTTAATTACAAAAAATAATACAGTCCGTTAAAAACGAATTAAAATACGAGTATAATTACATAATTTCACATTTTATATGAAAACCCGTGTGAGTAAGGCCTTGGAATACCAATTTGGAGAATTTATTGGAATAATTTGTGTTATTTCGTAGTACCACTATTCAGAATTGAAACGATGCTTGAAATGGCATTAGCCGTGTTTGATGACCAGATCTAAATATCCGGGTACTTCCCCAACCTTCCTCTTCCCATCTCCTTCCCATCGCAGTACCTTCAGCTTCACAACATACCCCAATTGAGAATGCCGTAGTCTCACTTGCCCCATACGGTTGGGAGCAGTTAGGACCCATGAACAAAGATGTAACATGTTGGCCGTGAAAATCTAAAAACGTAACCAAAGATGTAACAGTTTTTGAAAAATATTAATTATTACCTCTTCAAATCATCTCACAGGCATTCAATGATGAAAAATACCAAGGTCATTATCATCATCGCCTTTTCTATTCTAGTGCTGAATGAAGGCCAACCAATGTGGAGGATTGGAATGATTCAATATTACTGAAAACTTGTCTGAAATTGGAAAAATACAATATAATAATATCCAGGTAGATAACATATTTCACTCGAATTACAATTGTATCATCGGAGCGGAAATTGATAAAAGATTTGTAGTGTTTTCCACATCCCTTTAACCTTGTTTGAGACCTTTCGGCATCAGTGCACAATGAGGAGACGCATCAAACGCCAGCCTAACATTCATATTCAGTTGACTTTTTCCGCATGAAGACAGTAAGTAGATATTTGTAGCTCAACTGCGTTGCCCCTTAATTTTCATGCTTATTACGTCTTTTCAGGACTCAAAGTCAATTTATTTCTCTGCTAAAAGCTTCCCCACACAGCATCCCCAAACATAATATTCTCTCTAGAGTTCAAGAAAATCACGTAATAAAAAATAATTAAACATTTATTTCAATGTACAAAATATTACGTCTCGTCAATTTTTTTCTCTTGTTGTTTGTTCTACCTAACCTGTATTTATATTTATTTTTATTACGCCCCGGAAAAGCTAACTAAGGTCATGAGTTTAATTTCTAGATGTGACCGTATTTTTTTTTTTTAAGGCGGATACGGTTTACAAGCAGTTCCCGTGAGCACTTTGGCCATAGGCCCATTGTGCTATCTCCCATTTTACCTCAATCCTTTAATAACAAACCAGTCCCTTTAATAAAGTTCAGCAGGGTTGTCATTGGATATGTGGCTATGTCTTCTGGTTCTACTGTATGTCTCCCCAGGTATCTGAGCCTAGTTCCTACCAGGGTAGGACATTGGCACCATAGGTGAATTGGAGTCTCTTCATCCTCTTCACATTTTCTGCATATATTAGTGTTTTCCACTCCCAATATCTGCATGTGTTTCCTGAGATGGCAGTATCCCGTTAATAGTCCTACCAGTTCCCTCAGCGAGTTTCTGTCCATATCGAGTAGTTTCCGAGTAGGTCCTTTTATGAGAACTTTGGATTGTCTCATTCCGGGTGCCCTCTCCCATTCTTTGCAGTGCTGGGATTTGACCCACCTATCGATATGTAGTTTTGTGTGGCAAGCTGCTACTCCTACGGCCGGCTCGGATCCTACAAGTGGTGCTTTCGCCCCTTTCCTTGCTAGTTCGTCAGCCCGCTCGTTGCCCTCAATACCTTTATGTCCTGGTACCCAAATCAGGGTTATTTTATTGATGTTAGCGAGTTCTGTGTGACCGTAACTTTTTCTGCTTTTTCTGTTTCAAATTTTTGATTGAGAGCCGCTAATATTGTCCTCAGTGATTAAAATATTACAATTTGTGGGTTTAATCATTAAAAAGATATAAACGATTTACTTTCATTTAATTCGGTGTAAATTCTAAGTGGTTTTTAGTGCTGTTTTAGTGTATTCATTGACTTATTTCAGCAAGACTTTAATTTATTCTTGTATTATTGTACTTACCCATCAAACATTTCTAGTCGTTTTGTATTCGAGGGAAATCTATTAAATTACTTTATTGCTGTGACTTCCAAAAATGTGCATGCCTCCGGGCGTGGTCCATGACATGCTGTTAAAGACAACTTAATATCTAAAGCGTGTATTTTGCAAAACTTGATTTGAAAAACTTTTAAATTAACTATCTTCACGAGGAAAAAGCTGAATGGAGAGCGTTTACCTTGATATTCTATTCTACCAGCCATTCAGCAAATACTTATAAAGATTGAATAAACTAAAATAATCACTAGCCAACACACATTTTGCTGCCTGGGGTTTTTTCAAAACCGTTTTTGTCAAATTTTTTTTGTCTAGAATCCAAAAAAGGACGCAGGAGCTCTTGAACCGCGACAACGATAACTTTACAATATCGGACCGTAACTTCTGACGATTTTAAACCTATATCCCAAGCACATAAACACCTGTCTTTTAAATACCACATACAAAAAGTTAAAGAAAAACTTATCCCACCAATTGGTGTATTTGATAGAATAGCCCATCTTCTACCAATACAAGTAAAGATGGGGATTATACTTTAGTTTAATTCAATCCCATCTAAATTATCTCATAGAAATATGGGGAAACACAAACATCACATATTTAAACGAAATTCAAATAATGCAGAATAAAATAATAAAAAAACTTTTTAACTATAGACCAGTTACCCCCACCAAAAGAGTATATCAAGAAACAAACTTACTGAAAATCAAAAAAACTGTACGAATTCAACATATGCCTATTAATTTACAAAATCCAAAATGGCTTTATACACACAAATACTACATTTATGAAAACATCACAAGTACATGAACACCACACAAGACAACATAAAAAATTATACACAAATTCAGCAAAGACAGAGTGTGGTAAAATAAACATAGGCCATGAGGGTGTACACATATATAATCTCCTTCTTGATAGCCTTCTTCTTCTTCCTTGCACTGTCCCAACTCATTGCCTAGGTAGACTGTTGGGGTCGGCTCTCCTCGTTCTCAGGTTGTAGCTTCTTCGGTTCTGGGTATCGCTTTCATCCAGGCCGTTTCTACTTAGGATTTTGGAGCATTGAATCATCCAGGAGTTCTTTGGTCTTCCTCTGGATGACTGTCGATGAAGCTCCATTGACATTGCCTGCTTCACTGTGTGGTCTAGTGGTCTCCGTTTTATGTGACCATACCATCTCAACTGTCGTTCCTCTAGCTTACTGTTTATGTCCGTGACACCCAGGTTACCACGAATGCGTGAACTTTTAATTTTATCTTTTAGTGACACTCCTGCCGACCATCGATTCAAGTTGCCTGGTGTAGGAGTTGTACATGGTCCAGCATTCGGAGCCATACATTATCACGGGTCTAACAATAGTCTGGTATACCTTTCCTTTTAGTTATTCCTGATAGCCTGACAACTACTGTAAATAGAATGAATGTATTTAAGAAAAAACTGTTAGCTCTTATGATTAATGAGCAAAACCAAAATACACTTACTTCAGAAAAATGTGTTACTTAGGTAGTAAACCATAATGATTAAGATATATACATATATATTTTTTCTCAATGTAAGTTAATTAAGTAATTAATTTAATTAATTAATTTTCTCAATGTAGTAATTTAAGTTAACAAAGCGAAATTTGTATATTTCTTTAAACTTAATAAATAACAACAACAAAAAAAACAGTTGCACTGTTGACAGCCAGACCGATATTGACAGGGAATAAATAGTAAATCGTTGTACGCTTGCAATACTGGCGGCTCTATCTACGAATTGACATCCCGAAACGTCAAACGCCAATCAATTACGTTTAAATATGAATAACGTGGCAACGTTGAATTGAAATACTAACCTAAATATGCATTGCAAGTCCGCATTTACTTTTTGACGCTAAATGTGAGTGAATTAGTTATAAGGTCTTTTTCACAATTTAACCATTTTCGTTTCTCAAAGATCGAACTGAAGTGATTGATTGCGTCTTAGATGCATTATTTAAGACTATTGATCGTATATACGATTTCTTTCATTTCTAAGAGTTTCGTTAGTTCAATCCATTCATTAAGAGGAAACCCCGTCACCAAGAAATTTGAATATTGGTATTTTACCAAATTGTTGCTATCACTGTCGATCTTACTCCCCCGAATACTGAGCGAAAAGGACAACTGCACCCCAGGCTGAATATACCTAAATACATTAAATTAAACAAATTACTTTATGTAAAACACTATAATAACATGAATTAATTAATAATTATTATCCTGACGAAAACCATCGGTTTTGAAACGTGTAGATATTATAGCATGTGATTATAGTGGTTTACACAAAGCAGTTTGTTGTGTTTAATTAAAATGATGCCACAAAGTAATGTTGCAAAGATTGAAGAAGTACCTAAATAAAATCGTCAAAATCGGCGTTTTGGATTCCCCATTTTTCTCCTCCACAACTGGACCGATTTTGAAGTTTTTTTACTATCTGCATAAGAAGAAAATACTCTATGTTACTTTGTTTTATTTTTTCAAATACATTGTCTAGTTTGTATACTCCGCGTCTCTTGATAGCGTTCAAAACCAGGCAATTTTAACGAGGGTCAACAATTTTCAACAATTTTGGAGGGTCCTAACTCCTACAAGTAACTTATCAAAAAAACCAAAACGTATCAACACGCTAGTGGTCGATATCTATAATTCTTAAAAAAAGCACTTTCAGTAGTTTTAAAAGACTTCAGATACTAATATCTACAGCCTGTATGTCGGACGAATATCTACAGCTCATATGTTGGACAAATATCTATGACCTTCAGAGTGAAGACTAATATCTACAGCCTGTATGTCGGACGAATATCTACAGCTCATATGTTGGACAAATATCTATGACCTTCAGAGTGAAGACTAATATCTACAGAGCTAAGGTCGGATTAATATATATGATGGTCCCAGTGGTGACGAATATCTATGGAGCGTAGGTGGGACTAATATCTACAGAGGGCAGCTGCGCAAGAGGTTGTATGGAAAAGCATAAATTACTTCAATTACGTAAAGGCTTAACGTTTAAAGTACGTAATGAAGTTTTTGCATAATATTACGTATTTTGCTGTAATGTTGAAATTGGCATAGCGCCTGCTCGCGTCAAGGCAAGAAAAACATCCCAGTATTCAAGTAGTTTAGCGGCTAAGCTAGGATTGTGTAACATGGTTTGTGATACAAAAGAAAGTGCCCCCTTCGTAGCGCCTGCTCGCGTCAAGGCAAGAAAAACATCCCAGTTTTCGTGTAGTTTAGCGGCTACGCTAGGTTTGTGTAAGACGGTTTGTGATACAAAAGAAAGTTCTTTAAACTGCAAACGCAATATTACGTTATGCCAATATGCTATACATAATTGCAAATCCAACCTCTGCCAGTACTGTAGATATTCGTCTACATCACCTGTTCCGTAGATATTAGTCAGCAGTTTGAGCTGTAGATATTCGTCCTCACTTTGGTTCCCATAGATATTGTTCCAACATACCTCGTATAGATATTAGTCAACACATGGATTCTCACAGATATTAGTGCACTTTGTTCAGTTTTTGAAATTCGTGTAGATATTAGTAGACGCCTCCGTTTTAAAATCCAGAGAGGAAATTGGGGAATACTTTTGTTTGGGCACAACGCCGCCGCCTGGTTTCCTCTTAATTTGTACCCTGACGATGATTGTGTGAAGCGATACTGGTGGGTCGTAATAAGAATAACATTTGGTGGCTATAAACAAAGTAATTCTTTTAAAGCACTTTTATGCTTGTTTATTTTGTTGGTCTGGCAATCTTTTATGTGAACGCAAACAAATCAAGTTTGCAGCTCTATTACCGTAATATTGATGCGTTTTCGATCGGCTTGCATTTTATAACGTCTAATTTATATTAGCTAAATTCCTTATAATGAATATTTTCCAGCCACTTCGGAGAGCCGATGTATTTAAAATGAACATTATCATGAATTTTGCGATTATAAATTACAAATGAAAACAATTAAATCTATGAAAAATATTATTTACTTATTTATTATTTCTAAAAAAAAACATAATTATTACAATCATAATAATAATAGTTACATAGTTTTAAGTGACGTACTTCATTTACTTTAACCAGTGGTCAAAGACACTATTTGGAGTAAAAAACGTCAATGAGATTTTGGTCTCAGAGACATTTTGATGTTTAAAAAAAATTTAAAACACAAAAAAATGAGTGACCAGTGTGGACCACACGTGAAAGAATTTTTTGTTGCTTAGTTTTCAAAAAAAAAAAATTATAAAAAATTCACCGGAGATCAAAATATTATTCGCATTTCTTACTCCAAATAATATCAGGAATCACTGGTAAGACAGTTACGTCCCTTAGCACCCTGTAAAAGCAGCCCTATGATGCTGTCACATGACAGCTTGTCTACGGTTCAGGTTCAACCATTTCAATTTATCTTCATATTTAATAATGTGTAAATTTGGTTTTTTTAATAATAGTAAGAATAGTTTATTGAATACGCGTTTATCTTAGAATTGGTACATTTAACTTAATTATAATTAGGTACCTACATTTTTGGATAAATATTTAGGTAGGTATGTTTAGATATTTAAAGATACATGGATTGTCTTTTTATTATTATTTTATTAGGAAATCAAGGATATGATTAACATGTTTCATTAATTAATTATTACTAATCAAATAAAAATCATTATTATTTTAAATAAACATGAATTTTTCTGTTGTTATCCACAAATTTACAATATTTACTCTAGGTATCTCATTTTTCTCAAAATTGCGTTATGAAGTTTTTTGAGATAGTTTGGATCTACGAAAGAACCGTCTAATTGTACACATTACACTTTATTATTATGTATTATATTTTATAATTTTAATCATTGCCCCAGGGCCGGCCCTGAGACAAACGCGCCTGGCGCTAGTAGAATCTCAAAGGCGCTGTATTAGTTGTTAGGTATTATCAGCGTCTTGGCTACTCGGCTCTTTAGCGCCTTGGCAAGTCGGCGCCCGGAGCGGACTGCTCCATTTGCAACCTGCACAGCACCGGCCCAAGAATAAACGGCGCCTGGGGCAAGTAAAAACATGAAGGTGTTAGGTTTTATCGTCGTTTTGTCCACTTGGCTCTTGGCGCGCCCGGAGCTGACTGCTCCAATTGCGCCTGTACAGGACCGGCCCAAAAACAAACGGCGCCTGTTGCAAGTAAAAACATGAAGGTGTTAGGTTTTATCGTCGTCTTGTCCACTTGGCTCTTGGCGCGCCCGGAGCTGACTGCTCCAATTGCGCCTTCTAAGGTCCGGCCCTGCATTACCCTAACACGTTATTATAATAGAGTTAGTCGAATTACTTTCACATTATTTGTGTGTAAGCACCTACTGGAAACGCTTAAAATGAAAATGTGACAATATTAAGTGCGAATGTATGAATTTATGCCGGACTCATGCATAGTTAACGGACGGTTGAATAATTTATTACTTCTGCGTATTTCATACCTGGAAATTTGAAGAATAACCGAGTGGAAATTTTAACCTTGATTCATGAATTTTTAATGCGATACCGTCATGTTTTTTCAAGTACTTATTAAGTATTCTGAATTGATTTATTTCATTTTTTTTGTGTAAAAGTCATTTCTAGGTGCTAGAAACCTAGCAAAATTGTGTGCTTTATTTGGATTTATTAATAGTTTTGTTTACATTGGAATTAGTGATTTTACTGTTGTGTTCATGGGTCGCTCGGGACTTATTTCAAGGTGTACGCTACAACACTAGTAACAAAGAAGCGTACAAGAAACAGAAGAAATTAATGCAGGTAACATACAAAAAAAAAAACAAGAACAAAAAGAGAAAAGTACGGTAAAAATTAATGAAAATAAAAATTAAATGAAACAAATTGCTTTGTGTAAACCACTATAATCACATGTTTCAAAACAGATGGTTTCATCGTCAGGATAATAACATGAATGATGTGTTACACATCTGCTCTGATGATGGACACTGTAACTTTGTCCGAAACGTTGGCTAAAGAAGGAGGTATCGTAACACGGCTTAACATCACAAAAATAAATAACAAATACACCGTGAAAATCTTAAATCGTATCTACATATATATTAGGTTTAATTAATTAATTGTGAAATAACACAAATTAATCAAATAAAATGTATTTTATTTGATTAATTTGTTACTGACCTTCGGATTGGATGTCAAGAGCCTTATCTTTCGATCACGCTGGCCGTCAGACTTCAATTTGGGAGGCAGATATGGGTACCGACGCCCCCGGAACCATTTGTTAGAAAACAACACCCCTGCCATAGGTCAGCCCAAGAGGTTCGCTACGTTTGGTAACTTAGCGGGGTGCCCGGGTTCATAGGGATAAGGTTTGTATAAGTCTTGTTTGTGCGTCTTGAATGCGTTTGTTCATATACTGCGTGACGAGCCGGATCGGTGGAGACTGAATCGGTGGCGGTGGTGAATGCGTTTGAGGGAGACGCAACGCCGCCAGGCGTCCCTGACCCGGGTTACTTCGGGCCTTCATCCATTGCAGGCCCAGCCTCTCCTCGCACACTAATTGAAGTTGTTCTACCGGCTTAGTATTGGGTCAGTGTTTTCAGTTATTATAATCGACCATTTTGCAGATTTGATAAACAACCAATCCATCAAAATTCTGATCAAAATCATTAATAAAAACTCAGCTTCATTGTAATCATGTTTTATTTCTTATTTGATAAATATTATTTATTTTTCAAATAAAAGTATTTCAAATAAGTACATAAGAAAAAGAGACAAGACAACGAATGAAAATATTAAAATTCTTTTAAATAATAACAAAAAGATATATTATTCGTCTTTAGCGACATCGATCGTAAATATTTTACAATGGATTACATTATAATACAAAAATTAAAATACAGATATGGAATTTAATATCTTAGTAAATAAACAAGGGTTATTTACAAAATATGTACAATTTTTACAAGGCAGTAATTATAACGATACATTTAAAATATGAGGAAAAATGAAACACAAAAGTCCAACATGCGCACTTAAAAAAATATATTTTAATTCAAAGGCAACATATGAGGAAAATAGAAAATATAAGCGAAAGTATTCGAAACATTACAGATCGACAAACTTAACTTTAGACGGAGGTTGTTACCTTTGCAGATTATTCGAAAAACCAGTGAGATATAAATATAGTTTTTTTTTCTACCGATGATTGAGAATACCGTAACTAATCAAATATAATAAACTCTTCTCACTAGTAATGTTTTTTCCTCGAAGCTTAAAACACAAATTAAACCGGCGGAAAGTCTTCGTAATACTGAAATTTTCGAGACTTTTTATTGTTTGATTAAATGCCACAATCTTGAAAATAATGCATCGTGTAAATTTTTTTTTGACAGCCCACAAAAAGCATGCAGTCTAATTGGAATATATATTTAGATGAGACATGGAGCGAAAATAACGGATTCACTAAGAAGGAGGTCAGACATCCAACACTCTATTCCACCACTTTAGTTGACCTACAACTATCGACCGCAGTTGACGCGAGACAGGACGGTCGGATGGTTGAAACTTTTGATGCGGTCTGCTGGCACTGATAGTACCAACAACCATCAGCAGTGCTTGGTTAGCCCTAAGAATCGAAAGACGGAAACTGACATACCCGGTTCCCTCTCACCGCTCTCGTTGTTCACAGTAGTGATGGGGGTAGAACACGATATTTGCAAGAGTTTGTATGAGGTACACGAATATTGAAATTAGGTGTTGAGGTGATGGTATGTTGAGGGTTCATAGTATTATTATGCACGTAACCTACATGAAATTATATAATAATACTTGGGTACTGATGTACGGCTGCAATACAAAAATATCGCGTACACGAAAATCAGTTTAAGAACCGCCGAACTGTCAATACATAGACAAACAAACACTTCAAACACCTCAAACAAATGTATGTTTTACTGTAGTGACTACAGTTACCTCACAAAAAATAATGTATACACCTCATTAAACACCTCATGCAAATGTATGTATTACTGTTGTTTGAGTAGTGCTAAGTCTCTCAACTGGCTCCAAACTGTTGGGAGCAGTTGTAATTCTTATTTCTCACAAAAAAACTTACATTACCTCCGCCTAACCCCCTCAGCCCTCAGCGTAGTACACAGTACTACAAGGGTAATACATTTGTATGAGGTGTTCGAGGTACCTCATTAAAGATGCACTACAAATTTTCTATACCTTATAAAGTTGCATGCTGTACGACCCACCTCACTACATCACCCTCACCAGTCAAAAAGAGTCGCATATATCTGAAATGTAGTAATGTTGTACAAACACCTCATGGCTCCAACACAAAAACGTCGCGTACACGAAATGTAGTAATGAAGTGCTAATACACCAACCACCTAGCTGTAGTAATACAAAAAATGAATTGAGACAAATATATTTACTGAGGTGGCGGAATACTTAACGTTCTTGTATGGGACATTTGTGGTGCATTTTGTATGAGGTACTCAACTTCAGTACACAGTGGAACGGGATAATGCTATATATACGGCATAGCGTCTTTAATAATTGTTTAGCTCTATGTGTAATCTTTAATTCATCTTTTAAAGACCTGCAAGGTTAGATAAAGTCAAGTCGGTAACTGAAAAATGCCACAAATATTGAAAATATTCACAAAAAACTTTTTATAGAAAAGAAGTAAGTTTTTTAAAATTGTCACATATATTTTCCTTTGACCTTTATTCTTAAAATATTTCACAATAAATCTACACCAGCAAATCTTTATTTCTTATAATGAATTACATGTTATACGCCATCAATACAATTTTTATCATCGTTGATTACAATATGTTTTAAGTACCTACATCATTTAATGGTCAACCACACTAGTCATCAAATTCTTGTTAAAGTGTTTGTTACATCATCTAAGCCATAATTTACAACAAAAAAGAGCGAAAATGTAAATGAAGAATTTTATTTTACAATATGCACTAAGGCTGGGAATGATGTGAGGGGTACGTTGCACAGTGGAGTATTTTGCCTTGATAGTTGGCCAAAACGTTATCGAGTTTTTACGATTTGATTCATGATAGAAGGCATTTTGCAGGATGATTTTGTATTTTTCACTCACATATATTAAAAGAAAAAGACAATATTTCTAATATATTATAATATAATAAAGAATAACAGACCACTAGACAGACAAATGGAAGTGAAAAAAAATTTTTTGGGGCAACATTTTAATTCAAAATTAATAAGATACTTAGGATATCAGTTTTATGAAGCGATTGGTTTTAATGAAATGATAACAGAACTTGAATAGAACTTACACAGAATGTGCAAATTAATTTAAAAAAAGACGAATAGTTCAAATTTTTATAAACAATTAGTCGATATTTTTAACTATTTTTATTGATTAAAAAGACAACATGTTTCGTAATCAATGCTATTTATTTATTTTTGAAAAGTGTTCAATTTATCCATTACTGTAGGTTAATTGTATTTTAAAATTAAACTTAAATGACCAAAGTGATTTTTAAGCCAATCTTTATCACTTTCTGTGTGATTTTTTGAAGCCTATGTCATAAAAAAACGTTAACTTTTTATCAACATTTGAAAATGGTTGAAATAGAAAAAAAATTGCAATTTTTAGCTTAGATTTTTTATCAAGTCTTGGAATTCATAATAGATACCCAATCATTTAACAAGAATTTTGTCGCTAGTGTGGAGAGCTCACACAATTTTCGATAAAAATAAAAATATTGCCTAATTAATTATCGAGTATGTAAAAATTTCTTACAATAAAGTCATCATCAGTATTTATAATATAATCACTGTTTATAAATCATACATTTATTTTCATTCGTAGTAATCCTTTGTGTCGAGTTGAGATATCTCCCAGAACTCTAGAGCATCATAGTAGACTGGCCTCAACCACATAGTACACTGGTCTCAAATACACAGTAGACTGGCCTCAACTACAGGTGACAATGGGAATGGCTATCCTGTAGGTGTCGCTGTATACTTTGAGGAGTAGTGCGGTCAGAACGGCGGGCAGGAGGGAACCGGAAGTGTGCCTGTCTGAATGGCCGGAACTGAGCGCCCACGGATCCGGTGTGGCCGAGTCCAGAGCGTAGTCGTACTCTGCGGACAAAGGTGCAGTGTTAATGATCGCATTGATTCCCTTTTTCGAACCGTTTCGCTCGATGGAAAAGTATAATCATCCCTATTCACGGGCAGTACAAATTTAGAAAAATGTGGTACACTAAATCACTACGAAAAGTAACTGTAGGTACATAAAATAACAATATTGTGTATTTTTTCATTGATGTTTCTTTTTATTCATGATTTTTCGATTTGGGAGGCGGGTATTTTTTTTACAATAGATCCACACACGCCTAGAGAAAAACAATTTCGCTTGGGGAATCTTACTAATATTATAAACGCAAAAATTTGTATGGATGTATGTGTGTTTGTTTCTCTTTCACGCAAAAACTTCTGAACGGATTTTAATGAAACTTTACAACAATATTGCTCATACATCAGAATAACGTATAGACTATAATTTATAAAGCTAGCTATTTTCCATATATTACAAAATAATAATTATTGCTTAATAGAAAATGTCAAAATTTGAGATAGGACATTTTGCAAAACAATGATTGTTAAATCAAAATTCTATTTGAGAAAATATTTAAATTAGTGAATTTATTTTAAGTACTCGCCTAATACTTTGAATCAAATCAAGAATTATAGATATTTTAAATAAATAGGTTAAGCATTTAGGTATAAACATAGAAAGGACCTAGGAAAAGAAAATATACTACTCAAAGCACTAATCCTGCGCGAACGAAGACGCGGGAATAAGCTAGTGTGTAATATAGACATTTTCTTCAATAATAACATATATTTTTTTAAGAACTTAAAAATTTTAAGTGTTCAAGATAAATACTTTATTCATCGGTAGAAATTTGGAATACGGGGGCTTAATACTAAGTCTTTAAGGCTCGGTAGTAAGCGTTCAAAAGGAAGAAGAAGATGGTTTGAAAAGGAGATATGTAAATACGCGTTAAGGTCCTATAAATCTAATATACAAAAAATAATGTTTGTTTGTTTGTTTATGTGTTCGTATGTAATGGGCGGCTATATCGTTCATCCGATTGTGATGAAACTTTGGGAATATGATGTGCGCACTGCGCATATCCGGGATGGTTATAGGATAGTGAGCTCTGGTGTTATGAAATTATTATTCATACGATTGCGATTAAAATTTCATCCGATGTACACATGTCCGCGAATATGTGTATACTGGTGAGCTCTGGATTTATGAAATTTGCATTAAAAATGAAATAGGTCAGGCGAGTTGTTAGAAATATAAGTGTATTTAATGGGGAGGGGTGGTGCGGGATGCAGGGAAGGTGAAACGGGAACGCGGGAGGGGAAGGGGACGCGGGAGAGGAAGAGAAAGAGGAGGCGAAAGGGGAACGGGGACGAATGGGAAAGGACACGCAGGGAGAAACAATTCATTTATTTACTAGCCAATTTATTTATTATTTATTTAGTGTATATAAATATTCTGCCTTGTGTTATTTGTGAAGTTAAATATCACGACACTCATCCCCAATAATAATTAATCATTTTTTTTTTTTGGGACAGACATTGATGTATCTCTATGAGGATAGAGCATTCAATGTGCTGGGTACACATATCAGGAATGGTCCGATTTAGTCTGAGGCCAGAAACTGGCTTTATAAAAAAGGTACTTTATATTTACATTAATCAATGTAAACTTCATTGATTTAATCATTAAACAGCGCTAAATATAGTTCAACAAAATTTGTTCAACTTTTTTTTTGTCACCAGATTTTATGTCCGGGCTAAATTTTCCCCACAGGAAAAACTAAACCCTTTCACACACTTTTCTACAAATGATCATCCAGTAAATCCACGCCATGCAAGTGTATTATATAGGTATAATTAATACAAAACAATACAAGAACAACATGTTAACCTATCAGAGTACCAAATAGGAAAATAATTCACCGACTCCAGATATTTTCATATCAGAGGGTTTCGCTCGGTAGAACTCCTAACTGGAACGATAAATCCCACTGATCCCTCAATATAAATATTTAAAAAAACTTTCGTAATCCTACATGTATTTTAAATGACTGATTTTTGCATTTTTATATATAAATTTTTCGACAAATCTAATAAGCCTTAATTTTTTATGAGAGAGCTAGGTATAATGCCAGTAGCCGAAATAACAAATATTTTTACAATCTGAGAATGCCAAATTCTTTTAATCTCATTCCCTAAATCTGTATATTTTCTTATTTTTTCAGAAACCGATTTTTCAATATACAGGAGTTTGGAATAGCTACATCAATGATCTAAGTTATTTTTTTGATTTTGTCATGTAAAACTATATCGAGTCTATTATGACAAATAACATTATTATTATTATTTACAAAATTAAAAAAAAAAACTAATTTTCTAACCGTTTTAAAGGAATAACCTCCAAATGTTGGAAGAGTTAGGATGCGATGTTTAACAGAATTTGTTTAGTTAAAACACTAGTTCTGTGAAAGTCCTGTTCAAATTCTGTCACTATCTAAGTCTTGTGAAACAACTGTCTCATTGTAAAATAATAACAGAACTTGAATAGAACTTTTACAGTAAATGAATTTTAACGTTAATAAATTGTTCAAATTCTGTTAAACAACCCGTCCTGCGAAATTTAAGCAAAACCTGTCTTATGGATATTTTATTTTATTGTAAAATTCTCCAAATGAGTGAAAGCCACAAATAATGATTTTTCTAAGTAATGTCTTCAACAGGCTGGAGTTTCAGTCTGTACACAATTCTCGGCCAAAACGAGAAAATTATCTCCGTAGCCACAAATAAATTCCTGTACCTGCAGGCAATTTTCCGCGAAAATTGCCGGGTGGCCCTAAACGGCGGGAGAAAAATTCTAAGTAAAGAACGACAAAATCGACATGTTAAAATATTTTGTGAAAGATGTTAAGTTAACGCTAGTAAACATATTTCCAGAAATATTGTAAATACAACATTTTTATTTCTGGTGAAATTGAATATTCATATGTCTATGGTTTTCATATATTACTTGCCTAGGTTCATACATGAAAGCCAATATTGCCGAAAACTGTAAAAATGGATGAAATAAACACATTTTTTGTCTCAAATTCTTAGGTTAGCATAACTTTCCACCTATGGCGCTTTAAAATATCAATTATTTAATTGTAAAAAAACGATTACCTTTTTAATAAAGTAATCGTTTAATTTAGGTAACTTATTATTTAAATGCAACAAATTATTTTGTGCAAACCACTATAACCACATGCTATAATATCTAGATGTTTCAAAACCGATGATAATAATAAATATCATGTTATTATTAAATATCATGTTATTCATATAATTATCCTGACGAAGAAACCAACGGTTTTGAAACATGTAGATATTATAACATGTGATTATAGTGGTTTACACAAAGTAATTTGTTTCATTTAATTAAAATGATTCCACAAAGTAATTTTGCAAAGATTGAAGAAATAACCTATTATTTAATTAGTTAACTTATTGCCTAATTAGTTAATTTGCGAGGCTTATGGTATGGATATTGGTACCGATGGTCCGGGAACCATTGATTGGATAACCAACACCTCTGCTTTAACAGGTCACCCCAAGTGGTTCGATACGTTTGGTGACTTAGCAGGGGTGCCTGGATTAATGGGGTCGGGTTTGTACGGGTGGATGTGCTTACTCACTAACTGCGTGGCAGGCCGGATCGGGAGAGACTGGTTGAGGAAGACCTTTTGACCTCTCCAGCATGACTCTATCTTCCCAGCGTGCTCCACCGCAATGGTAGGGATAGATTCCTGCGTGATTCTTAAACACACTGACCCCCAAATTACTGCCCGCTTCTCATACCTTTTTCTTATCAAAACTTTCATTTTCTAAAATACCCTTCACACAGCACCCAAAAAAAGATGTATAAAAGATATATGACAAAGGCCCTGAGAGGTATTATTTTTCGCAGGGCGTCCTGTAAGAAGCTATGTAAAAAAAGCAGTAAGACAAAATATATCTCTTAAAACATTTTCTCAGTTATTTCATAATATTATCAGAATCAGTGTAACAAATTTCACAAAAACTTAAATCCGCTTACAGACACTTCACGTTCACATTAATATGTACCTTCAAAATCTTTTTGCATACGTTATACAACAGTTATAGATATACAATAAAAATATATAAATTTGTTTTAGAACCCTTCATTTGGTTCTTCCGAAACCGGTATAGTTTAATTAAAATTAAGGTGGTCTAAAACAAATGTATATATTTTTATTGTAAATTATGGCGAACAACAAAATTAATGCTTATTACGAAGTTATTGATATTATTAATTACTATGTTACATGGTTGCAGTAACAAGTGAAGTTTCTGCATAAAATTCATATCATAAATAGAAAAACATAATTAATTAAAGAAAACATATGCAGTAGAAAAAAGAACGGAAAAAGAATTTAAAAAGAAAAACACAGATTAAAGCATATTTGTGAGATAATGCGAAATTCAACTGTAATAAAAACCAATAATAAACCAATAAATAAATAACTCAACCTGTATAAAAATATACATATATTTTTTTTTTTCGTTTCGTTTCCAAATTCACATCGACGGATCTGCCCTGATGATGGACACTGCAACGCTGTCCGAAACGTCGGCTAAAGAAGAAGGTAGCACAACACGGCATAACACCCCAAAAACAAACAACGAAAATGCTTTTGGCCGTGAAAATCTAAAAAACGTATCTGTATAAAAATAATACATTTTCACATCAAAAGATAATTTTTCAGGACAAACATGATAAAAAAAGAGGAAACTAAACAACATAATGATAATGAGAAAATAACACGCATCCGGGGTAGAGGGTTCGTAATTAACAATTTGTTTATAAGACATGCATTCATTATATTATTCTAGTGAGAAAGTTTTATATTAGCTTTGGGATACAACTGAAAAGCACTAAATCTAGAAGAAAAGCATTTATTACGTTATTCCAATCCGAAAATTTTATAAAATACTAGCGAGTACCCGGCATACGTTGCAATGCAACATACATAAAGAAATTGTTTCATCCTGCGTGTCCTTTCCCGTTCATCCCCGTTCGCCTTCCGCCTTCTCTTTCTCTCCCGCCATCCCCCTTCTCGCGACCCCCACCCCTCACGCAATCCCTTTCTACCTTTTCCGCCTTCCCCCCTTCCTCGACCCCCTTGGTTCCGCTCCCGCATTTTTTTCCCTGCCTCTAAACTCCATAAAATACACATATTTTTTAAACAACTCGCTTATGACCTATTGAATATTTTTTTGCAAATTTAATAACGCCAGAGCTCACCGATATACAAATATCGCTGTATAGAAACTTCGCGGGCATGTTCGAAACAACTCACCAAATTTTCATCGCAATAGGATGAATAGTATAGGAAATAATTTCATAACGCCAGAACTCACACTCCTATAACCATCCCGGGCGTGCGCACATCATATCCCTAAAGTTTCATCGCAATCGGATGAACGGAATGGCAGCGCATAAAATACGAACAAAGATTAATTTTTATGTACAATAGAAGATAATTATTTGCACATTTATTCCAGCGTTAAATGAATGCTTCCTAGAGAAAATAAAATAAATTCTTGTTTCGCCAATTCGTGCTCTTGATGTATAAAACCCTTTGAATGCTACGGAGAAAGAATCTCGCACAAAGGTGATTTATGAGTGAGTTGACGACTGCAGTTATTTTATTTCCTCTCGCTTTGTGGCCGGTCGCGGCTTTGCAGCCGGCGTATGGCGTGGCCTTTCTTCTGCCTTCTATGCTCACTTCTCGCTCGCTTTATACCTTGCTTACACCGCGTCTGCGTGGCCTTTGCCCGGGCAATGTGGCTGTATGAGCCCTGGGCCGGATCGGCACCTTTTGACGCGGACTTAGCGTCAGACCACGCAGAGTTGGGACGCGAGTCTAATCTGCTACCGACTCTCGCAGAGCAGTGAACATTGAACAACACCCTCACCACAAACAATTTATAATCTCTAGTCTAACGTGGGTCTAACGAGTTCACTGAGACGATAATGAATAATGCTTCTCTTGCGACTCGTTTGTGATACTTGACTTCATACAATTTATCTGTAATGTCTTCATTGCCCTTTCATAATCACTAATACTTTAAGCAGTGATTCCTGAAATTATTTGAAGTAAAAAATGTACAAGAAATTTTTTTCTCCAATGACTTTTTCGATGACCTATTTTTTTTTTTCAAAATATTGTCCTTTCCACATGTCATCACTGACTTGTGTATAATGGCTTTCAGAGTACCGGGCCGTAGGCCCCTTGCTCTTTCATCTTAGATTTTATAATGGTTGTTGAAAATTGGAACATGTCATCACTAGTCACCAAGCCGAGCAATCGCTCAACCTCTTACCCCGCCCCAAACTGTAAAAAAACTATTATGTTTTTGTAAAAAAAAGAACTTTAAAAGTTTAACCAGAGATCAAAATTTCATTTACATTTTTTACTCCAAATAATGTCAGGAATCACTGGTTAAAGAAAGTCAAGTACGATCCTTAACACCCTGTATAATGAGCTTGTACCGTTTTGAATTTGAGATTTTCACGGTCAAACAAATTATCGTGATTTATTTTCGAGTTATTACGTCGTATTGCGATACCTCCATCTATAGTCAACGTTTTGGACACTTTAATGCTGTCCGAAATGTTGGCTAAAGATGGAGGTAGCGCAACACGGCAAAATAACCCAAAAATAAATCACCCGAAAAAAGTTTTTAGATTTTCACGGCCAAAAGCATTTTCGATGTTTTTTTTTGGGTGTTATGCCGTGTTGCGCTACCTCCTTCTTTAGCCGACGTTTCGGACGTGTGAACACATCGTCGGATCTGCCGGATCTGCCCTGATGATGGATACTGCAACGCTGTCCGAAACAACGGCTAAAGAAGGAGGTAGCGCAACACGGCATAACACCTTAAAAACATACGAAAAAAACACATATCTTGTTTTGTTATTGTTTGTAATTTTATTGTAATTCTGTGGATAATATTTGGCATTTTTTAAGAACCATTTCTTTCAAACGCTTATCCACATAAAAAAATATTGTAAAGTAGTTTATACCTACAGATACTTAAACGTAAGAAATACTTCTCCAAAATTAATACGTAATAAATAGTATTTTTTAATATGTTTTTTGTTATCGAGTTTAATTTGTTGAAAATTATTTTATTTTTAAGTTTTTCTCATATATATTAAAAGGTTATTCAATTAAAAAAAAGTTTACTTATAAACGAGTTCTGCTGTGTAATTATTATTACGCGTGACGGCTGTTTCGCCTTGTGAATGCATTATTAATTATGTATTCATTACGAGTAAACTGTCTATTTTTTTATAGATAAACCTCACAAGAGTCCCAACTGCTTCCTTCTGGAGCCAGTGAGACTATGGCATCCCCAATTGGAGTATGTTGTGAGGCCGAAGGTAAGTGGGGAAGGGAAGGAGATGGGGAAGAGGAAGGTGGGAAAGTACCTGGTTATTCAGATCTAGTCACTAAACATGGATAAAGCCATCATTAAGCAACGTTTCAATTCTGAATTGTGGTCTTACACCAGGGCGATACTGAGAGTATCTTCCACTCTATAAGAAATATAAATATGTAAATCGTCAGTAGGTGGCCTTACGCAGTTTGTCAATGCCTTCAGAAGCCGAAACAGCTGTCACGCGTAATAAAAATTAACGGCAAAACTCGTTTATAAATATATATATTTAAAAAAAATTGGATTAGAAAAACTTTAAAGAAAATATATTCTACTAATACTTGTTGATAGTATTTTTGTTTACATTACCCACAAATAGGCAGTTAATTCAGTATCTTAGTGTTCTCGTTACTTACTTTATATTTATATACTTATATTACTTTTACATTAGTTAGGTATGTCTTATATTTATAAATTACTATATTTTAAAAGTAGATATTTTTTTTTAATGTATTCGCATATAAAAATAGAGAGAATGCTGAAACTAAAAAATACTGTTGACCCATAAATCCTTTACTGAACGTTAAAGGGCTTATTATATGAGTTGTTCTGTGTTCATTAATTTGTATACCCAGTAATCGGATTATTAGTTTACTTAATTGGCGCCACGACTAACCGTTTGAAAGTTTTCCCTGCTTTATACAGGGTGTAACAGCACGTACCCGAAGGATTTTAAACATCGATTCCTGAACATATTTGGAGTAAAAAACGTAAATGTCATTTTGCTGTCCTATGATATTTTTTCAATTAAAAAATAATAATAATATTTTACCATGACACGTCACAACTGAACAGTCGGATATAGCATTGCGGGTTACGTGATAAGCACTCCGTCTCGTTTTAAACATACAAAATAGCGCGCGTATCACGTGGTCCCGGTGCGACGTCTAGGAACGTAGTTAATGGGGACTTGGAAATGAAAAATTTTGTTTTTTAAAAAATATATGATATCGGACAGCAAAATGACTCAACTTTTTGTGTTCCAATGTGCTCAGGAATCGATGGCTAAAATCCTCCTGGTACGTGCTGTATCACTCATCACTATACACACCTGTATATATCAAGAACAAACATTTTCTGCATGAATGGGATTTATATATGTTTTTTACATTTAAAAAGAAGGACAAACATTCCCAGGTTACAAACAACCTGATAATATTTTAAAAACTCCTACTACCACTAAGATAAGCAGAAGATGTTGCTTGTGTTGTGATGGTGGACTTAGCCAGCCAAGGAATCGAACGTGAATCGAATGTGAAAATTGTTTTGATTGTCCTCACATGGTTAATTTACTATCGCCTTAAATATTTGATATTCTTACATGGCTCATATTGTAGAAGATGGAGAAAAAAAAAGAAAAATAACTGTATATTTATCTAATTTTCATCAAAATCGTCACATTGATCGTATTAAATATGTAACGACGATTTGTTAACCTTCCTCAAAAGAATTGAGTTTGTATATAGACAAAACTCTGTATTCATATTCTTATGCATATGTATGGGAGCAAACCAATAATTTGCCTTAGGGAACGTACCCATACTACGCGACCCACTTTTTGCAATTTTTAACCCCCCCCCCCCCCTTGGTGACCACGTGTAGTATATTCCAAGACCCCCCCCCCCCTTCAGTTTTCACGTAGTAATTCATAAATATGGTTTTGAATCCTTTCTTGCTAACAAAAAGTTAAACACTGCACTACAAACAGTTTTGCACATAAATCAGTTTTCAATCAGCTGACACAACAGTGTTGCCACCTGCGAGTTTGTAAAGCGCCAAACACTGCACGTCATATTCGAATGTAGCCCAAAAAAACGCGGGATTTCCCTAGAGGATATTGACTTAGTGATAAAAACCTAAGCCCCCCGTCCCTCATTTTTAAGATCCCCCCCCTGAACGGGTCACGTAGTATGGGTACGTTCCCTTAATATTTCAAAGCATAGCTTATAAAAGTGTTTTTTCATCTGTGAATGCACAGATAACAACATATGTTTCGTTTAACCTTAATTGAACGTAGGGCGCTCAAAAGGTGCAATTTGTTATAGGTACATACTATAAAATATTTACAGGTGTTTCGGCTGTTAGGAAAACATGAATAATAAAATACCAAGAAAATGTCCTAATTCCTCACAGGTTGAGTGTGTTTGAAACCACACGGTGAGTGTGTTTAGGTCCAGACTTTGTTAAATCCACAGACCATTGAAAGGACAGACTTGAACTAAAGTAAATCCTACGTCCCATTTTGAACAGCTGCAGCTGGTGTCAAGTAGGGTTTGCTAGGTGTTAAACACATAATGATGGTGAGAATTTCTTTTAACCAATGGGGTAATTTTTACAGACAGTGAGCTAATTGTAGTAGGTAATTTAAATAAGTAATGAAAGATATGAAAACGTATACCTAAGGACCGACGTAGATTTTAAAGATTTTATTCTTAAAACGAATAAATTTCTAAATTCTGCCCTTTTGATATGGTCAAAATTAAGAGGAACCAAAAATTGACCAACTGAATAATTAGTTTTTTAATCAAAAGGTGTAGCAAATATCTGGTATAGATATGTACTACTTTATTTATTTGTATTTTAAATAATAAAATATATGCCATTAAAGAAATCAATTTTAACGATTTTAAAGGGAATTTTTGTAATTATTTGTTAGTTAATGACAATTAATTTTTAAAAAATTTCTTCAGTAATCTAATAAATGTAAATATATTCAATTTATTTATGGTTTTTGTGATAAGAATAATAAGAACGACATACAAAAATATTAAAGAGAGTAATGATTAATTACTTAAAAATATTTAAAAAAACAATTATATAAAATGAAATATAAAAATTATTTAAGAATATGTAAATATTACATTATATATTAAAATAATTTTAAAAAATAACAAAAGATAATCAGATAGTTACAACAAAAATAAATTATCAATAAGAAAATAAATCAGTGTTAAAATTAAATTAAATTAAACAAATAACTTTGTATTAAACCACTATTATATAATCACAATTACCTAATTTTATTTTATTTATTTAATTTTATTCAAAATGAAGCTACAAAGTGATTTTGCGAAGTTTGAAGAAAGTGTTAAAAGTATTCAAAGATAAGGGAACATTAATTAATCTACTAAGGGGGTTTCTCGCCATCTTCCCAGTAGCTTATCTACACTAATAATGAATATTTACGGTTTATTTATTTATTAACTTGGAGTTTATAATTCGGTACTCGAACCTACGAATAGTAGCTATATATTTTTTTTTTTTTTTTTTTTTATTATTTGAAATACATATACATAAGATTTAGAAAAATAAATACAGTTGGTTCTTAAAAGCTGTTTACAAATAGATTTTTTTTGTAACAAACTACTCAACTCAACGGAGAAAGAATTAAATTTTAAATAAGTATAAATATTAAATAAGTTGACCGAGATTTCTAACCACTGCGAGTATTTTATTTTTATTTTTAATAATATTCGTTATTAGTGTAGATAAGCTATTGGGAGGATGGTGAGAAACACCCTAAGTAAGTTATAATTTTTATTAATGGCAACCTCTTAAATTTATTTTCTTATTGATAATTTATTTTTGTTGTTTAAACAATCTGATTATCTTTTGTTAATTTTTAAATTTATTTCAATATATAATGTAATATTTATATATCTTAAAATAATTTTTATATTTCATTTTATATAATTGTTTTTTTGTTGATATTTTTAGATAATTAATCACCACTCTCTTTAATATTTTTGTCTGTCGTTCTTATCAGTCTATACTTGTTTGTTTCTTTTGTTATTTTTATTCATATTATAATCCTGACGAAGACTCCCTACCGGGAGAACCATTGGCAGGTTTTTGGCAGGTTTGGTCTTACAGGCAGGAAGATATAATAGAATAATCTATGATGACGCTGTTTAAGATAGTCATCTGGAACATAGAGACTCACGCGCTCCAAAATGGCTTCTCAATATAGCCTCGCAGCAGTCTGAATAAGTGGGTGGTGGCATACACCTCTCTTCTGAGCTGCAGGGAGTGAAGTCCCAGCATGCCCAGAAGAAAGTTCGTCGGATAGAGCCATGGATAGTGGCCGTACTCCCTCAAATAAAGAAATCTTAGAAACTTTTTTTGAACCCTCTCCAACATGAGGGAGCAACCCACCTTATGAGGATACCAGATATAAACCACTCTCCAGCCTACTGCTAACCAGGGAGAAGTATAAAATCTTCAGAGCACGGGTAACCCGAAAAACTCGGACGGTTCGCAGAACAAACCCTAACACTCATTCGATATGAGGACGAAATGTAAACTTACTTAATTACTATGCATTAAGCCGCTTGAGATTGCTTCGTTTCCTTTCACAATTCGTGGCTTGGCTCACTGTAATACGTACCTGTTTATATGCAGCATAATGTACGAGCGTTCTATGTTACGAGAGATACTGGACTTCGAGTAATGCCGGTCGTATAACCCGTTTAATCACAGGAGACCATATTTGTCCCAGCTCACATAGGTCTCACAGAAATCGTTGATTCTCCCTTACTATCACAGTCAGAAATGTGATCTAAACGGTATTGGAAAGAGAATACAACAAACTATATATTCAAATCTAAAAGAAAACCACAAAAAAATAAAAATTTACTCCTTTCTGAAACCAAAGTTTCCGATAGCAATTTGAAAAAAAATTATGGAACTTTGAATTATTATAGAATTTTTTTTACATGAAACGAAAAAAATTGAGTTGACAGCAAAGTTTATAATTCATTTATCTAATGAAATATGTATGTGTTTTATTTTTTTTTCATTACCAGTAATTTTAGTTAGGAAAAAAAGTAAAGTGAGCCATTTTGAACACTTTTTAAAGTTTTCGTACAAAATAATTTTATTTAAAAAAATACAAAGTAATTTTTAATATAGAAATTTGAAAGCATATTTCATCACCTTTCGAAAACAGTTTTTGGTTTTCGAATACGTTAACAAATGTTCCATTTATTTGGATTTTATTGCAAAGCGGGAATATTTTTAGCCTCTGAAAAAACACGCCAATTTTTTTAAGGGATAAACATAAATACTCATAAGAACCGAACAGCTCTGTATACCTTTCCCTTTAATTGAAAGTTTAATTATTATGAAATTCAGCTCAACTCATTTCTAGAGACTGGCGAAACAAAGGTTTTTCATATTCCTGACTGTGTGCTGAAACAAATATACATTGTATGAGGCCTTGTTAGTATTACATTATTTCAAATTTCGTCCCTGCTAAGTCCAAATAATCCTTTGTAATACAGAATTATTCGCCACCTCGTTTACTTTATGAGAAGTTTACTATAAAGCGTTGGTTTATTTTGTAGAGGGTGTATTTATGCGATATAAGCCTTATATACGCCTACAAAAATATTGTAAAATATAAATTACACGATAGCTAGGAACTTCATACCTTACTCGGTATATCAGATAAAATTATCCGATTTTATTTAAATCAAATATGTTTATCCGATACATCATCTATTTTACAAATAATTTCGTTAGAACTTTGCAAGCATTCAAAAATATAGCAGCCAAAAATAGTTGAAGATTGTTGTTAATTCTGAATTTAAATTATGTAACGAAAAAAACAACGTACAATAATTAGGTCCCAATGAACGAATTGTTTGAGGCGTTGCACAATGCATTGTCCCTTAGCCAAAAAAATCATGAACTTTCGAATTCATGAACGTTTTTTATTTTAATGTTAAAATTAAATTTTATTTAAAACATGACATTAGTCATTTTTTCTTGGAAGACGGTTATCGACTAATTATACACCCTCAACTTAGGGATTACCGGTGGCGAGGCGCTAATCATATCATTATTTTCATTTTTTCACGCTAAATAAATAAATTTGCCTCGGTTGCTCGCCACGTTTTAAAATTAATTTTTAAATTTTCCGCCCACTTAAAAAAAAATCATCACTCCACATCTGTGTATGTAAACATATAGACAAATTATAGTCCTATACAGCCAATGAATTCACCTCTTTTTAAATAATCATCCTAAATTTGTAGGATTTATTAAAAAAATATGAAAAAAATCAAAAACATTTCAAAAGGATATATTTTCTAGGTTTTCTACGAGTAGTTAAAATCTGAAATAACTAAGTACGATTCTAATGACTTATGAAAAGGTAATTTTTATTCTATTTCATTATTAAAGTTATATTTCAAATCTTACAAAATTTCAATATTTACGAAATGTGTTATTGTACTCTATTTTTTTTTTTAATATACGCGAACTAATTAAGATTCTAATGACGTAGATCTATGAAAATGCATTTTTTTAAAAATTTTGTTCCACACGTAACCGGAGTTGTGATTTTTTGCCCTCTCCCCCTTACAACTCAATGCACTGTGCGTTGTCCCGATAAGACAGAGATCCTTGGTTCGATTTCCTATGGCGACCGTTACCTTTTTATTTATCTGTGTCTTGTACTGTTTCATGTTTCGTTTAGATTTATCAATATAATCTTCTTTTTCAATGAAATATTCGTTTATATTTTACAACCAACTATAGTTTCGACACTTAGGTACTTATTTTTTCAATATTATAATATAAAGGAAGACTTTCAAATTAACTATTTTGTAAAGGCGTATCTTGACTCTTCACGTTTGATTATTGCCTGCTTATATGCGGAAAGCGACGTTTGAAACACATTTATTTTCTTTTATTGAAGCCACTTCTCGTCCAATCATCTTCTATTCTTTCCTTACCAAGTTTCAATATTCGAAGCTAGTTTTATTTATCGAGAATTTTATTTCACTTCAACCATTTAGATTCAATCTACGCCCAATAGAATTTTTAAACAGAAAATTGGATGCACATATTTGTTCATACATCGAGGATATCAAACCACTATTGCGCTTTTGGCAAATACCGGCGCACAGTGGCCAATAAGCCGAAAATAGAGGGAATTCATAGATTGTCAGCAATATAAGCAATTTTCAAAAATAGAATTGTATGCAGAAGACAATAACACGATAACTATAGACACATAATCAAATTGATTAAACACGCTAAAGCACGCAGTCTGTCCGAATTGTGCACATTTGTCAGAAAAGTTTTATTACGCACATTTTTCGTTCGAAGTTCATGCTGGAAAATTGAGGTATAGGTGTGATATTAAAATATATTTTATCGAGAGTACGTACGTAATTTATTATGATGGAAAAAATTCTTAGTGATAATATGATGTTATTTTCATCAAAACGTTATGTAATACCTAAAGGTTAACCCACCAAATTTTGGGCCAATTCTGTAAGAAAGTTAGAAAATTTCTGCTTCGCAATAAAATCCAAATAAATGGAAAATTTCTTAATGCATCCGAAAAATAAAAACCGTTTTTGAAAGGTGATAGAATATGCTCTCTAATTTTATTATTAGGAATAAACATAAACTTTTTGAAATATTAAATTTTTAAAAGTTATAAAAATGGCTCAACTCAATGTTTTTACTATCTAAAATTACTGATAACGAAAAAAAGAAAGGCACATACATATTTAATTAGGCGAATGTATTATAAACGTTGTTATTATTATCATCTCACATTTTAGTTGTGTCATAAAAAAAAAAAAAAAATTCTCGGAATTCAATACTTATATTTGAAATTGCTATCGGAAACTTTGGTTTCTCAGTGGTGCACATATATTTTTTTCCGAGGTTTATAAAGCGTTGAGTTTTTTCTTTTTACCACCGCGTTTATATCATATTTCATGACATTAAGGGAGATTCAACGATATACAGGGTGTCCGGGGGTAAAGTGCATGAACTTCAGGAGGTGATTCTACATGATAGTAGGAGTAAAAAAGATATTTTAATTAATGAAAATAATATTGGCGAAAGTCAATCGAAAATCCGAAACAGAAAAATCAGAGAAAGAAACGGATACATTCATTAATTAAAATATTATAATTTGAGGTTTAACTCATTAAGTAAAAAATAAAAAAAAGTAAAAAGATAAATAACTTTTTCCGAAATATCAACTTTTTTTCCCATAAAAAAGACGCATCAATTAAAAATCATTAGTGTAAGGTACAAACTTGCCCGATAAATTTGCTGTGAGTCAGCCGGGCGCGATTGTTACGGTTGATTGTTACGTAACAGCGGAAAATAATAGTGTTGGCTGTACACGCCGGAGCAATTTTATCTTTTTACCAAAAAAGTAACCTTAAAAGTTGCAATTTCGAAAAAAGTTATTTATCTTTTTTACTTATACTGTCATTTAGAATCACCTCCCAAAGTTAATGCACTTTACCCCCGGACAACCTGTATATATGAGTATATATGTTGAATTTGGCAGCCATCTCTGGTCTGGAGCCCCGATGTACCTGAAAAACACCCTCGACTCTGTGCAGAAACGGGCGGTCCGCTTGATAGATTCTCCTGTCTTAAAAAACGGATTGCAATCTTTAGAGCACAGGCGTCGGGTGGGAATGCTATCCTTGTTCTACCGGTATTTCAATGGAAGATGCTCCGCGGAGCTAGCGTCATTGATCCCCTCGGCACCGGTGCATAGTCGGGAAACACGCCAAACGCGCGCCCAACATATGTACACAGTTGACATTTGTCACATGAGAACGGGACGCTTCTACGACTCGTTTTTGTGTTCAACAGCTCGGCTGTGGAACGATTTGCCGGCCTCTGTGTTTCCTCCTTCCTATAACATGGGTCTCTTCAAGACCCACGTTCACTCCTTCCTCTCCTCAAAAAGACCCTCCTCACAGCATCTTCAAAGATGACATAGGCCCTGAGGGAAATTATTTTCCTCAGGGCCTCCTGTGTGGAATTAATATATAAAAAAAAAAAAAAAAGCTGAGACAAATTTGGTCTCCTGTAATGCATAAAGGTTCTAGTAGATTTGAGTTTAAATTCACATTATATGATTTAATAAAGAGTTCACATTATAAGGTACATGAAGTTAAATATTTATTTTTAAAAAAGGTATGCCATCTCAGTAACTTCCAAATGAATATTATATTTCAGGATTTAGGTTTATGAGATTTTTTTTATATGCCAGTTCTAATTGATGTAAATAAAATTTTAAAACTACGTATTTTAATTCCTCTAAAATCCGTATTTTGATCACAGTGCAGTGTTGGTACAATATGGCGCTTGCTCTTCAAAATTCTCGCATGGGAAATTGTGCAAACTATATATAATACAATATGCATAAACAGCATGGTCACCAATAGCTTGCCCCAAGCCTTTCTTGAAAATATTCTGCATAATATGGGCTCTTATATGATTAGGAAATACCAAAATATACTGTTGAAATAACGGACCTTTATAAGCTTGTTCAATATAATTCATGGACACGTTAAGTACTTTTTAATGAAGGGACAATATTAATTTAACAAATAACTTTGCTCAGATAAATATCTCTACTTCACGAATCATGGAATTTACAATTATAAGAAAAAAAAACACTGCAAAGAAATGTTATATGTCACAGCAAAAGTTAACGTTTCTATTGCACATTATACAGGACTTCATGTACAGTACACGTTGGCGAAAAAGTAGGGCGCGGTCGTCTAAGACATAACAATAGTAAGAAATTAACTTGGTGAAGTTTGGATTCATTACGATTGGAATTTGTTTATATAATATGTAGATCAAAAATCAAAATTTGAGTTGAGTATACAGTTATATGTAAAAGTGTACCATCTATCCGGTTCAATAATCAGATTATATTGGTCCTTACATATGAAATTGGCGTTTTGCCGTACTGATACAAAGACAAATATATTCTCTTTGGTTAGGAATTCCAAATTCAAATTTATACAGCTAAAATTTAAAATTTATACTCATGTATTTGTGTTTCGAAAATTATAATTCATTTGTTTTTTCCTTATTTTTTTTTTCTTTGCGTCACTTAGTTTACAAAATGGAAAATAAGAAATATCGCGTTATTTACGAGTACGAGTTCCACCGTGGCACCAGTGCTGCAGAAACGGCTCGAAGGATTAATGATGTGTATGGCGACGGTGCCGCAAAAGTTTCACAGTGCGTTTTTGGTTCCAACGTTTTCGTTCTGGAAATTTCGACCTGCAGAACAAGCCCCGTGGAGGGCCAGAGACCAAAGTTGATAATGAAGAATTGACGGCTATTGTGGAAGCAATCCATCGCAAACCACGTCCGAGTTAGCTGCAGGCTGCGGTGTTAGCGATAAAACTATTTTGATCCACGAAATTTGATGCAAATTGGGAAGGTGAAAAAGCTTGAAAGGTTTTTCTTCAAATTCTTCACGAATTGAGTGAAGCAAATCAACAAACGCGCGTTGACTGATGTGTTGCATTACTCAACCGGCACAATAATGAAAAGATTTTAAATCAAATCATTACCTGTGATGAAAAGTGGATCCTGTACGATAATCGGAAGCGCAATGGCTGAACCCTGCCGAACCAGCCAAACCATGCCCCAAGCGAAAATTGACTCCAAAAAAGTTACTTGTGTGCATTTGGTGGACTAGTGCTGGTGTCGTTCACTACAGCTTTCTTAAATCTGGCCAGACGATTACGGCAGATGTCTATTACATATATAATATCGTCAGCAATTGCAGATGGAAAAGCTAGCTGCTAAACAACCGAGGCTGGTTAATCGCTCTAGGTCACTGCTGCTTCATGATAACGCTAGACGACACACTGCTACCAAATTAGAGGAGCTTCAATTGTAATGTCTAAAACATCCACCATACTCTCCGAATCTTGCCCCAACAGATTACCATTTTTTTAGAAATTTGGATAACTTCTTGCAAGGGAAAAAATTCAACTCCGATGGGGCAGTCCAAACTGCCTTCAAAGATTTTATTGATTCCCGTCCGACTGGTTTTTTTAGTAAAGGGATCGATGAACTACCTATGAGATGGCAAAAGTGCATAGATAGCAATAGTACATACTTTGATTAAATAAATATATTATATTTAAAAAAAATTGACTTTATGTTCCTCCCATACAAAACGCCAATTTCATATGTAAGGACCAATATATCAAAAACACCAACAAATAATGCAGAAAAACTTTTAGTAAATTAAACGAAATGTTGATGTTTTCTGGGTCACTAGTAGGAATAGATGCAGGAAATGTGAAGAGGATGAAGAGAATCCAATTCACACATGGTGCCAATGTCCTGCTCTGGTGGGAACTAGGCTCAGATACCTGAGGAGACATACAGTAGAACCAGAAGACATAGCCACATATCCAATGACAACCCTGGTGAACTTTATTAAAGGGACTGGGTTGTTATTAATGGATTGATATGAGGTAAAACGGAAGATAGCAGAATGGGCCTATGTGTGCCTAAGTGCTCACGGGAACTACTTGTAAACCATCTCCGCCTTTAAAATAAATAGAGAGAGAGAGAACACAAAGAACAGGAGAAGTAAAGGCTATTCATAAAGGGATTTAATTTGAAGATGGAGCACCATTATATTATGCCGATACAGGAGACGAAGGCAGTATCCACAAACAAATCTTGAGCTCGGTTCGTGAAGGAATGTTACCATGGAGATCTCTATCTAAAGTGAATATTTTTATTTTATTTTATTTTATTTATTTGAGACATAAACAGGATATTTATAGAACATTCTTGTGGGTAATATAAAACCAATTAAAATACAAATAAAAATATCCCTAAACTAATGTGTCTGCAGTAATCACATTTGCATATTCACAAAAGCAAACACATGAAAAACAATGTCAGTATTTTTATAGATAACTTAAAAACTTTGTTACAAAATTTGAAAAACATAATAAATAGAAAATATTTAGAGAGTATTTATTAAAAAAATAATAAAACAACAATTTATTTTTTATTTATTTTTTAGGGGCAAAAATCGTGGAGATATTTCTTGAAACAAATTATATTATTTACAAAAATATCTATGATTAGTGTGTGTTTTAGCAAGATCATTGTATCATCTAGACATTTTAGACATAGGATTAAAATATCGAGTATTATTGGTAAAAAATTCGGTCCAAAATATGTTGATTTTTCTGGTAGATTTGGGCCTGGCATATAACTTGATTTGATTGACTAAGTTACTATCTACTCGGTAATTCACAATTTTATAAAGCATTAAGAGGTCATTTATGTTTCGTCTTCTAACTAGACTCTCTAATTTGAATTATGTTACACCCTCCGTACATAGAGCTACTTACAAGCGACTAGCTCGCCGCTCCCATAGGTCACCCCAAGTGGTTCGTTACGTTTGGTGACTTAGCTGGGATATCTGGGTTCATGGGGTGAGGTTTGTCTAGGTCTTGGCGGCGGATGCGTATTCCCACCAACTGGTCGGATCGGGAGAGACTGCTAGAAGGAGACCTAACCTAGACCTCTCCAGACGGACTCTCTTGACCCATTGCCTTGCACCGCTGTGGGAGGGATGAACTCATACGTCCGTCACTCCTGGACACATTGATCTTAGATTCCTTCGCACCTCTCACACCGTTTTCATCCTCAAAACTTATTTATTAATAGACTCAAATGACTTTGGTCAATTTAAGTAAAGTTTCTTTGATTACCCTCGGAACCTACGCCATCAATTAAAGTTCTGTGAAAAATATATTTCCTCCATAACCCGAATGCGTCTAGGTCACACTTGTTGTCTTAGCCATCTCGCCAGGTTCCACATAGTCAGTTCTCCTTACTGTGATTGTGGGTCAGAGGATACTCTAGATCATAATTTTTTTGAGTGTCCTATCAATGATCAATTTCCAAACTTCATACATGAATTGGTAAAACTTAAAATTGAATTCCCTACCAGTGTGCCCTGCCTTCTTAGTCTAAACACTCCTGAAATTCACTATTTGTTAGCAAAATTTATTTATAAAAATGGCCTTAACATTTAACCATCAATCACATTACATTCAATTCAATTTGTATGCCTGTGTTCTTATAGTGTTATTGTGTACAGTTGTGCAGGTTCCTATTTTTTGGAACCTGTACAACTTTCTCCTCTACAATTTTGTCACTATTAAAACCCACTCTGTATTTTACGACAACTTGTATAAACCATCAGACTGCTAGTATAATCGTCTTCTCTTCTTTTCTATATTTGTTAAATCTGTATGTATCTGTTCTTGTTATGTTTTTGTGTACAGTTGTATAAGTTCCTATTTTTGGGAGCCTGTACAACTTCCGTCTCTGCAATGTTATGATCTCTCTTAATGCCAACTCTGTATTTTTCGACAACCTATCCATCCATCTGACTACTTATCCGTCTTCACTATTTTTCTATATTTTCCAAATCTGTATGCATCTGTCCTTGTTATGTTGTTGTGTACAGTTGTACAGGTTCCTATTTTTGGGAACCTGTACAACTTCCATCTCTACAATGTTATGATCACTCTTAATACCAACTCTGTATTATACGGCATCCTGTATAACCTTCTGACTACTTATATAACTGTCTTCACTATTTTTCTATATTTGTCAAATCTGTATGCATTTGTTCTTGTTATGTTATTGTGTACAGTTGTACGGGTTCATATTTTTGGGAACCTGTACAACTTCCTTGTCTTCTCTCATTTTATTTGTAACTAATGTAATGTAACTAATTTTAAGATATGGCCAAGATCACCCTTGATGGGTGAAAGCCAAATGAATAAATTTAAAAAAAGTTCTGTGAAGGAAAGTAGGTAGGAAGGCTGGGTAGGAATCCGAGGGCCGTGTATCCAGGACTGATAGACGTATAAATCCATTCCTCCCACTGCAGTGTAAGGAGATGGGTCGAGAGATTCCGGCTGGAGAGGTCAAAGGATTTCCTCAACCGTATGTAACCCACCATGCGGTGGGCAAACTCATCTGCCGTCAATACCTGGACAAACCTAACCGCCATGGACACGGGCACTCCTGCTAAGTCCTTAAACGTAGCGAACCAAAATAAAAATAGTTTTTTTTATTTTTATATAGGATAATCATAATCATAATCATCGGGCTTAGCGCGTGACAAAAATACTTAGGGGTCTCTAGTCTACGTTTTATAACATAACTACGGAGATTACAAACCAATTTCGAGAATCTCAAAGCCCACGATTATGATACAACTGAATCGTAAGCCTTTATCACTTACTAGTTTAATATTTATTCAATGAATCTTGTGAGGTACCACTTACTTTACCACATCCTGGTTTTGGTATGTAAACGCAGGCCAGTTCCTGCATACAGATTTGGCTGCACACAAAAGCTTTCTGCCTTGATACATTTGAATCTTGCTTTTGTGCCTCGAATCTTCTCAGGTACCTCCAGGGATAGAGGCTTCATGAGGTAAACATTAGGGTAAATGCATGCAGTGGCGTGCATTGCTCTTTGACCAATGGTTAACGGGAGTTTTGCGCTGACTGATTAGAAGTGAAGCTCATTTGATAGTGAACTGGTCACTATGGGTCATTTAATGATAACCACAGCCATCGAATAATCCAGAAGTACCCAGCCAATATTGCAGTTATAAATGTGTATGTACGATGTATGTACGGTGTATGTACGATATATGTACGATGTATGTACGATATATGTACGATATATGTACGATGTATGTACGATGTGATATAATGTACTAGTTAAAATTTGATTCGGAAACCTTCTAGTGTGATCCTCATAGTGGTTGTTCATAAATTAAACTATGATAATATGATGTTAGTTGTTGAAATTTAAATATTTTTTTTGAATAATAATAGAAACAAATAGTACACAGATTAATGAGTGGTAAACAGTTTACAAGTTGTTAGAAATTATTCAAAGGATCGGTCATGTCTATGAAAAATCTAGTACAATACACTTAAGATAATGATTGCGGTAAAAATCAACTGTATATATATAAAAAAAGTTGTGTATAAGTGTTTGTATGTGTATTTGAACGTATAAATATGCCTAAATTGTATTAATTAGTATTGTGAGTGTGCATTGATTAATTTGTGCAAGATGTGATTAAATGCGGGCAAGGAGTAGGGCCAAGATTATTGAATATTTGGAGAACGCGGGAAATTGGTGAGTTTGCATTAATTCATTATCTCCACACATTAGACCCTGAGGAAAGTAATTTCTCTCAGTGCCGATGTCATCTTTGGGAGTACTACATGAAGGAAGGAAAGGAAGGAAAAAAAGGAAGAGAAGGAAAAAGGTATGGGGTGGGTAGGAAACTGGAGTTCAGTATTTTTGCGTAGTAATGATCAACTTTTTTAAGCCGGAGGGCATATATATATATTTATATTCACATTGTTCGCGGTCCGCAGGCCTTGAAATTGTTAAATTTGCTGTCAAAGGTTTTTGTTTGTTCCACAAATATTAATTACATAAATTTTTATTGCACGCGCTGAGATTTAAACCAGCGACATCCGGATTTTCACCTCTCGACCATAGAGTTGGTATATCATACCGAGCAACAAACAAAACTCCAATATAAAGATTGTGACATTTTAAACATTAAAAAAATTGAAAAGTAACTAGCGTCATAAAGTATCTATATCCAACTTTTATTGCCCTATAGCCCTCATACACTGCACGCCACTGGGTAAAAACTTTTTTTCTATGGAACCAAATAAATTTCCCAACTACCTACCTAAGGCCCTAGCACACTCGATCGATAACGATCGATAGGATAACTATCGCTAACTTCTCATCGTTCCCTAGCATGACTACAGATCGCCAACGAATAAGTGACAGTTCACAATGACTAAGTGTCCTTAACATATTCGACATCAACTGTTGTTTGTACGTTAGCGATGTGCAGTTGTCCTAGGGAACGATGAGAAGTTACCGATAGTTATCCTATCGATTGTTATCGATCGAGTGTGCTAGGGGCTCTGCTGGTGCCTATGGATTTTTGCAGGAAATATCAATACCTTTTTTAAAACGATCAATACGATTTTATACTTTTTTTTAATTAAGAGGCTTTACTCCCCAACTCAAACACGAGAAATTTTTTCTCCGTTGAGTTGAGTAGTTTGTTAAAAAAAAATCTATCTGTAAATAGCTTTTAAGAACCAACTGTATTTATTTTTCTAAATCTTATGTATATGTATTTTAAATAATAATAAAAAAAAAAATATATATATATATATACAATATGTCAAATCGATAACTTTACTATATCGGATCGATAGGCCTAAATTCCGATTATCGTTGCCCCGATACCGACAGGGAATAAATAAGACATCGATATACGCTGGCAACATCGAAGGTATTTTCTACGAATTGACATTACGAAATGTCAAACGCCAGGCAATTACGTATAAATATTAATAAATTAACAGCGTTGGATTGAAATACTAACCTAAATATGCATTGGCAGTTCGCATTTACTTTTTGTCACTAAACTAATTAGTTAATGAGGTCTTTATTCATATTTTAACTATTTTAGTTTCTCAAACATCGAACGGCAAAAATTGATTGGGTCTTAGATGCATTATTTAAGTCTATGGATCGCGTACACATCTCCTTTCATTTCTAAGAGCTTCGTTAGTTCAATACGTTCATTAAATAAGCCAGTAATTTTGCACAACGAAAAACGAAAATCATAAATACATGTGTATTGATAGTTAACCGAATCTTATCTGATTGTACGGAGGCTGTGCTAAAATGTATCAATCGTCGATCGGAATATCTGTTAAAAATCGTAGACCGTGCTCGCAAATATTGATAACTCACCATAGATGACGGATTTGGTCAATATCGTAACGGTATATACGGTTTTATCCTGACCTCCCGATCAGCATCAATATCGCAGCACTTATATATATGATTTTATTTATTCCCATGAGAGAAAGTTAGCATTGGACCCTTCAATCTCTTTAAGAGCTGTTGACCAGCGGCTGAGAACAAAAGTTTAAAAATGCTTGCAACTGTACAGGGAGGTTCCAATGAGAAAATCGATTATTCCCCGTATCAAATTTTGTAAATATAAATTTAATATCGATATATTCCATTCAAAACTTGCTTTAATATATACTTACATTCAAGTAAGCAATAAAAATGCTCAAAACGCACGATGATAAATTATTAAATATTGTGTACTTCTTGTGAGTATTTTTTGATCATAAGTATTTATGATTTTTCAATAATGTCTAAACAAAATAAGCGTGTAAAAAAAATCTGATATATTTTAGTTTGTAAGACCTTAAATAAATAGAAAAACTGAGGTATTTACGTCACAAGACACGTTGTCGGATTTATTTTTTAATGATTTTATTTGAAATAAAATTAAAATTCTAAAAACTGTCTCTACTAGATTATGTATTGATTAATTTTGCTGTATGATTATGTGATTTGAAACATATGTGTATAATACAATATTTTGTTTGAAATTGAACAAATCTGCCAACGACCAACGGTATAACCTTAGTATATGAAAATAATTTTTTTCAAAATTTAAAAACTGCGATTACCAGATAAAATAATAATCTTTCATATTCAATTTTTGTTTTTTTGTATAAAAGAGTCAATATGTCTAGAATTTGATTTAAAAAGATAATGATTTAATAAATTTTGGATTGAAAATTGATTTAATAAATTTAGATTTAAATTTTATAATTTGCGGTATTCTCTAGTAATACCCTCTTAAGTACATTCGCAGATGAAGTGGCATACATTGTTTTTTTTTTTTTTGTAAACTAAGCTATGAAAATTAGAGTGGGCTCTCTTAAAATTGACAAGAAACTAGTGATGAAAAGGACGTTGATGTTTATTGTCTACAACTTCCATCCAGCCTCACAACATACTGGATTTGGGGATATCTTTGTCTCATTGGCTCCAAGCGGTTAATAATCTTGCACGGTATTCATGTAAAAAAATGTAAAAAATGATATAAAAATAAGATATGAGATTAAATTATTTTAATAATAAACTTTGAATTCTTTTAAATTTGCTTTCCAAAGTAAGTGTACTAGGTAGGAACTTACACATTAATATGATTGATATTTGAAATGAATAAAAACTCTTGTGTACAGCCAACAACCACACTTCAATAATTATAATGGAATTGGTTTTTCGACCGATGACGAGGTTGAAAGGATATGCGAGTACCAAATAATATGTAAAAGCAATACAGAAAATCGATTTTGTCCTTTCAAAGGACCTGGCCAGCCATGAATCGCAGAGAAAAGATGAAAAAAAACACAGTTTCTTTATATTTTGATGTTGAACCACTTGACCTACTAGATCTGAATTGCTAGGAAATATTAAAATTTTTACATAATATTTTCAAATTGTTTGCGCCAGAGAACCATCGGTTTATTGTGCATTAGAGGTATGTGACATTTAAAACTATTTATTTTATTTTGTGTTATATTATAGAAACAAACTCTAATCTATCCAGTACATTGGTTTCAATGATGAAACAATTTACAGATGGGTACCTATGACATGTTTATTTGTAATGTCTTATTTGTAGTACGTATATTTAGTAATTACCGGTGGTATATTTAATAATTTTGTGTGTGTATGTGCGAGTATGTTTGTAGGTGTGAGAAGTAGTGATCTGTGAAGGGATATATGTATGTGCATTAAACAGTTTCCATCATTGACATGTTTGAGGAGCTGTGTGTTTAATTATTGGTATCTTGATACGGAGGTCGCGCACTATAATATATACCTATCTTTAGGTAACGAGGCTTTTTCACAAGAATAATCACATATTATTGTATATAAGCTTTTTACCGCGACTTTGTCCGCGCAGGATTAGTACTTCCAGTAGCCTATTTTCGTTATCAAAATTCTTTCCCCTTTTATTTAAAATATCAATCGATATCAATCAATCGATTTAACAATCATTGTTTTGCAAAATGTCATTCTCAAATTTTGACATTTTCTTTTAAACAATAATTATTATTTGTAATACATGGAAAATAGCTGGCTTTATAAATTATGGCTTATAGCCTATATGTTATTCTGATGTATGAACTATATTATTGTAAAGTTTAATTAAAATCCATTCAGTAGTTTTTGCGTGAAAGAATAACAAACACACATACGTCCATACAAACTTTCGCATTTAAAATATTAGTAAGATTGGCACCATACTTCAGAGTGGAACATGTTTTCAGTATTGATTTGTATTTATCACTTTTAGTTTATCCAGAAACCATGATATCTCCAGTTGAGCTATATTGTAAAGGCTAATGGGGGGTGAAGACGTGAAAGAGATGGGAAGAGGAAGTTTGAAAAGTTCCCGGTTATTCAAATCTGGTCATTAGACACAGCTAAATACATTTCAAGCAGCGTTCTGATTCTCAATTGTGGTTTTCACCAGGGCGAAAGTTAGAGAATCTACAACTCCTAGTTCATCCTTTTTTATAATCAGAACGAGAATCGCAGAGAAATCATCACTCCTAGTTCATCCTTTTTAGCACTGACAGTGCCGGATCCACGAAATCTTGCGCCCTGTACAATTTACAGTAAGTACAGATGGCGCTCCCCCCAACAAATTGTATTTATTCAAATTAAAACTCAAAAATTTTATCTGTTTTTTGGAAACAAATGGATTTTCAAAAAAATCATGCCTTACTGGTTGACTGTTGAGTGACTCAAGATAAAAACTAAATAAACTGACTAACACAGCAAATTAAAACGTTAAATACAGATGATTGCATGAACGGGGATAAAAACTAGACATTGTGATTTTTTTATTGAATTAGGATCGCATCCATGTAGACACATAGGAAAAATAGATTTCACCTTTTTTTTTCACAGAAAAGCAATTACGTAACAAATTTGAAACGTGGAAACCATCAAATGCACCATTGCGCGCGAAGAACGTTTTAAGTGAGTTGAAAGGTGCCTATTTTGCTATAATTATCCCTTATTACAGGTAATTATTCATTTTGAACAAGGGAATATTTCAAGTAAATTTTTATACGATATTTTTTTCACTGTATTTTTTACAAATTTTTAAATGTATGGCAGATCCGATAATCGTAGAAAATCTACCATTCCTGGTTCATACTCCTTATCACCAGAGCGATATGATTAGAGAATCTACCACTCCTGGATCATCCTTCACCAAAGCGATATGCTGAAAGAATCTATAACTTCTGGTTCATCCTTTTTATTACTATAGTGATATGCTTAGAGAATCTAACACCCCTAGTCCATCCTTCTTATCACTGGAGAGATATGATTAGAGAATCTACCACCCCTAGTTCACCAGTTTTACCACTAGGGGGATACCAAGAGGATTTGCCAATCCTGGTTCATCCACTTTAAGGGGGGGATATCAAAACTCGGCTTCACTGCAGTTAGGTATTTTTGGTACTTGTACGGCCCCGCTAGCGAACCACAATTTTTGCCGTCTATGGGGCAGACTCGGGTAAGATTGACACCAAATTGGTAAACCATTTAGCATTTTGATAAAGTACGAAATAAAAAATACACTTGCTCTATAAAATTTAAATTTGTTTACTAGATAATGGATACAGCTAGACAGACAAAAAATCATATTAGCAATGGAATGGATAGATAGAAACATCTTTTACGCCCTGAACCTTTTTTGACGTCTCCGTTTTTTACTCAATGAGACTTTGAATCTAATGGTGTTTTGACGTAGATTGTATGGTTTATAAAATGGTAATAACTGTATTTATAATATTACCGGAAAATAATGGGTGTGAATAAAGGGAGATCATAAAATAAAGTTGGGACAAATATTTTTAAGTACGTGCAATAGAAATGACAAAAGGTGGTTTTGTTTTTGAAAGTTTATTTCGACAAATTTTTTCGTACTCAAGAAAGAATATATTTCAAAATATTAGCTCAGATAAACAAAAAGTAGAATGACGCACATAAACGAAAAATCACAAAATTTAATACAAATTGATATAAAATCAACTAAATGTAAACTTGGTATGCAAATATTCAGCATAATATCCTACAAAAATTGCCAAGACTTGTGGATTTTAGAATGATATTAATTTTATCTTTAGTACTTGTGTTAAACAGTGTCAGTCGTACGGAATTTTTAAACCTCTCAACATTAATAGTAGAATCTTTTTTTTTATTTTTATATATAACTTCGCACAGGAGGCCCGGAGAAAAATTGTCTTTAAGAGACCCATATTGTATGAAGGAGGAAACACAGAGGCCGGCAAATCGTTTCACAGCTGAGCTGTTGAACTCAAGAACGAGTGGTAGAAGCGACCCGTTCTCATATGAGAAATTTCGACCGTGTATATATGTTGGGCGCGCATTTGGCGTGTTTCCCGGCTTTGCACCGGTGCTGAAGGGATCAATGACGCTAGTTCCTCTCTGAAGCATCTTCCATGTCTGAAATAACGGTAGAACAAGGATTCCATCGCGGTAGACGACCCTGAATAATTCTTGAAGCACGTGTGCTCCTGAGGCTGTTCCTTCTTATTGGCAGCTCGTGTACAAATTACCCAAAATTTATTTGACTCTCTCGACTCATCGCCTTGCCCCGCTGTGGGAGAGATGGATTCATACATCCGCCACTCCTTTTTTTATATGAATACCTTACAAAAGTCCCACCTGCTCCCCTCTGGAGTCAGTGAGACTATGGCATCCCCAATTGGGGTATGTTGTGTGGCTGAAGGTGAATGGGGATGAGAAGGAAATATTGTAATTATTTCTACAAATCTCATGACGTCAGAGCTCACCACTATATGTATATAGAATCCTTCGCGGGCGTGTGCACAACAAATCACCTATTGTTTCAGTGCAATCGAATGAATGGTATAGGATTTTTTTTATAACGCCAGAGCTCAGCACTACATATAGAAACCATTACAGGTATGTGCACAACAAATCACCAAAGTTTCTTTGCAATCGGAGTAATGCTTTAGGTACCGTATAAGGAATTACGAAGGTGTGCATTTAACAACTTACAAAAGTTTCATCGCAATCGGATAAATAGTACAGGAAATAAATTCATAATGCTAGAGCTCACTTGCACTATAATATATATAGAAAATTTACACGTACAAGGCATGTACACGTAGGTACACGAAAAATCCGCCAAAGTTTCATCGCACTCAGATGAATGCTTTAGGTACCGAATAAGGGACAAACAAAGAAACATTAATTTTTTATGTATTTTTTTTACAAATTTCATGACGCCAGAGCTCACTATTATTTATAGAAACATTGGCGGGTGTGCACATAACAACTCACCAGAGTTTCATCACAATCGGATAAATGGTATAGGAAATAATTTCATGACGCTAGATAGTAAATAATTTCATACACGACAAATCGCTATCGGATAACTGCTTTAGGTTCCGCACGAGGAACAAACAAAGAAACATTCATTTTTATACGATAAAATAATTAATTATTTAATTTATACATTGCTTGTATAACACCTATTTCCCCCATTCATTGCTTGACGGAACTGCAATGCGAGCGCGCGACCTCTCCCCTCAAATGTCCACTCATTACTGAATAAATTTCCAAAATGTTACCGTAAAACCTGCGCCTTAAGAAGCTTTACGAAGAGACGATTTTGAAATTCGCACAAAAAATCGATGGAAATGTTTTTACTAAAGAACAATACGTATTTGATATCAAAATTTCCTCTCGATTCTATTTGTTGAGTGCCAATCGACAGACAACGAAATCTGGAGAGAATTCCTCAGAAACACTTTAGACGGAAGTATACATAATAATAATAATTCTACGCTCATTGTTTGTAGGTCCTAAGGCATTTTCAGATAATGGTATTTGATTTGCTTCCTGAGACGCATTGTTCTAAGCATAATAATCGGTACGATTCTCATCAATATTACGATTGTTTCGATTACCAATGAATTGAAAATAGACAATACTTGTCAACATTTCAATGAGCATTTAACGTAGAATTTCTAATAACATTTTGGAATATACACCAACCCTGCAAGGGTTTAAATAATAATTAGTTTTTAATATAATATCAAGTAGAATTTTCAACAGCTTAAGCTATCAGAAAAAAGTATAAGATACAGGAAATCCTTTAATTTTTTCAAATCTTTGACAATCTCTTTGATTGCCTCCGGGATAAAGACTGACCTGATAAAAACCAACCTTCGATATCAGGTAAAAAAAAAATAAATGTGCCGAAAATGTGTGAGATGTAGAGAACCAGGCGACCCGTTCTCGTGAGAAAATTTTAACCATACACAACTGTTGTGAAATGTATATCGGCCGTGTGCTCTAGAAAAAAATGTTTTTTGGTTTGGTCCAGTTCTACTAGCTATCAGCTTCACAAAAAATCCTACAATAATTTATTATAATAGCCTATTATTTTTCACGGGTTATCTTTACAATCAAACTGATTGATCAGTTTCGTAAGATTTGTAAAATAAAATATTGTAAAATTAAAACTGAATAAACGTATAAAAAAAAAAGTAAGAAGAAATACAAAATCCCCAACTTGTACAAAAGTCGAAAATCTAAAATTTACTTGAGGATTTCAATCATATCATCAAAAATGTACGAACCTTTTTCATTATGTCAATTTTGAAAAGAGCTTTGACTTCTCTAGGAATATTCGCACCTCTACTGGCAAATAAAATACTGTCAAAAAGGATTATTTTGTAAACCTTTTTTGAAACCTGCAATTTACTGATAGAATGACAGCGTGGGTGTTGTGTTGTTACACAGGACAAAACTCTCCCTCAAAGTAAAATGTCTAAATAATAATATTATTTTGACACGTTTTTGTTTGACGGAAAAGCGGATTCTTGGAAATGCGGCTCAGCGATCAACAGAAAGTAATTTTTTGTTACAGCAAAGAACTTTGTTTTTTGTTTTTGTTTTTTTTGTTTTTCCACTTGGTACCTAATATTATTTTATTAAAATGCACATGTTTTTGAGGCTGGAGTATATTTGTAAGGTTCGTCTTTTAAAAAAGTACCTAATTGTTATTTTATCTTCACCGTAGATTATTTTATCTTCACTTTAGAGGCTATAATAGGCTGAACGATATTAAAAATAACTATTTCGGTTGTGACTGTGTTTGTCTACAACTCCGCTTTCACGAAGTCTAGAATTTTTGCCTTGAATTGTTGTCATTTTCAAAATTGGAAGTATTTATTGGGAGATTTCAGATAAGCGATAAAGTACCTGCCTATATATTGCCATGTTCAAAATTGGAAGTGTTTATTGGGAGATTTCAGATAAGCGATAAAGTACCTATATATTACCATTTTCAAAATTGGAAGTGATTTGTCGAGAATGCACACTATCCGTAATTTTTCACGAGTCTGTGCTAATTACAGTAATGTTCAAGTGTTTAAATCAATCGATCGTTCCATATTGACATCTTCCTGAATCATCCTCAATTTCATTAATGCTTGAAATACGATAACATGAAAGCAATTCAATAACAAATAATTTTTAAGCTTTAATAGTCAACAAACATCGTTCGTTATAAATAAAACAGTTTTAAATTAACTTCTCTCACTATCTATAGTAGTAGCTACTTACTTATGTTTTATATTTTTGTTATCCGGCGGTACATCCTCTCTTCACACCCTTCGGGGACACTTAGTTATATTTTGTGTATTTTCCGTATTGTACCGTATTTTTCTTTAACCGACTGTACCTATATTGTATACAAGGTGTTAAGGGACGTACTTGGCTTACTTTAACCAGTGATTGATTCCTGACATCTCCGGTGACATTTTTGCAGTTTAAAAAAAATAAAATACAAAAACATTAAAAAAATAGTAGGTGTTGGACAGTTGGAGCGGGATAAGAGGTTGGGCGATTACTCGGTTGAGTGAACAGTGACGAAATGCGGGAGAAAGATTTTTTGTATGATTTTGAAAAAAAAAAAGTTTTGATAAAATAAAGAAGTCATCGAAAAAGTCTTCGGATACCGAAATTTCATTAACAGTTTTTACTCCAAATAAAGTCAGGAATCTCTTGCCAAAGTAAGTCAAGTACACCCCTTAACACCCTGTATAAGTATGACGGGGGACAACTACTGTCGGTGCAGTGCCGCCATGGCACATTCGGTCAAAAATATGTGTATACATTATATCCTTTGCCATTTCCTCGCGTCCAGGCCATACTCGATCGATAAGGATTGATAATTTTCAGTAACTTCTTATCGTTCCCCAGCATGACTGCAGATGTCCAACGAATAAGTGACAATTCACAATGACTAAGTGTCCTTTATATATTCGATATCAACTGTTGTTTTTACGTTAGCGGTTTGCAGTTGTCCTACGGAACGATGAGAAGTTACCGAAAGTTATCCTGTCAATCCTCATCGATCGAGTGCGCTAGGACCCCAGAGGCCCTAGCATACTCGCTCGATAACGATCGATAGGATAACTATCGGTAACTCCTTATCTTTCCCTAGCATGACTACAGATCGCCAACGAATAAGTGACGTAAGAAGTTTACAATGACTGAGGGTCCTTAACATATCCGATATCAACTGTTGTCTGTACGTTAGCGAAGTGCAGTTGTCCTAGGGAACGATGAGAAGTTACCGAAAGTTATCCTGTCAATCCTCATCGATCGAGTTTGCTAGGGCCCCCGGATGTCCCATCTGGTGTGATTTCTTGTTATAAATTTATGATAATTGAAAAAAAATCTATGATTTTTTGTGTACTACGATAATAACATTTTTTATATACTTTAGTTTATTGCTTTCGTGGATTTAGCAATCTACATACTGAATTTTCAAGAGATCAAATATAGCATCATATTTAACGTAAGCCCTCAATGTTAGGAATTATGAATGAACGCTTACTTAAATATAACGGGGAGTTTGGGAGATGTAGAAGCGCGGAGTGTTCCTACCCGTCCGTTCTACTGAACACACTTCGACAAGGCCTTTTATTACATTTTAAACAATACAGGAGTGTGTATAAACTTGAATAAATTCACCTTGCCAAGTTAATTTGAATTGTATTAAGTTCCCGTTTGTTTCCTTTCATTTGCATAAATGACGGCAGGACAAAGGGAGTACAGTATTATGAATATGAAGGTATGTATTATAAATAAATAGGTGTACCGAAAATCAGTGAAAAAATTTATAGCCCGTTTTAAAGAAACTTATACAGAAAAGTCGCATACGGTTTTTCTGCCCAATTAGCTTTGTATGGTGATTTTGTTTATTTTTAAGAACATTTTTATAGTTTAAAGTTTTATTTTGTTTAAAACAAACATTACTATTAGGGGACATACATTAATTACGTGAGCAGTTTAAAAAAAATTTAGACCTCTCCCCCTTGGTGAGATTAAGTGAGATTTAGTGGGACCCCCCCCCCAGATTTTTTTCTTACTCTCGAAATAAGTGTTTTTCATAATAGACATTTTTTCAGCGGGCAAAATGGGACACTACTTTAAAAGAAGTGAAAGAATTTAATTTTTTTATTATCTCTATAATAATATATACTCTTTTAAAGTTGACGTGAGATTTTTATTGACCCCCCCCCCCTCGGTATGATGAGATTTAGTGAGATTTTACTGGACCCTCCCCCCTATTTTTGCTCACCTAATTAGTGTATGCACCCTTATGTGTCCATTTTCAGATTTTTTTTCTTCGAGGTAAGAAAACTATATTACATTTAATAAACAGATCAGAACTAAAATATGAAATGTTTGAACACACGTTAAAACCATAATATGTTTAACGGTGGAAAAAGGTAAACATAAAAAAAAAAAATTAAGAAGGAGGGTGGGGAGGTAGGTATAAGGTACTGGTCAAATAAAGTTTTTCTAATTCTTTTTACTAGCTTCATGACATCGGTATAGGTTTATTGGATATGTGTCAGGAAGAAACTAAACTAGTCTAAATTACAGGAGAGAAAAATCACACCCGGAATCGAACATGTTCTGCTTGACAGACCGTTGTTATTGTTAGACCGCGATAAACATTAATACATGAAATTATTAGTATTATTAGTTGATAAAAGGGAAGATATAATATGCTAATAACTGTGTTGGAAAAGGGATGCGTGATAAATTTTGAATGGGTTAATACCACTTGTCTCTACTTGTAAGTTACTTAAATAAGGCAAATTGAATGAACAGGGGCGGCCACCTTTTTCGTTAACTATAAATTTTCTGAAATCGGGAAATTCTGAAATTACAGAATGTGTTTATATAACTTATTGGGAATTATCAAAATACTAATGGCGGTTGTCGGTGTGCATCTACTGCGTAACTCTGGTTCAATGAACTGTGTCCTTTTAAAAATTGGCACTGATTGTGTGAACAATTCAAATAAGTGATAAAGACCTACTTAATATATTTTATTTTTAACAGAAAATTATTTTAGTTTCATTTTGAAAATTGAATTTTTCAAGAATTCATACTTTCTAAGTTTTTACTAATAGCAAATACTTTAAAATCACATAACGTTTTGTCCATATTAAGCGTGACCCGGTTTTGTAAATATTTTACCTTATATTTCACACAATCAAGGACCGGATGACGTCACAAACTCTCCCGCACGGTATTATACTCTTAGCCGGCAAAAAATTCAAACTTGTAGAATTAATTTAATTATGAAAACGAACTAAAAAAAAATACTAGTATTTAAGTTTGCATGTGAACATTGAAAAAAATATATAAAAAAGGACTCAACTTCCTTATTTTCACTTGTGCATATTTCTGTACATACAGATAAACTTTGTCTATATTTTAGAGTAAAGCATAAGGAAGTAAACTTGATTCATAATTCTAGACTGTCCAATTGTCCACAGATGGTATGTCGCTTTTTGGGTGACTTTCCTTTATTGTGGGCATTTTTTGATTATATTAGATTAGCATTTTCAGCTTTATAACACTGCTTCCAGTACAAGAAATAACCGTTAATAAAGCTTTATAAAAGATGGTAGTTTTTCATCCGATTCTGTTAATAATCGATGAAGACAGACTAATGGAGTTACAAATTAGGTATCTACCTGCTCGCAAACAAAAAATAACAAATATTTTGGTCACTCGGGATTATCAAATTAATTTTTTTTTCTTGAAAGAGCAATATTTTGAATGGATTTTATAAATAAATGCTCCCCTCAGAGTGATTAAATTAAATTTTTTTACATCTAATAATTACGCTAAATAAATTTCAATAATGCCAGGAATTTTTTGATTATCACAATAAGGCGAAATATTAAGGGTTTCTTATTTAATAAGATCAAGCGCATATTTCATTAAATTAGCAGAAAATATTTAAAATATTGGTAGTTTTAATCTAATAACGTTTGTTAGGTGCTGTTTGTTACCATTAAATAAGCGAGCTCAGAAAAAAAAATCATTGTTTTTTTTTGTAATTTAGGCAACATTATAATTTTTAAATGCAAATTTTCTGTTTGATCTTTCAAATTTGGTCATCCAAAATTTTGGAGGCGAATGTGGGTAGCGCCCAAGGTTCATAGAAAATGTATTTAACAAGATTAGAGTTAGATCATCGAGGGAGTAGAGCGGTGATTGATAGAAAATTAATTTTCTATTGGAAAATTCGAATTAACTGCAATACAAGTGGCGTTATGTTTATTTTACTGTTGGTATTTGAATGCATTTGCAATGATTTTTTTATAATACTTTGGCAATATTATACCAATTATAATTTATCAAAACTGACGTTCGGAATAAAAGAAAAAAAAATCTCAAGAATATTTGCAGTGTTACCTCTACTTTCATGATATGGAATAAAGGTTATTAGATATTTAAAACAATATAAAGCCGCATTTAGTAAACTATCATGACAAGGATATGACAGGGATAGTGTTAAGAGTAATTTCAAAGTTACTGAACTCCTAGGGAGACAAAACACAACACCAATAATTGTAATAGAATTAATAAACATGAATAATAAAATAAATAAATATGAAAAAAGATTACAATCTATTTTAACACTTTTAATCTATTTTAATGGCAAGGTGTCTTACCTCAAACTTATTCTTGTATGTCCCTAGATATTTCATTATGCTGGGGCCGCACCTGCGTGTATTGTCACGAAGTAATGCATGCCGATACTTCGTACGTTTTGACACATTTTTTTTTGTTTGAAAAAAAAACGAATGTTTTGAATTGCGAATGTTCGTGACGATAGCCGATAATGGCCGGTCACATTTGCGCGTATGGCGTCATAGCACGAAGCTTCGTGACGATACACGCAGGTGCGCCCCAGCATTAAGAACACAAATAAAAATCAACGTAGCTGTTGTATTCAAATTTCTATTTCAAATTAGGTTCACTACTTTGATTATTTAAAATATGAAATGAAGTTGTATGAATTAAAAATGAAAAGGTTAAAGTGTCTCACCGGAATCCTTCCACTCCTTGACATCGTAGTCATTCATTGGCTTATTCTCGATTGAATTTTGTTTTTTGTTTCGTTGTTTTTCTGCAAAAAATAGACGTTGGTTAGTGCCAAAGGTTAGTGCTACGAAAAATGAACATGATCGAGTGTTTAATATGTTAAAGATAATCTATGGGATGCAAAAGAAAAATAGATTGCAAGTGACCAGCACGGGTACGGGGGCTCCATCGAAGCAAGTTAAGGTAGAAACACACCGGGTCGACGTACGTACGCATCGCTACGCCTAACAATGCTTAGCAACCATACATTTTCTATAAAAATGGCCACAGGCATCGCACGTTGCGCTGCGTGTGGCTAATGTGATTCTAAAACAAATTTTCATAGAAAATGTATGGTTGCTAAGTAGCCCAGATATTGTTAGGCGTAGCGATGCGTACATACGTCGACCCAGTATGTATCTACCATAAGCCTCTCAAAAGTTGGGCGTACTGTACAGGCCCCGCAGATACTTTACTAGCACACTAAACATGTACAAATCGCAAGTGCACCCCACGGTTGTCCGGAGCCCCAAAATACCAAAAAAAACTGTTCTGAATGAATCTGTTCAGAAATGGGCGGTCCGTTTGATTCTCATATCTTAACAAATAAATGCATTGCGGTGGGAATTCTGTCCTTTTTCTACCAGGATTTCACCACGCAGCATCCGCAAGATCTAGACAAACCCGAACTCGGGCACCCCTGCAACATCACGAAACGTAGCGAACCACTTGAGGTGACCTATAGCAGGGGTTTTGGTTATTCAATAAATTGTTCCCGTGTCGGCGATACCCACCCACCAAATTGAAATCCATTAAAAAAAAATTCTACTTTTTATCACTCTGTTGCCAATGAAGAATATTAGTGCCCTAGAGAAAATTCTTCTTTATGATCACAATGCTTCATTAAAAATACATGTCATTTAAATATGATAATATTTAAATATAATTTTTAGAAAGACGTTTAAATTGACATCATTTTTAAAAAGATGCTTTAAAACATTGTTTTATACAATGATGGCTAATATGGATGTAGATCGACCAGTTATAGTTATTCATCTCTAAATACCAACTAATTTTTGAGATACTCTAGTAAAGCAATATTCGAATGTTGACCATAAATAATCAGATAATATTTACACGCGTCTGTGTTTTACGTATTAAATATTCTATAAAATATCACCGGGAGGCACAACGCTCCGGTACAGTATGACATTTATTAATGTCCTACTAGTTGACCCAGAAAACATCAATATTTTGTTTAATTTATTACAAGCTTTTTTTTGCATAATAAATGATTTGGTGATGCTCATGAGAAATCTGAGTTGTATTGTACTTGTATTGTTATTGTAATTGTACCAGATACAATGTACACTTTTACGTATAACTGCGTACTCAACTCAAATTTCGATTTGTCGGACTAATCATCTGGACGATCCAATGAAGAAAAATGTAGAAAATGTAGAAAATGTAGAAAATGTAGAAAATGTAGAAAATGTAGAAAATGTAGAAAATGTAGAAAATGTAGAAAATGTAGAAAATGTAGAAAATGTAGAAAATGTAGAAAATGTAGAAAATGTAGAAAATGTAGAAAATGTAGAAAACGTAGAAAATGTAGAAAATGTAGAAAATGTAGAAAATGTAGAAAATGTAGAAAATGTAGAAAATGTAGAAAATGTAGAAAATGTAGAAAATGTAGAAAATGTAGAAAATGTAGAAAATGTAGAAAATGTAGAAAAATGTAGAAAATGTAGAAAATGTAGAAAATGTAGATAATGTAGAAAATGTAGAAAATGTAAAATGTAGAAAACAAATTACTTTGTATACAACACTTATTAAATCAAAACTATCAACAAGTTTCGAAACCAAAGGTTCTTTCGTAAATATTAATTATTTTAAAAAATGTCTTGACGAAGGAACCTCTGGTTTAGGAACATGTTGAAATTTTTTTATTAAATAAGACCAATTAACCAGCGGCTGAGAATTGAAATTTCAACTTGCAATCGTACCCTTGCAACTGTACAAGGCGGTTCCGATGAGAAAGATTGATTATTTTCCATACCCAAAAGTTTAACTTATAACTCAATATCGACTTTATTTCATGAAAAATTTGCTTTAATATATACCTACGCCTACATTTAAGTAAGCAATAAAAATGCTCAGACGCGTGCTGATACAGTTTATAATATCGTGTACGTCTTATAAGTATTTTTTGATCACAAGTATTTGTGATTTTTCAATAATGTCTAATCAAAATAAGTGTGAATTTTTTTTTGAAATATTTTAGTCTGTAAGCCCTTAAATAAATAGACAAACTGATATATTTTCGTCACAAAACACGTTCTCGGATTTATTTTTTAATGATTTCAATTGAACTATTGTATTGTGTTTGTATTGATTTCTTTTACTGTATGATTATATGATTTGAAATTTATGTTGTGTAATACAATATTTCGTTTGAAAATTTAACAAACCTGCCAACGACTAACGGTATCTATATATAACCTTACTATATTAAAAATAAACATGGTTTTTCAAAAATTAAAATGACTTTACCAGATGAAATAACAATCTTTCGAATCAATTTAAGTTGTTTTCTAAAATATGTCAAGAAAGGACCAATTTTCGGTATTCTCTGGTTATACCCCCATAAGTGGTAATTAATAAAGTGGTAGTGGTAATGAATAAAGTGATTTGTTTTCATTTAATTAAAATGATGCCACAAAGTGAATTTGCGAATATTGAAGAAGTGATTAAAATGTTAATTAATAAATTGTGTAAAAGAACATAACAGAGAATACCGGAAATTAGTCCTTTTTAAATCAAATTCTAGACGTATTGACTTTTTTTTACAAAAAAACATAAATGAATTATTTTACCTAGTACACGCAGTATTAAAATTTTGAAAAACTATGTTTATTTTTAATATAGGTACTAAGGTTATATCGTTGGTCGTTGGCAGATTTGTTCAACTTTCAAATGATTATTATTAAACAACACAAAATTCAAATCATATAATCATACAACAAAATAAATTAATATATAATTTAGTAAACACAGTTTTCAGAATTTTAATTTTAGTTTAATTAAAATCATCAAAAAATAAATCCGAGAACGTTTTTGTGACAAATATACCTCAGTTTTTTTAAATTTATTTAAACTATAATATTGAAATTTTTTTACTCACTTATTTTGTTTTGACATTATTGAAAAATCATAAATACTTATGATTAAAAAATACTTACAAGAAGTACACGTTAATTAATAATTTATCATCGTGCGTTTTGAGCTTTTTTATTGCTTACTTTAATGTAGGTATATAAGCAAGTTTTGAATGAAATAAATCGATGTGAAATTTTTAATTTAAAAAATTTCATATGGGGAACAATCGATATTTCTCATTGGAACCTCCCCGTAGGTTGCAAGCATTTTAAAACTTTTATTCTCAGCCGCCGGTCAATCGCTCTTAATGGATACTACGTGGAGGAGAATTGATTGATCTTCGAATTACCTTTTTTCTTCGCTGAGACCGGCATGGGAGGGGGCAGAGTTGTGGATGACGTAGTGGTAGAAGGGGCGGGGATTTCTGAGGAAAAAACACACACATAAGACTTCAATTATATTTTATTGTATCTGCCTTCTAGTTACGTGAAAAAAAAATAGAACCGAGAGCTCATTCCATTCTGAAACGCGCCGCTAACACACATTACGTAATATTTTAACTGAATAAATTATGTGATTTAAAAAAAAAAAAGTTGTATATTCAATATTATTATTGAATATATAAAAAAAATGATTGACTGATGATTTCACATTTTCGCAAAATTTAAGGACCCAATTTTGATTCGGCGTGATTTTTGTATTTGATGTGTAATAATTAGTATCACTAATACTTGTATATATTTTATGACACAATTTGTTTGTTTTATTTGAGTTCTGAGAAAAGGTTTATTTTTAAAAAGGCCGATATCGTAAAATTATTTTTTTTCCGATAATAATAATATTACTGTATTTCATGAATAATATTAATTTACATAAATTATAAACTTTTGAAATAATCTTGAAAACGAAATAAGGAGAAGCTTAATATTTATTATTACTATTTTTTAATGTGAACACCGCACAGGGGTCCCAACTGCTCCCAACCGTTTGGAGCCAGTGAGAATATGGAACCCCGTGTCGGGGATTCACATCTCCTTCCCTTCCCCTCTACCGTCAGCCTCACAACATACCCAGATTGGGGATGTCATAGTATCACTGGCTCTAGAGAGAGTAGTTGGTTTGCACAGTATTCACATAAAAAAGGAATCAACTATGTGTTAAGATAATAAAAATATTATCATGTCATGAAATTATTTACTCTACTTATACAATTGTTATGAAAAAAGGTAATCTTCAGTTTTTGTTTTCGTTTCGATTAATCTTCCTACATGGAGAAAAATGCTATTCGAAAAAACGATCGTTTTATTAGTTAAAACGGTTAAAAAAGGGACTGAAGTTCTTACGGAGAAATTAACAGTGTTTCAATGTTTATTGGCGGGAAAATGTAAGTATAATTTGTTGGTATACGTACGAAATTACGTATACCAACAAATTATTCTTACATGTTCCCGCCAATAAACATATAAACCCTGTTAGTTTTTTCGTAAGAACTTCAGTCCCGTTTTTACTATTAAAATGATCGTTTTTTCGAATAACATTTTTCTCCGTGTAGTTGTTTCATATAACATCGAAAATTCTTTTTAAAAAATTCAATTTAGACTTACGTTTTGTATAATTGAGAAAATTGAACGAAAAAGGGTTGTCAAACAAAATAAAAAAGTGTATTTATTTTATCTTAAGATAACAGTTATTCTAATTCAAACAACTTATAGCGTGAAAATAATTCAATTTCTTGTAACGTTAAAATGGAAAATTTCTTGAGGTACATAATAACAAAACTGTTCAAATCGATCGTACAATACAAAAAACTAAAATTAAATCATAAAGAAAATAATAAAGATCTTAATAGATAATATACTTCTATGTTCTTCTATAGACTGCCATAAAATAAAGCTGTATAGACGAAAGAGATTTAACGTCCTTCGCCACCTTAATTAGAGACGTGGCAATAAAAACATTGGCTTTTCGACTATCGCTTACGAAAGTAATCAGTTCTACTTCTGAGAATTTTTGTATTTTTCGGCCAAGGTTATTCCGTTATTTTCAATTAAGTTTGCAAATAAAAATTTTGAGATTATATTTTTTCACAATAAGTGTAAAAACCCTCTTTCCGAAATAAGGATTTCATTTTTCTACGTGAATAATAATCTAGATTTTTTTAAAATGAGAACCAAATATCAATAAGACTCCTTATTTAACATAAAATATATAAAACAAAGTCGGGTTAGTTACACCATTTATAACTCAAGAACGGCTGAACCGATTTTTATAATCTTTGATTTGTTGGATTTGTCTCCGTCCCGTTTAACAGAATAACTATTAGAACATCGAAAAAAATCACGGGAAAAATAATTATGAAGAGAATAATTTTTTTCATATATTTTGTATGGAACGGCTTTTCAAATAATGTGCGTTGGTCGACATAATTTGAATAAATTCGAACTGTCAATGGTGTAGTGTGCCGAACATTTCGTGCTTAGTCAACAGATCAATTTCATTTTGGAACTTAGAGTATGTACCTATTTATTTTAACTTAATAAAACTTTAATTTATTTCAGTTAATAAATTAAACACAACATCTATTGATTCCGAGGCGGTACGAAGTTTGCCGGGTCAGCTAGTTTAACATAAAACATATAACTTAAAATTTTTTTTTTAATTCGATGTATGTTTTAATATTTAATGTTTAATTAAGTTCTGCAAGTACTGTGACAGCTGTTTCGGCTTATAACTAATATGTAAACATTACGCCCATTAATGCTAGATGGTGTTAGGCTCATTCATACATGTCTCAACGTGTGTACCGTCTCGCTCGATGCTTTTTTGTCCGATGCGAAAATGATAAGGTCCGTAATTCTTGCTAGATGTTCGATATAAATTTACGATTCGACTGAGCGTCTTGGTGGTACATCTAGGGCGTCTTGAATCGAGCTGCTCGAGCGCAATGACGAACATGATTCCAATTGAACATAATCGATTGAGCTAAACCGTCGAGCATGATTATTCGTATGTATATAGCTTTAAAAACAATAAAATCGATATATAAAAAAAATCAAATATCAATAAATTTAATGTTTAATTTAAAATGATTTTTTAGAATATGCACCCTTTATGTATATATCTGTGTGTAAAACGAAAAAGGGGCTGAGTCGAAAAATTCAGTTTTTATTTAAATAGACAAAGTCGCTCATTATACAAATTATTATGCAAATGTATTATTTGTGTTATCATCCTTTTTCCAAAGGAAGAAAGGGATAATTCGAAAAATCCTATATTGTTTCATAACATCAACCCCTAGTTGACATGAAGGTATTAATTACCTTACTCTAACAAATTAGACAACACAAACAGCAATCGTATACTCATCCCAGCGAGAGATCGTACGTGATGTGATCGCGCTAGTATCTCGGGTCTTTTTCGTTTTCAAACAAGACACGTGGGTAGACTTGGATGACGTCCGTACGAGCTCTCGCTAGGTATATTTTACGAACATTCATTGCGGTAAAGGACTTGATACGAATCAGTATTTTAAAAAAGGCAAGGAAAATGATTTGAGGGTTCTCATTACTATTTGCTCTTTTTTTTTTTGTCTATAGAGCTAAATTTGACTCAACTGCTTTATCCTTTCGAATTAGAATACGTTTTCATCGTCGGTTAGTATTTTTTTTAGAAAATATACTGCCCTCCAACTTCCTCTTGCTTATTGTAGATATTTATTAGAAGTCAAATTGAATATAATTCTCCAATCAGGAACCCACATTATAATATTATTGTACAAGCAAATGAAAGAATTCAAAATAAATTCTTACGTTTTCTAAATTTCAAAATGCGTATTCCAGCAGTTGAACTACATCACTCTTTTAAATGATATGAATATGCTTAAATTGTCAGACAGAAGAATTTTCACGGACTTTCGGAATCCACTACGTAATACTAGAAGTCGGTATTTATTACAGTGCAGAAATTCTGAGAGCAACTATCATATATATTCCACTTTGCCCAGAATACAATGGAGAGAAAAATTATACCAATTTAGTGTACTTCTTCAATTTGTCTCGAAACAAATACAACATGTTTTTACTGTAGCAAATCGGTTACACGGAAAAAAAATGTTATTCGAAAAAAACGATCATTTTAATAATAAAAATAATAAAAACGGGACTGAAGTTCTTACGAACAAATTAACAGGGTCTCAATGTTTATTGGCGGGAACATGTTAGAATAATTTGTTGGTTTACGTAATTTAATACGTTTACGTAATAACGTATACCAACAAATTATTCTTACATTTTCGCGCCAATAAACATTGAAACACTGTTAATTTGTTCGTAAGAACTTCAGTCCCGTTTTTAACCGTTTTTAGTATTAAAATGATCGTTTTTTCGATTTACATTTTTCACCGTGAACGTACAATAGATACTGTATATTTTTTACAGTCCATATTATGTAAAAGCCCCTCAAAATGAAGGTTAATAAATAATTAAATAAATAAAACCGATGCGTATAACAAAAACAGTTATGAATACAAAGTGATATTATTTCACATGAAATTTGGGACTTAGAAATCAATAAGTGGGCAGGTTAACCATGACAGGTATCATCACTCTTGTGCGTGTTTGCAGAACGTGTTCACCCTGAAGCAAGTTTGATGGCCGATTCAAACACCGAATTAGGAAACGAAAATGTCATAAAACAGTGAGCAAAGTATTTCACCTTCCAGTCGGATCACGCCATCCGTCTCCCCCAAAGAGTTCTTGGCCACGCAGCGGTAGGCACCGTAGTCCCTCGAAGACACATTCCTGATCTTCAGCATCATGTAGCGGTTGTAGCCGCTGTCCACTGATACTGCTTCGTACTTCTCCCCTGGTAATAAGAAAGACCATTGTTATGTACTTCCCAATCATCCACTTCTCCATCTCCTTTCGTTGCCCACAAGCGGCGACGCTGCACGGAGAAAAATGTTATTAAAAAATACGTTATTAAAATTGACAGGGTTTCAATGTTTATTGGCGGGAAAATGTAAGAATAAACATTGATACCCTGTTAATTTTTTCGTAAGAACTTCAGCCCCGTTTTTAACCGTTTTACGAACAAAATGATCGAATTTTTGAGTAAAAATTTTCTCCGTGTGTCTTACGTGCACAGGTTGTAAATTTCAAAAATTAGATATGGCCCCCTAGCACAGTCGATCGATAAGGATTGATAAGATAACTTTTGGTAACTTCTCATCGTTTCCTAGGGGACAACTGTACATCGTTAACGTACAAACAACAGTTGACACTAGTAATTGTGAACTGTTACTTATTTGTTGGCGATCTGCAATTGTCTTAGGGAACGAGGAGATATCAAAAGTTATCCTCTCAATGCTTACCGATCGACTGTGCTAGGGGGCCATATCTTGAAAATTTACAACATATACACGTAGGACAGCGTTGCCGCTTGTGGGACATACCTGTAATAATATAATATTTAACAAAAAAATATTTTATTTGTCTTGTTCAAAATTGGGATTATAATATCCCGTGGTTTTTCATACTTCTGCGGTAGATATTTGATTAACAAAATAAACGTCTTGAAGAGTAAAATAAACCTTTCGACAGGAATAAAATACCAGGAAAGCAGAAATGACAGAGATTAATTTCATAATAAACATCAAAACGCAAACCTGCCGAAAAGAACAAAATAATACCAGGAGCACATATATAATCGAATAATAATTTATTTCCATTTGATTATTACTATAAATAAACATCTATTACTGGGATAATGTTTTTATTTTATATTGACTGATTTTTTCACCTGATATGATCATATCTCCTCTGTCAGTGGTCCAGTAATTGATAGAGACAGGATAAGCTTCTGTATGGCATTCCAATGCAACGTCCTGCCCCACATAGGCCCCCTCCAGTTGGTTGGGAATGGACAGCATGGGCGGAACTGTGAAGTGAAAATAAAAATGTTATTCTTCTTAAGTTGGTTCCTCATTGTAGCAGGTCGTGACCCCCGCTGAGAAGGTTCCTCCGCTCCTCGCGGTTCTGCACGGAGAAAAATGTTATTTTAAAATATGATAATTTTATTCGTAAAAACTGTTAAAAACGGGACTGAAGTTCTTACGAAGAAATTAACAATGTTTATTGGCGGGAAAATGTAAGAATAATTTGTTGGTATACGTACGAAATTACGTATACCAACAAATTATTCTTATATGTTCCCGCCAATAAACATTGAAACCCTGTTTATTTGATCGTAAGAACTTCAGTCCCCTTTTTAACCGTTTTTACGAATAAAATGATCGTATTTTAGAATAATATTTTTCTCCGTGTGCACTGCGCGGAGAGCCAAGGACACCCTAGTACCGGACGCCAGTGAACCTTGGTCACTCCAGCGTATTGGTGATATTCATTTGCTTCAAATAAGGCACAAATATGTTGGGTTTTGACACACAATTCAAAAGGATGACCAACTTTGCAGATAACCATAAAAACCAGCCATATTTATTTTAAATTAGTGCATATCATTCTCAAGAGAGTAAGTACCTCGGGCATGTGGGACTGAGGACACCATCTATGCACTAATTAATGGTTGGGAAAATTCAAAAGAAATATTTATCTCTCCATGAGAGAGTTCGGTTTTTATCCATGGCTGTTTCCAACGCATTTATCTCGGGAATTCTGGGTATCTACAACATAGTTCTAGGAGAAATGTCGCATTATTACTGATGGCTTATAAGTTTCTGAACGGTTTTTATTATAAATACTAGACATCGTAGCTAAATAGGACTCTATTTCCTACATAATATCACGTGAGTTCGTCAACACCGGCTTCTGACATTCCAGGTGCAGAAATTTCATACCAATGCTAATGTGGTGCCCGAGAAGACTTACTAGGTTAATTAACTGCCTCACAAAAAATGTGAATATTTTCACATGTCCTTCGACAGATTTAGAAGTAGTTTTTAATCTTAAACATGCAATCTTTTTTGTCCTACATGTGACCTTATATATTTATTATGCTACATATTTCTCCCATCTTTGAATTTGCCTATGACAATAAGTTTCTCCATGTTGGAGTCCCCAGTTTGGCAAGCAACGTGTCCAAAGTTTTTTTATTTTTTATTTTTTTTATTTTATTTTTTATTTTTTTGTTTGTTTTTAAATTTATTTATCAAAAATACATTTGTACAAAATAAGGGTAGTCCCACAAAGCTGTCATATGGCAGCTTGTCTGTAGGTTCTACAATTTATCACTCTTAATATTATACATAAGGAAATATTTGTTAATACATATTATATAGTTTTAAGGACACATTAGGATAGATCACATAATAATATTAGATTATTTGAATTACATCTATAAGATATTTCAATGTATATGCCTAATAATAAGATATATAGATAGGCATAAAATATCTTTTAGGCAGACAGTTAAAAACCTATTGTGGATGCCTAGATCTTCCAGAATGGTGAAATTTGTGGGCAAGACACTCATCCATAACATAATATAAAATTAGTTATTAATTCAAATTTTTGATAACTCGAATAGCTACACTTAACTTCGATGGGTACCCAAATAAGATCAAAGCGAGTTTGAAATGCTCTGTGCTGAGGATTATTTACAGAGTAAGAGCTTGTTATAAAAATACAGAATGTTATATCTGATTTGAGAGATGTTTCATACATAACTGAATTTGCAGAAGCTTCTCAAAGTGTTGAAAATATATCTAATTGTTTTTTTAGGACCATCTTTTCTTTTTTAGTTCACGTGTTTAGCGTTATGTAATAGTTTATTTTATAAACAACCAATAATATCAGACTTAATAAAAAAATAATATACAAATCGTCGCTTCAGTTCGTTTTTATCCAACAGACCAAAACGCGAATCGGGAGAAATGACACTTTAAACTTTTTTTTACGATAGAAGCACATACATTTTGGAGGACGTTGGAAAGTGCGTTTTGAAAACTCCTTAAACAATTTTTTATATATTTTTTTAAAAGGCTTTTTGAGAAGATTTGCATACTTAATTCAATGTCACGAAAAATGGTCTGTTGGACAAAAACGAACTAGAGCGACGAAATATTGTTTGTACATAATATTTGAATAGGCTTCTTGAAAAATAAAGTAATATTAAACCATAGTGAAAAGGTGGGAAATATATTAATAAATACTTACACTGCACCATGAGCATGACTCTTTTGCTGATTGAGGGGGGCACCCCGTTTGAGGCTATGCAAAGGTACGCCCCCATGTGTAAACGAGACACCTTCGTGATGGTCAGTACCTCGCCATCCACCACGTTCACTAAGGAAGATACAAACAAGCACGTCAGTCGATGATGTGAATACGACTTCTACCTAGGACTGCTTTAATTAAGACAGTACAAGACAATGGTGATATCGCGGTGTCGCTGCAGAACAATAGGAGCTACGTCAAAAGGGTGTTGAAAAACGTCTTCCCAACTTCTTCAAATATGGTACTTTCTTGACTTTAATCGTTATGGCTCTCTCGAAGTAACCAAACGTAGCGAACCACTTGGGGTGACCTGTGGCAGAGGTGGTTGTTGTGGTTATCCAAAATTAATCTGGCAACATTTACAGAAAACAAAATATTCATATCTTAACTGTTGTTGTGTTTAATTCGTAAAACACCATTTGAGTTTAAAAAAAATATTTTGTTAAATTTAATAATATTATTAGTTCTGTAAGTATTTTAGTTTTTTTATTATTGTGACAGCTGTTTCGGCTTAATGAATAATCACACTCCACTTCACAACAAGGGGTCTAAACCATTACATTTAGTAGAAATGAAGGGTCTTAGATTAAATTTTCTTGAACAAGTAGAAATCAATAAACGAACGAATGACCCTCATATAACACTAATTGATAAAGTAAGGAAGACTATTTATTCCCCACTCCTCTTAGTAGGTAAAAAATAAAACACATTTAAATAATCAATAGCAGTCGCATAATTATTAAACAATTAAGAACACAATAATATTTATGTGGCAAAACAGATTTCAGAGTACCCCGTCGCAATTATTTTCTCGATAACTCGGTTTAACCGGAAATAAATCATTATAAGCAATAATTATCAGCCTAAAACACTCATCCACATTGAAAAATCTTCCGAGAAAGGATACACGCCGCCGACGGGAGTCGAACCCGTGTCCTTCTGATGTCCGGTCAGGTGTTTTAATCCACTGAGCTACGGCGGGTTACCTCTTACCCGCCAAATGATTCAATATATACTAGAGTTTCGTTCAACAACTACCGCTTCAATGTAAATGAGTGTTTCAGGCTGATAATTATTGCTTATAATAATTGTTACCCTTTGTGCTATGCATAAAAATCTTGTCTAAAACATTAGTTTATCAATTAAAAATAAGGAAATAAATCAATTTATGCACCTTCAAAATTGATATTTAGATTCATATTCACGTAAACACCTCAGCACAGTGTTTTCCTAGGGAGATTTTCACGAAATATACAATATTACCCACCCACAGTTTCACCTTCTCATACATAACATAATAAAAGTTCAATATATAATGATTAGGTAAATACTGTAATATTTAATTTATTATATAATAATAAATTAAATATAAATAAGGCGTCTCAAAGTGGTATAACCACAGTTTGAATATGGTATTGTAAGCCGTGACAGCTGTCAAAATAATAAAAAGAATTTAAATTACTTGCAGGACTTAGGCGATCCGCTCACTGAGGCAACTGAAAACTGTCAACTGGCAACTGTCTTTGTATGACAATGTGATGGCCCGCACACTATACAATCACTCAAAAACACGTTGTCAATGGTAACGCAAGTGGTGACTAGCGACTCGCACTGTTGATTGCCGTGGCCGGCCGTTGCTAGTTGCCAGCTGTCAGCTGATTGTTCTTCGTCTATGCTTAAACAAGCTTTTTGACCAATCAAGACATAGAAACCAGCCGTTTTTAGTTTGGTTTCAGTTGCCTCGTCAGCGGAGCGCCTTAATAATAACATCACGAAATAAAATTTTAAATTTTTTTTATTAATTAACGGAATAATTTTGGTACTTGCTTGTCTGATATGATTTATGCTTTTCCAGTTTAGCAGTTCCACTTTAGAAAATGAAAAGTTTTTTGAACTTGAATAAATTTAAGCATTTTGCAGGAACACGGTTTCAAATCACGCACCACCCGACAATCGAAATTAGTATGTTCAATAATGTTACCATCCGTGAGACTGATTTTGTATTTTCAAAATTGCTTTCGGAAGGTACATTCTAATTATGAACTAAAATAACTCCGGTAAGTAGCTGCAATAGAATAATATAGTACATTTTCAATTAGGGTTCGGAAAGGGTTAAACTAAAAAACATAAAGTAAACATAAAAATGAATAATTATTCAAAAAGGTCCGCGCGTGCCGTGCCATGAGTAGATTGTTTTTTTGCAGAAACCAAAAGAATTTCCGTTTTCCTATATTTTACAAAATGCTTTTTCATTTTTTTAATTGGCAAACCATTTTAAAATTCGAAAACTGTTTGAATAGGTGAATAAACGTATCCGAGCAGGAGGGTGTCGTTACTGTTGATATTATGGATAGTGTGCAAAAAAGGATTTTCTGTGTCGTTAGTTCCTCTTTTGGCCGCCTGCACGGGTATTCTTGTAAATATAAACACTCTTTTGCAAAGTAAATTTTAAAATAATCTGTAGTACAGTTTTTAAGCCTGCTTGTGGAATATGCAACAAATACATGGCACCACCAAAATACGGTATGATACCGGCATGAGTCTAGTATGGTGTAATTGCAATACGTGCTTTTATAAACATGTGATATAGGTACATATTATTATTGAGGTGTGTTATTAAAACCAGTTTTTAACTATTTCAGTGTAGTTGAACACTTCTACTACTTCTGAAAAAGAATTGTCAACTGCATGGAATTTAGGTACAAGCGATTATATAAATGACTCCAACTGGTATCTAATCAAATTATAGATGGATTAGTTCTTGTTAGTAAATGGAAGGTAATTAAGCTTAATAAATCAGGACTGTCTATAATACCATTAACAACTTAAAAATAAAATCAAGTCGGAAATAAGTATTCTATCTGAGAGTATTAATAATTTTAATTATATAATCAAGTGGTTGTAATTTATATATTTCTGTTGGTACTCCGAGAGATATTAGAGATAGAATGGTGAATTTATAGTGGGGGACCACATTGGAGAGTTATATTAAACTTGGCTTCTAACTAGAGAAGAATATGAGATTTTTACTCTTGAAATATTTTGAAGTGTGCCGTTACGGAGATTAAGCCAAGCATTTTTAATCCTTTATCAGTAACTGTAGTGTGAAATAAAATTACATTTCGAAACGAAAATAATGCAAAGATCACAAATTTCATTGACAGATGAGAAGTGAATAATAAATAAATAATTAATAATATGAAGGAAACAGATAGTCAGATGCACATGAAACAAGATAAATGTAAAAAAAAGAAAAATAATAAGAAAGTGTTTTCTCACCGTTATCCCCGTTATAGTTGATGTCTTCCCCGTCCTCTCTTCGCCACATGACGTATGGCTCGGGATAGCCAGCAGCCTTGCAGACCAGGGTGATGTTGCTGCCTTCCCTCACCACGAGGTCTGTTGAGGTCTTGTTGTCGATGATTGCAGGGGGCACTGTTGGACACAAAGAATTAGTATGTAGAAAATATTGGAAAATACATTAGGGTGCTTCTTAATAGATGTATAGTCGCATAGACGTATAGTCGAAGAGACGTTTAACAAATGGACCCATGGTCGAAAAGACGTGTAGTCAAATAGACGTATAGTCGAATAGATATACAGTCGAATAGGCTTACAGTCGAATAGAGGAGTAGTCGAATAGACGTATAGTGGAATAGACGTAATAGTCAAATAGACGAGTCATCGAATATACGTATAGTCAAATAGACGGATGTTCGAATAAACGAGCTGTCAAATAGATGAACAATCGAATAGACGTACAGTTGAATAGGTGAATAGCCGAATAGACGTACAGTCGAATAGGTGAATAGCCGAATAGACGTATAGTCGAATATACGTAAAATCGAATAGACGTAAAGTCAAATAAAATTTTATTTCACGTAAATAAACATGTAGTCGAATTAACATTTATTTAGTCGAATAGGCGTATAGTCGAATAGGCGAGTAGTTGAATAGTCGAGTAGTCGAATATACGTGTCGAATAGACGTTTAATCGAATAGAAGTAAAGTCGACGAAAATTTGAGCTAGTCGAATAGACGAATAGTAGTCGATCTATCTATCAAATATAAAGTTGTAAAGTAGCAAATATAAAGTATAAAACTATATAAAGTTTATATTTTAGTGTCCTGATGAAGATTAAGTGCAATCGAAACCGGTCCACAAATATAAATAAAAATAAAGTGGTTTAAAACTAAGTATTTGTTTCATTTGGTATAATGTCAAGCCACAAAGTGTTTGCTTTCTTCGATAACATATTTATCTAGTCGAATAAACGTATATTAGAATAGGTGTATTGTCGAACAGACAAGTAGATGATATTTAGACCTTCAGTCAAAAAATAACGATTAATCGAAAAGCGTGCTCGGTTTTTATTGGCGAAAGCGGTTATAATATTGGTGATTTATTCAAACACAATTTAATGATAATTTATCATTCCAAGTATACGTCGGGTTGGCTGTAGCAATTTAGTTGCGGATAGCAGGATTTCGTTGTAAAATAAGGTTATGGTGAATTATTGGATGTATGATTATTTATTCATGGGAAATTATAATTATTATTCCCATACGTTCAAAGTTTCATTGGAGCATCGTACAATATGCAAAGCGTTCGTAAAGGTTCCCATGCAAGGTTTTAATGGATCATATTTTATTTAATCAAATTGTGTTTTTGTTTCATCACCGATAAAAATAATCAAATGATTTTATACTCATATTGAGAATTGATTAAACATAAACACAAATTATAACAAAATCTGAAAAAGAGTAAAGTTAAACGAAGCTAAATATTATAGGGTTTTATTTTTGGGATATTGTGCCGTGTTGCGCTACCTAATTTTTTTAGCCAATGCTTTAGAGAGCGTAAAGGTAGATTCAGACTGGGGCGACGTACGTACGCATCGCTACGCCAAACAATGCTTAGCAACCATACATTTTCTATGAAAATGGCCACAGATATCGCACGTCGCGATGCGTGTGGCCAATGTGATTCTAAAACATAAATTTTCATTGAAAATCTATGGTTGATAAGTAGCCCAGATATTGTTAGGCGTAGCGATGCATACGTACGTCGACCCAGTCTGAATCTACCATTACAGTTTCCTTTCATTAGGGCAAATGTGTGATGACGATGACTCTTGTGTGGCGTTCTCATAAAAAAAAAAAATGCTACATGCCAAAATTCAAACAATTTCTTGGAGAATTTACAGCTTTTCAATCACTGTAGACCACACGCCACTGCTATTTATAGGAGGCGGGAATATACTCTCCTCACGCACTGTTATATGAGTGTAATGTATTGTAATTTACGTACATCTCTTGTTGTGGTTGATTGGGTAATAGGAATAGGGTTTGCTTGTTTTTTGACACGGCGCACTGTGTACCGTCCCATATAAGCTGGAAGGTAGGTAAATCACTTTGGAATTCTTGAACGGTGACGTCATAAGAGTATTACCAGGTAGTCAGTGTGACAAATGCGTTTTGATTTGATTTGGTTAATTAATGCACAGGTTGACCAGTACCAGAGCTCCAAAGTCAGATAAATTAGTTAATGCATTGGATCAGCTGCTTTTATTCAATTCTCGCCGCGTTTTTTCTCATGATATATGAAAGGTAAATTTTTCATTTTGATATTTGAAGCTTTCTGTCAAATTGTAATAAATTGATAAGCAATATTCAAGAGGTAAACCGGTCACCGAGAAATAAAAAAATAGGTATTTTACCAAAATGTTGCTGTCACTGTTACTCTTACTCCCCCGAATACTAAGCGAAAGGCACAACTGCATTTTGAAACTGAATATCGAGAGTTCGTATTCCTCATTTTTCTCATCCAAAACTGGAATGATTTTAAGGATTTTTTTAATAACTGTGTATGAAAAAAATACTCTATGTCTGTACGTTTTGATGTATTAGAAAATACTTTGTATAGCTTTCATACTGAATGTATGTGGATGGCGTTCAAATCAGGCAATTTTAACGATTTTTGGAGGATCCTAACTCCATCAAAAATTAACTAATCAAAAAAGAAAAACATACCGACACGCCAGTGGTCGATATCTATATTATATTTAAAATATTTGCAGTAGTATCAAAATCCAGAGAAGAAATTGGGGAGTACATTTTGTATGAACAAAACGCCGCCCGGTTTCCTCTTAACGGGAACCTTTCAACCGTTAAAATGGCTCTGAATGGCAATTTGATGACTTTGTTTCATTTTAAACGGTATTCCTACTTTATGAAAATACTCCACTGGCTAATTTTATGCAGATTATGATTAGGTATATTAAATCGTGCATGTAAATAATGAAATGTACTAAATTATTACCATCTGAAAGAGTTTTAATTAAATACATTTTTGAAATGGAATAAAAACAATTTATTTTGTATAAATAATTCATCAAAATCAAATCATTTCTTTTCATTGAATTAAAAAGAACCTTTGAATGCTTTCGTAACCAGTGCTTTGATTCCGAAAAAAACATATGTATTATAAATGTTGTATAATTTTTTTTTCTGAGTTTCCAGTTCGTTTCAATAAAGAAACATTCCGAAAATTCGGTAAAAAAATAAATTGAAAGTTAATTAAGAGTATTAATGCTGACGTTCGAATAAAAGTACGCACATATCTGGTTCAATGAATGTTCTGTTTTTAGCCTCGTTTACAGCTTTTGGCAAACAGAAAAAGAATGCTTCGGTTAGACAAAACAACAATGTTGGTTTTTTTTTTTTTTTTACATTAGGTCCATACAGGAGGCCCTGAGGAAAATAATTTCCCTCAGGGCCTATGTCATCTTTGGGGATGCTGTGTGGAGGGTATTTTGAGGAAAGAAAGGAGAGGAAGTTCTGGGAAGGAAAAGGGTATGAGGGTTGGATAGGAATCTGGGGTTCAGTGCGTCTAGATCATCCACCGCCAAGACCTAGACAAACCTTACCCCATGAACCCAATACCAATGATTGAAACGTTATATCTTTTGTTCGTTTGTTCAGATTCTAGTTCAATTTTCCACACTTGATAATTAATTTCAATTGTATGTGGTTTTTGATGAAAAATAAAATAGGAATTTGTTGATATTGTTGTTTGGAAAGAACTGAAGAAAATAACTGTGACTTTAATCAAATTGGAATAAAGAAAATAAATAAAAAAATGCTTGAAATTTGAAATTAATTCTATGGAATACAAGGCGTGTGGGTCGTAAAAATGACACAAAAATGTTTACAAAAACATTTATCTGAATATTGGGATTTATCTGAATATCGGGATTGGTTTATTTATGGTCAACAGATTGCCGTGGTCCAGGGGCAAGGCTCTTGACTAGAAATACGGAGGTCGCGGGTTCCCGGCGTGCGCAGATAAATTTTATTTGATTGATTTGTGTTTTCACAAAATTAAACATAAAAAAATATATATATAAGGAATATTTGCGGCATGTTCCGGAAGATACTCTCGGTATCGACCTGCTGTAAGACCACCATTCAGAATTGAAACGTTGCTTAAAATGGCTTTAGCCGTGTTTATTGACTAGATCTGAATAACCAGGTGCTTCCCCGCCCTCCTCTTCTCATCTCCTTCCCTTCCCCACTCACCTTCGGCCTCATAACATACCAAATGGTATGGGGATGCCATAGTCTCACTGGCTCCAGACGAGAGTGGTTGGGACTCTTGCGAGGTATTCACATAAAAAAAAAATCGCATGAATCATTGGTTTTTACCTTTTGTTGGTCTACATGAAGCAAATTTGTTTTCTACATAGACATATGAATATTCATAGACCAGAGAATCAGGGAGAGGGATAAAAACCAATTGTAGCGGGGCGCAGAGGGATGAGTTGACTGTAACGATATGTGATTCGTTAATACTTCAATATGACAGTATATAGGCATCTCGCATTATAATATCACCATTTAGTTCTTAAAAGCAAAATCTGCTTTTGAATGAATAGACCTTTTTTGAACAAACTTGTGTAATCGTTTATTTTTACACGTTTTAATAGCACAAGTTACCATTTTTGCCGTGTTATTTCGTAAAATGTACCGATGAGAGCTCGAAGCTAGTCCGCACAAGAATGATGACTTCACATTTTCTAGATTCACGCGAACCTATACGCCATCCCGGCCGGTTCCATGGAACCCAGAATTAAGGAGGGGGAAATAATACGCTTTTATCACTTAGGGCAGGTCTATACATAATACGTCTATGGTTTTCTAGCAAGTTCACGGTAACTGAATCACTAGCTTTGTGAAGATCATTTTTAAAACACAAAATTGAGGCAGTTAGAAATATTTTAGGTATGGGCTATCGCGAGCTTAAAATACTTAAAAATATATAAGCGTAACATATATATTCGAGGCAGCGTATCGAGAAAAGTCATTTGATAAAAATGTTTAATTTCTTCCTAGCAAAACAACTACGTCACGCAAGAGAAGCGACGGCATTCGATGGGATCTTTTGAATTAAAATTAGGTTTATAGTTCTTATACCGATGGAAAATAAGCATGGCGCAACAATTTTTGGCAGATATTGTGTGGATTTTTTTACAGGAATAAAAAGGGTGGTGGTAACGGAATTTGCAGGATTGAAAATACCATCCTGTCCGTATTGTGAAAATGTGAGACGGAAGGAAGTTGTTATTTTCGTGACTGGCAAATCATTCAATCTTTGGCCTAACAAGTCGTGACTCAATTTATTTCAGAAAATGATTTGATTTGACACCAGCTTTCTTGTGAAGAATATAAATAAAATAAAAATAGTAATTTGTGAAACCAAGCTGTCTGTCCTGTCCCAGTCTGCCAAGCAGTTGGTGAGCAGACACATCTGCTGCTAAGACCCGGACAAATCTCATCCCAAGAGTCAGCTTCTGTCTTATAGAAATTTGTCGGAGATGCCTTTATTACACAATCAAATTTTAAGGAGAAATGTTGATAAAGAAAGTAGCTGCACGACATTCATCCAAAAATATAGATAGAAAGAGAAAACATTTATTATTTCCACATTATTATAACCTGCAAGAATGTAAATTAATAGTTTCATACTCCGCCTACTGGTTAATACGGAATATTTTTTATTCAAACAGTTAGATTTTGATTTATTATTACGAAAATTGAGTATTTATGTCGGGGGAGACGAAAAAACATGCATTTTATATTTCAATTTTATAAGATTATTTCACTTACGCGAAGTATTTGACAGCCACTTTTGGCCAAGTGAAATGGGACTTATACAACTTCAATTACTACAATATACAACTATTTACGTGCACAAAATAGGTTATTAGGTTCTTAGGCTGGGTAACCTAAGTAATTCGTGCGTATTTAGATTGAAAAAAAATCGCAAATATCAAATCCAAAGAAATGGCGGCAAAGGAAATATCCGTGCGTATCCGTGTATCGAAATTCGAATTCCGTATTATCCGGTAAGCGGAGTAGTAAGCATTTACCGAATGTAAAATGTAAACTATAGATCTACCAAAAATATATTATAAGGTGACATCTGTCATCTAAGATGTTTTCATATGTTGTTTCACATATGTTCATGGCGTTTTTTTAACACCTATTATGTGTTATTACAGGTGGAGGTTTTCTCAGCTACTCGCCTTTGCAATTAAACACGCTTTTAACCATTACCCTTTAAACTCAATAACAATTTCCATTGACATGCTTTACAATTGCAGGTTTTTTTTAGAACGTTTTTTCTTAACAAAATCAAGTCTGTAGACTTCTTTTGTTTTGGAATTATTTGAATATTTGAATTGAATGATAAATATTGGAAGTACTTACTTACTCTACTTACTACTAGCCATAGGTAGGTACTTTAAAAATATGATATAAAATAGTACCTACCTATGACGGCATTATGAATTTTAACCAGTTCATGGTTTGTAATAAAAATAATAAAATAAAACAAACTATTTTATTGATTTGAGGAAATCAGTGTATTGACTATGCAGTATATAACAGAACGTACCCGAAGTGTTTTAACCAGAGATTCCTAAACATATTTGGAGTATTATTTAGTCGTATATTTTCCCAATTAAAATCAACGTCAAAAAATTATAACATGTATAGCCACTGATCGAACTACATGTCGCGATGGATCACGTGATACGCGTTCTGTCTCGTCTGTTACCGTGCTGCTGGAAGGAGAAGGGGTGCGTATCACGTGACCCTCTAGGATGTACCTAAACTACTCGGTGGCAACGTATTATTAAAAATGAGATCTATATTTTTATCTCCAAACATGCTTCGAGTACGTAACCGTCATATTCTGTATATTATTTATTTAAAAGTATGTAAAGAAGAGTTCTAGAACAAATTTTAATGTGTTAAAATGATAATCTCAATGATTAATACAACTTGAGATTCGTATGATTACTAGTAAATCATACTAATAGGGTATTTTTACAAACGAGGGATTCTGTTGAAAATGTATGCAACATTTAAAGATCATTTTTCTGATTTTAATCATTGCATTAAAAATGTTTGTTTTTTACGTTTTCATTCAAATTTATTCATTTTAAAAACGCTAAAAAAACCAAAACGGCCCGTCATTGCCAACGACCCTTCGTATGTACGTCATCAAACAAACAAAGTAGAACCGTCGGAAAATTTTCAAGAACGAGCGACTCTTATGACGTCACACGTCGTAAATGCCGTTTTGGCGGGATTACAAAAATGGGCAACTTAGAATCGGTGTAGAAAATGTATTCGTCAACATAAACAATAAAATAAAAGTACCATAATAATCGTAATTTTTTGCTTAATTTTTTTAAGCAATAAAAAAGTCTTGGAAATACCCTATTACAAGTCACCGTAAATATTCATTAAATATTAAAGTGCACTAAAAGTCATTACTTGTGTAGGCTCTAAGTAGTTCTGAAGCTGCCAGTTGCCGGATTGATGGCGTTTGCCCTACTCTCCGATTCCTTTGACCATGTACTTTTATTTCGCATTGCAAATATTTCATATCTGTTGTGACATTGGTATCACTGGATAGTAGCTTACCGCTCACCGTGACAGAGCAATATTTATTCTGGTTTTAGCGTTGGCCCCCGCGGGTCATTACTTTCCCCTCGTCGTTACGCCTTAAGTACTTTGTGTATTTTAATATAATGAATATTAATAAATTTGACATTAGTAAATCGAGAGTTTTAAATGGCAACAAGAAATAACAGTGCACCGATTTACAGGTTTGGAAGTACTGCAAATCGCGAGATTACATCCTAACCTTCTGATGACAATCAATACATTGGTGACCCCGACGTGATCTATCTTCCTACAATATAAATAACTATACGACATCTGTTAAAGGATGATCAGTCAATCAGTGTGTTGACTCACCTACGACCTGAAGGTACCCCTGGCGTGACCTCATGGGGTCTGTGTTAACCTGGCACATGTACCAGCCACGGTCCCCCTCCTGTACGTTTTTGATGTGCAGATACCAGGAGCGGTGATCGTTGTAGGAGAGGCTGATGCGTGGGTTCTGTGAGATGATATTGTGGTGAATGCTGAGAATGGTTTGGGTGTCTACCCTCACCCACGCCACCTGAGAAAAATATTTATTTATGAACATTATATGACCATACAGGTTATTACAAACATTTGATATACTCGTACATAATAATTTAGCGGAATGGTACACAAATGGTATAATTTGCTATAGAAGTTATAAGAACCCGTGCAGTAGAATAATTCATGCTAACATTAGTATTTATTTATGAGGTATATTTTTATAACCTTTTTGTACAGTTAAACACATCTACTATTTCTGAGAAAGTATTGCCAATTTATTTTTGTACAAAAATTTCACACAAAAGGCTTCGAGAAAAATAATTTTCCTATATCATCTTTTAGGATGCTGTGCGGCTGGTTGCACTGGTCTGGAACACCAGATTACTTGATAAACTTGATTCAGTGCAAAGGAGGGCGTCCGTCTGATTGACGATCCGTTGTTAACAGACCGATTACCATCTCTAACGAATACCAAAACAAAGTTGGCATGCTGAGTCCGTTCTACAGCTATTAAAAAAAATGCTGCTCTAAGGAGCTAGTAGCATTGATCCCCGCGAAACTCAATGGACGCGAGAGGAACACCCAAAGTTGATGTTGGCTTCATGAGAACGGTCGTTTCTTCGACTTGATTTTAAGTCGGCTAGTATGTGGAACGAGCTACTGGCATCTGTTTTTCTTTTTAATATAATCCGGGCCTTTTAAAGATATTTATATTCGAATGTTTGGAGGCAATATATTATACATTTCTCCCCAAGTAGTATAAAAAATGATGAGGCCAAAATAGAAATTTACGTGTGCGACAAGTCTTCATAAAAATAATTTAATAAATAAAGGAAAAATCGTTTGAACCAAGAAGCATGTAAATGAATAGTTATTCTATTTTGGCAATTTATTGGCCTGCCAACAGACAGCAGGAAACCGCCAGATCGAGGATCACGAACTAGACAGACGTGCATTAAAGTTGAGGAGAATACGTAATACAATCCATACGAGTACCTTGAAGCCCCGCAAATTGTCAACGACGCAAGCCAATAGAGCGTCGCGTCCCACAGACACCGTCACGTTGGGAATGGGCTCCGCAAAGCGCGGGAACAGGGACTCTGGAACAAAGAACAAAATCAAGATCAAACAAAGAACCAAAATCAAGATCAAACAAAAACTAAATGCCATCAAGAAAAATATATCAAAGGTAATCCATCAAACTGTGAAAGCTATTCCATGTGGATGGCAGCGCCAATATGTGGATTTAAACTTTCGCAGGCGGGTACCTGCCGTAAAAGTTTTGTCAGGTAAAGTTTTATGTGTTTTGAGCTTTTCTCGAGCACCTTTGGTGAGTAGTAATCACGTTTTAAATGAATCCCCAAGTCTTGTTCTATCACGTCAAAAGTTTTGATCTATTTGCGGTTTTTATCAATATGTTTATTTATTAACAGACTTATGTCCAATTTACAAAATAATGACAAGAAATTAAGTAACAACATAGATTAAAAATAAAACAATAACTTTGTAAACTTATATTTTCTTTATGAATAAATATTTCCATTGTGTACAATATTGGTTAATTATATATCATATTTATTGGTTAATATTTAAAAAAAAGAAAAAATCACTTTTATTATTATTTACAAAGTTATTGTTTTGTTTTAAAATATAGTGTCACATCACAAAGAATATAGTTAAACAAAAAAAATAGATTATAAGAGTGGAGGATATTTGTGAAAGCAAAGACAAAAGCAAAAATAATAAACATAATAAAATAGAAGTCAATTCAAAACATATGTACAAGTATCTGCCAACATATGCATCTAGTTGGCCAATTGATCACCGGTGATCACCGGTTATTGGAAGCGATTTTGTCCCTTATGTATAAAGAAATTGGATGAAGATCAAGGTCAGAATCGCTTGGGCCGTTCTCGTTCTTGCCATAACGAAATACTGGATAGCGTTTCGCCACTCCGAATAATTCAAATTAATTCCCAATGACGCGCCAGGCATTAAAGATGGCGGACAAAATGGCTGCCGCTTCATAATATAAACGGAGTCATATTTGAAGTCCATATTTTTTTCATTGTTTTTTTATATAAATCCATTGTGGAAAGCATAGATTTGAGTGATTATTAGGAAGTTCGTTTTATCTACATTAGTTTGATGTAATTATTGTAATATATCACAAAAGAAATATTATAAAAATTGAATTCGTAAGAAAGGTGAGAACTGTCAAATATTTTACGTCGTATTGAAAAAAAATATTTTTTCTATGCTGGCTTTCAACAGGTTAGGAAGTCAAAATATATTATTTTTTCACTTGTTTAGCGACCAACTAAAATCATTTTGACTTATACAAAAAAAAAATCAAGGTCTTGACTTGAATTGACCAGTCTACACATTCTGGACAGTGGGGAATAATATCCATAATTAGTCGTGTGTTGATTGAGGAACAGAAAGGATTAACTTGTAGTAATGTAGGTGAGTAAATAATACAATGGATAATTTTGAAGAAACAAAAGAGATCAAATTTTCCGACGGTCTTCTTAAGAAAAAGTTAGATAAATGTTTAAAGTTTATACCCTCATTTCTATTATATAGATCCAGTTATAATGGGTACCTATTCTTGTTTCATCACATTGAAAGTATTGATTTATTTATTGTATTTATAGGTAGGTACATTAATTTATACTGTCTAAACATGGCGATGGCGTGGGCAGGTTTTTGTAGAAATTCATTGAAATGCCAAGTAATTTTGTAGGCTGTGTTTTCAGCATAAATAACATCAGTAGACCTGTGAACAGACCTCGCGGCCAAAAAATGTCTAATTTTCTCTTATATGTATAATAAATACAACAAAAATTTCTTCTGAAATCATTAGATTTAGATACTAACCTACTTAATTATAAACCACAAATCTATCGTGGAATGGTTTTATTTATTATATGAATGGCATTTTATAAATATAATAATGAAAATAAGGAAATTAAATGAAGTAGACTCGATGAGCAGAACAAAGAAGGGAAGGAATGTTAAAAGTTAGGAATGTTACGAAAAATTAAAATATCTAAAGGTGAGTCGGAAATTGCCAGAGGGTAGGTAATTTCCAGTAGGTAGCTACGAATTTAATGTAACATTTAAAAAAATCTAATTAGAAATGTACGATTTGTCAAAGAAAACGTCAATGACATTTCCTTTTCAAACTAGGCGCCATAGTTTTTTTTTACATTAGCTTAACACAAGAGGCCCTCATGAAAATAATTCCCTCTGAGTCCATGTCATCTTTGGGGTGCATTCCCATAGGTGGGGTATTTGAGGAAACGAAGGAGATTAAGTACTAAGGAGGGAAGGAAATAAGTATGAGGGGTGAGTAGGAATCTGGGGGTCAGTTCCTTCAGGAGTGACGGACGTATGAATCCGTCACTGCGGTGCGAGATGATGTTCCTATAGAGTCCATAAAGAGGTCAAAAGGTCTTCCTCAACCAGTCTCTTTATCCGGCCTGCCACGAAGTCACCAAATTGGGGTGACCTATGGAAGAAGTGCTGGTTATCCAATAAATGGTTCCCGGAGCGGTGGTACCCACACCCGTCTCCCAAATTGAAAATATTTAAAAAACGCTAATACAAAGTCCAAATAAACACGACGATTTCACATTTGAAAAATAATTTTAACTAAACCACAATCAAAGTTAACCACCTAGTCAAAGTTAGTCATCAAGCTGAGAAAACCACTGTCACGATAAGAATGCATTCTAGTGTCCAGTCACAGACATATTATTCATAGACTTGAGAATCAGGGAGAGGGGTAATAACCATCTGCAGCGGGGCGGAGAGGGATGAGTTGACGGTAACGATATGTGATTCGTTAATCCTTCAATACGACAGTATATAGGCATCACGCATTATAATATCACCATTTAGCTCTTAAAAGTAAAATCTGCTTTTGAATGAATAGACCTTTTTACATGGGAGCGCGAATTGTTCGCCCGGTTTGAACAAACTTGTGTAATCCATATAAAATGAAGAAAGGTTCGCTTGTTTTGAGAGTCGAATATTTTGTTACCGTGTTAAGTTAAGACACTTTTACAAATGTTTCATAATTTACTTATCACAGTAAACTGCAACGTGCACACGACGGGACCGGGAATTTCGCTTCATGTCTAAAACTGATCATATTATATGATGTGAATAAGCTTAAAATAATGACAAATAATGCCTGCATATGGAAGGTAATACGACAATTGGGTTTATACTCTTTTTCACTTCTATTTTTACATGTTTTAATAGCACAAGTTACCATTTTTGCCGTGTTATTTCGTAAAATGTACCGATAAGAGCTCGACGCTAGTCCGCACAAGAATGATGACGTCACATTTTCTAGATTCACGCGTACCTATACGCCAGCCCGGCCGGTTCCAAGGAACCCAGAATTAAGGAGGGGAAATAATACGCTTTTATCACTTAGGGCAGGTCTATACATATTCATATGTCTATGTGTCCAGTGTAATTCGCCGGACTTGAAAAATAAATCCTAACATATATTTTAACAAAAATTGATGTAAAATAAGGTACCTACCATATAACACCGCACGTATAGATTTTCATAATAAGAATAATCCTTTCTTATTTGCTTGCTCTGTTCTACTTACTTTGGTTTTATATATTTTTTAATTACATACTTTTATGTTCTATACTTTTCATATAATTTTATATTCTACTATATTCTTCCATACTCTTTTTTATTACACTATAGTCGTTTACATTATTTTGTATTGTTTTGTATTCTATTCCTTAAATTTCTTTAATATTATATTATTTTATATATTTTTTTATTTTTTATATTTTCTCACATTCTTTATATCGCATATGTTAAAGTACTGTGTAAAAAAATCGACCACCATAACACGGGCATGTGCCCATGGTGGTCGAAAAATCCTCAGATAATGTAACAAACAATTCCATGAATAAAAAAAAACACAATAAAGTCAAAAGAAATCTTGCTTGTATAAAAAAGTGGATGCAGCAGATTTTCAAAAGCGGAAACGGAAAGCAACAACAATTTTACAGTCAGTTTATTTAATTCAATAGATGTAGATGAAATGCCAAACGAAATAAATAGCACAAATGGATCCCAAGTCTTCTTTATCACTTCAGAAATTTAATTATTTGTAGTGTTTAAAAAAACGTTCCAAACATGACGATTTAAATAATACTAAGTATGTCTAGGTATATAATTTATAAGCTTCTTCCCACGACTTCGTCTGCGTAGGATTAGTACTTCTATAATTAGCCTATTTTCTTTTCCTAGGTCCCATCTTTATTTATACCAAAATTCTTAACCTATTTATTTAAAATATCTATAATTCTTGATATGATTCAAAGTATTAGGCGAATACTTCAAATAAATTCACTAATTTTCTAAAAGAGAATTTTGATTAAAATGAAATTTGCTTGTTTTGCAAAATGTCATTCTCAAATTTTGACATTTTCTATTAAACAATAATTATTATTTATAATCAGTGGCGGTTCGTGGTCTTTTTAACGGGGGTTCAGAAATTCAAGAGAAGAATGATATATTGTCTAATCAAAATTTACTCTTGTCACACAAATTAAATAAAGTTAGTGGGAGGGTACCTACATAGGTACTATTGTTTTTAAATAACTTGATACTCCTCGACACAATTATTAAACAAGCAAAATGGTTTTAGAGGATTTAAATTATTTAATGGTTTTTACAACACTATAAGAATAATTGCGTAGAATTTAGAATATAATATAATTGATATTTTAAAACATAAAAAAACAAGAAACACAAATAAAGGTGGCCACGAAATAAAATTAGCTTTTTTCACTTACACTAAAAATCCATTATACACGTATACAAAAAATAATAATATTTAATTTCCAAACTTTTTTCATAAGCATTAGCGTTATTTTTTGTATATAACACTGTATTCATTTGTCATTGTGCGAAAAAAATTAGGACAGAATATTCGCGACAACCGATAAACGCAACCACTTTCAATTTGAAAGCCGAAACAATGCTAGGATAGCTCAACACAAAATTGCATAACTAGCGACGTTGTTTGCCGAAACTTTAGTAAATGTACTCGTAAATAAGGGATATAACGGCTTATCTATAAAAAATAAAAAACCAAAAAAGAAGTCAAAATCGGTCCACTTCAATAGTAGATTTACAAATGCCAATAGTAAACGGTTGGAGAAATGCAGAAACAAGAAAATAAAAAATGTACAAAAATGACTACAAAGTTAAATACCATAATATATAACATTTAACTTGCATCCGTCGGTGCAAAAGTCGACCGTCAGCCGGTCATCCTGCGACAATCTCGGGCTTCGTTTCGGCGAGACTCGTCAAAGTTCGGAGGTCACGTGACATCTTGACTCGTGAGCAGCGCACCAAACTGCGTAGTTTTGTCCATTCTACCATCACAGCGATTCGTATCGGCTATGATTTTTCGTATGGACAAATGTGTGCGGATCGCAACGCGCACAAAATGGGAATAGATAGGTACCGTATTTTTCGGTGGCGCGAGTTTTAAAGACGGAATTTTAATGTCGAGCTATCTGTGATACGCTTGTATTACTATACAACAATATTGTTTTAATTTATCATATTTTTAATGGGGGTTCACCGCACAACCGCACTTTAAAGAAAACCGCCACTGTTTATAATGTATTGAAAATTAATGAAAATAGATAGCTTGTAAAGCCTATATGTTGTTCTGGCGTATGAGCTATATTATTGTAAAGTTTCATTAAAACCCATTCAGTAGTTTTTGCGTGAAAGAGTAACAAACACACATACATCCATACAAACTTTCGTGTTTATAATATTAGTAAGACGGAATTCACCACAGCGTGGGCTTGTTTTTGTAGCTACTCATTGGAAAGGTCAGATGAATTGGATGTATTTTAGCGTCTCTCAAACAATTTTCGAAAGAAGTAATCTCGTTCTACATGGATCGCAAGAATTGTTTTATCACGTCCAAAGTATTAATTTGTTTGAAGTGTTTATACACACGCGTAAGACATGGTGAATGTTTATACGTACGTGTATAATATGTAAAAAACATCATAGGTGGGCAGGTTTTTTTTATAATTAATGAATAATTAAATACAAACATAATCATTTTGGGAGGCTGGTATTGGTACCGCTGCCTAAGGAAGCATTTATTGGATGACTAACAGCCCTGCCGTAGGTCACCCGAAATGGTTCATTACGTTTGGTGACTTAGCAGGAGTGCACGGGTTCACTGGGTGAGGTTTGTCTGGGTCTTGGCGGTGATGCGATAATGGTTAAGGCAGACTTAACCTAGACTTCCAGCCCGACTCTTTTGACCCATCGCCTTGCACTGTAGTGAGAAAGATGGATTCATGCGTTCTGGACACATTTACCCCAGATTTCTACCCACCCCTAATAAAATTTTCCTTCCCAGGACTTCCTTTACCTAAAAAAACCTTTTACTCAGTATCCTCAAAGATGACATAGGCTCTGAGGGATGGTTTTTCCTCAGAGAATTATGTGTGGAGCTAATCTAAAAAAAATAACAAAGAAACCATAGATATTTAATTTACTTATGAATTATTGAAAATACTTGCAATAACAGCTCAGTATACAGTCAATGTTGTGACTTGATCCAGAGACAAATACAAGGTTTAATCTCAGCCAAAAATCATGCTAACGACGAAATTAAAATTCTTCGACTTTAACGTAAGCAACCAGCCATTATTTTTACAAGGACGAAGAAACATTTTGCATAACACAACGTTGATCAATTGAGATGGTAGGTATTTGTGACAATCACAGTATAAAATATTCTAAATACCAGTTCAGAGGCCCTAGCACGCTCGCTCTCTAACGATCGATAGGATAACTGTCGGTAACTTTTCATCGTTCCTTAGCATAATTACAGATCGCCAACGAATAAGTGACAGTTCACAATGACTAAGTGTCCTTAACATATTCGACATCAACTGTTGTTTGTACGTTAGCGATGTTCAGTTGTCCTAGGGAACGATGAGTAGTTACCGATAGTTATCCTATCGATCGTTATAGAGCGAGCGTGCTAGGGCCTCTGGTAGGTATATATTTTGTTCGGTGACCGGATAACTAACTCAACATGAATTCAACCAACTGAAGTAATTAAAAGTGATGAAGAAAAAAATATAAAAAATGGTTAAATAGGTTCCTTTGAGGAGAAATGATATTGGAATTGAGTGCTTTGTCAGAAGTTACAAACGACTGAGGCCATCCGCTCACTGAAGAGGCTGAAACCATATGGTTTCAAACCAAACTGTCTACTCAATTTTACGATTTCAATAATTATCTCAACTATAGACGAAGAACAATCCGCTGTCATGTCACGCAACTGGCATTTTAAGTCGCGAGTCACTGCCTGCGTTGCCATGGACAACGGGTTTTTGAGAAGTTGTGCAGTGTGCGGACCATCATATTTATATCATAATTTTATTCACTACCGAACGAAAAATTAACTTATGGTGTGTATAAATTATTTCCCCTTGTTGTCAATTCAGCAAATTTGATCATGTTTTTGATACGTATTCATTATTTTCATATTCCAATTTTTAATACTGCATTCTTTTGTTGGAATTCCATTAATATATTCATCGGGCCGATTTCCGCAAGCACCAGCGAATAGACAGGCATTTTAAAATTTAAAAAAAACGGGCTATTTATTAAAACACAAAATTGGAAATAATTAAAAAATTAAAAAAATTAATGTGTTATTGTTATGATCCACGCTATTTAAAAAAAGGTAATTTACGGCGTTGTTTAATCGTAGATTCTATAAATTATCCGACTTATAATTTTTTAAATATTTTTTTATGATTTAGAAAAATTAATCAATACATATAATAAAAGTAAGTGTACAATGTGCGTGCCGCTAAAACTTAGAAACATCGAAGGAGTTATATGGTGTGGTACCTTCTATCCCCCATCCACGAAGAAGATTCCCGTTTTTATCTGAAGGGCAAGATTTTAAAGATATAAGGGCTGGAAGTTTCGCCCTTTTAAGATTTCTAGAACAGCCCAGAGCATTCGAGAGCACTCCACAACATTCCAGAACTATCCGGAACATTCTGGAATGTTGGGGAATAGTCTGGAACGTTCGAGAATATCCCAGATCATTGTGAATGTTGTGGAATTTTCTGGAACATTGTAGATCATTCGAAGCATTTTTTTATATTGGTGGGAGAGTGGGCCACAATCGCGTTCTTTACATGAGTTTTTATGAATAAAATACACATTAATATAAATTAAATTAAATTAAATTAAATTAAATTAAATTAAATTAAATTAAATTAAATTAAATTAAATTAAATTAAATTAAATTAAATTAAATTAAATTAAATTAAATTAAATTAAATTAAATTAAATTAAATTAAATTAAATTAAATTAAATTAAATTAAATTAAATTAAATTAAATTAAATTAAATTAAATTAAATTAAATTAAATTAAATTAAATTAAATTAAATTAAATTAAATTAAATTAAATTAAATTAAATTAAATTAAATTAAATTAAATTAAATTAAATTAAATTAAATTAAATTAAATTAAATTAAATTAAATTAAATTAAATTAAATTAAATTAAATTAAATTAAATTAAATTAAATTAAATTAAATTAAATTAAATTAAATTAAATTAAATTAAATTAAATTAAATTAAATTAAATTAAATTAAATTAAATTAAACTAAATTAAATTAAATTAAATTGAATTAAATTAAATTTATTTACGATAATAATAAAGAAATAAATTGATCGCAAGAGCTGTTCGCATGTTTTGGATTCCTGCTGACATAATTAAAAACATATTATCCTCCAATGATATTTATTGTCAAGAAGGGCACCGTGGTTCGACCGATATCGGCAGTATCGTAGACATACAATTGGTAGAAGTTAAAGTTATACAAATAATTGTCTGGAAAAGCCGGTAAATATATTTTTGATTTTCAACCACACGCCACTGATATAAATAATATTAAGGTAATATTTTCTGTCCAGAAGCAAAGTTTTTAGTATTTATTTGTTTGGGTAGGGTGATGTTTGATTAGGCGTTATAATGTTTTGAGCAAAGTGAATACCTTGTTTTTTGATCCAGTCTGAGATATGTTTTTGTGAATAATAATTGAAGAGATGTTTGTAGTTGGTAGTTGTTTCAGTGTGGTGGGCATGCAGTTCTATATCTTGATTGCGTAGTACTTAAATGATAACATTTTTTTCCGGCAGTCATCTAAAGGAGAAAGGTTTAGAGTTAGTTCAATTTCATCATATTAATAATTGCCTTTTTCTAATCCTAGCATCCTTTTAGCAATCCCTTTTAAGAACCGATGTTGAACGGATTCAATATGACGAATATGGACAGCATAAAAGGGAGATCAAACGACACAAGCCTATTCAAGCAGAGACTGTCTGGTATGCCTCGTCATTTATTTTTTTTAAATTAGTTTTTATAGATGGAGCTGTGTACGGCGTAACTGTATCCTGCATTCATTAATGGAAAATAAATTATACGTACGCATTGAATGACAGCATTAGTTTTTTTATTCATATAAATGTTAAAGTACTGTTTTTAAAAATTTCAAAACAAAACATTTGTTACTTGGTAAAATATCGAGGTCGCTATACGACAAAATAAAGGCTTTATTTATATCAGGTTTAAACATTCAATTGCAAGCACTTGCCTGTATACCCACAGACCGATTACTTGTAAATCTCCCCTTAAATTAACACTCAGTGAATATATCTTAAAACATCTCGAATAATAAGAATATACGTCAGTCAAAACCTACGTATTTTATAAAACCTGTGATAACTTTTATTATTAAAAAAAAATATTATTTTATACTTCTGACCGCTAGAGTTATTGTTTTACAATCAGTCTGAATTGAAAAATCGAGTATGAAAAATCTGAAGACAAAGAGAGACTTTATTTTGCCACCGGGAAAAGAGAACAATGAAATGTTTATGAAAGCTCACTTAATGCACACATTCAGGCTAAACACCAAAACGCCACAAATTGAGCAGTTTTGGCAGAGTCGACACTTTTATTCAGAAATAAATGAGTTCGCCGGAGCGAGGTGGCAAATAACGGCCGGCAGACAGTTTTGCTCGCGCACTGTAAGTTGTTGTAATCAAAAAGCAATCAGACCGACGGAAACAAGCGTACTGATTAGGAATTCAACCTAATGCCGTGTGTAATTAACGGATTTGTTCCCTACAATCATCGATCTAAGTGGGACACAATAGAATACGTGAACTCACCTTGTGGAACAAACACCGGGGGATGGTTCAAAGACTAGTAACTAGGACTTTCCACAGATAAGCACTAAATTCTGTTTGTATTTTGCTGGCGATTTAGACCCGGCTAACAACCGTATAGTATGTCAGTTTAGGAATTTATTTGTTGGAAAAGCGGTTAGCTGCCTTGTGTATAATAATTTCTTCACAGCATTTAAATATTATAACCATTAGAGTTTATATCAATGTGTATGTTAACATTATTGACATTTGCATATTTTCTTGTATAGTTTTAGCACATAGTTAATAAAATGGTAGACTAAATAAAAAATACAAAATAATCGGTTTCCCATGGAATTCGCAACGCGGTAAACACATACACAAGATATTCAGTCAAAGGGTTGAGAGTTCGATTCGTTAAATTGTGCTGGATTTTTAATTCCATGTAATGGTCTCGTGTGAAAATTTGTCATATTATACATAAGTAGAGTCATAAAATGAATATTAACATTAAAACTGGGATATAATTTGAGATTTTCACGTATTATCGCGATTAATTTTTGTGTTTATTTTACAATAGCCACCACACTGGAGATCACGAGGAAAGCTGTTTTCCTCGGGGCCTACGTAATGAGGATGCTGTATGGAAGTTTTTTTTAGAATGAAGGAGAGGATGTTCTGCGAAGGAAATGGTGAGACAGGTAGGTGGGAATCTGGGGTCAGTATGTCTAGGAGTGATGGACGTATCATACTGCGGAGTAAGGCGATGGGTCAAGAGATTCCGGCTGGAGAAATCAAAAGGTCTCCTCAGCCAGTCTCATCAGATCCGGCCCGCTTCGCAGTAAGTAGGCAATTTTGGCTAAAGAAGGGGGTAGCGCAACTCGGCGTAATAACCCAAAAATAAACCACGATAATTAAAACTAAGGCTGAGGTACCTTAACTCAGCATAATAACGCAAAAAATAATTAAGAAAGAGGTAGCGCAAGCTAAATTATAATAACATTAAACTACAATTAAAACTGTGAGCTATCATTAAACCATGTTTAAAAAATGTCACTGTTAATGCAATCATCTTTTATGGTTATGTGTTATTGTCTACTGTTTTAGTTACTCTTGTTGTGCTCTGTTAAAAACTGTCTTCCCTGCAACTTCCTAAATTACGGTGCTTAAATGATTATAGTTGGTTTTCTAATGTGGTGTTGGCATGCAGTACAGTGAACTTTGGTATCCTTGAAATTCATCACTTTGATTACTAGGAGCTGGAGGTAGACAATATACACATACCTGAATGCTAAGTAACTTCTTGTGGCACTTCCACGAAACGCGTTAAACAGAATTAGGCAGAAAATCGATACTTTTTTATGTTCGAGCTTCTGTCACTAAAACAAGGTCTGTACATGTAAATTACAAATCAGTTGATAATTTTTATTTATTTATTTTATTTCTTTGACTTTAGCTCCACATAAGACGTTCGTTTTTTTTTTCGACATTTGTGGATTCTAAGTGTAGGGTCTATTCAGGGAAAAGAAGGAGAGGGAATTTTGGGAAGGAAAAAGGTACGAGGGATGGGAAGGAATCTGGGGGGTCAGTGTCATTGTCAGGTCATGTCAGTGCCAATTCCTCCAGATAGGGTGCACAAGGCGATGGGTCCAGAGAGTCCGGCTGGAGAGGTCAAAAGGTCTTCCTCAACTAGTCTCTCCCGATCCCGACAAAAGCATTCGCCGCCAAGACGTAGACAAACCTTACCCCATGAATCCGGACACCCTTGCTAAGTCACCAAACGTAGCTAACCACTTGGTGTGACCTATGGCAAGGGTGTTAATTATCCAATAAATACCCACTCGTAACCCATAATTCTACCTACACTCAGTTTTCAGTAAAATAAATGATAAATGCGAATAATACTCGAACACAAAATCTTTCTTATATATAATACGGTAATGATGTAAAGAAATCGGTAATTTTATGTAAATTGTTAAGTAATAATGTTTTGTGAACACCTCACTAGGATAACCTATGCTAAGGTGTTCGTAAGTTTTAAATTTTAGATAAATTGCTACTGTACATTAGGTTAGTTGCATTTAAAATACATCTTAAAAGTATATAGACATGTTCATAATAATAATAATACGGTTTGACGCTTAAAATTTTTGCTATTAAGTTTACCATATACCATAACAAACATTATTCATCGTGTGACAAAATAATTCATTCCCCAAAGAGCTTTCAGATTTCAGAGATTAGATTTTGTCAACAAACAGCACGTAATGTAGGTACACCCTCCCCGTCGATTTTTAACATACTAAATTAGCCCTCTGCTATTTTAGGAGTGGGATCATATCGTGAAGTGTACATTTGTATGGTCGGAAGATAGAGGGATGCAACAAAATAGAAAGCTGTCGTAGTCTGGCTTCTGGGCGTGAATAATTTCCTTCCCTTGTCTCTGGTGGAAGGTCTTCAAAGAAAGCTTGCGAATAAGCATGCACGGAGAAAAATGTTATTCTAAAATACGATCATTTTATTCGTAAAAACGGTTAAAAACGGAACTGAAGTTCCTACGAGCAAATTAACAGTGTTTCAATGTTTATTGGCGGGAAAATGTAAGAATAATTTGTTGGTATACGTACGAAATTACGTATACCAACAAATGTTCCCGCCAATAAACATTGAAACCCCGTTAATTTGTTCGTAAGAATTTCAGTTCCGTCTTTAACCATTTTTACGAATAAAATGATCGTATTTTAGAATAGCATTTTTCTCCATGTGGAGTTAGTGCTAGATTACCGAGGGACTGCAGATTAATCGTAAAATTTAATATATAAAACCGGTAATGTTTGTTTTTCTTTAAAAAAGTACATTTGAGGTTAGACGGTTGATCAATATTAACTCAACTTTAGGATGCTTTCTGAGAAAGTATTCACTTCCCAGTTGTCAGCTATGCTTCACATTATCTTGATCTATCGGCGAAACCAAGTGAGAAGAGTATGCTGAATGGGGACAAGTCATTAACCTATGTAAGTTAAGGCACCTCGTAAAGTACAAATCTGGAAATATACCAATTTCTGTTGTCCTTTTATTAGACATGATTTATAACGAAAACTTGATAAATGACCAGGAGGATAATGTCCTTATTAAATGACGGTAGGAATCTTTCTCTCTTTGATTTTATAACACTGTAGTTCTCTGTAATATCGGTAGCTCTGAATTAATGTTACTACTGCCATCTGTGTTTAGTACAGCTTACCAAAATCTGATATATCACAATATGCTTGGTAGCCAAAGGCACGCATTCCACATAGGCAGATACGCACTGCCTACCCTACCTTAATCGCATAAAAATATAAATAATGCACGATTTTATAAAATCAATCTAAACATATAAACCGAGAGCACACACGTGTCAAAAGCAGAAGCTAAGTTTGTATTCGATGTTTACATTACACTTAACAAAACAAAAAAGTGCTGTGTGTGCATTCAATAGATGGCTAATATGTGGTAGCGTCTTAATAGGCATAGCTTTTATGAACAAATTGGGACGACCAGCTATTCAGTCAGTACCTCTATATTAGTACAATGTTACTAATGAAATAATGATAAAATTATCCGTTGGATATATTTCAAAATATTGTTTGTGTTCATTTAGTGGAAAGGTTCTAGAAAGACATGCACATTGCACAGGCATTGTTACAACTACTGTATAGCTATAGTGTGACTCAGATGTGGAAGGCAATGTAAAATCGTTCGCATCACAACTGTTCGCAAATTAATTGACACGATGATATAAGCTCGGTTAGGTTAAGTTAGGTTGGGTTAGGCTCGGTTAGGTTAGGTTAGAACCTTTGCTGGGAGGGCGCCAGAAGAAGTCAAAATTGAACTATGGAAACTTTAAGAGCGCCCTCTAAACGGTTTGAACTAGACATTAAGCTCAGTCGCCTTGATTGCTATTGACATTCCCATGCAGAAACTGCACCACGATAAGGTCACCTGGTACCGATGTCACCGATAATATCATCCCTACAAGGTACACGGAGAAAAATGTTAGTCGAAAAAACGATCATTTTAATAGTAAAACCGGGACTGAAGTTCTTACGAACAAATTAACAGGGTTTGAATGTTTATTGGCGGGAACATGTAAGAATAATTTGTTTGTATTCGTAATTTCGTACGTATACCAACAAATTATTCTTACATTATTGAAACACTGTTAATTTGTTCGTAAGAACTTCAGTCCCGTTTTTACTATTAAAATGATCGTTTTTTCGACTAACATTTATCTCCGTGTAGGGGGGTGCGAAGTAAACAAAGCAGGAATTAATGAAATCATTGGGTACCCATTGATTGATTACCTCACGCTTAATAACTCAGACTAGTATTAACGCATGCCATATTATATATAATTGAGTCAATCTAATTAAATATACATCAGTGCACTTAATCACATTCGATAAATGCATATAATATAATGAACAGTTCTTTCAACATAAATATTTGGGTAGAAAAAATAAAATACCAATATTTTAGATCCCTGAAGCGTATGTATGGTAAAACCATGTATTTTGTTTTTTTATTTTTTTATTTAACATTCTTTTTTTACATATTTCAACAGTAAGTCCCGTTAAACTGGTTTATATCAGTTTGCCAACGGTTTCTTTTAACAATTACTTTTTAGAAAATTTAAACAGGTACACAAAATACACACATTATTACATTATATATACATACATCCCCAAATTTTACATATATAAAATAAAGAGCAGAGGAAAAAAAGAAAGAAAGAAAAAGAACAAAGATTGTAATAATGGAAAAAAACATTAAAAACGAAAATTAGAAAAAACGGAGGTTAGTACAAAAAATATGATCGTATGAGGAATGTGGAGATCCGAAAAGAATGCAAGGCTGATGTGAGCGTAATAAGTAAGATTAAGAAAGGGACGCTTAGATGGTTTGGGCATGTTGAGCGAATGAATGAAGAAAGGAGTGTAAAGAGAATTTATGACGCGGATGTGAATGGTAGAAGAAGCCGAGGACGCCCAAGGAAGACTTGGCACGATCAAGTGAATCAGATAGTTGAGTCGGGCCATGTCAAGAGTCAGAATAATAAAAGAGTATGTATGAGAAGATGTATGAATGTGAATGAGGCAAGGAGTATGTGCCAAGACCGAGTTATAAGGCGGTCCGTTCTCTCTACCTACCCCTGCGGGGAAACGGCGTGATGGTTAGTTAGTTAGTTATTTTTTTAGAAAGAAGGAATAACTTCTGTCAGCCGGAGGTTTTACCAAGTGAAATTGGGTCTTTGATCGATTATAACAATTTTTCATTCAAGTGATATAAAGCATTTATACGATGATTAATATCCCAGAAAAAGTATTTTTTCTGAAAAATGAACGGCCTTATCTTGAAAGCATGAAATGTCAATCTAGTCTGGAACAGGTTGAACCATACAATTCATACAATTATTATATTTTAACGCCACATTTATAAAGCGAAAATATTAGAAAATTGTTTGATCTAAAACATGCAGACATGGTGACTTTTTTTAAATGTGAATACCGCAAACGTATTCCATCTGCCCAACTGGAGAACAAACATGTGAGATTATGGCATTCCCAATTGGGGTATGTTGTGAGTCTGAAGAAGATGGGGAAGAGGAAGGCGAGAATGTACCTGGCTATTCAAATATGGTCACCAAACACGACTTCTTCAAGCAATAATAGACCGGTCAGTGGTTGAGTGGGTATAGCGTTTGGATCCCACCCAGGCGTTCCGTGTTCGATTCCTCGGCTGGCTAAGTCCTCCATCACAACACAAGCAACATCTTCCGCTTAGTGTGGTGGTAGTAGGAGATTTTCAAATGTGGTTGGGTTATTCGTAACCCGGGAATGTTTGTCTTTCTTTAAAAAAAAAAAAAGTTTCAAATCTGAATAGTCTTACACCAGGGTACTGATACTCAGAAATTCTTCCGCTCTCGAACGTGCCGCCTTATGTTATTTTAAATTATTAATTTGTGAAATGAAACAATTAAAAAAATAACTTTTATTTTAAGAAGAAGGTTATTCCCGATTAATAACGATTCATAAGATAACTTTCGGTAACTTCTCATCGTTCCCTAACATGACTGCAGATCGCCAACGAATAAGTGACAGTTCACAATGACTAAGTGTCCTTAATATATTCGATATCAACTGTTTTTTTTAGTTAGCGATTGGTTGTCCTCGGTAACGATGATAAGTTACCGAGAGTTAACCTGTCAATCCTTATCGATCGAGTGTGCTAGGTGCCTGGTCATTTAAATTTAACTCCAAAATAAGGAATTGAAAATTAACAAAAATTTTAAATTTACTGATATTAATAAATTTGTTGAACTTTTACAAAATCAGACGTTACTCGCGGTTTCACAATAATAGCATTATTGGACCACGAATTAGCGGTAAAAATTAACGGTAATATTCGCCATTTTCCTGTATTCACGAACTGATCAATCGGTCAGCATTTTAACAAATGCCGAATGCCCTCCCTCCCTCCTAAAATATTTTGAATAAGTTCTTTGTTTTATATATTTTTTATATGATTTGATCATCAATCATCAATCACTCCTACACGAGGCAACTTGAATCAGCAGAAATGCGAATGCTTAGATGGTCGGCAGGAGTGTCACTAAAAGATAAAATTAAAAGTTCACGCATTCGTGGTAGCCTGGGTGTCACGGACATAAACAATAAGCTAGAGGAACGACAGTTGAGATGGTACGGTCACATAAAACGGAGACCACCAGACCACACAGTGAAGCAGGTAATGTCTATGGAGCTTCATCGACAGTCATTCAGAGGAAGACCAAAGAACTCCTGGATGACTCAATGCTCTAAAATCCTAAGTAGAAACGGCCTGAAAGAGAGCGATACCCAGAACCGAAGAAGCTACAACCTGAGAACGAGGAGAGCCGACCCCAACAGCCTACCTAGGCAATGAGTTGGGACAGTGCAAGGAAGAAGAAGAAGAAGAAGAATATTTGATCACCAATTGATTTGAGTTGGGCACCCCTGGTTTAGAGTTTTATTTTGACCTTTATCGAAACAAGCTAAATGCTACATAGAAAGTAAACCCAACTTAACTTGAAATACAAGTATAAAAGGTTATTAAGCAAAAGCTTTTGAAAAACTAAAGTCTGTGGAAGTAAACTGTGGAAGAAAATATATTTTTCAGCTTTCATTTGAATCGTGGGTATTTTGCCTTTGATGTCAAATGTTATTTACGCTAGCAATTAACAGCGGCTATGTTTCTAGAGATGAATAATAACTAGGAGGCGGCTAAGCGGTGGCAAAACGAAGAATTCTAAGTCACGAATCCGCAAAAACATCATTCGGAGATATTGAAATTTGAATTTTTGAAATGATATGTTTTTGTAATAACGAATCAATTCTAAACTTTAAACCTCAATATCTCCGAATGATGTTTTTGCGAATTTTCAACATGGAATTCTTCGTTTTGCCACCGCCTAGCCGCCTACTAATAATAACTCTTCAGTATTTTCAATTCGTTGAAAATTCAATATGTACTTTTGCGAAAATCAACTCGGTTTCCAGAGAAATATTATCCCTGCTTGTAACGATCTATTCACCAAAACCATTAATACTTCTATACTCGCTGTTAAATGTTCGAGATTTAATGTAGTAATTAACCCAGGTCACATTAATATTAATATTATATCCACGAGTAAATCTAATAAATAAAAACTATAGAACACATTATATCAGGATGTTCTATATTAGCGCCGTCTGAGTATACATTTAGGCACAATCAGGTTTTAAAAATAATTCACCAAAGTTTGGTAATTAAACATAACTTGATTGACTGTCATAATATAGTACCATATTATGAATACGAACCAAATTCATTTTTAGAAAATAATTTCTTTAAAATTTACTATGATAAAACTATACTAACAGACAGACCAATTGGTCATAATAGACCTGATATAGTTTTACATGACAAAATTAAAAAAATAACTTATATTATTGATGTAGCTATTCCAAATTCCTGTAATATTCAAAAATCTGTTTCTGAAAAAATAAGAAAGTATACAGATTTAGGAAATGAAATTAAAAGAATTTGGCATTCTCAGACTATAAAAATATTACCTTTTGTTATTTCGGCTACTGGCATTATACCTAGCTCTCTTATTAAAAATTTAGGCATATTAGATTTGTCAAAGAATTTGTATATAAAAATGCAAAAATCAGTCATTTTAAATACATGTAGAATTACGAAAGATTTTTTAAATATTTATATTGAGGGATCAGTAGGATTTATCGGTCAAATTAGGAATTCCACAGAGCCGAACCCTCTGATATGAAAATATCTGGAGACGGTGAATTATATTCCCATTTAATAGTTTGGTAGATTAACGTGTTGTTCTTGTATTGTTTTGTATTAATTATACTTATATAATACACTTGCATAACGTGGATTTACTAGATGATCATTTATATGGAAAAGTGTATGAAAGGGTTTAGTTTTTCCTATGGGAAAAACTAAACCCGTTCCTGTAAATCTGGTGAAAAAAAAAAAAAAAAAAAAAAAAATACACCTAAATTACCTATCCTAATATAATTAATTTTTATTTCTGAAAATATGTTTTAAAAGTTGTATGTGAATAATTATTGCCAGCAGTAAGTTATAAATTAATTTGGTTATTCCACACACTTAATTGATAAAATCCTAAATAAGAAACTTAAGCTCATTTCAACTAATAAATTTTTATTTGGTACACCTGAAACTAATAATAAAATCACAAATCCCTTTCAATGGCGTAGGATCTTATATGTATCCAATTTTTCTTCACTTAGTACAAAAAAATCGCCTCCTTGTGTTAAACCCGCGTTCTATACTGACAACAACTTAGGTAAATTATTAAAAAACACTAAAGATAGAGATCATAAATTAAGCCACTCAGGCATTTACCAACTATGTTGCAATGATTTTCCATCACTCTACATAGGTAAGACAACCAGAAATGTAAATATTAGAATCACGGAACATTTAAGATGTTTAAATAATAATAATTTTTCGGAGTTTGCCAATCATCTTATTTTCACCAATCATACTTTTAATAAGGACACAGGGGTTAAAATTCTTCACCGTAATAATAAAAGCAAAAAATTAGATAACTTGGAAGCACTTGAAAATAAAAAAATCCCTAAATAATAACGCTAATAATAACCAAATTAATTTATCGTTTAGTCCCATTCTTGATATGTTTCCAATAAACCGCTCTGTTATTGCTGGATTTCCCGCAATTACCCCCCCTCCCCCTTTGACCACCCACTTCAACACCTGAATGGTTGGTATATCTATCAACATTTTGTATCATAGGTTAGTTTTAATATTCTCCTGACGAAGGAAGGGTTCTTCCGAAACCGGTAGAGTGTAATTAAAATTAAAGTGGTATAAAACAAATTTATATATTTTATTGTAAATTATGGCGGGCCACAAAGTTAATGCTTATTACGAACATGTATAAATTAATTATTTTTGTACATCGAAATGTTGCTAAGTAATTAAAAATAGAAATTCGGTTGTGACTTTGTCTGTCTGTAAATCCGATTAAGGAACTCGGAATTGGAGGTGTTTGTTTGGAAAAATTTAAACAAGCGATAAAGCAGCTACCTATAGTAAAAATAACTTTTAAATGATTTTTTTTATTGTCATTCTCAAAATTGGAAACGATTTGTTGAAAATTCAAAATTTTTGGGATTTTTCTTGGAATAGTATTATAGTAGACTGTTCAACTGCACATAGATATTAGAAGGCTATAATAACATACCTCAATATAAATAATCAATGCATGGGTTCTAGTATATTTAACTTCATTATTCCTGCTTCAAGGAAAAAGTATGTATATAACACGTTTTTAAAAGCCCATAGAGGAGAATAATATTATAAATAAATTGATAATAAACATCTAAGCACGAACTTGTCGAAAATACCAGGAGTATTGAAATATCATTGGATTAATATTGCTAGTGACAGTAGTTGTTAAAAATTACATAACTAATAATATATTGTAATGTGCGAGTTGTTTTTAATATGTATCAAAATCTTTAAAACTTTACTGAAAATATGGTGTGTGATTTCAAAGTAAACTCAACTATTTTCAACTTTTAATGTTGCTTCTGTAGTGAGTAATGGAATATAAATTTTTCGTATAATTATTTGACAGCATGAATACATACAGTATTTCGGAATATAAACAATTGTCATAGAACTTCAATAACTATTAAAGTAGAACTATTTTTTTTACAAAGCACTCTTCTTAGGAAAAACTTTTTTTACATTAGCTCCGCACAAACGGGCCTGAGGGAAAAAAATCCTTCCAGGCCTGTCATCTTTGGGGATGCTATGTGGAGGGTATTTCTATGTAAAGGAAGGCGAGGAAGTTCTGGTAAGGAAAAAGGTACGAGGGATGGTTAGGAATCTGGTCTCAATGTGTCCAGGAGTGAAGGACGTATGAATCCATCTTTCCCACTGCGGTGCAAGGTGGGTCGAGAGAGTTCGGCTGGTGAGGTCAAAGGTCTCTCTTAACCAGTCTCTCCCGATCCGGCCGTCACGCAGTAGGTGTGCAAACGTCATCAAACGTAGCGAACCACTTGGGGCGACTTATGGCAGGGGTGTTGGATATCCAATGAATGGTTCCCGGGGCGGCGGTACCCAGACTCACCTCCAAAATTGATGGAAGTATGTTTATTTATTCATATAGAACTTTATTTAATAATTAACATAGACATATATTTTATTATCGATGTAGAATTTGTTAAACCTTATTTAGCTATTAATATTGATTTTTAAATAAAGTTTATCTAGACCGGTCAGTGGCCGAGTTGGCATCCCACCCAGATCGATATGTTTAATTTCTAGTTTAGATAAGTCCTACATCATGCCAATAGCAACATTTTCTGCTTACTGCGGTGGTATTAGGAGATTTTCAAATATTTACCGGTTATTCGTAACCCTGGAATTTTTGTCATGCTTAAAAAACAGTTTTTTTAGTATTATTGACTACTACAAAATGTCAAGATGGTTTTTTTAATAAAAAAATTCAACCAAGCGTTTCATAAAAACAGCTAAAATACCTCGACCAGGTATAAACGTGATATAAAATTTACTATAACTATCAACCGTGGAGTATTCATCAAGCTTATTGTGATATCCGTCAGACCAAACATGAAAACAAATAACTCATATAATTAAAAATATATATTTCACTTTTATTCTGAAGGATTAAAACTACCTTGAAATTGCCAGGAATAATGTTCAATAAAAATATATTCGGTCACATAATAATAATGACAGAAAATATCTACTTAAGAGGAACGGCTGCAAGGCCTTATTCAGACAAAAATTTAAACTTGTATTTTAAACCGAAATACTTAAGAGCGATTGACCAGCAGCTGAGAATTCAAGTTTACAAATGTTTGCAACTGTACAGGGAGGTTCCAATGAGAAAGATCGATTATTCCCCAATCAAATTTTAAAAATTAAAAATTTAATATCGATTTATTTCATTCAAAACTTGCTTAAATATATATATATATACATACATTCAAGTAAGCAATAAAAATGCTCAAAACGTACGATGATAAATCATTAAATATCGTGTATCTACTTCTTGTAAGTATTTTTTGATCATAAGTATTTATGATTTTTCAATAATTTTAGTTTCTAAGACCTTAACTAATTTGAAAAATCTGAGGTATTTTTGTCACAAAGCACGTACTCGGATTTTTTTTGATGATTTTAATGGAACTAAAATTTAAAATTTGAAAACTGTGTTGACTATCTAGATTATGTATTGATTGTATGATAATATGATTTGAAATTTGTGTTGTTTAATAGAATCTATCGTTTGAAAATTGAACAAATCTTCCAACGACCTACGGTATAACCTTAGTATATTAAAAATACACTAAGTTTTTCAAAATTTTAAAACTGCGTGTACCAGATAAAATAAAAAATCTTTCAAAATAAATATATTTTTTGTAAAATAGAGTCAATACGTCTGGAATTTGATAATACCCTCTTAAGCAAGATGAACAATATATTTTTTATTTGAATTAAAACAAATAACTCTGTGTACACCTCTTATAAAATCACAATTATCGACATGTTTCGAAAGGTTTCTTCGTCAGAATAACTTCGTAAAAACACGAATAAAAATATCAAAAGAACAAACAAGTATAGAATAAACATGTTATTATTATTCATGTTTATTGTTGTTTTTCATGTTTTTATTATCCGGACGAAGAAACCATTGGTTTATACACATTTAACATATCAATTATTGTGATTATATAAGTGTTGTACGAGTACACAAAGTTATTTGTTTTCACCTAATTAAAAATTGAATCGAAAGTTCTAGCAACAATCTAGTACGGATATATACTACTTTATTTATTTGTGTTTCTAATTATAAAAATAGGTCATTAAAGAAATCGATTTTTTACAATTTTTGCGGTAACTTTGGCAATTATTTTTATTAATGATAATTATTTCATAATATAATTTGGCGTTACCAACTATGTAAATATAAATAAAAAAATATAATTTATTATAAAAGCATTTTCATGGACTTAAATTATAAACGACCGATTTACTTGGAAAGAAATTTGTAGTATATAAATTAGTTTTTATCACGATTTTTAAAGTTTTATTTATTTATTTTATATTTCATTGTATTAGAATAGTAGGTTTGACAAGATTATTTTTTTAATAATTACCGTTAACTCACAAAACTTGTCAAAGTTCTCACTCAAAATAATGAATAATAGAATTTTTTAATAGCCTATTTTTTAGAGTTATAATTTAAAACATAAAGAATAAAGAAACACATATCTGTGCTAGATATTGGCCATACATTTTGATTAAAAAGAAGAATTTTTCGGTTTGGTCAAATATTTTGGCTTCAAATCCAAATTTAAGTTTTTTATGAATAAAGCCGCATAGCCGTTCCTCTTAAATACCGGCGCTAAGCAAGAAATTCTTATCCAAACTCAAATATTACAAAACCAGCTAGTAAAGTATACCAACTTGTATAAAAAGTAAACAATGTAAAATTTTAAAATTTCGTTTATATGAAAAGAAAAAAGCTTTTTTACTGAGTACCATTTGAATATACTTTACAATGTCTATTCTGACGTTAATGGGGTAACCGCACGACCGTGAATAAAGCGTCGAAAGTTCCCCAATAAGTTAGTTCGCGCCGCGACGGTTTTGCGATTGTTGTAAATGTTCCAATTTCGAATTGAAACCATCATGGATCGATTTTTTATAAAGATGTGTTTACACGGTACACAACTTTTTGAAGATATAATTTGATTTGTAATAATAACTATTTTTATGTGGAAATAAAAGGTTTGTTTTAGAGTATAAATAAAATAATTAATGGTCAAATATTATTACGACACAAGTACATAAAGCTTGACGTAATTAACTGAGAAGGCGGTCAAAACAGGAAATAATGACGACATGTACGGCTCTAAAAATATCTTTGATTGGATTTCTTCTCATTAAGTATATTTTTTAAATAAAATAATTCCTCTCAGAGCCTATGTAACCATTAGGGATGATGTGTGGAGGGTCCTTTTAGGAAAGGAAATAGAGGAAATTCTGGGAAGGAAAAAGTCAGGAGAGTGACGAACGTATGAATCTATCCCTCCAACTGCGGTGCAAGGCGATGGGTCGAGAGCGTCCAGCTGGAAAAGTCAAAAGGCCTCCCTTAATCAATCTCTCTCGATCGAGCAGATAGGCAGACGCATCCGCAGCCAAGTCCCAGACAAACTATAAATCCGGGCACCCCTGATAAGTCACCACTAAGCTAACCACTTGGGCTGACCTATGGCAGAGGTGTTGATTATCCAATACAAGCTTCTGCCCGCGACTTCGTCTGCGTAGGATTAGTACTTCGAGTAATCTATTTTCTTTTCCTAGGTCCCATCTACGTTTATACCAAAATTCTTAACCTATTTATTTAAAATATGTATAATTCTTGATTCGATTCAAAGTATTAGGCGAGTATTTCAAATAAATTCACTAATTTAAATATTTTCCAAAATAGAATTTTGGTTCAACAATCATTGTTTTGCAAAATGTCATTCTTAAATTTTGACGTTTTCTATTAAACAATAATTATTATTTTCAATTTATTGAAAATAAATAGTTAGTTTTACAAATTATAGCTTATTTGTTATTCTGATGTATGAGCTATATTATTGTAAAGTTTCATTAAAATCCATTCATTATTTTTTTAAAGAGTAACACACATACATACATCCATACAAACTTTCGCGTTTATAATATTAGTAAGATTCCCGGGGCGGTGGTACATAAGCGCCTCCATAATGTATATATGTATATAAATATTATTTCTACCATTAAGATTAATAATAAAAAATTAAAAGTCCTTTTATTAAAGTCTGAAATATATTTTTGAAAATTAATGCCACATTGCAAGTTTTAGTGAAATAAAGAGTCTTAACGATGAGCGGTAATGCTAACGAGTTTCTTGCGCAAAAGTATGGAGCGATTTAAACATTTTTATGATCGTCTGTCTTTGTGTCATTAACTTCCATTCAGTGAGCTCGGAGTTCACATTTCACATGTTGTCACAGCTCGCCTTCGCTTCGTGCGCTTCAGAAGAATATGAAAGTAACCCATGCATTGCAATTTATCTTTCTCTAGGGTTCATGTTTCGTGGAAACAGTCAAACCGATCCGATCCACCGAACAGATAATATAAAAGAAGTTGGATCTATCTATACTATATCTGAAGAAAAAACTTTTGTTACCAAATTTACTTGAGACCTTTTCACACCTATTATAATATTGGAAACCGTATCATATTTTTTTTTTCGTTTACCCAACACAGGAGGCCCAGAGGAAAATAATTTCCGTCAGGGCCTATGTCATGAGGGAAACTGCTTGGAGGGTTTTTTTAGGGAAAGGAAGGAGAGGAAGTTCTGGGAAGGAAAAAGGTATGAGGGATGGGCAGTAATCTAGGGGTCAGTGTGTCCAGAAGTGAGAGAAATATAAATCCATTCCTCCCACTGCGGTTAGAGGGATGGATGAGCAAATGCATTCGCCATGCAGTAGGTGAGCAAATGCATTCGCCACCAAGACCTACAAAAACCTTACCCTAAGAACCCAGGCACCAAGGTGGTCGAGGTGGTCGAGGAGCGTGGCTCTTGACTAGAGATCCGGAGGTCGCGTGTTTAAATCCCGGGGTGCCCAGGTAAATTTAATTGATTTCATAAATTAATCATTGAAAATAATATAAGAAATATTTACGGCACGTTCCAGAGCGGAAGATACTGTCAGTATCGCCCTGGTGTAAGATCACCAATCAGAATTGAGACGTTGCTTGAAATGGCTTTAGCCGTGTTTAGTGATCTGAATAGCCAGGTAATTCCCCAGCTTCCTCTTTCCCATCTCCTTCCCTTCCCCACTTACCTTTAGCCCCACAACATCCCCCAATTGGGGATGCCATAGTCTCAGTGGCTGCAGACGAGAGCAGTTGGGACTCTTGTTAGGTAGTCACTATAAAATTTAAAAAAAAAATCACCAAACTTAGCGAACCACTTGGGGTGTCCAGTGGCAGGGGTGTCGGTTATCCAATAAATGGTGCCCGGGCGGCGGTACCCATATCTGCCTCCCAAATTGTACCATATCGATCGTGATGAAAACATTCAAATTTTGTTTACTGTCACATCGATTTAGTAATCATACATTTAATCATATTGATTTTACACACGAAGAAAAATTACTGATGCGTTATTTTTGTACAAAATTGTGATTTGTGTTATTGATCCATCTTATTTTTACAGTGATACACGTATAAATAATATACACGGTGTCGTAAACATGAAATAACGCTATATCTTTATATTTAAATTTGGTAACCACACCCACAATCATAATGTCGTAAACGACAGAGCCCTTCTTTTACGCCAACTTACACGTGAAGCATTGTATTAAGTAGAAATAATTTGCATTTCTTTGACCAGAGGCCCTAGCACACTCGCTCGATAACGATCGATAGGATAACTATCGGTAACTTCTCATCGTATCCTAGGACAACTGCACATCGCTAACTTACAAACAACAGTTGATGTCAAATATGTTAAGGACACTTAGTCATTGTAAACTGTCACTTATTCGTTGGCGATCTGTAGTCATGCTAGAGAACGATGAGAAGTTACCGATAGTTATCCTATCGATCGTTATCGAGCGAGTATGCTAGGGCCTCTGAAGCCACACCAGTCCCCCTAGCATACTCGATCGATAACGATTGATAGGATAACTTTCGGTAACTTCTCATCGTTCCCTAGCATGACTGCAAATCGCCAACGAATAAGTGACAGTTCATAATGACTAAGTGTCCTTAATATATTCAACATCAACTGTTGTTTGTACATTAGCGATTTGCAGTTGTCCTAGGGAACGATGAGAAGTTACCGAAAGTTATCCATACAATCCTTATCGATCGAGTGTGCTAGGGGCCCAGATTCAGTATTCAGTATCAATCAGTATTTATAGGCCTTACTTGTACTGATACTAATATCACAATAAATATTATTAAAATTGTTCTTAAAAACTAAGAGATTTCCTATCAGTGAACTCTTTGAAAAATTTAATAATCTACCGGGATGAAAAAATTTTTGAAAAAAAAACGCTATTCAAAAAGTTTTTTTCCAAAAAATGCTATTCAAAAGATTCTGAACTGTTCTCAACGCGAAGTTTAAGACCTAGAACATCTGGGAATATATGTGCACCTTATGCAACACGCAATAAACAAAACTTTTAAAGTCCATTACGAATACACAAGACCCTAAGCTATTTAACGATTTACCTGATTTACTGTGAAATAGTGAGAAAAGTTAGTGTACATAATAAAAAAAAATAACTAACATACATTTTTCCGAAAACTAACAGACCAATTGATTTTACTGATGATTTTCAGATATACTCGTATCCTGTTTCTAATATCGTATGAATTTTGACGTATTGTCCAATAATTTTTTAATGTCTTCTGTTCTGTAATTTTGTTTGTAACTACGCCTACTATTTATAAGCAGCATGTTGTACCTTTATAACTAACTAACTAACTAACCATCACGCCGTTTCCCCGCAGGGGTAGGCAGAGAGGACGGACCGCCAAACACCTCGGTCTTGGCACACACTCTTTGCCTCATTCACATTCATACATCGTCTCATACATACTCTTCTATTTTTCTGACTCTTGACATGGCCCAACTCAAGTATCTGATTCACTTGGTCGTGCCTTGTCTTCTTATACCATTCACACTTGCATCGTATATTCTCCTTACGCTCCTTTCTTCGTTCATTCGTTCTACATGCCCAAACCATCTGGGGGTTCCTTATTGCTAAATATGTATTTTTAAATAGACTAGCTTTCCAGTTAGACCCGAGATTATTTTTTTAATAACTGGCAATTAAAATGCTTCATATGGCTTTGACCAGAACTAAACAGTCAGATCCAAGGCCTCCTGTGTGAAGTTAATGTAAAAAAAACAACTTTTTTAAATCGTCGTGTTTATTTAAACATTCCTACCTGCCTACCCCTCTGAAGCATGATTGTAAAAACAATAATTATCATTGAGATCGTGATAATCTATTATACGAGAATTTGATAAGTAATTCCCTTTATTAAAAAAAAATATTATATAAAGTGGATGATTTGTAATAAAGTAGGTAGGTTTTTAAGTACCTACTCGCAAATATTTTTGTTTCAAAGGAAATTTTGGCTTTGAATTAAATAATGAGGGAAAATAGCATACTTTTGTTAGACCCGAGGTCTACTATTCACAGAACTACTAACGTAATTATTAGACAAAACCAATAAAAAAATTGAGCTCACTTTTGCACTCGGACACGCCTACAAACCACTTCTATCAGTAAACATCTTCTGTGAATCGATCCCATTTCAATTCACGAATGACGATAATTTGTCGTCGCTTAAGTGCATGTTCTAGGCGAGGGTTATACACGGAGCTGTTCGTATCAGACGGGATGGTCGATGGCAATGGACGCGCTCGTATGAACAGATCTTAAGTCACCGCTGGCGTGACCAAGTCGATAAACAAGCTGCTACCATTCCGTGTAGAATTGAGCGCCTTGCCGTGACACTCGGCAGTGCGTCCCGCCAATTTTGCTGGATACCAACCCTTCGCGAGTTTGAATCTCGTTATAAATATTCCACATGTATATATGCCTGGGGCATACAAATAGCCCCTACACTTAGCAAGCGTTATACCTTAAAATAATAATATGTATGAATTTACTTCGCGGACAATAATCCTAGTTGAAAATGCCTAAATCCATAAAAATGTCTTTAAAATAATGCGGTGAATGCGGCTATTCAGACTTCCAGATGGCATCCACATAAAAAAACACCTCATACAATTACGATATAATATTTTGTGATAAAAAAACAAAAATATAGTATTTTTTACTTATAAACGCCTTTAACAAGTTATGCTTCAAAATATTAAGAAAAATTTATTACAAAAATTTACTACACAAGCAATATGAATATTAATAAATAGTTTTGTCCATTACAACACTCAAATCTTTCAAGAAAGGCTAACAAATACAATATTGGATTGAATCACCGATGAAATATTGTATTTGTTAGCATTTCTTGAAAGATTCGAGTTTTTTAATTGACGAAACTATTTATTTGTATTTATATTGCTTGCGTACTTGCGCGAACAATAATTTTTTCTTAATAATTATATTACAAGTAAAAATACTATATGCGCGCCATCTACGAACGCGTAGAATATGAATTCTTTTGACATTTACCGTAATTGACTGAGCGCAGCGAAGTCTTATTTTAACTCGACCGTTTTGCATTTCTTCCATCTGTAAAGTTGATTGTAAATTCCGTTTTCGTTTCAAGTTGGTGGCCGTTTTAATAGTTCAGTAAAGATTCTTTTTTCAAATCAGAAATGTCTTGCTTATTTGAACTTTCTTAAATAGTGACGTTTCTTTGGAAAAAAATTATACATTGCTAAACAAATAACTAACGCTGTAGGCATCTTTATATTTTAAATTGGCAACTACACGTAAAATCATGACTTCGTAGACGACAGCCCCCTTCCGTTTTTCCTCCCAACTAATACGCGTAGCTCTGTAATTCCTTGAATTATTTTAATTGATTAAACAATTCTACATTGAACATACAGTTTAAAATTTAGTAGGTAGGTATTTTAGTACCTGCGTACACATCTTAATAATTAATTAAGAGGAAATTAGAGACACACTTTTATTTCAACCGAGGTTTACTATTCACATAACTACTAGTCTAAGGTGACCATCTAAGCTTATTCATTAAAATCATAGAATAAGTTACAAAAAGTCATTGTTTCCAACATTTGGTCGATCAATCTGAGCCTCCGATCAGCTAAATGATTTGTTTAGTTACTCTCCATTTGCCTGTTGGTCAGAGGATTGCGATGGGAAGACTGTATTTCTGCATTAGAGGAGTGTTGAGCCAAAATTTCGGCTAAACGATTTCAGTAGGATTGGGAGCAACGGCTGTAAGTATTTTCAAGATCCTTTATGAATATTGAAATATGTTTCTGGTTTCATGCAGGTTAAGGATATAAGACAAGTAATGGCACAACACTTCTCAAAAATGCACAAATACGTACCCTCCAAAGCAACTTGGCGAATCGAGCGTTACCAAACAAATCACTTAGCTGATCGGAAACTCAGAAAAGTTGGGAACAGCGGTCGTAAGACCTTGATTAAAGTAGTAGAACATATTAGGAAGACGCATCATTAAAACGTAAAAATAAAATCATAATTAGAAGCACCCTAATAAACACCACAGGGGTTGGTTTACAGGTGTGCATGTGTATAGGTGTCTAATGCAGGTGTATTGGCTAAATAAGGGTATAAATATTATAGGGCATTGTATGTTGATCGGTTTATTGGGGAAAGGGGTTGTGTAAGGAAATCTACCACGAAACACGCACGCTCGTTAAAATTCAAAATACAAGAATTTCTCATATTTCATTTAAAAATAAAAGCATTTTTCATTTATTCAAATAGGCTTGGGCAAAGCATCTGTTTATGTTACAAAATTAATATTCAATACGCAGCGGTTTGTCTTTGACTTTTGACAATTTAAAAAAATATATTTTAAATATTTAAAAATATGAATATCGTTTGTGACTATGTATCTCTGGTTAAATAAACTTTTGCTTTGAATTTAAGTTTAATTTTAGAATTAGAAGTGTTTGTTTTGTAATGCAGATAAAGTATCTAAGTATAATAAATATATATTTTTTTTTTTCGTTGTTTGTTTTTGGGGTGTTATGCCGTGTTGTGCTACTATCCGACGGATCTGCCCTGATGATGGACACTGCAACGCTGTCCGAAACGTCGGCTAAAGAAGGAGGTAGCACAACACGGCATAACACCCCAAAAACAAACAACGAAAATGCTTTTGGCCGTGAAAATCTAAAAACGTATCATAATAAATATGTAATATTTTTAACAAAAAAATATGTTGGTGTCCATCTTCAAAATTGAAACTGATTGGTCGAGAAATCTTAACTATCCCCATTGATTACATTTAGATGAGTTACGAAGCGAAAACATTTATTATACCATTTGGTTAGCGCCACCCCGGGAACCATTTATTGGGTAATCAACAACCCTGACATAGATCGATCCAAGTGGTTCGCTACGTTTTGTAACTTTGCAAGGGTCTTGGCGGCGAATGCGTTTGCCCACCTTCTGCGAGGCGAGCCTAATCTGAGAGAGATTAGTTGAGGGAGACCTAACCAAAACCTCTTCTGCCGGATTCTCTCGACCCATCGCCGGTAAGTTGGAGGGATGGATTCATAAGTCCGTCTTTCCTGGACACCCAGATTCTTATCCACCCCTCATGCTCTTTTCCTTCCCAGAACTTTCCCTAAAAAGACACTACACACAGAATCCTCAAAGATGACATAGGCCCTGAGAGATTTTTTTTCCTGCGGACCTCCTGTACAGGGTCAATGTAAAAACATATTAATTTATTACACCGAAAGAACAGGTACATGATAAATTAAATTGAGATCAAAGAAAGTTTGTGTATTATTACATAGCAAAGGACTTAATTATGTTAGAAAATTATATAAGATTGTATGATTGCCTGAAATCAATTAAAGGGTTAAATTTTATTTTCATACAAAATGTCACAATTCAATTTATATTTCTATTCAAGCAATGAATAATAGGCGGTATGTTACAATAATCCGTAAAACACATAACCTCAGAATTATTTATGACCAATTAATCTTATTTTATTTATTGTTTGTCGTATTTATTTCATGTACTCTGGATTAAAATAATAACCCTATTACTATTCTTTTTACAAAAAACGTAAAAAAATATGGATTTTTCGATCATTAAGGGCAACGAAAATCGGTGATTAAAATTTTATGTCAAATATGGAATTTATTTACATTATTTTACCCGTTTAATCACAGGAGATAATATTTGTCCCATTCACATAGGTCTCATATAAATCTCTTTCTGCTATGGTGAAAACAATGACCTTAACGGTATTAGAAAGACAAATTCTACAATAAGGAAGTAGAGTGAAAAATATTTTGACTTATAAAAAATAGATGTATGCAAATGTATGTATAAAGTAGATGACAAGCAAACTTAAATACCGGTATTTTTTTTTTTAAAGTTCGTTTTCATAATTAATTTAATTCTACAAGTTTGAATTTTATTAAAGCCCGCGAAAACGCTCGGTAAGACGTGAGATACGGTGTGAGGTCATTTTTTTTTATTTATTTAATTTTTTTTTTACAAATACAGTTGTTATACATTGTATATATATATTTTTAATACATTTTTTAAATATCGTGATTCACCTTTTTTTTTGAGCAATGCTCGTGTAAAAAAGGTGGAGCAGCGAAAAACAATTCAATTATAATTAATTAATTTAATTCAATATGGTCCCCGTTTGTGTGAAATATAAGGGTAAATATTTACAAACACGAAATGTCATTTTTCACCGACCGCTGTGTAAGAACTATTGCAAGTTTCGGTGAAAATTGAAATTTCATGTTTTTGAATTAAAAAAATAACCATTAAAAAGCACTTCTTTCGAAATTCTGGTAACTGAATTGATTAGTACTAGTTTAATATATATCTTAATTAGTGTGATGAACGTATGTCTTGCGGTATGAAAGAGACATGCGTGCATGAATGAGACAGCATGAGTAAGGCATAAAAGGTTTGTTTGTTGTCCATTCGTCCTCTTTGCCTTCAGACTTCCTAAGAAGGACCCCTGTACGTAATCTCTTAATAAACGTTATCGTCTACCTACGATCTATTATTGGAGTACCACCCCAAAGGAATCTGGATCCATACACAGGAGTCCAGAACTCAATGTGAAACCGGCCACGGTCATCACAATTAGTATCTAACTACAATTTTTATTGTTTAGTATCTAACTACATCAACCTTTTAAATCTATTTTTTTGCCTGTCCCGGTTGTGTAAATATTTATACCCTTATATTTCACACAAACGGGGACCAGATGACGACACACACTCTCTCGTCTCTTACCGGGCGTTTTCGCGGGCTTAATAAAATTCAAACTTGGAAAATTAATTTAAATATGAAAACGAACTTTATAAAAAAAAATTCAGTATTTAAGTTTGCATGTGAAAATTGATAAAAAAAAGGACTCAACTTCCCATAAACCATAAAACAATTTTAATGTACACCTCTATGAAACCAAAATTTCCGATAACAATTTGAGAAAAATGTATAAAATTTCGAAATTTTTATGAAACGACTAAAATGTGAAGTGATAATAACGTTTAATACATTTTTCTAAAAAGATATCTATGTGTTTTTCTTTTCGTTATCAGAAATTTTAGGTCAGCAAAAAATTTAAATTGTATTTTTTAAACTATTTTAGGTTTGTATTAAAAAAAATATATTTCAAAAACTATATTTTCATTTCTAATAATAACACTTGTAAAAGTATCACTTTTCAAAATCTGTTTTTAGTATTCGGATACGTTCAGAAATAAACCTCACATTTGGATTTTATTGCAAATTGGAAATATTTTTACCTTCGGGCAAAATGCGCCCTATTTTTGATGGATAATAATGCTATTACAGAGACGAGACATGGTGTTTTCCCGATATTTAAAATTTATTAATATATTATTTAATATTTCTATAGTTGCGTTTTCTCGTTCTTTAGCCAACGTTCCGGACATGTTACAGTGTCCATCATCAGAGCAGCTGTAAAACGTTGTCAAAAAAGGAAAAAGCACAAAACGGCATAATACCACAAAAATTAATTACGATAGTAATTTTGACAGTGAAAATTTCAAATCATATATTTAGAATTTCTCATAAAAAAACGCATCAAAAAAGTAACTTCTTTCTAAAGGGTTTTTTACGAACATGGGAATTTTTTAAAGAAAAATCTATAAAATCAATATACCTACCATCCAAAACTTCTTTGTGTCAAAAATGTTTTAAATATATTTTTTAATGTTACCCTGTCAGCACGGTCGGTTTATAAGGATTGTATAGATAACTTCTCATCGCTCCCTAGAACAACTGCAGATCGCTAACGCACAAAAATATTTGTTTTTGTACGTGAATATATTAAGTCGAATATTTTAAGAAAATTTAGTAATTGTGAGATGTTATTTATTCATTGGAGATTTGCAGTCGTGCTAGGGAAAAATGAGAAGTTACCGAAAGATATTGGATACAATCCTTATCGATCGACCGTGCTAGGGGTCCAGGTTGTATTGTATTTAAAAGATAATAAGAAAATGAAAGACAGAAATACATTCCCAGGTTACGAATTACTTCACATGTTTGAAATCCTACTATTTTTATTATAATTATTAATTAGAAAATTTTGCCCTGTGTAAATGATTGGACAACAGGAATCTGTGACATCCTCAACATAAACGAAATTTTTAAAAATTCTCCTAAATTTATTTTCATATTAATATCTACTTATATTTACAATAATTTATTTATGTTGTTTAAACAACCTGATTATCTTTTGTTAATTTTTAAATAATTCTTTTAAATGCTTACATATTTGAAGGAAAAAAATATATTTCCTTATATACAATTTTTTTAATGATATCTTTAAGTAATTAATCACCGCTCTCTATTTTTGTCTATAGTTCTTATTAGTCCATACTCTTGTTTGTTTATTTTGTTATTTCATATTCTTTTTATCCTGACGAAGAAACCATCGGTTTCGAAACATGTCGATAATTGTGATAATTGTGGTGTAAATAAAATTATTTGTTTCATTTAATTGAAATTAAAAAAGAATGCTAAGCTTTGGGTCAATCACAAAGAGAGAACGGAAAAACTGGAAGAGGTCTTCCTTGAGCACTAATACATAGCGGCTCAAAATGGCCCAAAATGGAGTACTAAGAAATGTTTTTTGAAAACTTTCAAGTTTAAGAGAAAAAAAACTTTAAAAACTGTTTTAATTAAACAAAAAAAAACTGTACTGCTCAACATAAATACTCAACCAGGGCATTAAGCCAAAATATACTGGTTATTAAAAGTTTGAATAAATCTCTTGGACAGATAAATAATAAATTTCATGCTACGATACTAGTTACATAAGGCTCTTCCAAATCAAATTTAAAACTAACTGAACTGAATATATTTGAAACTAAAATACATACAAGGCTGCGAGAATAAAGTTATAATCAAATTGCAAATATTACGAAAACATTGTAAAGACAACTAAAAACAAAAATATAAAAACTACAGACCGACTCAAAACAAGAAACCTTAGTGCGAAGGACTGTAAAAACTTTGAATTTATTCTTATATTATGCTTTATACTTCCATCATGTACAAACTTTGCTATATAAACTAATAAACGAACAAAAAAACTAATCAATTTCTATTTCTAAAGTTAAGCTCTTATCAAAATTTGTAAACCGTCTTGGAGCAAACTCTAGATATTTGTTATTGTCATCTGAAGTAATAATAGTAATCAGTGGAAATTTAATTAGATGGATAGTCGTTGAAATAAAAAAAATATGCGTAGTGAGGTACCGATAGTTGTAAGTAAACAAAATCTTCTGTGAGGTAGATGATTTAATGAGTTTCTGCCCAAATTAGAATTCTAAACTTGCGTTTTCAAAGTTTGGGCTCTAATTGAGATTTTCTCTAGAAATTAATGAATTCTATAAGCCAGTGGGAGAGCTACCGGGAATAGTAAATATTTTATCGTCATTTAATTCATCGAGCGATGCCAACATTTTGAAGAGCCCCTAGACTTTAGTAATTTATTACAAATAAATTAATGTTTATCTTCGTTAAACAATGGAGGAGCGCCAGCCCCTCGTTTCTTTAAGTGCGAACAACAAAATACAAGCGTCAATCAACATTTCCATCTTTTCCCTTCTACTCCTTCCCTTCTCAATGGGGAAACCGTATTATTTTATAGGAATAGAATAGAGTAAACATCTCGGTAGACATTAAATGTCTGCTGAGATTTCTACCAGCAATGTTAATCAGATATTTCAATTTTTTTGCAGAGACAAAGCCTTATTTTTAATCATTGGAATTTCATTAAAATTTTACAAAAAAAAACAACTTAAGACTTTTCGGCCCATACAAAAAGGATGCCCGGGAAAAAACACTTTTCTACTTCGAAAATTGCACGAAATGAATATATTTTTTTAAAATTGCCTTCTAGAAGGTAAAAGCTATGTTGGTATGTTTTTAAATTTTCGATGCGTTTCGTAATAACGTAAAAATTCACTCTCAAACATGTATAATATATCGGAAAATATGACTTAAGGAAAAACTGCTGCTAACTTAATTTTCACAAAGAATTACAAAATTATAAAAATAAACTGACATAGCTTCTTCTTTTGAAAACATATTTTTGTTTTTAAATTACAATTTCGTGAATGTTTGGGCGTAGAAATTTTTTTTCTCCCGAAACCCTTTTTCGAGCGATTTCTGTAGGTAAATATGAGCGATGTCCCATTCGCACATTTTGAATTCGCATGTATCTTAAGTGTGTGTGAGCTTATTGTGAGCGAGACAGAATGACATACGAATGTGTTCCGCGTGTGGTGCAAAGTCTAGCCTCTTAATAAATGTATAAAAACAATAACTGCAAACATTTGTTACAGGGTGACTAGAGGTTTTGGTAAACACGACTAATAAATTTAATTTGATTGGACATCGCAATGAAGATTTTCGGTTATGTTGACACAAGTCGCTTCTTCATTGCTTAAGATCGCGACCCCTACTTTAATTTCCATGGTAGACGAGGCTCCTCCACTCCTCGCAGTCTTGCGCAGCGTCGGAGTTCTCAGTTTGGCGAGCAAAGTGACCAAAGTGTCGTAAGATAAGTTGTAGGCAGATAGTTGAAAACCTATGACACAAAATTGCTTCTCAAATAAATAGTTACTTGATATTCGAAAAGTGATATCTATAGATATACCTATATAGATAAATGATATCCAGACTGAAAAATCTTTTTGCAAATTCCGACAAATCTAGCAATTGTAATACTATTGAAGAAATAGATAATACTAAAAAATCTATGCAGACTCTTTTTTTGTATTTCTTGGGCATTAACTATGTAACAATTTCTAGACATTTGTTTTGAAAAGTTTTATTTTTCTATGTATATTTGTTACTTCATTTTTTTAATATCTGCTACCGGTTTCGACACGCCCGTGCCATTCACTAGCAAATTTAAAACTAAACTTAAAATTTAAACAAGTACAGAAATGAATTAGATGTTATTAGGTGGGGGGTAGTGGGAGGGGTGATTTTGGGGGAGGGGGAGACCAGTGGGAGGAGGATATTTTCATCATATTTCTGTAACAAATATTTTTTCATATATTAAATTAAAAAATAATTGCCAACGTTATCTTATAAAAAATAGATTTATTTAATGGCATATATTTTATAATTCAAAATACAAATAAATAAAGTAGCACATATCCACACTAGATATTTGCTATACCTATATATATATTGATTAAAAATAATTATACATTTTGGTAGGGTGTTTTGGCCTCAAATAAAATTTTGTATGCTTTCCCCTTAACATCTGGGTTTAAGGTTATTTTAAAAACTTATCATGATGACATTCTTTTCAAGTCAATCAACGTTTGTGTTAAACGATTTAGGCGTACGCAAATTTAAACGGAAATCGATATATTATACCGACTGACATAAGATTTGAGTGAAGGGTCAATTTCCTTTTAAATACGTATCAAATAAATATTGCTTTTGACAAAGCTTTAGAATAGGCTAACCACTAACCCATAGATTAAAAGAACCTTAAAAATACACGATTATTCGGTCCAATTTCGATTGTTAAAAAGCTCGGCTATTGTTATGTTGAATATCAATGGTTCGATCAAATTCTCAAGGAATCGTATTATGTAGGACGTAGTAAATTCTGTTGGTAAAAATAAATTTAATAAATCTATTGGAAAGAAAGATCAATTAGATCTTGTAACAGAAAAATAAAACCCAATTTGATTTTTGTGAATGGGATTGGGAAATAAGTGACCTGTTTTGATTACTTGTATAAAATTTAAATAATACTGTTCGGATAATTTATATAGCGCCGTTTTCGTGAGAAAATCACCTCAAGGGCGTTTTAAATCTAAACATGTGTTCTCTCATATTATTTAGGAATTTTCCATGGAATACTTAAACTGGTTTACGCTAGTATTTTTAAAGCTCTATTTGTAATTATATAATATGATTTGAAATTAAAAAAAAATTATAATAAACATATTGTTGTAACTGCTGTTTTTATTTTACTTTGTAACTGCGGTTTTCTCGCGCTCCAAGGTCAACAAAACACTTTATTGTGATAGCTTGCTCTGATATCTTATTTAGCGGGCGGTTGGAATAACGTGGACCCGACCTTGAGTTTTCCACCGTATTTATTATACACTCGTCTCTACAATATAGATGCTAAACGCCATCTAGTGCTATCTATCGGTCAGCACTTACATTAATATCTAGGATATTACAGTAACTATCCTGAAGAAAAAAACCAATGGTATATTAAAAAAATGGCGCCGAAAAGAAATTTTACAAATATTTGCAGAAAATATAATTTTTTTATTTTGGGATAATTTTTGAAGGTACTCACACGTACTCAATCTTAGATGATTTATTAAAAGAGGAAGAAACGTCATTGAAACATCGCGCCGTATAACTATACTGTGTCCAGTAAAATTTAGAAAAGGTTCATATAGCTTCATTCGTAAACATTTAAAAAAATATTTAATGTTGTGCTAGGGCAATGTCGATGTGTTGCAAAATTTATTTTGTGATACGCATTATGGAAAACAATACGTGAGTGGGAGGTAATAGTTACAATTTTACGTAGGTATTTTGATGTCAAAATATAAGTTTCACATACAACAGCACAAAAATAAAAAAAAGAGGTTAAGTAGAGTTAGATGTGTTATAATAGAGTAGTATTCTTTTAATGTAATCCTTTTTATAAGCGGTGCTACATTTTTTTCTGTGAGAATGAATATAACGTATTTTGTATTTTTATAATGTCATTGCACTCAATATTTGCTTAAGATCTGATAAAAAAAATAATCGTATGAATTGTAGAATAAATTCCACAGAAGTGAAGGCGTTCGTGAATATTCCATTATATTTATTAGATACAACAAGAAACGTGTCGTTCAAAATTTAATGCTTTTCGATAGCAATTGTATTTTCGAAGAGACGCGAAGCAAGTTAAAAATGTTTAGTTTAGTTTCATGTTTAGAAATGATTTAAATAATGTTATTTCCAAGAAAACAACTTTGTGTTTAACACTTTCTTTAATGGTTATAATTTAAGAGGCTGCTGTTAGACTAAATTTGGCATTAAAATTTCGATGCTCCGTCCTGAATAATTATCAAGAAATTTTATTTCAATTACCCACGTGCTTCACATATGCTAGTATCCCTTTATCTGATAAATTCTTAAAATACAAATTCAAATCTTTGGCGTCATAATGTTCTTTTCTACCTAAAATAATTGTAATCTCAAAATTTCTCACACTCAAATGTATTTTCATAAAGTAAAAGACGCTTCATATAATGTTTATCCAGTTTCACGTTTCAAATCAATAATATACCTATTTTATTTTATTTTTAAAGGCACTTATAAAAAAAATAAAACAGTTAAACAACTGATTTAAAGTAAATAAAACTGATTTTTTATCAACGAAAAGTGTTAATTAACCCAAAATCAAAAATGCTAATTTCGGTTGTGTGTGTGTGTTGAATTTATGTGTCATTTTAAAAATTGTAACTGTTTGTTTAAGCAAACTCGAAAAAGTGATAAAGTAACAACAAATAATATATGTACACACAGACAATTATTTTAATTGTCTTTTTCAAAATTGAAATATCAGAAATACAATATTGAAATGGCGTAGGGTAATTTGTGTTAATTTCTTCAGATGTCCGAATATCACAATAATTGTCGTACATAAAAAATATACAAAATTTATAACCGACAAAACGTGAATCTGCCGACAAGAATAAAATACCAGGAGCACAGAAATATAATTGGTTAATGATATAAATATTTACTTTTTGTACGATTTTTTAAATATTTTGTCGACGTTAACAAACAAACGAGAAAAAAGTAATTTTTTTTGAAGCCGATTGCTGTCCCTTACAGTGGATCTCAAAAGTCCCCAAGCGAAAATCTCTAAATGCTAGTTCCTAAGTGAGAACTTTATCGGAAGAAGCCGGAACAATGTCATTCGGGGCTCCAACTTATATAAACTTGCAGACTTTATTAAGAAGACCAGCACTTTCCGTTTAAACTTCCAGAGACAGATTTAAGTTTCCCCGGGCACTTTAAAGTGTCCACCAATTACATTGTTTTTTAATCCATGATCCCGTGAAAAAGCGCTGTGACGAGTTAAGTAGGCATATAAAAAAACCTTTTAGAGAATCGATGGGAAAATTGGTGAAAACATTAAGACGACGTCGACGCACGCGTCGCGATGTTTCTTAGATAAGTTATAACATTGTCGTGGAATGGACAAGAAAACATTCTGATATGACTTAAGATTTTCACCAGCCAAAAGTATTTTTGTTATTTATGTATGGGGTTTTATGCCATTTTGCACTGCCTCCTTCTTTAGCTAAACGGTGGCTAAATAAAGAGGTTGCGCAACACGGCATAACACCCCGAAAATAAATAACAAGAAGAAAACATTCCATTCACTATTTAAGAGGAAACCGGGTGGAATTTTGTTCATACACACATATTCCCCAATTCCTCTCCGGATTTTAACACTACTGCAAATATATTTTTTAATAAAATATATGTATATACATATATCGACCACCAGCGTTTAGGAACGTTCGGTTTTTATTGATCAGTTGCTTCTTATAGAAGTTGGGGCCCTCCAAAAATCGTTAAAATTGCGTCGTTTAAACTATCAACAGACTATCAACAGACGTCCAGCATACAAACTAAACAATTTATTTCAAAAAAAAAGTCAAAACTTACAGACATATAGTATTTTCTTCGAATACTGATGATAGTAAAACCAAAATCTTAAAATCGGTCCAGTTTTGGAGGAGAAATATTGGAAATACAAAATTTCGATTTTGATGTTTTTATTTAGTTATTATCAGCCTGATGTGCAGTTGTCCCCTTCGCTCAGTATTCGGGGGAGTAAGAGTTACAGTGACAACAAAAATTTGATAAAATACCGTTGTTCAAATTTCTCTTAAGAGCGATTGACCAGCGGCCGAGAATAAAAGTTTAAAAATGCTTGCAACTGTACAGGGAGGTTTCGATGAGAAATACCAATTATTCCTCGTATCAAATTTTTTTAATTAAAAATTAATATCGATTTATTTCATTCAAAACTTGTTTTATTATATCCAGATTTAAGCAAGCAATAAAAATGCTCAAAACGCACTATGATAAATTATTAAATATCGTGTACTTCTGGTGAGTATTTTTTGATCGTAAGTATTTATGATTTTTTAATAATGTCAAAAAAAAAAAATAAGTGTGCAAAAAGAATTTAAGATATTTTAGTTTGTAAGACCTTAAATAAATAGAAAAACTGAGGTATTTTTGTCATAAAACACGTTCTCGGATTTATTTTTTTATGATTTTAATTTAAATAAAATTATAATTCTAAAAACTATGTTGACTAGATTGTGTATTGATTTATTTTATTGTATGATTATACGAGTTGAAATTTGTGTTGTTTATAAAAAATTGAACAAATCTGCCAACGACCAACGGTATAACCTTAGTATATTAAAAATTAACTTAGTTTTTCAAAATTTTAAAACTGTTTGTACCAGATAAAATAACAATCTTTCAAAATCAATTTAGGTTTTTTGTTAAAAAGAGTCAATACGTCTAGAATTTGAATTAAAAATGACTAATTTCCGGTATTCTCTGGTAATACCTTCTTAAGAAGTTAGCCGTATTATTCTGTGGAGAGTTTTTTTTTTTTCTAAATACATAGTTGAAATGGTGCGTAAGTTATTTTAAAATATACAAATACATTAGGTTATAATGTAGATATTACTTGTATTATTATTTCTTCTTGCGATTATACAGAACGAGCTGTGAGCTTGTCGGTCATAGGCTTAAGTTATAGAGAGATTAGAATAAATATTTTAATTAAGAACTATCTTGTAAAATTAAAGTGTTTCATAAATTTAAAAAAAATTTCATCAAAAACAATTCTGAATTTTTATTATTTGATTTCATTTTTTGTTACATTTCACTGATTTGACGCACTTGCGTCGTATTGAACCGAATCTTCTTCACTTTGATATAAGACAAAAATAATATTCACATGCATTATTATAATAAGTATTTGAATAAAATAAAATAAATCCATAAGCGAAAGTTCGTCAAGCCTATTTAAATTAAATAAAGCTGATTATTGGATAAATCGTCGGTCTGATGACTATATTATGTGGAATTTTTTTAGGAGAGCCATTTGTTTTTTACCGGAATCTTATACATTTAAAAAAATGATTTACTAATTTAGAAAAAAATGGGGTAATTAAATCCCCATTACGGACACATGTAATAACATGTATAAGTATCCGGCATCGTCTTTCATATGTTCAGTTAGTTGTGGGTATTCTCGTAAGTTAGCGATTTTTGCAGTTGTTAGTGAGGTGATGATACATTTATTTGTGTTCTTCTATTTTATTTCATTTTCTATTTAATATTTATAGTTTTGTATCTTTTGTATTTAACCATAATATTTTATCATTGAAGAAGAAGGTAACAATAATAATCTAATTTTTTAAAATATGAAAATAAACAAGACACAGAAAAATAATAAAAGATAACGGTCGCAACTGGGACTCGAACCCAGAACCTTACGTCTTACCGTAAAAAAAAACATTAGTCGAAGATAATATTGTTATTTCTGAGATTTGAAATATGAAGTTGACAATTACGACAGTTTCATATAAGATCGGAGTAGCCCAATTGGTAGAGGTGTATGTCACTCCCGGTAAGACGTAAGGTTCTGGGTTCGAGTCCCAGTTGCGACCGTTATCTTTTATTATTTTTCTGTGTCTTGTTTATTTTCATATTTAAAAAAATTAGATTAATATTGTTATCTTCTTCTTCAATGATATACATTGATGGGAATAACCTTCAAAAGTTAAAAATAGAGTTTTTCTAATAAAAATATCATAATATTTTAACTCACGGGTACTGGCCCCATAGGTTTTTCTGATAATTTCATTAGATTTTATTTGTATTCATGAATCACTAATAATGTTTATAGTTTACTTACGGTGTTCATAAAAAGTGTAAATTTCTGGTACCTAGTCGCTCTAATTATTTTTCCGATAAGCCATTATTAGGGGCAAATATTTTATAAATGCTTTCAGCTTAATAAATCCTACTATTTTAATATCCCATGATTTTTCAGGGATCTGCGCTAGTAATACAATAAATTTTGGTAGGTAGGTATGAGTACCGCCGCCCCGGAAACCATTTTTTGGATAACCAACACCTCTGCCATAGGTCACCCCAAATGGTTGGCTACGTTTGGTGTCTTAGCAGGAATGCTTGGATTCATGGTGTGTGGTTTGTCTAGGTTTTGGCGGCGGATGATCTGGACACACTTAACCCCAGATTCCTACCCAACCCTCATACCTTTTTCCTTCCCAGAATTTCCTCTCCTACGTTTTCCTAAAAATATCCTTTACACAGCATCCCTAAAGACGAATTGGCGCTGAGGGAAATTATCTTCATCAGGTCCTCCTGTATGGAGCTAATGTAAAAAAAAAACAATTAAAAAAATAATATCGAATTAATATGACATACAAAAAAAACTTTCAAAGAGAATAATTGTTACTTTGAAAATTACCAAATTTATGTATTAACCTATTAGTTTCAATATTTTTCTATTGAGACTAAAGCTTCGCATACAATTGATTTAATTTATTAGTCCTCTACCATTTCTACCAAAATGTCGTAGAAAAATAAAAGGTTACCACTTGTTGCCCTTTACTTTATGGAATTATTGTTTGGATATTTCGTTGTTTGTGGTGCTTATCCATTATCTATTTGTATTCATCTAGTAACCTGAATAGAATACATTTGTGAAGCTTTTCGTTAAACGCTTTTAATAAAAAATAATAAAACAATGAGCGATCTCCCAAATCATTACTTTAGGGGACATACATTAATTACGTGAGCAGTTTTTGAAAAAAATTAGACCCCTCTCTCCCCCCTTGGTGAGATTAAGTGAGATATAGTGGGACACCCCCCCCCCCCTACGTGAGATTTTTTCTCACTCTCGAAATAAATGTTTTTCATAATAGCAATTTTAAAATTTTTTTGCAATTTTTCAAAAGAAGTGAAACAATTTTTGTTATTGTTATTATCTCTATAATTATATATATCTACTCTTTTAAAGTTGACGTGAGATTTTTTATAGACCCCCCCTCCCCCTCGGTATAATGAGATTTGGTGAGAATTTACTGGACCCCCCCCCATTTTTTGCTCACGTAATTAATTTATGGCCCCCTATGTGTATACGGCACTAGTCAGAAGGTAATGGGAAAGGGAAAGAGATTGGAAAAAGGAAGGTTAGGAAGGACCTGGCTCTTCTGATCTGGTCACCAATCACAACTAAAGCCATATCAAGCAACATTTCGATAATTATTGAATGGTGGCCTTTTACTTAGGGTGATTCCTAAAGTAACTACAACTCCCAATTCATATAACATTCATTTTCATTACATCTTAGCAATATAAAAACAATCGAATCGTAATAATGCATACCTACGAGCATAAAATACTGCACGAGCAAAGAATGCGTCGGGAGCATCTCCTATCCTTATCCTATATTCTTCTTATGTTACCTTACCTAATTTAATTAAGGCACGATAAAACTCCCAAATTTTACTTACTCTAGTAAAAGAAACCTTTTTTGGTTAAATATCATTTAATTTTTTTACTTTTAAAGAATTTTTTTTTTTAAATTTTCCTAATGAGTAAATTTTTTGAAAATATACAGCCTTACTAAAAAAAACACTCCGCGGCCGTTAAACGGTGTTTCTGTAGCACGTTGTGTAAAGTCTGTACATTTCGTTTTTCAAATTCTTACTAAACAAAATATATGGTTTTGATCTGACAACGTCGCCATTTTACCAGCCTTACTAATAAACTTTCTGAAAAATTTGTACAGTGGTCAAACAACCATGTATGAAGAATCCTTACTAATTAAGAACTGACAAAAAATTGTTCATGGAAAGATATGTACATTGCTTACACGGCCAAGGAGGGTAGTTTATCTGTTGTATATATTTGTTCCATTTGTAATTTTCAACGAATTTCGAATTTCTTTTTTTAATGTCCTATATATTTATTATTTTTTGAGATGTCGTAAAAACAAATGCCATTTTAGAACCAAAATGTAATTACCTTTAAGATTTTCATATCTAAAATATACTTAAATGTTTAAAAACTGTAGTATTTTAAGCTTCAAACATCAAGTTGAAAAAAAAAACTCACTTACCCCAAACACTTTCTATTAAAACATTGAAATATTTGGAAAAATTCAAAATTCAAAAAACACAGTCCTTTTATTTAATGATTTTGAAATAAAACTGTCACCTCAATATTTACTCCTTCACACAATAAAAAAATATAAAAAAATCTTGAAATTAGCTTTTCATTCCCAAAAATTTACAATAAAAAAACTCACGTTTGAATACATTGCTTGCACATCTTAAGACATTAATTTCTTTGATACGTTTACTAAAATATGTATTAGACATTTTAGTCACCAAAAAACATCACTTTCAAGAATTTATAATAAAATAAAGATCTTAAAATGCAAATTATTTCTGAATATAACCGACAGATCAATTTAGAACACACGATTTTAGTGTCACAATTTGACTTAAACTAACGAAAAACAACACAAATTAATAGTAAATATATTGCGTAAATGAATATAAGTGCGAATTAGTCAAGGATTGAAATCATTAACGAAAATATATCACAGATTTTTTTGTTCAGCGGGAAAGCAATGCGCAGGCGCATCAATCACACCACCTAGAGGATTATTATGAAAACTCCAATTTGAACAAGAAAATACGGCGTTGTCAAATCTAAAGATTCACAAAAACACCGTTCAACGGCCGCGGAGTGTTTTTTTTAGTAAGGCTGTTAGAGTTTAATCATTGAAGACAATATTAGTGACTGGTTGGTGGTTCTTAATCGAAGTATGATAGAGTAAAATATGACCGAAGGGGATAGGGTCGAATTAGCTCAGTGGTTATACCAAAATCCCGGCAAGTAAAGGTGTTGGCTTCAATTCCAAAATGCGACCGAATCTTTTTCTGATTTTTCTGTTTCAAATTTTTGTTTGAGAGTCGCTGATGGAGTTTTCAGTGATTATTAATTATTATTAAGTACAGTTAGTGTAATTAACATTTCCATATAATAATTGAATTGATTATCTTAATGTAGCTGCCTATATATCTATTTATTAGGCATGTACATTGAAATATCTTATAGATGTAATTCAAATAATCTAATATTATTATGTGATCTATCCTAATGTGTCCTTAAAACTATATAATATGTATTAACAATTATTTCCTTATGTCTAATATTAAGAGTGATAAATTGTAGAACCTACAGACAAGCTGCCATTTGACAGCTTTGTGGGACTACCCTTATTTTGTAAAAATGTATTTTTTGATAAATAAAAAAATAAAAAAAAAAAAAAAAAAAAAAAAATGTTGATAATTAATCAGCACCAGATCATCATCGTACATGAAACCATTATTTCAGCTGATTGGTTAATTTAATTTATTAATAAGAACGCGCTTTAACAAACAATCATCGTAGAATTTGATTTAAAATACTGGAATTTATTTGACTACATGAAGGGATTTCCGTAATACCCCTAGCCAAGAATTCTTAGTTAAGGGAGGGAAACAGACCTTCCTGGGGATGATGAAGGTCCTTCGATAAGAAGGGTAATTTAGCAAAAGGAGGCTTATTCAAACCTAACTTTATTTTATCGGAAGCATTGCAGAGATGGCTCAATGCAGACACTCAATATTCGTTATAATTCTGCAACGAGTTCACTTTATAGCGCTTAAAGCTCACAGGGGATTGGGCGGATTCAATTTCGTAATCGAATTTTTTTAAAGGCATTTTTTAAAATATGAAAATAAACTCACAGATATCCAATGTCTCCTCGTAGGTATACAGATACCTATCTTAATATATTTATTATTATTTATTAAGTTACTTTATATTTCTTTCGTACATAAACTAACATGCACAAGGTAACATTTCATTATATTATACGAGTATATAAAAATCTCGTGTCACGTGTTTGTGGTGGCGCTCCTCCGAAACGATTTTTATAAATTTATTTTTTATATATTTGGTTGGTATGAGAATAGGTCGTAAAGTATATTTCATACCGCGAGCTCTGGCTTTATGAAATTTGGATAAAAAAATTGAAATAGGTCAAAGAGTTTAGCGGCAGGGAAAAAAATCATGAGGGGAAGGGACATTCGGGAGGGGCGGAGAAGAATTAATGAGGGTGGGGTTCGCGGGAGGGGAGAGAAGGGAGGGGGGAAGGCGGAAAAGGTGGAAGGGGAATGCGTGAGGGTGGTCGAAGAGAGAAGAGGAACAGCGGAAGCGCGGAGGGGGAAGGTGAAAATGGAACCCGGGTGGGGAAGGAGTCGGGGAAGGGAAAGAGGTGGCGGAAGGGAAACGGGACGAATGGGAAAGGACACGCAGGGAGAAACAATTTCTTTATTTAAATGGCATTGCAACACATGCCGGTATCAGCTAGTTTCATTATATAAAATAATATTTTTTTAGTAAGCCTAGCAACCTTTTCTTAAATACATTCATTTTTCAGACTTTCACACAATTCATCATACATTTTTAGCCTCTATAGGTACATTAAACAAGTGATCATTGACGACATTTTTACATTTTTAGCCTCTATAGGTACATTAAACAAGTGATCATTGACGACATTTTTACATTTTTAGCCTCTATAGGTACATTAAACAAGTGATCATTGACGACATTTTTACATTTTTAGCCTCTATAGGTACATTAAACAAGTGATCATTGACGACATTTTTACATTTTTAGCCTCTATAGGTACATTAAACAAGTGATCATTGACGACATTTTTACATTTTTAGCCTCTATAGGTACATTAAACAAGTGATCATTGACGACATTTTTACATTTTTAGCCTCTATAGGTACATTAAACAAGTGATCATTGACGACATGTAAAAGATTTTTTGTTTTAAAAATGTTAATTAACAAAAAATGTCACCTGAGACCAAAATTTAAAATCAATGTATTTCAAAATCACGTAACTACGTCTCTTAACAACCTGTATATGTTATGAGCGGCTTATGTATATATATCTGCATATGTACATATATACACAAACCACTAACAATATATCAAATGCCAGATTTAAAAAAAGTAATAATATTTTTATTACATTATAGATTATTTATGGATTTATTTCAGTGGAGCAATTCTGGGACTAACTACCAGATGTATTCATCTTCGCCCAGAATTCTAACATAGGGAAATAATTATATCCACTAATTCAGTGGACATCATCAATCTGTAACTACACAAATACAAAATTTTATTACTAAAGAAGTTCAGTTATGTACAATAAATACTGTATATTTTACTACCCATGTGTAAAAACCCCTAAAAATGGCATAAATAATAAATAAACAAATATGTTTAAAGTACAGAATGAGACTTTTGCCCCGAGAATATACCTTCAGAGATTAAACTGTATGTATAAAATTTCAGAAATGTGGTAAAATGAATTATATATGAAATCTGTACCATTTTGCGAAACCTTTTCCAAAATCAACTAAATCCAGCGAAAAAAGAGCTGGCATGTAGAAACTAATAAAGGTTTAAATTCTCGGATTTGCTTTTTAAAAAATTGCTTAAAAATCAGACGATTAATAAATAAAAAGGCAAGATTTCCCGGGTGAAGGCTCCGCTCCATTGTGCGTTGGCTTGAGCAAGCACTAGACAAGCCCAAGCCTTTTGCGTTAATAATATCAGGAGCCCAGGAGCGGGTGGAGTGAGCCACGCCACTCAAAACTCTGACATCTATCTTCGATGTATCTTCACTCAACTTTGAATAATATTTATTCCCCTAAAATTCTGTATTTATTAAGCACTCAAACGAGCTTATTTATTCAAAATTGAAACAGTTTGAAAACTTCCCTGCTTCATCGCGCTACAGAAATTAAAACTTTACTTTAATTACGTCAACAAATCGTTTTATTATTCAAAGTAATTGAATACGATTTGATTTTTGTAAATAACTCTAAAATTGTTTTGAGAATACCTATAGTACAGCATTTCTGTTTTTTTTTTCAGTTGTGTACAGATAAATAATTGTTATAAATTACAGTAAACAATAACGGTTTGTTTAAAAAAAACTTGAACAATTCGTCAAATATTTGAAGTTAATTTTCACGTTCTGTGTATGTTCTATTCAAGTTCTGTTGCTTCATAAAACTGAAATAATCACAGAACTTGAATGGAACTTCCACAAAACGTGAAAATTGACTTAAAATATTTGATGAATTGATAACATTATTTGAAATACCCCATCCATAGCTTTAAAAAATTGCTCACCGAAATAAAAAAAAAGCGCAAATTTTAGTAGGCTCTTTTTGTTATTATTTGTTGTTCTCGTGAATGTTTTAGATTAAAACGATTAAGACTGAAAGACTGACGTTTTCCGGTCATTTAGAATGATTACTAGAAGTCAGGATGCAGAGTCATAACAAAATAAGTGTCCAAGTAGAAGAGAAATAGAGATAGTATGAGTTAGTGGTAGAATAACTAACTGGAAGTAAATAGTAAAATTCCACCGTGATGATTAATGATTTCTATTTTGTCTAAAAAACATTTACACGTTTAATCAGAGGAGACCAAATTTGTCCCAGCTCACATAGGTATCTCCCTCAATGTTGAGGTAGAAATATGATCTAAACTGTGTTAGAAAGAGAAAATTCCATGTTTTTTATGATTAATATGTGTGCATACCCATAAAACCAAAGTTTCCGAGAGCAATTTGAGAAAATTTTGTATTTCGGAAATTGTATGTTTATTTTTTATAAAATACATTTGAAAGCATTATTCATTACCTTTCAAAAACAGTTTTTAGTAATATTCCATTTTTTTAGATTTTATTTCAAAGCGGAAATTTTCTGACCTTCTAACCTTCCGAAATCTGAAGGTTATTAGGTTATTGGTACAAAGTACAAAATATGAACACAAGCACTTCGGAAATACGTACAATTCTATCGGGCTAAACCTATACCTGTGACTCCTGTGAGATTACCTTATATTCCAAGAAATTATTATTTTTTCCCGCGCTGTCTCCGTGAGATCTTTGCCACTGTCAGCTAAAATTTTTATGTGTATCCCAATTTCTTTGTTAAGTGACAGCAGCTCTGAGTCTCACCTCCTAGATTTCTACTCTCGAAATGAGAAAACAGGAGATTTTCACCCATTACCTGCGACTTTTGCATAAAATGAAAAGAACTTTGTTTCACGTAATAACGATTTGAAGGCCTTATGTTGAGTTCATTTAAAGAGTATTTACTGGTTCCTCTACCTCTACACGGAGAAAAATGTTATTCGAAAAACGATCATTTTAATAGTAAAAACGGTTAAAAACGGAACTGAAGTTCTTACAAACAAATTAAAAGGGTTTCAATATTAATTGGCAGAAACATGTAAGAATGATTTGTTGGTATACGTAATTTCGTACGTATACAAACAAATTATCCTTACGTTTTTCCGCCAATATGCGTGGCAGGCCGGGTCGGGAGAGACTGGTTGAGGGAGAAAGAGGCAAGACAGGACTCACGACTCCCAATCCGAAGGTCGCGGGTTCGAACCTGGCGTCCACAAATTAATTTTATTTGAATAATTTGTGTTATTTCACAATTTATTCATTTAAAAAATAATATATAGGATATTTTCTGCAAGTTTCAGAGTGGAAGATACTCTCAGTATCACCCTGGTGTAAGACCGCCATTAAGAATTGAAACGTTGCTTGAAATGGCTTTAGACGTGTTTGGTGACCAGATCTGAATTGCCAGGTACTTCCCCACATTCATCTTCCCTATCTCCTACCCCTCCCTACCTATCTTCAGCCTCACAACATACCCCAATTGGAGATGCCATAGTCTCACTGACTCTTGTGCGATATTCATATATAAAAAAAGACCTTTTGACCTCCCCATCAGGGCTCTATTGAAACTTCGCCTTGCACCGTAGTGTGAGGGATAGATTCTGATCCTCAGATTCCTACCCCTCTTTCTTTTTCCTTCCCAAAACTTTCTCTCATTCCTTTCCTAAAATGATCCGACATACAGCATCCCCAAAGATGACATAGGATCTGAGGGGAATTATTTTTCTCAGGGCTACCTTCCTGTGTGGAGCTATTGTAAAAACGAAAAATTCCAAACAAAAATTTGAAATGGAAACTTAACATTTGAAAATCTTTTGAATCACCGGAAAAAAATAACAAATTTCGTGTTAATTTGAAATAACCCAGGAGCTCAAAGGGTTAAGAACTAAATTTTCAATTAAGTTAAAGGGTTTGCAAATTTGTAACTAAGGTAGGTTCACCAAATCTAAATATTTAAAGTACCTAAATACTGCTTTATTTTCTCGTTAAACAAATCAATTAATCAGAAATTAGACATCCATATTAATTTGTAGGTATTAATGGCTGTAATCATTTTAAATCAAAATCGCTCGTATAACAAAAGTTTTTAATGTTCAGGCTGCTTGAATAATAAAATATTTATTTGGCGTTTAGCAAAATAGTCAAGGAGAAAAAGCATTCAAAACTTCCTAGATTACTCTGCAATAAAACAAAATTTGACTCAAACTAAGATTTGTACAAAATACCTTCCTATGTTTTGCGCCGCTCGTAAAACAAACGTTAATTATTTACAGTACATCTCACTAACTAGGCACTCAATCGCCCATGAATCAGTAATTGCACGAACTGTACGTGCATACTAAAGATTTAAGCCTTTGACGAACTGGCAGAAAAGTCGAATAAAATTGCACCATATTTGCCAAAGCGCCGACATAAAGATGATGGTGACGTCAAAAAACACCATCACATTTTTATGCTCCATAACTTGAGACGATTGGGCACTGCGAAAGGGCGCTCGTTTTTCATTTAATATTTTGAGTGGCGTAAAATTAAAGTTTGTTAAGGCTGCGGGATATTGGCATTAGACCTACTCTGTATCGTTAAAGAACTAACGGTCTCCCTGAAGAGCCTATTCTGTAAACTAAAGCCGCTAAATCTTTTGATAATTTCAAACCAGAGCAGTCAAATATTTCATAATTGTATATTTATTGCTTTTTTTACGTATGTCATTTTTGGGTATGTTGTGTGAAGATTCTATAAAGGAAACGATTGAGAGGAAATTTCTGAAGGAAAACGGTATGAGGGGTGGTAGGAAACTGAGGTTCAGTGTGTCCAGGAGTGATGGATGAATCCATCCCTCCCACTGCGAGACAAGGTCGAGAGGACGCCTGAGGTCAAAGAGTTTCCCTCAACCGGACAATCCCGATCCGGCCCGCTACGCAGTTGACCTTACGCCGTAAACCCGAGCACCCCTGCTAAGAAGAAGAATAATTTTAATTAATCTAAACGAAACACGAAATAGATCAAGACACAGAATAAAAAAGGTAAGGGTCATAACTGGGAATCATACCCAGGATCTTTTGTCTTACCGGGACATGGGTTAAATTCCCTGTTGTGACCATTACCTTATTTATTTTTCTCTGTCTTGTTCTGTTTCATGTTTCGTTTAAATTTATTAGTATTATCTTCTTCTTCAATGATATATTAAATCAATGGGTATTATTAAGAAAAGAATTCCAATAAAATTGTACACGGAGAAAAATGTGATTCGAAAATACGATAATTTTGATAGTAAAAACAGTTAAAAACGGGACTGAAGTTCTTACGAACAAATTAACAGTGTTTCAATGTATATTGGCGGGAAAATGTAAGAATAATTTGTTGGTATACGTACGAAATTATGTATACGAACAAATCATTCTTACATGTTCTCGCCAATAAACTTTAAACCCTGTTAATTTGTTCGTAAGAACTTCAGTCGCGTTTTTAACCTTTTTACTATTAAAACGATCGTTTTTTCTAGTAACATTTTTCTCCGTGTATATTTATTGACTCGTTGATATCCTCATTAAAGTTTTAGAAATATCTCATCGAAACAATTATAAAAATAAAAACACAGGGGTCTATGTAATATTATAATGTACTTTAACTATTACTAACCTCATATAAATAATGCCGCCAATGTCTTAATTTTATTATCGTAATTTATTATTGAGCCATTATGTCATGTTGCGCTACCTCCTTCTCTGGCCGTTAATTAATGAATTAATTTGCAAAGATTGAAGAAATAATATAAATTGAAGTTATAAAATAGGTAAAATAAAAACAAAAAATAAAACATGACATTTTCAGTAAAAGTTTTAAACTAAACATAAGAATATATAGGTAATTACGCATTAGAGAGAAACAGTTTTATAAAAGTATAAAGATATTGTATTATTGTTTCATAATCTAATAGGAAAGAATGTGTTTCATCGCACAACTGCTACAAAATTGAATTAGATGTTTGAGTTTAAAAATCAAACGATAAGTATATAATAAGAAACATTTTGAAACGTCGAAATTTCACAAAAAGCAAATTGGTGAATTAACATTAAAAGCAATAACAATAAAAGCAATAATTAAAAGTAAGGTATTTCTCAAACAATTCTAAAGTATGTAAGCTACCAACCCTATCTAATTAGCCTACTGGAATAATCAAAAAAATAATTAGACAGTTGGACACTCAAGACCACTTAACAACAAATGTAATAAAATCCATAACTGAATAAAATCCCTGTAGAGCACCCCCCTCCCCCTCCTCCCCCCTCCCCCTCCTCCCCCCTCTATAATACATTTTGTATAAAATATTTTTTACCAGTCTGAAGATGGTTTTGACAAGCGGAAACCGGTTACGGTCAATAAATTAAAAGTGGAAAAAGTTTTAAATTTGTTTTATTATACTAGACAAGCTTCTGCCCGCGACCTCGTCTGCGCAGGATTCGTATTTCGAGTAGCCTATTTTCTTTTCCTAGGTTCCAACCGTGTTTATACCAAAATTCTTAACCTATTTATTTAAAATATCTATAATTCTTGATTCGATTCAAATTACTCGTCTAAGTATTAGGCGAGTACTTTAAATGAATTCACTAATTTAAATATTTTCTGAAATAGAATTTTTGATTTAACAATCATTGTTTTGCAAAATGTCATACTCAAAATTCGACATTTTCTGTTAAACAATAATTATTATTCATGATATATATTCAAAATACCTAGCTTTATAAATTATGGCCTATATGTTATTCTGATGTATGAGCTATAGGTATTATTATAAAGTTTCCTTAAAACCCATTCAGTAGTTTTTGCGTGAAAGAGTAACAAACATACATACATCCATACAAACTTTCGCGTTTATAATATTAGTAAGATATTAAAAGCAAGTTTTTACAAATGTGCGTTGTACGTAGGCACATTACCCTCAAAAGAAAATACAGTATTGAATAGCTACTGCTTAAAAGTAAGTATTTTTTAAAACGTCGATAAACCTGAAATCCATTTTTTTTAATATATTTTTCACTTCCAAAAGAAATATGGAAATAAAGCGTTTCGACTTCCCAGAATCCCATTTATAAAACTCACATACCAAAAAATTCATTTGGTTTTGGGCGTATTTCATTTATATTTCCTTTCATTTATTCCTAATCCCGTTGCTTTCGTTTTTATCGTTTAGATTTCATCACATCTTCATTTATTTTCCAGTTTCCAGCAGAGCTTAACGCGAGCTTGCCGCCATAAATCAAGAGAAGCTTATGCAACTCTGTCAAATATAGAGTTCCAGTTATTAAATTTTACATTCCAGAACTCTACTGCGTTTACCTAACTACTGGCAATATTATCATTGCTGCTCCGGCGTAGCTCGGTCATATTTTAGGTAAATTGAGACGTCGTTTCGTGGCCCGTAACCCCTTTGTGTATTAGATGGTAGCTTGCTAAATTGGTTAGTTAATAAAATAAATTTATTACAGCTCATTCCTTTGAATTCACGAGTATCGCTCAAACAAATATGATATCTATTCGAAGTTTTATGAATGCATTGTCTTGGGTAAAAATAAAATTCTTTATTTCTGATATAAAACAATGTGACAGTATTTTATTATTTCTTTCTGTTATATCAAATTACATATTGAAATTTAACTTCGCACTTCGCAACAAATAATGAATTCGAAAATGTTAGGATAGTTCATACTTAACTGAAATAAATTTGTATAGAGCTGAAAAGTTATACAATCTATCTAATATATTGATAACATCATTAAATGGATTCTGAATAAAATGTTAAAGAAAGATAGATGTTTTGCCTAATGTGGAAAAAATGCCTGACTTAAGGGGAATGGCTATGTAAATATGTAAGTCTATCATTGAAAAAGAGTCGTACTTTACATATAGAATTTTTTTAACAGAATGAGCTGTTGTGAATAACAGAGGTTCAAGGACTGATCCCTACGGTACTCCTAAGTTATTCTCCATTTGTTTTGAAAACTGTTATTTACTTGTGTTAAAAATTATTGGTCTTTCATATACCGCTGAGAACACAATTTCTTTAAACTTTCTTACCAGTATTTCTCGATCTATAGTTTTAAACCTTATTGTTTGACCAAATCGAGACAATTAGATTAATTTAAGTATACTATACAAATTATCTACTACTTAACTGTTAAGTGGTTTCAAATCAAATTTACTTGATTTTACTATGAAAATAATGATGTTTGTTTATACCTCTATTTTAATCAATTTATCTGCATGTTTCATTTAATTTTGATGGGTTTCGTGCTTAATTTATTTAAGTATCGCGTTTGAAAATTAAAACTGTGATTAAAAATATTCCTGGGCAGCAGACTCACTTACACGAACAGATTAGATTTTTTTTGGCATCCCCAATGGCATGTTGTGAGGCAGAGTGGGGATGGTAAGGTGGGGAATTACCTGGCCATTGAAATCTGGTCACCAAATACGGCTAAAACGATTTCAAGCAATGTTTCAATTCTGAATGGTGGTTTTACACCAGAGCGATACTGAGAGTATCTTCCACTCTGGAACGAGCCTCAAGCATAATATATATTATTTTTGAATAAACACAAATTAAATAAATAAAATTTATTTGCGCACACCTGGATTCGATCGATTCGAGTCAAGAGCATTCCCTTCTTCTACGGAGGCCGTCAAAATTAGGCTGTCAAAAGTAGGCCGCATCCATATTACCTGTGAGTTAAGAAACGGAATGCAGTTGAAATACGCCCGACATTATTTAAAAAAAAACGATACGCAGTAGTAATTCAAGAAAAAATACTCCCACTTCAATAACAAAAAAAAAATATTCATCATTATTAGAAATACCCTTGTGAGCTTTTCTTGAGAATTCCATATTATACCAACAGTTTATTCATGACCAATTAATTCATTAACCGACTACATGTTATAGCCACATAAAAGTTATTTGCCCAATGGGAATTGCGTGTTTGTGGGAAATTAATTATAATTTCAATTAGTAGGTACTTCACATTCCGTAGACATTAAAAATTAAGCGATCCATGGTTTGATTTGCCTTTATTAGGTTTTTTAATCAAAATGTATTTAAAAACAAAATACTTTGTCAATATAGGTAATTAGATGTAAGTCTCAATAACTAGTAATATTTATTGAAATGATTTATGCTTTCACGCCTGTCAGTCGTACAAAATTAAAGATTTAATTTGTAAAAATTTGGTTAGTAAATATTTTTGACCAGAATGAGCGGACCTTTGTTACGAAAACGGGAGGACCGAGGACTGATCCCTGCGGTACTCCTAAGTTATTCTACGTTGGCTTAGAAAATTGCTTATTTATTTTTGTTATTTGTTTTCGGTTTTTCATATTATAACAAAGCGAGGTTATGAAGCAATTTTTAAGTCATGGCATAAGATCAATGTATTGTGTAGGTGGATGCTCAAACAAGCTATTAATTGTGTGTGTGGAGAGTTTACTATGCGATGAAGTTATATAATCCTTTTGAGAAAGAAAGTTTAACAATAAATGAATTTTGGGAAGCACACGAGGTTTTTGTTTAAAAACAGTTGTTTTCGGTCATGCTTTAGAATTATGATTTTAAAATAAAATTTATCCTAAATAATAAATCATGTTTAGGCAACAGACACCCAATTTCATTATATTTTCTGAAATACATAATGTTATAATATACAGTCCTGGTTCGTTATTCATGATAAACGTAGAAAAATATCCAAATATAGAAAATCTAATAACCAAAAAATAATTGTCCACTGTAATTGTACCTTTACTTTTGCAAGTAATGCACGTGTTTGAATGGGACACCCTCACATTTCAAAATCTTAGATATAACAGCTTACCGAGTGGGAAGATGTAATACGATAAGGAGTATACACAAAAATGAGAAATTTATCATAAATTTTTATTTGGTCACAAGTGAAAAAAGAGTCTACATTTCCGGCCCCAAATTTTGGCGGTATGATCATGAAACAAGGTGTATAAGTTTACTAAATGTAACTACAATCATTAGAGTGAGATGTATATATACTATGTTGAAAGATCTCCTCTTTGGAGATTCCATAAATGACACTGTAGAACTGTAGTTGTTTATTTTAGTTCCTGTTTGTGCCACCAACTCATTTCTTGCAATGCGAGGGAAGACGTAGATACTTATTCTATTTACTCAATTTTATGTAACCCATTATTATAATTTACTTTACATATATCTGGCAGGTATTCACGGAAACAGTGAAATGAAAATGATTATCTTTAGCTAGGTGAGAATGGCGGATAAAACAGTCGTTGGAATCGAATGAAGAGGTTCAAGAGAAGCTCCTGCCACCACCCGCCTCACACCGAGTGATAAATCATCCGTGAAGCGGCGAAGAGGAGCAGAAAGGGGCAGGGAAGGAGGTGGGCGACTGTTAGAAGTGGTAGAGCCTTTGCTTCCTGGATTTTATGAACCTTGCCGTAATTGGATGAGCTGTTTGCGTGCGCAATCAGTTTTAAATCAGCACAATTTATTTTTTATAAGTTTATCACTTATTTATGAATGAAAAAAATTTACGTAACTTTAAAATAAATACATCAAATAATCATATATTTAACATATTTTTTTTATAAGAAAAACTTTATTTTTAACTTTTGAAGGTTATTCCCATCAATATAATATATCATTGAAGAAGAAGATAACAGTAATAATCTATTTTTTTTAAATATGGAAATGAACAAGACACAGAAAAATAATAAAAGATTATGGTCGCAACTGGAACTCGAACCCAGAACCTTACGTCTTACCGGGTCATACACCTCTACCAATTGGGCCACTGCGATCTATTATGAGACTGTCGTAATTGTCAACTTCATATTTCAAATTTCAAAATTAACTATATTATCTTCGACTAATGTTTTTTTCCATATTATTGGCAGCTACCTTTATTATTGGAAACAAGTATTCAAAGAATGTATTTGTTACCTAGAAAGTGTCTCGGATAAATATATCCGATTTTATTTTTATGGAACACCTATTGACTTTTTATAAAAGTCTAAATGAATATTATTTTTTTTTATAAGAAAACTCTCCTTTTAACTTTTGAAGGTTATTCCCATCAATGTAATATATAATTGAATATATCATTAAGACGTAAGGTTCTGAGTTCGAGTGCCAGTTGCGACCATTATCTTTTATTATTTTTCTGTGTCTTGTTCATTTTCATAATTTAAAAAATTAGATTATTATTGTTATCTTCTTCTTCAATAATATATATTTTACAGCTCTTGTTTAATATGACTCTTGAAACCTTTAAGGCCAATATTTAAAATATCATTTTGCAGCAAAACTAAACCTGATATTTTTAAATCTACAAAAAAATATAGCTAAATGTGCAGTGATTGCCCACTTGTTCATAGTAATTCCTACGAAAATGATAGTGATTAACCACTTTAGTGATTCGATTACAATCGTTGATAAAACAAACTGAAGATGGTACGTACTTATGTATTTGTTTATAATCAAAATCTTCACATAATCTAATTTCACTCTTTCACAATGTGGCTGTTTGCAGTTTGCCGATTGACATTGACCTAATAGAGATCTTGGTGAAATCTTTACATTACTATACGGAAAAGGAGAGTCAAAATGAAGTGGGCAATTACTAGTTGTAGGCAAATATATTCTATTTTTTCAAAACTTTCCAAAATTACTTTGTGCCATCATTTTAATTACATGAAACAAATTAATTTGTGTAAACCGCTATATAATCACATGTTATAATATATACATGTCTCAAAACCGATGGTTTCATCGTCAGAACAATAACACAAAATAACATGTGATTATTCAGGTTGTCCAGGGGTAAAGTGCATTAACTTCGGGAGCTGATTCTACATAAGTAAAAAAGATAAATGACTTTTTTCGAAATTCCAACTTTTAGGGGTACTTTTTAGGTAAAACGATAAAATCAGTCCGTCGTATGCGGCCAGCACTAGGTACTATTTTACGCTGTTATGATACGGGTGACTCACAACAATCTAACGTCGCGGGCAAGTTTGTACCCTACACTAAAGATTTTTAATAGGTACGTCTTTTTGTATGGGAAAAAAAACTTGGAATTTCGGAAAAAGTTGTTAATCTTTTTTTTCTTCTTTCCATCATGTAGAATCATCTACCGAAGTTAATGCACTTTACCTTCGGACACCCTGTATAGTGTAATTACACAAAATAATTTGTTTAATTTAACTAATTCTAGTTTACCCAGGTTAATATTATTTATAAAAAAAAGATAAGAAAACGAAAGAGCGAACTATGACTATAATAGTATTATGTGTAGGTACGTTACTCTTTATACTATTTATGAAATTTCAATTTAGGAGGCAGGTACGGGTATCGCCGGGGCCGCCCCGAGTAACCATTTATTAGATTATCAACACCCCTGAAATAGGTTCTCTACGTTTGATGAATTAGCAGGGGTGACCGGTCTAAGGGTTGAGGTATGCTTAGGACTTTGTGGCGAATCAGACTGTTCACCTACTGCAAGGCGGGCCGGACCAGGAGAGTCTGGATGAAAGATACCCTTTCACCTCTCCAGCCAGACTCTCTCGATCCATCGCCTTACACCCAGGGCCCCCATGTGGAGTTATTGTAAAAAAAAACATAGTATAATTTACCTAACTAATTTTTAATAAGATTTTTTTATAAATACTCTTATGTAAGATCCGAAAGGTTTTGATGGCTATAAACCTAAAAAATGAAAGAATAAACTATGTGTATAATAATATTATGTTAAAATATGTTGGTAATTTTTACACTTTATTTATACAAAATATTAGAACAAAATGATTTTTCCAATAATCAGGAACAGAACCAAAGAACAATGAGAAAACAAACAGAACTTACGAATACACTTCAAAGTTTTTGTGTGGGATGTTTTAAAAAAAATAACAAATAATCTTCGGTAAAAATTAAATTGTGTCTTTACATTAAAATAAAGACATACAAATTGTTTTTTATTGGCTTATAGCGAACCTTTACTTGACTCGGTATTGATTTTTGAATAAAACAATTGACCCTCGATCGACATTCCAATCGACATTCCTCAGAATGAGATTCGTGAAAATAAATGTTAGCAATCGAAAGGTGACCTTCTATAATACAACGTCATATTATAGTTTTATTTCAATTGATGTTTCATCTTTGATATTAAAACTTATTTTTAAAACCAATAAAAAATAACCTAAAATCGTGATATTGTAAAAAAAAATTGTAATTTGTTTGGTGTACGTGGTTGTTACGGTATTTTCGTCGTTTTTTTTTTAAAATTAAATTGTCGAAAGTAAAAAAAAAAAAAATTTAATAAAGGCGTTTTCATTTTGTTTCTCTATGTTAAAGCAGCAGTATAAATGTGTCATTTTTGTTCTCATAATCAACACGCTCGTTTTTGTTTACGAAAATGGCGTTGTTGACGTCACGCCGGTCAATGTCGGTGACAGCCTCATACTAGCTAGTAGCGTTTTCTATGTTATAATGACGTTTTTGTCTGTTAGCCAAATATGAAAATTACTTGATATTTTGAGATCGTTAAAGGGAACAGCGTGAAATTTTATGTTGCGCATACATTTGCTAACATCAACACGAGCTGGGCGCGAATTACGGAAAAGGAACAAAGCAACCGCAAGCGGAGTTTCGTTGCCGTTTGCGGTTCCTTCGATTGGTTGGATAGAATTACCGATAATACACGGAGAAAAATGTTATTCTAAAATACGATAATTTTATTCGTAAAACGGTTAAATATGGTACTGAAGTTCTAACGAACAAATTAACAGGTTTCAATGTTTATTGGCGGGAAAATGTAAGAATAAATTATTATTATTAATTATTAGAACAAATTTCGTACGTATACATTGTTGGTACAACGTATTTGTTCGTTGTATCGTCATGTTGTATTATCAGGGCAACTAGATAAAACATTTCTGAACGAATGTTTTATAAATATTGCCCGATAAATTATCGTGAGGGTCAAAATCGATTTTCTCCATGTGTATATTGTATTTGTAAGCCTTTCTTCAACGACTGGAGTTTGTTAGTTAAAACTATTTATTCATATTTTTATTGCGTACGTAAGTGCGAAAACAATTAATTCAACTTAATATTTTAAAGCATACCTTGCAAAAAGTGTTTTAATGATATTAAATTCGTGATATCTATGAAAGAGCAGATTATGAATTCATTTACGCATTAAAAGAATTTATAATCTTAATCATTCGATTAAAGAATTTCAATTAAATTACAAAAAATCTCCATTTTCTAGATTCCACGAGAATTAAGGTCCTTCGTCTTCTTGTGTCCTGCGCATCAATAGGTATCGATAGTCAGCGTTTTTATTATTTCGTAAATACACCGTGCTTCCCTAATGCCTTGTTCTGACTGGGAGAGTCTTTTAGTCGAGTAGCTAATATATTAGTAACTCTACGTGTCCGAACACCACAATTTTAGTAGAGTAGGCTAGTCAGCTCTTTAGTAGATTGAATCCATTTGGTTCTATTTTTTCTGTGAGTAGAGTCTCCCTCTCCACGCGTCGCTGCACACACGCGCAATATGTCGTGCCGTTGCGTTGGCGCGAAAATTGTACTCTAAAATTCTTTATTATTGCGGCTTTTGATCTATTTTCGTGACCATAGTTTATTTATTTTCATTTAACTAATTTATTCTTCCATTTCTTCTAAAATAATCGTTACAATCAGTTTAATTAGCGTATTTACTTTATTGCGTTGCAGCCCGTCATGTCGCAACGCGTCGCTTACTAATGAATTCTACTTGACAGCAGTGCGAACGCTTTTTGGTGAGTCAAGTAGCGAGTTACTCGCCACCGACTTACTACTTGTCAGGTCAGAACAAGAAATAAGTGTAGGTTTCTTCAATTACAAACGATTAAATTTGTTTTCACGTCGTGAAACAATGAAAAAGTTCTCATTCACTCCTGGACACATTGACTCTAAGATTCCTACAACCACTCATACCTTTTCCATCCCAGAACTTCCTCTCCTTCCTTTTCCTAAAAATACCCTCCATGCAGCATCTTTAAAGATGACTTTCGCCGAACGATTTTTTTCCTGTAGCCTTTTGGGTGGAGCTAATGTAAAAAAAAACGTCATTTTTGAAGTTATCGGAAAAATATTTTTCCTGTCGTTTTCAATATAAATTGTACACATTATAACCAAATATTGCAACTAAAATATTTCAGATTATCTATACATTAACATAATTGCCTCCCACCTGCCTGGAAACGGACTGTCACTAATTCCCTCTAAGGACAAACTCCACATAAAGTTTGTTCACAGATGTCACAGTGACTATAAACTCTCCAGTTCGCTCTGGCGCTTTGTAGATAAAACGAGAGCTGTGGTGAAATAATTTGCATACTTTGGATAAAACCGAGAAGGGAAATTATCGAAGTTAAGGCCAGATGACGTGGAATTTTGCACCTTGCATAATGATAATAATATTGCAGTGGGACTGCAAAGAGATTTACATTGTTAAATCGCATTTCAAATTCACTAAACAGATTTTAAAATCGTATAAGTACTTTATCATTTATTACAGGGTCGAAAACTCATTGTTTTGATCTGGCATTTTTATTATGGATATCTTGTCTCTGAGTACTACGTTAGCTCTAAACAGGAGGCCCTGAAGAAAATAATTCCCCTCAAGGCCTGTGACATCTTTGGGGATGCTGTATGAAGATTCTTTTTAGGAAAGGATGGAGAGGATATTCTAAATAAAAAAGGTAAGAGGGGTGGGTAGGAGTACGGGAATCAGTGTATACCCACAGCGGTGCAAGGTGATGTTCCGAGAGAGCCCTGCATTAGAAGCTAAAAGGTCATTTTGATCACGCATTTTTAGTGTGTATAATATCTTTGCTCAGAGTACATTTTTTTAAGTTAGCTCCACACAGGGGCCCAGAGAAAACATTTCAATCAGAGCTGATGTCATCTTTGGGGATGCTGTGTGGATGGTCTTTTGAGGAAAATTAAGTTCTGGGAAGGAAAAATGTTATGAGGGATGGGTAGGTAATCTTGGGGTTAATGTGTCCAGTGATGAAAGTATGAGTCCATCCCTTCACTGCAGTGTACGGCGATGGGTCGAGATAGTCCAGCAGAAGAGGTCTAGGTTAGGTCTACTTCAACCAGTCTCTCCCAATCCAGCCCGCCATGCACTAGGTGAGCCAAAGCATTCGCCGTGAAGATCTAGACAAATGATTCACCCTGTACCCCCGCTAAGTTACCAATCGTAGCTAACCACTTTGCAAGGGTTATATGTGTAAGATGTGTATCTATATATAATATTCATATATCTTATTCTGTTAAAAGTATGTGTAGTTACCTACATACGTTCATTGGACATCAATCTGAAATAAATAGATTATTTTTTTCCAGTAACTTTGCATTTATATTTCGTAAATATTTTTTTAACGGCTAGTTGACACTCCAAACACCATATTTATTAACCAATTATTTAAAAAAAATATGTCTTTAAATCCTTAAAACAATATATTTTAAACCGTATCACATAGCTGTTACATCATGCAAATGACATCCAACCACACCAGCGCCATCTGCTTCGAGCTTTGGGGATTGCCTACCATTATAAATTAATACATGTAATACTCTTGTCAAATGTATAAATATTTTACAAATATTTAAAAAAATCAAGTATTTAGAGATTTTATTTAATTTGCAAATATGCGGAATGTGGTCGGATTTTTTTCCAGTCGAAAAATAATTCAAATGGCGAATGTCAGCAAAAAAAAACTTTACCCTTTAAGATAACTTTGGCATTCAATCCTACGTTTACGTGGGCCTAGTATTTTTAAAATATCAAAAATATTTACTACATTCCAACGACATTATAATACACCCATAGCTGTCATTGTCGCAAAGAATTATGACAAAATTCGGCAAGTAAGAAATACTTTTGTGTTTCCAGTAAATTCAATTCAAACCAATTTAAATGAAATTCAAACTCATTTACGATGAAGATAGACATTCAAAGAATATAATATGTGTGTTTATGAACGAAATAGATATTAGACTGGGTAGCATTTGCGTACTTTAAGAGGTAAAATCCAGCAATCCATTATTCCGTTTTTGTTAACAGCGCTGCGCGCGGATGTTTTTACAACCATGATGCCAAACGATATAAGTTTTAAATTTATTGCAAAATGTTGCCATTGAGAGCGGCGCAAACACACAAACTCGCACGGCCGCGTCTTAGCGGTTAATGAACCGCGAGAATTTATGTCTCCAACTGCCATAAAAATGATCAAACGGGAGATGGTAAATGAATGAAAATTATATACTTCTTAAAATTAATTTTTGATCAAAATAATTTATAATTTTTCAATAATGTCTAAATAAAATAAGTGTGTAAAATAAATCTGAAATATTTTAGTTTTGTAAGACCTTAAATAAATAGAAAAACTGAGGTATTTTCGTCACAAAACACGTTCTCGGATTTATTTTTTAATGATTATAATGTAACTAAAATTAAAATTCTGAAAACTATGGTTACTAGATTATTTTATTGTATGATTATATGATTTGAAATTTGTGTGGTTTAATAGAATCTATCGTTTGAAAATTGAACAAATCTGCCCATGACCAACGGTATAACCTTAGTATATTATAAATACACTTAGTTTTTCAAAATTTTAAAACTTCATGCACCAGATAAAATAACAATCTTTCAAAATCCATTTATGTAATTTTGTAAAAAAGAGTCAATATGTCTAGAATTTGATTAAAAAATGACTAATTTCCGGTATTCTCTGGTAAAACACTCTTAAAGTTGCGGCGAATACTACAATCTATATCTGTAGTATTCAGTGGGAATAAGATGACAAGACATGCTTACTCCCTTATATTAAGAGGTTAGACTTTGAACCACACGCGGAACACCTGCGTCTGTTATTCTGTCCCGCTCACAATAAGCTGACGCACCCTTACAATACATGCGAATGCGAAATGTGCGAATGAGACAACGCTCAAATTTACCTACAGAAATCGCTCGAAAAGGGGTTTATGGAGAATACACTTTTCTATACCGAAACTTTCACGAAATTGAAATTTTAAAAAATATCTATTTTTTAGAAAGAAAAAGCTACGTCGGTAGCTTTTTATAAGTTTATAATTCTTTATGAGAGTTGATTTAGCAGCACTTTTTTCTTAAATAATAAATTTTTTGATAAATCGTACATGTTTGACAGTGAATGTTTACGTTAATACGAAACGCATCGAAAGTTCGAAAACATACCGACATAGTTTTCACCCTCTAAAAGGCAGTATAAAAAAAATATTCATTTTGTGCAATTTTCGATATAGAAAAGTGTTTTTTCCCGGGTGTCCTTTTAGTATGGGCCGAAAAGCGAAGTCTATCATCTTAAGACGAATACGGAACGCTGTATGAGTCGACTTACTGCCGGTAGGTGGTACTGGCTTATACGTACGTGTTGTTACGTCCTTTATCTCACTTATCGCTGCTGATGGCGCTAAAAAATATCCAGGAAACAATCGAAATTATTTTATAATTTTTTTTTTCAAAAAACACAATCTCGGGTTACGAATAACCTGACAATAATTTTAAATCTAGTACTACCACCATGTAAGAGGAACAATGCGCGGACGGTTTCGGCCCGTTTCATACAAATCTTAATTTTGAATTTGAGGCCAAAATACCACACTGAAAAATAATTTTTGTAAAATGTATTTTTGTTGTAGATATTTAACAATTCTACAAAGTAACAAAAAAAAGTATTGAAATAACAACATTCTTACATTAAATATAGTTTGTAATGACATTGCTTCATTCATGATTTTTTTTAAAAATTCAAGATGTTATTTGCTCGATCAGAGACGGAATAAATGTAATTCAATTTATTGAATAACTCGGTTGATAGTAATTTATTGATGAATTATTCAACGAAATGTTAAATTAAATTTCTGATTGAATTCATTACAAGAATAAGATCTGTTTGATCTGGTAAAAGAATTATTATTGTTTGATAATGTTGTGAAATGTATTTTACGGCTGGATGCTTGACAATTTTTTTATTTCTTGAATACAAATATATTGTTAATATAATAAGCTTAGGTATAGTATCATATAAATTATTTTGTACGGTACATATTGGCTATAAGGAAAAATCACGAGAGATTATAATTAAGGGATTAGTGGAGAAAAAAAAATCCTTTTTAAAAGAAGAAGGTATCCTTTCGAATGTTAAACGACATCTGTCTAACATTTAAAGAAAAGAAATACACATAATATAGATTCATTAATAAATGAAACAGTTTTGGAATCCGCTTTATCGCTTGTCTGAAGTGATTTATACTTATCAGTTCCAATGTTGAAAAGTAAAATTAATTTTAGGCTTTAAAAACTATTTAAAAGCACGCACCCATGCACCGAAAACCGAAATTAGTTTGATTAATAAATATTTTTATTTTTAATTTTTTAGCCATTTAGATAGTGTCAGAATAAATTTTATCACTTTTTATTAATATGCGACATCTATTGACTATATTTTTTTAAATTTTTAACTTAATGAGTTTAACCTCAAATTATAATATTTTAATTAATGAAGATAATATTAGCGAAAGTCAATCGAAAATCCGAACCAGAAAAATCAGAAAAAAGATACGGATACATCGAGTAGATGTATCCGTATCTTTAGATTATGATTAATAAATAATTGATATTTTTATAGCAATACCTGAATAATTTGCTAGTATGCTCTACAAACTAATAATATAAGCTATGCATTGCACCAGCCTTCAAATATTCGTTGGCAGTGTTCTCACCAGTTAAATATACTCGTACAATCTTTAAAATCCTTTTTCGATTTCGTATGATTTGATTAATAAGATAAATATTTAAGAAATACTTTTCAATCATTTATAAATTTCCAAAAGTTTTTTTTTTATTTACTTAGCTCCTTAGGTATACCTTTAGAAAGTGGTTTAATCAAATGCCGGTTGTATGAATTCGTCCGGTTTTATAAAATTTTCCTTTCACTGTTATACTTTGAATTGAAGCTTTATCGGATGATTATTTTCAGATAATTCTTTATACCCGAACGCGTTCTTCCGCAGCTAATCCATCTTACACAGGAATATTAATTAGGCCCGCCATAATATAACGCGATGGAAAGGAACCTTTTTTCATTCTGCTTTAGTGTTGAGCCTTTCAATTTATTTTCAGTAAAATATAATGCTGGTAGAACAGAAATGTCTCAACAAAAACCGCTTTTGGAAGCAAACAATTGCACATTACTTCAATGTTTTATGGGGTTTTTATTAAAGAATCACAGCATTTTTGAAATTATATTGGAAATATAAGTCAAGGAAAACATCAAATTATAAAAATTATATTAAAAATTGGCTCCAAAACTATCAAATTTAATTGAAAAAGGCATTAAAGACATTCACCTGATAAAAAGCGTAAATCTAAAACACAAAATACATACATGGATAGTAAACAAGGGCATTGTATACTGCGGACATATTATAACTTCTACAATATAATAGCTACATACCTGTATTAAATTTTATTTCTCTTCTTTTCAAATAATTTAATTTCTTTATATCATCTCTTCTTCATTTTTTCTTTTCTATTTCTCTTATTAATTTTCATTTTATGTTTATTTTTACAAATTCTATTTATTAATTAATAATTAATATTATTCTCTCTTTTAAGAAAATGATATAAAAAATATTAAATTCCTGCCACCTCGGAACAGGCTCAGCCTAGTGAGGTGGCATATACCTAAAAAAAATGCACTTAAAATGTATTTTTGGTTAATAAATAATAAAAAAAAAAATATATATTTTTAAATCCAGACTAGCGATAAAAATACACAATTTCTTTAAAATTATAATTATAATAACATATATAACAATTTTTTACTATAGGTGTTTAAGATTAAGCTATTTCCATAAAGGTAAATTTATCATAATTTTTTTTTTTTTTTAGTTAAGTATTCCTGTTCATATCAAGAATTCCTATACCTACATATTAAGAATTCCTAAACATTTCAAGAATTCCTATACCTATCAAGAAATCCTTTACATACCAAGAATTCCTATACATATCAAGAATTCCTGTTCATATCAAGAATTCCTATACATATTAAGAATTCCTAAACATTTCAAGAATTCCTATACCTATCAATAAATCCTTTACTTGTCAAGAATGTCTACACAAATCAAGAATTCCTATAAATATCAAGAATTACTAAACATTTCAAGAATTCCTATACCTATCAAGAACTCGTTTAATTATGAAGAATGTCTATACATATCAAGAATTTCTATACATATCAAGAATTTCTATACATATCAAGAAATCCTGTTCATATCAAGAATTCCTAAACATTTCAAAAATTCCTATACCTATCAAGAAATCCTTTACATAATATCAAGAATTCCTATAGTTATCTATGTATATATCAAGAATTTCTTCACTTAAATATAATTATTCCCTCACCTCGTACATTTATCATTTCGAAATTGAGATTATTTTTGTTTTCTTATCTTTGAAAGAGGACACGAAATTAAGACTAGGAATTTGGAAAGTGTGAAAAATGGTTGTAAGGAAATGCGATAGTTTATATCAATCCTGAGTTATAAATTACCCGCGGGAAATCATCAATCACAATATAATCGCTAAAAAGGCTGCCTAGACTCCGAATTGTTAATCTTTGTTCGTCATGTGATCAAATATCCCACCCCCTACCCCCCATCGGCAACCTGCCCAATTCTGCTTTGTTTTATTTTATGTGTGTCATCCCCTAATGCGTGTAGCGTGAAGATAGCAGCTATATGTACAGGTTTTATGGTAAAGTAAGTCTTAATAACGAGGTGGTTATGGCTGTTATCAGATTACCAATTACATAAAACATTTTTTCTATGTGAGATTGTCACCACGCATACATCGACTAAACAATTATTATAGTAGGTAGTAGGTATACAATTATTATCATAATTTAAATGTCAGATAGGTAGATACCTACTACGACAGGCACGACTAACCTGCGGCCCGCGTGCCGCATGCGGCCCAATTGAAGATTGTTTGCAGCCCAAAATGAAGTTTTCAACTTTCTGTGTTTTGGATTTTGGTATTCATGCAAAAAAAAAATCGTACTCGTAAATTTTTTATTTCTTCAATCTTTGCAAAATTATTTTGTGGCATCATTTTAATTAAATGAAACAATTGCGTAAATTACTATAATCACGTGTTATAATATCTACATGTTTCAAAACCGATGGTTTCTTCGTCAGGATAATAACATGAATAAAAATTGGTTTTTATTAAAAAAAAATATTCATGTTATGATCCTGACGAAGAAACCATCGGTTATGAAACATGTAGATATTATAATATGTGATTATAGTGGTTTACACAAAGTAATTTGTTTAATTTAATTATAATCTTTATATTATATTTTGTGAAATAAGATCTTTCTTGTTATTAGACCTCGGACTCTCGACGGGGGTTTTAAGTTTTTGGTTGAAAAGTGCCAGGTGCAAGGCCGCACTAGGAATTTATTTTCGCAATTGATTCCAATATATTATTTTTTCTATTTATATATTTTTTCCGCACATTTCTAGGAACATCGAATGCAACTGGCCTGATTTTAATAAGTGGAGGGCGAGTGCAAAGGACACATTAGGTAAGTAGGTTTTCTGTATCTATTTGTAAATAATAAATGTAGATAATAGATCTAAAGTAAGAATTCATAATCAAATAATTAAGGTTATTTCTCACAATAACGGCGCTCTACAAATGATTAAAATTATTTTTATTATTACAACATAGTATTGTATTTACACCTTCTGGCATTGAAGGTGTCAATTCACAATAATGGCATTTTTGGCCACCAAATTACATTGGTGTCCATCAAACGATTTCCGTTGGCCACCTTAGAATATTTTAGGCAGGTACAATAATCAAAATACCATCTACAAAAAGTTTACTTTCATTTAAAATGTAATTGATTAAAATCAAATATTATTGACAATTATACTTATCAGTTAATATAATTTCTTAGTGCGATGACGTAAATCAGAAAAAAATACCTTTAAATGTTCCACACATTTTAAAAGTTTCCCACAATCGTCCAAACACCCTATTGTTTTTACGTTTTCCAAACTTGATTTTTATGTTTGAAGTTTGTTTCGAGTTAATATTAGATTCTTCAGACTTTTATTATTGTGCTATGAAATCATACCAGTTTATAACGTTTCAAGGTTTGCATCCAAATATCCTTCCGTGTTTCAATTCCGCGCCTTTTAATAATTGATTTTATAAAAGTTCATCAAGTAAGTGTAGTCTAAAAAAAAGCTTCTTTGTATAATGTTATTGTTCGATGGCTATAAAAAAAACTTCCTTTTGGATTTACATTTACAATAACCGCTTTTGGAAGCAAACATTTGCACATTATTTCAATGTTTTACGGGGAATCACAGCATTTTAAAAATTATATTGGAAATATAAGTCAAGAAAAATATCAAATTATAAAAATTATATTTTTAAATCCAGACAAGCTATAAAAATACATACCTCACCAATAACAATTTTTTACGATAGGTGTTTAAGATTAAGCTATTTCCATAAAGGTATTTGTTTTTATTAGTTTCTTATTAGTTTAAAATTTTTTTAGTAAAGTGATTAATTATCGTTTTTAATACTTTATTTTAAATTTTAAAATGGAGATTGAACAAAATCTACACATAAAAAATTCCTATACATATCAATAATTCCTATACATATCAAGAATTCCTAAACATTTCAAGAATTCCTATACCTATCAAGAAATCCTTTTTTTTACCCACATTATTGCACTGTTTACAAAACCTCGGATTGCTTTGTTGCCAAAATGTGGCAAATTCACATTTATTTTATTTTATTAAAACCACTATATAATATATTGTACATTCAAAATATAACAAAAATAATATTCTCTAGATTTTTTTAAATGTTTTTTTTTAATTTTTTTTATTGAAACATTTTTGATACAATGGTACATAAAATAATAAAAGGTATATAACATACTTAAATATAATATTGTATGAACAAAAAAATCTCACAAAGGCAAATGCCTGTGCGTGGGTATAATATTGAATTTATTATAATTTTATGGTTATTTATTATAATTTAATAGGAGATTTAAGAATTAAGTTTAATTTTAGGTATAAAAAGAGTAACTGTATAAATCCCTTAAAACATAGAGCAAAGTAACAGTTCGTGTTGTTATTATATTACATCATGGATACAGCATACATACAAGTATGTTGAGCAGGGCCTATAATATTATAATTGTTTTAAGAAAGATAGGGTTTTGAAGAAAGGCCGTTTTTTTCCTGTTAGCATAAAAAATAACCGGTAAATAAAATTACCAACAAAATAATTTTGGTTGATGTTTGGGATCTTTATTTTATTTTTAAATATTTTTTAAAATCTAAAAATTTATTCAATTTAATTTAATAATGTTATTATTAAATTCTGAACTGTTGTTTAAAAGTGAAGAACTTCACATTAAAATTATTAAATTAATTTTTAACTAAATTAAAAAATATTAAGTTCTACGAATTGAACACAAAAACAATTAAAAATTAATGACAGTTGAATAAAAAAATAAAAGTAAATTTAATGGATTGAGATGCATTTAAAAAAAAAGTGAAAATTCAATTTGTAAAATTCTTGCGTTAATTTAATGATCAAGCAATTTGTAACAAATTATCGAAGAAAGCAAACACCATTTTACTGACACTTACGTGTCTTTGCTAAGAAAGGTTTTGACGAATTTTCACACACAAACCACCGGGTTTCTTTGGGCTCGTAAATGAAAGCTAGTAAGTAAATATAATTTATATACGAATAAACGAAAATTATAGTTTTGATTATTTTTAAACAACATTTTTAATAAACGCATTACGAAGTTATTTGTGAATCCAATACAACGTTTAACTTTTTATTCTTTTACAAATTACGCAGATACTTCGTACAAGCAACAAGCTTGAAAACATTTCATATAAAAAGCCAAATGTGTGAGAAAAGTTGATATCCTTTATGTTCATCCCTATCCCTCCGCTTGTAAAGGGATTATTGTCCTTATTCCGATCCTCCCCCAGGGTGCAAAACCCACACAAAATAAAGGTTCTACAATCTACACTGTGTTATTTGTACATTAGGTAAACATGCCTACATTGTTTTTTATACACCTTGTTAATACATAAATAAACATTTGATAAACTTCAATTTAATATTATTAATATTTTTCTTTTGAAAAAGCTGTGGGTTTTAAATGTTAAAAATTCTTAATTCATTTTTTGTACCATTTAACACGTGGGTGTTAAAAAAATTGTTTAAGTATTTGATAAACAGTTATTTTTAGTAAAAACCCTACCTCAGATGAAAAGGTTGTTTATTTTTACGCTTTGGGGTACCGAGTTGATGATATAACGTTATGAAAACAAAGCTTTGAAAATATAAAACGTTGTTAGGTTGTAATTTCAAAGTGTGACATTTCCGTACATATACGAGTACTTGCACGTCTCATGTTCACTACTTGAAAAATTGTACATAATATTGAGAATAAACGGCGATTTATTAGTATTTATAATATAACATCATGCTTACAGATTTATTAGTACTTCTATTAGCCTATTTTCTTTTCCTAGGTCCCATCTATGTTTATACCAAAATTCTTAACCTAATTATTTAAAATATCTATAATTCTTGATTCCATTCAAAGTATTAGGCGAGTACTTCAAATAAATTCACAAATTTTCTAAAATAGAATTTTGATTTAAATGAAATTAGATTGTTTTGCAAAATGTCATTCTCAAATTTTGACATTTTCTATTAAACAATAATTATTATTTATAATATATTAAAAATAGCCAGCTTTATAGAGCCTATATGTTATTCTGACGTATGAGCTATATTATTGTAAAGTTTCATTAAAATCCATTTAGTAGTTTTTGCGTGAAAGAGTAACAAACACACATACATCCATACAAACTTTCGGGTTTATAATATTAGTAAGATTAAGAAATTTTTAGAAGACATTTAAAATATTTTCATTTCATTATTGACTTTGGCGAAGCGGTAATATATTCTGTAATTGGTTCTGAACTAAGAAGTAGCGGGTTCATTTCCCGTCGTGTGAACTAAGAATAGATAGAATGGCAACGTGATTCAGAATAATACATACTCTCAGTATCGCTCTAGTTAAATCAATTAGACCGACATCAGAAAACAAAACATTGCTTGAAATTACTGTATAATTTATGCAGCTGAACAGATTTAAATTTGCTTGACACAAACTTTTTTCCACAAGGGCATGTCATCCGAAGTTATTCACAATGTTATATTTGTATTTGGTACTATTACATAAAATAACGCATTACAAATTTAACCCAAAAGATTGAGACTTCACAGTCTCGGAAATAAATATTCTGATCGTGGAGATATATTTCATCTTAAAAATAAACAAACATACATTTTGTTTATTCCAATACTTTTATTTATCTAGACATAAATAGATGTATATATAGTCTGTCAAATAAGAGTGTAAAACGTAGGAGGGCACCACTGTTCTTCATATGGCAATACTAAAATTATAACAAACGGTGGAAATGTAAAGCTGTGTAACCTACATTTTGTAAAAAAACCCATAAAAGTGGTAAAAATATTTTTTCATTGCAATATAGATACCCACTCATCTCAAAATTAGAATTGCATATTCGTATCTATACATATTACCCTTTTGCAATTTTGTGTTAACACAATGAAAACGATATTGTAGTAAAATAAAAGCAGTTTAGAATTTACTCACATTTATTTAATAGTAGCGTTGCCTGGGATTTAGATCATCCCCCTAAAAAAATGTACCTTTTGACGAATAGCACTGATGTCAAAACTATCTATAGCGATCCTTAACGAAAGATCTATTTCGACCATTTTTTATTTTGCCTGGATTTTCGAATTTAATTTACCCCCATTTGTTTCGCTATCCTTAACAATTCGCCTAATGGTACTTTCTGAATTAAGTGCGAAAAAAATACAACTATAATAGCTAACAATAAGTTTATATATCTACGTAAATAAAATAAAATCATACTTAAAACATTTATGTGTGTATGTAATGTATCCGTGTTTGAAAATATTTATACAAAGCGCATTAAAATTGAAAATGTAAAACTAAAAATATAAAAAAAAATGTTTTTTTTTTAATGTTACTTACAGTGTTCTACATAACCCGTGTCATTGTCATTTTACCGTCATGTTGACAGCAAAATTGGTGTTGCCAGCCTACATTTTTTTTAGTTCCAGTTTTTATATTTTCTACTCTTATTTGACGAAGTGTACTCTACTATTTTTGGTCTCTTGAATATTTATTAACAATAGGATTTTTATTCTCTGTAAACATTTTGACCTATGCATTTTATTTAATTCTTTTGTTGTTACATTTTTATTGTTTTTTTTTGTATTTGAAATAACAGTGCACACAAATTATAAAATTGTATGTAAAAGCCCTTTTGCTTTTGTTGTTACATTTTTTATTGAATACATTTTATTATAATATTGTATTCGCATTGTTGTTTTAATATTTAAGTATTTGCAATAACAGTCACAGTTTATAAATTAAATTGTATTGTTATTTACTTTTTACCTTATCTTGTAATTTATTTTATTTTGAAATATGGAATGTATTGCTCTGCACTACCCCTACATAAATACTGGAATAAATTATTATCATTATCATAAAATGGTATATAAAAGCCCGTTAGATCTCATCACATTTCGATAAATGTATAGAAAAAAGGGTAACTTAAATAAACTCTCTCTCTCTCTCTAGATATTCTCATTCACTTCCACTTTTTCAGCCTCACTAAATTTCCCACAAAGTTGGAATGTCGTAGTTCCACGGACTCGAAGCAGTTTCATTTTTTGTGAAAAAAGTTTCGTGAGCGCAAAGCGTTTTTTCCACGTATTGATTAGCCAACATAATAAGCCCAAATACGTTGGATGCTGGTAATGCCATTAAACAAAGACGCAAGTAAAAAGCCCGAAAGTGCCTCCCAGCTGGTGGAATTCATCCGGAACTTTTTACCTTGCAGACTCCGTCCACAGCTTTACAGCCAACTCATCTTGGACCTTTTTTCAGAGCCTATTGTGCAGACCATATTTCATAACAGCCTCCGACGCCGGAAGCTCCCCGCAGCCCGCAGAGCCTGCGAGGGTTGGGCGGGAAATAAGCAAACGCTGTTTATTTTCAAACAATCATCGCCTCGTTTTTCTACCCCTTTTAAACAACCCGAAAAGTTTGACGCAAGTTCGGTCAATGTTTGGGGTCCGCTTTATACTTTCATCTGTGGGTGGATCAAGTGGAAAACGTCGTAATATCGAATTTTATTTATAGACTTTAAAATCGTTTTAGTGTCGCGGTCAGTCGTTGGGAAAACCACAAAAAAGTGTGCGTAGCAAACAAAGAAGTGCGTAGGTAAAATTAGCTGACGTAAAACGGGACGGAACGGGAAACTTTCCTAGTTGGACAGGCAAAGCTTCATAATATGTAATTGGTACTTTCTTTTGTATCTATCTATAATAAATAAATAAATAAAAATAAAGCAGGAGAGTTGTGACAGCCTGTCACAACTCTCCTAGGTGAGAAGCAATGCTGGTAAAGTCGTGAAAATCTATGACCTCCCATATATAACACAATCTGCATTGGTGTAGCAATTACTGCAAGGAATATGCAGCTGGTTTTGCGGCAACTGGAACATGGCCGGTTAACACAAACATATTTCGAGAAGCCGATGTCCTGCCAAGTCAAGTCACTGATCGTCCCAACCCAGAACTAGAGCAATCCGTTTCAGAAATTGTGGACAGTTCAGTAGAAAGAACCATAACTCCAAATCTCAACACCGACACATTTGATAACGTTGAAGCAAGGGCAATTACTCCAGGTGCATCTATAGAACATACCATACCATCTAGCAAGTCATCAGTTGTGAAAAATAATGCCAATGAACCTGTTGCCTCCGCGTTTACAACCCATAATCCTCTTGCCACCGTTGTGTTCTCGACAGAATCAGTTAGGCCGTAGCCAAAAGCTCCGCCAAGAAAAAACTGCCAACCGAACAACGCAAAATCAAATCTGCTGTGCTTACTGACACACCTACTAAGAACGAAATAGCTGCTATAAAAGCCAATAGGAAGTCGAAGACTGCGAAAAAGCCAATAGGAAGTCGAAGACTGCGAAAAAGTGTCTTAAGCGACGATAAGAAGAAACCTAAAAAAACCATGAAGACTAATAAGAAGAGGAGAACAGGTGATGACGAAGAAAATAATTGTGTTTGCTTGGTTTGCCTTCAAGACTATGCAAACTGCAGATCGAATGAGGAGTGGGTGCAATGCCTACAATGCAACGGCTGGTCACACGTAGATTGTACTGAAGGCGAGCTGCAATACATTTGCCATAATTGCCTATCAGATTAGATTAAGATTTTTGACTGATTATAATATGATTGATCTCAAAGCCATGCCATAATTACTTATAAGATATAATTACTTGTTATGGGAATGTTATACGTTGTTCTGTTGGCACTTAATGTACTAAAAGATCATTACATTACTTTTTGCAAAAAAAAAACAAGTTGCAATTATTTATAATAAGTGTAATGGTATTTTTTAATACGCAAATAGTCTAAATACAAAGCTGTCACAACTTACCTCGGTACCTGTCACAACTTACCTCGGTGATAGGGGAGTTGTGACAGAGGGAGTAATTTTTGTTTTTGTTGATTTTCTCGGAAACCATAATACTTTAATTAATGTTGATAATTGTTTTGTATAGGGAAGGAATGGTGCTACATTAATTCACATACTTCACAACTATGGACTGTTTATTGAGCGAGATACGTCTCTTAATTTAAAAATTGTCACAACTGTCCTCGGTCTCCCCTATTCTATGGTCAAGAGTAAACCCCTCAGGCTAATTTGTTCGGTTTTCGGAACAACTCATACAAGTCTTATAGAAATCGTCGAGTCTACCTTATTATCACGGTTATAAATATGATCGGAACCAGTGTTTCCCAACCCATGGTCCGCGGACCGGTACCGGTCCGAGGAGATTTTCTGACAGTCCACGAAAGATTCGGACGCTGCAGATAATGAACCACTCACTAGCTTCGTCCAGAGTCCAGACATTCAGACCCTCCCACCTGTTTAAAAATTACTTAGATTACTTTCTAGTTGTCACACGCTATCCATGGTGTCCGAAAGGAGGTTCTGATGCACGCATATGACTCGGTGTAAATATTAGTATGGTGAAAATAGTGAAAAATTTGACATACAAACTTATTACCACAGCGTGAATATTTCAGTTAAACCTACCCTAACTATATTTAACGTTAATATGGGAATGTGTTCTTTCACAGATCACGCCAGAATGTTATGGAGAAATTATGCTTTGCACTCAGAACATGCACATAGTTTCTTTGGAGAGCTAATCCGAAAACGATTAATTCGAGATGCTTTTATTGAACATTATGTATTGCACTCAAAACATGGGAATGGTTTCTGCCCAAATGTCCTCGAGCAAATTTCTTAACAAATATGATTTCAGAGATGATAAAACCTTTCATTTGCAACAAGTGAATGGTTTCTTCGCAGAACTAGCAAGAATATTATTAAAGAGAACTTTATTTTTTTCCCTCAAAACCTCGGAATGGTTTGTTTTTAATAAAGTTGTGTTATACCGATATTTAATAATTACGTCCGAAATATGGGAATAATTTCTCTCCCAATTGTTTGGTTTGTATTTCGAGATGATAAAATACTTTATTTAAAACATACTTTTTTCAGCTCGATCGAAAGCTAAGCTTTCTTGATGTCTCAACTTAAAACATGTCCCGGATTGACTGGGATCATGCCAGTTTAAAGGTTTGTCTTTGAAATTAAAAAAAAGTCTTTGCAAATACAGCTTTTTAAGTCATGAATAGCTGAAGCCACAACTCTAGAATGCATTAGTTCTCCGCAGTGAATATGAATGCCCGTTTTTGAATCTGATTTTCATGAACACAAATACTGCAGTCAGAACACGAGAATGGTTTTTATGTATTCGTATTTCGTGTAATTTAAAATTGTAGTAAGATCATGAGAATGGTCCGAGGAAACAGGTTAAATAGCTGAATCATCTACAAAATATATAAAGTTAAAGCGTGCGCTTCTTAGTCTTAGGCGGCGGCCGGTACGCGTAATAATACTTTTTTTTTGCCGGTCCGCAGGTCTAAAAAGGTTGGGAAACGCTGATCTAAAGTGTGTTAGAAAGAGAAAACACCACGCTGTTTGTACAATTCTAAAAGATAACCACAACATAATAATGAAACCATAGTTTCCAAACGTAATTTGAAAAAAAAAATGTAGGTACATTGGGAATTTTTTAATTAATTATTTTTACATGAATAGAAAAAAAGTGAGTTGACGATAAAGCTTATGATACATTTGCCTAATAAAATGTGTGTGTGTTTTTAATATTTTTAATAATCAGTAAATTTAGTTAGAAAAAACGTAAGGTGAGCCATTTTTAAAACAAATTAAAAAAAATATTAATGTTGATTTCGATTTATAAAATTTGAGCGTTCATAAATATTCAATTTATTTGGTTTTTTTGTAAAGCGGAAATATTTTGACCTTAAGACAAAATAGACCCGAGGGTTCAAGAAAATATTTATTTAAAAAAAATATATTTGGTAAAATTCATTTATTGAAATCTCTGGCGAAGCCCGATATTAAAAAGAGAACGTTAACTTTTTAAAATTCTCCCATCTCTTATACTTTTCTTGAAGAACGAATTAAATGTTTTATCTCGTGAAATTATCCTAATTAGTACACTAATTAAAATGGACTTTTAAGCACGTTAATATTTCCATTTATTCGAGTTTAGTACTGTCAACATCTTTTAGAATTCCAAATCACGAAAAGAAAATACATTTTACTGTAAATAGACATAAAGATCTAAGTATTACAAACCTCAACAGGGTACATAAAATTTAAAATTTTAGGTTGGGGTAATTGAAAAAATATTTTCTAATTTTATCAAGTTTGTTATTTTTTTATCAGAGATTTTGTAAAATCCTAAAAGAATAGCTTAGTATAATTTTTTTTCTGATTAGACAAATTAAAAAATATGTAACTTCCTCACTCCTCTGAAAAGTAGAAAAGTGATGAAAAAAACGTGATTAAATAGGTTACGTTAGGTTAGGTTATGTGCAATGTTTTTGTTTTTACCTCACTTTTAAAAACTTTTTAAAGGGATGCAGAAATGCCACTTTGTTGAGTTGTTGTGGAACCACCTTTTGCCATCCCAGAAGTTCTATTCACTCCTTTCCTTAAAAGAACCCTCCACACAGCATCTCCAAAGATAATAAAGACTCCCAAGGAAATTATTTTTCTCAAATCCTAATGTGGGAGGTAGCGTAAAAAAAATCCTTATTTGAAATAATGTATTTTTTTACTAAAAATAGGTTTATATACAGGGTGTTAAGGGACACATTTGACTTACTGATTCCTGACATTATTTGAAGTAAAAAACTTAAATGAAATTTTAGTCTCCGGTAACTTTTTCGATGGCTTTTTTCTCTTCAAAATCAAACAAAAAACGCTATTCTGCATGCTGGCATTGGTCATTTAGCCGAGTAACCGTCCAAACTCTTACTATATTTTTTAATGTTTTTGTAGAAAAATATAACATTAAAAATGTCACCGGAGACCAAAATTTCATTTCCATGTTTTACTCCAAATAATGTCAGGAATCACTAAAGTAAGTCAAGTACGTCTCTTAACACCTGTGTAGATATGTAGGTAATAAGGTATTTATGTTCCTATAATCTTATGATTTGAGAGAAAATTTAGGTTTTGATTCATCATCTGTTCACAGACTAGGTACTAGTTATTTATGGCGTTTAAGGACGTTGATTTTATTAGTGCACAAAACTCTTATTAGACCAGTGCTCACGTTCGCAGCTGAGACATGGGTACTCACTAAGAGGAATGAGCGAGCACTGGACATTTTTGAAAAAAAAAATTTTGAGGCGTATCTTTGGACCGATTCTAAAAAATGGATTTTGGCGTAGAAGTTACAACGATGAGCTCTACACTCTGTTTAAGGAACCAAAAGTGACACAATTTATAAAGTTGGGAAGACTTCGGTGGCTGGGTCATGTGGAAAGAATGACAGAGCATCAAGTACCAAAGTCCCTGCTAAAATCTAGACCTGTAAGGCGAAGGAGCCTGGGAAGACCAACATTAAGATGGAACGACAACGTCCTCAAAGACCTACGTACCTTGGAGTTTCCAAACTGGAGAGAACTAGTACAAAACAGAGATGAGTGGAGGAAGACTCTTGAGGAGGCCAAGACCCACCACGGTTTGTAGAGCCAATTGTGATGATGATGATGATAAATTTAATTTTAACGTTGATAAATTTACCGATATCAAATAATAAAACACATTCGCAGTCAATGTACTTATATTTCGTTACCTACAACTTCCCAGGTAGCAAGGTAGCGCGATAGGAGGCTAGTGGATGGTTAATCATTTATGGCATTCGCCTAATGAGCCCGAGCGCCAGTCGGCATTATTACGCTGTGCCGATTCCACGTTCGGTCCGTTATTCGGCATTATGGGAACGAATGGTGTGAATTTATTATAAAGTGACGTTGACTGATATTGCCGTCAGTTCCCGACCTGAAAGAGCGCTCACGTTGGCTGCCGCGGACGGATAGTCGAATAACGAGGGAGCGCACAGTGGGACGTTTGTGGATTGTAGCTGAATTATATTATATATATTTTTGGAATGCACATATTTTTTTGGTACACGTACAAAAGTAAGCGTACGTTTTATCATAGACTCTCAATCAACTAGATAACTCCAAAATCAGCGTTTTTGAGTTACAAAGAAAAAAGTTGTAACGCATTGGAAACATGAAGTTATTTGAATATGTTTTTTGTGGGTATATCCAAAAAACAAAATCGTTTAATTCTGTAATCAGTTTTTTCCATGGCAACTTATGGCGTTAGGCAACTAGACTTAGCTATTTGTAGCAATTACACAACTACAATTTGTGAAATTGTTGATTTCGTTGCATTTTGTACTTAACAATTAGTCATTTTTCTAGTTTATGCTAGTAGTAGTCTATTTTTCTAAAATATGAATTAAAAACGTATTAGTCACTTTCTTAATTCCAAAATATAAGAATTACGGACTATCCCAACACGTCAATCTACGATTTATCAGATTAATAACCATCCTATAATTCAGTGTCCCAATATGGCCAATTTCAGAGTTACCTGGTTTAAATACCCACTATATTACCAATCACATTGCAGTTCCTCATTTATGCACATGTTTACTTTTCATGATATAATTAATATTCACATTTAACATGTGTAACATTATTAAATACTAGAGTAGATCCATGAAAAAACACGGGATATTTTAAGTGTACGATTGATAGTATGACAACTGAGAACCCTGCGCACAGCGGTACGTTTCGAGCTCGTAGCTGAACAAAATTATATATATATATATATTTGGATGCGCATTTGTACTTCGCTTCGTAATAGCCGGTTAACACGATGCGATTTTTGTTGATCAACTTTGATTGAACGTGAAAAATTGTTTGAAAAAACTTGTTCAAGTTCGTTGAAAGAAGGTTCACACGTGTCAATGTGCTTTCAAGTGTCGAGTTGATCAACAAAAATCGAAACGTCAGAACGCGCCATAAGCGTATAAAGGAAGCGAATGTTATATTAGTGATGTTATTGTTCACCCATTTTATAACCAATCACATTTAAGTTTCTCTTTCTCACTGTTGCAGAATTTACACACCTTTTGTTTACCTTTTCATATTATATTAGAATTATTTTTTGTTGTCTAAATTAGATTATAATATAGATAAAATCGGAAAATACCTTCCTAAGCGAATAATAATATATTTTTTAAATCCACTCTAGAAGTTATGCAATTTTCGCTAAAGCTGTTTCATGAATTCCTTCAACGACATAATACATACGTAATTCTACTGATAGTTTCTTCGAATTAATTAAGTAAATACATTTTTTTTTAAAGTATTCCAAGTAGTAAACATTTTGCAGGTTAGCCTACTCACAAGGAAATAAGAGGTTTTGTAAAATTAAATTTAAGATATTTTCTATTCAGTAGATATTTTATTTTTGATTTGGTTAAGCGCGTATTCGTCTATTTTCACGTATAATTGTTATAATGGAAGGTAATGTTTGATGGTGTTGTGGGCATATCACAACTCATACTTATTGTTTTAACGAAAAAAATCTTTCGTTAACTTCCATAAAGGTTTTGGGATGTTGTGTGGAAGGTATATTTGGGAAAATGGTGGTTTGAACATGATTGTAGTAGGGAAATAACACGAATGTTGGCAAATCGTTTTACAACTAAGTTGCTGAATATCAATAAATTGCTTGGTAGGAAATAATGCTGACAACACCATCTATTTTAAGAACGGCAGCATAATATTTTCTTCGTAATAACGCAATGAAAATATAAGAATTATAGGGCACCCTTGTGAAAAATATTATGTTAATTATATAATCATATATATAATTTTTATTTTGAAAACACCATTTTTAATTTTTTTTCTGCTAAATTATTATTTCACACAACCGATTTCAATTTTGAAAATGACACTTAAATTCAACCGAAATTTGAGTTCATTGTACATTAGTAATTTCACGTAGGAATTACGCACCGACAACCGAAATTCGAAGTTTTTTCGCAGAAATTCAAATGTAACACTGCCATCGAATGGCCACTCAGCACCACTTTACGTTTCAGCTTTCTATCAAATTGTAAAAATCTGACAAGCTTAACAATATGACAGTTTTCACCTTCTGCCGATCACAATTTGTTCAAAAGCTGAAACTGACTTGGAATCTACATTTAGTGGGAACCTATCAACATCAAAAAACAAAGCGGTGCTGTATGGTGATTTGCTGACTTTGTCATCCGTAAATGTCTGTGAAACAATTGTATCTTAGTATTTTTGATGCTTTTCAAAGAATAAACTCGTTGTGCGGTACCTATCTACTATATTGAATATTTTATATTATAATAAATTGTTGCACAGCTTTTACGAGGGAAGCTTTAGTTCGAAATTTGACGTATTAAAAGTAACATTTTGGTTTATTTTATTTTTATTTTTTGGTAAAATTCAATTCAATTCATACATAATAAAAATATTTGCTATAAAATTATAATTAGTATTATCTCCCAGCTCTCTAAAATATATTTAAACAGTTGAGAGAAATCTGTAAATACGTAACATATTTTCATAAATTTTACACCACCTCTATAGGCAAATAATTTAAATACATTTATTTATACTTAATTAATTTAATTTCAACACATGGTCACAATACATATTTACATTATAATATATTAGCTTTTTTCAGCTTAGTCGGTACCCATTATCTGTTAGGAACATTTTATTCTTGCAATGCCTGTATTATTTTTTACTTATTTTTATTACTTTATAAAATTATTAACCTCAACACAGACTTACCTGGTGAGGTTAAACATTTAATTTTAAACAATAATACAGACAATGTAAATAAGACAAAATTTAATAACACTGTTTGCAAGACGATACACCGGAAAAATAGAAATGACGCTTTAAAAAACACAAATATTAAAAAAAATCTGCTTCAGGGTTATGTTAAGCCGGTTTTTTACTGAAAATTAATGTTTGTTTTTCTTTCCAGAGGAAGCCTAGCTAAAAATACCATCCTTTGAAACATTTTCTGAGAACTTTGTAATTGCTTTAAGTGACATCTGAATACTTGTCTAAAATAAAACTGTTTACGTAGGTTAATTAATGTGATATACTTGGCAAATTTCAGAAAAATATAATTTAATAATCAATTAATAAATAATTTTTGTGATTTTTTCTCCTAAAAGTGATTTTGTTCACAGTGAAAAGCTTAAAATAAACATTATCGAAGAAAGCAAACACTTTGTGGCTTGACATTATACCAAATGAAACAAATAACTTAGTTTTAAACCACTTTATTTTTATTTTTATATTTGTCGACCTGTTTCGATTGGACTCAATCTTCATCAGGACAATAAAATAAACTAAATCATAATAAAGAGAAACAATATAAGGTAAACAAAATAGAGAGAAAAAGCAATATATGGGAGAGGGAGAGAACATCATAGACTGGTTGGTGGAGGGGTAGGGGGCGGGGTAAAGGAAGGGTGGGGGTTACATACGGAGTAAGGGAACAACTTTAAACTTGGACTGTTGGTTAGTTCTAGTTGTTTGTTTAAAATTTGGCAATTATTTTTATTTGATTTTGAAATTTCTAAAGCTTCTAAATTATTCAGGCGTATTCCTGTATGTATTATTTTTATGTATTATTTGGACTCCCGTATTTTTATTAAATGTGTGGTTAGTATTAATTAAATGTTCGGCAAATTCTGAAAAACCCGTGCTTGTTAAACACCTGACATGTTCTTTAACTCTAATATTTATATTACGCGCGGTTTTATTGTCCTGATGTAGATTGAGTCCAATCGAAACCGGTCGACAAATATAAAAATAAAAATAAAGTGGTTTAAAACTAAGTTATTTGTTTCATTTGTTAAAATAAACAGCTACGTTTTGTCTCTATAAGTAGATATATTTCCTAAAGGCGTAAAAAGTTGATCACATAAGTATACTTCCTAAAGGCGTAAAAAGTTGATCACATTAAGTATACTTCCTAAAGATGTAAAAAGTTGATCATATAAGTATATAAGTATACTTCCTGAAGGCGTAAAAAGTTATGATTTAAGATTTTCACAGCCAAATGTATTTTTGTTGTTTATTTTTGGGATGTTATGCCGTGTTACGCTAACTCCTTCTTTAGCCAACGTTTCGGACAACGTTACAGTGTCCATCATCAGGGCAGATGTTTTTGAACGTTGTATTGTAAGGTTGTAATTTTTTTATTTTTCTTTTTTATTAGTTTATTTTTGAGCAAAATTTGTACTTGATTATTTATGACTTATATGGTAAGTAAAGTAAGTTATAATATAAGCACATTATTAAGGAATCTGTTGAATTATACTGTTTTCACGGTCCTCTTCTCTAGGGTTTCCTGTTCTGAGGCAGCCTGTAGTATTTTTTTTTTAAAGTTGCTTATTTAGATGAGTATTCAAATAACTTTGTTTACATCACTTTTATCTTTATACAATCAACATGTTTCGTAAACGATGTTCACATCATCAGGATTAAATGTAAATTAAAAAAAATAAATAAATATAAATCACAAGTGGGAAGAAGGGGAAGTGGTAAGAGTGGGGGAAGTTTATTAGAATTAGAAAGTTAGCAAATTTTTATGAACTATCTTTTGAATTTTTTCCCACTTAACCAGTCTTTCTCTTATAATGACTTTGAAATCCCTAATTCTAATAAACTTCCCCCACTCTTACCCCTTTTCATTCGTTCTACCCCTTCCTCCCATATGTGATCTATATTTAATTTTTAACTTTAATGTACATTTCATCCTGATGATGTGAACATCGTTCACGAAACATGTTGATTGTGTATAAATAAAAGTGATGTAAACAAAGTTATTTGTCTTTTTATTAAAATAATATTTCTCCGTCCAAAAGATGTATTGAAATTGGGAATAATCAATATATTTTGACTTAATGCCCTTGTGGGGTATTTATGTTAGGCAGTGGAGAGTTCCGTAATTACATTGAAAGTTTAGACTCACTAGCAAAACAAGGAGCATTTAAACAAAAACACCTAATTAAACTCGAACACTATCTACTCACATCAAATTTACCACTCGTAAATAATATTTATTCGATCATTAAAGAAAGAATGGGTGAATATTGGCATATATATATTTTCAAACAAAAACACCAAACTATCCCTCCATTCAGTCAGTATTCCTAAAAAACCACTGATTTGTCAATTCCCACAACAACCAAAAAAACTAACTTCCTCTCTAATTTGCATTAAAATTGGACATTGGCTTCGTTCCTCTTCGTCCTTTAAAAATTCAAGTGGGTAGGTACTTGATTCCCCGGATTATACTCACGTGACCTTAACATGAGGACTTTAGGTCAAGTATTTTCTGTTTGGCCTACTCTAATTATTAAGTACTCATCTATCTCTCAATTACCCAGTGGAAATAATAAAAAATGAAGTATTTATGCTGTAAATACAAGGTTTTCTTAAATATTAAAAGTCATTGAAAAGTTTTATCCCACTGTTCTAATATAATTTTTTTTTATCATCAATGTCATTCCTTCCCAATCCTTGATTCCATGATCCATCTTTGATTACCTAACTAATTTTGAAATGCTTTCAAATTCTCCTTACAACATGGGTAATATTATTGCAATGCACCCCACATGATTGCCTTTTTAAATAATTTTTTATTTGATCATTCCGGAAGCTTCCAGAAGCACTTTGTGTTGTGTGCGTGGCGTAACTGTGATGTTACGGGTTTGGCGCGCCTCGTATTTTATTGGTTGTCAATTCCTCTTAAAAAGGTATTACCAGAGAATGCCGGAAATTAGTCATTTTAAAATCAAATTCCAGACGTATTGACTCTTTTTTACAAAAAAACATAAATTGATTTTTAAAGATTGTTATTTTATCTGGAACATGAAATTTTAAAATTTTGAAAAACTAAGTGTATTTTTAATATAAGGTTATACCGTTAGTCGTTGGCAGATTTGTTCAATTTTCAAAGATAGATTCTATTAAACAACACGAATTTCAAATCATACATTCAAACAACAAAATAATTTAGTACATAATCTAGTCAGCACAGTTTTAAGAATTTTAATTTTAGTTAAATTAAAATTATTAAAAAATAAATCCGAGAACGTGTTTTGTGACCAAAATACCTCAGTTTTTCTATTTATTTAAGGTCTTACAAAGTAATATTTAAAAAAATTTTTACACACTTATTTTGTTTAGACATTATTGAAAAATCATAAATACTTATGACAAAAAAATACTTACAAGAAGTACAAGATATTTAATAATTTGTGATCGTGCGTTTTGAGTTTTTTATTTTATTTATATTATTTATTACTTGAATGTAGGTATATTTAAGTAAGTTTTGAATTAAATAAAATGATATAAAATTTTTATTAATTTAAAATAGAAGACTGTTAGGAATTTCCTGGAGAGACCACATTACAAATGAGGAGGTTCTCCAAAGAATCGAAGGAGGAAGGCACCTGCTTAGGACCTTGTCCGAAAGGCGTGCAAGATGGATCGGCCATATAATACGACAAGAAGGCCTCTTGCATGCCATAATGGAGGGTATGACCGAGGGGACAAACTCTAGGGAACGCCCACGCCGAGAGTACCCGGAGGACCTGCTGGTGGACATGCGCTGCTCATCATATGCAAACTTCAAAAGAGCCGCACAAGACAGGGAAGAATGGAAGAGAAAAATAGAGGAAATTGCTGCAAACCAATCCCAGGATTGAAACCAGAGAGAGAGAATGTAAAATTTTGATCCGGGGAATAATCGATCTTTCTCATTCCTCCCTGTACAGTTGCAAGCATTTTTAAACTTTTATTCTCAGCTGCTGGTTAATCGCTCTTAAGTCTTGTCAAGTATTTTATAATCCCTCCCAAAAAGAGGCCTGGCCCTTCCGATTTCCAATTCTTCAAGGACTGGTGGATCGCCTGAATAATTATTACTCTACCGGCTTCTGCAGTGCTCTTCCTAATCAGATGGCATACAAAAATATGTATGTGTTGGATTGGAAAGTCAACACAGGAAAGGGGGTAATTAGAGGGATTGTGGAGAGAGTAGAGCGTTTTACTGGAAATATTTCTAGAATGCACAATTATTTTTTTCTAATATTCGATACAGTATGTAGCACACCAAACAAATAATAAACCTCCTTCTTCAAATTTTGCAAATTCACTTTGTGGCACCATTTTATTAATGAAAAATGAAAACACTTTGTTTTTACCACGAAAATCTTTATTTTAACACATCGACATGTTTCGAGAACGATGTTCTCTTCCTCAGGACATAAAATGTACTAACACTAAATAATCAAGTATAAAGCTATGGTAGAAATGAAAGTAGTGGGGGGGAGGGAGGTGGTGAGGGGAGGTGCTTAGAAGATCAACAGGGAAGGTGGGGAGGGGGGGGGGGGAGGTGGAAAGGGGAGGTGCTTAGAACATCAAAGGCAAAAAAATTACAATGGAAATATGTTTAAAATAGGGTTATTCACAAAATTGATTTGATCATTAATAATATTTAAATTTCTATTGACATTTTTCCTAATTTCGAAAATTTCTAAAAGGTCTAATTAAAAACCACTAACGTTAGTATGTTAAAATTTTTAAAAATTTAAATTTTTTTTTAAATTTTTACATACTAACGTTAAATAATTAACCATTCTTGTACATAATAAGTGTCATTCAATCAGAGTTTACAGAATTAGTCAACCAATTATTCATCCATATGAACTTAACAACTCAACCCTTACCTCTTTCGAAGAAATTAATGATCTGGGCATAACTTTCGACTCTAAATTAAACTTTATATCCCATATAAACACAATCAATAATAAAGGAATGAAAATGCTTGGCTTCATTCTTCGAAATTCCAGGGGTTTTGAGAATATTTCAACATAAAATTTTTTATATACATCCCTAATTCGTAGTCAAGTCGAATATAACTCCTCGATCTGGTCCCCCCATTATAAATTACATTCAGATTCAATCGAAAAAATTCAACGTAAATTCCTAAGACACATTAATTTTAAACTCGGTATTCCCATTGAAAACATTAACTATAATTATTTGATGAAAGAACTAAATTTATTAAAACTCTCAGATCGACTTAATATTTATGTTCAAAATTGTAAATGGTAGTATAGACAGTCCCGATTTAACTAACCTCATTGAATTTCACATACCTCACCAGGACTTTATAAGTATTCTAAAAACTCGCTTGTACCTAGGTAGCATGCAGTTAGTAATAGATACGCAGATGTGACGGATATATTTAACTGCACGGAAAGTAGGTACAAGAGGGCTATGCTATCATATATTTTCAACCAATATTAATTTAATCTAAGTTTACCTTATTTGTATTATAAAATTTGTATGTACTTGTATCTCTTGCTCATATCTCATATGTCATTTCACAATCAAATGCCACAATCAATTGTTATTCTCTTTTTTTGTTTTTTACTTATTCCTAATATATGCTTTTGGTTTTAATGTGACATATAAATATTGTTTATACCGTTGAAATTAAATAAATAAATAATAATATGTAGCTAGTAGCTATTAAGTTTTCTGTACCACTTTATTAGGGTGTTCTACCAAAATGGATTACAAATTTACCAAAATTAAAATTTTGGTAAATTTAATGATAATTAATTGTCCCAGCTTTCAGCTTAACGTCTATGTAATATAGCAAGACACATAACGTATTATTTTCACAGAAGATAATGCGTCGTAATTAATTGCTACATTCAAGAGAACATGTGACTTATTTTCTCGTGAACAGGTTTGTACAGAATATTAAAATATTATTATTAAATTTGAAACGCCTAAGATTTAATCTTCTAAGCCAGGGGAGCCCAACCCAAATCGTTCAATGGACCAAAAATATTACACCAATTATTAAAATGGGCCACACATTAAAAAAAAAAGACAAACATTCTCGAGTTACGAATAACCTGACACTGTTTTAAAAATTCCTACTACCATTACAGTAGGCGGAAAATGTTGCTTGTATTGTGATGGAGGACTTAGCCAGCCGAGGAATTGAACACGGGACGCCTGGGTGGGACTCAAACGCGATGCTAACTCAACCACTGACTTAGGAGTGGAGAGAAGAGAAGCAGTGATTCGTCCATGAATAAAGGTAAATGGCGGATATTACCGTTAATTTGTACCGATAATTCGAAGGCAAAAATGCCAATATTTTGAAACCGCGGGCCATATCTGGTTTTGAACGAGTTCATAACAGATTTAATAATATTGGTAAATAATAAACATTTCAGTAAATTTGAAATTCCCACTTTTAAAGGTGGGTGTTTTTTTCTCTTTTTTAATCTCCAACTAAATAGCCCAATGAGATACCCCACGAACCGACACTGATCCCCTTTGCTCTCAGATCCCTGGTATCCCAGGGGCGATGTCGTTATACTTTGGGAAACATTGGTTAAATGAACATATAAGGTATTTATTATATGGTAATCGCTTACGCTATTAGAATTGAAGATTATATTGCTTAGAACAGGCATGCACAACCTGCGGCCCGTGGCCTAATTGAAAAAAATTTTGGCGGCCTTAATTGAAGTTTTCAGCTGTCTATGTTTTGGATTTTAGTATTCATACAAAAAAAGAAAAAAAATCGTTCTCGTATAGGTGTATGCCTTCTAGCATTGGCGGTATTCATATTATTATAAATATCTTAACAATTTTCTAATCATTTCAGTTAAATGATGCTTTTCTGTTGTTAAACCCATCACGCTCTTCTTAGCTTTATTGAAATGAAAAAACATTTAGTTAATAATGTTCGTCTCTTGACAATGTCCTTATAAAGTAAATATTAGGATTGTTACAAGTATTTTACAACAAGCACTACGCTCCTCGGTATCGAACACGGTCGATCGATATGGATTGTATCACTAACTTTCGGTAACTTCTCATCTATCCCTATCAATGACTATCCTAATATTTACTTTATAAGGACATTGTCCAGAGACGAACATTATTAACTAAAAGTTTTTTTTTAATTTCAATAAAGCTAAGAAGAGCGTAATGGGTTTAAGATGATACCCGGTGGTGCAGAAATAGATTTTACTAAAATATTGCTGTCACTGTGTTGCTCTTACTCCACCGGATATTGGGCGAAAGGGACAATGCACTGACACATAACTAAAATGGAGGTTTTGTATTCCCCACTTTTCTCCTCCAAAAGTGGACTGATTTTCAATTTTTTTTTACCAACTACATAAGAAAAAACTATTCTATGTCTGTACGTTTTGCTTTTTTTAAAAAAACATTGTCTGGTTTGTAAACTGAACATCTTTTGACGGCGTTTAAACCAGTCAATTTTATTGATTTTTGGAAGGTCATAACTTCTATAAAAGTAACTTATCAAAAAAAACAAAAAGTTCCGACACGCTAGTAGTTGATATCTATTTTATGCAAAAACAATATTTTCTCTAGGGTTAAAATCCAGAGAGATAAATAGGGAATACGTTTGTATGGAAAAATCACCGCCGGGTATCCTCTTAACTACAGAGAAGCATCATGCAACTAAAATGATTAGAAAATTGTTAAGATAATTATAATAACATGAATACCGTTAATGCTAGAAGGCGTACACCTATATGAGAACGATTTTTTAATGTTTTTTGTAAGAATACCAAAATCAAAAACATAGACAGCTGAAAACTTCATTTTGGGCCGCAATTTTTTTTTCAATTAGGCCGTATGCGGGCCGCAGGTTAAGCATACCTGTTCTCGGCAATCTAATCTTCAATTTTAATAGCGTAAGCGACTACCATATAATAATTACTTAATATGTTCATTTAACCATTGTTTTCCAAAGTATAACGACATCGCCCCTGGGATACCAGTGGTCTGGGGGCAATTGGGATTAGTGTTGGTTCGTGGCCTATCTCATTGGGCTATTTAATTGGAGATTTACCCAGATAGCCATGAAAGTTTTTTTTTTGCTTTTTTATTTTATGTTTGGTTTAATTATGAAAAAAATCACACATTAAAACATTAAAAAATGTATTCATTTGATAGTGCGGGAGGTGGTTCCAATTTCAGGGATGCTCCAAAAACTGACTTTTCTGAAAGAAAGTGATGACAAATGCGACCTATTATGCAAAATTTGCATACTACCACCTGAAAAGGCCAATTTTGAATACACTTAACTAAATTCTAGTGATGAAAATTTCGTTCGAATTAAAAATTTTCCGGGGCCACAGTTTCAAAATGAAGAAGAATGAAGGTTAACTGATGACGAAATTCCATTGTCATGACCACTCTTCATCATCGAAATAATCCACAAATGCTTCATTTTTAATATTTGGCCCCGGAAATTTTTTAATTCGTATCTCATTTTTTTCAACAAAATCTAGATCGATGAGGTCAGAATTGGCCTCTACTAATGGTTATATGCAAATTTTGCTTATTTGGTCGCATTAATCATCCCTTTCTTCTAGAAAAGACAATTTTTATTGCACTGACAAGCAACAGTTTTTTTTTAAGAAAACTTATTAGACGCCTATAGCCCTACTGTACCAAAATTGGAACACTAAATTGTCCTACACAAAAATTATTGTTTAATTACGTTACATGTGATTTTTGTGACAATATAAAAAAAAACGCAGTTAACATGTTGATATAAAACATATTTTTCATAAACTTTTTAAAATTCATGTTTTTCAATTTTTGATTAATTTTTTTAATCAAGTAACAAGTATGCAGTTTGATGGTAAAATCGTAAAGGCTAGTATATATCTACGATAACACAAGCCGTAAAAAAAGCAATTTTTTTTAAACTTTATGCCTACTTATAATTTTTTTTTCGGAACCAAAATTGGTACTCACCAATAAATATGTCACCTATATATAGTACAAGAGATTAGCAATCTAGTAATAAGACGCAAAATGAAGAATTATTAAGGTATCTGTAGCTAATAAATATAATGTCATAGGTTACAAAAACTTGTTTCAAATATGAAAACAACAATTTATGCAAGAAATGTACTTTTTTGCGATAAAGTTTAATCTTCAGTAATCTTAATATTAACATAAATTCCTGTAGTATTGAAAAATCTGTTCTTGAAAAAATTAGAAAATATACAGATTTAGGAAATGAGATTAAAAGAATTTGGCATTCTCTAACTATAAAAATATTACCATTTATTATTTCGGCTACTGCAAATTAAGGCGTATTAGATTTGTCAAAGAATTTATACATAAAAATGCAAAAATCAGTCATTTAAAATACATGTAGGATTAGGAATTTTTATTTTTAAATATTTATATTGAGGTATCAATAGGATTTATCGGTCCAATTAGGAGTTCCACCGAGCCGAACCCTCTGATATAAAAATATCTGGAGTCGGTGAATTATTTTCCCATTTGGTACTCTGGTAGGTTTACATGTTGTTCTTGTATTGTTTTGTATAAATTATATAATACACTTATTACTTATATAATACACTTGCATAGCGTGGATTTACTAGATGATCATTTGTGGAAAAGTGTGTGAAAGGGGAAAATTTAACCCGGACATAAAGTCTGGTGAAAAAAAACATTTATTTATTTTTAATTTTACTTTAATTTGAAATCTCTATTTATAAGATTAATTTATCTTAACCTTATATATTTTTTTCTTTCTTCATCAACATTGTATAAATGTATTTTAATTTTTTTTGTATATAAAATGGAGGCCTCATCACGGGTAATCCACACAGTGAGGCCAATATTATTAAATTGTACTATAAAATGCAAAAAAAAATTATCAAATAAAAAAATATTAAAAAATCTTAAATTAATAACAACATTTTTTCCTTGGCTCCACACAGGGGGCCCTCTGGAAAATAATTCTCCCTCATGGCCTACATCATCGTTAGGGTTGCTATGTGAATGGTCGTTTTAGGAAAAGAAAGTGAGAAAAAAGGTATGCAAGATTTTTTGGAGGTGTGTAGTCACACGAGAATGTTATCTACGAACCAATATGCATTTCCCTATAACATATGTTCCCGCATTTCTCCCCCTAACATTTTATCCAGATACCTGTCCCTAAATAACAGTGTGTAGCCAATTTACTTACATATGACACATTTACAACAATACGTTACGGTAAAAGAAGCTTGTGTCAGTCACGTTTAATTCGCTTTATTTTAAAATTAAATATATATGTATACAAAATGCATAATATTAAGATCGGTCATATTTTTAGTACGGCAGATCTGTCACACGCAATATTGAAAATGTTTTGTTTAAAATCTACCACAAAAAATTAATGTTCACAATTTGTTTAAAATAATAAATAACTGTAAATTATCTATTTCAAGTTGTTTCGTTCATTCAATATTGCTACTGTTAAAAGTGATGGAGTTTTCATTGAAAAAAATATTTTTATTTATTTATTAACGCCCTTTTTAGAGTCTTTGACATATAAATAGTAAAAATTTACAGTTTCGTTGTTTGTTTTTGGGGTGGTTTGCCGTGTTGTGCTACCTCCTTCTTTAGCCGACGTTTCGGACAGCGTTGCAGTGTCCATCATCTGGGCAGATCTGGCAGATCCGATGATGTCGCATCGTCGGATCTGCCAGATCTGCCCTAATGATGGACACTGCAACGCTGTCCGAAACGTCGGCTAAAGAAGGAGGTAGCACAACATGGCATAACACCCCAAAAACAAACAACGAAAATGATTTTGGCCGTGAAAATCTAAAAACGTATCCAAAATTTACAGTATTTATTGTACATAACTGAACTGCTTCAGTAACAACATTTTGTATTTGTTTAGTGACAAATTGGAGATGTAAACTGAATTGGTATAATTATTTCCCTCCATTAGTATTCTGGGCAAAGAGGAATATTGTATATGGTAGTTAGTCACAGAATACCTACACGGAAATAAATCCCGACTTCTAGTATTACGTAGTGGAATCCGAAAGCTAATCAATGCAAGCAATTATGAACTATCAACTTTATCATTTAATATTTTATATAAAAATACCAAGTCTGTGAAAATCTCTGTTAAATCAAAAAAATTATGGAAATTAATTTGGGGTGTGTTAAGCATAGGAGTTACACAATAATATATATATATATTAATGCTCGTAACCACCAGATTTTAAGTCAATCGCAGTCTTGCGAAAAACGACCACTCTGCCCCTCAAGTTTAACCGACCTCAAAGCTGATTTTCGCGAGACATCGACCGTGGATAAAAATACATACGATTTTTTCAGACCTGATTTGTATGGGAAAAATTCAGCCAGAATTTTACCAATTGCAAATTTTCATATAAAAAAACTGATGCAAAAAAAATAAACTGCTAATAAAACTGATGTATGAAAACCTAGCGGCGAAAACTAGAAGCGCTCATTATTCGACGAAGAAATTCAAAGTTGTATTTCCAGCCGCCAGGTTCGCCCATCAAAAAAGGAAAAATTTATCGTCAGACCTTCACGAAAAATTTGTGAAAGAGCCTCAGTACTAAAATCGTAAAGTGTATATTTTTTTAAATATAAGGCGTCTCACCTCAAAACTTTACATTCCGACGAGCCTCGAGGTAAATCAAAATTGCGACTTAAAAAAGTTACCTGGCTTAGATGTTTTTGTATTATTTCGACTACGACAGGTTTTGGAACATAAATAATATATTATATTTATGACTTTTCATGGAAATTTTGTCAGGATTCGTTTTCAAACGTCGGTAATTTCTGACGTTTACGAAAAAAATTCCGAGTTAAAAACTGTTAAAATGTTCGTAGCCAGTAAAAAAATGCTTTATTAAGGAAAAATTTATCGTCAGACCTTCAAAGTACTGAAATGTTGGGGCATTTTTGAAAATTATTCTATGGCGTCTCGCATGTTAATTTGACATTTCGACGAGTCTCATGTGTATCAATATTACGTCAAAAATAGCATATGTGGATAAGATGTTTTTCTATAATTTTGAAAACCATAGATTTCCGAACTCCAATAATACATTACATTTACCACATTTCATGTAAATTATTTCAGGATACATCTTCAAAAGTTGAAAAAATTCTGACGTTTATGAAGAAATGCAAAATAAAAACAGGTTAAACGTTACCGGCCAGCTACATAACGTTGATTTTAATTGCTGGGTTGGTACTTTTGTAAAGACAAATAAAATTCGAACGGTTCAGGCTGCCGAGATCATAGAAAATAATTTACCAGTGGGTAGGTACCTACTTGGGTGGGAACGTTATTTTTCAAATATTGAGAATTTAACATGATGAATAAAACTGTTTAAATAACTCAGGATAATCCATTTTTTTTGCCTAATGGTGTAGGTACTTCTTTAAATAGTGCACAATAGTGTTATTATAATATCATTCGGCGTGGGTGGTGTGCATTGGTACTGCCACCCCGTGAATCATTTGTTGGATGACCAAACCCTTTATAACCGGTTAATCTGAGTCGATTTAAGAATATCTAAATATATTCAGGTTGGCAAAAAGATGTATCTCAGTGACGTTTTGCATCGTTATATGCACCAATACACACAATCCTAAGGGCGGGCTTTTTCGTGTGAATGTTTATGCATAAACTATGGATCTTACTCGACTAATTTAAAACAAAATTAGGAAAATCTACCGGGAAAAGAGAAGTTTATTTAATTTTTATAATAGCTCTACACAGGAGGCCTTGAAGAAAATAATTCCTCTCAGGGCCTATGTCATCTTTGGGGATGCTGTGTGAAGGGTTATTTTTAGGAAAGTAAGGAGATGATGTTCTGGTAAGGAAAAAGTTATGAGGGGTGGGTAGGAATCTGGGGATCAGTGTGTGGAGTGACGGACGAAAATAATTCCTCTCAGGGCCTATGTCATCTTTGGGGATGCTGTGTGAAGGGTTCTTTTTAGGAAGGTAAGGAGATGATGTTCTGGTAAGGAAAAAGTTATGAGGGGTGGGTAGGAATCTGGGGATCAGTGTGTGGAGTGACGGACGAATGATTTTATCCCTCCCACTGCGGTGCAAGGTGATGTTCCGAGAGAGCTTTGCTGAAGAACCCAAAAAGTCTCCCTAAACCAGTCTCTTCCGATCTGGTCTGCCACGAAATTGGTGGGCAGACGAATCCACCGCCAAGACCAGAACAAACCTCATGAACCCAGGCACCACTTCTAAATCAACAAACATAGCGAACCACTTGAAATGACCTATTGCAGAGGCGTTGGCCTACCCACCCAGCGAATTTTTTTAGCGTAAGATCCTCACGGCTTTTGCGGTAGGTCAGAGGCCCTAGCACGCTCGCTCTATAACGATCGATAGGATAACTATCGGTAACTTCTCATCGTTCCCTAGCATGACTACAGATCGCCAACGAATAAGTGACAGTTCACAATGACTAAGTGTCCTTAACATATTCGACATCAACTGTTGTTTGTTCGTTAGCGATGTGCAGTTGTCCTAGGGAACGATGAGAAGTTACCGATAGTTATCCTACCGATCGTTATAGAGCAAGCGTGCTAGGGCCTGAACAAAAAATTAGACTTTAGCCTTTAAAAAAATTGAGCTTTGGCGTATTTGAGAATCCTTCATTTGCAAACGAAATTGCGTCAAAATGACGGCCTCTGGCGTAAATGTTTTTTGATATATTCAATGGCAAAAGGTTTCGAAAACTTATTCAACCGTTTTTTTAGTGGCATTCCATTGAAAATATTCCACAATATCGAGCTAAAAATGTGACATTTTACAAAAAAATCCATGAAAAATCCGCTAACAAATTATACAACATTTAAAAAGATTACTTGCCAGTGGATTCGTATAATATTATCACTGGGTAGGTACCTACTTTGCTCCATCGAATTACAAATAAATGGTTTGAAATTAAGAGAAATCACCAAAGATGGTAGGTACTAAATGCGTTTCTTCTGAAAAATGCCGATTGCAGTTTGTCGGTCTTTTTATTCAAATTCAGAAACAGGGTGGTAAAAAAAATTCCGCTCGAAATATACTGATTAATTTTTTTATTAAAACTCATGATTTTTTTCTTATTTTTTTTTTGTTTAGAAAATATTGTCTTGCGTTTGCGACCAACGTTTTTGCGGCGCATTAAAATTTATCTAAATAAAATGCAAAGTTTTTTTTCTAATTTTCTATACATTTATCGTTATTAATAATTATTGATTACGAAAAGAGTTATGGCGTCCGTGACATCAAAAGGTGGATACTTGAAAGATGTCATTTCCATAAAAAAATATTAAAGATTCGATTAAAAAAAAAAAGTCAATTTTTTAATCGATTGGTTTTTGTAATAATGAGTGAGGAAATTTTGCCGGACCCTGTCGTTCATTTCGACTGTCCAATCAGGAGTTCACTAGGCATGCGGATTGCATTGAATTCAAATATCGATATTTACTCTAAGTAAGAACTTCTTTCCTTTAAATCACAAAAAAATTATGATATAAAATTTTTAAAAAAGTAACCAAAGATGGATATTTCTAAAAAAATGTAGGTGTACACGGGGGTAGGTAGATATGCAGGTAGGTAGGAACTAAGTACTGAACAGGTACTCTGGGTAGGTAGGTATGCATGAAGGTACTTTTTATAAATTAGGTGGGTTCGATGCAGTGCTACAGATTTTTTATATGCATATAAATCGAAAAATAGATCGGTCAGGATTCGTTCGTTTACTTTGGACATTATTAAATTTTAAAATAAAAATAATTATACGTGTGCACGGGTACCCGGATATTGTTAAAGAATTTCTTTGTGTAATTTTTTTGCTGCAGTAAAATTGAGTTTGATAAGATGGTTTTTTTGATAAGTAATAAAATTGCAATGTTTTTTTTTTTTTTAGAAATTACGTAGGTAAATGAACAAATATTTTTAGTTTGAGGGTTAGGTAGGTTTTTTTCCAATACTATTCATCTGATGGCGACAAAACTTTTGGGATTTGATGTGTGCATGCTCGGGTTGGTTTCTACGCATCCGATCGAGATGAAACTTTGGAGATTTGATGTGTGCATGCCTGGGATGGTTTTTATGCATAAAAGTAAGCTCTGGCGTTATGAAAATATTTCCTTTAATTTTCATCCGATTGAGATGAAACTTTGGGAATTCGATGTTGGCATGCTCGGGATGGTTTCTATGTAAAAGAGTAAGCTCTGGCGTTATGAAATTTTTTCCAATACTATTCATTTGATTGCGACAAAACTTTTGGGATTTGATGTGTGCATGCCCGGGTTAGTTTCTACGCATAATAGTAAGCTCTGGAATTATGAAATTATTTACGCATAATGGTAAGATCTGGCGTTATGAAATTATGTCCTATACTTTCCATCCGATTGAGATGAAACTTTGGGAATTCGATGTTGGCATGCTCGGGATGGTTTCTATGTAAAAGAGTAAGCTCTGGCGTTATGAAATTTTTTCCAATACTATTCATTTGATTGCGACAAAACTTTTGGGATTTGATGTGTGCATGCCCGGGTTAGTTTCTACGCATAATAGTAAGCTCTGGAATTATGAAATTATTTACGCATAATGGTAAGATCTGGCGTTATGAAATTATGTCCTATACTTTCCATCCGATTGAGATGAAACTTTGGGAATTCGATGTTGGCATGCTCGGGATGGTTTCTATGTAAAAGAGTAAGCTCTGGCGTTATGAAATTTTTTCCAATACTATTCATCTGATTGCGACAAAACTTTTGGGATTTGATGTGTGCATGCCCGGGTTGGTTTCTACGCATAATAGTAAGCTCTGGCTTTATGAAATTATTTCCTATACTATTCATCCGATTGTGATGAAACTTTGGGGATTTGATGTGTGCATGTCCGGGATGGTTTCAATGCGTAATAGTAAGCTCTGGCGTTATCAAATTATTTCATATACTATTCACCCGATTGAGATGAAACTTTGGAGATTTGATGTGTACATGCCTGGGATGGTTTTTATGCATAAAAGTAAGCTCTGGCGTAATGAAATTATTTCCTTTACTTTTCATCCGATTGAGATGAAACTTTGGGAATTCGATGTTGGCATGCTAGGGATGGTTTCTATATATAAGAATAAGCTCTGGCATTATGAAATTATTTCCAATACTATTCATCCGATTGCGATGAAACTTTGGGGATATGATGTGTGCATGCTCGAAATGGTTTTAAAATATAATAATGAGCTCTAGCGTAATGAAATTATCTACAATAATATTCATCCGATTGCGATGAAACTTTGGTGAGTTATTGTGCGCAAGCCCGCGAAGTTTTCTTTATATAATGCAGAGCTTTGGCGTTATCAAATTTGTACAAAAAATTTAAAGGTGTAACGGGAGTTATTAGAAAAGTGAGTGCATATCATATAATTTAGAAACAATTTATTAGTGAAAAAATTGAGCCGTGAACTTCTAGGCCCCTTTTTGCGAGAAAAGGCCCATACTGAACGCCTTAACCAGGGCGACCAAAGTGGCTAAGTAGCGGGTGTACAAAATTGAGCGATTAACTCACAGGACCCTTTGAGTAGTTCTCACAATCCTTGCTTCATCCACATTCAAACATCGATTTTTTTTTTTCAAATATTTAATTTTTAAAAAATGTAGACACACACACTTCTTGCTTCATCCACATTCAAACGTCAAATCGCTTAGTGCTTTAACCAATTAGTTGCCTTGCAACGGGCAAAAGCTAGTTATATATTAATGCTCGTAACCACCAGATTTTAAGTCAATCGCAGTCTTGCGAAAAACGACCACTCTCCCCCTTAAGTTTAACCGACCCGAAAGCTGATTTTCGCGAGACATCGACCGTGGATAAAAATACATACGATTTTTTCAGACCTGATTTGTATGGGAAAAATTCAGCCAGAATTTTACCAATTGCAAATTTTCATATAAAAAAACTGATGCAAAAAAAATAAACTGCTAATAAAACTGATGTATGAAAACCTAGCGGCGAAAACTAGAAGCGCTCATTATTCGACGAAGAAATTCAAAGTTGTATTTCCAGCCGCCAGGTTCGCCCATCAAAAAAGGAAAAATTTATCGTCAGACCTTCACGAAAAATTTGTGAAAGAGCCTCAGTACTAAAATCGTAAAGTGTATATTTTTTTAAATATAAGGCGTCTCACCTCAAAACTTTACATTCCGACGAGCCTCGAGGTAAATCAAAATTGCGACTTAAAAAAGATACCTGGCTTAGATGTTTTTGTATTATTTCGACTACGACAGGTTTTGGAACATAAATAATATATTATATTTATGACTTTTCATGTAAATTTTGTCAGGATTCGTTTTCAAACGTCGGTAATTTCTGACGTTTACGAAAAAAATTCCGAGTTAAAAACTGTTAAAATGTTCGTAGCCAGTAAAAAAATGCTTTATTAAGGAAAAAATTATCGTCAGACCTTCAAAGTACTGAAATGTTGGGGCATTTTTGAAAATTATTCTATGGCGTCTCGCATGTTAATTTGACATTTCGACGAGTCTCATGTGTATCAATATTACGTCAAAAATAGCATATGTGGATAAGATGTTTTTCTATAATTTTGAAAACCATAGATTTCCGAACTCCAATAATACATTACATTTACCACATTTCATGTAAATTATTTCAGGATACATCTTCAAAAGTTGAAAAAATTCTGACGTTTATGAAGAAATGCAAAATAAAAACAGGTTAAACGTTACCGGCCAGCTACATAACGTTGATTTTAATTGCTGGGTTGGTACTTTTGTAAAGACAAATAAAATTCGAACGGTTCAGGCTGCCGAGATCATAGAAAATAATTTACCAGTGGGTAGGTACCTACTTGGGTGGGAACGTTATTTTTCAAATATTGAGAATTTAACATGATGAATAAAACTGTTTAAATAACTCAGGATAATCCATTTTTTTTGCCTAATGGTGTAGGTACTTCTTTAAATAGTGCACAATAGTGTTATTATAATATCATTCGGCGTGGGTGGTGTGCATTGGTACTGCCACCCCGTGAATCATTTGTTGGATGACCAAACCCTTTATAACCGGTTAATCTGAGTCGATTTAAGAATATCTAAATATATTCAGGTTGGCAAAAAGATGTATCTCAGTGACGTTTTGCATCGTTATATGAACTAATACACACAATCCTAAGGGCGGGCTTTTTCGTGTGAATGTTTATGCATAAAGTATGGATCTTACTCGACTAATTTAAAACAAAATTAGGAAAATCTACCGGGAAAAGAGAAGTTTATTTAATTTTTATAATAGCTCTACACAGGAGGCCTTGAAGAAAATAATTCCTCTCAGGGCCTATGTCATCTTTGGGGATGCTGTGTGAAGGGTTCTTTTTAGGAAAGTAAGGAGATGATATTCTGGTAATGAAAAAGTTATGAGGGGTGGGTAGGAATCTGGGGATCAGTGTGTGGAGTGACGGACGAAAATAATTCCTCTCAGGGCCTATGTCATCTTTGGGGATGGTGTGTGAAGGGTTATTTTTAGGAAAGTAAGGAGATGATGTTCTGGTAAGGAAAAAGTTATGAGGGGTGGGTAGGAATCTGGGGATCAGTGAGTGGAGTGACGGACGAAAATAATTCCTCTCAGGGCCTATGTCATCTTTGGGGATGGTGTGTGAAGGGTTATTTTTAGGAAAGTAAGGAGATGATGTTCTGGTAAGGAAAAAGTTATGAGCCTTTAAAAAATTGAGCTTTGGCGTATTTGAGAATCCTTCATTTGCAAACGAAATTGCGTCAAAATGACGGCCTCTGGCGTAAATGTTTTTTGATATATTCAATGGCAAAAGGTTTCGAAAACTTATTCAAACGTTTTTTAGTGGCATTCCATTGAAAATATTCCACAATATCGAGCTAAAAATTTTACATTTTACAAAAAAATCCATGAAAAATCCGCTGAAAAATTTTACAAGATTTAAAAATATTACTGGTCAGGTGGATTGGTATAATAATAATCACTGGGTAGGTACCTACTTTGCTCCATCGAATTACAAATAAATGGTTTGAAATTAAGAGAAATCACCAAAGATGGTACGGTACTATATGCGTTTCTCCTGAAAAAATGACGATTGCAGTTTGTCGGTCTTTTAATTCAAATGCAGATACATGCTGGTAAAAAAAAATTCCGCTCGAAATATACTGATTAATTTTTTTATTAAAACTCATGATTTTTTTCTTATTTTTTTTTTGTTTAAAAAACATTGTCGGGCGTTTGCGACCAACGTTTTTGCGGCGCATTAAAATTTATCTAAATAAGATGCAAAGTTTTTTTTTCAAATTTTCTATACATACATCGTTATTAATAATTATTTATTACGAAAAGAGTTATGGCGTCCGTGAAATCAAAAGGTGGACACTTGAGAGATGTCATTTCCATATAAAAATATTAAAGTGTTGATTAAAAAAAAAAGTATTTTTTTTAATCGATTGGTTTTTGTAATAATGAGTGACGAAATTTTGCCGGACCCTGTCGTTCATTTCGAATGACCAATCAGGGAAGATGAATAAACATGGTATTCCATTGAATTCAAATATCGATATTTACTGTAAGTAAGAACTTCTTTCCTTTTAATCACAAAAAAAATATGGTATAAAATAAAAAAAAATTAACCAAAGATGGATATTTCCAAAAAAATGTAGGTGTACACGGGGGTAGGTAGATATGCAGGTAGGTAGGAACTAAGTACTGAACAGGTACTCTAAGTAGGTAGGTATGTATGAAGTTACTTTTTATAAATTAGGTGGGTTCGATGCAGTGCTACAGATTTTTTATATGCATATAAATCGAAAAATAGATCGGTCAGGATTCGTTCGTTTACTTTGGACATTATTCAATTTTAAAATAAAAATAATTATACGTGTGCACGGGTAGCCGGATATTGTTAAAGAATTTCTTTGTGTAATTTTTTTGCTGCAGTAAAATTGAGTTTGATAAGATGGTTTTTTTGATAAGTAATAAAATTGCAATGTTTTTTTTTTTTAGAAATTACGTAGGTAAATGAACAAATATTTTATGTTTGAGGGTTAGGTAGGTTTTTTCCAATACTATTCATCAGATGGCGACAAAGTTTTGGGATTTGATGTGTTCATGCCCGGGTTGGTTTCTACGCATAATAGTAAGCTCTGGCTTTATGAAATTATTTTATATACTATTCACCAGATCGAGATGAAACTTTGGAGATTTGATGTGTGCGTGCCTGGGATGGTTTTTATGCATAAAAGTAAGCTCTGGCGTTATGAAAATATTTCCTTTAATTTTCATCCGATTGAGATGAAACTTTGGGAATTCGATGTTGGCATGCTCGGGATGGTTTCTATGTAAAAGAGTAAGCTCTGGCGTTATGAATTTTTTTCCAATACTATTCATTTGATTGCGACAAAACTTTTGAGCTTTGATGTGTGCATGCCCGGGTTGGTTTCTACGCATAATAGTAAGCTCTGGAATTATGAAATTATTTACGCATAATGGTAAGATCTGGCGTTATGAAATTATTTCCTATACTTTCCATCCGATTGAGATGAAACTTTGGGAATTCGATGTTGGCATACTCGGGATGGTTTCAACATAAAAGAGTAAGCTCTGGCGTTATGAAATTTTTTCCAATACTTTTCATCTGATTGCGACAAAACTTTTGGTATTTGATGTGTGCATGCCCGGGTTGGTTTCTACGCATAATAGTAAGCTCTGTCTTTATGAAATTATTTCCTATACTATTCATCCGAATGCGATGAAACTTTGGGGATTTGATGTGTGCATGTCCGGGATGGTTTCTATGCGTAATAGTAAGCTTTGGCGTTATCAAATTATTTCATATACTATTCACCCGATTGAGATGAAACTTTGGAGATTTGATGTGTGCATGCCTGGGATGGTTTTTATCCATAAAAGTAATCTCTGGCGTAATGAAATTATTTCCTTTACTTTTCATCCGATTGAGATGAAACTTTGGGAATTCGATGTTGGCATGCTAGGGATGGTTTCTATATATAAGAATAAGCTCTGGCATTATGAAATTATTTCCAATACTATTCATCCGATTGCGATGAAACTTTGGGGATATGATGTGTGCATGCTCGAAATGGTTTTAAAATATAATAATGAGCTCTAGCGTAATGAAATTATCTACAATAATATTCATCCGATTGCGATGAAACTTTGGTGAGTTATTGTGCGCAAGCCCGCGAAGTTTTCTTTATATAATGCAGAGATTAGGAGTTATCAAATTTGTACAAAAAATTTAAATAGGTGTAACGGGAGTTATTAGAAGAGTGAGTGCATATAATATAATTTAGAACAATTTATTAGTGAAAAAATTGAGCCGTAAACTTCTAGGCCCCTTTTTGCGAGAAAAGGCCCATACTGAACGCCTTAACCAGGGCGACCAAAGTGGCTAAGTAGCGGGTGTACAAAATTGAGCGATTAACTCACAGGACCCTTTGAGTAGTTCTCACAATCCTTGCTTCATCCACATTCAAACATCGATTTTTTTTTCAAATATTTAATTTTTAAAAAATGTAGACACACACACTTCTTGCTTCATCCACATTCAATCATCAATTCGCTTAGTGCTTTAACCAATTAGTTGCCTTGCAACGGGCAAAAGCTAGTATATATATATTAATGCTCGTAACCACCAGATTTTAAGTCAATCGCAGTCTTGCGAAAAACGACCACTCTGCCCCTCAAGTTTAACCGACCTCAAAGCTGATTTTCGCGAGACATCGACCGTGGATAAAAATACATACGATTTTTTCAGACCTGATTTGTATGGGAAAAATTCAGCCAGAATTTTACCAATTGCAAATTTTCATATAAAAAAACTGATGCAAAAAAAATAAACTGCTAATAAAACTGATGTATGAAAACCTAGCGGCGAAAACTAGAAGCGCTCATTATTCGACGAAGAAATTCAAAGTTGTATTTCCAGCCGCCAGGTTCGCCCATCAAAAAAGGAAAAATTTATCGTCAGACCTTCACGAAAAATTTGTGAAAGAGCCTCAGTACTAAAATCGTAAAGTGTATATTTTTTTAAATATAAGGCGTCTCACCTCAAAACTTTACATTCAGACGAGCCTCGAGGTAAATCAAAATTGCGACTTAAAAAAGATACCTGGCTTAGATGTTTTTGTATTATTTCGACTACGACAGGTTTTGGAACATAAATAATATATTATATTTATGACTTTTCATGGAAATTTTGTCAGGATTCGTTTTCAAACGTCGGTAATTTCTGACGTTTACGAAAAAAAATCCGAGTTAAAAACTGTTAAAATGTTCGTAGCCAGTAAAAAAATGCTTTATTAAGGAAAAAATTATCGTCAGACCTTCAAAGTACTGAAATGTTGGGGCATTTTTGAAAATTATTCTATGGCGTCTCGCATGTTAATTTGACATTTCGACGAGTCTCATGTGTATCAATATTACGTCAAAAATAGCATATGTGGATAAGATGTTTTTCTATAATTTTGAAAACCATAGATTTCCGAACTCCAATAATACATCACATTTACCACATTTCATGTAAATTATTTCAGGATACATCTTCAAAAGTTGAAAAAATTCTGACGTTTATGAAGAAATGCAAAATAAAAACAGGTTAAACGTTACCGGCCAGCTACATAACGTTGATTTTAATTGCTGGGTTGGTACTTTTGTAAAGACAAATAAAATTCGAACGGTTCAGGCTGCCGAGATCATAGAAAATAATTTACCAGTGGGTAGGTACCTACTTGGGTGGGAACGTTATTTTTCAAATATTGAGAATTTAACATGATGAATAAAACTGTTTAAATAACTCAGGATAATCCATTTTTTTGCCTAATGGTGTAGGTACTTCTTTAAATAGTGCACAATAGTGTTATTATAATATCATTCGGCGTGGGTGGTGTGCATTGGTACTGCCACCCCGTGAATCATTTGTTGGATGACCAAACCCTTTATAACCGGTTAATCTGAGTCGATTTAAGAATATCTAAATATATTCAGGTTGGCAAAAAGATGTATCTCAGTGACGTTTTGCATCGTTATATGCACCAATACACACAATCCTAAGGGCGGGCTTTTTCGTGTGAATGTTTATGCATAAACTATGGATCTTACTCGACTAATTTAAAACAAAATTAGGAAAATCTACCGGGAAAAGAGAAGTTTATTTAATTTTTATAATAGCTCTACACAGGAGGCCTTGAAGAAAATAATTCCTCTCAGGGCCTATGTCATCTTTGGGGATGCTGTGTGAAGGGTTATTTTTAGGAAAGTAAGGAGATGATGTTCTGGTAAGGAAAAAGTTATGAGGGGTGGGTAGGAATCTGGGGATCAGTGTGTGGAGTGACGGACGAAAATAATTCCTCTCAGGGCCTATGTCATCTTTGGGGATGCTGTGTGAAGGGTTCTTTTTAGGAAGGTAAGGAGATGATGTTCTGGTAAGGAAAAAGTTATGAGGGGTGGGTAGGAATCTGGGGATCAGTGTGTGGAGTGACGGACGAATGATTTTATCCCTCCCACTGCGGTGCAAGGTGATGTTCCGAGAGAGCTTTGCTGAAGAACCCAAAAAGTCTCCCTAAACCAGTCTCTTCCGATCTGGTCTGCCACGAAATTGGTGGGCAGACGAATCCACCGCCAAGACCAGAACAAACCTCATGAACCCAGGCACCACTTCTAAATCAACAAACATAGCGAACCACTTGAAATGACCTATTGCAGAGGCGTTGGCCTACCCACCCAGCGAATTTTTTTAGCGTAAGATCCTCACGGCTTTTGCGGTAGGTCAGAGGCCCTAGCACGCTCGCTCTATAACGATCGATAGGATAACTATCGGTAACTTCTCATCGTTCCCTAGCATGACTACAGATCGCCAACGAATAAGTGACAGTTCACAATGACTAAGTGTCCTTAACATATTCGACATCAACTGTTGTTTGTTCGTTAGCGATGTGCAGTTGTCCTAGGGAACGATGAGAAGTTACCGATAGTTATCCTACCGATCGTTATAGAGCAAGCGTGCTAGGGCCTGAACAAAAAATTAGACTTTAGCCTTTAAAAAAATTGAGCTTTGGCATATTTGAGAATCCTTCATTTGCAAACGAAATTGCGTCAAAATGACGGCCTCTGGCGTAAATGTTTTTTGATATATTCAATGGCAAAAGGTTTCGAAAACTTATTCAACCGTTTTTTTAGTGGCATTCCATTGAAAATATTCCACAATATCGAGCTAAAAATTTGACATTTTACAAAAAAATCCATGAAAAATCCGCTAACAAATTATACAAGATTTAAAAATATTACTGGTCAGGTGGATTGGTATAATAATAATCACTGGGTAGGTACCTACTTTGCTCCATCGAATTACAAATAAATGGTTTGAAATTAAGAGAAATCACCAAAGATGGTAGGTACTAAATGCGTTTCTTCTGGAAAAATGCCGATTGCAGTTTGTCGGTCTTTTAATTCAAATTCAGAAACAGAGTGGTAAAAAAAATTCCGCTCGAAATATACTGATTAATTTTTTTATTAAAACTCATGATTTTTTCCTTAATTTTTTTTGTTTACAAAATATTGTCTTGCGTTTGCGACCAACGTTTTTGCGGCGCATTAAAATTTATCTAAATAAGATGCAAAGTTTTTTTTCTAATTTTCTATACATTTATCGTTATTAATAATTATTGATTACGAAAAGAGTTATGGCGTCCGTGACATCAAAAGGTGGATACTTGAAAGATGTCATTTCCATAAAAAAATATTAAAGAGTCGATTTAAAAAAAAAATCATTTTTTTAATCGATTGGTTTTTGTAATAATGAGTGAGGAAATTTTGCCGGACCCTGTCGTTCATTTCGACTGTCCAATCAGGGAGTTAAGTAGGCATGCGGATTGCATTGAATTCAAATATCGATATTTACTCTAAGTAAGAACTTCTTTCCTTTAAATCACAAAAAAAATATGATATAAAATAAAAAAAAGTAACCAAAGATGGATATTTCCAAAAAAATGTAGGTGTACACGGGGGTAGGTAGATATGCAGGTAGGTAGGAACTAAGTACTGAACAGGTACTCTGGGTAGGTAGGTATGTATGAAGGTACTTTTTATAAATTAGGTGGGTTCGATGCAGTGCTACAGATTTTTTATATGCATATAAATCGAAAAATAGATCGGTCAGGATTCGTTCGTTTACTTTGGACATTATTCAATTTTAAAATAAAAATAATTATACGTGTGCACGGGTAGCCGGATATTGTTAAAGAATTTCTTTGTGTAATTTTTTTGCTGCAGTAAAATTGAGTTTGATAAGATGGTTTTTTGTTGAACAAATATTTTTTGTTTGAGGGTTGGGTAGGTTTTTTTTCCAATACTATTCATCTGATGGCGACAAAACTTTTGGGATTTGATGTGTGCATGCCCGGGTTGGTTTCTACGCATAATAGTAAGCTCTGGCTTTATGAAATTATTTTATATACTATTCACCCGATCGAGATGAAACTTTGGAAATTTGATGTGTGCATGCCTGGGATGGTTTTTATGCATAAAAGTAAGCTCTGGCGTTATGAAAATATTTCCTTTAATTTTCATCCGATTGAGATGAAACTTTGGGAATTCGATGTTGACATGCTCGGGATGGTTTCTATGTAAAAGAGTAAGCTCTGGCGTTATGAAATTTTTTCCAATACTATTCATTTGATTGCGACAAAACTTTTGAGCTTTGATGTGTGCATGCCCGGGTTGGTTTCTACGCATAATAGTAAGCTCTGGAATTATGAAATTATTTACGCATAATGGTAAGATCTGGCGTTATGAAATTATTTCCTATACTTTCCATCCGATTGAGATGAAACTTTGGGAATTTGATGTTGGATACTCGGGATGGTTTGAACATAAAAGAGTAAGCTCTGGCGTTATGATTTTTTTCCAATACTTTTCATCTGATTGCGACAAAACTTTTGGTATTTGATGTGTGCATGCCCGGGTTGGTTTCTACGCATAATAGTAAGCTCTGGCTCTATGAAATTATTTCCTATACTATTCATCTGATTGCGATGAAACTTTGGGGATTTGATGTGTGCATGTCCGGGATGGTTTCTATGCGTAATAATAAGCTCTGGCGTTATCAAATTATTTCATATACTATTCACCCGATTGAGATGAAACTTTGGAGATTTGATGTGTGCATGCCTGGGATGGTTTTTATGCATAAAAGTAAGCTCTGGCGTAATGAAATTATTTCCTTTACTTTTCATCCGATTGAGATGAAACTTTGGGAATTCGATGTTGGCATGCTAGGGATGGTTTCTATATATAAGAATAAGCTCTGGCATTATGAAATTATTTCCATTACTATTCATCCGATTGCGATGAAACTTTGGGGATATGATGTGTGCATGCTCGAAATGGTTTTAAAATATAATAATGAGCTCTAGCGTAATGAAATTATCTACAATAATATTCATCCGATTGCGATGAAACTTTGGTGAGTTATTGTGCGCAAGCCCGCGAAGTTTTCTTTATATAATGCAGAGATTTGGCGTTATCAAATTCATACAAAAAATTTAAATAGGTGTAACGGGAGTTATTAGAAAAGTGAGTGCATATCATATAATTTAGAAACAATTTATTAGTGAAAAAATTGAGCCGTAAACTTCTAGGCCCCTTTTTGCGAGAAAAGGCCCATACTAAACGCCTTAACCAGGGCGACCAAAGTGGCTAAGTAGCGGGTGTACAAAATTGAGCGATTAACTCACAGGACCCTTTGAGTAGTTCTCACAATCCTTGCTTCATCCACATTCAAACATCGATTTTTTTTTTCAAATATTTAATTTTTAAAAAATGTAGACACACACACTTCTTGCTTCATCCACATTCAAACGTCAAATCGCTTAGTGCTTTAACCAATTAGTTGCCTTGCAACGGGCAAAAGCTAGTATATATTAATGCTCGTAACCACCAGATTTTAAGTCAATCGCAGTCTTGCGAAAAACGACCACTCTGCCCCTCAAGTTTAACCGACCTCAAAGCTGATTTTCGCGAGACATCGACCGTGGATAAAAATACATACGATTTTTTCAGACCTGATTTGTATGGGAAAAATTCAGCCAGAATTTTACCAATTGCAAATTTTCATATAAAAAAACTGATGCAAAAAAAATAAACTGCTAATATAACTGATGTATGAAAACCTAGCGGCGAAAACTAGAAGCGCTCATTATTCGACGAAGAAATTCAAAGTTGTATTTCCAGCCGCCAGGTTCGCCCATCAAAAAAGGAAAAATTTATCGTCAGACCTTCACGAAAAATTTGTGAAAGAGCCTCAGTACTAAAATCGTAAAGTGTATATTTTTTTAAATATAAGGCGTCTCACCTCAAAACTTTACATTCCGACGAGCCTCGAGGTAAATCAAAATTGCGACTTAAAAAAGATACCTGGCTTAGATGTTTTTGTATTATTTCGACTACGACAGGTTTTGGAACATAAAAAATATATTATATTTATGACTTTTCATGGAAATTTTGTCAGGATTCGTTTTCAAACGTCGGTAATTTCTGACGTTTACGAAAAAAATTCCGAGTTAAAAACTGTTAAAATGTTCGTAGCCAGTAAAAATATGCTTTATTAAGGAAAATATTATCGTCAGACCTTCAAAGTACTGAAATGTTGGGGCATTTTTGAAAATTATTCTATGGCGTCTCGCATGTTAATTTGACATTTCGACGAGTCTCATGTATATCAATATTACGTCAAAAATAGCATATGTGGATAAGATGTTTTTCTATAATTTTGAAAACCATAGATTTCCGAACTCCAATAATACATTACATTTACCACATTTCATGTAAATTATTTCAGGATACATCTTCAAAAGTTGAAAAAATTCTGACGTTTATGAAGAAATGCAAAATAAAAACAGGTTAAACGTTACCGGCCAGCTACATAACGTTGATTTTAATTGCTGGGTTGGTACTTTTGTAAAGACAAATAAAATTCGAACGGTTCAGGCTGCCGAGATCATAGAAAATAATTTACCAGTGGGTAGGTACCTACTTGGGTGGGAACGTTATTTTTCAAATATTGAGAATTTAACATGATGAATAAAACTGTTTAAATAACTCAGGATAATCCATTTTTTTTGCCTAATGGTGTAGGTACTTCTTTAAATAGTGCACAATAGTGTTATTATAATATCATTCGGCGTGGGTGGTGTGCATTGGTACTGCCACCCCGTGAATCATTTGTTGGATGACCAAACCCTTTATAACCGGTTAATCTGAGTCGATTTAAGAATATCTAAATATATTCAGGTTGGCAAAAAGATGTATCTCAGTGACGTTTTGCATCGTTATATGCACCAATACACACAATCCTAAGGGCGGGCTTTTTCGTGTGAATGTTTATGCATAAACTATGGATCTTACTCGACTAATTTAAAACAAAATTAGGAAAATCTACCGGGAAAAGAGAAGTTTATTTAATTTTTATAATAGCTCTACAATTTATAATAGGAGGCCTTGAAGAAAATAATTCCTCTCAGGGCCTATGTCATCTTTGGGGATGCTGTGTGAAGGGTTATTTTTAGGAAAGTAAGGAGATGATGTTCTGGTAAGGAAAAAGTTATGAGGGGTGGGTAGGAATCTGGGGATCAGTGTGTGGAGTGACGGACGAAAATAATTCCTCTCAGGGCCTATGTCATCTTTGGGGATGCTGTGTGAAGGGTTCTTTTTAGGAAGGTAAGGAGATGATGTTCTGGTAAGGAAAAAGTTATGAGGGGTGGGTAGGAATCTGGGGATCAGTGTGTGGAGTGACGGACGAATGATTTTATCCCTCCCGCTGCGGTGCAAGGTGATGTTCCGAGAGAGCTTTGCTGAAGAACCCAAAAAGTCTCCCTAAACCAGTCTCTTCCGATCTGGTCTGCCACGAAATTGGTGGGCAGACGAATCAACAAACATAGCGAACCACTTGAAATGACCTATTGCAGAGGCGTTGGCCTACCCACCCAGCGAATTTTTTTAGCGTAAGATCCTCACGGCTTTTGCGGTAGGTCAGAGGCCCTAGCACGCTCGCTCTATAACGATCGATAGGATAACTATCGGTAACTTCTCATCGTTCCCTAGCATGACTACAGATCGCCAACGAATAAGTGACAGTTCACAATGACTAAGTGTCCTTAACATATTCGACATCAACTGTTGTTTGTTCGTTAGCGATGTGCAGTTGTCCTAGGGAACGATGAGAAGTTACCGATAGTTATCCTACCGATCGTTATAGAGCAAGCGTGCTAGGGCCTGAACAAAAAATTAGACTTTAGCCTTTAAAAAAATTGAGCTTTGGCGTATTTGAGAATCCTTCATTTGCAAACGAAATTGCGTCAAAATGACGGCCTCTGGCGTAAATGTTTTTTGATATATTCAATGGCAAAAGGTTTCGAAAACTTATTCAACCGTTTTTTTAGTGGCATTCCATTGAAAATATTCCACAATATCGAGCTAAAAATTTGACATTTTACAAAAAAATCCATGAAAAATCCGCTAACAAATTATACAAGATTTAAAAATATTACTGGTCAGGTGGATTGGTATAATAATAATCACTGGGTAGGTACCTACTTTGCTCCATCGAATTACAAATAAATGGTTTGAAATTAAGAGAAATCACCAAAGATGGTAGGTACTAAATGCGTTTCTTCTGGAAAAATGCCGATTGCAGTTTGTCGGTCTTTTAATTCAAATTCAGAAACAGGGTGGTAAAAAAAATTCCGCTCGAAATATACTGATTAATTTTTTTATTAAAACTCATGATTTTTTCCTTAATTTTTTTTGTTTAGAAAATATTGTCTTGCGTTTGCGACCAACGTTTTTGCGGCGCATTAAAATTTATCTAAATAAGATGCAAAGTTTTTTTTCTAATTTTCTATACATTTATCGTTATTAATAATTATTGATTACGAAAAGAGTTATGGCGTCCGTGACATCAAAAGGTGGATACTTGAAAGATGTCATTTCCATAAAAAAATATTAAAGAGTCGATTTAAAAAAAAAATCATTTATTTAATCGATTGGTTTTTGTAATAATGAGTGAGGAAATTTTGCCGGACCCTGTCGTTCATTTCGACTGTCCAATCAGGGAGTTCAGTAGGCATGCGGATTGCATTGAATTCAAATATCGATATTTACTCTAAGTAAGAACTTCTTTCCTTTAAATCACAAAAAAATGATGATATAAAATAAAAAAAAGTAACCAAAGATGGATATTTCCAAAGAAATGTAGGTGTACACGGGGGTAGGTAGATATGCAGGTAGGTAGGAACTAAGTACTGAACAGGTACTCTGGGTAGGTAGGTATGTATGAAGGTACTTTTTATAAATTAGGTGGGTTCGATGCAGTGCTACAGATTTTTTATATGCATATAAATCGAAAAATAGATCGGACAGGATTCGTTCGTTTACTTTGGACATTATTAAATTTTAAAATAAAAATAATTATACGTGTGCACGGGTACCCGGATATTGTTAAAGAATTTCTTTGTGTAATTTTTTTGCTGCAGTAAAATTGAGTTTGATAAGATGGTTTTTTTGATAAGTAATAAAATTGCAATGTTTTTTTTTTTTAGAAATTACGTAGGTAAATGAACAAATATTTTTTGTTTGAGGGTTAGGTAGGTTTTTTTCCAATACTATTCATCTGATGGCGACAAAACTTTTGGGATTTGATGTGTGCATGCCCGGGTTGGTTTCTACGCATAATAGTAAGCTCTGGCTTTATGAAATTATTTTATATTTTCATTCACCCGATCGAGATGAAACTTTGGGAATTCGATGTTGGCATGCTCGGGATGGTTTCTATGTAAAAGAGTAAGCTCTGGCGTTATGAATTTTTTTCCAATACTATTCATTTGATTGCGACAAAACTTTTGAGCTTTGATGTGTGCATGCCCGGGTTGGTTTCTACGCATAATAGTAAGCTCTGGAATTATGAAATTATTTATGCATAATGGTAAGATCTGGCGTTATGAAATTATTTCCTATACTTTCCATCCGATTGAGATGAAACTTTGGGAATTCGATGTTGGCATGCTCGGGATGGTTTCTATGTAAAAGAGTAAGCTCTGGCGTTATGAAATTTTTTCCAATACTATTCATCTGATTGCGACAAAACTTTTGGGATTTGATGTGTGCATGCCCGGGTTGGTTTCTACGCATAATAGTAAGCTCTGGCTTTTTGAAATTATTTCCTTCTCATTCATCCGATTGCGATGAAACTTTGGGGATTTGATGTGTGCATGTCCGGGATGGTTTCTATGCGTAATAGTAAGCTCTGGCGTTATCAAATTATTTCATACACTATTCACCCGATTGAGATGAAACTTTGGAGATTTGATGTGTGCATGCCTGGGATGGTTTTTATGCATAAAAGTAAGCTCTGGCGTAATGAAATTATTTACTTTACTTTTCATCCGATTGAGATGAAACTTTGGGAATTCGATGTTGGCATGCTATGGATGGTTTCTATATATAAGAATAAGCTCTGGCATTATGAACTTATTTCCAATACTATTCATCCGATTGCGATGAAACTTTGGGGATATGATGTGTGCATGCTCGAAATGGTTTTAAAATATAATAATGAGCTCTAGCGTAATGAAATTATCTACAATAATATTCATCCGATTGCGATGAAACTTTGGTGAGTTATTGTGCGCAAGCCCGCGAAGTTTTCTTTATATAATGCAGAGTTTTGACGTTATCAAATTTGTACAAAAAAATTAAATAGGTGTAACGGGAGTTATTAGAAAAGTGAGTGCATATCATATAATTTAGAAACAATTTATTAGTGAAAAAATTGAACCGTAAACTTCTAGGCCCCTTTTTGCGAGAAAAGGCCCATACTGAACGCCTTAACCAGGGCAACCAAAGTGGCTAAGTAGCGGGTGTACAAAATTGAGCGATTAACTCACAAGACCCTTTGAGTAGTTCTCAAAATCCTTGCTTCATCCACATTCAAACATCGATTTTTTTTTTCAAATATTTAATTTTTAAAAAATTTAGACACACACACTTCTTGCTTCATCCACATTCAAACGTCAAATCGCTTAGTGCTTTAACCAATTAGTTGCCTTGCAACGGGCAAAAGCTAGTAGATAAGTAATGCTTATTTTAAGGCAGTGTGAAACGGGTTCGTGAGTGTCAATTGAAATATCAGGAGTTGTAGTAATACGCTAATTACGCCGTAGATATAATTGAAATTTTGAATAAGCCTTTATGGAATATTGATTTTAGGTTTAGAGCCGAAACCAATATTATGATTATCTAATCAATTACGCAATATGAGATTTTGTCAACAAGCGGGCGTAATAATGGGGTTCTTAACAGAAGATAAAATATGGCCAATAAGAAAATAATTATGTAATGAGATGGTATGATCTGGATGACGTAAGATCAAGTGGACGCTATGATTGATTTTTTTTATGAAACTGATGTGATATTTTTGCAATAAAATAACAACGTTAATAATTTTCAATATTCATGTTATTGTCTTACAAATTGAATCCAAAATGTGACAAGTAACATTACGTTAATTGTTGCTTTTATTTATGATTTTTTCTTTAAATAGCGCGGCGACTGTAACGGCATGCGGCATCTCAATTCTTTAATATGAGTGAGTAAGATGCAAGAAATTGATTTCTCTTTTCCTTCGGAGGAAGCAGACATACGTACAATGTGTGTCTACTATTATTTTGTGTGTAAGTAAGAAAGAGCTGCAGCATTATTATGATAAGGAAGGTACCTTTTTTACCTTTTTTGTACCGTTAACGTGCTATCGCCATAGGAATTATAAAGGCGCTTATTATCTTATATGTTTTTAGTAAATTATTATTCCAAACGTTATTCATGTATAACAAAGATAAATATTCAAAAAACACTTAAAAAGGGAAAATAAAAAATAATAAAATAACAGAACTTGAAAAGATGCTTTCAAATTTGAAAAATTGTTTAAATTCTGCGACACAACCTGCCCTGAGACTTCCACCAAAACTATCAATAAATGTTGATTTACAAAATTTGAATTATACGATCCAAAATTAGGCCGTATTGTGTATTTAAATAAAACGTTATCTCCCTACCACCACAGACAAATTTGGCAAACGTTGAAAACTACAATTATTTAATCCAAAATATAACGTCTTCTATTGAACTCGATAGTTTCATTAGGAGTCTAGAAAATATCTTCTTCCAGTTGATAGAGATTCTATAGAGCATCTTGGTGGACACTGGCTTCTTGAGTTCGAAAAATTCAGTACAGATATACAATAATGCAAGTGTACCTATTCTATTATTATTACTAATGGTATTGATATAGAACAAATGGATAAATTACATACTGTATTAGCAACATAGTAGCACATAATGTAGGCTTAATTTGTTTTATTTGAAGTTTGACATTTAATTGTTCAAAACATGGTTTCAATATTAATCAGTATTATACCACTACGTAACGTTAGCCGAGTATATTTTTCACAAATAAAACCAGGCAGAATATTTCCCAGAAATTAGTATTTATGTTTTCGTCAGTATTGAACGGCTTCCACATATCATGGTCATTCGTACCTCGCTCAAAATTCGCAGCAAAAGAGAAAATTATAGCGAGGCAGATTCTCAAAGAATTAATTATTCATTACTGACCCGACCCGTGTTCATTATGTATGCGTATGACTTGATGAAAATCACGTATATTCGTATGGAGTTTCTGGGTAGACTGGGGCCAGCCGTCGTCATCTTGTGGAGCGGACATTCGTCAAGTTGTTCGGTACCTACTCAGAACAAGGCAGCAATCGCATGGTTTTTTTTTTAGCTTCGTGAATTGTTGTAAAAATATCAGCTTTTTTTGGTAAATGTAGTCACCCCTTACATTTAAAGCAGTGATAACCCAGGTTCAGGATCCTTCAATGTTTAGCCAAATGGAAGATAAAAATTGGTTTAAAAAACATTTTCTTTGGAAATTCACAATAATTATTGTCTCAGTGTGGCGAAGTCTTGTTTTAATCCGACCGATTTGCATTTACCGCCTGTATATTTGTACGTTCGTTTCCGTTTCAAGATGGTGGCTGTTTAAATGGTTCGGTAGAGATTCTTTTTTAAATGTGAAATCGTCATGTTTATTTGTACGTTTTTTTTTTTCTATGACAAAGAAACGTCATTTAAAAAATAAATATATTTCTTTGACGTTTCTTTGTCAAAATTGTACAATTCCTTATTTCAATTGTTTTAAATTTTTGAAAAAATCTATTATGATTTATAATTGAGTGGAAAGGTATTTAAGACGATAGACTTCGCTTTTCGGCCCATACAAAAAGGACGCTCGGAAAAAAAACACTTTTCTACATCGAAAATTGCACAAAATGAATTTATTTTTTTATACTGCCTTCTAGAGGGTGAAAACTATGTCGGTATGTTTTCGAATTTTCGATGCGTTTCGTATTAACGTAAACATTCACTGTCAATGTACGATATATCAAAAAATATTATTAAAGAAAAAAGTGCTGCTAACTCAACTCTCATAAAGAATTATAAAATTATAAAAAGCTACCGACGTAGCTTCTTCTTTCTAAAAAATATGTATTTTTTAAAATTTCAATTTCATGAAAGTTTCGGTGTAGAAAAGTGTATTCTCCATAAACCCCTTTTCGGGCGATTTCTGTAGGTAAATTTGAGCGTTGTCTCATTCGCACATTTCGCATTCGCATGTATTGTAAGTGTGCGTGAGCTTATTGTGAGCGGGACAGAATGACAGACGCGGGTGTTTCGCGTGTCGTTCAGAGTCTAGCCTCTTAACACTGATAATTGTAAATCTTATGATTTTAGAGGAAAGTTTTGAAATTTTAATTGAAAAAAAAAGTGATTTTGAAAAAATTTAACCAAATTAAATAAATAACTCACTTGATGATTTACTATAACCAAATAATAAAATTCTCCGTATTTTAGGTAGTTTTCGTTAAAAAATAATACGGTTTTTGGAAATAATGTATAAAGTAAACAGAAGAAAGTTTTTATTATGACTAATTCATATTCATTGATTAGATTTAAATAAAAGCATATTGTTTAGGAAAATTTTGAATGTTTTATGTAAAGTTTAACTGAACCACATAAATTGTAAAAACAAACCTCCTTCTACAAATTATCAATAAATTAATAAAGGCTAGACTTATAAGGCTAAACTAAATATTACTATTAGATACGTTTTTAGATTTTCACGGCCAAAAGCATTTTCGTTGTTTGTTTTTGGGGCGTTATGCCGTGTTGTGCTACCTCCTTCTTTAGCCTACGTTTCGGACAGCGTTGCAGTGTCCATCATCCACATCGACGGATCTGCCGGATCTGCCCTGATGATGGACACTGCAACGCTGTCCGAAACGTCGGCTAAAGAAGGAGGTAGCACAACACGGCATAACACCCCAAAAACAAACAACGAAAAAAAAAAAATATTACCATTGATTATTTTTCATGGATTGACTTTATATTTCAAAATGTATAATACTACATAAATATAGTAAATAATGATTTTTTATTACATTCTTTGAAACTGTTGAATTTAAGTGACGGAAGTTGGTCAGCAGTTACATAATGACAACATTTTATGTAATAACATTAGGTCACCCAAAGATGTTTGCTACGTTTGGTGACTTAGCAGGGATGAGGTGTGCCCGGGTCTTGGCGGCGGATGCGTCTGCTCATCAATTGAGCGGCAGGCCATATCGGGAGAGACTGGTTGAGGGAGACCTTTTGACGAACATGGACGGAATCATTCGTCCGTCACTACTGGACATACGGACCCCCCGATTCATACCCCCCACTCATACCCTTTTCCTTCTCAGGACATCCCTCTCCATCCTTTCCTAAAAAAAAATCCTCCAAACAGCATCCCCAAAGATGACATAGGCCCTGAGGGGAATTATTTTCTTCTGGGCATCCTGCACGGAGAAAAGTGTTATTCTAAAATACGATCATTTTATTCGTAAAAAACGATTAAAAACGGGACTGAAGTTCTTCCGAACAAATTAACAGGATTTCAATGTTTATTCTTACATTTTACCGCCAATAAACATTGAAACACTGTTAATTTGTTCGTAAGAACTTCAGTCCCGTTTTTAACCGTTTTTACGAATAAAATGATCGTATTTAAGAATAAAACTTTTCTCTGTGTGTGTGGAGTTATTGTAAAAAAAAGAATGTGATATTACAACCACCACTCTTGCCACAATGAAGAAAAAATCTCCAATTAAAACATATTTCAAGATAAAAAAATACAACTTTGTACAAAGTATACCCAATTTTGATTGTGGAATACCTTGTATTGTATTGCTTTTGCGAGAAGTGGGAAGAGGGAATAGGAAACGGGGAAGGTAAAGGATACCGTCAGCATACTCGTATACCCAGGGACCAATACCAAAGTGAATGTGGGAATACAGATCTAGGAGCGACTCACCACTCACCACAGCAGCCAATTATATCCCAACTCCCTCCCCTCCCCCCAGTTAAACAACAAACACGGGATAACGTTGTTCAACAGATTAAAACTTCACGCATTCCGGCAGCTTACACGATTATTCTCATCATTCTAAATTCATTTATCTGTCTCTCTATAGCGCCGCTTAAAAAACTTTTCTTCATAATCACGTGTTATTTACAAATCCGCGTTATGCCACTGATAAAATTAATTCTTTCTTTGTACCGTCGAATATTATGCATTTAAAGTGTCTTTAAAACCGTGTTAAAGATTGCAATTATTAATCACTTTGCACTGAATTTATGAAATCAAAACGTTTAATATTTTTTGATTTCTTACATATATGTGTAATATTTCGAATCGGGTAACAATAACGGTGACCTGATAACTCAGAAACATACAACTTCAACACCTTCTTTGAATTATCATTAAAAGTAAGGAAATTCATGCTCCCATTGTGATGAAAAAAAAATGATTGAATAATTAAGTTTTGGCCTATTTTATTATTTTTTTTCATAACTTTTAATGACTTTTCAAAGGGTGATGAAGTTGTATGTTTCTGGGTTGTCTTGGAACCCTTTTAAACATAAATATCGAAATATTTCAAAATAATTTTCTACAGAACTTAAATTGCCACTTTATGATTATATTAAAAAAACTATAACCGAAAGGGGGTTCGTATGTAGGAGATTAAGGACGTTAAACCAGTTTTTATAGGCCGGATATTTTTTTTTAGACTTACCAAAAAACGCTAGATTATTTAAAAAACACGATTATTTATTCGCAGTACTTAATTAAAGCATCTGAAAATTTTAAGTAATCAAAATTTCAAACCAAAAACTCATGATTGTGCTTTATCTCAGACGTAAAAATCAATATCACAGAACCAATTGCAATTAGTTTTGCCGATATACTTGTATTTATGAAATAAAAAGCATTATCTATTTAATGGTAGAAGAAGTCGAAGACGCGCGAGGAAGACATGGCACGATCAAGTGAATACTTGAGTCGGGCCATGTCAAGAGTCAGAATAATAGAAAAGCATGTATGATAAGATGTATGAATGTGAATGAGGCGAGGAGTCTATACCAAGACCGAGTTGTTTGGCGTCCCATCCTCTCTGCCTACCCATGCGGCGAAACAACGTAATTGTTAGTTAATTAGTTAGTTATCTATTTTGTTTTTTGCACAAGACTAGAACCGAACCACCAACCTTCCGACTCAACATACGAAGCTTTAACCATTATGCCAAAGGCTGTAAGGATACAAAATAAAATAATATTTTCATATTCTTCATACCACAAGTATACATATTACACGTACATTCGAAACAATTATTATCTAAGAGAACTATATTGATTTCTTGTGTTCTTATTAACAAAATATTGTTTCGATTCAAAGTTTGGCACAAAGATCAAAATAACTGCATTATTTATGCCAAACTAGGCACTTCCAGTAGAACTTAAATTTCAGAGCTAAATTTTTAAGTATGTGTTTTGACTTTTTGAAAGCTCTTACTTACACAACTTGGATAACAATCTCTGTAAATTTACATTTTTGTTCACGTGTCACTTAGGCGTCCAAGTTTTGTTTGATTGATCAGGCTTCAAATAAATTTTTCTTTCGTTTTTTAAACATGTCACGAATTTTTTTATAAGTCAGTTTGACAACAAAAGCGATCGGATAGAAAAAAAACCATTGCGTTCGGAGTGGTGACAGAAAACTTTCATGCAACCAATCACCTAATCCCCGATAATACCAACATGGCAAATAATATATTTCACATTAAAAAAAATATTTTAGGTGAGTACCATATTTTATTAACTCACTAGCGATTACCCTGCGAGCGTTACAATGCCACTAAAGGAAAGAATTTTAGTTTTAATTCTGTTTTTTGAAGTGCATTTTAATACACAATAGTTTTTGATTTTCCGACGCATGAGCAAGCCACATTCAGCTGTCCGTGTGGGAAGCATATATTTTCCAAATTTACCCCCTGCTCTTCCCTACCACCCCCTTGAACCCCCCTTCTTTGTTCTCACCCTTCCGAGATTCCCGTCCTTATCTCTCTTTCCCCCCTGCCGCTAAACCAAATGAAAAACATACTTTTCTCTTAGCTGTCCGTGTCAGATTTTTTTAAATCCTAAGTAGTGAATAAATAAGTAAAGGGAAAGCATTACAGACACGATTATTTCGAATCATTTATGAATCATGACAAATTTACTAAACCACACAGAAGTGAGGTGGTTATCGAAAGGCAAAGTTAATTAGACACAGGATATTCCAAATTTACCCCCTGTTATCCTCTATGTCTACGACGGGCCCTTTGAAATACCTCCTTCTATCCCTCCTTCGGTCCCAGCTCTCTGTCACCTCCCCTGCGTGTCTTTTTGCAAGCGTCCCCGTTCCCCTCCCGCGTCTTCTCTTTCCACCATCTCCGCCTTACCCCTCTCATTGCGTTCCCATATCCCCTCCCACCTTCCTCTTCCACCTTCCCAGCCTTTCTTCCCTCCTCAACCTCCTTCCCTTTCTGCCACTAAACTATGAAACATAGCTGTCCATGTGAAAAGCATGCATTTTTCAAATTTACCCCTGCTATCCCCTACTGCTACAATGTCTCCTTTGAAATCTATCCCTCTACATCTATCTTAACCCCCACCCCTCCGTCATACTGTAAAATTTATCAACTGAAGGTTAAATTTGAATAAGAAAATTCAAAGAAAACGCCATAAATAATAATATTCGTCCTTAGCAAGGTGATATAATACAACCGAATTCAGTTTAAATAGAAACCGAACCCCTAGCGATACACCCACTTCACTACTTGAATAAATAAATAGGTAAGAACCGTTATTTATCGTTAATTTTCAAAATAAGGCACTGACCAACGAGGCTTTATTATCTCATAAACTACACTCCCGTAAAAAGATAAAGAAAATCCTCCATTTATGGCCTTATCTATTATTTACAGGGTCCCAAAATAAAATTATTCAGAGTACTAAGAAATATATATAAAAAGACACCTCAAAAGAGACTCTACTCAATATAATGAACAACTCTTCCTAAGTTACCCTGATTATTTTTTTAAACACACATATTTGAATTTTTTTTCTATTTTCTTGTTTTTTCTTTTCTTTAAGCGGAATCTTAGAAGTGGAAATTAACCCATTTCCCAACATTCGATCGAGCTAAAATACACTCGTTGTCGATGACAATGCATTCTATTAACTCGGTGGTAATCACACACACTCACGCAGATATATAAGCTTTTTTCTGAAATTTGATGAAATTAAAGAATTTAACATATGAAATGAATGTCGGCCTTACGATCTTAGGATTTAACGGTTGATTCTGATCCCTGTGTAGGTGAATCTCATCAATAAAAAAAACTAGTGTATATTTTTCTAAGGATTTAAAAGACATTTGAAAATAGAGTAAGGAAGGAAATGAGGGGTGGGTAGGATTCTGGGGGTCAGTGTTTCCAGGAATGACGGACGTATGAATCCATCCCACCAACAGCGGTGCAAGGCGATGTTCTGAGAGAGTCCTGCTGGAGAGGTCAAAAGTTGTCTCTTAACCTATCTCTCCCGATACGGCACGCCACGCTATGGGCACACACATCCGCCGCCTAAACCGAGATAAACCTCACCCACGAACCCAGGCACCCCTGCTAAGTCAACAAACGTAGCGAATAAACTTGAGGTGACCAATGGCAGAGGTGTTGGTTATCCAATAAATGGTTTCATCATGGCCTCACAAATTAAAAATGTGTGGGATCGTACTAAACTCCCCACATTCCGGAATAAAACGTTAAAATAGATAAATAAAATAGATAATAAAATAAATCCAAAATAATAAAATCAATATGTACGCCTCAAAACAAAGAGATCTTATTTCTACAGCATTCAGTATTTTATGCAAATATTACTTTTTGAAGTCAAACTTCTTTACGCACGCTTGACTTGGAGGGTAAGCTGGCGAATGTGTTACGAAAAGTGTAATGCGTTACGGGCGAGGAGTACGGACTGTATCACACTGTAGAAGCAAGAGAGAGAGAGCAGTGCGCGCGCACATTTTCTTTCTCTCTTCCTCTCATAGCAAGTGCATGAAATATCCCAGTCAGTATTTTGAAATACCAGTGACGCGCAAAACGCGGGGAAGAGCAGACGTCTATGCACACGGCTTGACCGGGTGAGGCGAACGATAATAAATTAAAATATATATTTATAGAAAATTAATATATGTTTATATTTTATATATACAAACATATATATATATATAGATGGAGCTAAAGAAATTTTACTTCAGTCGTGTGGTCTAAAGCACACTCGTATTTTTTTTATTCAAGCACCTTTTCATTTCTGATTTCATAATATCATTATTGAATAATGGGCGATGGCATGTCAGTGTGTCAGCGTGTCAGCGTCGGCTAACGCTTTTAGTTTAGGCAAATTTGAAAGGAAACTGACACAAGTGAATTGGAGTGAAGTATCAATTTCCTATAAATACAATTAGGTGGACATGCAACATTTAGCTTCTGATTTTATAAATAATACGCTTCAAGGATGAGTTAATTCAAACTGTCAATCTTGTAGTTGTTATTCATATATTATGCCAATCAAACACACTAATTTCGGTTGTCTGTGTGGTTGTTGTCTGTGGCGCATCCGGCACAACAAAGAACTATACGATATATATCAGGCTCCCAACATCTCAGCCCATATGAGACTTCTCAGGTTGGGATGGGCTGGGCATGTACAGAGAATGCCGGACACACGCGTCCCAGAAAGAATTATGACTGGACACCCAGGTGGAAAGAGAAAAGTGGGAAGACCCAGACTGAGGTGGGAAGACGAGGTAAGAGGGGATACAGCACAGCTTCTTCATGTAGCAAACTGGAAGTCAGCCGCTGAGGACAGGAGGAGTTGGAGGCGAATGTTGCGGGAGGCCAAACTCGATATGGGCTGTAGCGCCATCGAAGAAGAAGAAGTGTGTTAGTCAGTTAATATATTGCCTGATTTTTTAAACGTTTAATAAACTCAGGCAAATCAACGATTTGGCGGAGTTATTTAATGATTAGAAGGCTGATTTGGAGTTTATTTAATGATTTGCCGGCCTCTGTGTTTCCTACTTCCTACAACATGGGTCTCTTCAAGACCTATGTTCACTCCTTCCTCTCTTCAAAAAGACCCTCCATACACGCTGGGGCGGTCCGTTAGTTTTAGTGATCGAGAGTGCCAAGATTTAAAAAAACGACGATACTGGTGTTATTGTAGCTGAAAATGATTGTTTTTTTTTTTCAAAATAACACCTTTTTGTATGAATATCATTCAGTTTATAATTGCGGTGCATCCCCAAACTGAAATAATCCTGAAGATCTTCATACAAGAAGTTGAAATTTTGAAATGAAAAAATCATTTTCAGCTACATCAGTAAAGTCGTATTTTTTCAATCCTAGTACTATAGCTCACTGAAAACTCACGGACCGCCACTGCCATAAAGCATCTTTAAAGATGGCCCGGGGGGAATTATTTTTCTCAGGGCCTCCTATGTAGAGTTAGTTAGCATTTAAAAATAAAATAAGCTATATCAACGTTACTGTTACAAAATAATGTAAGGTGTATCATAGCGGAACGTTTCAGAGTGAAGGATTCTCTCAGTATCACCCTGGTTTAAGACCAGTATTCAGAATTGAAACGTTGCTTGAAATGGCCTCAGCCGTGTTTGGCGACTAGATCTGAATAGCAGGGTATTTCCCCACCTTCCTCTCCCTCATCTCCTTCCCCTCTCCAGTTACCTTCAGCCTCAACCTTTGCATACTTCGTATGGGGATGCCATAGTCTCACTGGCTAATGGTGGTTGGGAGCAGTTGCACGGAGAAAAATGTCATTCCGTTCATCCAAGTTTCCGCCAATCAACATTGAAACCCTGTTAATTTGTTCGTAAGAACTTCAGTCCCGTTTTTACGAATAAAATGATCGTATTTTAGAATAACATATTTCTCCGTGTGGGACTCTTGTCCGGAATACACTTTAAATTTTATTTTTTAATTTGGAACTGATTGTGTGATTAATAATACAATATGTTAAAAATTATCCCGGATGTGTGCGAGTACTATTCTATTTTATTTATAATTAGGGTTATAATTGGTAGAGGCGTTCGTTCCGGTAAGACGAGAGGTTCTGGGTTCGAGTCCCATTTACGGCCGTTAACTTTTATTTTTCTGTATCTTGTTCATTTTCATATTTTCGTTTAAGTTATTAGTGTTATCTTCTTCTTCAATGATAAAAAAATTACTAGGTACTTAGTTTGGTTAAAGTATTTTGTCCTCAAATCCAAAATTAAGTTTTGTACCTATGTAAAAGGCCGCGCAGCCGTTCCTCTTGTGAAAGCACCTATATTGATCGATTTTCTTTGTGGTGGTTTGTGTATTATTGTCATTTTTGGCAATCACTGTTCTTCAAACTATAATGAATCAAGGCGAAAATAAATTTAATTCGACTTTCAATCAAAAACGAGGTTCATTTACTAGTTGAATGATTTCTAACCGTACCATTAAATTCAATCATAAAATTATTTTAACCGGTTGATGCTTTATCAAGATAAATTAACAGCAAAGTTCATTTGAGAAAATAAACAGAATTATGAAAACTCGAATGATTTTAGATTTATTTTTTTATTTTATTTTTTTTACCTATGCCATTATTGGGGATGCTGTGTGGAGAGTCTTTTTAGGAAAGGAAGGAGAAGAAGATCTGGAAGCAAACAGGTAAAAAGTTTGGGTATGATTCAGGGTCAGTGTCTTCATAAATGGCGGTCGTATGAATCCATCCTTTCCACTGCGGTGCAAGGCGATGTTCCGAGAGAGTCCTGCTGGAGAGGTCGAAAGGTCTCCCAGTCTCTCCCGATCCGGCAAGCCACGTAATAGGTGGGCAGACGCAACTGCGTCCAAGACCCGGACAAACATCACCTCATGATCCCGGACACACATGCTAAGTCATCAAAGGTACTGAACTTCTTGGGGTGACATATGACAAAGGTATTGGTTATCCAATTAATGGTTCTCAGGCCCCCTCGAATTGATTTATTATATAAAACTAATTTAAAATAAACTTTTTCAAAATAAATGTAAAAAAAATACTTTGTGTAAACCAAAGTAATTTGTTTAAATTAATTAAAATGATGCCACAAAGTAATTTTGCAAAGATTGAACAAAATAATTATAAAAGTTTTAATATATCGTATGATGGTAATATTATTTGGCCGCACAACACTCCTAGTCGCTCCCAATTAGCAAATAAATAATTATTATTTTAGTTATGAAATTGTGTATTCCCTTCCCTTCAAAGGTTTTATCAATTTAAAAAGACGTCTCCGTTTCCTATAATGATACTAATATTATTTTTTCTGTTCTAAAAACCGAGCTGCACAAATTATTCCATGCACCGAGCAATTACTTGCGCATATATAAAATAAACCAAACGAATATATCTACCATAGGTCATCAATCATTTCGTTCATACTTTTGACCTTTTGCTGCAAACATATGAGGATATTTTTAAGAAACTGTTACTACTTAATCCTTTGCTGACCGCGAGTCAGGAAGAACGGTTATGGTCTACTGAAATTCACCTACTTTTTCTGTAATGAAGTAATTAATCACAAAAATAGCTCTACATTATTCGTGTTTCATGTGAAATTATTCGTACAGAACTGTAATTTATGCTGACGTTGTTCCTAATATGTTATGATGCTGATTTCCTGATTAAAGGTAAGGGAAATTATCTAATAAATTTTAACAACTTTATTAACTTTTAACAAATGAACCAATTTTAAGCAAGTATCCAATAAAATATATTTTATAAAATTTACCCTTCTGACTGCTTAATTATTTATTTTCTAGTTGGGAGCGGATTAGTACATTGTGTGGCCTAATGTGAGAGTATCCATAGATCTTCAGTCTTTATAATACTTAGTAAAGCCAGGGGTTTCTTGAAACATACAAGTTTATTGAAACATTATATTTAAGAAAGATGTGGTTAATTCATTAAAATCCAAAATAATTTATTAGTAGCATGGCAGTCAATATGGAAAAAATGTTATCTTAAATGGTTTTTCTCAAATATTTCTCAGAAATGAATGGAAATGTCATTGAATTTTTACATATTTTAAACTTTTTCATTTGACGAAAGACAATGATGTTTCAATTATTTATTAAGAATTCTTACAATTATTCATTACATTTTATTCAAAACGAACTTTTACAACAAATTAATATTGAATATGTTCTAAAGAAGGTATTATCATAAAATTAAACTTTCCCAGAAGACTAAGAAATAAACTAAATAGAAACTCTACAACTACAGAGTTCATAAACTATAGTCGTTGCTCCACATTTAGATTACTGCTGTACGATATTATATTTGACCTATGAAGGAAACCCAAACAAACTACAAATTGTTCAAAACAGAGCTATGAGATGTATACATATAATATAACGGAAAGGCAAATATACAAACATTAAGTAAAAAAAGAGAGAAGAGCTAAATTGGATTCCAATAAAAAGAGAGTGCTATACAGTGCTACATATTAACACATTGAAAAAAGTGTTAGTTTTTATACATAAAATTATGTACCACCAAATGTCAAAATACTTTAATGATGAAAGGCTGCGCTAACCCGTCCAAAAAGAGATAAAAGAGAGATACGACAATACATATGTTGGAGGGAGTGCACTATTGTTAAAACGATAAAATTCATGCGAAAATGTTTAATAAAACACGACTCGTTTGAAAACGAGCAAAAATCGCGTGAGGGTTGTGTTATGTAGCAATTAAAGAAACATTATGAATTACATTAACTTGAATTATATAAAATTCATGCGAAAATTGTGAAAATGTTTAATAAAAGACGACTCGTTTGAAAAAGAGCAAAAATCTCGCGGGGGCTGTGTCAAGTAGCATTTAAAGAAACATTGTGAATTTTTTCATACATATAACTTGTAAAATAACAGAAAAAAACGTGTAAATAATAATTTTCGGAGCATACTTTGCGATTTATTTCTATCCAGGGAATTGCAAATAATTACCACCTCGGCGTGGGGAATGTATAGATACTATCTTAAAGAATATCACACATTTTTTAAGAGCTTTAAACTTCAAACGTTTAAGGAAAATATCTAAGAAATCGGTAGAAATGGGAGAGGCAGATATTATTTTTATTAATAAAAATTTACATAATTATGAATCCATAAATGTATAGCCGCATATGAGAAAAACAATCACAGGACTAGGCTAAATATGTATGGCGAAATGCCTGATGGTCTGACTAATAGATGTACATGTTTAAAAAAAGTTTTTATGCTTATTGTAAGAACATAATTTTATAAATAATCAATTGCTGCTTTCTGCATATTAGCTTATTAATACAAACTAACCCAATAACCACTCGAGCGATAAACAACCAAATTTAAGTAGGTGATTTATAGTTTCACCAATCGCATATATTTCACAGTACAAAGTAGTTTTGATAATATCGCCTTAGTATTTGATGCAAGGGGTACTTAGTCAATTCTCGTTAAGGTCATAGGTCCAATATTCGGGTAGTTAGAAATTTGTAATTAAAATAAATAATTACACGTGGCGCGTCTTAGTTTCCCTTCCAAGCAATTAAAATAATCCCTTTTGACATTTCAAATCGATCAAATATATGAATAATGTCTACAAAATGTAATGGATATTCTGTGTACATTGCTCGACCAAATAATAAATTATGGTCTCATTTTGGACAAATGTTCCCTTCTTTTTCCTTTTTATATGAAAAACTTATTTATTATTATTTATTTTTTTATAAGAAAAACTCTCTTTTTAACTTTTGAAGGTCTTCTTCTTCAATGTAATATACCATTGAAGAAGAAGACAACAGTAATAACCTAAATTAAAATATGAAAATGAACAAGACACAGAAAAATAATAAAACATAATGGTCGCAACTGGGACTTAAACCCAGATCACACGTCTTACCGGGAAGTTTACGAGACTGTCGTATTTGTGAACTTCATGTTTCAAATTTCAGAATTAACAATATTATCTTCGACTAATGTAATAATAATTTTAATACGACAGTCTCATAATACATCGCAATGGCTGAATTAGTTAGAGCGCCCGTCCCGGTAAGACGTGAGATTTGGGTTCGAGTCCCATTTGCGACCATTATGTTTTATTATTTTTCTGTGTCTACACAGTACTTTAAAATGTATTTTTTTAAACTATAAATGAGGTATTTTCTGAAAGCTCTCCGCAATTTGGGAGGCGGGCATGGGTACCGCTGCCCCGGGAACCATTTATTGGATAAAAACACCCCTGTTTTCAGCAGGTCAGCCCAAGTTCGCTACTTGACTTAGCCCGGGTTCATAGGGTTACGTTCGCCCGAGTCTTTGGGGCGGATGCATCCAAATTCATGGCAGGTCAGATCGGGAGATACTGGTTGAGGGAGACCTTTTGATCTCTTCAGTAGGGCTCTCTCAAAACATTGCCTTGCAGCGAAGTAAGAGGGTTGAATTCATACTCCCGTTACTCCTGGACACAATGTCCCCGAGGTTCCTACCCACCCTTCATAACTTTGTCTTCCCAGAACTTCTTCTAATTTCTTTTCTAAAAAGACCCTTCACACGACATCCCCAAAGATGGCTTAGGCCCTGAGAGGAATTATTCTCCTTTGGGCGTCCTGTTTGGAGCTAATTTAAAAAAAAATGGGAACGTTAAATTAAATATGGTTTTAAACCACGGTTAAAATTATACAATAATTTCAGATTGTGATTATTTCGCAGCGTACCTACGACTTAAAAATGGTTTTGTGGGGTGTTCCAAACTTTGATAAAATTTAAAAAAAAAAAAAGAAGACTCGTATTTTTTTATGTTTATTTTTTAAACATTTTTATTTCTACGTAATTTTTTTCTAACATTTGTATTCAAAATATTTCATACACCTTCCTAATAAAGCAAATGATTGTGCTTAGGAGAGGAGAACAACCCATGTATCATTACATCTATTAGAAAAGTTACAAAGTGAAGTAAAAATATCGAAATTACATTTTACATAACATTAAAGAAGACAACATATTCATAAGAAGGGATATAGTAATTTTGTAAGATAACATATAAAACTAATAAACAATATCGATTAGTTGTACATAATACATTAGAAGTGATAATCAAAACGTTATACTGAAGAGTATGTAAAAATTATATGGTGGTAATACAAAATTATTTTTTAAATTATTTTTTTATAATTTTGATACCTTCCAGTACTTCTACAACATAACTCATTATTTCTACGATTCCGGCACTAGCTCGCATTAGCTAATGAAAAACGAATGGGTTAAACTACCTCTGATTCCATCAGCACCAAAATAAAGTGTATTTTTATTTTACGCGTAAAATGTTTGTTATTAAACCAGATTTCGCGAAAATACGGAATAACCATTTCACGTTCGGACAGGCATCAAAATTTGGACAAAGAATTTTTGCGCATTCACGTTATGTCCACACCCAAATTTTATTATTCAACATAATATTTTCCACCATCTGGTAACCGGGATCAGGTCAATTATGTATGTGGTATATGAAATTTTGTGACCTTATTTGAGTATTGTCATACATAAACAAACACTTCTTTGGCCACCTTTTTATTATTTCTAAGATTAATTATTCTTCTAACGCAAGGGGAAAATGTTTTTTTTTTCTGAATTTACTGTTTTAAATTTTTTTTACCAAAGATTGACTAATATTGTCTCCAATGATTAATGATAATTAAAACATATTCTTATATCATTTTTCTTCTACAACTTTTCCAATTTTCAAGCATGTTTATATACTTAATCCATATATGTTTACACTAGACTTCATAAAGTAACCAATTAAACTTATATATAATTGGTCACCATAAAACAGGCAGCCGCCTAGTATGGTGATTTAATATGTCATTTATATGTAAATGTTTTAATGTATATTATGTATTTTATAAATAAAATAAAATAAATAAAAATTCATCGTAGACTTGCAGAAAAGTTAATAGATGTTGCACATTAAAAATTTATATATTTATCCAAGACACTATCTAGATTGCATTTAGTTAGGTAAGAATCTTGCAATCATCTTTCTTACTAATATTATAAAGGCAAAAGTTTGTATGGATGTATGTATGTTTGTTACTCTTTCACGCAAAAACCACTGAATGAACTTTAATGAAACTTTACAATAATATAGCTCATACATCAGAATAACATATAGGCTATAATTTATATCCAAAGCTTGATATTTTCCATATATTACAAATAATAATTATTGTTTAATAGAAAATAACAAAATTTGAGAATGACATTTTGAAAAGCAATGATTGTAAAACCAAAATTCTATTTTAGAAAATATTTAAATTAGTGAATTTATTTGAAGTACTCACTCACTCTTGAATCGAATCAAGAATTATAGATATTTTAAATAAATAGGTTAGAATTATTATAGGTTTAATTATTTTAGAATTTTGGTATAAACATAGATGGGATCTACGAAAAGAAAATAGGCTAATCGAAGGACTAACCCTATGCAGACGAAGTCGCGCTCAGAAGCTAGTAATACATAAAGATAACAGCCAATAAAAAAACATGCGTTAAGAAAATGACAAATTGATAGTTCTTAGTCGAAGTACGATACCATTACATATAAATATAACTAAAGGATATGATGTATTTTTGTGGTATTATGCGTGTTTATACATATCTGCCCCGATGATGGACACTGTAACTCTGTCCGAAACGTTTTCTAAAGATGGAGATAATGCATCCCTAGCATGGCGGGCGAAATAACACAATATGTACACTATGTATAAAATTCTTTAATAAATAAATAAATAAATAAATAAATAGTATCCCCAAAAATAAATGACTACTCGTTATAATGTCTAAAGGGGATGGGGTCGAATAGAGCAGACCCCCGGCAAGGATAAGGTCATGTGTTCAATTCCTAGTTGCGACCGAATGTTTTTTTCGGCAATACTGTCTTCAATCATAATATGTTATTGATGTTTTTTTTTTTTTTTTTATTTAAAAAAAGTTTATTTGAAAGGGATTTAGATAATTATAACAGATTCACTAGATTCGATAAAATTAAGATTGCAAAATATATAATGTTTCACTTTGTGTAATATATACGTTAGGTTAGCCGCTTGAATTAGTAAATTCATTTCTTTAATTTGATATATTATATTAAGTACATTTTGCTAATACCTAAGTAATAATATCACTAACGTGATGACATATTATATTATGCACAACAAATCATTAAATTTTATGTACTCTATTCCCCTGCAATATGCTAACACTGATTACGTTATCATCAAAATAACGGATGCCATAATAGCAGTTGATTTTTCTTGCATATTTATAAACGTCTATTCATACGCGTTCATATGCAAGTACTTTGTTAGATAGAAGGAAAATTCAATGTTAATCCTTGTAAAAGGTTAAATTCAATAAAATTGAATGACTTAACCCAGTGCTTACCGTAGTGCAATCAATAAAACATAATTTTATGTTTCATAACGGGAGTCGGTCGCTTATCTTGTAGAGTCTGAAGATTATCGTCATAGTCCTTTTTACCAGCCTGCCATATGAGTGATGTTACAAAATGATGCACACACCATGAACCCAGCGAATGTACATTATTTCACTGGTGGACTAAAATATTAGGTCCTTACATATAATATTGGCGTTTTGCCGTACTGGCAACTTTGATCTCAAATATCTTCTCTTTGGTTAGAAATTCCAAATTTAAAAATAATACAGTTATTTACTCATGTATTTGAGTTTCAAAATTTATAATTCATTTATTTTTTCCTTAATTGTTTCTTTTCTTTGCATCACTTAGTTTACAAAATGGAAAACTTGAAATATCGCGTTATTTACGAGAACGAGTTCCACCGTGGCACCAGTGCTGCAGAAACGGTTCGAAGGATTAATGATGTGTATGGCGACGGTGCCGCAAAAGAAAACACAGTGCGTTTTTGGTTCCAACGTTTTCGTTCTGGAAATTTCGACCTGCAGAACAAGCCCCGTGGACGGCCAGAGACCAAAGTTGATAATGAAGAATTGAAGGCTATTGTGTCAAGGAAGGAAGTCTCCTTAACCTTAAAATAAACAAGTTTTTCGTTAACGGACGATTCCGGTTCAACTTTTTTTTCTCTACGGATAACATTGTGCAGAATATACAGCGAGCTTTTGAATACGTTAATGAAAGTCCAGCGTTAAAATATGAATGCTGACGTCAACTGTTTGATTTAATAAAACGATTCTTTTCAAAACTGAAAAATTCTGTTTTTTCTACTTTTCTTTGTTAAAAAAATACCTAGCAATTCAGATAAGGTCACTAAGCGTGACTTAATTTTTCGATCTGAATGATGATATATCACCAGGACGAAACTGAGAGTAACAACTATCACTCTGGAACCTGCTGTAAATGTTATATTAGAGTACACAACGAGAAGGTCTATCAACAAACAAAATAATTAATAAACAGGTAGACTTTTTAAAATTATAATCGGTGTTACATTTCAGCATGTTATACGAATCAGGAAACATTTTCGACAATTCGTTACCTGATTTGGACAACGATCTAACTGACTTTTTTTTCTAAAATGACCTTTGAATGCCAAAGCACTTCTTTTGTTCATTTCTACAACCAAAAGTCCCTTTCAAGGTAATCTGTGTTGTATTTCCGTAGATACTTGTATGACAAAGTTCCAACATCAAGTTTTGAAAGCTTCCCTTTATTTTATAAGGTTCTAATTTACTTTGAACCTTTTGCAATTGCCATTTTGTTTATATCTGACAGTTGATCGTTTTTACGAGGAGCAAATATCATTACTTCATCACTTTAGGATAGGGCTCTAACTTCGTCTTACAATGTTCCAAAGCGTCAAAGTTTGTAAAGACAATTTCTGATTTTGAGGTTCAATATTGTATAAAGTATTTTGGTTTAACATATTCTAAAGGAAAATCTTCGTTCAAAGACGTTCACAAGGTTCAATCTCAAAAGCAGAAATCGGTAAATAATTACGAGAAATCGTCTTTGCAAACCTTGGCACCTCATACCTCAAGAAAAGATAAAGTGAAGTTTACACCCTGTCCAACCAAAGTGACGAATTATTATATAATACTAGCGCAGGTCCTTTAAAAATCACGGGATATTATAAATATAATATTTGAGAAGACCAAATTATTTATAAAATATTTGCATCAGGATCGGATTGTCTTTTAAAAACAAGTAGATACAGCCAATTTTCTTCATTATATTATAAAATTATTATTAATATTATTTGTTGAGAAATTAGAGAGATGACAGAAATTTACCTTTCGAATGAATACCGGAAATAAACTTAGAAATCATCAGTGCAAATTTTAAACAAAAGAAATATAGAATTTTATTTATATTATAGGAATTTTAAAAATCATTTGTTAATTTAGAAATTTTTTTAAAATTTAGCATTTTAAAAAAATTTCAAAATTAATCAAAACAAAACGGACGACCGAAATTACGTAGGAAAATTTGATGTATGCAATAAATACCTTGTATTTTTTCATCAGCAGACGACACAATGGCAATAGTGAGGATGAGGGCCACCGAAGCAGCTGTTCTGCACTGGTTCATCTTAGTGTCGTCTTGATCAGGTTATCTTCACACCACAAGTGGCAATACCAAGCCGAACGGCGAGGGCACTATGCACAAACATTTACTTAGTTTACAAAATAAAAGTTTTATTTTAAAAACTGCGATAATTTTAGTACTAAATTATTATCAATATTGTTAATATGGTGCACTTGAGTGTTTATTTTTTTTTCACACTTACTAAAAAATTTTCAACAAAGTTTTTTTTTATATTATAAAACTTTTAATTTTAATTATTATCGTGCATTTTTTTCTGATCAGTACTGATGTACAACGACCTTATTTTAAATGTTGAATAATGAACTGCCAAGAAGCAAAAATTAAACACTTGTTCAAAGTTTTTAACAGCGTTAAGTATTATTTATGATTTAGTTTATAGCGTTCGGACGCACAGATGTTGATATTTTATTAAATTAGTCCAAACAAAAACGCCTTTTCAAATTAAACATCGTATTTACGACTTTATTGCATACTTTGACATCGGCGTAGTGTTAATCTAGTGAAATTTCAGCAGGCTGTAACGCGTCCTCCCCAAACGAAGGTTTACAGAAGACTGAAACATTTTATATTTTATCCTTATTACTTCTAGTTCAGAGAGATAAACACAAACCCACCCGCAGCAAAGCAAAATAACGCTTTTCAAAAAGAACTCAATCTTTTGTACTATTAGTTTGAAGACAGACGATAGATTCTTTGCTACTTTTTGCTCCTGTTTGTTAATTTAGCAACCAATACGTCAAGCTTTTGGTTTGGAGGGGACGAAGTAACAAGCTTTTCCGCGCTTGCGCTACCTTTCCCAAGCTCCGCCCCCAAACTTTAGGCCTGTAAAAGATGGTATCAGAAAGTGTCATTTCTGGCGATAAACAATCCATAAATCACACTATCTGAGAGAACATAGAATTTGATTTTTGCCGGAAAAAAAACAAAAATCTCGAAGTGGTAGCTTTTTGCGAAACGTGGCGTGCTGAAGAAATCGAATAAAGTTCTTTTTATTCAAAATGTTTGCTATAAGAATTTATTAATACTTTATTATAACCTGTCTATTTTAAGGGATTGTATTTTAAACTCTATGTAAATAGAGTTTTTTGCTGCGTTTTTGAAGAAACAGTAATATTTCTTTTGTCATATTGAGTGGGTATGCAAATTGTATCACGTATCGATGTTTCCACCCTTACGTCATTTTTTAAATTTATTGTGCTATTTTTGAGTTTTATAATATTTTTATAATATGTTACATAACATTCATCATTTAATTGATTTGTGTTATATCACAATTAATTATTTAAAAATAATATATGGTATGTTTGCGGCACTCTCCAGAGTGGAAGATACTCCCCTGGTGTAAGACCACCATTCAGAATTGAAACGTTGCTTAATAATGGCTTTAGCCGTGTTTAGTGACTAGATCTGAATAGCCAGGTACTTTCCTACCTTCCTCTTCCCTATCTCCTTCCCTTCCCCACTTTCCTTCAGCCTCACAACATACCCCAATTGGGGATGCCATAGTCTCACTGGCTCCAGGCTCGAGGTATTCTCTATAAAAAAAAATCTATCATTTTAATTATCTAGTTAGTAGAGAAATAATCTCGAATCTAACTAATTTACTGAGAGCTAGTCTATTTAATAATACATAATTATAATTAATAAAGGTACAACGTATTGCTTATAAACAGTAGGAATAGTTATTAAAAAAATTACAGTATCTAAAATATTTAATAAATTTAGAAATTAAGTAAAAATACATACAATAATGGCAACAATATATATCTGGAAAAAATCACCAGTCTCTTAGTTTTCTGTAAAAATGATACGTTAGTTTTTTTAAATTAAAAATAACTTTTATCACTTTTTATTAAATCCGGTAAACGTTAATTAGCTTAGCACCTAGATTTTTGCTAATGGTTTTGTGCAGCTGTCGTGTTGCATCTAGCTACATATATATTCCCATTCCAGGTCTTAAACTTCGCGTTTGAGGACAGTTCAGATTTTTTTTTACTTTTGGAAAAGCATTTTTTTAAATAGTTTTTTAATCGGAAGTACTTACCTTAAATTTATCAAAATTTCATTGGTTGGAAATTCTCTTGGTTTTTTAAGAATAACTTTTATGGCTTTTTTATGTTATTCCTATCGGATTCAAGTTAGTCTTAAAGATGCTTTTACCAATGCTGTGTTTGTCTTGTCAATCAATTAGTGATAATATCAACCATGCTTATTGTAATTGTTTTTGTGAGAGATTTGATATGAATCACTGTTGACAAACCTTTAATAAAAAAATAAAAATAAAAAAAAATAAAAAAATGCTTCCCCATGCGATTATACCATACTGCAACTCTGACTCCACAAGAGAAAAATAATCATTTTAATATTAATAATTTTAGTTTTAGGATATTACTTAATCATATAAATATATAAGCGAGCTTTGTAATTATTTTAACTATATTATATGTTCTAAATTTCATATTACTTCTTATAGTGATACCTAGGTATTTGACTTCTGAATTTTTCTTCAAGAATTTTCATTTATTTTTACATACATCTCCCACACATGAACGGCTGTGCACCGACACTCCAATGTTAGAGAAAGGGATATGGTCACTTAAAAATACACAAATGCTCCACACGGGAGGCCCTGAGAAAAATAATTCCCCTTAGGGCCTAAGTCATCTTTGGAGTTGCGGTGTGGGGGTTTTTTTGGGAAAGGAAGGAGAGAAAGTTAATACGAGGGAAGAGAAGGAATCTGGGGTCGATGTATCCATGAGTGACGGACGTATGATTCAACAATTGCGGTGAAAGGCGATGGACTGAAGGGGTCAAACTATTTCCCCCAAACCAGTCTCTCTAACCTGCCACTAAATACGTGGGCAAATGTATCCCCCGCGAACCACATCTTACCAGCATGCTAAGTCACCAAACCAATCGAACCACTTTGAGTGACCTATGGCAGAAGTGATCGTTATCTAATAAATGGTTTCCGGGGCGACAGTACCCATGCGTACGCTTATTTGTACTAAGTCACAAAGAAGTGTAAATAATAAACGTCTTTACTTTATAATAATCTGAACGTTTATCTGACGCACCCTTTTTATTTAGTAAAAAATGTTGCAAAAAAATATGGAATCTGGTCTTTTTTTTAATAAAGTATAATACTAGCTAACAATGAAAATGTCTTTAATGAAAATTGTTGTATTGACTTAGAGATAAAAACACACCATCAAAATCGGTAACGTAAACAATTTTTTTTTCAATTTCAAATCACAAATCAAATTCAAATTTAAAATCGCTAATTTTCAACAAATAGATGCCAGAATTCATGGAATTACATTGTTTGCTGCTCTTCGGCTTACATGTTTTCTGCTCTATACTGAAAATAATATTTTTTTTATTGTTTTTATTACTTGCTAGGACAAACTATTTATTAAATAATAGACCATTATGTTTTATTATTTTTCTGTGTCTTGTTCATTTTCATATTTTAATTTAGATTATTATTGTTATCTTCTTCTTCAATGTTATATTACATTGATGGGAACAACCTTCAAAAGTTAAAAAGAGAGATTTTCTTATAAAAAAATGAAATTTTACTTAGATTTTTATAAAAAGTCGATAGGTATTCCATATAAATAAAATCGGATATATTTATCCGAGGCACTATCTAGGTAACAATTACGTTCTTTAAACAATTGTTTCCAATGAAAAAGGTAGCTGACGATAATATGGAAAAATAAAAAACATTAGTCGAAAAATAATATTGTTAATTCTGAAATTTGAAATATGAGTTTGACAATAATGGCGGTTTTAAATTCGGACGCAATGGCTGAATCGGTAGAACGCCGTCGCGGTAAGACGTGAGATCTGGGTTAGTGTCCCAGTTGCGACCATTATGTTTTATTATTTTTCTGTGTCTTGTTCACTTTCATATTTTAATTTAGATTATAATTGTTATCTTCTTCTTCAATGATAAACAATTTAACTTAAATATCTTAATATCAAAAATATAATATCATGATATAAAACTACTGACTCGACTCAAGAAAAGAAATATGAGAATCTCTGCGAAAATCCATTAAAACTATTGTATTTGATGATCGAATAACTGCTGACCGGCGCTTTTTCGCAAACAAAATCACTTACAAAGCCTTGAGAAAAGTTGTTGACAGATTCTAGTCTTATCTCCAGAACAAGAGTTAGTGTTAAAGCTAAATTATCTCTTTATTCGCCCGGGAATTCAAAGGGATTCTCGGACGTGACGCGAACACGTACGTCTTACTGCGATACAAGGAATATTCCGAAACAAAACTTTCAAAAACCGCTGAGAACAGAAGTGGAAAACAATTTATGAAAAAGATTTTCGAGAATGGTGCTACATACACATACATAATGGTAAATACATACTGGGTCGACGTCCGTATGCATCGCTACGCCTAACAATATCTAGGCTACTTAGCAGTGAAACAGTAAAATCAGAAAAAGATACGGATACATCTGGGACTCGAACCTAGGACTGAAGATGAAGATAATTTTGGTATTTCTCAGTCGAAGTGTGATACAGTTAAACATGACCAAATAGGAAAGGGATACATTAGCTCAGTGGTGAGAGCATCTGCCCGGAAAGCTGAAGGTCCTGGGTTCGAGTCCGAGATGTATCCGTATCTTTTTCTGATAAGCACACACTTCACCATTATCAATTACACATCTGCCCTGATGATGGACACTGTAACGTTGTCCGAAACGATGGCTAAAGAAGGAGGTAGCGCAACATGGCATAACACCCCAAAAATACTTTTGGCAGTGAAAATCTAAAAATCAGACAGTTGATATTTTTGACATGAGAACGGGGTCGTTTCTACAACTCAGTCTTAAGTTCAACTGCTTGGCAGTGGAACAATAGGGAAGTTGAATCCTTCTTTTTATTTATTTTTTCAATGCAAACACATACAAACTTAATTACTAGTATTTTTTAATATTTTTTTTAATGTTCGTTTTCATAATTAAATTAATTCTACAAGTTTGAATTTTATTAGGCCCGCGAAAACGTCCGGTACGGTTCGGCAGAGCGTGTCAACGCAACGTCATCTGGCCCCCGTTTGTGTGAAAAAATAAGGGTAAATATTTACAAAACCAGGACACGCTTAATACGGACTAAAAAAATAAATTTAAAAGTTGTAGTAGTTAGATATTAACTAGTACTAATCAATTCAGTTACCGGAATTTCGAACAAAGTGCATTTTAATGGTTATTTTTTTAATTTAAAAACACAAAATGTCATTTTTCACCGAAACTAGCAATAGTTTCGGTGAAAAATTACACAATGGCAGTCGGTGAAAAATGACATTATTTCGTGTTTTAAATTTAAAAAATAACCATTAAAAAGTACTTTTATCTGTGAATAGAATGTTTTTTTTTTTGTGAAGAGACCCATGTTGTAGGAAGGAGGAAACACAGAGGCCGGCAAATCGTTCCACAGCTGAGCTGTTGATCTCAAGAATGAGTCGTAAAAACGACCAGTTCTCATGTGACAAATGTCAACCGTGTTGGGCGAGCGTTTGGCGTGTTTCCCGGCTATGCACCGGTGCCGAGGGGATCGATGACGCTAGTTCCTCGGAGCATCTTCCATTGAAATACCGGTAGAACAAGGATATCATTCCCACCCGACGCCTGTGCTCTAAAGATTGCAATCCGTTTGTTAAGACGGGAGAATCTATCAAATGAACCGCCCGTTTCCGCACAGAGTCGAGGGTGTTTTTCAGGTACTTTGGGGCTCCAGACCAGAGGTGGCTGCCAAATTCAACCATGGGGCGCAATTGCGATTTGTACAGGGTTAGCAGTTGTGTACTGTAGCGTTCAGGAACTGGATTGAGATAATGTCTTCAATCTTCTCCTCAGTACTACACACTGAGTAATGTAATTAATAATAGAGGTTCGTTATACGAGATCGTCGTTTATTGAATACAAATGGTTACAAAGTAAACGTCCAGCCCAGCTGGCGGTAAGATTATTAATGGAAGCGCGGAGCAGCGCTCGCTAACGCGCTGCCTTGAAATGACCCACTTCGGGTCGCAACTCCGTCAACGTTCGGGACGTTGCTCGGCGGTAAAGCCCGCCCATCTATCATAGAGTATGAGGCAGTGTTTCAAACACCACTATTGAAGTATATGCGGCCCCTGTACAATACGCCCAGTTTCTGAGAGGCTAACTTAACTCTGGCCTCGATGGAGCCCCCATATCTGAGCTGGTCACTTAGAGTTATACCGAGCATATCAATGGAGGACCTGTTCGGAAGAATGCTACCGTTGAGGGAGACTCGATTGTCATTTCGATCCCTTTTAGACGTAATCAGACATGATTGGGTCTTTGAAACATTGAATTCGACGAGATTATTCTTACCCCAAGAGAAAACACTCTCGAGGTAAGCGTCCATTATTTGCTTCAAAGCCCTCCGAGCCATTGGAATTTGTGCACCCTTTGGGGGCTTGTCAAACAAAAAGCTATCATGGACTGTACTGTCATCCGCTGTCCAAGCATCCGGACTGTATTCCCATCAATGAAATATATCATTGAAGAGAAATATAACAATAATAATTTAAATTAAAATATAAAAATAAACAAGACACAAAACAAATAAAAGACAATGTCTTAGTTGCGACCATTATCTTTTATTTTTATCTGTGTCTTGTTCATTTTCATATTTTAATTTAGATTATTATTGTTATCATCTTTTTCAATGTTAAATTATTTCCCCCAGGGTTCTGTTAAGTTAATGCAAACAAAAATATCTTAGAAGTTTATACCGGTTTTTGTATAAATAAATTAGGGTGTTTCTAGTCCCTAAGGGATTACAGACCAGTTGGATGTACTGAAGATTTGTATAAGGTAAACATTTTTTATACTAACTTTGGTTCTGTTCAAGTGTACAGCACGTACAACTTCAGAGAGGCTGGCTTCAATGAAGCCCTCTTACATGAGCTGGTCACTTGTGGTTACACCGACTACGTCAATAGAAAGCTTGTTGCAAGGATTGATTCCAGAAGTATCTACAATAAATTTCCTGATACTTGCATTATCATACTGGCATTTTAGTGAATGTTAGATACCAAAGCGGTTTTATTTGATGGTCTATGGTTTCTATGAAATACAGTGCAATGTTTAGGAATGATCGCTAACATAAGAAAGATATCATGAGGGTTCGGTGTTATGACTTGTTTATGGAAAAATTTGGCACCCGGGTAACAGCCCAAAAACACCATTGTTGAGATCATGTTTTAACCTTTATAATTATAAATATTCGGAATAAAAAACGAAGGTCAATACGGTTAGAAGAAAACAATAAAGTAAGAGATTGAGAAGGGAAAGGGACAGAACGGAAAACACCCTAATAACAAACGTTGACAAAGTTACCACAAACAAAGTTCTGATTCTTAATGGTGATCTGTTACCAGGACGATACTGATTCTCATAGTTCATTTTCTTTGATACGAGGTACAAATACATTTACGTAATACATTTATTTTGTATGGACTTGGTAAAACAGTTACACGCCAATATGTTAAATAATAAATCCTGATCCAGTTTGTTCACATCGTTTATTTGTTATTTACACATGTTCTGAACTTCTTTTTATTCTTCGCTGATTTACATGCTCATTAGAGCTGACTTTTACTTGGGTACACATTTCTCATTTAGACATCTTTACAACATGAAATAAACTTTACCCATTATATACTTACCTTCATGCATTTACTGAATACCTCATCTTCGTCTATTAGTCCAGTCAAGATGTACATCCGTGCTTGCAAAAGGTCCGATCTTTCTGAATTTTTTATGTTGTTAGGACCTAAAACAATATTAAAAAACCAGATTTACAATTTCCAAAGTGCTGTGCAAGCGGCGGTGTGCCCAAAAAATCATGAAATTTTCAAATTTTTTTCAGTTTTTTCTCAATATCTCAGTGAAGGAAGGGTCTGACCGGTGTAGTTAAGCCATACTTTCAAAATAGACTAAAAAAGTAGACTAAATTTGCTACAATTTGAGACCAAAGCGAGCTCTATACAGCAATTCTTTTCCAAGATGCAGTACTTCAAAAATACACAATTTTTTCCAAAAAGTAAAAATTTTCGAAATGGTCACTTATTTTGTGAAATATCTTCTAAAATACGCATCCAACGTCAAATATAGTTACTTACATATATTTTGTCAATAAATAATGTAAGTATTTAAAAATTTCAATATTGTATTAATTAAATCGGATATCATTTTTTTTTTAAATTTATACATGTTCTTGAATTCTAATTACTATCCTTTGCTATTTTACACGCCTATGGGCTAATACTTACTTACGCAATTCGAATTTCTCGTCTTATAGTTAATGCCTTAAACTGTAAGTAATAATATGTAAAGCCGAAAGTAGTTACAGATAAATAAAGTATTACAGAGAAGAATACAAATTTAGAATATGTAAAATGATTACACTAAATGAGAAATGGTAAAAAAGATAAAAAAATAAAAAAGGAGGATTATTATATAGGAGGAGAGATTATTATTTATCTTAATTCAACAGCACTCCAAAAAATTGATTTACTTTGATATTTCCAAGCCGATTTTGAACCCATGAGCTCTAACCAAAAATCCGTGGAGTTCAGAAATCATCAATATACATCATATACAGTAGTATATATACATAAGAAGTGACTTGTTTACTGTGTCAAAATCTCTCAAACTAAACAAATGAAAACTAAATATTAATAAGATAATATACATGAAAACAGGCATAAAAAATACGAATTCTGAAATTTTATATTTAAAAAATTATTTGTTTATTTCTAATAATAATTAATTACATTTTGGGAGGCGGGAATGGGTACCGCCGCCCCGGGAACCATTTATTGGATAACCAACACCTCTGCCATAGGGCACCCCAATGGTTCGCTACGTTTGGTGACTTAGCAGGGGTGCCCGGGTTCATGGGGTGAGGTTTGTCTAGGTTTGGGGGGCGGATGATCTGGACTCACTGAATCCCAGATTCGAACCCAACCCTCATACCCTTTTCTTCCCAGAACTTCCCATCCTTCCTTTCCTTAAAAATACCCTCCATACAGCATCCCCAAAGATGACATAGGTTCTGAGGGAAATTATTTTCCTCAGAGCCTCCTGTGTGGAGCTAATGTAAAAAAAAATAATAAAATAAAATTTGAAAAGGAAAACATTTTTTCAAAACCTTTCAAAAACTTCAATTTATTTGGATTTTGTTGCAAAGCGGAAATAATCTTATCAGAACAAAATATGCACGGTGCCTGAGGGGTTAAACACGATGGTCCATATATACTGCAAGTATTAAACCGGTAATATATGCTTATTTATGTTAGACGAACTCTCAAAAATTTTCCTATGCACTAATTTCCTTTCCGTTAATTGGATTCTAGCTAAGGAGTTTTCCAATAACTACGTGTATTATATAAAGTTGGGTTTTAGAATTTCGATTAACATAATGAACAAAGCAAATAATTCCTAGAATTATTAGAGAGTTGTCGTTATACAGAATTTGAACAATTCACAAAATTTCGAAGCTAATTTTCAAGCTCTTTTAAATATCTATTCGAGTTCTGTTATTGTATCATTACGAGCCAATCACTTCACAAAACTGAAATTAAAACAGAACTTGAGAATTATCTTCAAAATTTGATTATTGTTCATGAATGGACTATTAGGTATTTTCCGTTGTAACGATACGCGCCAATCAAAACCAACGTCGCCACAATGCGCCCGGCTGAATCCTTTTTGTACCTTACAATAAGGATTTTTAATAGGTACTTACGTCTGTTTTTATGGGAAAAAGTTGGAATTTCGAAAAAAGATGATAATCTTTTTTACTCCTACCATCATGTAGAACTACCACCCAAAGTTAATACACTTTATCCCCGGACACCCTGTATAATATATACTTACTTACGTACTTAAGTTACTTTAACCAGTGATTCCTGAAATTATTTGGAGTAAAAAATGTTAATGAAGTTTTGGTCTCCGGTGACTTTTTTGATGAGAATTTTTTTTTTCAAAAACTTTTCCTTCAAAATCAAAGAAAAAAAAATCTTTCACATGTCGTCACTGGTCTCTAAGCCAAGTCACCAACCAACCCCTCACCCCGCCCCTAACTTCCCAATACCTACTGATTTTTATTTAAAAAAAAAAAACTTCACCGGAGACAAAAAATTTATTTACATTTTTACTTAAAATAATGTCAGGAATCACTGGTTAAAGTAAGTCAAGCTTAACACCCTGTATATACATTTGTTCTTATTCTCCTTTCTTTTTTCTATTTTCTACTTTTTAATATAATTTTTCCAATTTTTAGCATCATTTATACTAATTCCATGTTTACACTTGACTTCATATTTCATACAAAGTAACTATACTCCAATGGTCACCATGATATAGGCAGCCGCCTAGTATGGTGATTTAATATATCTACTTTATGTAAGTGTCACAATTATGTATCATGTATTACATAAATAAAATAAATTAATTTATTAGTGAAACTCAATAAATTAAATTAAGACGCCAAAAAAATATACGAACAGAAATGAACTGAACGTAGTAATTCCAAAACTAAATCTTTGTCGGCCTCGCCTCGCCACAACACCACAATATCCGGGAAAAGGTAAGTTAATAAATTCTTTGTTTTTGCGGAGTTTTCAGGCTATATTTTAAGTTTTCCCCGTTTGTTCTTAATGTTCTTGTATTCTGTCAATCTTGCAGGCGTATCACGTTCGAGGTTTTGGCACTAGGGGTATGAAACCAGGGGAGCTAAATATTTCTGTTATTGTGGTATATACCATCATCGTTTTTCATGTTTTTTTCTTTCAATTTTCACTTGAAACCATTTATTGGTTTTATATAACACCTCCGCCATAGGTCATCTCAAGTGGTTCGCTACGTTTGGTGTTTTGTCATGGGGTGAAGTTTGTCCGGATCTTGGCGAAAGTTGCTGCGTAACTAGTGCATTGCGGGCAGGATCGGAAGAGACTGGAAGAGGGAGACATTTTGACCTCTTAGCAAAACCTCTTGGAACAACGCCTTGCACCGCTGTGGAAAGGATGGAACCATATGTTCATCACTCCTGGCCCTCTAGCATACTCGATCGATAAGGATTGATAGGATAACTTTCGGTAACTTCTCATCATTCCCTAGCATGACTGCAAATATACAAAGAATAAGTGACGGTTCACAGTGACGGTTGTTTGTATGTTAGCGTCCTAGGAAACGTTGAGAAGTTACCGATAGTTATCTTATCGACCGAGTGTGCTAGGAGGTCTGGTCACACTGACACCCAGATTTCCGTTAACCTCGCATTCCTTTTTTCTTTCCAGAACTTCCTCTACTTCCATTCTTAAAAAGACCCTCCTCAAAACATCCCCAAAGATGTCATTGGCATTGAGGGAAATTATTTTATTTGTGTGGATATGACATTAAAAAAATGGTGAAATTGTTGCTCAGAAATTATAAAAACTTCGTACATTATTTTAAAATACGTATCAGAAAATCAGTTTGATCGGTAAGTTCTAGCGTCATCAAACTCAAATAACGTAATCTCTCTGGAATTCCAGTTTTACTTCCTTCGTGAAGTACCATCCTCCGAAATATTTGCCTTTAAATAATACTCTTTTCTGAGTCTAGTTTTTTAACTGTTAATTCATGGTGGAATTCCATTGTATTAGATATGAAATTTAACAATTTTTTTCACTTTGTTCCACTTGTTTATTTACACCAGGACCGGTTTCGTCCTACTACGGACATTTTCAGACCAGTCTGATAATGTCCGTAGTAGGACGAAACCGGTCCTGGTGTAAATAAACAAGTGGAACAAAGTGAAAAAAATTGTTTAATTTCATATCTAATACTCTTTTCATTATCATAAGCACAAGATATTAGCTCAACCAATGGAGAATAAAAGCAAGGAAGAAACTACTTACTAATAACTCATAATAATTGTATTGTATTGTAAAAAATATACTACTAGTTCTGTAAACAGTAGACCTCGCGTCAAAAATTATGATTGAAATTTTCTCTAACCAAAATCAAAAATTCCTCTAAAATCCTAAGATTTGTAAGTAGGTACTTAAATAACTAATAAACCAAAATAAAATATTTATGCAACTTTAAAAAAAATTAAATAAGAAATTATACAATTTGTCCAAATAAACGTCCCTTTCTCAATGTAAATTTATTCAGGCAGTTAGTTACCATAATATTAAACAAATGCGAAAGGGAAAGTCCACATAAACCCGACGATTTCACACTGGAAAAAAATAATCTCTAATAAACCATAAAACAGTTACCATATATGATCGACTAAATCCTAATCTATCTCCGACAAAACTATCGAGATAAAATAGGGCAAACTTATTCAAATGGTACAAATCAGTGAAAACGCTACACAATTGAATAAGCAGGTACTTATTTAGCAAATCCAAAGAGATTGATTTAATTAGCTTGGCAAGTATAGTTCTGATAAGAGGCACGCTCAAAGGATATCAATCTCATTCATATCCCTCTCTTGTATCGGATAGTGTGCCTATGTACAGTGTACACATTGTGCAAACGTGCCATTCAGGGCTGCATTCAATAACTGGAAAGGGCCATTGGCTCATTCATCCCCCGGAACATAAAGAAAACGATTCAAGGGAATGCAATGCGGAGTTCAGATATATTGTATATGGACATCAATGTGTCTGTCCTTAGGGCTTTCAAATGCTAGATTTCTGTGGGCATTACAAAGATACATTTAATGACTCAATGTGAACTGTTTGACATTTGCACAAATAATTTGTTTGCGAATTGGTACGTTATTCGTTTGTGGTATGATAATTTTATATAAGTTTCGGTTAGTGATAGGGTTTTTGACGCTTTCAAAACGCAATAGTTTATGAATGATATTTTATTACCGAAAATTTAAAATGTTTGTGTAAATTGGAATAACCTAATCTCCTGCATTCATATACCACCAATCAAACTCAACGACCAGTACCTTAATTAATATTAGAAATTATCTAACTTTTAGAAACATTTTCAAGGACACCAACGCAAATGAAAATCGCTAGAAGTTAATACTTCATTTTGTGTGATATAATTATCTTTAACGTGTTTCTCGTCAATTCGACCCTGCGTATTTTTTCAGATATATAAAGTGACCCGACAGTTGGCCCCTCAAAATTATAATTATTATAAAATTATATTTTTTGTGCGTTATTTACCAATTTGAAACAAAAAATCGACTTAAACAATACATTTAATAATTAGTTGGTATGGATAACAAGCGCATTTCTTTACGATGTCTATTTTTTATTATTATTTTTTTTTTTTAAGAAAGTAAAACATTCCCAGGTTATAAATAATGTGACAAAATTTAAAAAAAACCTACTACCACCACAGTAAGCTGAAATGTTGCTTGTGTCGAGTTGAAGGATTTAGCCAGCCATGAGTGAAATTGAACACGCGACGCCTAGGTGGGACCCAAACGCGATGTCAAATCAGCCACTGACCGGACAAATAATCACGCTGGTATATACACTATAAAGACAAGTAGTTTTATCGTTGATGCATTTGAATGAAAAATGTTTTATACTTTTGTTATTCGGCGGTACATCCTCTTTGCACATCCCTTCGGGTATACTTAGTTATATCTTAATCTTATCTTATCTTATCTTATAATATATAAAACAAGGTCGGGTTAGTTACACCATTTATAACTCAAGAACGGCTGAACCGATTTTTATGATCTTTGATTTGTTGGATTTGTCTCCGTCCCGATTAACAGAATAACTATTAAAACATCGAAAAAAATCAGAGGAAAAATAATTATGAAGAAAATTAAATTTTTCATATATTTTGTATGGAACGGCTTTTTAAATAATGTGCGTTGGTCGACATAATTTGAATCAATTCGAACTGTCAATGGTGTAGTGTGCCGAACATTTCGTGCTTAGTCAACAGCTCAATTTCATTTTTTGAACTTAGAGTATTTATTTTAACTAAATAAAAACTTAATTTATTTCAGCTAATAAATAAAACACAACATTTATTGATTCTGAGACGGTACGAAGTTTGCCGGGTCAGCTAGTTTTGTATAAGTAGGATTATCGTATTTTCTCTAACCGGCTGTATATTTACACGCTAACTTATAGGTATTTATTTATTTAGAAAAATATTTTAATTTTCCATAATTAGGAGATAATTAATGCTTAGGAGAGGGCAACTGATATTTTATTACAACTATTAGACAAATGTATTAATAATTATTATTAATTTGCAATGTGGATTTCTAATCTAAAAAACGCTTAATTAAAAAGCTTAAAAATTTTTACTGGCAATAAAGAAGACAATATATCCATAAGAAATGTGGTAATTTAATATATATATATTTATTAGTAATAAAAAAATAGATAAGTTGAATATAATACATTGGGAATGATAAGCTAACATAATATTGGTCATTTATTTATTTATTTATTATTAATTTTCAACGCCCTGATGGGCTTTTACATAATAAGTATATAATACAGTGATTTATATGTAATTCAATGTTTAAATAAGAAATATAAACTTATAGCAATGAACATTTTAAAAATGGTAGGCATAAAAGTAAGTAAAAAATATTATATTATAATAAAAGAGAAAAAGTTAAAATAAATTAAACTGAAACCAGTTTTTAAGTTGCGGATGGCATAAAAATAATAATATATGGTGTAAGTTAATAGTAATGAAGAACAAGTAAAAAAATATATGGTGGTACTAAATAATTTCATATTAACTTTATTTTTTATAATATTCGTAGTTTTCTTCTAGTTGTATAACAAGGGGTAATTGATTAAATAATTTCATCCCCTTATACACATTGTGATGCTGTATTGTAGTTCGTATGAGTGGGACGGTTAAACACATACAGAACTATTTCTTATGCTAATATTTAATGGTGGGATATATTTTTTTATTAAAGAAAACTTTACGTAACTGAAGTAGTGCAATTTTGTCGTAAATTTTTGTAAGGGGGTAACCGGGAAATCTTGGAATACATTTATTGCTAGGTAATAATATGGGTGTTTAAAGGTAATTTTTATTAGTATTTTTTAATTGTTTCAAGTGGAAGTAGGGATACGTACATAACTTTATGGAATCAGTATTTATGCACAACATTCACAGTGTACTCACGATACACGGAGTCCGGATATTAGTGATAAAAGCAGAAAACTTGTGAATATATAGGTAAATATTTTTTGGGTTATAGTCGCTATAACCCAAAAAATTGATCTCAGCAATTCGAGTTTTTTTTTAACTTTTCATCGGCATTTAAAAAATCGTTTCGATGTGTTTTAAAAGAAAATAAGCAGCTGATAGTAATCCCGTGGTGATTGTTTTTTTTCTCAAATTGGAAATTGTTGTGTTGTAATTAGTCTACGGTTAGTTCTCACCTGTTGTCTTTGAGATCTTCGGGTCACGAGATGTGCCAAAAGTAACCGAGGGTAGGTGTGCAGAGTCCTTGTAATCCTAGAACTCGACAGAGAAAATCAAGCTTCAAGTTAGAAAGATATTTATTAATTATGATACGTCAATAAATAGTCACTAAAGAACCTAAGTCTTTTAATAGGCATTTTGTAGAGAATACTGGTCCCCGTACTGATAGATAACGAATGTCTCTGGAGAGGAAACAAAAGACAATGCGGATATCAAAAATTCCAGCTTCGGACTCGATTTTCTCTAAAGCAATCAATGCTCAAACCAAAAAAGCTATACCACAAAATCGACCCCAATGTAATATTTCAATTCAATTCAATTTCAATTTCATTGCCGGCAACCCGGGCGTCTATTAAGGTAATATAGTATTTTATAACAAGTAAGTTACCCGCCTCACTAAAGGTTGGTTGTTCTGAGACGGGTAATAATTAGTACATTAAAAAAGATAAAAGGTGTATAGGAAAATAGTCAGAAAATAAGTATGAAAATACAAGTTGTATTAATCAAGAATAATAAAAAGAATAAATCTCTGTACTTGGAAATAAAACATGTGTAAAAAAAGGAGGAGAAATTATCGATGAGGAAGAGATTAGCATTAACTTGGTGATGCATTCTCTTTTTTTGTGTAGTAGCCAAATGTTGCATTGTTTATTTAGCCATTTTAGATTTTTATGGGTGATGGAGTAAGTGGTTTCTTTTAAAAAGGTGTGTAATATTAAAGGTGAGAGATAGGATTCGTGCTTTTTGGCAAAAGTTGATTTATTTGTAGGTTTCTCTTGTATTTTGTGGGTGAGTTATGTGGCATGTTGAGGATTTTATGCAATTATTATTAATTATCTTTTCAATGTATAGTTTCCTAATATCTAATATTTTATGTGTATTAGTGTTTTTTGAGCACGATCGTAAGCAATGTTTTGTGGGTTGTATTCAGTGGCTTAATATATTTGTCGGCGGCTCCCCCCATGCCGAAATACCGTCAGTTAAATCTTAGACTTAGATCTTTGAATAGAATAACCATGTCATCTGCATAACTGATTACTTTGTAGTCGATAGAAGCAATTTTAATATCAGTGAGTTCATTTATGTTAATGAGAAATAGAAGAGGACCTAGGACGCTTCCTTGAAGGACACCGTGGATTCACTAGTTTATATAAACCACGTATTTTGTGTACAACATTTATTTGTACATTGAACAGGAACCAATATTATTCGTTTCGGAAATTTAACAAAAAATTGATTTAAATTTACATTAATCAATTGTTATACTTCGGCTAAAATGTTGATAAACAACAAAATTACTTGTTTCCATAATTTATCACATATCAGAACATAGGACGACAACATGTACATTCATTAATTGATTAAATGTTATATTTAACTAAAATGTTGATGTTCACGGGAATTAGCGAACGATGAGTGATTGGATAATCCTTCGTCATATTGAAAAGCATTATAAATCAACAATATTAGTCCTATGAAGTCTCACTTTATGAACGTAATTTGGATATAGGAAAATGTTTTGATATCCAGAAAAGCAGTCTGACCGAAAGGAATTATGCATGAAAGGGAATTATTATAATATGGGGAATTATTTGCATTTATCACCCGGTCAGGCGAACTAGTTGGCTAAAACTAGGAGAGAATTATATATGAAGCGCCCGGTTCGGCGCGGTTAAAATTGAATATTGAAATAATATCGGTAAACGATCGGTGCTTGGTTTTGAGAATAAACAATATACCTACATTCAAAGGAGTTAACCCCACAAGCCGACAAGAAAATCCAAATAATTGGAATATTTCTAAACGTCTCCGAAAACTATAAACTGTTTTTGAAGGGTGGTTAAATACGCTTCCAAATTTTATAATTCTAAATAAACAGATATTTCTTAAAATACAAACCTAAAAAAATTAAAGAAAGTTTTAACCTTACGTTTATTCTAACTAAAAAAACTGATAAAAAAATAAAAACACATACATATTTTATTATAAAAATGTTTTATTAACGTTATCGTCACTTTAGTTTTTGTCGTTTCATATGAAAATAATTAATGAAAAAATTGCTAAAACTTAATTTTTTTTTTAAATATTATCGGAAACTTTGGTTTTAAAGGTATATTTAAATTATTTCGTGGTTAACTTTTACATTTGAATATAAAGCGTGATGTTTCTCTTTCTAATATTTTGATCACTTTCTTTTAGATTTGAATATAAAGTGTGATATTTCTCTTTCCAATACCGTTTTGATCATATTTCTCACCATGATAGTAATCAATTCAGAATGATTTCTATGAGACCTATGTATAAGAATTGTTCCCAAAAGCGAACAAATTAGCACGGAGTACCTACCAGTAGAGTGGATTAATTATAAAGTTATCTTATGTTCGGGCATTAAATATTTGAAAATGACCATTTTACTAACATCTTCCGCTGATTGTTATGAACATACAACTTATTATCAAATTCTTAAACTTTTATTGTTAATTTAAATTTAATCCCGATGAAGAAACCATTGGTTTTGAAACATGTTGATTATTTGGATTAAATAAGTTGAGCATAAAAAGTAATTTGTCCTCATTTAATTTTAATGACGCCACAAAGTGAATTTGTGAATATTTACGAAGAAAAAATATTTTGAACATAAATTTGTGAAATTTTTAATAAAAATTAATAACTTTGTATACGCCACTATTTAATCAAAATAATTGACATTTCTCCATACCAATTTTAAATTATTTTATTTTGTAATTTGGCTAAGATTATCTGTAACAGTTTCCCCGGATTTTATTTTTTTCTTTCTTATTAAACTATTCACAAAATATATAAAAACCACTTTCGGGCTAAAATCGAGTGTTTCTAGACGCGCGCCGTTCACCAAGCGATTTTTATGTATATTATCCCTATTCGTGGTGATAAAAGGCACACCAAGAATATACATATTTTTGGCTTGTGTATTCATCTTAAGTGTGTTTAAAAGTTGATAAAATCACTTGCAATTTACTTGATTTACATCCCCTTTCAGTAATAAATACCCTTAGAGCTTTCATTAAAGTTCTCTCCCTTATTTCGGTTGTTCTGCCAAAGTTTCAGGAGCCGACTAGAGACTAGTGTATTTATTCACCGGGCATTAGACCATGGAGATGCGGATTCATTTGCATTCAGACTTTTTACTAAAACTTCGTGAGTTATGTTCGGGAGGAAGTTTTTTGTTTTGAATTTATTATTGCGCATCAGGAAGTAATGAATACGATTTTAGATAAATTGCATTTTCAAGCGTAATAGATATTATGGAAGCCGTGGACATTGTGTTGAAAGAGCCTAAATAAATTATTTATTTTGTATTTCTTGGGCATTAACTATGTAACAATTTCTAGACATTTTGTTTTGAAGAGTTTTAATTTTCAATGTGCTATCGTTACTTAAATTTTAATTTTTCTGCTACCGGTTTCGACACATCCGTGCCATTCACTAGCAAACTTAAAACTAAACTTAAAATTTAAAACAAGTATAGAAATGAATTAGATGTTGTTAGGTGGGGGTAGTGGGACGGGTGATTTTGGGGGAGAACAGTGGGCGGGGTCAATATCACATGGGAACATAGTCAAAAGGTTGAGATTTGCAGGGTGCTATTATTTTGTTAACTAAATTAAATCAAAAATTAATTTAGTTAACAAAATAATAGCACCCTGCTAATCTCTCCCTTTGACTATGTTCCCATGTGATATTGACCCACTGTTCTTCCCCTCCCTCAAAATCACCCCTCCCACTACCCCAACTAACAACATCTAATTCATTTCTATACTTGTTTTAAATTTTAAGTTTAGTTTTAAGTTTGATAGTGAATGACACGTACGTGTCGAAACCGATAGCAGAAAAATAAAAATTTAAGTAACGATAGTACATTGAAAATTAAAACTTTTTAAAACAAAATAAATTATTTATATTGCTAGATTAATATTGCTATAAAAAAACCACCTTATCTCGCAAAAAGTAAAAGTTTCGCAAAGAATCAGCATAAAAGTAATACTTTTAAAAAATCTACCTTCTCAACGCAAACACTGTTTAAATTGTTTGTTACAATTTTCTACGACATATTCCACTATTAGAATGTGTAAAGAAAAAAATAACAACGGATTTCACGAATTTTACACACTAATGATAAATGGAAATCATTTTATTAATTGCGCTATATTATCTGCCAATCAGAACCAATATATATATAATAAAAAAATGTACAAAAATTACATTAGCAAATAAATATTATAAGTAAAAAACATATTATAGCATATAACCTAAGTAAGAATTGTGGTTCCCTTATCAGGCACAAGAGCTCCTCTTTTCTGATAAGGTCATGACAAATGATGACCTTAAATATAATATTTTATATAAGATATGTAAAGGAAATGTATTCCGTTTAAATTTGAATTGTGTAGTGTCAGTTAGAATGTAAATGTCAATCGTCATGTGTATTATCGTTGGATTATTTTATTGTAACGCCGTTCTTCCATGGAGCTACCTTCAAGCGACGCGATCGCCGCTCGTCCGTGTTTTTCATACTATTATTAGTGTTTGAAATCGCCGCCAGGGTCTACACTAGCAAAATTGTATGACAGGTAGCGGTAGCGTCGCTTGCAAATAGCTACGTGAAAGATGGGCGTAACGCCGTTCTTCCACGTAGCTATTCACAAGCGACGCTACCGCTACTGTGAATAGCTACGTGGAAGAACGGCGTTACGCCCATCGTTCACGTAGCTATTTGCAAGCGACGCTACCGCTACCTGTCAAACAAATTTGCTAGTGTAGCACCTAGCGGCGTTTTCAAATACTAATAATAGTATGGAAAACACAGACGAGCGGCGATCGCGTCGCTTGAAGGTAGCTCCATGGAAGAACGGCGTAAAATGTCAGTAGGTTTGTTAGAAGAAACCATAAAAAGGAAATTCATATAATAAACATAAATGCCGTTTCTTTGTTATACATTTTAGCACCACAAGTATTTTTTTAACAATTAATTAAAAATTCATGTCATATGTGTAAAAATTTAAACCCCTATTTTTTATATTGTATTAAAAAAATATTAAATAAATTATACAAATTAGAAATAAATGAAATGAACTGACACAATTTTTCGTTTTGCAGTTTCCTTTGAATGAGGTTAAAAATATACGGGTAGGTTAAGTTGGTAAACCACCAGTTTAACTATTATTATCAGAACTGCTATTGATTTTGTTTCAAACTGACCGTAAAATTAGTTGCGTTTTCACGTGAAACATTAAAATTACAGAAAAGCTTCGGTTCGCACAGGAATTCAGCCGAAATGTGGATATTGCTAAGGGCACGATCGAATAATAATTCACTTCAGGGTTATTCTGTTTTACGATAAAAAATACGAAGAAATGTCGAGATTTTGTCACGCAACAAGATATTAGTAACTATCGATAATCTATGAATTATTTATTTTTTTCTTTCAAGGTTTTCGACGTCGCTGAAGAAGATATCAACGCTGGTTTAGAATATGTTGGCCTTGATGTAAAACATAATAACGTCGAAATCAAATAGGGAACTTAGCGTTTACTAGGAATGATAAAATAATCTATCGACTAGATATAAATAGCCAACCATTTTGAACATTCTTTAGAGGTTATGGTTTGTTTTGAAAAGATCATAGTAAACTCTTGGTGGACAAGTTGTTAATTTACAATTATAACTTTTATCGTAAAATTACTACAGTACAATTTGTAGAGTACAACTGAATAAAATACGAGATGGTTGACCCCATTCAAAACACAACAAAACAACGGCTACGTACAAATATGGAACAATTGACAATTTCTAATCGGTGTAACAAGAAGGTACCAGGAGGTATAGATGGCCACCAGGTGCTAATCAGTGCGATCTATTTATTTTTTCACTTATCTATGGTAAGAAGGTCTTAATTTGGAAGGCAAGTATAGGAAACGCCTCCCCGAGAACTTTTTATTGGATTACCATCACCCCTGCTAAATGTCAGCCTAAGTGGTTCGCGGGTTCGTGAGGTTCTTGGTGGATAATATGTTTGCCCATCAAGTGTGCCAGGTCTGATTGGGAGAGACTGGTTCAGGGAGGATTAACCTAGACCTCTCTAGACGGACTCTCTTGACCCATCGATTTACACCGCAGTGGGATGGATGGATTCACACGTTCATCACTCCTGGACACATTAACCCCCAGATTCCAACCCACCCTTAATACCTTCTTCCTTCCCAGAACTTCTTCTCCTTCGTTTCGATAAAATGATCATCCGTTGTAGTGTATAGCCATTAGCGTGTACCTTAATAGATCACGTTCATTCGGGAATGATCGATACAGCCGAAGATTCCCGAATGAGCACATTAGGAGGCAGTCGCGTTCGAAGAGCGTCGCGGCCGCTCAAAACTAAATATAACATACCTGTGATCAGACGTTACGTACAATATCATTAACTTTACGATCATTTCACAATAAACTGTAAAACGAACTTACGTTGTTATTACTTAGAAGACATCGTGGGCTAGTGAGCCACGACACAATAAGCAGAACATAACATCCATACAGCATCCTCTAAGAGGACATAGGCCCTTTAAGGATTTTTTTTCTCGTATCCTCTGGAGGATGACAGAGCATATGGAGCTAACGTTAAAAGTGGTCTGTGAAATTCAAAAGATTTATGAAAAAGAAATTAAATATAACAGTTAGCATCTTGTTTGTGACCAAAACACAACGATGTCTAGTTGGTTTAATTGGAAGTATTGTTTGACACTGATTAGATATTTAATGGTTTTATTATTATTATTTTTAAACATATCTGTTTAATATCTTGATAGTTTACTTTGATGTTCACTTAACTAGCTCATTTAAAAATTTATGGTGATTTTACATATTATTTTAAAATAGCACATATTATTATTAAACTAAAAAAGTTTAATTATGATGGTTGCAAGTTAAAATATTTATCTCCATAGATTATAATTTTAACTAAAATAATAGGCGAGCCATAAAATATGTAAATTTTTGGTTACATAATATTATAGCATCTGTATTTGACATGAACACAATATTTTCGCATGGATTTTCGATTGATATTATTTTGCAAGTAAAGATAATTGCCTGGAGGATTAATAACACATTTTAAAAAGTTTTTTCTTTGGGATTGTAAGTTTAGGAGATGCGATATTTGAACCCAAAAAATATTTGCTGTATTTCCGTAAATACTTACTTATTTTTAACCAAAATTAAAGTTACAATATTTCAGCTCTGACCATCGCCATTTTGTTTATGATCAATGTATTACAGAAGATTTAAAAAAAAAATCGATAGGAAACCCAATGATTTTTGATAAAAGTAAATGTCTCATTTGTTGGATTTTTAGAAATATACATCAAATAAGATATAATACTACCTGTTATATGGCTTGTTAGTTAGGAATTATATTTTGCCAAACTCGTAACAATATAAAATGTATGTCAAAATCACAATTATTGTCTTGATTTTTTTCACCCTATTGGATACATGATGACAGTCAGTCAGATTTACCTTAATAAATTCATATGAAATTGTAGCAAAATGATTTATTTTAACCAAAAAAGGTGCAATGTAGGTAAACATAAAATTCGCTCTAAGAGTATTGTAGGGCTTAATAAATTATTGTCCCTGCGTACAGACATAACGGATCCACACATCACGAATTTTCTTAGAACACGTAATAAATAATCCACTACTGAATACCCTGTATGGGGGGTGAGGAGGCTAATTACTATCCGGAAATGTTGTCGGTGGAGTGGAAGGGATAGGAGCAGGGGGTGGTAGCTTCCTAGCTAGATCAATGAATATAGTACTATTCGTGAAATAGGAATTGTAGCAGACCACTGAAATTCAACGAGCAAAACTCACATGCTTTTTAATTGAATTAATTCAAGAACATTATTTTAGAAGTAAGTATTTTACTTGATTTGTAAGTTAAACATTGTTTGATCAGATGAATCATTTGATGTGATTTCTATTTCTATTTATATACAAAAGTTCCGGGGGCAGCGGGGCTATGACAAACCCAATCTGATGATGTAAAAAGAAGGAAATGTGAAAGAGGAAGAGGTAAGGTAGTATCTGGCTGTTTCGATCTGGTCATTAAGAGGCTAGACTTTGAACCACACGCGGAACACCCGCGTCTGTCATTCTGTCCCGCTCACAATAAGCTCACGCATATTTACAATACATGCGAATGCGAAATGGGCAAATGAGACAACGCTCATATTTACCTATAGAAATCGCACGAAAAAGAGTTTCGGGAGAAAACATTTTTCTACACCTAAACTTTCACGAAATTGTAATATAAAAACCAAAATATGTTCTCGAAAGAATAAGCTATGTTGGTATGTTTTGATAATTTTGTAATTCTTTATGAGAATTAAGTTAGCAGCACCTTTTCTTAAAGTAATATTTCCCGATAAATCATACATGTTTGACAGTGAATGTTTACGTTAATACGAAACGCATCGAAAATTCAAAAAGCTACCGACATAGCTTTTACCTTCTAGAAGGCAGTATAAAAAAAATATATTCATTTTGTGCAATTTTCGATGTAGAAAAGTGTTTTTTTCCCGGGCGTCCTTTTTGTATGTGCCGAAAAGTGAAGTCTATCGTCTTAAACACGACTGAAGCTTTTCAACCAATGGAACGTTTCGATTTTGAACTTGCAATATTTAGAGCACAGGCGTCGGAATGGTGTGGGAATGCTATCCTTATTCTACCAGTATTTCAATGGAAGATGCTTCGAGGAATTTGCGTCATTAATCCCCTCGGCACCGGTGCATAGTCGGGAAACACGCAAAACGTGCGCCCAACATATGTACACGGTTGACATTTGTCACATAAGAACGAGTCGCTTCTACGACTCCTTCTTGGGGTCAACAGCTAAGCTGTGGAACGATTTGCCGGCCTCTGTGTTTACTCCTTCCTACAACATGGGTCTCTGTAAGACCCATGTTCACTCCTTCCTCTCCCCAAAAAGACCCTCCATCAGCGTCTTCAAAGATGACATAGGCCCTGAGGGAAATTATTTTCCTCAGGGCCTCCTGTGTGGAGTTAATATAACAAATAAAAAATATAAAAAAGTTGTCTTCCAACATGGCGATATTGACAGTATCTACCTATAATTATCCAGCACACATAATTAACTAGCGTATCACTAATGTTATTGAACTGTCTTTTATTGGAGGCACTGCTGAAAACCAGCTGCATTCCAGGAGAAATCCTGAATTGCAGCTGAGCAGTGACCTTTTCATTAATAAAACCAATTTTTAATCAAAGTGTATATATATGTAAAAAAAAATGAAAGATTTTATTATTTTTATTATTATTATTATTAATTAATAAACATGAATAAAAAAATAATGTATCGGAAGCATCTCCTGTCCTTACCAAACATTGCCTTTCCTCTCCTCTTTACCTACACATTAGTTTTAAGACAGAATAAGGGGCGTTGGACTGCCATTCCGAAGGTCGCGGGTTTGAACCCGGCGTGCGCAAATATATTTTATATAATTGATTTGTGTTATTTCACAATTAATTATTTAAAATAATATATTTGCGGCACGTTCCAGAGTGGAAGATGCTCTTAGTATCGCCCTGGTTTAAGACCACCATTCAGAATTGAAACGTTGCTTGAAATGGCTTAAGATATTTTTTGTGGCTAGATCTGAATAGCCAGGTACTTCCTCACCTTCCTCTTTCGCGTCTCCTTCCCTTTCCCACTTACCTTCAGCCTCATAACATACCCTAATTTGGGATGCCATAGTCTCATTGGCTCCAGACGGGAGCAGTTGGGACTCTTGTGAGGTATTCACCATAAAAATGTATATATATATAAACTTATATACATACTAAGAATTATATAATAAATTGTACAGCGCCATTGAGGTGATTTCTCACAAAAACGGGGCTCTTCAAATTATCCAATTATTATTTTTTTTTTTTATTCACCAGATTTACAGGAACGGGTTTAGTTTTTCCCATAGGAAAAACTAAACCCTTTCATACACTTTTCCATATAAATGATCATCTAGTAAATCCACGTTATGCAAGTGTATTATATAAGTATAATTAATACAAGAACAACACGTTAATCTACCAAACTATTAAATGGGAATATAATTCACCGTCTCCAGATATTTTCATATCAGAGGGTTCGGCTCTGTGGAATTCCTAATTTGACCGATAAATCCTACTGATCCCTCAATATAAATATTTAAAAAATCTTTCGTAATTCTACATGTATTTAAAATGACTGATTTTTGCATTTTTATATACAAATTCTTTGACAAATCTAATATGCCTAAATTTTTAATAAGAGAGCTAGGTATAATGCCAGTAGCCGAAATAACAAAAGGTAATATTTTTATAGTCTGAGAATGCCAAATTCTTTTAATTTCATTTCCTAAATCTGTATACTTTCTTATTTTTTCAGAAACAGATTTTTGAATATTACAAGAATTTGGAATAGCTACATCAATAATATAAGTTATTTTTTTAATTTTGTCATGTAAAACTATATCAGGTCTATTATGACCAATTGGTCTGTCTGTTAGTATAGTTTTATCATAGTAAATTTTAAAGAAATTATTTTCTAAAAATGAATTTGGTTCGTATTCATAATATGGTACTATATTATGACAGTCAATCAAGTTATGTTATACTCGTATAACATAATTTATAACATCGTATAACATTTTGTTATACTCGTATATTTAACGTAATTATGCCGATTTTTTCGTAAAATAAAATAAATATATATTTCGAAACAATTAAGTTCCAGATTTTTTCAAATTTAACTCTGTTGTATGTTTGTTATCTGCAGCAGAGTTAATTGAAAACCTGCTAACCAAGAGGTTGCTTGAAATGGTTTTAGCCCTATTTAGTAACCAGATCTGAATAGCCAAGTACTTCCCTACCTTCCTCATTCCTCGTCTCCTCCCTCGTCACTCCCACTATATTTAGTCTCAAAACATAGCCCAATTGGGGATGCCATAATCTTGGCTCCGGTCAGTTGGTATTCATGTGTGGTATTCAAATAAAACAAAGTGTTTTTTATAGATATTTCTTTCCTCGGAAGCACGTAAAATATTACTGTTAAAATAGTAATAATTTAAATATGTGAATTTATAAAATCTTCCGACAAACTTGAGTGTGAGATAGGTTTCACCTTGACTTCCGTAGTAGTTGACAGAGACGGAAGATGAAGAGAGACAGAGACAAGTGATCAGTAGCGCCCTCTGTTCCCAGCTAGCAGTTTAGACTGAATATACTGTACATACTCGTAGTTACAATAAACCAACTCTTATAAATCACCGTGTACCATAATTACAAATATTTATAATCATTCAAAGATTAACATAAATGAAATTAAAAAAATGCAAAAATTTACTTCTAAATGTCATCATCAGAGGATATCACAACGTATATATTATAATTGGGGAGAGCAAAGAAAACGGGTGAGACGTTTTATTATTAAAGTGAATAAAATGATAGAGTGAATTAATAATCTAACATTTAAATTTAACTATGCCACAATACAATATTGGTTTTGAAAAAACAGTGCGAAGAGTACAAAACTTTTCCAAGCCTAATGGGCTCGCTATCCCGTGTATTTCAATGTGGTGGCCCGCACACTACACAATTTCTTAAAAACCCGTTGTCAATGGCAACGCCAGCATGGCATGACCGACCATGGCGGCCAGTTTGCTCGGTTGCCATGGTTGCGCCAGTTTTGTTGTCAGTTTTCGGCGCTCCGCTGACGAGGCAACTGAAAACCAACTAAAACCGGCTGATTTCTCTGTCTTGATTGGTCAAAAAGCTTGTTTAACCATAGACGAAGAACAATCAGCTGACAGTTGGCAACTAGCAACGGCCGGCCATCCCAATCAGCAGTGCGAGTCACGAGTCACCGCTTGCGTTACCATTGACAACGGGTGTTTGAGTGATTGTGTAGTGTGCGGGCCATCACATTGTCATACAAAGACAGTTGTCAGTTGACAGTTTTCAGTTGCCTTAGTGGGCGGATCGCCTTCTAGTTTTTTTTGTTTTTCAATTTTTTTCAAAGTTTTTCAATGACTGCGATGACAGACGATTGTTCTTCGTCTATGGTTAAAAAAACTGAGATAATTATAGAAATCAAGTAGCGTTGTGATCAAAGTTTGGCTGGAAACCATAGCAACCAGCCAGTTTCGGTTTGGATTCAATTGCTTCGTCAGCGGAGGCGCTAATGTATGCATAATTGTCGGTCGCTTTTTTTCCATTTCCTTTGTATAGGTGTAAAATCTTAGGACTTGGTAAACAGAAGTGGATTATGGTTTTTATAAATGAAGCACTTTTCGAACAGTTGAATCCATCGATTTATTGTAATGTTCTAAGTTAACATGCTGACGTTATTTTTATGGTGATAATCACCCACCCAACAGACTAGAGTACTAGATTATAAAAAAACACTTGTTTACTATTCAAGAAATGATCGAGGAAGAAGAAAGTTTTAAACTGGAACAGAGTTTTTATAATTTTGTTTGTTCGTGGTGGTAGAAAACAAAACAAAATCTATAATATCGTACGTGACTAACACAACACTAACGCCATCTATGAATTTAATCGCTCAGCTTGTATCAAGCATTCATAACCACTCGAGCGCTTTTTGCCACATTATGGCACTATTTCCAAAACCTCAGATTGCTTTGTTGCCAAAATGTGGCAAATTTAATTTTTATTTTTTTATTAAAACGATTATATAATATATTGTACATTCAAAATATAATAAAATCAATATTCTCTAGATTTTTTAAAATGTTGTAAGGTTAAAGATATCATAACATTTTTTTTATAAATTCTACAAATATATGATAATGACAAAAGATAGGGGAATTCATTGGCTACATAGAACTACAATCAGTTTGTATGTCTCTATATTCAAATTCGGAGGTATGATTTTTTTAATGTGGGCAGAAAAATTTCCTTTAGCAATCTGAGAAAAAATATTTTAATTGCTCTGTCGCTCCAGTGGATAGATGTTTGAGACTAAAGATGAAACCTTGCTTAAATTTATACAGATGTTTTATGACCAGATATAAAAAGCCAGGTATATCCCCTCAATTGGTGATACCATAGTTTTACTCGATTCGAACTGTTTTCACAAAAAAAAAACTGCATTAAAAAATACATGTTGCGTTTCCTCGTGTATTTTTAGTCCTCGGGCTAGACAAAGAAAACCGCCCCTACCGCAATTTTGTGGATAGGTCAGCGCATCCCCCAGCAAAAAATAATGTCATCGTCATTGTGAATGTGATTTGTTCTCCATCGGAGCGGGCGCAAATGCTAAGGGAAAAACACCCCCGTCCCTGGCACCCCTTACGAGGCCACTACGAGTATATGTGTCGCCAGTCTCGGGGAAATGGGGGAACGGTAAAATAAAACGTTATCTTTATCCTCGCGAAATTGTTAGATTATAAATTTTTGGACGGAATTGTGTTAAAACAGTAAAAAATTATGAATATTATAACAATATTGTTGATTATAAAATGGAATTACAAACGAATGGAATACTTTAAAGTCTTTTTTTATAGTGATTACCTCACATGAGTCCCAACTGCTCCCGTCTGGAGCCAGTGAGACTGCCATCCCTAATTGGGGTATGTTATGAGGCTGAAGGTAAGTGGGAAAGGCAAGGAGACGAGGAAGAGGAAGGTGGGGAAGTACCTTGCTATTCAGATCTAGTCACTTAACACGGCTAAAGCCATTTCAAGCAACGTTTAAATGGTGGTTTTACACCAGGGCGATACTAAGAGTATCTTCCACTCTGGAACGTGCCGCAAATACACTTTATATTATTTAAAATAATTAATTGTGAAATAACACAAATCAATTAAATTAAATTTATTTGCGCACGCCGGGTTCGAACCCGCGACCTTCGAAATAGCAGCCCAACGCCCTACCGCTGGATTACGCCGGCTGTCTAGTTGCTTGGCAGTATTATTATTAAATTTTTTATTCCAAGCACGTCTTAAGCAGAAAGTCTTAAGGGGAAAAATTCCCTCGGGGCCTATGTAATTTTTGGAGATGCTGTGTGGAAGATCTTTTTAGGGAAAGGAAGGAGAGAAAGTTCTCTAAAGGAAAAATAGATGAGGGTGGGTAGGAACCTAGGGGTCAATCTGTCCAGAAGTGACGGAGTTTTAATTTAACCCTTCCACTGCGGTTCAAGGCAATGGGAAGAAAAAGTCTGGCTGGAGTGGTCTAGGTTAGGTCTACCATAATCTGACTCGCCATGCAGGCACACCTCAACTCCTGAACCTGGATACCCCTGCTAAGTCTTCAAAGGTAACGAACCACTTGTTGTGACCTATGGCAGGGGTGTTGGTTGTACAATAAATGTATGACTGTATCGACATTTAACGTTTTTTTGACAATTGAAAGTGAAATGTCTCTTATGACCTTTCCTGAGACTCGTTTTATGTAGTATAGCTTAGACATCATACGAGTATTAAATGACTTTCTTGAATTACAGAGACTGTTTATTGACGTATCTTAAGTTAAAATTTTACTTCGGAGGACTATCGTATTTTCTGTTTTGTTTGCGGAGCTCTAGGATTATAATGACTCTGCACACCTACCTTCGGTTACCGTCGGCAGATCTCGTAAACGAGACCAGGTGCACGAAGAGCCCATAGACAACTAAAGCAATGTGAGAACTAATCATAGACGAATTATGATTCATTACAGAAAGGTTCCCGTTAAATGCCGATACTAAGTTCGTTTTGTACATTATAATTATTGTTATATTGTATATTTGCAAAAAAGTTTCAGCTTTTGAATAAATTGTGATCAACAGAAGAGGACAAGTATCATGTTGTTAAGCTGGTTAGCTTATTACAATTTGACATGAGCCTGAAACGCTCCTAGAATCGGCGTTTAACGGGAACCTTTCAAATAATAATTAAACCAAAACAAAAGGATACTAGGCCTAGTTGTTTTAATGTCTTTTAAGCTCTTACTTTGTCTCCAGATTCAGAGATTGCAGGTTTTTGGGTTATTTTATCAAATAATCATAATAAAACTTCTTCTTCTGCGGTGACGCTACAACCCATATCGAGCTTTGGCCTCCCGCAACATTCGCCTCCAACTCCACCTGTCCTCAGCGGCTGACTTTCAGTTTGTTATCTGGAGAAACTGTACTGCATCCCCTCTTACCTCGTCTTCCCACCTCAGTCTGGGTCTTCTCACTCTTCTCTTTCCACCTGGGTTTCCAGTCGTAATTCTTTTTGGGACGCCTGTGTCCGAATAAATAATAATAACACTACACGTCTTATATTTGCACCATGTTGCAGAGTGATCTCCTTTGAGATTGAGATTGCCATTCATATCCTAAACGTTATTTGAAGTGGCTTCAACCGTGTTTAGAGACCAGGTCTGATGTCTGTCTTTAGAGCCAGATTTTACCCAACCTGCCACATATCTTTCCCAGAAGATACTCCAAATTAGATAAAAATGAACCAAATAATATTACGAAAGAAATGCTATTATACGAGGACAGGGCGGATCGGAAAATAGTCACCGCTTGCAAATCAGATGAAGCCAAGTCCGGGATGTACAGGGGAGGGGGGGGATGATTTCCATTTGTTCACTAACATGAAGAAGTGACGATGAATGTAATAATCTTATGTAGTAAATGTAATAAATCCTTACGTAGATGGCGATAAGGTTTAAATTTTTAAAAAAAACTTCGCCAAAAACTGTATTTTGTTTTATCTTTCGAAGTTCAGTTAAAAATATTAAAATATTTTCCAAACATTTTTTGCATTGGTAACATGTACAATAAAATCATAAATGAAAAGGGATTCGTGGGTTTGAGATTTCGAACTTTAAAACAGTTTTACGGGTTTCATACTTTATTTTTTTCTGGGCTTATTTTTTTTTTTTTTATAGAGAAACCTCACAAGAGTCCCAACTGCTCCCTTCTGGAGCCAGTGAGACTATGGCATCCCCAATTGGAGTATGTTGTGAGGCTGAAGGTAAGTGGGGTACCTGGCTATTCAGATCTAGTCACTAAACACGGCTAAAGCCATTATTAAGCAACGTTTCAATTCTGAATGGTGGTCTTACACCAGGGCGATACTGAGAGTATCTTCCACTCTGGAACGTACCGCAAATATAGCATATATTATTTTTATTAATTAATTGTGAAATAACACAAATTAATCAAATAAAATTTATTTGCGCACGCCGGGTTCGAACCCGCGACCTTCCGAATGGGAGGCAAGTGTCTTACCACTTGACCACGGACGGTATATATTATAAAAAGGTTCGTCAAAAAAAAGATTGACTATATCAAAGGCCAAAATTTTTCCTATTCGCTGTATTTTATTAAAGCATTTAAAATGTTTCTAAGTGATCAAATTTCCAAACCAAAAATACGCCATTTTGCATTACGTCGTGGTGATTCACCTTAATTGGCGATTCTTTTGAAAATATGAAAGTAGTGAGGATAAAATTTTCAATATCATTAATAATACGACAAGGGAAGATAATGATGAGTTAATTATTTACCTTATATATTGTAATTAATTTTGTGTAATTATAATGTTTTTTATTTAATATTTGAAATTTTTGTAAACATTTTAGCCCACAGGTGCTGGACCTTTAGTTTTTGTTTAATTTTACGTGAAAATCTGTCAATGTATTTTATTTGTATTGTTCATACGTTTATTATATATAGCTGTAAAAATCTGTTGATTTTACAAAATGAATAAAAAAAAATATTTCATTGCAATTTTATTGACAGTTTAGTTAATGATAAATTTAGATAAACATGAGAAGGAGAAGAATTAATAGTAAGTACCTAGTTTGTAAAAGAAGAAGAAAAAACTAGGTACATTTTTATACATGGTTAAAAAGGCGACCATTACAAAATATGTAAAGCATATATAAAGACTTAAAATAATATAAAGGGAAAATGCAAGACAGTAATATTAGCAATGCATAAATAATACTAAGTTCCATTTCAAAAGGTTTTCAATTTCCTCGTAATCTTTTCTAGTTGGCCATTCAGCGGTGTTTTTGTAACAGGAATACACTTACCTCACTCAGTTGGACAAGGTTCTAAATAACATATTTTTCAAGTATAAACCTTTGAATGCAAAATGAATTTCCGTTGATACTTGTGTGATGAAGTTCTAACATCGAGTTTTTAAAGCTCCCATTTATTTTACATGGTTCTAACATTTATTTCTTTATTTAAATAAATGATTTATAAAAAAATAAACATCATAGTAAACCTTTTGCGAATACTATTTTTGTTTGTATGTTCGTGAGTTAGTTCGTCACTTTTGTTGGATAGGGTTCTAACTTCGCCTTACCATGTTTTGAGGTGACAATGTATGCAAAGTCGTTGGCAGATTTGTTCGATTTTCAAACGATAGATTATATTAAATAACACAAATTTCAAATCATATAATCATACAACAAAATAAATCAATACATAATCTAGTAAACATAGTTTTTAGAATTTTAATTTTAGTTAAATTAAAATCATTGAAAAAAAAATCCGAGAACGTGTTTTTTGACAAATTTTTTTTATTTATTTATGGTCTTACAAACTAAAATATTTCAATTTTTTTTACACATTTCTTTTTTTAGACATTACTGAACATAAATACTTATGATCAAAAAATACTTACAAGAAGTACACGATATTTAATAATTTATCATCGTCCGTTTTGAGCATATTTATTGCTTACTTGAATGTAGGTATATATTAAAGCAAGTTTTGAATGAAATAATTCAATATTAAATTTTTAATTTAAAAATTTGAAACATAAAAACGGGGAATAATCGATCTTTCTCAATGGAACCTCTCTGTACAGTTGCAAGCACTTTTAAACTTTTATTCTCATCCGCTGGTCAATCGCTCTTAACGATGAAAGCTGCTCGAGACATCGATATAAAATCATCGGAAGTTACGCCGATCGGTCCGATATCGTAAAGTTTTCACTGTGTTAGAGCATCACATCTGAATAGCCAGGTACTTTCTCACCTCCTTCTTCCCCATCTCCTCTCCCTCTAACTCCAGCCTCACAATAAACCCCAATTGGCGATGACATAGTCTCACTGGATCCAGACGGGAGCAGTTGGTGCATTTGTGCGGTATTCACATTAAAAAAATAATAATTTAAAATTGAACATCAACTGTACTAAATTTGATAACACCGCATTGAGTTTCATTATTTATTTTTGATGATCGATGATGCATTTGGTGTTCGTTCAGAATGTTCGCTGTATAATCGTACATTTTTCAGAAGTTTATTTTGGAGATTATTTTTACAGCTGACCAAGCAGTGTTTATTGTTTGAGAAATTCGATCCATTTTAAAATATTTGGTTATCGTGGCATCGGTGTTTTTCAGAAAGTAAATGAAATTGGTTTTTAATTTGGAGTTTTCATTGAGCTATGAATATTGTCAGATAAATTTATGTGATTGTTTTCTGAAACAGATTAGGGATTTAAGCCGCCGCATTCTGAATTTCTATTTTTTATAACATATATTTCTCTTGAATACAAAGTTTTTAAATTCTAAAAAAAGATATATTATTTTTTAAATATAATATCTATACATTTGTAGAGCCTAAACCTAAACGGTAATTTTATGAAAATCCCTCGATTTCATCAGAGCTAGACAGCACAGTCTGTTTATTTTTCCAAGAAACCGGACCAACCTAACAATGATCATGCCTTTGAGGAGAATGACTATTCTCCTAAACCACACTTCTTCTGTGATAGACATTTTCAATTTAAACAAAAGTGACTTTAAGATCGAAATAAATATATATTCTTTAACATAAGGCTCCATCTCATCTGATATTATCGATGTAATTACCTATGTAATTAAATGTATGTAAGTATGTTAATCTGTGAAATGTAATTGGATTATACTGTTTTTCACAATGAATAAATAAAAAATAAACAACAAAAGATTAAAATTATTAAAAACACTTTTTGTTCTGTTATTTAACTTGTTACGGGTATGAAAAAATTTATACTGTATCTTTAAATGCATTTGTCGAGAGATTTTTATTCTATTTTAAACAAGTCGTATTTTATTAAACATTTTCACAATTTTAAGTAACTAACTAACCATCACACGGTTTCCCCACAGGGGTAGGCAGAGAGAACGGACCACCAAACAACTCGGTCCTGGCACACACTCCTTGCTTCATTCACATTCATACATCGTCTCATACATACTCTTCTATTATTCTTGACATGACTTTTTCTACCATTCACATTTGCGTCATAAATTCTCTTTACACTCCTTTCTTCACTCATTCGCTCAGCATGCCCAAACCATCTAAGTGTTCCTTTCTTGATCTTACTTATTACGCTCAACTCAGTCTTGCATTATTTCCGATCTCCACATTCCTCACACGATCATACATGGTTTTACCACACATATGCTTCAGGGATCTCATTTCTACAGCATTCAGTCTACTTTCATCCTTTCTCTGCCAGTTCCATGCTTCACTGCCATACATAAGGGTAGATACTAGCACTCCATTGTGGACTGCCAGCTTCGCTTCTTTGGACAGCTTTTTGTTGGCGCCAACGGCGTTCAGTCCTCCATTAATGGAGTTACATGCATTTACACTTCTTTCAATATCTTTATCAGCCTTCCCATCTCTCGCAAACATACTTCCCAAATACACAAATTCGTCCACCTGCTCCAAGTATTCATCATTTACAACTATATTGCACACTGTTTGCGTACTCAATCTTTCAAACACCGTGACTTTAGACTTACTTACATTCATCATTAACTCAGTCTTCCTACATACATCGTTAATCCTATACGAGAGACTGTAAATCTTCTATTGCCTATATGAGATTTGTATTCACTCCGTACTTGGACAATACCTCCCATTGCTTGCTTAATTATTATCGTTTTTAATATTAGCGCGCTCCATCTAACATTCGTATTTACATATCTCCTCTTCTTCTTCTTTTTAAACGCTCAAACCGAACATTAAATTCTTATGCTCACTTCTGAGTTATTTATTGATCCATATTTGGGAAATCAACAATTGATTTTTTATTTATTTTTCATTATCAAAAATACATCCAATAATATTATAGATTTTTTTTAAATTCACCATTTATTTATGCGGATTATGTTAGATTCAATTCTGTTTATTGTTTTAAAAACATTACAAAATTGTTTGTTGATTATAATTATTAATTGTTTATTGATTATAATTATTTATTAATCCTTATATTTGGAAAAAAACAATTGATTTTTAAATATTTTTAAATTATCAAAAATACCTACATCCAATAATATTAAAGATTAAAAAAAAATTCACCATTCATTTATGCGGAATAGGTTAGGTTCGATTCAATTCTGTTTACTATTAAAAACATTACAAAATTGGGCCTATGTCTTTTAAGGAAAGGAAGTTTTGGGAAGGAAAGAGGTACGAGTACCCCTCGACCACGGAGGCCGTCATCGATGTATGTGGCTGACCTTTTTTTTAATTACGTCAAATTTAATATGAATCGTTTTATGATTTGACGAATATACATTTATCGAGAAAATTTCAAAAGGCATTAATAATCGATTTGAAGAAACTGTCAATTTTGACAGGGGCTTAAACAAATAGGCCTAAAAGTTTGTTTTTCTTAATTCAAAGGATTTATACCCTTTAAAAACCACTAATAATAGTAACATTACAAACTAACACAGGAGTGATAAGGGGTGAGCTTTTTACCACACTAGAAAACATGCCCTTGTTAAAAGATGAACCAAAACTGTGGAAATGGACGGAGATTATATTGAAAAGTCACATATTAATCGTCAACTAGGCCCTGCAGGCGGCTTTTCGTTCTGCTTCGCCCAGTTTAAGTCTTGGTGACTATTTATAAGGCATCATCCTTTTGAAAAACTAACTACTATTAAAACTACAGAATACTTATATTTAATAGGTAGATATATAATAGTAGACATTCTTACATAAAGACCGTGAATAATGAGAGGAACACTCTTCACCCCAACATAAATCTTCTTATTATTGAATGAAAGCGAAAAATGTTTCTTCTTCTTCATACATTTTTTCCTTAAATATAGTGTTATAGATGGCGCCACATCCGTTTACTAATCGCATGTGAGCGAGTGATAAGTGTGTATATTACGGCAGCAGCTCCGTGGAAAAATGCACGTTCACGGACGGGTCAGAACGGTTTCCATACAGTGTGGCGATGAAGATTTACTCGGAGTCGGGTTCCTTAATTTCAACCGTACGTGCATTACCGTATTAATATACTTCGATAGTGTGGTTTTCAATTTCTTGGCAATAAAAAGGAAAAAAAATGGGAGGCATTACTTTTTGACTTACCTTCGTACAAGATTACATTTAAAATCTACAAGAAGATTTCTGGAAGAAAAACGAAGAGAAAGATATCGTAGGTACCTAATGACTTCTGAATCTTTGTGATTAGTGTGATTGTAGTTCCGCTGTAGCCTGCTGGATGGTGATTGCCGTGATGATAGCCAACCTCCTATAGAGGACACCAGAAAACGGACCAAAATTGTGAAAAAATCTTTCTGTACATAATATCTATTCACCAACACCTATTTATGAATGAAGATTTTAGTATTCAATTGGCGCGTATACAGAATAGTCTATCGAATTACTCCACCACTGTAACGGTTTAATGTGACCAATCGGCACGTAGGTGCGCCATTACCATAAACACCCATAATCGTCCCACCAGAATTATTTACTCCGCCGTCACCCTATCTACACACAGATAAACATCACAGCTATCACTTGTACGGTCATTTCAAGTGGTGTTGCATTGTGAGGCCATGGAGTGTAACGTTTTGTGAATTGAAATTCAATTTATTTCAAAGTGAGTTTTCTTTATATTTGTTTTGTGGATATGCTACAATGTTTTGTTTTCTATCGAAATGATTTGAATCCTGAAGTATGCATTATTTTTTAATTACATCTATTTGAATTTCGAGTTTTTTTCCAGAATGAATGAATTAATGCAAATCTTGGATGTGGAAATTAATTAACATCCCGACATCCGATCGAGCTGAAACCCGGCAGATAGAAACGTTGTCGATGACAATGCATTCTGTCAAATTTTGGTTGCACTCGCGCATACACACGCGCTACACACGCATTTCTGTAAAATTCGTTGCTAGACGCCCGAATTATGTAATAAAGTTTTAAAAAACGTTGTTTTTTTACGGGTTGCTTTAAAAATATATATTAAAATCGGTTTAATATGCATACATATTAACATATGTATAACTTTTTTATAATGTTAATGGAAATTTGAAAAATAGCGTGTTCATTTTTTATTCCATTTAAATTTAATATTTTTTAAATCCGGAAAATCGTGACAATTTTTTGTTTGTTTTATATTTAACAAATGATATAAATAAATATATTTATGAAACACCTAAAACTACTCATTTTCCACAAAGATAATTAAATTTAAGAGACAATCATCTCTGGGGTGCTAGCATGGTCGATCGATATGAAGTTACCGACCGATTGTCGGTAACTTCTCATCATTCCCTAGGACAACTGCAGATCGCAAACGAATAGGTGACAGTTTACAATGACTAAATATCCTTAATATATTCGATATCAACTGTCGTTTGTACGTTAGCGATCTGCAGTTGTCCTATTGATCATGTTACCTATCCGATCGACCATGCTAGCGCACCTGGGATAACAGATAAAATTATAACCAAGGGCTAAATCGATTTTGTTTTATGCCCTCTTTGGGAAATATTGTTTTGTGTACCTACCTACTTACAGTTTTTATTTTTTTTTTTTTATTTTTTTTTTATTATTTCTTTATAACATATAATATCATTCACAATTATAACATCATTTCATTACATATCATTCATCAATTTTAGTTACCCAATTAACAAAGAAATATTCTCGAGTCTAACTGGGGAGCTAGTCTATGTACTTATGTATAACTGCTTATAGATAATATGTATAGTTACAAAATGGAAGTAAAATACTTTCAAAAATACTGTAAGATATTACAAAATATTGTACGATGAGAAAAATACATATATTATAGCAATGGAATATCAACAAAATGTTAGCAACAGAATACGGAATATATCTGAAATTCATCGATAAAAAATAAGTCAATTTAAAGTTAATTTAAAACTTAGTATATCCGGCTGTTTTATATTCGAAACAAGAAAATTATCTACTATTCAGTGACAATAGCTAACATAAAATCACTTTATAAAAAAATTATTTTAATTTATTGAAATTTTTATGTAAAAATATTAGTTTATTTGTTCTCTATACAAGTATTCTCTCCTCAATAAAATAGGTTATTGGGAAAGAAATTATACAAATTTTGTATAATGCATTTAATATGCCCTCCACACCATCTGACTTGTCTCCAAATCGGATCGTGTGCACGTAAAACCACCATCTGAATTATTAATTTTACCTTTGTCGGGCAGTCGGAATAATAATAATAATTCGGTTGGCGGTTCAACATGTTGTTCTGCAAGTCAGATCGGCTTATAAAATGTTAATGCATATTTATTGATAATTTTAAAAGAACCAAAGTTCCTAAAATTTCTAGGCCGGATCCAATCTCAAAATAAAAATATTTTATTTTTAGAAAATAGACCAACCTTATTTTCAATAAAGAATTTCTGGAGATAGTTTTTTATTGTTGCTCGAATTCATTGAAACCTATTTTTCAGCCATGTTAAAAAAAACTTCGTGGAAAAAATTGGAAAATTCATCATAATAAGTTGTATCATTTTAATCTTTTTTCAGACAGAAAAATGTTGTTTAAAAATACGAATAGTTTTAGTTTATTTTATTTTTTACTTTTCGTCGATAAAACTTTTGACACTTTTAAATGGATTCAGGATAGGATCGACGAATAGTTATTATACGTGAGATATTATTTGAAAGTATTTAGAATAATCATAAATATGATCCCATACTCACCCGGAACATACAACACTTGTGCAGGAATCCATCGTAAAAAATGATAATATAATCGTATATATCGTTCAAATATATATAACGAATAATAATATTGTAAAATATGATAAAATATTATAAAAAATGATAATTAAATATTATCATACCAAAGGTACCCAGTAAAATAAATTATGTCTGTATATTTTTGTCTTTAACTCTTTTAGGTAATGTACTGTTTATTTATTATATTAATTTGAAAACTACTAGTAGTTTTGACGACCTCCGTGGTCGAGTGGTAAGACACTTGACTCCCATTCGGAAGGTCGCGGGTTCGGACCCGGCGTGCGCAAATAAATTTTATGTGATTAATTTGTGTTATTTCAGAATTAATTAATAAAAATAATATATGTTATATTTGCGGCACGTTCCAGAGTGGAAGATACTCTCAGTATCGCCCTGGTGTAAGACCACCATTCAGAATTGAAACGTTGCTTAATAATGGCTTAAGCCGTATTTAGTGACTAGATCTGAATAGCCAGGTACTTTCCCACCTTCCTCTTCCCTATCTCCTTCCCTTCCCCACTTACCTTCAGCCTCACAACATACTCCAATTGGGGATGCCATAGTCTCACTGGCTCCAGAAGGGAACAGTTGGGACTCTTGTGAGGTTTCTCTATAAAAAAAAGTTTTTGAACAGTGGACCTCACGTCCAAAAAATCATGTTTCTAATGTTCACTTACTTAATAAATCGATATAAAAATTTCCTCTGAAATCATAAGGTTCGTAAGTAGGTACTTAAATATCCACCTAATTCATTATTGTCATATCACTTTGGTTATGTGACATAAAACTAGTTGTCATACAATGTCATCTATGGTCACACTGAAAGATGTCGGTAGTCTCAAGTCTCAATTAATAAAGTCTGTAATGTAAAATATTAACCACTGGAGCGACAGAGCAATTTAAAACTTATTTCTCGGATTTCTAAGGGAAATTTTTATTTCCACATTAAAAAAATCATACCTCCGAATTTGAATATCGAGACATAAAAACTGATTTATAGTTCTATATAGCCAATAAATTCACCTGTCTTTTGTCTATTACCATATATTCGTAGGATTTATAATAAAAATTATAAAATCGTTAACTTTTAAACATTTTAAAGAATCTAGAGAATATTTGCCATATTTTGGCAGCAAAGCAATCCATGGTTTTGGAAATAGTGCCATATTGTGGCAAAAAGCGTTCAAGTGGTTACAGTGTTTTCTATAAGTCATCTACAATAAATATATAAACCATATAATATTTTGTGTAACATTTTTTTTATTATTTCAAACTAGGAATTATACAATTTGTCCAAAGAAACGTCACCATCTTAATGACAAATCTCAATCTTTCTTCAGGCGAGTAGGTAAATCTTAACAAACGGATCGCAATATTTAGAGCACAGACGTCGGGTGGGAATGCTATCCTTTTTATACCGGTATTTCGATGGAAGATGCTCCAAGGAACTTGCGTCATTGATCCCTCGGCTCCGGTGCATAGTTGGGAAACAGCTCGGCTATAGAACTATTTGCCGGCCGTTGTGTTTCCACCTTCCTGCAACACGGATCCCTTCAAGACCCATGTTCATTTATTCCTCTCCTCAAAAGACCTTTCACCCAGCATCTTCAACGATGACATGGGCCCTGAGGGAAAATATTTTTTTCAGGGCCACCCGTGAGGAGTTAATTTTTTTTTTAAAGGTACCTATCTACTTTAATATTAAAATAACATGAATGAAAAATTCCAAATAAACACGACGATTTCACATTTGAAAAAAATATCTTTACTGAAACATTAAAACGGCCACCATCTTGAAACGGAAACGGAGCATACAAAAACTATAGACAGTCGAAATGCTAAACGATTGAATTATAACAAGAAATCTAAATACCAATAACGATTTTTTAAAGAGACATCACGGCATATCAACCCAAAAATAAACATCAAAAATATCTCTAGCCGTGAAAATCTAAAATCATATCCTACCAATAATGATATTCGTGAAAAAGTTGTTAATTTCCACTAAAATATTCATGGCTTCTGCATGAATGTGCATAATATGTAAATAAATAAAAAAAAATATAACAAATAAAATTTTAAAAAAAAATACATGTATATGTACAATGCACATCTTTAGGCAGCACCGCGCTAATTGGTCAGATACATTGTACATATAGTTTTGTATCGCTGATCAAAGTACTGGTGGATTTGCATCCATTGTTTTAGCCATTGGTTTTTTATGTTTGTCTAGTGTCTAGTTAGAAGTAAGATTGTAGAAATGTATTGAAATTTGTTCAGCGCCCTTGAGGTGATTTTTCACAAAAACGGCGCTATTCAAGTCATCCAAATATTATTATTATTATTATGTAAAAATACATATTTTATTTACCGATAAATTATTGGTAAATTTATCAGCGCCCTGTTTATAGTAAACCTGGCCGAGCGTTAATGTCAATAAATCACGCAGAACCCCACTTAAGGGATGATTTACATCACATTAATTTAGGATTTCAACACCCAACGAATGCACTCCGTACGTTTAGTGCAGGGCCGCACGTGGAGCTAGAACGCATATAAATATGTTGGTTGTTGCACGAGGCGCCCGGAATTTAACGTAGATGTGTTTTATAAGCTTTATGTGATTTTTTTTACATACATTTTACATGGCGCTATAAAAATCAGCCAAATATTATACATATTATTTGTGGAATGTTCTGAGAATATGCTTTCAAGAAGAAGATTTTTATTTTTATTTATAAAATACATGATGATACATTAAAACATTTACATACATGTGTTAAATGAAATCACTACATTAAGCGGCTGCCTGTTTCATGGTGAACAATGAAATATAGTTTTTTTGTGAAGTAGTTAGTTTGTGAAGTCTAGTGTAAAGATATGGATTAAATATATAAAAATGCCGAAAATTGGAAAAGTTGTAGTAGAAAAATTAAAATCAAAACTGGAAAAATTATAACAGAAAGTATAAAATAGAAAAGATAAGGATTAGATCTTATACATATTTTTTTCGTACACAATCGCTCCACGTACCAGATATAAGCGGTGGTGCTGCCATCTCTAATTTTCAAATTGAACAACAAAAACCGTTAAAGTTTTTAATAAAATTTTATATGGTAAGGGCACGTTTTTATTAATATTATTGTTGATTTGGAGATTCTGTTTCCTACGTTTGTCAACTTTTACATTTTATGTAACCTGTATTTTGTTTATTATTTTTCATGTTACCTGTATTTTGTCAACTCTTTATTTGTAATATCACAATAGTTAACAAAGTCGGTAGAAATAGTTGGCACATACGGTTCAAATTATTATCAATAAGATCCATATTTTTTAAGTATTTGTTACCAAGACTATGTAAATGTTGTATTGGGAAATCAAACTATAGTTGGAATGAGATTTATATAAATAAAATGTAAGTTTTTGCCTAATTGTTCGTGTAGGTGCATGTACATTTATTGAATGCAGGAGTTCACAACAATCGAATTTAGAGCTTAATAATTTTAATAAAAAGGTAAGGTCGTTTATTTTTCGACTGTTTTCTAAAGCTGGAAAATTTAAAGCATTTAATTAAAGACATTATAATTGATTCCATCCCTGCATAATATACAGTTGCATTGGACCTCTTCCCTAATGACTATTATCCCCTTATCTCCGGCGCCCAGCTTCGCTCCATGTCACCATCCACCAGCCCAGTCACCGGAGACTCGTCTGTCTCCATAGAAATGAGGCCACGATGACCCCAATACCCATTATTGCCCCTTGTTTGTTTATTCATTCTGTCTGCCTGGACTAAGTTGCTTTATGAAGTGTGTTGAAGTGGACCATTTACCAGGCGATGATACGTTTTGATGAATCGGCTCAATGCATTGTGTGTTGCGCCATCATGTTGAGTTATTTATAAAAATGATGTATTAGACTCATACGTTGGGCATGTGGGTAAATGAAAATAAAGTTTAAAAATATTATGTGTGGAGACCTAAGATGTAAAGCATTTTTCGTTAATGCACGTTTTTCAAAAGCACTACATTTTATCCGTCTCAGAACACACATCATCTAATGAGACGGGTTAAGTGAATGTGAAGGACCAATTTTATGTCAACATACGCCTTGTTATATTTGAATGTTTTTTTTATTTTTTTTTTATTTATTTCATTTTGTGAGAAATCAAAAGTTTATATAAAATAATAAAAGCATTCAACAATCCTACACTTGATTAAGAAAATGAGGTAAACAAAAAATATTTCAGTTTCAAAATTAGAAGATGGGTTAAAGAACAGAAAAGGTGATATTACATGTAGAATTTATGTATATTTGCCTTTTTTTGTTTTAATTTGTGCATTTTTTTTTGTTGTTGTCATTACTGCATTTATTATTGTATTTTATTTTATTTCATTTCAGTTTTATTTTAATTTATTTCTGTATACTATGTAATTTTATTCTATTTATTGAATACAATCTTTTTCTATAATTTTTTATCCAAATTGTAAAATAGGGCATCAGCTCGGGTAAAGCACCCCATGAGGTCCACGTATTAAATAATGTTATAAAATATATATATTTTTTAAATAATTATATATTTAAATATATATAGGTACATATATATATATATATAAGGTTAAGTTAAAGGTTTTAAAAATAAAAATTCTTATTCTAAAGTTTCTTAGATATGGGTTTTATTATGCCTTATACGTAGATAAAGAGGAGAGGAAGAGGAATATAGGATAAGTATATATATATATATATATATATATATATATATATATACTCTTTCATTTATGTTTTATTAGTCAACCAATGTTTGATTCTTTTCATTAGTTTCATCATAATATAGTTTTAAAACCCAGGCGAAATTACCTATTGATATTTTACAGATTTACGTAATAGGTACAAAACCATGTAATTTATTTAAAATACCTTACAACTTATATTTAATGTACTGTGTAAATCTTATAAACAAATAAATAAATAAATAAATAAATAAATAAATAAGGATAGATGATACTTCTGATACATTTTGTAATCGTGTATTATTCTATGATCGTATGCATTTCGCGTCGGTACGATATTTCTATACTTTGGGACATGCGTGTAAATGAAAAAAAAATCGGTTTGTCGGGTTGCCGGTGATGAAATTGAAATGCTCAAAACACATTCATTTTTTTCATTCATTATAGGTGTAATTCTCAAAGTAGCATAACACGTGTAAAAAAACGTGCTAGATGTGATCGAAGATCCGAAGAAAATCAACTAATTCGTATGGAAGTCAAAAAGCAAACCACTTAATTGAAATTACCATCCAAATTGCGAGGGGTAGATCAGGGCACTCAGGGGAGTAGGTAATCGATAATCAAAACTCGTATTAATTGAAGTTCAAGAGGAAATAAAATAGCTCAAAGGCATTTCAAAATCTGTTGAATTGACTAAATACCTAAACTAGACGGAAACAAGTGGCAACACAAAGAACGAATTCAAAATGAGTTGAGCACCTTGAGAATGCTTTGGTCGACCAGTAGCTTTACATTAAAAGATGATAACCATGCGATAGTTACTAATGGAATCGAAACCTAAGTGATTAGTACGAATTGAAGGCTTTACGATAGTTGATATATGACAGAAGAGTGCACATGAAGACTAGAAGTATATGACTGGCATAAATTGAAGTCTGAGATGTGAAGATTATTCTCATGATAGCCGACCTACGATAGACGGGCACACGGAGAAAAATGTTATTCGAAAAAATGATCATTTTATTAGTAAAAACGGTGAAAAACGGGACTGAAGTTTTTACGAACAAATTAACAGGGTTTCAATGTTGTTTATGTTATGTGAGAATAATTTGTTGATATACGTAATTTCGTACGTATACCAACAAATTATTCTTACATTATCCCGCCAATAAACATTGATACACTGTTAATTTGTTCAAAAGAACTTCTTTCCCGTTTCTAACCGTTTTTACTATTAAAATGATCGTTTTTTCGAATAAAATTTTTCTCCGTGCACCTCAAGAAGAATATATTATATGACTGGTACTATTTGAAAACTGGAGGGTAAAGATTATCCTGAAGTTAGCCGACTTACGATAGAAGAAGGTACCTTAAGAAAGTATAACCAGAGAATGCTCCATCAAATTCGTCCTTTTTAAATCAAATTCTTGACGTGTTGATTCGTGGAGACCAAAGACCTTTTTACAAAAATATATAAATTGATTTCGAAAGATTGTTATTTTACCTGGTAAAGTTACGTTTTAAATTTTGAAAAACCATGTTAATTTTTAATTGCCTTGGCAGATTCGTTAAATTTTCAAACGAAATATTGTATTATACAATACACATTTCAAATCATTTAATCATGCAGTAAAATAAATCAAAACATAATATAGTTAACACAATTTTCAGAATTTTAATTTCAGTTCAAATAAAATCATTAAAAAATAAATCCGAGAACGCGTTTTGTGACGAAAATAGCTCAGTCTGTCTATTTATTTACGGTCTCACATGTAATACTTCAATTTTTTGCACACTTATTTTGCTTAGACATTATTAAAAAATCATAAATACTTATTATCAAAAAATACTTACGAGAAGTACACGCTATTAAAAATGTATCATCACGTATAGATATATCTTAAAGCAAAAATTTGAATGATATAATTCGATTTTGAGTTATTAATTAAACTTTTGGGTACGGAGAATAATCAGTCTTTCTCATCGGAACCGCCCTGTACAGTTGCAAGGGCATGATCGCAAGTTGAAATTTGAATTCTCGGCTGCTGGTTAATGGGCAATGACCAGTGGTGGCGCGTGACTTTTGGTGAGCCTGAGTGCTAATATTAACAAAAATGGCATTGTTGATGTCGTTGTTACCTGAAAAATATTTTTTTTTTTAGATTTTTCAGGTAACAACGACATCAACAATGCCATTTTTGTTAATATTAGCAGTCTAGCTCAACAAAAGCCACGAGCCGCCACTGGTATTGACTGGTACTATTCGAAAGCTAAAGGGTAAATATTACCCTCAAGACAGCCGACCTACGACAGAATAGAGTACTTGAGGAAGAATATATGTACACATTGAATCTTCCGTCATTTAGACTCAAAATTTATTTTATTTATTTTTTTATTTTTATAATAAAATAAATTTCAAAGAAACCAAGAAATAATTTAATGAAGTAATTAAATACAATTAAAAATACGTAAATCTTAATCTCACGTCAACTCTACTTCTGTCATGTGTGTAATGAGTACGGTGTAAGTAGTAGACATTTAATTTAATTATAATTATACAGAACTGGACAGAGAGGAAACAAGGCTTTATATGAATTCCCAGAAACACTCGTTTGAAGGATTAAAATAATGTTCCTTTCAAGTCGTAACTTTTCTATGGGTATGTTTATGAGAAATAGAGTTTTCGATTTACGTTTTTCTGGTAATTTTTTGTTTTTGTTTTTGGATAAAGTTTCCATAAGTTAAGCTTTTGATAACAAACGAATATAATAATTTAATAATTATTCGCATTAGGCAGAAAACTCATCCGACATATATTTAACTATTTCCATTTTAAATTATTTCTTGTTAATTTTCGTTCTTATTTATTCATATTATCCATCTTGTCATTCCCAACATCCTATACGTAATTTCATGCGTATACCAACAAATTATTCTTACATTTTCCCGCCAATAAACATTGAAACACTGTTAATTTGTTCGTAAGAACTTCAGTCCCGTTTTTAACCGTTTTTACAAATGATCGTATTTTAGAATAACATATTTCTCCATGTGGTCGATAAGATACCATAGGTACCTGGTAATAATGATATAGTTTACAGTAAAATATAATTGTCGCCACCTGTGAACGTGCTGTCTAGCTGTAATTTTAGTTTGAATAACTGTTTTTGGTGTTGTTTATATAGGTTTATGTTATATTAATTGTAAAGCTGCCCATCTAGACATAAGGATGCCCTAGTTAGATGAGAGACTTATGATTTTTATTGTATCACACTATCATTTTTTTGAAAAAATTATTAAATAAATAAATATAGTCAATGTTCATCGTAACCACGCTAGGTTCGAGTACCGAATAGTAAACTCTGACTATATAAATAAATAAATAGTTAAATCGAAAATATACGTTTTTACATCGATAGAGCATATCGACAGGATAGTGAAACTCCCTTTGAAAGAACGTTATTTTTTGTAAATTTCATACACAAAGTTTTTGATTTTTTATTACGTACTCGCGTGTTAATTCACCTACTGTAACCAATTCGTTCCAGAAAATGGTGTAAATCAAAAAAAGTCACGGCAAGCTGGCTGGTAAATATATAATATTTTCAATATTGGTAAATTTACGATCGAACATAATTTATTACTTATTATTACAAATAAAATAGAACTTTAACTTTACGATATTATACAAAAACACTTATCGGTAATTTTGAACACATCTGTGCCTTCTTCAGGTCTGATATAATACTAATAAATAATTATAAACACGTGTGAGGTGAAATTATAGTGACAGCGTGCCGTAATTATGAACATAGCTGTTTATAACAGTCATAAAGTAATTATATCAGGTGCAAGAGATATAGGAGCAATGACAGTCAGGTAGGAATAGGGTAGGGGTGTAGGGAAGTACCGAGTTCACCAGGAACATGTTAAGTTTGAGGATACAATGATTAATGTATTTGAATAATTATAAATTATTAAATTACGTCAACGTGATTACTAACGTCATAGTTAAGATATTAATATGAGTAATGCAAACGATTAATGAAAGTATTACGCATACTTACGTTTTCAGTTCGGTTTTCGAGCTAACAATAAACGAAATTTACACAAAATAGGATAACATCAAAGACGATCCACTTTAAAAACAGTGTTTTGCTGGAATAAAGGAAATTAAACTAACAACGTTTTCTAAATTGACGCCAAAATATAAAACCTTCCACAAATTTCATCTTTCAACCACGCAGACATTAATTCAATATCGCATAATTTCATAATCGCAGACGTTATAAAGAAGGCGACAAGTCGCGTTTTATTATCAGGACGGTAATCGAGCTGAAATATAAGCATGTTTTACTCTTCCAAAAACGACACTGCACAGACCTATATGTTGAGTATACCTAACACGACATAACAGAAATATTTCTGAAAACTTCCAATGATTTAGAAAATTAATTCTGGGAAGACTTATAAAACCGTGAACCATTGATGTTAAAAAAATATATTTGCCATTGAAGTAACTTAAACACGATAAAATTTTTATTAAAATAGGACTACGATAATGCTCGGAAGAAAGATAAATATTCTTAAAAATAAAAGAACTTGGTTGATTTCCCAATGATAAGAGAAAACTTTGGTTGGATTCCCAATATAAAAGAGGAGAACTTGGTTAGATGCCTAATATATAAGAGAAGAATTTGGGTTGGATTCCCAATATAAAATAAAAGAACTTGGTTGGATTCCCAATATAAAATAAAAGAACTTGATTGGATTCGCAATATATAAGAGAAGAATTTGATTGGATTCCCAATATAAAAGACATAAAAAAAATATTGAAAGAAGACAAATGTGAAAAACGAGAGAAAAATGTGTGATTTATAAAATTCATTGTTATTAAAAAAAGAGAAAAAAATCCACGGTTAACCTGACAATACTGGAAAATATTCTGTTACCATCAGACATAGTGGAAAACGTTACGCGTGTCGTGAAGAATGAACGAATCCACAAGTTGCATGAATACTGTAAACATCTATTGATTTAGGTATTTGTGGCTTGTTTTTAGTCAGTTTTCGAGATATATTTGTTTGCGATTTCGCCTCAAAATTGGGTTATCTTCAGAAGTCTAAAAGAACTTTTCGATTTCGAGAAAGAATTTTTAGATTTCCGGGGCCAAGGTTACATTCGGTTAAAATCGCTTTCCTTAAATCTAAAACTTGCTAAACAGAGTGCCTAATTAAAAAAATTAAAAATGTAGTAAAATTTTAAAAACTTACACTGGTCTTTTATAAGCCAGCCGCAGATATTGAAAATTTTAAATGATAAAAAAATCTTTAAACATTTTTTTTATATGCGGCGGATAAAGAACTAAACCAATAAATAATAAAAGTTCCCAAGTTACTACGTTTGTCCCGAAACAACTTTTTTTTGTATTTCATGCTAATATTGCTGCGGAAACTTTGCCTGCGCATTGCACTCTGATTCGTACAAAGTTTTATGACTGTTTGCTATAACAACTTAAGCCATAGGAGGTGGAAAACCAAAATAGGTATTTTAACCTCTAAATAACTATTCTAATATTAAATACTCGTACAAAGAAGACTTAATTTAATCGATATGGTAAACAATGGTTTCGAGCTAACAATAAACGAAATTTACACAAAGTAGGATAACATCAAAGACGAACCACTTTAAAAACAATGTTTTGCTGGAATACAAGAAATTAAACTAACGACGTTTTCTAAATTGACACAAAAATCTAAAATCTTCCGCAAATATCATCTTTCAACCACGCAGATGTTAATTCAATATTAACGTTTTAAAGAAGGCGATAATTCGCGTTTTATTATTAGGATGGTAATCGAGTTGAAATATAAGCATGTTTTATTCCTTCAAAAACGTTTATTTGTTCAGATAAATGTCATTTAAAGTCACATATCCATGCACATGAGATTTAAAAAAATACTTGCTAATGTAGTCATTTTATGAAAAAATTAAAAACTAATTTGAATGCAGTTTTTCGTTTATTTTGACTGATAATGTCATTGGCAATAAAATTTTCAAAATTAAATTATTTTTTAGTATATGAACGCTTGGGGATACATACACAGAGCTCACGGGATAGTGTATCGCCCACTTCTAAGCAAAAAACATACTCAGTTTTGTTGGTGACACCGAAATTTAGGTTCGTGTTAAAATATTATTAATAAAATAATTCAAATTATTTTTCCTAAACTTTCTGAAGCATTTATTAGGATTTAAATATATGTCTCTTAGATCACAATAATAATAATAATAATGGATGATTTGTATAGCACCGTTTTTGTGAGAAATAACCTCAAGGGCGCTTTACAATACTTCTAATTACAGACTAGACAAAACATTATAAAAACTTTTGTCTAAAACATTGCATCCACCGGTTCCTTGATCAATGATGCAAAACTATACATACAATGTATTTCACCAAGTAACGCGATGCTGCCTAAAAAATTACATGTATTTTTTATTTTATTTTTGATTTTTATTATCATTTTTTTAATGAAAATATCATTTTATAGTTATAATAGTTATTGTGAAAGACTTGTAAGAAGATGAAGCGCGTCTTAAAAACTGATCTAAAAGAGCGCGTGAGCAAAATGCTCACGCTATTTCAAATGTAATTATTATGTACTTTGCACTATATATTGACCAAAACATATTGAATTAGATGAAACCACATCTTAACGTGCCTTTCATAAAATATGATACACAAACGTCAAATGCTCGGTGCAGAGTAATTGACTGCACCAATTACAAACTTTTTAAATCTAATGCCTGTATATACTATTGAATGTGACTATCCATGCAAAAAATCTTGCTTATTTTAAAAAACAAATTAGAAATCTACTAACGTGACATAGTTTCATTTAAAATCGAATGTAAATGATTGTGATTTAGTCTATTAAATATTTTACATCGTATTTTAATATTTGTGTTTTATTTTTCTTATCTCTCTTTATATTTTTGTTTTTACAAGTATCTTCGTATTTCTAATTATTGTTCACATCACCATATAGAAATACAAATCTTAAACTTTGCATGCTATGAACATTTTTAACTGGATTATTAACATTTACGCTCTTTATATTTCGTTTATCTTAATTCTTTTTAATGTTAAGTTAATGCTCCGTAAATAATCCAAAATAATAAATAAATTGTGATTTAATTTTATAAAAAAGTAAAAATATATGTGAATAAGCGTAACAACACAAGAGTCGTGAGATTGTAAACGGCACTTAAAAGCAGTTATTAGTTGCACCAGGGGGGGGAATAGTTAGGAAGGTACCTATACCCTTGAGGTGCACGGTATCGTTAACACCTAAAAATATCACAATTATTTTATGCGTGAGCAAAATGCTCATAGCGGGCCTTCTCACGGGTTAAATTTTATTTAAAAGACGGGTATATTGAAACAGAACTCGTAAAAATCTTCACCATTCTTACATCACCTTTTCATTTTTTTAAACAAATTATCCAGCTGTATTCAGACAGGCAAACCGATACCAGGAAAGCATACTTTGAGAGCAGGATTTTAATTTGGCACCGTCACGGCAGGAGATCTATCCCTCCATTTTGCCCTGTTCCGTTATGAGATCCGGGCAATAAGACAACTTCTGTTACTTATAATTTCATGGAAAATAATATCCTTGTATATTATTTTTCCTGCGAATAAATTTAATTTCTTGACTAAAAATAATACGATTTCGTTGGAAATAACCATTTTTATCTTATGTTTAACAAGTAGGTTTTTAGAAATGTTTACAGATAATTTGATAAGGCATTTATTATGTACATAATATATAAGGTAATTTTAGAAAAAGTAAGGAGAAGAAGTTCTGGAAAGGAAAAAGGTATGAAGAATTGGTAGGAACCCGGGGGTCAGTATGTCCAGGAGTGACGGATTTATGAATCCATTCTTCCCACTGCGATGCAAGGCAATCGGTCGAGAGAGAGTCCGGTTGGAGAGGTCAAAAGGTCTCCCTCAACCAGTCTCTTCCGATCCGACCCGCCGCGCAGTAGGTGAGAAACCGCGTCCTCCACCAAAGTCTAGACAAACCTCACCCCATGAAACCGAGCACCAAACATAGCGAACCACTTGAGGTTTTCCAATATATGGTTCCCGGGGCGGCGTTATCCATACCCGCCTCCTCAGATTTTTTCCAGTCTCTTCCGATCCGACCCGCCGCGCAGTAGGTGAGAAACCGCGTCCTCCACCAAAGTCTAGACAAACCTCACCCCATGAAACCGAGCACCAAACATAGCGAACCACTTGAGGTTTTCCAATATATGGTTCCCGGGGCGGCGTTATCCATACCCGCCTCCTAAGATTTTTTTTTTAAGAAATACAAACATTCCCGGTTTACGAATAACCCAACAACATTTGAAAATCTCCTACTACCACCTCACTAAGCGGAAGATGTTGCTTGTGTTGTGATGGAGGACTTTGCCAGCCGGAATCCAATGAAAGAATCTTTAGTTTGTTAAAATATATATTTAAATTGCGGTTCTCAAAATTTACTTAAACATTAAAATTAATATTAAATAAAATTTACGAATGCGAGAATTTTAAAGTTCTGTAACAAAATATTGATTGTACAATTTTATTGATATAACTTGTTATAATAACTTTTAAAGGTTATCTTATTTAAATTTATTAGTATTAACTTCTTAAATGACATATTTCATTGATGGGTGTACCCCACTGAATTATTTTCGGTTCTATGTAATGCATTGTTAATTTTGTTTTTTGTTATTTGCTAATTTATTTTTATGGTATGTATACGTATACCCCTGCATACACTCTGGAATAAGTTATTATTAATATTCCCTTAGAATATCTAATCTTAAATAAATTTATCTGCAAAAATCAATTGATTTATCTTCGACTACGTGGAAAAGCGTTATATTTAAAACAAAAGCTCTCAGGGAAATTCTCCAAAACAATGGTTTTGGCAACAACAAAAAAACTATACCAAGCCGCCAGAAGCAAAATGTAAAATATTTAATTCAAATTCATGATTCAAGAAAGTAAAATGATAAAAGATATCATTTTCATTAGAATCAAAGGTTAAAGCAATAATATAATTCAGTTGGCTGTTGTATAAAAAAAAATTAACAGAGAGACAAAAAATATCAATGTTCAAAGAAATGCCCGTCAAATAAAAATACGGCCTGATAAAAATTAATAAATACACATTGTTTTTGGTAATGTGTTTCATGAAGCACATTTCCAGGCTTAATAAAGGAGTACAACATAAGTTCGCCTAAATGCCAATCAAATGTCTCTGTAGAACACACAACGACAGTTTTGGACAGGATTGTAGTAGAAAACGAAATGTGCACAACCCCCGTTTTATTATACTACCCTGATATTCCCCTAGACCCTAGACTCACGCGATGTAAACGACAAGTAGGTTGTTCTGATTAAAAAATCGAAAATTTTAGTATTGTTAGATACAGTAATATAGAATTTCAAGAAGAAAATATTTAAACAATCGTTTGCTTGGTAGATGTCTTCGAAATGTGGATTTAGAGGAGCATTTCCAAATTTCCTTGGACAGATAGCATAATAATTTTGAACAATTAATAAAATTGTGAAATCGTTCTAGATGCAACAAAAAAGAAAAATCTCTTAAATTAGTCCCAGGGACATATCGTATCTACGTCATCATCGATCGTCATAAAAGCCGCACATAAAGATTTTTCCTTCTCACACGTCTTGCAAGAAAACAAAAAAGACAGAAGTACTAGAATGTCAATGTCTTTAATAGTACCTATTCCTATAGATATAGACATTTCATAGGCGTAGGTTCTTTCGAATTTTAAATTTTTTGTTGCCAGCAAATTAAAAGCAATCAGAGGGTCGCGGGTTCAAATCCCGGCAAAATAAATTTTAATGCAATTATTTATAATAAAAACTCTCTTTTTAACTTTTGAAGGTTATTCCCATCAATATAATGTATCATTGAAGAAGAAGACAACAATAATAATTTAAAAAAAAATTTAATATGAAAATTAACTAGACACAGAAAAATAATAAAAGAAGATGGTCGCAACTGGGACTCGAACCAGAACCTCACGTCTAAACGGATATACGCTTTATCCAATTCAGCCATTGCGTACTATTATAAGACTGTCTTATTTGTCAAACTTATATAAAATTTCAGAATTAACAATATTATCTTCGACTAATGTTTTTTACATATTATTGGTAGCAACCTTTTTTCATTGGAAACAAGTATTCAAAGAATGTATTTGTTACCTAGATAATGTCTCGGATAAATATATCCGATTTTAGTTTTATGGAACACCTACTGACTTTTTATAAAAGTCTAAATGAATATTTAATTATTTATTAGAAATAAAATAAAAACTCTCTTTTTAACTTTTGAATGTTATTCTCATCAATTTGAAGTTATCATTAAAGAAGAAGATAACAGTAATAATTTTTTTTTTAAATATGAAAATAAACAAGTCACAGAAAATAATAAAAGATAATCCTCAGATCCTCACGTCTAACCGGGACATACGCTTTATCCAATTCATCCATTGCGTCCTATTATTAAATTTTAATTGGATCATTTTTGATATTTCCCAATTAGTTATGTTAAAATAATATATATTGCATTTGCGGCACATTTCGGAGTGGAAGGTGCTCTCGGTATCGCCCTGGTGTAAGACCATTCCGAATTGAAACGATACCTGAAATATATAAATTATTTGTTATCAGATCTGAATATCCAGGTACTGCCCCACCTTTCTCCTTTTCCTCCCCAATTATATTCAGCCTCACAACATACCCCAATTGTGAATGTCATTCTCTCACTGAAACCAGACGGGACCAGTTGGGCCTCTTGTGAGGTATTCACATTAAAAAATCAGAAAAATATTTTTATTGCCTTTAAAAATTGGAACTAATTTTTCGATAATTTCTAAATATCTGTAATAAGTGATCATTACATTATAATAGACAAGTACCTATTGAGAGCAAACTGAAGTGATGCGCCATCATGGTATGTAATAATTGTTTTGAAAATAATAATTTAATCATGAATAATGATGTTAGGAAACCAATATTTTTGATTGTCATGTAAAACTTACTTAGCTAACTGTGTCAAACTTAGCATGAGTTCATAATTCATTTAATAAACTTAACTTTTGTTTTTGCCCTCCCGAAAACTTATCTATTGTACTTCCTGAAACTCTTAAGTAGTTCCCCTATCATAGATTTATTAGGGGGGACATTGAACTGTCACGTTCGTGGTTCGGTACATAACAAGCCAACAAAGGTTACCAAATGCATTACTAACTTATAAATAGCTCCTTGTGAATTACGCTATAAACTTATGTAACTAAGTAGTCAATTCTTTATGTAACCAAGTATTCAATTTTTATTAGAACATTTATCTTTTTATAACTTTTGAAGTTTATTCCCATTAATATAATATATCATCAAAGAAGAAGATAACACTAATAATCTGAACGGAATTTTTTATTAATATTTTTTTTTTATTTTTTTTTTATTTATTTGTATTTCACGCCCTGCTGGGCTTTTACATGTTATTTTTTTTTTATTATCAAAGTACATATAAATCAACATTATATTCAATTCACACAAAAATAGTTGGCTCTTTTTCACATAAATGCAAAAAATAAAATTAAAAAGCAAAGTACATCTAAATAAGCATTACAAACAATTCAAACAAAAGCAAAATATAAAATTATAAAACTGAATCTAAAACAAAATCCAAAACAAAATCATAAACAAAATCAATGTCAAAATCAAAAACAAATTCAACAACATAATCAAAAACAAAATCATATACGAGTTAGATAAAAGCAGGATACCCTACCATGTAAGGTAGAGAAACAACTGAAAGAGATAAGTACAATTCGTAGATTGATTACCATTACCTCCACACAGGGGGCTCTGAGGAAAATAATGCCCCCCAGTGCCTATGCCATATTTGGATATGATATGTGGAGGACTTTTTTAGGGAAAGGAAGGAGAGAAAGTTCTAGGAAGTAAAAAGGTATGAGGTGTAGGTAGGAGTTTGGGGTTTGGTGTGTCAATGAATGACTGTCGTATGAATTCATCCTCCACTGCGCTACAAGGCGATGTTATGATAAAGTACTGCTGGAGAGGTCAAAATGTCTCATTCAACCAGTCTATCATTATCTGGCCTGCTGCGTTGGCAGGCAGGTTCATCTGCCGCCAAGACCTAGACAAACCTCACCCCGTAAACTCGAGCACTCTTACTAAGTCAACAAATGTAGAGAAAAAAGTTTTAAATTGCTCTGTCGCTCCAGTGGTCAATTGCTTTAAATTCTTGAATTTAAGTAAATTATAGCCGCGTATATTTGCGATATTACCATCAAAAATTGATCATCAACAACGAGTCTATCTGCAGAATTTCACCTCGATCGGATGTCGGGAAGTGGGTAAATTTCCACTTCCAAGGTTCCGCGGTATTCATTCAATCAAGAAAACAAAATGAAATTCAATAGATTTATTTAAAAAAATATAACTTAAAATTTTCGACTAAAACATTTCCTATACAGAAATAAATTCCTTCATGACGTATAGTAGTAATTGGATACTATATTTTTACACCCGTGAATTACGTAATTAACATGTTGCAATATTGCATGCTTCAAACATATTTAGTTAAAGTCATTATTTCCAGTGCAGAACATAACAAACAGTGAGTACAGAACATTTCATAAGCTTAATTAATGGACTTGTCCATTCTGTAATCACAGCGTGGAATGTCGTGTAAACGGCTTAATAGACCTCCTAGTTAAGGCTTTATCATATTATTTTAGAATTATTGTACTAATAATTAACCCAAACGAGTGTTTCATTATAATTGTATTGTTAAAATGAGATAATGAACATAACTTGCTGCTGTAATGAATTGATGCCGCTAGGCCGTGTGAATTTGGAAGGCGACAATTTATTAAATAACCAACACCCCTGGATTAGGTCGTTCAGTGGTTCGCAACGTTTAATGACTTAGCTTGGGTACCCAGGATCATGGGGTATGTCTAGGTCTTGGCAGAGGATTTGTCCACCTACTGCGTAGCGGTCGGGAGAGACATTGAGAGAGGGTTTTATTTTATTTCTATATTGACTCCATACAGGAGGCCCTGAGGAAAATAATTTCCCTCGGGCCTATGTCATCTTTGAAGATGCTGCGAGGAGGGTCTTTTTGAGGAGAGGAAGGAGTGAACATGGGTCTTGAAGAGACCCATGTTGTAGGAAGGAGGAAACACAGAGGCCGGCAAATCGTTCCACAACCGAGCTGTTGAACTCAAGAACGAGTCGTAAAAACGACCAGTTCAAATGTGACAAATGTCAACCGTGTACATATGATGGGCGAGCGTTTGGCGTGTTTGCCGACTATGCACCGGTGCCGAGGGGATCAATGACGCTAGTTCCTCGCAGCATCTTCCATTGAAATACCGGTAGAACAAGGATTGTATTCCCAACTGACGCCTGTGCTCTAAAGATTGCAATCCGTTTGTTAAGACGGGAGAATCTATCAAACGGACAGCCCTTTTCTGTTGATGATTGATGTATATCTTTTGAGCTCTCCAGTCGGACTCTCTCGACCCATCGGCTTGCAGCGCAGTGGGAGGGATGGATTTAGAGTTCCTCCTGGACACATTGACCCCAGATTCCTATGCACCCCTTATACCTTTATCCATCCCAAAACTTCCTTTCCATAAAACGATCCTCCTCACAGCATCCCCAAAAATGACATATGCCTTGGGAGATGTTTTTTATCAGTAAAAGTTCTTTGTGGAGTTAATGTCAAAACGCTCTGCAGGCGGTTTTGATGGACTACTTTCACTTTTCTATAGATTTTGTAAATTATTCGTATATTATGCGTACCGCCATCGGCCCGTACGATGCGCGTTTATTCCTCCAATTTATACCATCGTGATATTATATTCAGGGGTAAAATCCAAGCCAATCGCCCGCCGTACGCCGGCTTAAACTATTTTCGTAATAACTTATCTATTTTAAGAAAAATTATATTTTTGTAAATTATACCGTTCTACCACATAATGTGTTAATACATTTATTAAAAAAATATACCTCTATGGTTTGTTATATTCTTATATTTATAGAAATGTTTTTTTCTGGCAAATTTTATAAAAATAAATATAATGAAGACATACGAACATATTCATGAGTTTTATTATATTTTCCAGTTAAATTGACGTTCTTTACAATAAAAACTAAAGTCGGGTTGTTTCAAAGTCAGTTTTCATATTCTGTGAAAGTTTTAATCAAGTTCTGTGATTATTTTAGTTTTATCAAGCAACTGGCCTGGCACGGTTCGTTTCTACGACTCGTTCTTGAATTCAACCTATAACATGGGTTTCTTCAAGACCCATGTTGATTACATTCTCCACACAGCATCCCCAAAGATGACAGAGGCCCTGAGAGAAATTATTTTCGTCAGGACTCTTCTGAGGAGTTTTTTATATACGCTATACAATAATACTGGGAAACTAATATGATATTTTGAAATTTCTTACTAGTAACACAGAAAACATAATTTTTTTATTTGTTTCACTATAAGTTTATCTGCATTAAAATTGATTTGGTGGTGTTTATGAGTAATCTGAGTAATGTTCCAGACAGAGGGTACAATTTTACATATAACTGCATTCTCAACTATAATTTAGATGTTATGAGATGTCTGACTAGTCAACTGGACGATCTATATACGTGTATCTTACTATACTATACTAAAATATTATAAACGCGAAAGTTTGTATGGATGTATGTATGTTTGTTACTCTTTCACGCAAAAACTACTGAATGGATTGTAATAAAACTTTACAATAATATAGCTCATACATCAGAATAACATATAGGCTATAATTTATAAAGCTAGCTATTTATTTTCAATATATTGAAAATAATAATTATTGTGTAACAGAAAACGTCAAAATTTGAGAATGACATTTTGCAAAACAATGATTGTTAAATCAAAATTCTATTTTGGAAAATATTTTAATTAGTGAATTTATTTTAAGTACTCGCCTAATACTTTGAATCGAATCAAGAAACATTTTTAAATAAATAGGTTAAGAATTTTGGTATAATAAACGTAGATGAGACCTAGGAAAAGAAAATAGATTACTCGAAGTACTAATCCTACGCAGGCGAAGTCGCGGGCAGAAGCTTGTATCAAATATAGTTTTATAAATTTATTAAAATGTGCGCTTTATTTAAAATCTTCTTGCTTATTTAGAACTAGCTTCTGCCCGCGACTTCGTCTGCGCAGGATTAGTACTTCGAGTAGACTATTTTCTTTTAATATATCCCATCTATGAATATAACATAACCTATTTATTTAAAATATCTATAATTTATTCTTGATTCGATTATGAGTATTAGGCGAGTACTTCAAATGAATTCACTATTTTAAATATATTCTAAAATAGCATTTTGATTTAACAATCATTGTTTTGCAAAACGTCATTCTCAAATTTTGACATTTCATATTAAACAGTAGATAGTTATTATTTTTTATTATATGGAATATAGCTAGCTATATAAATTATAGCCTATATGTTATTTTGATGTATGAGCTATATTATTGTAAAGTTTCATTAAAATCCATTCAGTAGTTTTTGCGTGAAAGAGTAACAAACATACATACATCCATACAAACTTTCGCGTTTATAATATTAGTTAGATATTTAGTGCCAAAAATATCCAATTTAAATGTGATGTTTTTAAAATATTGGAATGCTATTGAAGCCGGAATGATCCGCATTCCGCATTCCTCATTCCACATGCCCAGTTCGTCAAACCCCGACATGGAGCCTCTTGTTTACTTTTTATTAACGAGTCGCTTTGTTTCGTCAAAAAGTCGTTAAAAACTATTGATTGCTTTTAATAGGAAACAAGGGCGACGGAATTGATTTTCAAACACATTGATTATCGGTTGAACTATTTCGGCACTGTAATTTATACAAATACAAAGCGGTGCCCTGTTTCATTTTGCTACAAATTGTACATTCAATTTGAATAATTTCAATGGATAATTTCTGCCAAAATACCATTACTGTGATTGCATATTGAAAAGAGGGTTTTCGGTGAATTTTTATTTAATTATTTGAAGAAAAAAAAAATATTTTTAAAAATATTATGAAAAAATAACATCTATTTTTTTACATTTCCTCCGCTATTGGAGGCCTTGAGGAATAATTTATCCCTCAGGGAGAAAGAAAGGAGAGGAAGTTCTGGGAAAAAATGGTATAAGGGTTAGGAATCTGGAGGTCAGTGTGTCAAACAGACATATGAATTTCTCCCATTGCGGTGCAAGGCGATATTCGGAGAGAGTCCTGCTGGAGAGGTCAAAAGGTCTCCCTCAACCAGTCTCTCCAAATCCGCAGTTGAAGGGCAGACGCATCTGCCGCAAAGGTTCAGACAAAACTTACTATATTAACCCGGGCACCCCTGCTAAGTCTCCAAACGTAGCGAACCGTTGGAAATGATCTATGGCAGAGGTGTTGGTTGTCCAGTAAGTGGTTACCGGAGTGGCGGTACCCATACCCGCCTCCCAAAGTGATAGATAAGAGAATTAAATAAGACATTTTATTATTTTGTTTACATACTTATTTTGGAGGTTGAAACACACGATTTTTTTTTTAAATAGTGTAAGGAAACAATGTTTTCATTCAACCTTTTGAAAATTAATTAATTGTACTGAAATACCAGTCCTTAGAGGATTGTATACGGGTGTTAAGGTACGTACTGAGTTACTTTAACCAGTGATTCCTGACATTATTTGGAGTAAAAAATTTTGGTCTCCGGTGACTTTTTTTATGTCATTTTTTTTTTTTTCAAAATATTTTTTCTTTAAAATCAAACAAAAAAAATTCTTTCACATGACTTTATTGGTCACTCAGCCGAGTTACCGCCCCACCACTTACCCCGCCCCCAACTACCCAACACCTACTATTATTTATGTTTTTGTAGGAAAAAAAAGAAAAACATTAAAAATGTCACCGGAGACCAAAATTTCGTTTACATTTTTTACTTCAAATAATGGTTAAAGTAACTCAAGTATGTACCTTAACACCCTGTATTAAGACGTTATTGTATCTATATAAAAAGCGCACACCTCGCCAGAATTTTCAATTACTCATCTGCCCTGATGATGGAAACTATAACGCCACTATAAATCACTATAATAATGTGAAGATGTATGAATGTGAATGAAGCAAGGAGTGTGTGCCAAGACCGAGTTGTTTAGCGGTCCGGCCTCTCTGCCTACCCCTGCGGATGATGGTTAGTTAGTTAGTTATTTATAATGTGGCCGTGAAAACCTGAAATTATACCAAAGTTTTTTGCTTTTTTGCAAAAGCAAAAGATTTTAACTTTTCCAGAAAATTCTGTAAATTGAACTAAAAAATAAGAACTTCTATTTTAAAGAAAAACTTGGAACCATCATAATATAAGTACGTACATGCCATACATAACTTCTCGATTATATCATACGGCCATGCGTTGCTGTTGCTAACGAAACACAACTCCATCTACTGGATGGTTACCTAACCTAGATAACCAAGCGTTGTGTCAATAAATTAATTCACACCGCCATCTGTCAGAAACTTACGGATCTTACAAATAATTTCAAATCAATGTCGTATAACAAACATTTAATTCGCAATAATAAATATTGAGGTTATTAATCGAGATAACAACTATCATAACTTTTAAGTTGGACCAAATTACACAGAAAGCAAATTTCATCAATATCGGAAGTAGTTTCGGAGTTTATCTTGGAGAAACTTGGATTTTTATATAACTAACTAACTAACCATCACGCCGTTTCGCCAGGGGTAGGCAGAGAGGACAGACCGCCAAACAACTCGGTCTTGGCACACACTCTTTGCCTCATTCACATTCATACATACTCTTTATTATTCTGACTCTTGACATGGCCCGACTCAAGTATCTGATTTACTTGATCGTGCCACGTCTTCCATGGGCGTCCTCGGCTTCTTCTACCATTAACATTCGCGTCATAAATTCTCTTTACACTCCTTTCTTCATTCATTCGCTCAACATGCCCAAACCATCTAAGCGTCGCTTTCTTAGTCTTACGCATTACGCTCACATCAGCCTTGCATTCTTTTCGGATCTCCACATTCCTCACACGATTATACATGGTTTTACCACACATACGCCTCAGGGATCTCATTTCTACCGCATTCAGTCTGCTTTCATCGTTTCTCTGCCAGTTCCATGCTTCACTGCCATACATCAGGGTAGGTACCAGTACTCCATTGTGGACTGCTAGCTTCGCTTCTGTGGACAACTTTTTGTTGGCTCCAACGGCGTTCAATCCTCCATTAATGGAGTTTCCTGCATTCACCCTTCTTTCAATATCCCTTTCAGCCTTCACATCTCTTGTAAACATACTTCCCAAATATACAAACGCATCCACCTGCTCCAAGTATATATATTGCACACCGTTAATATAAATATACATAATATAAACCTCGCGCCTGTTTTAGGGGATTGAACTCACGACATTTAGACCAACAGACAAAACTACTTCCTGCCTCGTTGCTATTCGGTATTTCACTATCCTCGTTTACTTTTGAATAGTACCTATATTTTGTTGACATTTAAAGTATCTACGTGTGAAAGTCAAATATACCCATTACTGGGTAGGTACCCGCCTTTATTGTATATTAATTGAATCTTTATGGTAGCTATAATTTTTAATAATTCATGGTGGGAACGAGAGCATCTGTGATTGTATCATACTTTTCCACTTCATATCGGCCCTCACGTTACTACATGTTAATAAGCCATAATTATCATATATTTGATTGTCGCTAGAAAAATAATTAAAAATAATAATTAATAATTTATCCGATTTCGCTAACCATATCATTGAAAATAATCATAGTTTAAAAAAAAATACAGGGATAAATATTCTTTATATTAATAATAAAGGAAAAAGCTTAGATAACGTAGAAGCTTTAGAAATAAATAAAAAAATCCCTTTAAAATAATGAGTCGATTATCAACAAACAAAAAAATATTAACTTATAGCCCAATCTTAAATCTGTTCCCTTTCGATGTTCGTTCTGTTCCCTCCCACAACTCTCCATTAATTCCTAGCCACGCCCCCCTTTCCTATCACAAAACTTATGTAGTAATAAATTGAACCCTCCCTCTGTTTTGTGATTGTCAAATAATAATAATAATAATATTTAAAAATGAAAAAATCAGCCATTTTAAATACATGTAGGATTACAAAAGATTTTTTAAATATTTATATTGAGGGATCAGTAGGATTTATCGTTAAAATTAGGAATTCCACCGAGCCGAACCCTCTGATATGAAAATATCTGGAGTCGGTGAATTATTTTCCCATTTAATAGTCTGGTAGGTTAAAATGTTGTTCTTGTATTGTTTTGTAATAAATTAATAATAACAATCGTTTAATCATCAATAGATTTTTGTTTTACAATATAGATATACATTTTTTATTACAAATTAGTTCTATTGACGAAAAGGTCACTGCTCAGATGCAATTCGGGATTTCTACTGGAATGCAGCTGGTTTTCAACAGTGCCTCCATCATTTTATGTTTGCCCTGAGGAAGGAACGGTTTTTCCGAAACCGGTCGGCCTTAATTAAATAAATCAGTGCTTCTAACAAAGTAAAGTATATTGTTTCAATTAATCTTAATATATAAAACAAAGTCGGGTTAGTTACACCATTTATACTCAAGAACGCCTGGACCGATTTTTATGATCTTTGGTTTGTTGCATTTGTCTCCATCCCGATTAACAGAATAAATAAAAAAAATCGGAAAAAATCACGGGAAAAATAATTACTAAGAAAATTATTTTTTTTCAAATATTTTGTATGGAACGGCTTTTCAAATAATGTGCGTTGGTCGACATAATTTGAATCAATTCGAACAACTAATAAATTAAACACAAAATTTAAGTACGAAAAATACGAAGTTTGCCGGGTCCACCGGGTTACCAATGAACTATAACATTAAGGCCCAGTTGTTTCGCAGAAATTTAAATGCAACATTATCATCAAATGGCCATCCAGCCTCATTTTTTTAATCATTTGAAAGGCCCATTCTAGGTGCGTTTCAACTTTCTATCAGATTGTAATAAGCCGACAATCTTCACAACATATTGTTGTCCTCTTCTGCTGATCACAACTGTTCAAAAGCTGAAAACCAACTTATAATCGGCATTTAACGTGAACCTTCCAACTGTCAAAAAACACAATGGCGCTGAATGGCAAATTTATGACATTGTTACATTGTAATTTCTGTGAAACAACCCAACCTAAGAATGTTAATAATTGACTCACTACATTAACATGGAAATTGAAAAGGCTTTCCCTAAAGCGAGGTTTTTTCATAGATATTTTGTTGTTGAATTAATCTAACCCCGATCTGTAAGCTGTATGCAAATTAACAATCGTTTAAGGTGGGCTTTACTAATATAAATATTAACTGTTTTTTTTAATTCAAGTAATGAACTTAACCATTGGAGGGCAAATGATGTTATTTTTATACATAACATAATGACAATCGCAATAGAATTTGCCTGAGAGTATTATTATTTTGTAGCCAATTTGAAATAACAATAAAATTCAACACAACTATCTGCACGCCGCTAGAAAACATTAATTATTTAAACATAAAGCACTAATTACTTAATACCTAACCTAAAATCAATTAAGAATATTAGGTCAAACCCATATTCCCGCACAGTAGGCAGAGAGGATGAAACGATACATATTTACACAAATGTCTCGCTACGTATTGCTTACTCTGAATTTTGAAAGTAATAATTTATACGTTGATCGCCATTAATCGATCAAGTATTGAACATTAATCGAGTTTAAATTGCTTTGATGGGGCGTAAAGATTTAATATTGCTCAGCGAGCACCATTGACATAAAATTTCCTAAAAGAGTTGATCAAAATACCTAAATATCCATCAACATAATTGGTGACGCTGGTTTTACAAATACTTCGATCGCAGTGTCGTAAATTACAAATTAAATGAATTAAAATACATTTGCCTTATATGCTTAGGTAAGGTGGGAAGCCCAAAGATTTACCTGATCCACTGCAAATGTTCCTTCAATAATCCACTGCAAATGTCACTTCAATAGCCGCTGGTTTTTCTTCTTATTCTTCTTTTACATATAAAATGGCATTCATTACGGCAGCGAAAAACACGACAAACGTCATATAACACCAGAAATGTGTTACATTCACAAAAATGCAATTTGCTGGCAGTGCAGTTAAATCAAAACATGTGTTTTTGCGGGGTGCAACAAAATACGACTGGTCGCAGCGGATAATTTGATTATTATCAAATATAATCAAATAAGAAGTAAAATGTTTGCGGTGCGATGAACATTATTACATATTGCGTCTTTCAGCGTGTGGAACGAAAAACGTATTCATTTGTTTTCGAAGTGCTCAATTTCGAAGTCTCTGGGCAAAAACAAATGAAAGGGAGGTAAATGGAAGCATTAAAGGCTATTTGAATTACACTGATTAATAGCATTCGATAGTACTTACACAACTGGCGCAAATATAATTGAAATATTTAAAAATCAATAAATATCTCGATCTTTAAAAAGTCTTGAAAATCTATTACTGAATCGATTAGCAATATTTCGATTAAGTGTATTAAAAATAAAATGCAATTATTCGAAGTTCATCAACATAATTCTTAATCATTTTTTTTCCTCGGAAAATGTTATATCCATTAAACGTGCAGCCTTAATTTTGATTGCTTGCATAGTTTCGCACGAGTTAAGAGTTTAATAATAAATAGCCAGAAGTTATTATATTATAAGGATATCTCTGACGTCATCCCCATTCTTAAATCCAACATGATTCGCTCCTGGGAAGAAAATTGGACTGTTACTAAAACCCGAACTGGTGCTTTTTATGCTGGTATACAAAATCCCATTCCAAGTAAACCTTGGTTCCATGGCAGGAAAAAATACAAAAGATTTATTTCATGTATCTCGAGAATGAGAATTGGTCACTGTTCTATTGCATCACATTTATTTAAATTCCGGGTCCTAGATAGTCCAATCTGCCAGTGCGGCGTAGAAAATGAGACTCTTGACCATGTATCCTTTAATTGTAAAAACAATTCGTCCTTTAAAGGCATTTACCGTTTACTTATTAATATCACCCACCAATCTCCTCTTAGTATTCCATATTTGCTTTCTCTCAACGATTCTCGCGTTTTCTCAGTTCTGTTCAAGTTGGTAGACTTGAATGACTTCAAAATTTGAGATTTCCTATTCCCTTATATGTTAATCATTAAATTATAACCTTTTAACTTCCTTAATTTTAAAGGCACATAGCACTCTTCTTAAGGTGAATTGCCTTATACACAAAAAAAAGATTTCTCCCAGTCTCCAACAAAAAAGGAATGCATTTAATATGCTTTAATATTGATAATCAATTTGATAATTTGTTCGGTTTTGCGAACAAACTGCTGTTACTCGTAGTGTCAATTTGTACGCTTTTAGGAATATATTTTTATTAATTGTTTGTTTATATGAAACGACGAAAAGCGATAATATGATGATAATGTTTATAATTCATATGTGTCTAATAAAATATGTGTTTTTTTTGTTACCGGTAATTTTAGATCGGTGTTTATACGAAAAAGTGTAAGGTGACCCAGCAAGGTTGAAGTCAAAATTTTAATATTAAAAAAAATTATATCTTAATTTCTATTAAAGTTGAAAACGTAATTTATCATCTTTCAAATACAGTTTTTAATTTTCACATATGTTAAGAAATATTCCATTATTACATTATAACAGTTGAATCACAAAGAAATTCTCCGACTGTCCTTCAGAAATATAACAGTCAGTATGCAAGAGGCCTTAAGGGGTTAAATTGTGCATTTTTCTTTTTGTTACGGAAAAGAAACTTCTTAGATTTTTCCCGATGCAAAACGAACGATTTATTTTTCCTAGAAAGTGGGTGTTTTTCACTGCAACATGTATTTTCCAGCTGGAAAATCTAAAAATAAGTTAATAGTAATATTCATCACGCTATAATAACAAAGACGTATTTTCGAAAATGTCAATGTCGTTCTATTAATATATTATAAAACGGAGTTTTTTTTACCTGTAGGCCAATCTGTTTTGTGAATGTGAATGGCGCATATTATATATTAAGAATTTAATTTGATCTTTGACGGTTATTTCATCTTATGAATTCGATGATATAAAAACAATAATGACCGGGGAAGATGGCTGCCCCGTAAAATAAAGTGAAATAGTCTTGTTTAACGGGGACGGGATAAACTGTGTCCAATATTGGCTGACGTGACATGCTCTCTAATGGGACTTACTGCAGGAAATATAATACGAAGGAAATGACTCAATTACCACCAGGGAATGTTTTCTTTTAATCCAACTTCTAATTAACTGAAGAACTCTAAGAGAAGTGAAATAAGACATGTTTTAAACATAAATACTTCAAATAACTCCAATTATCAGTAATAATAATAATAAAAAAATAAAATTATTTACAAAAAAAATACAAAAGTAAATGTCATTTTGCTCTCCGATGATATTTTTTTGCATTAAAAACTAAAAAAAAATATTTTTCAATCACACGTCGCCACTGATCCCACTCCTACACGTCGCGACGGGATCACGTGATACGCGTGCTGTTTAATGTGTTACCGTTATGCTGCAACGTGCCGGAGTGCTTATTGTGAGCCAAGTTGCGATGTGTGATGAAAAATTATTTTTTTGGTTTTGAATTGAAAAAAAAAATGTCATCGGACACCAAAATGATATAAATTTTTTTTATTCCATATGCTGTGGAATCGCTGTTTTAAAATCCTCCTTGTACGTGCTTGGGACACCCTGCATACTGTATGTATTACACATGTATGTATTACACCCTCTACATGTATGTTTTTGTTAAAATTACTATACCATCGCAGTTTAGGCAAAAATTTTCAAACCACAACACACATTTTGACATACTTTGTCTAAAATGTAGGCAAACAAGGCTCGACCCAAGTATCTGATTCACATGATCGTGCCATGTCTTTTTCGGGCGTCCCCGACTTCTTCTATTATTCACAAGGGAAGAAAATGAGGAAGAGAAAGTTAGAAAGTACCTTGAGAAGTACCCTAAAAAAACGTTGCAAGCAGTTTTTCCATTCTGAATGGTGGTATTTCACCAGGGCGATACTGAGAGTATATATCACTCTGAAACATGTCATAAATTAATGTACTGTGTATGTATTGTACATTTGACAGCTGATCATAGATATTTCTAGTTCCTTCTCACCTTTGCAGCGGTGGTATTTAAAAAACGATCAGTTAAATGGATTCCATTTATAAGTGATTGCATTTCTGACACGTGTTCCTATACCATAACACGATTAATATATTGGTAAAAATTAATCTATAATATTTCAATTTGTACCTGGCGCTGCCCCAGTAATCATTCATTGGATAACCTACACCTCTGACATAGGTCACCCCAAATGGCCAACTATATCTTTGGTGACTTAACAGAGGTGCCCGGGTTCATGGGGAGAGATTTGTCCAGATCTTGGCGCCGGATGTTCGATTTAGACCCTTTTGTTCTCCAGTTTGTTCGATTGAGACCCTTTAACCTATCCAGTAGGGACTCCATCGTCTTGTACCGCAGTCGGAGGGTTGAATTCATACGTCACTCCTGGGCAAACTGACCACCAGATTCCTACCCACTCGTTTAACCTTTTTCCTTCCCTGCACCTTCTCTCCTTTATTTCCTAAAAAGGCCCTCCACACAGCAACCCCTAAGATGAAAGGCAATGAGGGAAATATTGTTCTACATGGAGCTAATGTAAACAAAACTGATGACAACTTAGCTTCAAATTTATCAAATTTATATGTTATGAAACAATACAAATACAAAATTTTATTCCTAGCAGGGTTTTGAACCCGTGACCACTGGGATCGGAGTGAAATGGGTGGCCAATCTACCGTAAGGGCTGTGTTATGAATCTATTTCTTTGTCCTGAAAAGAAAACGTTATTCAGAAACGAAAACAACGAAATAGCTAAGGGGGCACACATCAATTACGTGAGCAAAAAATGGGTGAGGGTCCAGTGAAATCTCACTAAATCTCATTATACTGAGGGGGGGTCAATAAAAATATTACGTCAACTTTGAAAGAGAATATATTATTATAGAGATAATAAAAAAAATCTAATTTTTTCACTTCTTTTGAAGTTCATTTTGACTACCATAATACGGGCATGTGCCTAGTGTGGTAGTCGAAAAGCATGTAATAAACAGTACACAAATATTTCATGAATAAAGAAAAAAAAAATAAAGAAGAAAAAAAAGTGTCCCATTTTGCCCGCCGAAAAAATGGCTATTATAAAAAACATTTATTTCGAGAGTAAGAAAAAAAATCTCACTTGATGAAGGGGGGGGGTCTCCACTAAATCTCACTTTATCTCACCAAGAAGGGGGGGGTCTAATTTTTTTTTAAAACAGCACACGTTAATTAATGTATGTCCCCTAATATGATCAGATCTGAAAATGTGTTTCATCTGTCCTTCTAAAATCTATTCGCCTTTTGTTTTTCCTGTAAATAAAAAACTCGATTTTTAGAATGACTTTATCCATCGTCTTCGAGTAGTTAGAAGAAATACATGTTTAATTTCCTTTGTTTTAACGTTGTACCGGGTGGTCCTGTCCTAACAAAAACCATTATTTAGTGACTGTGTGAACCGTTACGTACAAACACATAAAATTACGTAGTAACTCATCCCGAGGAAGCCTTCTTTACGATGGTCATACAAAGCCAACTAACGAACGCTAATAATTCATTCAGATAACTTACATCCTATGAGATCAAATTGTTCTACATTTTCCTTTGTCTATTGTTTAATGGTATACCTAATATAGTTTTTCATACCCTAAACATTTACATTTAAATGCTATCCATCTTAGCAATTTCGAATAGACCAAAAGAAATTGAAATACACGTCATGTGCCTTGTTCATTTTTGTTATTCATATTGCGTGATAATAAAAAAAAAAACATATACAGGATGTTAAGGGACGTACTTGATTTACTTTAACCAGTGATTCCTGACACTATTTGGTGTAAAAATGTGTATGAAATTTTGGTCATTTAATTTCCACATGTCGCCACTGATAAACTCAGCCAAGCAACCTCACTCCGCTCTTAACAACTCTCCAATACTAATGGATTTTTTTAAATGCTTAAGTTTAAAAAAAAACATCGAAATTGTTACTGTAGACCAAAATTTAATTTACACTGCTCAGTTCGTACCCACTCTGAATCTTTTTTTTAATAAATACCGCACAAGAGTCTTAACTACCCACGTCTGGAGCCAGTGAGACTATAGCACCCCTAATTGGGGTATGTTGTGAGGCTGAAGGTACATGGGGAGGGTAAGGAGATAGGAAAGAGGAAGGTGGGGAAGTACCTGGCTATTCAGATCTGGTCACCAAACACGGCTAAACCATTTCAAGCAACGCTTCAATTCTGAATGGTGGTCTTACACCAGGGCGATACAGGGCGTATAACATAAAAGGTAAAGTAATATGTAATAATATTATTTGTTGGTTGTGTTTGTGTTTTTTTTTATTCAGTCATTTTATACCTATTTGAATACAAATCATTTCAAAAGATCGTCATACAAAATGGGTGCCAGACGATTTCCCTTCACCCTAAATTTGGCTGCAATGTCATTTATACAAAATATTGTACGTTATGTTCCCAGCATATTGAAAACGGTTGCGTTCCATTGCACGAGCGGGAACAAAGAATAGGCATATGTTATTGAATTCATCGATCGCTTCCAATCGACGTAAGAGATACATAGAAAAATAGATCGTATGTATCTATATTCTTCCACACGCCGTCACTGATCACTCATCCGAGTGACCTATCAACCCCTACCTCCACCCCACCAACTGTCTAGTAACGACTATCTTTTATGTTTTTGATTAAAAAAAAGCCAAATATGACACAAAATTTCATTAACATTTTTTAATCAAAATAATATCAGGAATTACTGGCTAAAGTAAATCAAGTACGTCCCTGCACGGAGAAAAATGTTATTCTAAAATTCGTTCATTTTATTCGTAGAAACGATTAAAAACCGGACTGAAGTTGTTACGAACAAATGAACAGGGTTTCAATGTTTATTGGCGGGAACATATAAGAAAAAATTGTTGGTATACGTAATTTCGTACGTATACCAACCAATTATTCTTACATTATCCCGCCAACAAACATTGAAATACGGTTAATTTGTTCGTAAGAACTTCAGTCCCGTTTTTAACCGTTTTTACGATTAGAATGATTGAATTTTAGAATAACATTTTTCTCCGTGTGAACACTATGCATATTATACAAATATTAAAACTATATTAATTTTACGTTGTGCGCCTTTTACGTTTTAAATTTGACTTTATTTAGTTTTGATTTTTGTCTTGAGTAAAGTGATTTCAAGTACAATTGTAAACCACTAAATTAGGTTTTTTGAAAATCAATAATCAATTTAAAAAATGAGGGGTAATGTTTATAAATTAAATAAGTTTATTGTTATCCATATTGCACTCGCTCCGGCTTATTGAGTCAATGTTTAATTTAGCTTAATACAATTTATATAATTTACCGTATCAATAGGCCTATGAACGTATTGATAAAACACGACTAGCTTATAAGATTGATATCGCGATTTGCTATTTATAACAAATAATACTCGTTAAAAATAACCTTTTTGAACCTTCCATCCATCAATGTACATAACCAAGTAGAAAGGTTGAACTAAAAAGACATGTCGATAAAAAATAAGGTAATTATTGGATATAGATGGAAACGGTTAATACGCACTTTTAAAAAAAAAAATTATTTTGATTCACCATTACATTAAAAGAGAACTATTTGCATTGGGGGCAGTGGAAAATATTTTATTTTAAATTTCAATTACTTAAAATTAAAATTAGTTTCATCTTGTAAAATTTCGCCCATTGTTAATCACTGTCACTTTGGTATATTGGTATTACTGATACATTTTTATACATAACGAGCGGCTAGAAGATTTTGAAGATATCACGAAATCTGGGCGTATTAGGTAAACACTAATTTTGGTACCGGAGTTTTGGAAATAAAATGACGTAAAAAAACATGCTTTTTTATAGTAATAATTTTTTTTTAAATAATATATTCACTTTTGTATCACAAACCATGTTACACAAACCTGTAACGCCGTTCTTCCATGGAGCTACGTTCAAGCGACGCGATCGCCGCTCGTCTGTATTTTCAATACTATTACTTGTGTTTGAAATCGTCGCTAGGCGCTGCACTAGCAAATTTGTATGACAGGTAGCGGTAGCGTCGCTTGTAAATAGCTACGTGAACGATGGGCGTTACACAAACCGAGCGTAGCCGTTAAACTACTTGAAAACTGGGATGTTTTTTCTAACCTTGACGTGAGCAGGCGCTATAAAGGGGGAACTTTCTTTTGTATCACAAACCACGTTACACAAACCTAGCGTAGCCGCTAAACTACTTGAAAACTGGGATGTTTTTCTTGCTTTGACGTGAGCAGGCGCTATAAAGGGGGAACTTTCTTTTGTATCACAAACCATGTTACACAAACCTAGCGTAGCCGCTAAACTACTTGAAAACTGGGATGTTTTTCTTGCCTTGACACAAGCAGGCGCTATATCATCACAGAAGTAGTTTAAAAAAAAAAAAAATTTGGGTAAAAAAAAAATTCAAGCTAATACATTTTAATCACAACGCAATGCACGCGTATTAGGTAAGTACTAATTAGGCGGAATTTTATTTTTTTAACCTTTAAAAAAAAAATCTAGCCGCTCGTTGTTTTTCGTATAGTATCGAGAATACCAACATAACAAAATGACATTTGACAAAAAAATTTGAAAATGTCGGTCACTTTTCCCGGAACGAAAGCTAATTTTAATTTTACGTAATTGAAATTTAAAATGAATTTTCCATTGCCCCCAATGCAAATAGTAGTCTTTTTTATGTAATTAAGATGAATCAAAAGATTTTTTTAAAAAGTGCGTTTAATACGCATGATTAAAACGGTTAATCCGTTTTCATCTTATCCAATATTTACCAAAAATAATTTTTGAACTTTTGTTTGTGGTTCACCTATTTTTTTTTAATGAGGTACCACATTCAAGATATTTATTTATAAATTTCAACGAAGCAAGAAGCTATGCGGTAGATATTTTTGGATTAATATTTCCTTTGAAACCACTGGATTTGTAAAAAGTTACATAAATTCGTACCGAATTAATTATTATAAACAATATTATATTAAAGAATTATTATTCAATTTATCCAAGGAAACGTCAATGACAATTCTTGTTTTAAAATTTCTTCAAGCAGGTAGATACTTCCCACAATATTGAAAAATTCGAATAAGAAAGCCCAAATAAACTCGACAATTTCACGAATGGTTCGAAAAATGATTTTTTTGAATCATTAAAATGACCACCAACTTGAAACGGAACGTACAATCAAATTTACAGACAGATAAAATGCAAAAAAATCAAGTTGTAGCAGGAATTCGCTACGTTCAGTCAATTAGAATTAAAATCCTTGACTTTAGCTATCACAAAATAGAAAAGCTTCAGCCTGTGAACCTTCGGGAAGTCCCCCCGACTCCCATCCATTCCCCAAGATGGAGGCTCGATGGTGATTAAGGTAAATTGGAAATCGTCACCGTCCACAGCCTTCGACAAACGTACGCGTCAGACTTAATGTGTATCCATTAATTTTTAAGCTAGGCAACCAACCCCCTTTGCTACCCCATTCCGACAGGCCCTCCCTCAATCGTTTCCTTCGCGGTAGATTCGACTCGAGTATTTGCATTTGTGCGGGAAGGAACGCGACTCGGAATACCGTTTCAAATAAATCGATCATTCAAACACGTGATTCATGGAATGGGGACTGAGGAAAAATGCAGGAAAAGATTTCGGTAAGCGGATACGTCAAAACGTTTACGGTGATTCGTTGGAAAATATATATCTACCAACCTATAATAGTATATAATGTTTGTGATTGAATTCTCTGAGGAGGTACGTATTCTGCTTTCCTGACGTCTGTGTTATTTTATTAAGCAAATAGATCAGATAGGTAAAGATTTACTTTGTATACGGCGGAAGCGATATTATTTTTCCGATATTCTTGTTTAATACTGGCTTCTAAATATACCGGAAGGAAAGGATAATAATCTAAACGAAGGATAATAATCAAAGTACCCATTTATTGTGATTATAATTTGTTACGTTAGCGTGAAATTGAGTTAGCACTATAAAAACATTAAATATTGAACAATTAGGGTTCATTTGATGCAACCGCGATAAGGGTTGGTGGGAAATTTATTACAAAGGGAGGAAATATTGGTAACTGTATGTTTTACATGAAAGGGTAGAGATTATCAAACAAGCAACGAATGAATAATATTGGGATAATTAACAAAGGAACAAAGGGTATTTTAGTGAACATATTACCTTCCACTAAATTCAAGCACAAAAAGCCGCAAGTGATATATTACAGTTATGCGTTTCAATTTAAAAACACTTCAATATTTCACGATTAACAACTCAAATTACTAAATAGGTAATAAGGTCAACTTTAATATTTATCGAATCCAGTGAATTTTATAAACAATAGAGTTCTTCCAGTTGATCGATTATTGCCGTAGATAAACTTGAAATTTTGTCAGCGCAATTTTGATTCCCCGCATTGCAGTGATGCGTTTTGCTTCGAATTTAAAAATCCGGAGCAAAATATTTGTTCCCAGGCGAACATAGTATGCAAGTAGGTAAACCGCAAATGTTGGAACGAAAATATTCCGCGCAACGTCAAGCGGATGGAGAAAATACATTAAATGGTTAGTTTCAAGGATTATATGTACAATGGATTAACTTAAATTACTTCTAAACTTTGAATCTCAAAATATAAATTAAATCAAAAAATTGATTTATTTTTTTCAATATTACATATATATTTTCAATTTATTTATTAGATACAATAAAGTCTACAATTTTAAAGAATTATTTAATAATGTGGGTGCTTTGGATTCCATTTTACTATATATTAATAAAATCAGAAATTTTAATACAATAAAATACAAGCAAGATGGAATTATTAAAAAACATAGAGGCGGTAATAATAAAAAAAATAAAAATATTAAAAAATATTATGAGGTACGGTTTTATGTAATGATGTGTGTATTGTAAATTACGTAGGTATATATGTTTTACGTTATAATTTCTTTGCAATATTTCCTTTTTTGTTCTTTAAAATCGTATTTTAATTTTGTATCTGAATTTTTTTTTATTTCCCTCAAATTTTTAATCGAGTGAAAGATTGTTGAATGCTTTTATCGCCTACTATTTATTGTGTATTTGTCCAAAGCTTGTGTTACCATCTGTATTTTTAATGTTTTTTTTGTAAGCCTGTTTAGCTGGTATATCAATGGTTTGTGTCTATAGAAATTAGTTTTTTTGGTCAAAAACGTAGTTTAGTAATGTTTTTTATGTACACACAATAGCAGTATATCTAGTACGTCAAACATGTTGAATGTGTTATTTGGTTTGTGTCATTTATTTTATATTTTTTAATGTGGAAGATCCATATCTTGGGTTGTTTATAAAAACAAGTTACAACAGGACTTTAGATGGTATATTTTTTTTATTTATTTATTGATGCAATATTTTTTACATTTTATAATAAAATTCAATAATGTTAGCCTCACTAGGTGGTTTACCCGTGCTGAGGCCTCCATTTTATCTACAAAAAAATTTTACACAGTACATTTAAAAATATATGAAAAACATAAGATTAAGATAAATTAAACTTCAAAACAGAGATGTGAGATTAGTAAAATTAAAAATAAATTAATTTTATGTAAGGTTTAAATAGGTGTATTTATATATTTTGAGTTGTGTGTTTGTGGGTGATTGTGTTTTATATTGGTTTTGTGTGTTTCTTTAGGTTTTATTATTTTATGCTATGATATTTTGGTAATATTATCTTTTTTGTTCTTTAATCCATTTTGTAATTTTGTGTCGGAATTTTTTTTTGTTTTCCTCAATTCTATTTTAATTAGACTGTTGAATGCTTTTATAGCGTGATATTGGTAGTGTCTTTGTCCATAGCTTGTATTTACCTTCGGAGTTTTTATGTTTTCTTTGTACGGTTGTCTAACTGGTCTGTTAGTGATATTTTGAGTTTGTTGAAATTTGTTTTTTTGGTCAAAAATGTAGTTAAGTAGTGTTTTAATGTATAATTAGCGTATGTCTAGTACGTCACAACAATTGAATATTTGGTGAGTATCAGTAAGTCTATGTTTTTTAAGTATTATCTTTAAGATCGCTTTTTGCGCAATTTCTATGTGTTCGATAGCCGAGTTTGTTGCTCCTCCCCAAACAATTATTCCATATTCTATTATTGATTGACAAAGTGCAAAATATATTGTTTTCATTTGTTTTATTTTGTATATATTTCTTATGTGAAAATATGTATTGTTTTGAGGAGTTTATTTGTGATTTGTTTGATGTGATGTGTCCATCTAAGGTTATGGTCAATTACAATTCCTAGATACTTTATTTGTTCTTTTTTTTCTAGAGGAGGGCAATCGCAATTATTGGTGTTTGAACATTCGTGTATTTTTCTGGTGTTTGTGTTATTTTTTGGCTGTCCCGTGCTATTTATACTGTACGTTCTATATTTTGTTTTCGATATGTTTAGTGTAAGTATGTTTGAGTCTTTATTATTAACTTTACAAGATGCAAAATTTTGGATTTTTTGCAATAGACAAAAGGATTTTTTTTTGTTTTTCGTTTTTGTAAAGCGTTATTAACTTGAACACTTTTAATCTTTATCAATAATCTCAGATTCACTCTGTGGCGTCATTTTAATTGAGTGAAAATAAATAACTTTATATACACCAGTATTTAAATAGTGGTGTAATTAACAAAGACTTTTATTTACATTAATATTTATCCTTAAATAGCGCAGACCTGTGAAAAAAATCAGATAAACTTAAATTATTTAAGCTTAAGTTTTGCATTTTTTTCAAACTGCTTTTACTGAGTTTATGTTTAGTTTATCTATGTTAATAATAATAACGAAATAACAAAACTCAATCATATTTCTGGATTCCTAGTATTTCTTTTTTGATTGTTGGTTACGTTTATTATTATTTTGAATATTATCTATAAATCATAATGCATAATTGTGACTGGCGTCACTGTGAGAAATCTACACACTCTATGGACATTTCTGTTCTCCTGGTATTTATTATAGACAGGTTGACGTGTTCGTTTATTATTTATTCTTGCACAAATCTGTGAATAATCACGGATAGTGTGAATTCCCGACAAATCAGTTCCAAATTTGAAAACATCAAAATGATGATTTTATGTTAAAAATATAATATTTTTAATTAATGAAGATAATATTAACGAAAGTCAATCGAAAATCTGAAACAGAAAAATCAGAAAAAGATACGGATACATCTGGGACTCGAACCCAGGTCCTCCGGCAATCCGGGCCGACGCGCTAACCAACTGCGCCAACGTATCCCTATCCGATTCGGTCATTCATCATCGGATAGGGATACGTTGGCGCAGTTGGTTAGCGCGTCGGCCCGGATTGCCGGAGGACCTGGGTTCGAGTCCCAGATGTATCCGTATCTTTTTCTGATTTTTCTGTTTCAGATTTTCGATTGACTTTCGTTAATATTATCTTCATTAATTAAAAATATTATAATTTGAGGTTTAACTCTTTAAGTTAAAAAGTTAAAAATAAAAATAAAAAAAATTATGTTAAAAATATTATATTATGGCCAGGTGGGTATAAATTCTCAAACTTTATTCCAATTATGAAAATGACACTTTAATTCAAAGCGAGTCCCAGTGAACCGGAGTTACCGACACAATCAAAATGAGTATTTTTGATGATAATTTTACTTGACTACTATTTAACCCAAAATAACATGTTGTTTTAATTCGAGATGTTGTTGTATTCTTGGTTTTCACAACTAATTATTTTTTCTTACCATAATATCTACGATGAAAGATTAACGAAAACCTGCTTTAAAGAAAATTCCAAGGTTATTTACATTTCTTGTTGTTGTGATATATTAGGTAATATCATATGAAATTGGCGTTTTGCCGTACTGGCAATTTTGATCTCAAATATCTTCTCTTTGGTTAGGAATTCCATTCAAATTTATACAGCTATTTACTCGTGTATTTGTGTTTTGAAAATTATAATTCATTTGTTTTTTCCTTAATTGTTTTTTTTCTTTGCGTCACTTAGTTTACAAAATGGAAAACTTGAAATATCGCGTTATTTACGAGTACGAGTTCCACCGTGGCACCAGTGCTGCAGAAACGGCTCGAAGGATTAATGATGTGTATGGCGACGGTGCCGCAAAAGAAAACACAGTGCGTTTTTGGTTACAACGTTTTCGTTATGGAAATTTCGACCTGCAGAACAAGCCCCGTGGACGGCCGGAGACCAAAGTTGATAATGAAGAATTGAAGGCTATTGTGGAAGCAAATCCATCGCAAACGACGTCCGAGTTAGCTGCAGGCTGCGGTGTTAGTGATAAAACTGTTTTAATCCACTTGAAAGGTGGGTACCTCACGAATTGAGTGAAGCAAATCAACAAACGCGCGTTGACTGCTGCGTTGTATTACTCAACCGGCACAATAATTGAAGGGCTTTTAAATCGAATCATTACCTGTGATGAAAAGTGGATCCTGTACAATAATTTGAAGTGCTCATTGCAATGGCTGAACCCTGCCGAACCAGCCAAACCATGCCCCAAGCGAAAATTGACTCCAAAAAAGGTACTTGTTAATTAAGTGACGCAAAGAAAAAAAAACAATTAAGGAAAAAACAAATGAATTATAATTTTCGAAACACAAATACATGAGTAAAAAGCTGTATAAATTTGAATTTGGAATTCCTAACCAAAGAGAAGATATTTGAGATCAAAGTTGCTATCAAATCAAAACGCCAATTTCATATGTAATGACCTAATAGGTAGTCTAACTGTTGTTACCGACACCAGTTTGCGTGTTGTTATCAATTAAAAAATACTGTACACAAGTTTCGTTTCATTTAAGTAAATTTGAAATGAGGGCTTATAATTTGCAAGCATGGGTTTTGATTTGTGACAGCCTGCCGACAGTTAGAAATTTGAGATATGCGGCTTTACTAACAAAAAATAAATAAAATGAAATAAACAGAAAAGGGCAAAAAGGAAGCGTTCAATAGAATACGTTTTAATTACTTCAAATTTAACATCTGATTAGGTAGTTGGCAAAAAGATGCTACTGACAGACAAGACATTTCAAATTAAGATTTGAGATATCTCAAGAAGAATCAAATCTATCTCTATATATAACTCGGTAGACTAGGGGCTAGTTGGGCTCAGAATGCAGAACTTTAAGGAGTGTGGCGAAAGGATTATTTTCAATTAAATGACTTTAGCCCCAGATCTGGATAGCCATGTACTTTCCCACTTTCCTCATCCCCGTTTCTTTGCCCTCCCGGCTACCTTTAGCCTCACAACATACACCACAAATAGAGATGCCAAGGTCTGCCTGGCTTGGTTATCAGTTATGATTGGGACGAAAAGGACAAAGAAGTATCTGGAATAGGTCTCTCTCTCTCTCTCTCTTTATTTTTATGGAAATCGTAGAGTTTCATTACATATATTGTATAAAAAATACGATTTAACACAAAATCGACTCATCTTTTAACAGTGATAGTCATAAAGATCTATAATTTCAAAAGTGTGTTGATTTGTCTATGTGTTGAGTTGACCGGTCACCAATTATAACGATTAAACCTATAAAATAATTTGCTTCCTAATTATCACCAAAATAGGTTTTTTGAGTTGTCACATGTTGAAACTAAAATATATATATTTTTTATAAATATGGTCTATTACTGAAGAATCCATCCAGATAACAGAACACCCGTGACTCATTCCTTTGTCGAGATTAAAGACCATGTATTTTGTATAACAATGCAGGCGCACCTCTTCCAGGTATGGAAAAGCAATTACGAGCATATCTCGATAATCCGTCAGCGACGGGTTAGTCTGTTAGCGATTAGTTTACCTCTGCGTAGGTAATGCAGGCACTGCATGCAAATCAGATTTGCAAGCTACTTAGTTACCCCCCCACCAACCCTCCTTCAACTGGCATTGTTTCATCAATAGGGTATTTCTACTTTTTTATTATTTAAAAAAATTAAGCAAAAAATTACGATGATTTTAGAAATTTTATTTTATGTTTATGTTGACGAATAAATTTTCTACAGCGAGTCTAAGTCTCCCATTTTTGAAATACCGCTAAAAAGATATTTCTGGGCGGGGCGGGGCTATCGTGTGACGTCATGAGCGTCGACCGGCTTCTGGCACATGACAGTAGTACTTTGTTGTTTGTTGACGTCTGTTTTTGGTGCCGTTGCCAATCACTTGCCGTTTTGATTTTGTCGGTTTTTGATCGTTTTAAAAATCAATAAATTTGAATGAAGATATAAAAAACAAACATTTTTAGTGGGGTGATTAAAATCAGAAAAATTATCTTTAAATATTCCCTACTTTTTCAACAGAATCCCTCGTTTGTGAAAATACCCTATTGCGTTATAATAATTAATTATGTATTTTACACTGCAACAAATTCCAAGAATTATTCATCCGTAAAATCATATACGAATTGTTAAGGTCTCTAGTGAAAGAGTACTTAAATGGTAAGCTTTTAAGAGAGTATTACCAGAGAATACCGGAAATTAGTCATTTTTAAATCAAATTCTAGACGTACTGACACTTTTTTACAAAAAAACATAAATTGATTTTGGAAGATTCTTATTTTATCTGGTAAACGCATTTTTTAAATTTTGAAAAAATAATTTTTTTTAATACACTAAGGTTATACCGTTGGTCGTTAGCAGATTTGTGCAATTTTCAAACGAAATATTGTATTTTACAACACAAATTTCAAATCATATAATCATACAGCAAAATAAATAAATACATAATCTAGTTAACACAATTTTCAGCATTTTAATTTTTGTTCAATTAAAATCATCAAAAAAATAAATCCGAGAACGTGTTTTGTGACGAAAATACCTTAGTTTTTCTATTTATTTAAGGTCTTACAAAGTAAAATATTTCAGATTTTTATTACACACCTATTTTTTTTAGACATTATTAAAAAATCATAAATACTTAAGATCAAAAAATTCTTACAAGAAGTACACGATATTTAATAATTTATCATTATGCGTTTTGAGCATTTTTTTTTTTTTTTTTTTTTTTTTATTATTATTGAGTTAGTTTATACTACATGAATATAAACTAATAAGCACAATGTAACATTTCATTTGATAAATTTAAATATTTTTACAGTAATCATAACATTTCTTTTTAAATACATTCATTCTTTCTTCATTCTTCATAGTTTCAGGCATTTCATCATACATCTTTAGTCCTCTGTACATTATGCAGTTCTGTGATTTTGATTTCTTCATTTGTGGCAATCGAATTCTGTTTATATTTCTTGTTTCATAGTTATGAACGTCTCTATTAAAAACAATTTCATCCTTAAAGTATTTTGGCATTTGGTTTTTCATAATTTTATGCACAAAAATTAATACATTAAATAATAGTCTCTTTTTTATTGGAATCCAATTTAGTTCCTCTCTCATTTGATTAATCCTTGCGTATTTGCCTTTCCCCAGTATACATCTCATGGCTTTGTTTTGTATAACTTCTAGTTTGTTCAAATTACTTTCATTGGCCAAATATAACATCGTAGAGCAGTAGTCCAAATGTGGAGCAACGATAGTTTTATAAATGAGCTCCGTAGTGTTTCTATTTAATTTACGTCTTAGTCTTCTAAGAAAATTTACCTTTTTTGATACCTTTTTTAACACATATTCAAAGTTTGCTGTGAAAGTCAGTTTTGAGTCGAGTATTACACCCAGGTATTTGATTTCATTTACTTTTCCAATTTTTTCACCATTAATTGTCAAATTTAACCCTGTGTTACACGTTTTATTGCCTATTTCCAAATATTTTGTTTTGTTTACGTTCAGTTTCAACTTGTTTACTTTCAGCCATTTTGCTATATTTTGTAGGTCTTCGTTTATTTTGTTAATTATTATTGCTTACTTGAATGAAGGTATATATTAAAGCAGGTTTTGAATTTTTTTTACATTAGCCCCACACACAAGGTGGCCCTGGTGGAAAAATTCCCTCAGGGCTAATGTCATCTTTGAAGATGCTGTGTGGAGGAAAGGTAGGAGGGGAAGTCCTGGTAAGGAAAAAGGTTTGAGGGGTGGGCAGGAATCTGGGGATAAATATGTCCAGGAGTGATGGACGTGTGAAGCCATCCTTCCCACTGCTGTGCAAGGCGATGGGTCGAAAGGGTCCGGCTGGAGGGATCAAAAGTTTTCCCACAACCAGTCTCTCCCGATCCGGCCTACCACGCAGATGGTCAGCAGACGCATCCGCCCCTAAGTCCCGGACAAACCTAACCCCATGGAATAAATCGATATTAAATTTTTAATTATAAAAATTTGATAGAAGGAATAATCTAGGAATAATAACCTTCCTGTACTGTTTATTTTTCCAAGAGGCAGTACCAACCTACCAATTATCATGCCTTTGGGAGAATGACTACTCTGTTAAACTGTTTTTCTTCTGAGATAGATATTCTCAATTTAAACAAAAGTGAATTTAAGATCGCAATAAATATATATTCTTTAACATAAGACTCCACCTTATCTGATATTATCGATGAACTTACCCATGTAATTAAATGTATGTATGTTAAATTGTAATTTGTGAAATGTAATTGGATATAGAACAATGAGGATCCATCAGAAATCAGAAGGAGAATCACAGCAGTCAACAAAACATACTTTTCTTTGCTGCCAGTGTTTAAGTCACATAGCGTCCACAGGAAAACCAAAGTAACCATATATAAGACCATTGTGAGAACTGTATTGGCATATGGATGTGAGGCGCTGACACTTACGGCAAAGATGACTGAAATGCTGGATACTTTTGAAATAAAACTTTTGAGGAAAATATGTGGTCCCGTAAAAGAGGGGGAACAGCGCCGCATCCGGCACAAAATAAACAAAGAACTACGCGATATATGTATATCAGGCCCCCAACATCTCAGCCCATATGAGACTCCTCAGGTTGAGATGGGCTGGGCATGTACAGAGAATGCCGGACACACGCGTCCCAAAAAGAATTATGACTGGACACACAGGTGGAAAGAGAAAAGTGGGAAGACCCAGACTGAGACGGGAAGACGAGGTAAAAGGGGATGCAGTATGGCTTCTCCAGGTAACAAACTGGAAGTCAGCCGCTGAGGACAGAAGGAGTTGGAGGCGAATGTTGCGGTAGGCCAAAGCCCAATATGGGCTGTAGCGCCATCGAAGAAGAAGAAGAATTGGATATACTGTTTTTCACAATAAATAAATTATTATATGAATGTCCTTTCCATGTTTTTATTTTAAAGTTAGCTCTGTATTTCATTAAGGTCTTATTTTTATTCCACGATTTTTGAGATTTCTCCGAAAGCAAATACCGTTTTGCTGCTTGAAAAGTCGCAAGTAAACAACAATTAAATAAATATTAATATTTGGTATGAACAACGGATTCTGGTACAAAACAAGTTTAAATATTCAAATGTTAAAAACATAAATATTAAAATATTTCAATAATATTACATCGGTACATGTGTTATGCATAATAATCCTAAGAACTCGTAAAAAGTTTAATAAATACAAAGGAATGATACTTCTGTTTGTTTATTTACAAATTTAACATTGTTTGGCAGGTCAACAATACAAAATAACTTTTTTTTATATTTTACATTCCACACAGAAGGCTCAAAGGGAAATAATTTCCATCGGAGCCTATGTCATCTTAGAGGATGCTGTGCGGATGGTCTTTTTAAGGAAAGGAAGAAGTGGAAGTTCTGGGTAGCAAAAAGGTAAGAAGAGTGTACAAGAGTGACAGACGGATTAATTCATCCCTCCAACTGCAACGCAAGAGAATGACTCTCTGAAATTGTAAGGACCGAAGAAAATATTCGTAGAACAACAAACTGAAATTCAAAATTCATTGATCGCAGAAAAAAACTCGCGACATTATCAAATATTGTCGCGTAAATTTTACAAGTTCACATCATTAAAAAAATTTATGAAATTTCAGCTATTACATTCATTGAATTTCGTGTGAGCTCAATTTAAGGTAGGAAGATAATCATTTTATGCTATTGTTAAGGGGATACCCGGAGGTGATTTTTCCATACAAACGTATTCCCTATTTATCTCTCTGGATTTTAACCCTAGATAAAATATTGTTTGTACATAAAATAGATATCACCTACTAGCGTGTCGGTACTTTTTGTTTTGTTTTTTTGATAAGTTACTTTTTATAGAAGTTATGACCTTCCAAAAATCAATAAAATTGACTGGTGTAAACGCCGTCAAAAGACGTTCAGTATACAAACAAGACTTTTTTCTTATGTAGTTGGTACAATAAAAATTGAAAATCAGTCCACATTTGGAGGGAAAAAGTGGGGAATACAAAACCTCGATTTTAGTTAGGTATTAGTAGCTCGAGGTGCATTGTCCCTTTCGCTCAATATCCGGGGGAGTAAGAGCAACAGTGACAGCAACAATTTAGTAAAATCTATTTTTCAAATTTCTCCACCACCGGGTTTCATCTTAAGCTTTAAAAAATAACAACATTTCTAAAGGTTGTGGAGACTATCCTAACTAACTTCCTTAAAGAGCTCACGTGTTTAAGTTTTAACTGGCGTTTATTTGCTGGGCGAAACTTAATTGCCTCGTTGTTTAACACACGTTGGCTGGTGTGAACAAAAAACTTGGCCGGCATTTAGAATATTTTTCGTCGCACAATTAACACGTGTTCATTCAACTTCGTGTTAATTAAATATTAGATACAATCGAAAAAATAATATTTGCATGCAAAGTAATTGTAGTTTTCATAAATTTTCTAAAATAAATAAAAAATTCAGACCATAGACTTTCAAATTGATAAACTGTCCCATCAGTGAAAGAGAAACAAATTAAGGTACAGGAAGCGGGGAAGCGGCGTGACCGTCTACCTTCCTTTGATTTGTCGATAAATTAATCTGTCAGTATAAAGGAAACTAACATAGTAAGATAAACTAATACCTGCTTACGAGTTACCAGTTCTTTTAACAATGGCTTAACTACAATTCCCAAATTGGGTGAACAAAAGTTCTGACTTGTTTCCACAATTGAATGTTTTGTTACACTATTTATTTATACACTTTTACAAATGTGTTGTTGTTTGCCTAACTCGCTGATTTTTATTGTCGCTACTCAACCGGAATTTAAGGCGGTATGGTTTTTTTTTATCATTTTACGAACATTCAGATTCTGCACTTTATTTTTTTGAGCAGGGTTATGATTATTTCAATGTGCGCTCGTCGACGGTCAACGGATGACAGATGTCATTTTTACTGTTTATTCACAGCATTCTCGCACCCCCCTGGTGCCAAAAATGGTCACGTGGTTTGTCTCCAGCTCGTCAAAATGATACCCAGATTTCATATTAAGACAAGACTATCAATTTGGATATCCATGGTTCAGTCAGTAGAAATCAGAAGTAATTTATCGGTTACGTGTTATCAACACCTGCCGGAGACAATACTTTCATAATTTTTATTTTTTATATTTTTATTTATTATTTTTTTTTTTTTTTTTAAAGAAAGACAAACATTCCCGGGTTACGAATAACCCAACAACATTTAAAAATCTCCTACTACCACCACACTAAGCGGAAGATATTGCTTGTGTTGTGATGGAGGACTTAGCCAGCCGAGGAATCGAGCACGGAACGCCTGGGTAGGACCCAAGCGTGATGCCCACTCAGCCACTGACCGGGCATTTTACCAGAGATTAATCATTTATTTACAGTATTCTACAGTTTACAGTTTTCTGATATTCATCTATTTAGATTTCTTACTTTTGATTTTTTTAATTTTTGATTACAGGTATACTACAAAAGCGTTTGGGTTATTATTTAAAGATTAATTAAATTCGTGTATCGGTTTTAGATATTTCATTATATATCACCATTCCTCTTGTCATGCTATGCTACGCTAGAACATCTGTTCTGCCGTGTGGTTTCTTTGATCTTTGACATATGTAATTAAGTGGGGGGTGAAAGGATAATGAGAAAAGAAATTTATACAAATACAAACCCGGATATTTCGATCCAATCACTAAATGTATCTATTGCCATTTTAAGCAATCTCGCTATTGTACGATTGTAAAAACACAGCCTTCCCGTCGCAGGCCGCAGTCCCCCGGCGGGTCAAGATTTTTGAAGCTTCGCACGAAGATTTTGTCCCTTATGTATAAAGAAATTGTACGAAGAACAAGGTCAGAATCGCTTGGGCCACTCTCGTTCTTGGCGTAACGAAATACTGGATAGTGTATAGTCTCTCCGAATAATTCAAATTAATTCACGATGACGCGCCGGGCATCAAAGGTGGCCGACAAAATGGCCGCCGCTTGATAATATGAACGGAGTCGTATTCGAAGTCTATATTTTTTCATTGTTTTTGATATGAATCCATTGTAAAAAGCATAGATTTGAGTGATTATTAGGAAGATCGTTTTATCTCCATTATATAGATGTAATTTTTGTAATATATCACAAAAGAAACGTTACGAAAATTGAGTTCGTAAGAAAGGTGAGAAATGTCAAATATTTTACGTCGTATTGAAAAAATATATTTTTTCTATGCTGGCTTTCAAGTAGTTAATTATTATTATAATTTTTTTCTTGCGGATCTTTTACTAAAAGCCCTAGAAATAAATCTTTTCATCCTCAATAAAAATCAGTTTTACAACTCTACTTCAATATACCTTTCTTTCACCTCAATTTTATTATAAGCTTACACCAACTCGACTTTGCACTATCTTCTCTTTACACATACTTAAAACAGTGTTCAAATATAAACAGAATCTGAATAAAATGTAAATCAGTGTAATAAATTTTAAATATGCAGACAATACATCAAACCAGTCTTGCTGCAGACAAAACAAGTCTCGAATACCCTCGGTACAATCCACGATCAACTTCCTTTAGTCCAGTGATAATCAACCTTTTAAGCCGTAAGCCAGAGGGCCAACTTTACCATTCTAAATTTGTTCGAGAGCGCAAGGCATTACCTATAGTTACAATATCGTCAACATATGTGCATTATCGAAAACGGTAGTCTTTCAATAAAACAATACACAGAAAGGGCAAAACAAAGCGCCGCTGGTGAAATTTTAATATCTCTAAGGCCAAACCAATAATGCTGTCTGTTTTTATCATTCTGAAATATTAAAGAATGTATTCGATAAAAAAAAACTTCTTTTTTATAGGTGAAGACCGCAAAGGAGTCCCAACTGCCCCCGTCTGGAGCCAGTGAGACAATGGCATGCCCAATTGGTATGGAAGGTTTTTTAAAGAAAGACAAACTTTCCCTGGTTACAATATTTGAAAATCTCCTACTACCGCCACAGTAACGTCCATCGTTCACGTAGCTATTTACAAGCGACGCTACCGCTACCTGTTATACAATTTTGCTAGTGCAGCGCCTAGCGGCGATTTCAAACACTAATAATAGGATTGAAAATACAGACGAGCGGCGATCGCGTCGCTTGAACGTAGCTCCATGGAAGAACGGCGTAAGTGGAAAATATTGCTTTATGGAAGACTTAGCCAGCCGAGGAATGAACACGGGACGCCTGGGTGAGACCAAACGCTGTGCCAACTCGGCCAATGACCGGTCAAACTTGCAATTTTGGGCTACTGTTGTTTTTGTCACTCGAAAATTAAACCATGAAAATTTTTGGTATTTTATGAAACGGAAACATTTAAAATGCATTAAACAAGGATGTCTATAAGAAAAGCACTGCGCTGCGTAGGTAAATTTTAGATATATAAATATGTTAGAAACATCTTATTATTTTGCGCGGCGTATATATTTGAAGTATAAACATTATAGAAAGGCAGATGTTTTCCACTAAGCCCTTTTTGCAAAACAACATATTCTTTACCGTTTTTTTTAAATATTTTATTTAGCCAAGTGGGAAGTACGAAAAGACTCGCGGGCCCATACAGATGGGTCCACGGACCGAAGGTTGTTCGTCAATGCTTTAGTCGGTAGACTGTTGTTAGAAGGTACCTTCATACATATTTGTTGTGTTGTGCTTTTCATTTTTCTTGGCAAGAACTTGAAGCTTGAAGATTTTCTGAAAAGGAACAATGCAAATACTACAAAGCTTCAACAAAGGAGTAGGCACTGTTGCCTCTCTACCAGGACTAAATATAATGGCATGCTTTTGCAATCTATGTTCCCGGTTGACAATAAGGGGATAGTATCCTTGAAAATTTGTTGACATAATAATAACAATAAAAAACATTGATTTAATAATAGATTGTTACATATTACTATATTTTTATATGAATTCCTCAAAAGAGTACCAACTCCTCCCGTCTGGAACCAGTGAGACTGTGGCTTCCCCAAATCAGGTAAGTTGTTACGCTGAAGGTAGTAGGGAGGGGAAGGAGATGGGAGCACCTAATGGTGTGGAAGTACCTGGCTAGATCTGGTCACCAAACACGGCTGAAGCCATTTAAAGCAATGTTTCAATTCAGAATGGTGGTTTCGTTGTGTGTGTGTGTGTGTACACTTGCTTTGTAATGATTACTCCTGGATAGGATTTTGATTTACAGAGTTTACCATGCCTGTAAACTGGGTTGCGTGTGTTGGTTATTTATCAATGTAAACACTTGAGTATAACAAGTCAGATATATTTACAGGAATACAAATTTTAACAATGAATTAAAAGCGTTACTACCGGAGGGGAAAATAGGCAACTGCTTTGAACGTTGACACTAGAATAAAATTCGCTAGCCACGGTTTGATCTGCGCTACCGCTATCGGTGCTGCCAGTGTAGAAAATTTATGATTATTAAATGTTTTTGGCTCTTAACTACAGTGGTCCACCTGGGCGATACTGAGAGTATCTTTCACCCTTTCAAATATACTATATATAATTTTTTTATTGATTAAATGTGATATAATACAAATTAATCAAATAAAATTTATTTGCCAAGCCAGGCCGAGAGTCTTATCCCTCGACCATGGAAGTCTTATACAAAGTACTGATAAAACATGTGTAATATCTTTCACTCAAAAATGCTATCCCTAAAATTTAAAAATATCGCATCATCACGTAGAAAAGTAAAAAAAATTCAATTAAAAATTTTCTATCTTACGCTTTATCTCTGAAAATTAAAGTGATTGTGATTATCTGTACCCTAAGAAACCCATGATAGATGTCGCTAATGTCTCTTTTCCGGTAACTTTTTTTTTTCCAAAATCAAATAACAACAAAAAACTTTCTTCCACATGTTGTCAAGCGACCGCCCACCTCGTCACCCCCGTGACGCGTCGCTTACTAATGAACTCTACTCGCTACTTGACTTACTCACTAGGTACTTGTCAGGTCAGAACAAGGCATAACAGCCGTTGTGTCCAATCCTAAAAATCAATTGCTAAGCCGAAATCTCGGCCTTTAAACTTTCGCGATGTAAGGAAAAAATATAGGTATATTCGAATGACAAAAATTCTTATCTCAAAATCTTTATCATTTCAGTCACTTTAACCAAAAAAAAAACCATAAAAAATATCTTCAGATATATTTATTTATTGTTTTTAAGTTCATTATTGAAAATAAATATAATATGCTTTTATATGTTTATAATAAAAATAATTTAAAATCGTATTATTTGGAAAAATTGCGATATTTGCATAGTTTTTTCATTCATTGTTACTACTTAGGATGGGCTGTTTTACAGAAATTATACAATCCATCAAATATTTTTAGATTTTCACAGCCAAAAAAAAGTATTTTCGTGATTAATTTTTGGGGTATTACGCCGTGTTGCACATTTTCTTCTTTAATCAACGTTTTAGACAGCGATACAGTGTCCATCTCCAGGGTTAATTCATCAAATCAAGTTAATTTTCAGTTTCTGTGAAAGTTTTAAACAAGTTATATTATTATATCATTATGAACCAGTTCTTCACAGAATTGAAACAATAACAAAATTTGAATAGAGCATTCACAGAACTGGAAGATTAACTTCGAAATTTGATAAATATTTCAAACTGGTCCTAAATCTTTTAAAAAACTGTTTTACTTTGTTAAAGCATTTTTAAGATTTTTTTAATTATTCGATTAAACAAAACACAATCAGTTTTTTTTTTTAAATTAAAGCAAGAATTACATAGAGACAGCATTTCTAAAAAAGTTTACATACATTTTTACAATTATTATTTAACAATGGTCCAAATAAATCAACACTTGTAACTTGTAACAAAGATACCTTTAGAAGTATGCAAGTTTCAACTATAATATGAATAAAACTTTGTACGTGCAATATTTTAACCCAAAAGGCATCGACTCCCTCGAGATTTTCCATACTGTAAAATTTCTCCTTGTAGTTGAATTCCCTTACGTAATCTCGCCTTGAAAAATCTCAGGTGTCTGCGAGGAAAGCTGGTTCTCATTGTTTACAACTTTTGCGGTTATGGAATAATTCTTACTCAGCACTTGCGGGGATCAGAGAATTGGGGCTGCCTCTGCTCGGAATTGGAATATTTCTGGAATACTGCACAATTTTGCGAATATTGAAAGAGCTTGCATGGCTTTCAGAAATCGTTTCAGTCATCCTATAAACCTATTCATATATTATATTTTATTCTGTATGATAGATAATATTAAACCGGTATATTGTTGAGATACATAAAAGCAAATATACTTTCATGTTTATTAATTTTCAGTAAGTTCACATCATATTGTGTGCAAACTTGTGTTTATATATTCTAAGACTAGGTAGTAAGCGTTCAAAGATGATGGTTTGAAAGGAAAATATATATATTAATACGAATGTTAGAGGGAGAGCGCTATTATTAAAAAAATACTATAATTAATCGAAAATTGTGAAAATATTTCATAAAACCGACTCGTTTAAAATAGAGCAAAAATCTCTCGACAAATTAATGTTTAAGGGAAGCATTTAAAGAAACATGAATTTTTACACTTCTACAATATTTTAAATAACAGAAAAAAATTATTGATAATATCTTGCGATTTTTTTCCATTGAAAGAAAATATGTAGACATTATCTTTAAAAATAAAATATTTTATTTAAGAACATAAAAACTTAAAGTGATCAAAGAAAATTACTTATAATTCGGTAGAAATTGGGAATGCGGGGGCGGATTATATTCCAATTTGGGAGGCCGTTATGGATACCGCCGCTCTTGGAACCATTTATTGGATAACCAACACCCCTGCCATAAGGTGTCCTGTCCGGAGACTGCGGCTGAGGGAGATCTTTTGACTTCTCCAGCCGGACTCTCTCGACTCATCGCTTTGCACCGCAGTGGGAGGGATGGATTCATACGTCCGTCATTCCTGGACACATTGAACCTCAAATTCCTATCCACCCCTCATACCTTTTTTCCTTCCCAGAACATATTTTATTTCTTTTTTTCTAAAAATAGCCTCCACACAGCATCCCCAAAGATCACACAGGCCCTGAGGATTTTTTTTTAATTGCATCCGCAAATAAATTTTATTTGACAATTTTTTATTATTTCACAATTAATTAATTAAAAATAATACACAGCATATTTTCGGAACGTTACAAAGTGGAAGATACTCGCAGTATTGTCCTGGTGTAAAACCACCATTCATAATTGAATAGTTACCTACTTAAAATGGCTTAAGCCGTGTTTGGTAATAAGGTCTGAATAGTCAGGTACTTCCACACCTTCCTCCTCCCCAACTCCTTCTCCTTCCCTTCTACCTTCAGCCTCATAATATTTCCCAATTGGGGATGCCATAGTCTAACTAGCTCCAGACGGGAGCAGTTATGAATCCTGTGCAGTATTGACATAAAAAAAAATAAACTTAAAATAATAATAAAAAAATGTGCAAGAGTTATCAAAATGATTCCTGAAATTAAAAAATACACCTGGAATAGGGTTATTTCAGCAACATGTTTTTTTAAATTCTCAGATCTTTTTCTAATATTCAAAGTCTCTTATGTCTCAAAGTCAATATTTAAATCTGTTTAAAGTTTTTAAGTGGAACCTATAATATATACCTATATTATTAAGACCGTATTACCAGAGAATACCGGAGATTAGTCCTTTTTAAATCAAATTCTAGACGTATTGACTCTTTTTTACAAAAAAACATAAATTGATTTTGAAAGATGGTTACTTTATCTGGTACACGCAGTTTTAATTTTTTTTTAAATTAAGTTCATTTTTAATATACTAAGGTTATACCGTTGGTCGTTGGCTGATTTGGATGGATTCTATTAAACAACACAAATTTCAAATCATATAATCATAAAACAAAATAAATCAATACATAGTCTAGTCAACACCGTTTTCAGAATTTTAATTTTAGTTCAATTAAAATCATTAAAAAATAAATCCGAGAACGGGCTTTGTGACAAAAATTCCTCAGTTTTTCGATTTATTTAAGGTCTTACCAACCAAAATATTTCAAATATTTTTTACACACGTATTTTGTTTGGACATTATTGAAAAATCATAAATACTTAATATCAAAAAATACGTACAAAAAGTACACATTTCATTGCTTACTTGAATGTAGGTATATATTAAAACAAGTTTTTAATGAAATAAATCGATATTAAACTTTTTAATTAAAAATTTGATACGGGGAATAATCGATCTTTCTCATTGGAAACTTCCCTGTACAGTTGCAAGCATTTTTAAACTTTTATTTTTAACCGCTGATCAATCCCTCTATAATAGCAATAAAGATTTCTTTTCTCAAGATGTCAAAGAAATTTTAATTTCACTGTCAAAAGCAAACATACCCAAACACATATTTGACCTACCTAAAAAAAGATTGTTATTATTTTATCCCATATCTTATGTTCAATACGTCCATGGTTGTGTTTGCAAATACAACCTATTCATGGAATTGCATAGCTGAAAATAATCGAACCGGCACAGACTGAAATTTGAATATGTACATAAATACGGCATTCTCTTTCACCGAGGCTGTCCGAAACATGCATACAAGGTTGTATGTGTTATCCTACGTCCTCATATATTTTTCAGAAGATACGTACATCGTTCATACATTTTCTACGAACTTTTTATACCACGAACGTAATCAAACATATTAGTTTTGTTTGGATGTGCGTTAGTCCTGCGTGAGATCTATTTCAATGAACTCAAATTTGTTTTGAATTTATGTGTGGTATTCAAAATTGGAACTGATTAAGCTAATAATTCAGATGAGTACAAACCTATGGAAGGCTCCATCTCATCTGATATTATTTATATTGTTTATAGAACACATATTTTTTTATATTTTTATATTTTTTTTTACAAATACAGTTATTATACATTGTATATATATTTTTTTAATACATTTTTTAAATATCGTGATTCACCTTTTTTTTGAGCAATGCTCGTGTAAAAAAGGTGGAGCAGCGAAAAACAATTCAACATATATTTTTAAAATGTGTAGTAAGGATAATGAAAATTATAATATTTAATTTTTTTATATATGTATATCATACATTATACGTGAAACAGAATTGAGTAAAGAAAAGATATAAAAGAAGAAGAAGAGAGAAAATAAAAAAGAGTATAAAAGTAAAGGGATTTCCAAAGTCACAGTCACAATGATTGTAATATGTTATTGATATATTGTTTTAATTAACCTTTTGAATTTTTTATAGTTTGTTTCCAATCTTAAGTTAAGGGGTAATTGGTTAAACCATTTGACTCCAAAATATTTATAAAATTGTTGGGCTGTGGTGGTATTACAACGCGGGATAGTTATAGAGCCAAGAATACTTGGTCTTTTGCTGTTTGAAATAGATATTGAGAAAAATAGATATTAAATATATTACATGTTATACATTAGGACATTTTAACACATATGATACATTAAATCACCACACTAGGCGACTGCCTGTTTCATGGTGACCAATGGAATTTAGTTAACATGTGATGTATAGTGTTAACATATGAATTGAGTATTTATACATGTTAAAAGTATGAAAGATTATAGTAGAAAATTTACAATGGAAATTGAAAATATAAAACAGTAAAACTTATGAAAATAAAATCAAAGAGAATAAAGAAGAATACGACATGCTATTATGCAAGTAAATATCATATACATAGCTCTTATTAATGTACCTATGTTATTAATTGTAATTTGTGAAATGTAATTGGATTAAACTATTTATCAATAATATTTTTTACAAAAATATTATTTTAATTTTGTTCTCTATTTTTATTTGTATGTATTTATTTTGTTTAAATTTCTAAGGATGCAATCTTGACAAGTAAAGTCATATTTTTAATTTTCACGAGAGTATTATTTACTTAGTAACTACAAACATGGGTCACCCCAGGTGGTTCGCTACGTTTGGTGACTTAGCAGGGGTGCCCGGGTTTATGGGGTGAGGTTTGTCTAGGTCTTGGTAGCGTCGCCTACTGCGTGGTGGGCCGTATCGGAAGAGACCTAACCTAACCTACAACTCTCAAGGTAAGGTCTCCCTCAACCAACCTAGACTTTCCATCGCCTTGCACCGTGGTGGGAGAAATGAATTCATACGTCCGCCACCCCTGGAAAGATTGAACTTGATTTTTACTTACCCCTTGCACCTTTTTTTCTTTTCAGAAATAAAATTGAATAGATCTTTTGTAAATTTCTGTAATAACAGTATGGGTATAAATTGTTATTATTTATATCACAAGTTTTCTAAATGCCCGTATTAAATTAAATAAATACATTTTATCTATTTTTTTGCACACGATGACTTAGAAAGAAAGAAAAATGCATTATCATGAAAATTGGAAATTTTTAAAATAAGAAACTTTTAAAATGCCCTTTGGTGTGACTTTGTCATCGAATGTCCAAATATCTAAACTAAACTGCTGGAGTCTGTTAGGTGAATATTGGCCTGATAGTAGCCAACCACCTATAGAAGGAAAGTACCAGCACAATAATAAGATAATAAATTATTAATTTATGTGGAAAATGCCAAAGTTTTAATGCCATTTGATTACCGCGCAAGAATTCCGTATTTTTGGAACCCGTGGGACAATGACATCGGCAATAATATTAACTGTGGGGAATGTTGTGAGGTTTTTGTTAATAGGAAGAAGGATAAGATGGAAAAGAAGAGGGATTGGAAAATATTACATTTATTGCTTAAATATTTAATAATATGGCTAATTAATCTGAAAGTGTTATTTTCTGTGTTCAATAAAGCACACACAATAGTTTTATTTATGTTGACTGTATGTTCGTAGAACTGCATTAAGTGTGATTGACCAGCGGCTGAGAATAAAAGTTTAAAAAAGCTTGCACCTGTACAGGGAGGTTCCAACGAGAAAAATCGATTATTCCCCGTATCAAATTTACAAGATTAAAAATTTTATAAATTTTTATTTCATTCAAAACTAGCTTTAATATATACCTACAATCTACATTCAAGTAAGCAATAAAAATGCTCAAAACGCACAATGATAAATTATTAAATATCGTGTATCTCTTGTAAGCATTTTTTGATCACAAATATTTATAATTTTTCAATAGTGTCTAAACAAAATAAGTGTGAAAAAAAAAGAAATATTTTAGTTTGTAAGACCTTACATAAAAACAAAAACTGAGATATTTTTGTCACAAAACACGTTCTCGGATTTATTTTTTAATGACTTTAATTTAACTCAAATTAAAAATTTTAAAACTGTGATTACTAGATTATGTATTGATTTATTTTGTTGTATGATTATATGATTTGAAATTTTTGTTATTTAATAGAATCTATCGTTTGAGAATTGAACAAATCAGCCAACGACCAATGGTATAATCTTAGTATATCTTAAAAATATATTTAGTTTTTCAAAATTTTAAAACTGCGTTTACTAGATAAAATAACAATCTTTCAAAATCAATTTATGTTTTTTTTTTTCATTCGTCAATTTGATTTAAAAAGGACTAATTTCCGGTATTCTCTGGTAATACCCTCTTAATTTATTTTTAAAATTGATTATTTAAAATTAAACATCTTCGATAATCGCATCGCTTTGTGGCGTCTTATTAATTAAATGAAAACAAATCTTTGTATGCACCACCTATTTAATCAAAATTATTAACATGTTTCGAAACCAATAGTTTCTTTGTTAGGATAAATTAAATTAAATTAGTTAATTACGTAATAATTAATTATTAGTGAATAATTATTATTAATTATTAGTTGAGTACGTAATTAGTTCCTACAAGGATTTTTTTATTATTATTGTGACAGCTTTTTCGGCGTCCAAGGCTGCAATAATGCCACATTGAGACGACTTATTTATAAGAATTTATTTACCTCTCGCCTATTTTTATTTGTATGATGTTTGAAGTGGTTTATTAATATTTTCGATAAAAATCGATTTAGATAGAAAATTCATTCTGTGAGTTACCGTTGAAATTTTGGCTATCCCCCCTTTAATGAGAGTAGTTTTAAAAAGCAATCTACGACTCAAACGACCTTTGGACAAAGGAATATTCAACGTCTCTCTTTAAAATATATTTTCCCTCTTGCAATAAAAACCACTCAAAAAATAACCAACTTTAAAAGAGGCATTAATATATGGATTGTGCACACGGCAAGGAAGAACATAGATAAAATTTTGCAACCTAACAAAGATTAAATCTTCTATTTTCTCCTTTTTTTATAGTGAATACCTCACAAGAGTCCCAACTACTCCCGTCTGGAGCCAGTGAGACTATGGCATCCCCAATTGGGGTATGTTATGAGGCTGAAGGTAAGTGGTGAAGAGAAGGAGACGAGGAAGAGGAAGTTGGGAAGTACCTGGCTATTCAGATATAGTATTATTATAAAGCATTTATCATATTATAATAAATTATAAAGCATTTATCTTCTAGATAAATGCTTTATAGTTTTCCTATAGGAATATTTTAACATACTGAGTAGGTACTTACTGATAATTCAAACATAAACTTTTACAATGTAACCTTAGAACAAGGTACCCCAGTAAGTTCACATTCTTTTAAACTACTTAAAAAATAATATTAAAAAAATATATAAAACAATAATAATAAAAATTAAACAAAATAGTTTTATATTTGCCGTGAATCTGTAACCTCTGGTTCGGAGCCAAGGAGCTCGCTGCTCCGTCAAGAATGCCGCCAATAACATTTGTAGGCACATACTTATTTATAGTACGAGAAAACCACCCCCCCTCCCTCCAAAGTCTCCAACCCCTCTAAAAAAATAATACTAAAAAAAACAACATCGTCAAAACCTACCCACACTATCTCATATAAATATTCTATCAATTTTGTGTAATAATGATTCTCGACCAGGGCCGGTGGCGGTAGCGGACTGCGGGCGGTGGCAGACCATTCGAAAATGGTGGCTATAATTTCCGTCTCGTATTTCGGGCACAAAGCCACTGGACGCGGACGTGCGACGCAAATGGGACAATACATTTGCATATCAAGTGCATTGAAAGCGAGACTGTTGGAACTGTTTTGGATGCCGTCAATAATAAAGTATTATTTATGAGGTACATTGTTAAGATTTTATAAAAACTAGCGCACACCCATGAAAGAAAACGGGAAAGAAGTTATAATTGTTATAGGATTTGTTAAGCTGAAAGTACATAATCATAAAATATTTGCCTTGGGATCAAAATATACAAAAATAATATTTTGAACTTGAAATATGAGATTGACAAAAAAGATTTTGGTTGTTAGCCGAGTTGGTGTTTGAGTTGGCTTCTGTCCCGGTAAGATAAGAGATCCTGGATGCGTGTTCCGGTTACGACCGTTTTCTTTTAGATTTATTATTATTATTTTCTTCTTCAATGATAATTTTTTTTAAATTTATTATTTAACTGAAACTTTAAAAAAAAAGAAGTACGCTTTTAAATACGAAATAAGCTATTCAAATATTGAATTATCTTAATATATAAAACAAAGTCGGGTTAGTTACACCATTTATAATCAAGAACGGCTGAACCGATTTTTATGATCTTTGATTTGTTGGATTTGTCTCCCTCCCGATTAACAGAATAACTATTAAAATATCGAAAAAAATCATGGGAAAAATAATTATGAAGAAAATGATTTTTTTCATATATTTTGTATGGAACGGCTTTTCAAATATGTGCCTTGGTCGACATAATTTGAATCAATTCGAACTGTCAATATTTGATCTACGCAGCTCGGTCCCACGGTAGTCTAAGACATTTCTTAGTTTGCTGGCTGATTAGGGTAAAAGAGAGCGGATTGAAGAATCCGATTGTACTTATGAACAAAACATACAGCTGTCAAGTCAACATGACATTTTAGGTTAGAAATCTATATTACCATAGGATGATCAGTTTATAAAAACAATACCAGGGGGGGGTTTAGCTAAGTGCCGAACCAAGTTATTATACATTTTTATCCACAGAGGGCAATGCTTGTTAGTTATTGATTTTAACAATACCCACGTGGAAACCAATAATTAATAACTTAGAAATTACTATGATTTAGGTTAATTCTCTTGGTCTCCCAAATAAAATTTAATATTATATTATTATTATATGAACCATTCTAAATTAGGATAAAGTTACCATTACCTGCACCCTCCACCGTGTTCCGCCTCCCTTATAGAAAGGCACGTAGAAATACGGGCTGCCGTAGATATTTGACACTATTAATTATTATTGTCCTAATAATGGATCCGCTCTTCCTGAATTTGGTAAACCTTCGCCAGAACAATGGACTCCGAAATAATGTTTATCAAAATTAGATTTCTATTGAAGGATTTATTCACATTTTGCAGTTATGTGAATTGAATTTAAATAAATCAGTTAGATATTTTATATTTGTTCATATGAAGCAGATATTTTGAAATGTGACATTATAATTTACAGATATTTTATACACCGAACCGCGATTATATCGTACAAACACCGTAATTCAATAATATGTATAAAATGATTTCTAACCAAAAATATATTCGTTTTGGTTTTACTTTGCTCATCTGGTTTTTTAATTTGATTATGTATTTGCTATTTGGGAGCGACTCGGTGCGTTGTATCATTTAGTCTGGACGTAGCCAGTGAATACAAATGTACTCAATATAAATAATTACCAAATAATCTAATCAAATTATCTTTAAAACAGGCTGGCCTGGCAGTTCAAATCACATGCGTTTGTCAAGGAATAAAATAATTTTAGATCCGTTGACGAAAGTATTAATTTAAAATATCAGTACCTAAGGGTAAATTAAAAATAATATTCATAATTTACTCTTTCATAGATGGTGGTAATTTAAAATTTTTAGGCATAAACTTTTTTTTTCAATTTATGCTGTAAAATATGAAGATGAATTGTTTGTTTCCTGACTTACGAATAACCTGACAACAAATTAAAATCTTCTACTACCACCACACTAAGCCGAAAATGTTGCTTGTGTAGTGATGGAAGACTTAGCCAGCAGAGGAATTGAACACGCGACGCCTGGTGGGACACAAACGCGATATCAACTCAGCCACTGAACGGTCATATGAATATGAATAAATATTTTCGTTCGTATAAAAACCAAATTCTTTCAAGATAGGCTTACAAATATAATACTGTACTTGTGATTAAATCCATTATCGAATTTGCAAACCTTTCTTGAAAGAATTGAATTTTTATGCCTACAAAACTACATATGTATTCATAATCAAATCGCGTATGCATGCAAACAATTGATCTGATCAAGGCTGCCCAACCCCAGGCCCGCGAAGAATTATAAATGGCCCGCGTGAACAAGTTTTAAAAATTCCCGCCATGTTGCAAATTTTTTAACATCCTTTAACGATCAGTTTGACTGAAATAATCAGTTATCCTGGCAAATATTCAGTTGGAACTAACTGAACTGCAAAATCATTCTGCACTAAAAAACGTTGCAGAAATGCAGAAAAAATATCTTCAAAGTCACAAACTTCTTCAGAAGAATTTGTAGATTTCTGGAAATTTGTGCCAAAACATGACTTTTCTGCAATAACTGACCAGTCCTTTCATTTTTTAAGTGGTTCCGGATCAACATATATTTGTGAAAGGATTTTTTCAAATCTTAATTATATAAAATATAAATACCGGAAATTTCTAAATGAGTAACATATTTATGATTTGTTGTTACTGTCAACATCTGATCTAATGTGGGAAAATTATGAAGCCAGATATAATTTCAGAAATCACATTAATTGATGCTATTTATTTCATTATTTTAATAAACGAAAATATATGAATTTTGCAGTTCTTTTTTTGCACAATACCTTAATTAATTTAAGTTGTTATCAAAAGTAATACGACCAGGAACCGTCAGTGATCAGTGCTCCGCCTGTGATTTTAAATGGTCAATTTGTCCCGACTGTTAAAAAGATTGGGCAGCCTTAATCTAATAATTTACCTTTACAGCATGACTTGTAGAGAGGTTTTTTTATACTTCCTTTTTTTGTTATGTACATTTTACTACATACTGTATATTATGTACATATACATCATCATCACAATTGGCTCTACAATCCGTGGTGGGTCTTGGCCTACTCAAGAGTCTTCCTCCACTCATCTCTGTTTTGTACCAGTTCTCTCCGGTTTGGAAGCTCCAAGGTACGTAGGTCTTTGAAGACGTTGTCGCTCCGTCTTAATTTTGGCCTTCCCAGGCTCCTTCGCCCTATAACCTACAGGTCTAGATTTTAGCAGGGACTTTGGTGCTTGATGCTCGGTCATTCTTTCCACATGACCCAGCCACCGAAGTCTTCCCAACTTTATAAATTGTGTCACGTTTAGTTCCTTAAACAGAGTATAGAGCTCATCGTTGTAACGTCTACGCCAATCGGTAGACAGATACGCCTCAAAATTTTCCTTTCAAAAATGTCCAGTGCTCGCACATCCCCTTAGTTCTTAGTGAGTACCAATGTGTATGCACATATACATACTATACCTAAACAAGAACGACCCAATTTTCAATATTCCCAATCAAACAACTTGTTATGTAATCTTTAATTATAATATTTTAAATCATTTCACTTATACACAATACCAATGTGAAAACCTGTAAATGGTACAATATATGTAACTTAAATTCTATTATGCTTTGATATTAAAAAAAAATAATAATTTAATTACCGCAATCCATGAACGAGCGGATTGAAATTATTTTAAGTTTACCCTTAATTCGTTCATACCAGAAACTCAATTTATCACCATTGAAATGTAACAAAAAAAATCTAGTAACTCAAATAACACTGTGTATTTATGTTAGTAAGGTAGTTTTTTTCCCCAAAGTGCTAACGCCAGCAATCAAGATACCTTAAAATTATTTTAAGTTTACCCTTAATTCGTTCATACCAGAAACTCAATTTATCACCATTGAAATGTAACAAAAAAAATCTAGTAACTCAAATAACACTGTGTATTTATGTTAGTAAGGTAGTTTTTTTCCCCAAAGGGCTAACGCCAGCAATCAAGATACCTTAAGATAAAAACATTCTAACAAAAGAGCTAACGATTTTTGAAATTCTATATGTATGTCAGTATAATTTATCCATACAAACGTTTGCTTTCCCATCCATAGCATTTCCCTTGCCCCAGGGCTGGGGGCTCGGGGCTAGTCGCCAGTCAGATCACGCACGCCACTGATAAAACTTTTCTCCCACAATTACCTAAAAGGCAAGGTGGCGAATAACTTACCGCCCGACCTTTAGCCCCTGCCTTCTTCCCCCTCACCCGCACACTGCACATATTACAGTTACTTATGAATAATGCCTAACCGAACCGTCTTGCTATTTCTACCTCCGGGCTTCCGCCTTGTTACATCCAGTTCCTACTCAATAACGACAAACAAATAAACATTCATTCAATCGAATTATGTATATTACTATCAAAGTAATTGTGTTTTAGTTACGTTTTTCATCATAGAACCACGTGCTGTTTTTCATCACAAGTGGCTATCATTATTTAAGGGCCGGTAGTACCCGCCCAAAAATAATAAGAGGGAGAGATAGGACAATACGAAGATTCTATGGAAAATGTTTAATAAAACAGGACTCGTTTACAATATAGCAAAAATCTCTCTTCAATACCTTAAGTAGCATTTAAAGAAAGATTGTTAATTTTTTCATACACATAACTATATCGGCCACCATAATACGGACATGTGCCTAGTATGGTGGTCATAAAATCCACAAATTTTATAATTACTATGCAAAGAATTAAGACGAATTAAAAAAAAAATCAAAAATAAAACTTGTAAAATAACAAAAACCAACGTGTGAATAATAATATTTGGAGCATACTGTACGATTGTTTCTGTCGAGGGAATTTTATGTAATTAACGTTTAGGCTCTACAAATCTTCAGATATTATCTTAAAAAATAAATAATAAAAAATTATTTTTATTATTTATTTTTATTAATGTTATCAAAAAATTAATTATTAAAAAATCATTTTGTTTTGAAGAGTTTTAATTTTCAATGTACTATCGTTACTTAAATTTTAATTTTTATGCTACCGGTTTCGACACATCCGTGTCATTCACTAGCAAACTTAAAACTGTGTCGAAACCGGTAGCATAAAAATTAAAATTTAAGTAACGATAGTACATTGAAAATTAAAACTCTTCAAAACAAAATGTCTAGAAATTGTTACATAGTTAATGCCCAAGAAATACAAAAAATTAAAAAATCAAATAATAAAAACGGATTTTTTGAAACTTAAAAACTTAAAGTATTTAAGGGACATATATGTTATAAATCGGTAGAAAATCGGAATTCCGGCCCTTAAAAGTAATAATATCGTACATCCCATAGAAAAGTGTCGTTAGTCAAAATTTACTATTTTTCGTGTTATCTCTGAAAAACAAAGTAATTGTGATTATCTATGTCTCACAAAAACCGTATTTAAGTTAGACTGCTTGTTTATCATTCATTAAATGCATGTATCCCAAAAAGAGTCCCAACTGCTCCCGTCTGGAGTCAGTGAGACTATGGCATTCCCAATTGGGGTATGTTGTGAGGCTGAAGGTAAGTGGGGAAGGAAAGGAGATGGGAAAGAGGAAGGTGAGGAAGTACCTGGCTATTTAAGCCATTTCAAGCAACGTTTCAATTCTTAATGGTGGTCTTACACCAGGGCGATACTGAGAGTATCCTCCACTCTGGAACGTGCCGCAAAATATAGTATATATTATTTTAATTAATTAATTGTGAAGTAACCACAATTCGATCTCGTAAGATTAAATTTTTTGACTTACGACACTTTTCTACGGTATGTACGATATATGTTTACACCAGTAGTTGTAACAGAACTTACTGGAAGGATTTTAACCAGCGATTCCTGAGCATATTCATATAGATTTTTTTCTTTTCAAACTTAATCACACGTCTCCACTGGTAACACTAGTACACGTCGCTACGGGATCACGTGATACGCACGCTGTTTCGTGTGTTACCATTTTGCTGAAATGAACTGAAGTGCTTACCACGTGACCTGCTAGGCTATACCCGACTACCCCGTTATGACGTGTGATGGAGAAATATTTATATTGTTTTTAATTGAGAAAAATATCATCAGACAGTAAAATGACATCTACATTATTTACATCAAATATGCTCAGGTATTGCTGGTTAAAATACTTTGGGTACGTGCTGCTACACCCTGCATACATAGAATGTTCAATAATTTATTTTTACCTCGTTAAAATGTTTTCGGCTCACATTTAGAAAATCTGCCTTGTATTCCAAATTTCATTCTCCCCATCAGGGACGTAAGGAATTGATATATCGATCACGGAAATTTGAAATGCTGAAAAGGCGAAATTTTAATAGTTCAGGAGAGCGAAAATAATGTTTTTAATATATTTAATAAATTATATCTCCTGTTTTTGAAGACATATAATTATGATATTTTTATTGTAAAATAACATTGAATACATATTTCAGAATACTTATTTTTTGGAAATTTCTTTAAAAACAGTATTTGATTAATTTAAATTTGTCAGAAAAAAAAATCCTCTTAAAATGCACGTCGGAAAAGACGCACTTATTGTGATGAACGTATGTCTTGGGGTATGAAAGAGACATGCGTGTATGAGTGAGACAGCTTGGTAAAGCATAAAAGGTATGATTGTTGTCCATTTGTCCTATTTGCATTTAGACTTTCTAAGAAGGAACACTGTACAAATCTCGAAATAAACATCAATAGTCTACTACGACTTAGGCGATCCGTTCACTGAGGCAACTGAAAACTTTCAACTGCCAACTGTCTTTGTATGACAATGTGATGGCCCGCACACTACACAATCACTAAAAAACCCGTTGTCAGTGGTAACGTAAGCAGTGACTCGCGACTTGCACTGCTGATTGCCGTGGTCGGCCGTTGCTAGTTGCCAGCTGTCAGCTGATTGTTCTTCGTCTCTGGTTAAACAAGCTTTTTGACCAATCAAGACATAGAAACCAGCCAGTTTTAGTTTGGTTTCAGTTGCCTCGTCACCGGAGCGCCTTATTATTGCAAGTCACCCCTGTACTGAGAATATCATATCAAGGAATCTGGATCCATCCACGGGAGTCCAGAAACTCAATGAGAAACCGACCACGGTTTTCACACTTATTTTCCTAGAAATATTTCGAAAAAGAAATATTAGACAAAAAGCGGAGACAAATTACATTTTTAACTCATTTTCGAACTTATTATCCTTTATGGCATATCGTCGAAAAAAAAAAAAAATATATATATATATATATACATATATATTTGATTTTACGTCGTTTTTACGGCATTTTACAACGAAATAGCTAATAACTACAAAATAGTTCAAAAAATATTACTTGTAAACAATTATGTGTCCATAACTGACCTACCCCAGAAACAATATTTTGCATTTTTTAAGTGATACATATTATTAACCTCTATTGGTATTCTGATAAAGAAAAGTACAAGTACATATATTATGGCAGTTAGTCCAAGAATTTCTGCATTCAAAATAAAATTTCGACTTCTAGCAATCTGGTATTGGTGAAAAATGAAAATAAACGTAAAAGTCGTACTTTTAAAATGAAAATAATAAAAATGATTAAAACGTGTACAAACTTTGGCAAAGACGGCACTATTTTTTTTGGTGCCACTAATGGTTTTTACAAAATTATAACATCAAAAGCATGCTAATATGCAAATAAAAATAAATTAGAAATTTTATTTTTATTTTAAAAATATATATACTTAGGTATTTGATGATCTCGATTTAACTGCCTCCGCTCAGAGGCAACTGAAAAAAAAAGTTTACAACTAAACTCGCTATCCTCTGTATGTAAATATGATGGTCTGCACACTACACAACTTCTCAAAAACCCGTTGTTCATGGCGACGCAAGCAGTGATGCGCTCCGCTGACGAGGCAGCTGAAAACAAACTAAAACCAGCTGGTTTCTATGTCTTGATTGGTCAAAAAGCTTGTTTAACCATAGACGAAGAACAATCAGCTGACAGCTGGCAACTAGCAACGGCCGCCCACGGCAATCAGCAGTGCCAGTCGCAAGTCACCGCTTGCGCTACTCGACATGCCAGTTGCGTGACATGACAGCTGATTGTTTTTCTCTATGGTAAAACAAGTTGAGATAATTATTGAAATCGTAAAATTGTGTAGATAGTTTGGTTGGAAATCATAGCAACAAGCCAGTTTTAGTTTGGTTTCAGTCTCTTCAGATGTTTACAAAATATAATAACCGCTAGTTCTCTGAACAGTAGATCTCTCGTCAAAAAAAGTTGTTTCTAATTTTCTCTTATTTAATAAACATAAACCAACATTTCCTCTGAAATCGTTTCGACGACAATTCAACAAAGTGGCATTTCAACACCCCTTTGAATAGTCATTAAATGTTATGAAAAAAAATTATCAAAAATAGCCCATAATCTAACCTGACGTTACCGATTTAACCTTTTTTTTATCACTTTTCAAGGGAGGTTGCAAGTTGTTGAGTTGTCCGGTCACCCCGAAATCATAAGATTTGTAAATAGGTACTTAAGTACTTACCTACTTAATTTTAAATTTTAAAATATTTTTTGTAAGTAACATATTTTATTTTAAATACGAAATAGTGTCAAAGACAATTCTTTTTACAAACTTTCTTCAGACAGGTAACATCGAAAAGCTCAGTCGAAGTAACATGTAGCAGCTTTTATAATACAGATACGGAATGTAAAAACAAATTTACAGTCAGATGAAATGCCTAACGGTCGGATTAAAACAGGACTATTAAATTTCTTATAGGTAGGTATATGACAAACTTATATAAATTTAATACATTATACGAACAATATGTAATAATTACAAAAAAAAAGAGATTTACCAATATTTAAGAGTGATTGACCAGCGGCTGAGAATAAAAGTTTAAAAATGCTTGCAACTTGCAGGGAGGTTCCAATGAGAAAGATTGATTATCCCCCTATTAAATTTTTAAAATTAAAAATTTAATATCGATTTATTTCATTCAACACTTGCTTTAATATATTCCTACATTCAAGTAAGCAATAAAAAATGCTCAAAAACGCACAATGATAAATTATTAAATATCGTGTACTTCTTGTAAGTATTTTTTTTGATTATAAGTATTTATGATTTTTTGAAAATGCCTGAAAAAAATACGTGTGTAAAAATTTTTTTAAATATTTTAGTTTATAAGACTTTAAATAAATAGAAAAACTGATGTACTTTTGGCACAAAACACGTTCTCGGATTTATTTTTTAATGATTTTAATTTAACTAAAATTTAAAAAAAAAAAACTGTATTGACTAGATTATGTATTGATTTATTTTTTTGTATGATTAAATGATTTGAAATTTTTATTGTTTGATAGAATCTATCGTTTGAAAATTGAACAAATCTGACAACGACCAACGGTAAAACCATAGTATCTTAAAAATACACTTAGTTTTTCAAAATTTTAAAACTGCGTGTACCAGATAAAATAACAGTCTTTCAAAATGAATTTTTGTTTTTTTGTAAAAAAGAGTCAATACGACTAGAATTTGATTGAAAAAGAACTAATTTCCGGAATTCTCTGGTAATACCCTCTTAATGTAAGGTAAACAAAAATATACAAGCAGTGGTGGCGTTTCGTGACCACTAAATTATGTTTTTGTTTTTGTAGAGTGATTTTTACATGTACATCTGTTACTTAATTTTTGTTTATTTATTATTACCGGTTCCGACACATCCGTGTCATAAAGTTGTAATATTGCTAATGAATGACACGGATGTGTCGAAACCAGTAGCAGATAAATAAATAAAATAAAACTCTCAAAAATAAAATGTCGAAAAAGTATTACATATTTAATGCCCAGGAAATACAAAAAAACACTGAGTGCTTATTTAAATTTAAAGAAATGGTTATAAATTCAGTAAATAAATATTTGATTTAACAAAAAGCCCAGGTTCCACCGAGATTTGAACTCGGATCGCAGGATTCAAAGTCCTGAGTGCTAACCATTACACCATGGAACCGACGATTATGTCGGAATTGATTTGTTGACTAATTTTATCACACAAATAAAATAACCTCGACAAAATAATAAATATCGTACTTGTGCATAAAACCAACGATGATGAAACGATAATTCTTAATATATAAATCTGATGTTTATTTTATTGTCGAGATAGCAGAAAGTAAATTTACTAGTGTAGTATTAGGTTGGGTATGTTGATAAGACCATAATAGTAGAAGAAAACCAAACACTTTTTAAAACACCACTTATCTAACTAAATTTATATACATGTTTCAAAACCAATAGTTCATCATCAGGATAAAATCATCAGGTTAAAATTAAAAATTCAATTTGAATTTAAGTGGTGTTTTACAAAGAGATTTGTTTTCATTTAATTAAAGTGACGCCAAAAAGTGAATTTTCTACTATTGAAGAAGACTGTAATATTAATATATTTATATTGACATAAAAAAATAAAATAAATTAAAAATATAAAAATAAAATAAATGAAAAAATAAAAAAATTATTGCACCAGATTTTATGTCCGGGTTAAATCTTCCCCACAGGAAAAACTTAACTCTTCCACACACTCTCCCACAAATGAAAAATAATAAATATTACCATTTATTATTTCGGCTACTACTGGCATTATACTTAGCTCTCTAATTAAAAATTAAGGCGTATCAGATTTGTCAAAGAATTTATATATAAAAATGCAAAAGTCAGTCATGTTAAAAACATGTAGGTTTACGAAAGATTTTTTTAATATATTTTTTAATATTTTTATTGAGGGATCGTAGGATTAATCGGTCCAATTAGGAGTTCGACCCAGCCAAACCCTATGATGTGAAAATATCTGGAGTCGGTGATTTATTTTCCCATTTGGTACTCTGGTAGGTTAACATGTTGTTCTTGTTTTGATTTGTATTCATTATACTTATATAATACACTTGCATAGAATGGATTTACCAGATGATCATTTGTGGAAAAGTGTGTGAAATGGTTTAGTTTTTCCTGTAAGGAAAATTTAACCCGGAAATAAAGTCTGGTGACAAAAAAAAAAGTTTTAAATAATATATTTATTATTTTGATAAAAAAAATAAACATTTCCTTTGTAAAATGCAATTATTATTACGCGACGTGTCAGCTGTTTCGCCTTCTGAAGGCATTATCAAACTGTTTTCCAATAATATGTTTATTTATTGTTTTGTATGACTTTATTCATATAATTATATTCAATTTTATTATTTTAAAACCAAATATTTATAAAATTGTTTTGATGGAATTAACATTGTCATTTTCGTCCTAAAATATGATTTTTATTTATAAAATACTAGATAATACATTAAAATATTTACATTTGTATATATATATATGATACATTAAATCACCGTACTAGACGACTGCCTATTTCATGGTGACCAATGGAATATAGTTACTATGTGAGGTAACAAATGGATTAAATATATAAAAATGTTAAAATAGGAAAAATTATAGTAGAAAAGTAGAAAATTATTAGAAGCAAGTTACCACGTGTGCTTCTTTCGAATACTATATGATCACGTGATAAGTACCTCTGTCTGGTCTTAATAATAATATTTGGCTAATTTATATAGCGCCGTTTTCGTGAAAAATCACCTCAAGGGCGCTGTACAAATAAACTAAGATTTATAATTATAACTAGTGACTTACATCTAAGACTTATAGCTAGTGACTTACGACTAAGACTTATAACTACTGACTTAACTAGTGACTTACATTTATATTGCCTTAAAGTTAGAGTTTTACAAGTAACATAGTTACTTATATTTAAAGTTACGTATTTTGGTTTTTGCCAGGGTTGTCACTGATAACAGTGATAACATTAAAAACCAAATATTAAACAAAACTCTGTAAGTATAGGCAAAAACAGGTAACATAGAAGTAAGTTAATTCTGCGAGACGAAGCAGTTTGAGGATTTTACACATATATATTATATTCTACATTCTACACATTTTATACACATTATATATTAAATACACTTTTTAATATTTTTTTAGCGCCAGAACAAGGAAGTTCTTATAAATACATTACAACTTTTGATACGGTTGTAAAAATTAACAGATTTATAAGCAAGTTTGTATTCGTAGACATTAGCAATTATTAGAGTATAATTAAATAGTAAAAAATAAAAAGAAAAATGGCAATGTTTCAATAGAATGGCGAATTTATGGAAATGAGTTTCTGAAAAGATGAGTTTTTAGTTTTGATCTAAATTCTGTTGGGCTTGTTAGGCATCTCAATTCCATAGGAAGTCTGTTCCAAGCTTCAGGGCCCGATACTCTGAATGCACGATCACCAAACTTAGTGTTCGGATTTCGCTTAAGTTCTTTTAACCTTCCAATTACTCTATCATAAAACTTTATGTAGTTTGGTTTAATGTGATATAAATATATTTTTAATTGTGATTTTATACTTTGGTTACATTTTTTCAAGCACGTAGGTACTTGCATCAAAATTCTTATCATTTATTCAGTCATCCAAAGCAGCCGAATCAAAGATCAGACAAAGACACAGCGGCGGCGCGTACTGTCCATCTTATCGCATCGCTCGTTAATTACACAATCAATGGAGAAAGGGACATTGTCTTCTTAGCTAATTAGGTTCCGGGTCAGATAAAGTAGCTATTTAGTTAATTGGCGGGGGCACAAAACCCGGACACAAAGCCCCGGCTATCAGTTGTCTGGCGGTAACAAAAACGCAACAAAAACTCGCCAATCTTTGTTTTTCGTCTTCAGTGTGTCGCGCTGACCCGTCGCCTTAACTCGAATTACAGGGAGACCCAAAAGTAATATTAAAAAAAAATATTATTAAAAATACTAATTTCGGTTTTGAAATTAGTATTTTATATATAATAGTTGTGTTGGACTGTCTGTGACTCCGGTTCATTGACTTCTAGAACTTTTGCTTTTAATGTGTTTATTTGGAGAATTCAGACGAGCGATGGAGTACACAGTACACCTTCACCTACCTACCCATAATGTAATATTTTAAAAAGATTATTTTAATTTGTCATTTTCAAAATTGGAACCAACTTGTCGAGAATTCATACAATCACTGATTTTTCATGTATCTATTCAAGAAAAGGCAAAAAAATTACGTGAATAAAAAAATCTGATAATAAATATTAGAATTCTCCCTTTCCAATCTTGAGAAGCTGACATTGTTGTTCGTGCACTGTTGGATGACTTTAATTGCAAAGGATTGAACCCACGGCGCCTGGGTGCGAAATCGACCTCATTAGGCTTTGCGAATTTGCGAACCAAGCCTTGAGAAACGCCGTTTGCGGTTGATTCGTTTCTTTCACACAATTCGTGGTTCAGTTCGCAATAATACCTACATGTTTATATGCATCATTAGACCACTCGGTTTCAAACCGGTCGAAAGAAAAAATAATTATTTCGATGGTGTATTGTGTATAGTAGTGTCTGTGAGTAACTCCGGTTCAATGATCTCTAGAACTGGGAATTGCTTTGATTTTCAAAAATTAAAACTATTCGGACAAGTGATAAAGTATGAATCAAAATTATTTTATTAATTCATATTTCAATATCTATTATAAATGTGGATTTTTTTCTTTAATTTTTTGACAGTTGTTGTAATTTTTAATATTTACTAATGGTGTGTATTTAAAAGGTAATTTTCTGATCTACAATCAGGAAGTTGATTCCTTTTTTAAATTTTTTTTTATCAATTTTCACATGCAAACTTAAATAGGTACTAGTATTATTTTTTTTACTATTATTTTTATATTATTTATGGTATTAGAATTTTATTTTATTATTATTTTATTAAGCCCGCCAAAATTAAATGAAAAGAGTGGAAGGTACAGTTTATTACTAAGTGTTGTAGTAGGGATTAAAAATGATGAGTTAATTTTTTTTTTTTTTTTTTTTTTTTTTTTTTTTTTTTTTTTTTTTTTTTTTTTTTTTTTTTTTATTATTTAATAAATTTTTACAAGTTACAGTTTTTGACATTTTTTTAACTACCATACTAGGCTACTGCCCGTGTTGTGGTAGTCATACATAATGAATATATGAACTAAAAATACTTTTTTACAGAAGCAGATAATAAAAACTAGGTAATAAATAATGAGAAATAAGAATGCAGAAAAGAAAAAAAAAGATATTTAAAGATAAATAAAAGTAAATACAAATATTAAAATAATAGTGAGCTGAAAAATAAAGAGAGATAAATATTTTAAAGAAAGAAATAGAAATTAAAAATAATAAACATTAAGATTATAAAACAAATAAAATTATATATTATATTGTTTTGAACGCAGGTTAAATTGTGGTAGATATAATCTACAAGACGATTATGTTTATGGTCACATTCAATTTCAGTGATGTGAAACAAGTTGGAATAAAGCTGTGACAGGATAAATTTTATAATTTTTTGTTTTGTTTTTAAAAGTGTTAAGAACTCATGTAATCTTTAAAGAAAGCTCGTCCCTTTTCAAATATCCAATGCTGTAGACGGGCATAATTAATTATCAACAAACAAAAAATATTAACTTATAGCCCAATCTTAAATCTGTTCCCTTTCGATGTCCGTTCTGTTCCCTCCCACAACTTTCCATGTCCATCCCTACCACAACACTTAGTAATAAATTGTGAAAATAATCATGATTGCACATAATTTATTACACATCGTAGTTACAACGCTTAGGAAAAAAATCATATATATTATTGCATACATAAATTATATCTAATATTGTAAATTTTAATGTACTATGTATTATAAGCTCACACTTCTAAACCCGTAACCTAAAATAACTTCATATTTTTATGCTGTAAAATTTTTATAATTCCTACATCCTGTTATCACGTACCTGGTTTATACTTTTCAATACAGAGTTTTACAAGTTTATACAATTGGTTTCAGAGAAAAATAATATTTTTTTTGTTTTTTATGGTTTTCAGTTTTTTGTTATGTAATTATGTACATTTCTTAAGGACTAATAATATGAACTAAAACCTGTCAATTTGTCTGTCCTAGAACGGGAAACTTTCCTAGTTGGACAGGCAAAGCTTTCTTATATGTAAAATGTACTTTTCTTGTATCCTTCTATTATAAATAAATAAATAAAAAATAAATAAATAAATTGTACCCTTTCAATTTTTCTGATTATCAAATCATTATTTATTTGCCGTCGCCATTAATTAAATAAATCAGTGGTTTTAACAAATTTATATTGCTTCATTTAATTATAATGGAAAACCACAAAGTAATAGCTAGTTTCAAAAGTACAAAAAATTTCTGTATATTGATGGTTAACCGAAACTTATCTGATACTATGGAGACCGCGCTAAAATTTATGATCGGAATATATGTTAACAATCGTAGACTGTGCTCACGCAAATTGATAACTGACCGTAGATAAAAGATTTGGTTAATATTGTATTGATATGGGGTTTTATCGATCGACTACGCTAGACCGGAGAGAGAATGGTGGACAACCTCGCCTGGTACTTAACCGATTTCGGGAACAAGGTGGGGTCCCCTTGTCTATGGCTGTTTACTTTTGTTGAGAAGTGATTAATGTGAATAAATACTCCACGGCGACAAACACATCAAGCATACTGTGATTCCACCAGTCTGAATAGCGGGCTTAGTTTCGTGCTAAGATCGCGTGTTGGATCATTCGAAATCTTCACGACACGATCACTTTTCGCAAGCCATTAGAAATACTGAACTTATAAACGTGAAACAATATTTCAATGTTATACTATTGGAATATTTATTCATCTTTATAGAACAAATAATAGATATAAAAGAAATATAATATAATAAAAATAAAATAATAAACAGTACGCCCTAAAGTTTAAGTTTAGATTTACGGAATTCGCTTTAAAAGAAGTTTGAATTAAAGAAAAAACCTGTGTGCCAACTGCACAATTCAATTTGGGAGACAGGTATGAGTAACCACTTTATGGATAACCAACACCTCTGCCATAAGTCACCCCAAGTGGTTCACTACGTTTGTTGACTTAGCAGGGGTGCCCGGGTTCATGTGGTTTGTGTATATGTTCTTGGTATTGGCAGTTGATGCATCTGACATCTGCTCTGCGTAAGTGGGATGTTTTCATACGTCCATTACTCTTGGACACACTGACCCCCACATTACTACCGACCCCTCTTACCTTTTTGCTTTCCAGAATTTCCTTTCCTAGAAAAACCCTCTATTCTGCGTTTGTTGACTTAGCAGGGGTGCCCGGGTGCATTCGGTGGGGTTTGTATAGGTCTTGACGGCAAATGCTTTTTCCCATCAACAGCGTGTTGGGCCGGATCGGGAGAGACTGGTTGAAGGAGTCATTTTGACCTCTCCAGCAGGGCTCTCTTGAAACATCGCCTTGCACCTCTGTGGTAGGGATGGATTCATTCGTCCATCACTCCTGGACACACTAACCACTCATACCTTTTTCTATCCCAGAACTTCCTCTCCTTCCTTTCCGTACGTGACTTAAGTAAGTGACTTAAGTTTTGACTTCTGGACTGAACAGACATGCGTAAGCGGTCAATTTGATACAAAACTCAAGACAAAAGGCCTCTGAAGATGGATAGTGAGATTTGTCCGAAACTACGTTACCCGGGTAAACCGAGAAAATTATTCCACATATATATATTATTTTGATGTCATTTTCATAGTTCTTTAGTTAATAACTGTTCTGTAAATTGCCATCATAACACATGCGTTTCACACCGTGGTATGGGCAACACGTCATTACTTTATTTAATGTAATACTGTAATAATTAAAAAAAAAATTATTTATTTAATATTTAAATGTTTTTTTTACAATAAATACACAATTTTTACATTTCATACAGTGGTAAAATAGTGGATAAGAATAGCTTTTCCTCACCATAAAGAGACAAGGCTCTTGTGTTTGGTGAGGGAATTTTAGTTCAATTATATAATATCATGTGTGAAAGTAAATAATAAATGAAAAATAATTCAATAAAAAGTATCCCAAAGTTGACCTAGGCCCTGAGGAAAAATATTTTCTTCATGACCTCCTCTGTGGAGCTAATGCAAAAAAGTCCCGCTCCCTTCTGACTCACGCTTACGGGCATCTCTATAAAAATATTTACTATGTGAATTGGAAGATTTTTTTTCTATCCGTGTCCATTGTTTCCTAGGTGTGTGAATCCGAGTGTTCTTAAGAAACAAGAGAACAATGTTATTTCAGCAAACGAGAGCGTGAGGTGAGTTTTGTCTAGTTCATTTAATTATTTATAAACAAGCCACTCTTGTAAACATCCTGTGGCCCGGGGCAGATTGATTAATGTTTTCCCGCCCGGTGTAAACGCTCCCTTTATCCTTTGAACTTTTCTCCCGGCCCGACCCACCACCCGCCACCGCTGGTGGTAGGGATTGTACCGCTTTCCCGCTAGCGGTGCGGTTTCTACCGCTTTTCCACAACTAGTTGCGGTTTTCTCTAAAGTTCATTTGTGCAGCGAACTCCCATAAAAATATAAGTAAATATGACAAACTAGTATAATTTTTATAATTTTATCATACTTTAAACAGCGCGGTATTCAAGTTCTCGTACTGCCCAAGAGCGAGTCTGAATTGGATCCCAAATCCCATAGGTGCGTTATGAATATCAGCACCTATGGAACTTTCCGTCATATTTTTTAGGTTCATACAAAAGTCACTAGTGGCGCAAGAGCGGTAGACCCACAAACCTTGGGAACCTAATAGCTGCCTAAGTGCGTAACACCTACCAAATTTGTGCATAATAGTATTTTATAAGAGCCAACACTTTTTTTCAGATTACAGTATATTTCATAGTGTTTTATAAGAATGAAAAGATTTTTTTTCTGTGATTACCGTATTTTAAGATGTTATTAGTTATTACAATAAGTTGATAACTGAAGTTTTTTTATTTATAATAAATGCTAAAAACCAACAGTTTAATGCAAAAAATGTAATCATCGAATTATATAATATTCTGTACTTTTTTACATTAGCTCCACACCAGATGCCCCGAGGAAAATAACCCCTCAGGGCCTCATGTGGGGCGTAGTCCAGCGGTAAGGCATATTCTCACTGGCTCCAGACGGGAGCAGTTGGGACAGCCAGTGAGACTATGGCATCCCCAATTGGGATATGCTGTGTGGCCGAAGCTAGTGGGGAGAAGAAGGAGATGGGAAAAGGAAGGTGGGGAAGTACCTGGCTATTCAGATCTGGTTACCAAACACAGTTAAAGCCATTTCAAGCAACGTTTCAATTCTGAATGATGATTTTACACCAGGGCGATACTGAGAGTATCTTCCTCTCTGGAATTTGCGCAAATATACTTTTTTTTGTATTAAATTATTGTGAAATACTCGTAACACAAATTAATCAAATAAAATTTATTTGTGCACGCCAGGTTCGAACCCGTGACCTACGGATTGGGTGTGAATCTACCCGTACAGCTTGCTGTGCATCATGAAGATATTACTATATAATCACATGAAGGTATATCTTTCATAGTAAATTCTATCAATTAAGATGTTGTGTGGATGACTTCAGTCAGCAACCATTCGCTGCAGGGCTGCTTGAAGCAATGCAATGATGCCAATATTCGAATAGAAGGTGACCGGATAACTCATAATGAATTTAACTCAACACCTCCGATGAAGTCGTTAAAAGTTATGAAAAAAATATATTAAAAATTGCTTAAATTAGTTAGGTTAGGTTAGGTTGTGGGCTATATTTCATTATTTTTCTTTATAGCATTTAATGACTTTTCAAAGAGATGTTGAGTTGACTTTATCCTGAGTTATCATGGAGCCGAACAGACCGTGATATTTCATTCCAAAGTTGTGATGATAAATAGACACCATCATACCATAATAGATAACAGCATACAGGTTCAGCAGTTTTATTATATCTGGGAAGAGAGAGTAAACGCTATCTTTTTCTTGATTTAAAAACCTTTGTTTTATTTTTACTGTACTTATCAAGAAAATCTTGTCTAAATTTGTATATCTCGGGGTGGACCTTATGAAGCAGGTGGCTTTGGATACTTGGTGTGAGCAAGGGTTATATTCAATTAAACAATAGAGTGCTTTTACACTGATAAATTTGTATATTTAGATTTAAGCAGATACACAAATAAAATGATAAATTTAACCAGGGCTAAACTAATTTGAATGGGCTTTAAAAATATGGAGCGGTAGTACCAGGTATAATTGTAGATTTGATCTATACATTTGATCCTGGTGATATGAACATCGTTCATGAAACATGTTGATTGTGTATTAATAAAAGTGATGTAAACAAAATTATTTGTCTTTTAATTAAAATAAATAATGCCATCATAAAGTGAAAACCTTTCCCAAGAAGTTTTCCTCGAAAAATTAATACAAATTGCCTTAGCTGCTAACGAATGCTGTAACGGCGGACTAGAGCAGCTGCCAGGGCTCCAGCCCCGCGATTCCTGGCGACGTCCACGTGTATTTATCTAAATTTGTGCTCATTTTGAAATAGGTAGCTTGTTAAAATACTTAAATTTAAAATAAATATAATTTTGATGAACGTCTTTGTTATTGCGATTTGCGAAACCCCTTGTAAAGTTTGAATTATTTTTGTTTCATTAAAATTTCCCTTGACATTATTTAACTAATTAAGTTTTCTCCTTCGCACAAAATAACCTTGCCTTCCGCGGAAGAAATGAATGTAATAAATGCTTATTGCCTGTAAATACCAAAACTTTTAATTCGCTACAAAAATTATTTAAATTATATGCACATTAAAATAATCTTTATAATTTATTTTCCAATTTGGGAGGCAAGAATGGGTATCGCCGCCCCGGGAACCATTTATTCTAAAACCAACACCCCTAACAATTGATTTACTACACGGATAAAATGTTATTCTAAAATACGATCATTTTATTCGTAAAACGGTTAAAAACGGGACTGAAGTTCTTACGTATAAATTAACAGGGTTTGATTGTTTATTGGCGGGAAAACGTAAGAATAATTTGTTGGTATACGTACGAAATTTGTTCTAATAATTAATAATAATAATTTATTCTTACATTTTCCCGCCAATAAACATTGAAACCCTGTAAATTTGTTCGTAAGAACTTCAGTCCTATTTTTAACCGCTTTACGAATAAAATGATCGTATTTTAGGATAACATTTTTCTCCGTGTACATTTGGGGTATATTTGGTAGTCCGGGTTCATGGGGTGAGGGTTGTCTAAGTCTTGGCGGCGGATGCTTTTGCCCACTGGATAGGGAGAGACTGGTTGAGGGAGACCTTTTGACCTTTTGACCTCTCCAGCCAGACTTTCTCGACCCATCGCCTTGCACCACAGTGGGAGGGATGGATTCACACGTTTTTCATTCCTGGACACATTGACCACCAGATTCCTACTGATGTCTCGTAATTTTTTCGCTTCTAAAAATTCCTCTCCTTCCTTTCCCTCAAAAGACTCCCCACACACTATCCCCAAAGAGGACATAGGCCCTGAGGGTTTTTTTGTGAGGAGCTGATGTAAAAACAAAAAAATATATTTTAGTAGAAAGGAAGTCACTTTATGGTTTTACATAAATATTAATTTAATTAAATAAAAGCATTGCTTTGTTTATATCCCCGAAATTTATTTAATTTATTAAGACCGACCGATCAAATTTAATCAAACAATTAAATTTTGTACTCTGATGATGCTTGTATTAAGCGAAATCAGTCGGTCTTAATAAATTAAATAATTTTCATTTTTATAAACAAAGTAAATGTTCTAATTCATTAAAAAAGTATATTAATTAAATAAAAAAGTATATTGATTAAATAAAAAAGTATATTGATTAAATTAAATGATTAAATAAGTTGTGTATACAGAGTGTGTATACACAACTGTATACACAACTTATGCACAGAGTATGTATACACAACTGTATACACAACTTATGCACAGAGTATGTATACACAACTGTATACACAACTTATGCACAGAGTATGTATACACAACTGTATACACAACTTATGCACAGAGTATGTATACACAACTGTATACACAACTTATGCACAGAGTATGTATACACAACTGTATACACAACTTATTTTATCAAAATTATCTACATAATTCAAAACCAAAGGTTTCTTCGTCAGGATAAGGTTAACTTGATTTTTTTGACAACTTGCCAAGTTTAAAATTTTTTTAAATTAAACTTAAATATCGTTACATTTGTGAAGTTTTAATACGATAGATAAATATATAAACAGCAGTACAAATTATTGTAGTACGGGGAAATTATCTTATTTAATATCAAAAGAAGTAATTTCACTTGCATGCTTCAAAGAGTAGGTACCTCCTAAAGCTCTGCATAATGCATAAATCATATTCCGCATAAACAGTTGATACCTACCTCTACCTAATTCTTACAAAATACGAGTGAACTGGGCGAGTAAACTGCATGAAATCTTAAATTTTATTACTTGCACTGTTGTTAGTATTATAAGTAAAAGATGAAGGTATGTGGATATCGCACCATGGGCGATCGATGAGAATCGGTAGGATAATTGTCGGTAACTTCTCGTCGTTCCCTAGAAGAACTGCAAATCGCTAACGTACAAACAACAGTTGATATCGAATATATTAAGATGATACCCGGGTGGTGTAGAAATTTTAAAAATATATTTTAGTAAATTGTTGCTGTCACTGTTGCTCTTACTCCACCGGATATTGAGCGAAATGGACAATGCACCTCGGGCTACTAATGCCTAATTAAAATCGAGGTTTTGTGTTCCCCACTTTACTCCTCCAAAAGTTGGCTGATTTTCAAATTTTTTTTTACCACCTACATAAGAAAAAACTATTTAATGTCTGTACGTTTTGCTTTTTTTTTTAAACATTGTCTAGGTTGTATACTGAACGTTTTTTGTTTTTAAACCAGTCGATTTTATTGATTTTTGGAAGGTCATAACTTCTATAAAAAGTAACTTATCAAAAAAAAAAACAAAAAGTACCGACACGCTAGTAGTTGATATCTATTTTATGTAAAACCAATTTTTTCTCTAGGGTTAAAATTCAGAGAGATAAATAGGGAATACGTGTGTATGGAAAAATCACCGCCGCGTATCCCCTTAAAGGGGGGATATCAAAACTCGGCTTCACTGCAGTTAGGTATTTTTGGTACTTGTACGGCCCCGCTAGCGAACCACAATTTTTGCCGTCTATGGGGCAGACTCGGGTACGATTGACACCAAATTGGTAAACCATTTAGCATTTTGATAAAGTACGAAATAAAAAATACACTTGCTCTATAAAATTTAAATTTGTTTACTAGATAATGGATACAGCTAGACAGACATATTAGCAATGGAATGGATAGATAGAAACATCTTTTACGCCCTGAACCTTTTTTGACGTCTCCGTTTTTTACTCAATGAGACTTTGAATCTAATAGTGTTTTGACGTAGATTGTATGGTTTATAAAATGGTAATAACTGTATTTATAATATTACCGGAAAATAATGGGTGTGAATAAAGGGAGATCATAAAATAAAGTTGGGACAAATATTTTTAAGTACGTGCAATAGAAATGACAAAAGGTGGTTTTGTTTTTGAAAGTTTATTTCGACAAATTTTTTCGTACTCAAGAAAGAATATATTTCAAAATATTAGCTCAGATAAACAAAAAGTAGAATGACGCACATAAACGAAAAATCACAAAATTTAATACAAATTGATATAAAATCAACTAAATGTAAACTTGGTATGCAAATATTCAGCATAATATCCTACAAAAATTGCCAAGACTTGTGGATTTTAGAATGATATTAATTTTATCTTTAGTACTTGTGTTAAACAGTGTCAGTCGTACGGAATTTTTAAACCTCTCAACATTAATAGTAGAATCTTTTTTTTATTTTTATATATAACTTCGCACAGGAGGCCCGGAGAAAAATTGTCTTTAAGAGACCCATATTGTATGAAGGAGGAAACACAGAGGCCGGCAAATCGTTTCACAGCTAAGCTGTTGAACTCAAGAACGAGTGTTAAAGCGACCCGTTCTCATGTGAGAAATTTCGACCGTGTATATATATTGGGCGCGCATTTGGCGTGTTTCCCGGCTTTGCACCGGTGCTGAAGGGATCAATGACGCTAGTTCCTCTCTGAAGCATCTTCCATGTCTGAAATAACGGTAGAACAAGGATTCCATCGCGGTAGACGACCCTGAATAATTCTTGAAGCACGTGTGCTCCTGAGGCTGTTTCTTCTTATTGGCAGCTCGTGTACAAATTACCCAAAATTTATTTGACTCTCTCGACTCATCGCCTTGCCCCGCTGTGGGAGAGATGGATTCATACGTCCGCCACTCCTTTTTTTATATGAATACCTTACAAAAGTCCCACCTGCTCCCCTCTGGAGTCAGTGAGACTATGGCATCCCCAATTGGGGTATGTTGTGTGGCTGAAGGTGAATGGGGATGAGAAGGAAATATTGTAATTATTTCTACAAATCTCATGACGTCAGAGCTCACCACTATATGTATATAGAATCCTTCGCGGGCGTGTGCACAACAAATCACCTATTGTTTCAGTGCAATCGAATGAATGGTATAGGAAATTTTTTATAACGCCTGAGCTCAGCACTACATACAGAAACCATTACAGGTATGTGCACAACAAATCACCAAAGTTTCTTTGCAATCGGAGTAATGCTTTAGGTACCGTATAAGGAATTACGAAGGTGTGCATTTAACAACTTACAAAAGTTTCATCGCAATCGGATAAATAGTACAGGAAATAAATTCATAATGCTAGAGCTCACTTGCACTATAATATATATAGAAAATTTCAAAGGCATGTACACGTAGGTACACGAAAAATCCGCCAAAGTTTCATCGCACTCAGATGAATGCTTTAGGTACCGAATAAGGGACAAACAAAGAAACATTAATTTTTTATGTATTTTTTTTACAAATTTCATGACGCCAGAGCTCACTATTATTTATAGAAACATTGGCGGGTGTGCACAAAACAACTCACCAGAGTTTCATCACAATCGGATAAATGGTATAGGAAATAATTTCATAACGCTAGATAGTAAATAATTTCATACACGACAAATCGCTATCGGATAACTGCTTTAGGTTCCGCACGAGGAACAAACAAAGAAACATTAATTTTTATACGATAAAATAATTAATTATTTAATTTATACATTGCTTGTATAACACCTATTTCCCCCATTCATTGCTTGACGGAACTGCAATGCGAGCGCGCGACCTCTCCCCTCAAATGTCCACTCATTACTGAATACATTTCCAAAATGATACCGTAAAACCTGCGCCTTAAGGACACTTATTCATTGTGAACTGTCACCTATTCGTTTGCGCTCTGCAGTTGTCCTAGGGAACGATGAGAACTTACTGACAATTATCCTACCGATCCTTATCGATCTACCATGCTAGCACCCCATGAGTACTTTAGTATATTAAGAGGAAACCTGGTTGCTAAGAAATTTTAACAATGGGTATTTTAGCAAACTGTTTCTATCACTGTCGATTTTACTTTCCCGAATACTGAGCGGTGATATGTACTTAAATAAAATAATTAAAATCGAAGTTTTGTAAAATATTGCATTGTTGTTTTCAATATAATTTGCAACCGTTTTGTAAAAGCCTAACAAAACAGGGCGATAATAAAATTCTAGATCTAAAAACTGGTTATTACACATTTCGAAGAAAAAGGCGTTCATCATAAATGTTCCACCTTTTTATAATTCTTGAAATTTATAGCTGAAAAGTATATGTACTTTTTCTGTATGCATTTGAAAACAACAGTATTAAAACAGCATTTTTAAATTGGTAAGCAGGTACGTAGTATGGAAAAATATAAATTAAAGTAATAATACTCAAAAAAGACGACAACAAAACCTCCCTTCTGAAGAAATACATAAAAATAAACATTTTTCAATAAAAACTTACGTTAAAAGACAAACGTTTTTATACAAAACAGATTCTAACATACAACAACCTATGTAAAAATCGTGACTCCTTATTAGGCCCAAGAGCTCATCTTTTCTGATAATGTACGCATGACCAGTGATGACCTTAAGAGGAAACCCGGTAGCCGAGAAATTTTAAGAAGAAGTATTTTACCAAACTGTTGTTGTCACTGTTGCTCTTACTCCCCCGAATACTGAGCGAAAGGGACAAATGCACCTCAGGCTGATATACTTAAATAAAATCATAATTATCGAGGTTTTGTATTCCCTATTTTTCTAACTGCATTAAAAGAAAATACTCTGTATTTATCAGTGGCAGTCCGTGAGTTTTCAGTGAGCTAGAGTGCTAAGATTGAAAAAAACGACGTTACGTTGTTGTAGTTGAAAATGAATATTATTTTTTTTCAAAATTTCAACCTTTTGCATGAAGATCTTTAGGATTATTTCAGTTTGGGGATGCGCCGCATCCATAAACTGAAAGATCTTCATACAAACATTTTGAAAAAAAAAATCATTTTCAGCTACAACAACATCAATAACTTCGTTTTTTTTCAATCTTAGCACTCTAGCTCACTGAAAACTCACTCACCGCTCTTGGTATTTATATACTAAATGCTCTGCTTTTTAAAATAATACATTATCTAGTTTGCATACTGAGACGTCTGTTGGTGGCATTCAAACCAGGCAATTTTAATGATTTTTGGATGGCTCTAACTCCTATAAGGAGTAACTTCTCAAAATAGGCAAAACGTACCGACACGCTAGTGGTCAATATTTATTTTATTTTAACAAATATTTGCAGAGGTGTCAAAATCCAGAGAGTAAAATAGGGAATACACGTTTATATGGAAAAAACGCCGGCCGGTTTCCTCTTAAATATAATATTTTATAAAATATATATGTATAAATAAAACCCATATTAAATTAAACAAATTACTTTGGCTAAACCCCTATAATCACATGTTAAAATGGTAAATGTTTACTACTCCGCTTACCGGATAATACGGAATTCGAAGTTCGATACATGGATACGCACGGATAATACGGAACATTTCCTTTGCCGCCATTTCTTTGGATTTGATATTTGCGATATTTTTCGATCTAAATACGCATGAATTACTTAGTTTACCCAGCCTAAGAACCTAATAACCTATTTTGTGCAAGTAAATATGTGTATATTGTAGTAATTGAAGTTGTATATGTCCGTTTCACTTGGCCAAACGTGGCTGTCAAACACTTCGCGTAAGTGAAATAATCTTATAAAATTGAAATATAAAATGCATGTTTTTTTGTCTCCACCGACATAAATACTCAACGTTCGTAATAATAAAGCAAAATCTAACTGTTTGAATAAAAAATATTCCGTATTAACCAGTAGGCGGAGTACGAAACTATTAATGTTATAATATCTACATGTTTCAAAACCGATGGTTTTTTCGTCAGGATAATAACATGAATGTAGGTATTGAAGGAAAACCATATTCTTTATATTACAATAAAAATAAAAATAAATATTTTAAGTAAACTTCTTTTGAGTTCTACTGTGGTGTTTAAATCTACAGTAGAATTTAACCAATGGGGTTAATTTTAACAAACTGTTGATGATTCGCTTCGTTACTTTAATTGGTGGACTCATAAATTGGCCGCGAATGGAATAACCTCCCACGGAGGAAATTGTACGAACATTCACAAAGAGATGGTAGACAAATAGTTCATTAGATGAATGAGGTCACATTATTTGCCGAATAGAGTTGCCACATGCCGGGAAAATTGTAGGTAACTAACTACCCCGGATATAATCATATTATTTTTCACTGGCAACTTTATGTTGTTTTCTTCTTATTTCGAATGGCATTGAAATTATATTATGTGACACGTGCAAGATATTCGGGAAATGAGGTACAGAGGAAAAAAAATCCCTAAATATTTAGTATATTGAATAACCAAATTAATTTATCGTTTAGTCCCATTCTAGATATATTTCCAATAAACCGCTCTGTTATTGCCGGAATTCCCGCAATTACCCCTCCCCTTTGTTAACCTCCCACTCAAACACCTACACTTTTTGTGTATATCTGTAAATATTTTGTATCATATGTTAGTTTTCACTTTCTCTTGACGAAGGAAGGGTTCTTCCGAAACCGGTAGTTTAATTAAAATTTAAAGTGGTCTAAAACAAATTTATATATTTTTTATTGTTAATTATGACAAGCCACAAAGTTATTTCTTATTACGAATATGATGTGCAGAGAGTCTAATGTCTGAAGGTTGTTATAAACAATTAATAATCCAAATGAGACGGGAAATTCTTTAATTATTTCTTTTCTTATGTAGTGGCATTAAAAATGATTGCTTTATTTATCTTACCAGTACCGCAGCGTGAGTAAATAATTTTTTTATAAAATATATATTTTATAATACAAGCTGTTGCATCCAAAACTAGTAACGAATTACAATAACGAAACTAGTAACGAATTACAATCCGAAACTGCTAACGAATTACAATTTCAGATTCACTTGGAAATGGAAATAAACACTAAAATGAAACCAAATGTTGATTGCTGGAATTGAGTGATGATATGTGTAGGAAAAACAATGAATGCAAGGAAGGAGGATAACCAATCACTTACCACTGTAGAGCACAGGAGAAGGAGCGCACGACACAATCACTATATAGTTTATATAGTTCCACCGCGATACCTCAAGATAATTAAGGCCACAACTACACCAATAAGTAACACAATATTGTTTACTTTCTATATTATGATCAAAAACCTTCCTTTTAGTTCAAAATCACGATTATGTAAACGAAAAACCCTAACAACTTGATTCCAAGGTAATCCAAATAATTCTTCTTTTGTTTTTCAAAAACAAATGCACTTGAGTTTGCTTTTTTGCTCTTCTCATTGTTCCAAATTCAAAATGCTTTTCCAACAAGGTGATGTGGTTAGGGAGAGGTAGGTACTGGATAAATGACACCCCGGTAGAAATTACGCATATTCTCATTTAAAAACCAAACACAAGCATCTTCAAGCAATGATTGATCAAATCATGTCAATATTATATTTTCATTTATTTATGATTTTAAAATTAATGAATGATTTTTTAATCATCAAATTGATAGGTATTCAAATTGAATAAAGGAAAAATATTTTAATGTTGTGATTATTTGATTGTTGATATTGTTATATATTGTTGTGTTTTAAAGGGTGTAAAGGGATGTACATGACTTACTTTAATCATTGTTTCCTAATATTACTAACATTTGGAGAAAAAAATATGAATGAAATTATGGTCTCCGGTAACATTTTTGATGTCTTTTGTTTTCAAAAAAATATTTTTCTAGATTGGTTTGAACCAAAAAAAAAATCTTACAGATTTCGGCATTGGCGACTCAGCAGTCACTCGCCCAACCCCTCACCCCAACCTTAACTGTCCATTACCTACAGATTAAAAAAAAATATTTTAATGATATTTGAACAAAAAAAACACCAGAAATCATCAGAGATTAAAATTTTATTTACATTTTTTAACTCCAAATAATGTCAGAAATCACAGTTTGAAGTAAGCAAGTACATCCCTTAACACCTAATATCGGTAAATTTATTTCTTGTGATTATTAGATCATTTCTTGTGTAGTTTCATTTAAATCTATGATTAGAAAATAACACTTTATTAAAAACTTTCATTTAAATATTTTAAAATAACACTTTATTAAAAACTTTCATTATCGATGCATCTACTGTCAAGGTTCCTGATTAATTTAACAATAATTAAGAATAAATTCAGATGATTCTTCCGCGAAAAGATAGATTACCATCGAAAACGAAGACTTCATTGAAATTAAAATTACTATGTCTTACTCAATAAAGTGCCTTCAATAGATATCTAGGAATCATTCTTGATTCTAAATTCATAGTTGATGTACCTACACATTAACGTCATTAAGTGCAAATCATTAAAAATGATGGGATTTATCCACAGAATATGTAAACCTTTCAAAGATCCTCAATCAATTCTAATCCTTTACAATGCCTTAATTAGAAGTAAACTTGAATATGGAAGCACTATTTGGAAACCACATTACTGCAAATATGAAAACATTGTAGAATCAGTACAAAAAAAATGCTTAGAATGTTATCCTTCAAATGTGGACTACATGACCATCTTAGATCATACGACGCCCGTCGTGATTATTCAAGATTGATACACTTAAAACCAGAAGGCAATTGACTGATTGTTTACATAAAATTATTAACGGCCATCTTGATACTACATTATGTCTTAGCAATATTGAAATAAATATCACCAACTCCCATTGTTTAAGACGCCGTAACATTTTTCACCTGAATACATTTAAAAATAATATCGCCTACTTCACTTGTCGACAATACAATAAGATAGAGTGTGCTGAAGTAGATATTTTTATCGATAAATTGCACGGATTCAGAAAAAGTTCAGGCGCTGTTAAAAAATTATAGCTAATTAGGTATATTGTGTCAATTGTCTCTCTTATGCATGCCTTATAATGTTCTTTATGCCTCTTGCCACTCATTGTAATGTATTACTTGAGTGAGCTTGTATATATATATTTTTTGTGATGTTTACTTTCCTAATTGTATATATATATCTGTATTTAGTTGTATGTAATTGTAGATTTATTAAAGTAGCTGTAGTTAATTGTAGATTTTTGTTATTGTAGATTAACTGAGTTTTATAACTGGATTGTTCACAGGCAAGTGATAACATCTGTAAAATTTAGTATAAATAAAGAAATAAACTAACTAACTAACTAACCATCACGCCGTTTCCGCGCAGGGGTAGGCAGAGAGGACGGATCGCTAAACAACTTGGTCTTGGCACACACTTCTTGCCTCATTCACATTCATACATCTTCTCATACATACTCCTATTATTTTGACTCTTGTCATTATGACAAACTCAAGTCAAACTTCTACCATTCACATTTGGGTAATTTATTCTCTTTACACTCCTTTCTTCAATCATTCGCTCTACATGTCCAAACCATATAAGCGTCCCTTTCTTAATCTTACTTATTACGCTCACATCAGCCTTGCATTCTTTTCGGATATCCACATTCCTCACACGATCATACAGGGTTTTACCACACATACCCTCATGTAGCTTATTTATACAGCTACTTTCATCCTTTCTCTGCCAGTTCCATGCTTCACTGCTATACATCAGGGTAGGTACCAGCAATCCATTGTTGACTGGTTTCTTTATAATTTATTTACATGCAAGAGGATTCTAAGTATATTTTAAGGTTATAACATTGAGAAAATACTTGTTTGAAGGATTATAATAATTATATTCATAACCAATTTTTTTAAATTTTAAATTTCAGTAAATGTACTTCATTACCCATATAATCTGCATACTTCACCCGCCATAACACAGGGACATCCCTAGCATGGCGGGCGAAATAACACAATATGTACACTATGTATAAAATTCTTTAATAAATAAATAAATAAAATACAGTTCCTTCTAACTACACGTCTCAGTTGGATAAATACTGCTTAAAAGAAAATCTACTCCTTTCGGTCCAATCCCATCTGCTGGTACGTTTTTCCAGTGAACTCATTAAAGGAATGGTATGCCGTTTCATGTAAATACCAGCTTTTAAAATTAAAGAAAACCTCATTCACCGAAAGTAATACCCAAAAGGGAGGGGTGAGGCTTTCGATTAGCAATCCGAAGGTCCCGGTTTAAATCCCGGCGTGCGTGTGTAAATTGTATTTATTTATTTATTTTATTTTCGAGAGATCAACACTTTATAATGTGGTTCATTTATACATGTGTAATTTACCTAACTGAGAAACCAATTATAGATTTCCTATACTATAGAATTGTGTATCTAAAAATTTAAACACTATACTTACAACTAAAAAAAAATTACATTATTTTAACAAGAGGGAGATTAATACTACAGGAAATACTACATAATATATGTCATTACATAATCTTACTATCTTACTAATATTATAAATGTGAAAGTTTGTATGGATGTATGAATGTTTGTTCCTCTATAAATCGAAATTTAATGAATGGATTTTAACGAAACTTTACAATAATATAGCTCATATAGGCTATAATTTATAAAGCTAGGTATTTATTTTCAATATATTGAAAATAATAATTATAGTTTAATAGAAAACGTCAAAATTTGAGAATGACATTTTGCAAAACAATAGTTGTTAAATAAAAATTCTATTTTGGAAAATATTTAAATTACTGAATTTATTTAAAGTACTCGCCTAATACTTTGAATCGAATCAAGAATTATACATATTTTAAATAAATAGGTTAAGAATTTTGGTATAAACGTAGATGGGACCTAGGAAAAGAAAATAGATTATTCGAAGTACTAATCCTACGCAGACGAAGTCGCGGGCAGAAGCTTGTATATCATTACATTAAAGCAGTTTGGTTCACTTTTAATACAGTTTTTATATTTATTTTGATTACAATTGAAGATTTCTACATCAGACCGAGTATTATTGTATGTTGAACATATTCTTATAAGACAAGCATTTTTATTCGAATTTTTTTACAATATTTTTTTAAAATAGATTACAAGAATGTGTGTGCCGTGTAGGTACTTTCAAAACAATTCTGTTTAATAGTTTAATTAGTTATTTGATTGATTTGTGTTGTTTCTCAATTTAATCGTTTAAATAGTATAAGGTATATTTGTGACAAGTTCCAGAGAGGATGAAACTTTCAGTATCTCGCTGGTGTAATATGACCATTCAAAAAAGAAACTTTGCTTGAAATGGCTTCAGCCATGTTTGGTGACCAGATCTGAATAGTCAGGTACTTGCCCACCTTTCTCTTCCACATCTCCTTCCCCTCCGCACTAACTTCAGCCTCATAACATACCCCGCTTGGGGATGACATAATCTCACTGGCTTCAGGCGGTTAAAAAAAGAATACCCGTAGTAAACTTTTTTTATTTTACTTACCGTACCTCCTTTATTTATTTTTTTACATTAGCTCCGCACAAGAGGCCTGAGGAAAATAATTTCCCTCAGGGCCCATGTCATCTTTGGAGATGCTGTTGGAGGGTCTTTTTAGGAAAGGGAGGAGACGACGTTCTGGGAAAGAAAAAGATATCAGTGATGGGGAGGAATTTGGTGATCAGTGTGTCCAGTAGTGACGGATCCATTCCTCCCACTGCAGTACAAGGCGATGTTCCGAGAGAGTCCTGCTGGAGAGGTCAAAAGGCCAAAAGGCCTTCCTCAACCAGTATCTCCCGATCCGGCCTGCCATGGAGTTGGTATTGCCAAATCCCGGACTAACATCATCCACATGAACCAGGGCACCTCAGCTAAGTAACCAGATGTAGCTAACCTATCAAGGTAACCCATGGCAGTGGTGTTGAGTAAATAAACGGTAGCTATACCGGCCTCCCAAATTATTAAAACTACTGTAAACCACTGAGCTATCTAGATAGCCGTGGGTAAACATTATTAAATAATGTTTACAAATTAAATTTTATTCTGAACATAAAATTATTCAGACAAATAGAGAACGTCAACATTGTTATTTGTTTTTATTTTGCAGCTCTTTGATTAACTTTCATTGCAAATATTGAAACAAAACAGTAAAAAAATCGTTCTCAAATATACAACAAACTCGGTAGAAAAATAAATGAAGACGCTCGTATTTTATTTTTATTCTTTAACGAAAAAAGTGATACTGTCGCGATTAAAGGCAAACAAATATTATGAAAATACGTTATGAAGAAACCTGTCTGGGTTCTGTTTATTTACAACTCATCAAAACGCCAAAAAAATGCTTCAAAAGATCTTATACAGGGATCACAAACAATTGGCAGAAAACATATTTATTTTACGTCACACGATCTGTTTATTTTCAAATACCATTTTCTAGAATACCATTTAAAAAAAACTTAAATCGCATTAAAAATCTTTAGGTAAGAATTTTTTTAAGAGGAACAGCTGTTCAGCCCATTTCGTGCAAAACTTAATTTTGAATTTTAGCCTAAAATACCGAACATAACATAATAATCTTTTTTTAAATCAAAATTTATATTAAATGTCTAATGCTATTTTTTATATGATGATATGTAGGTAATAAAAAATCAATTTCGCTCCATTTTGGAAGTAACTTTGGAATTTTTTGTGAGTTAATTTAAATTATTAAAAATATATATAGCTCTATCCATTGTGTTAATATATTGATTTTTTTAAAGTGTTTATTTGGGTAGTAATTTGATTTAAATACGACAAATTAATGTTCCGACGTACATACGTCATTTGTAATTTAAATGTACACCCATAAGAATGCTTTCTTTTAATACTTTTAAATTTATATTTAATCATATTTTCATAATAAATATAGTAAAAAAAAAAAGTTTATTTTTAATATTTAAATCTTATTAATCTTAGTAAATATTTAAATCTTTGGTGTAATTTATTTTATAATTTAAAACACAAAAAATAAAAATAAAATGCGCTTGATCGTAGTAGATATTTTACATACTCTTCGATTACAAAAATAATTTTTCATTTTCATTCAGTATTTTGGCCTCTAATACAAAGGTAAGATTTATATGAAACGGGCCGAAACGGACTGAAACCGGCCGTGCATCCGTCACCCTTAATAAAAACATTTTTTAAATAGAAAATTTTATATCTTTACGTCTTTCAATAAATAAACTAAATTTCAAAGGTTTTTATTAAGGACTCTATAAGCGTTAATAAAAATTATTTATTATATTCTGACACTTTTCTTGAGTGATTTTGATTGTGGATTTGTAAAGGTGGGTTTTTGCAAGGTCTCCTTCAACCAATCCAGATTTCGGTTGGATTATATTTTTTTAATGTTTGATCCGCTTTTCTTGCTAAGTACCAATAAAGGGCTTTTCAAATATATGGTCTTTATTCGAAGGTTATTTTAAATAAAAAATAAATAAAATATTTATCATTTTAACTTTTGAAGGTTATAAACATCAATGTAATATTTAATCGTTTGAGAAGAAGATAATATAAAGAAATCTAAACGAAGAAAGAACAAAAACGAATGAAAAAGAGAAAAAAGTTAAAGGTTTTAACCTAAGAGTATGGATATTGGAGAGACGGCATGTGAAGTGTGCCCGCGCGCTCCAAGTGTGCCTTTTCGAGAATTTTACCCAAACGGCTTACATTGGCTGCTGGTTTTTGGCCGTTTAATACGTTCCGACAACAGCCATTTTACATGGTGACAGCCAATGTCAGCCGTGTGGGTAGAATTCTCGAAAAGGCACACTTGGAGCGCGCGGGCACACTTCACATGCCGTCTCTCTAATATCCATACTCTTAGGTTTTAACCGACAATAAAAAATTATTGTATTTCTTAACCAATGCTCATTTTTGCATATTTTTTACAGACTTACACGGTGCGGATATACTCTCAAAAGGTAAAATAATAATAAAAAAATTAATTCGATTGACTTCATAAATTTAAATAAAACATAGCTTGTCATATTCTAGTAGCTTATGCCTTTTTTGGTAATTTTGGTGCAAGTCTTTTTTTTGTTACATAAACTTTACACTAAAGGCCCCGAGCAAAACAATTTCCTTCGGGGCCTATGTCATTTGTGGTATGCTGTGTGGCGGGTCTTTTTGGGGAAAGTTAGATGTGAATATAGGTCTTGAAAAGACCCATTTTGTAGGAAGGAGCAAACACAAAGGCCGGCAAATAGTTCCACAACCGAGCCATTGAATTCAAGAACGAGTCCTAGAAACGACCCGTTCTCGTGTGACAAATGCCAGCCGTGTACACTTAGCTAAGTACCCACGTCCGTTCATGCTCAATGGTTTTATGCTCAATCAAACATGCTTCAACGAGTGTACCATCTCGCTCGATGATTTTTGTTCGATATCAAGCGAATCGCTAGATGCTAAAAACATTCATGGGCCGTATTTTTTGCTCCATGTTCGACAGAAATTTATGATTGGACTGAGTATCTTGTATCAAGCTGCTCGAGCAAGAATGAATGGTTACACAACAGATGTTGTTCATGTTACTCAGAACTACATATCGACCCTTTGGATTACCAAGGTTCCATCTGCTGCGGTCACGTCATATGAAAAATTGGATCTATAGTAAGCTACTTTAGAGTTCATTATCGCATGACATAACTGCGACAGATGGAACCTTGTTATTCCAGAGGATCGATATTACGATATTGTTTTTTATAAGTGTGTTTACTATATATATATATATAATTTTTAGTTCTAAATAAAATAAATATTACAGATTAAATTAAGCAAATTACTTTGTGTAAACCACTATAATCACATTTTATAACATCTACATGTTTCAAAACCGATGGTTTCTTCGTCAGGATAATAACATGTTAACTAACTAACTAACCATCACGCCGTTTCTCCGCAGGGGTAGGCAGAGAGACCGCAAAACACCCCGGTCTTGGCACACACTCTTTGCCTCATTCACATTCATACATCGTCTCATACATACTCTTCTATTTTTCTGACTCTTGACATGGCCCGACTCAAGTATCTGATTGATCGTGCCATGTCTTCCTCGGACGTCCCCTACTTCTTATACCATAATTATCTTATACAATAACATGTTAATTAATGATAATTCGTGTTATTATCCTGACGAAGGAACCATCGGTTTTGAAACATGTAGATATTTTAACATGTTAATATAGTGGTTTACACAAAGTAATTTGTTTCATTTAATCAAAATGATGCCACAAAGTAATTTTGCAAAGATTGAAGAAATGGTACAGATGTTACACGAGGATTTGCTTGAGAATGGTTCAATATCCATGAAGGTATGTGTACTATGTAGCGAAGGAAATGCGAGTAACTTAGTATTTTATAAATATATTTACCCTTGTACAGCACTGGGAGGCAGGAGCTAATTCCTGAAAACCAATCATGTTGAATTTGTTTGCCGTTCACGTGAGAGGAAAGCAAGCTTTTCGATCACAGTGAACATTACTCTAACGTTAAAACTTCTATTATGACTTGCTAAAAGATGATTAAGTATTTAATGATTGAACAATTATTTATTTATTTTCATGGTTTATATACATAGTTATATTATTATAACCAATATATTACAGAGAAGATTATAAATTGTTCGGAAAGGACTCAAATAAAGGAGCCATATTCCAATATACTACGAACAAGTGCTTCCTAAATGTTTTCGATTGCGATTCGATTAATGATCTCAAAACAGTGCCGGAGACAATTTTATATACGTGTGATGTGAATCTAGTCTCAAATCACATATTTGTGATGTGACTGTAGACCTTGAAAATGTAACGACACTGCATTTCTGAATGGTGAGGGATAAGTTGTTCAGTTCCGACCATTTGACAAGATAATAAAGATTATTTTGCAGAAGAATAAAATCGATGAGACCTGAAATAGCTTTGAAAAGTTTTATTTCATCGACAAAGAGGAGATATATGAACGTTTAATGGTCTTGCAAATAAAGGTCATTGAATAAAAAAATATAAGGGGTGCTAGGTTCGTTCCCTGGGGAATTCCGGAGTTGGTTTAGTATTCATAAGAAATATGGTGTCGGTAACTGACATGCTGATGACAATTATGTAAGTCACGAAAGCAAGGAAATTCTAAAAAAATTAGTGTCACTAATTTTTTTTAAATAAAATATCTTGCTGAACTTTGTCAAATTCTTTATCGACGTCTATGTGAAACACATCGGCATATACAGAATTTTCAATTAATATGAACAGTATTGTGAGCCAACAAAAAGAAACCGATAGAGACTTGATCACAAGCCATTATTACTTTGTTCATGTGGATGATTTCCGGTTGTGACTTACGATGCCAGGTACAATATTTTCAATTTCCTTTTGTATCTTCATTTTTATTGTAAACCTGTTATACTCGTATAATAGAGCTCATTTTTGTTTTTCAAGCTTGTTTTAAGGGTGCCATTTTCTTACAACACTCATCACCTCGATAAAGCACATTGAGTGTGATAGGTACCTTAGATCTATTTTTTAAATAAGCTCCACACAGGAGACCCTCAGAAAAATAACTTCCCTCAGGTCCTATATCATCTTTGGGATGCTCTTTGGAAAGTATTTTTAAGGAGAGGAAGTAAAAAGGCACGATGTGTGTAGGAATTTGGGTTTCTGCGTTACATTTGTGCCAAATATGTTCATATAATTATGAGTTTCACTTGTCCTTTTCTTATCATACTTGAATTGTATAATTTAAAAAAAGAATTGATTTTATATTATTTTTATGTCATTTTCATAGTATTATAGTTAACAACGGTTCTGTAAATTGTCATCTCAACACAGGTGTTTCACACCTAGTGAGATGGGGAATATTTCATTACTTTGTTTATTTGTAATATTGAGATAATTAAATAAAAAATAAAAATAAATTGTCCAGATCATAGACAGATATAGACAGACCTCACCCTATGAACCCGGGAACCTTGCTAAGTCACTAAATATAGCAAACCACGGTACCCGTTCCCGCCTCATAAATTGAGCGAAATAAAAGTGCCACTTTCAACATGTGTTTCCTAAAAGTTCTGATTGTCCACTGGGTTTCCATAAATCTCAAGGCAAAGGGCTCTGAAGACGAAGTCGACCCCCACGAGCGAAATTCCACCCAACGAAATAAATGCCACATTTTTTGCCACGTCATCACTAAAATGGGCTTAAAAATATATTAGGATTTTTAGTGGGCTCCTTTATATATTCTGCACAACCATTACTGCGTATCCGAGCCATTACCGACCAGAACCTCTAGCACGGTGAAATCGATATCTTAACAATATCGGATCGATAGGCGTAACTTCCAATAGTTTTATATCTATAACTGGGGCACAGTTGCACTGTTGACAGCTGAACCGATATTGACAGGTATTAAAAAAAATCGATATTCGCTGGCAATACTGGCGGATCTGTGTACGAATTAACATTTCGAAGAGTAAAACGCCAATCAATTAAGTAAAAATATTAATACTTTGGCAGTTTTTAATTGAAATACTATCCTAAATATGCATTGATAGTCCGTTTTTACTTTCTGACACTAGACGGGAGTTAATTAAATTCACATACAAGTGCCCATGCGCGGGTCTCGGATTGTGTACGATCGCGAACGAAACTCAAGAATTGAACGAAAATGCTTAAAGGGACAATGCGGATCGTCTCCCAAGTGCGCAGTAGGTTCTGCGCACTGAAAAATGGACTTTTATGGTTCGTGCGCTGATCGGCTGTCAGCTGGTCAGCGTGAGTGGTCGCCGGTTCGCTTTAATTTGTTGTATTTTATTTCTGCAAAAGGTTAATTGCTCTTATGTTTAAAGATTTCATTAATTTTGGTGAAGACGGTTATTTCTTTTAACGTAATAACTGGAAGAGACTGTCCCCGTGTGAAGAACAACCACTGCCTCTGCCATAGATCACCCCGAGTGGTTCACTACTGTTGGTGACTTGGCAGGGGCGCCCGGGTTCTTGTTTAGGTTCTCCAGCTGGGTGACAGGCCGGATCGGGAATCGGGAGAGACTGGTTGAGAGAGACCTTTTGACCACTCCAGCAGGAATCTCTCAGAACATCGCCTGCACCGCAGGGGGAGGGATGGGGGAGGGATGAAAAAGACTCTACCTCACAGCACTTCCGAAAATGACTCTGGCCCTGAGGGGAATTATTTTTCGTCGGGGCAATGTGAAGCTAATGTTTAAAAAAAGATTAATACATTTACTAAATAATAATAATATACTGACAAAAAACCCTTTCGTTTTGAAGCATGTTAGTATTTTTTATTAAAAATGGTGGTTTGAACAAAGCTATTTTAATTAAATAAAAAAAAATTAAAAACATTCAGGTGACATACTCAAATCAATACAATGGAAAACAACAAATTTATCACGACAAGTTATACACAGAAATTTCAACGTAATTTTGGTTAAATGGGTAAGATTATAAAATATTAAACTTAGAACTAATTTGTATTTATGAAGAAATTCAGAGCACCATGTTGTATCATTTTTTATGTGTGTATTTATTTTCCTATTCTGATTTATAAAAAAATAAGGACTTATTTTCTTTTTTCTCCAGTTAATTAAGGCACCAATTCCCCGGGCGGGAGCTTTGAGACAGATACTCCAGGGAATGTATTGAGCAAAATACCCTTCGGCAAAATTTATGTTTACTTCTTTGACATTGAAACAAGTGTAATGTTGTTTTCTTCGCATGAGCTTGTTCAGTCGAACAAGTGATAAAAAGGTAATTTAATACAAATTGTTGGGTGTACCGATCCACGTGTTTGGATTTGCTAGAATTTAGCACCGTATTTGCAGGGATTGAGACAGAGACCAAACGGATATAATTTATTATTTAAATTGAACCTAACAAAAGTTTTTTTTTTTGGTAATCCTGCAAATGTTTCAATCTGTCTTTAAGTAAACCTGTAAACGTGTAAATCAGAAGTTTAGAGTTTATGCGAAAACTTAATAAGAATCAACAGAAACATAATCAAGAAGAAAAAATTAAATAAAACTTACCTTTTGACAGCAGTCAAAATCACAGAACTCTATATAAATCCCAGTACTCTATACTATATCGAGCATTGAATATATTCCAAGATATACCGATCAATATAAAAAAGAGGAAAATGTGCTCAAATAATAAAAAGAGTGAAGAAATACGTAAGTTTAAACATGTAATTTTATTTTAATGAAAAGACAAATAACTTTGTTTACATCATTTTTATTAATACTCAATCAACTAAGTTATTACTAAGTTACTCTTAATCAACTAAGATCAAGATATAATTGAATTGAAAAATGTGTTTAACAAGAGGTAGGTATTTAAATAAAAGAGAATGAAAAAATATTAAAAAGTAACAGATTTTTAACTGCAGATAGCATAATATATACGAGTAACATATAATAATAATATAATGTAAGTAATAATAATTATATAAAAAAGTAAAAATAAAAACATTAACAAACATAACTTTTTTTATATAAATTATTTTTTATTTTTTTCACATAATTTTCATTTATTATTTCACATAACCGCTTTACACAGCTTTAAAATTAATATTCATTATAAAACTAAAATACTATTCATTATTTATAATATTCATTATAAAACAATTTAAATAATCCTAAAAACTTAATTTAGTTTTATGAATTTGAAGAATTTTAATTCATGAAATAAAATATTTTATACTAATATCATGCAAAATAACAGATTTATAGAAATAATGTAAAGTGGTTATCCTGTAAAGTACAAAAGAGTTTGATATGTTTATGATAAAATATTATAATAACGTTAGTACAGAAAAATAATTTTTGTTGAACAATTCAAATATTTTAAGGAATTAAATATCGTGGAGTACGATTCTGCTATTTTTTAATAGTTTCACAGCGAAATTTATGTATATATATTTAAATTTGATGTTTTTATATTTAAAGTTTTTAAGTAATGTGCGGAACTATTTGAAGCTATGATTTTTTTCATGCAAAATGTTTTTGTTAAACAAGTATACACAAGAATTTTTATGAATTCTTAAAAATAATAGAATCATTTTGTTAATTAAAATTCACACTAATATTGTCATTATATAAGAATTATTAACATATCAGATGATAATAAGTAAATACTCTTTTTGGATGGCTGACAAAAATAAAATCTTAACAACTATAAATCAGTAAATCTGTTTTCCTAAGTGGTCTATATATATCTACGTTTCAGAGGTTGCATTTATAAATAACATTACATAATTTAACTTTAAATAGTGCATTTGAACAGTGGTCGTAATATGTAACCGCACTGTAATGTGCAATGTAAAAACACAACATATTTACAGCAATAAAATTACATACTTAGTATAGAATGTATTTAAAATTACATTTTTCGAAGAAAACTTCTTCGGAAAGGTTCCATTTGTATACATATATGTATATATCCAGTATACATTTGATCCTGCTGATGTGAAAACATGTTGATTGTGTATTAACAAAAGTGGTTCACGGCGAGTTCATCGAAAACGAGTTCAACTAACTAAAATTCAACCTAACCTAACCTTTTTTTGTGTATTTTGTAAATTTGGTCGGTTAACAATAAAAGTGATGTAAACAAAGTTATTTGTCTTTGATACGTTTTTAGATTTTCACGGCCAAAAGCATTTTCGTTGTTTGTTTTTGGGGTGTTATGCCGTGTTGTGCTACCTCCTTCTTTAGCCGACGTTTCGGACAGCGTTGCAGTGTCCATCATCAGGGCAGATCCGGCAGATCCGTCGACGGATCTGACGGACACTGCAACGCTGTCCGAAACGTCGGCTAAAGAAGGAGGTAGCACAACACGGCATAACACCCCAAAAACAAACAACGAAAATTATTTGTCTTTTCACTAAAATAAATAATGCCATCACAAAGTGAAAATCTTTCCAAAGAACTTTTCTTCGAAAAATGTAATTTTAAATACAGTTTTTTGTATTAATCATCAATTTTTTGCTGCAAATATTTTATTTATAGACAGCAAAGCATTTAAGGTAGATTCAGACTGGACGACGTACGTACGCATCGCTACGCCGAACAATGCTTAGCAACCCATACATTTTCTATGAAAATGGCCACAGACATCGCACGTCGCGATGCGTGTGGCCAATGTGATTCTAAAACATAAATTTTCATTGAAAATCTATGGTTGCTAAGTAGCCCAGATATTGTTAGGCGTAGCGATGCATACGTACGTCGACCCAGTCTGAATCTACCATTAATCTAGGAGAAAATTATTTAATCCAAGCATTTAATCGTATAAATAAATAAAACTTTTTTTTAAATGTTACAATTTGGAATTCGCTAAAAAACGCAACAAAATACCTTCACCATAGTTGAGAAAAAAATTCATTGATAAAACATCGTTACGTTTTCATTAAATACCATCAGTGTTCATAATATAACAAAAACAATTTTATGGACTATTTGAATATTCAGTTTTCATAATGTACCGTTTTAGAAAATCTGGAGGTGACCCAACGAAAATTTAATACATAACGTATTTTAATTGTTAACAAAATAAAAGCTAGAATGAACGATGAAAAATGGGCTACGAGACATCTAAAGAAACCGAAATTAACTCCAATTTAGTATTTTTCTTTGTTTTCGTACAACGCTAAGCAAGATTAATCTTCTAGTTGAATTAGCAAAGCTTTCAACCGCACCCAAACAAATACAGGAAAATCATTTCTTTAAAAAAACGCGAGCTTAAGAAGTAATTTTTCACAATTTTGCTCAAAATATTACGACCCTAGTTTATCGTGCGTAGTATCAAGCCACTAGAAAAACTTTACTTATCGAGGCGCATAGTTTATACCCAATATTTGATTAAGGCACTCGAAAGTAGGATTGATCCTTCGTGATCTAGGGGTAAGGCTCTCGACTAGTGATCCGGAGGTCGCGACTTCAAATTCCGGCGTTCGCAAGTTTTTTTTTATAGATTTGTAGTTTCACAATGAAATCATTTAAAACAATATGGTATATGATATGATTTTAGATTTGCGTGGGTGTTATACCTACCTCCTTCTTAAGCCTCCTTCTTTAGCCAAAACATATGCCCTGATGATGGACACTGTAACGGTGTCCGAAACGTTGGCTAAATAAGGAGGTAGTGCAACACGGCATAACACAGCAAAAACAAAGAACAAAAATATGGTATATTGTTTTAAATGGGGAAGATACTCTCAGTATCTCCCTGGTGTAAGACCACCATTCAGAATTGAAACGTTGCTTGAATGATGGTTGCTTGAATGTTTGCCGTATTTGGTGACTAGATTTGGATAGACAGGTATTTTCCCACCTCCCTCTATCCCTTCACCTTTCTCTTCCCACTTACCTTCAGTCCCAAACTGGGGATGCCATAGTCTTACTAACTCCATGAGGTTGGGACTCCTATGCGGTATTCAAATAAACAATATTAAAAAAATATAAAAAATCCCGGTTCCGGAAAATGAGAATATTATGGTTGGCCAAATGAACTATCCTGTGATTTTCGATATACTTGGTCGAAGGTCTGTGCCAATCTTTCACGAAATTAAAACCAAAGGTTATAATTTTTAACATATATTTCAATGATGATCAGACTCTTGATCCCTCAACAGTTGATCTGGGGGTCACTTGACCCACCATTTGATTATTTGTTGTGTTTCCTCCTTAGTTAAGATGATAACTAAATTTTACTAAATTGTTGCTGTCACTGTTATTCCTTCTCCACCGGATATTGAGCGAAAGGGACAATGCACCTCGGGCTACTAATACCTAACTAAAATCGAGGTTTTGTATTCCCCACTTTTCTCTTCCAAAAGTGGACAGATTTTCAATTTTTTTTTACCAACTACATAAGAAAATTTTTTTTATGTCTGTACGTTTTGCTTTTTTTTAAAAAAACATTGTCTGTTTGTATACTGAACGTCTTTTGACGACGTTTAAACCAGTCAATTGTATTGATTTTTGGAAGGTCATAACTTCTATAAAAAGTAATCTATAAAAAAAAAAAAAAAATACCGACACGCTAGTCGTTGCTATCTATTTTATTTAAAAACAATATTTTCTCTAGGGTTAAAATCCAGAGAGATAAATAGGGAATACGTTTGTATGGAAAAATCACCGCCGGGTATCCCCTTAAGTATGCAGAATAAAAATCTGTGTCGCGTTACGATCGCCGCTCGTCTGTGCCTTCCATACTATTATTAGTGTTTGTAAACGCCGCTACGCGCTACACTAACAAAATAGTATGACAGGTAGCGGGAAGCGTCTATATAGTCGCATGTAAGTAGCTGCGTGAACGAAGAGCGTTAAAGTCAAACAAATGTATTTTTTTAAACTGCGTTTTTTTTTTTAAATCAGCGTTCAAATCAGGAATCAAATCAGCGAATAGGCCGTGGTAAGTTTCCACATTAATAAATCATGGCGGTCCGAATAGAAAACGCCTCTGATAGTGAATAATGATATTGGAAATTAACATTGCTCGATATATCTTACAGCCCGGACAGGGGCCGTTGGTACCTTACACCTACACTTACAAGAATGGATTGATTGCCTAGAAGTGTTGTTGATTTTGTTAGGACGGGTCAAAATGGTAAAAAATTTTAACAATTCATCAATTTTTTAAAGTTAATTTTCACGTTCCGTGAAAATTTTATTCAAGTTTTGTGATTATTTTAGTTTTATGAAGTAACTCCCATATAATGATTCAATAACAGAACTTGAATAGAACTTACACAGAACGTGAAAAATTACTTACAATTTTTTTTTTTTTTACATTAGGTCCACACAGGAGGCCTTGAGGAAAATAATTTCCCTCAGGGCCTATGTCATCTTTGGGGATGCTGTGTGGAGGGTATTTTTAAGGAAAGGAAGTTCTGGGAAGGAAAAAGGTATGAGGGTTGGGTAGGAATCTGGGGTTCAGTGTGAATAGATCATCCGCCGCCAATACCTAGACAATGAACCCCATGAACCCGGGCACCCCTGCTAAGTCACCAAACGTAGCGAACCACTTGGGGTGACCTATGGCAGAGGTGTTGGTTATCCAATAAATGGTTCCCGGGGCGGCGGTACCCATTCCCGCCTTCCAAATTTTTATAGGTATTAAGAGGGTATTACCAGAGAATATCGGAAATTAGTCCTAGTCAAATCAAATTCTAGACGTATTGACTGTTTTTTACTAAAAAACATATATTAATTATGAAAGATTGTTATTTTATCTGGTACAAGCGGTTTTAAAATTTTGAAAAACTAAGTGAATTTTTAATATAGATACTGTTGGTCGTTGGCAGATTTGTTCAATTTTCAAACAGTAGATTCTATTAAAGAACACACATTTCAAATCATATAATCATATAACAAAATAAATCAATACATAATCTAGTAAGCACAGTTTTAAAAATTTAAACTTTTGTTAAATTAAAATCATTAAAAAATAAATCCGAGAATGTGTTTTGTGACAAAAATACCTTAGTTTTTCTATTTATCTAAGGTCTACAAACTTCTTACATGTTCCCACCAATAAACATTGAAACCCTGTTAATTTCAGTCCCGTTTTTAACCGTTTTTTGCGAATAAAATGATCGTATATTATAATAACATTTTTCTCCTATCTAGAATCTATTTGACTGTGAATTTCAGTTATTGTTTCCCTCATTTTTTTAATCGAGTGAAAGATTGTTTAATGTTTTTATTGCCTGATGTCTTCGTCCAAAGCTTGTGTTTACCTTCAGAGTTTGTATTTTAGAAAAACATTTTTCTCCGTGTACAAAATAAAAGTATGGATTAAAGAACAAAAAGACAATATTACAAAAAATTTATAACGCAGGAGAATAAAACATATGTACGTAAAAATATTTTATTTTACTTTATTTACAAAAAAAAACAATTCAGTTTTTTTTTTCTTAATTGTAAAATAGTAGCTATTCAACACGAGCAAAGCACTCAGTGATGCCCACATTATCGAATAATGTTTTAAAATTATGTAATATTTTTCTATCAAATAAATAAAAATAATATGTAAGTACATTTTTTTTTACATTAGGTCCACACAGGAGGCCCTGAGGAAAATAATTTCCCTTGGGGCCTATGCCACCTTTGGGGATGCTGTGTAGAGGGCATTTTAAAGAAAAGGAAGGAGATGAAGTTCTGCGAAGGAAAAAGGTATAAGGGTTGGGTAGGATTCTGGGTGTTTAGATCATCCGCGTGTTCAATGTGTCTAGATCATCCGCGCCAAGACCTAGACAATGAACCCCATGAACCCGGGCACCCCTGCTAATTTCTATGGCAGAGATACATAATGTAATATTTTAAGAAAAAAAAATGTAATAATATATTATATAAAAATAAAAATATTTATAATATCCCGGGATCATTTGTGGGTTTGCGCTGGTAAGTAGATTCATAAATTATATAGATTTAAAATTAAGCCCCAATGTAACTAGAGTCAAAATTAATAAAAATAGTTTTATATCAGTTAACAATGATTTTTAATCAAGTATTTTAGATCGCGCTTTCTTGCAGACGTTTCGGCGAACTTTCGTAATTTAACTAGAGTTTCTGTTGAAAACGAAGAAAGTAACTTCCTGCAGTTTGACCTGAGATTTGTGGCAAAGTGTAGAGTAGATAGGCATCCACCGGGAAATGGTCCTGCGCGAGATGCAGGTTTCCCGGTAGGAGTAAGAAGTTATTGCTTTATGCAGATGCAGTTTTGATGAGACGAAGAAAAGTGGGTGAATAAAAAGGAGACGCTGAACAAGTTTCTAACTTAAATTAGTTGACTTATAACTGCGCTCAGAAGGGAGTGGGTAGGAGATGGGGAAATTTTTTCAACGGCAAAGCACGTGATTACATCGCGAAACCATGCCAAAGGAATGACAAGATGAAAAACATCAACATTTCCAGCGAAATTATAAACGCGTACAGTCGACACTGAAGTCAATTACAAACTAATTAATTAAAAATACTAATTTCGGTTCTGATTCTGTCTGTAACTCCGGTTTAATCAACTCCAGAACTTAGATATGCTGTGAATTTATATTTATACTTTTCATTTTAATAATGGGACTGATTGGTAAGCAATAAAGTACTTAGGTACTAAATTATCATTTTTTTCAAAGACAAACTTGGTCACTCGAGAATTCAAAAAATAGACTATAGTGATTTTTCATCATTATATATCGGTAAAACAATACCTACGCTATGTTAACATTAGAATTAAGGAGCATCTTATAATATCATTGAAGAAGAAGATAACAATAATAATCTATTTTTTTAATGTGAAAATGAACAAGACACAGAAAAATAATAAAATATAATGGCTGCAACTGGGATTCATTTTCATTTTATATTTAACACTATTTATTTGTTTTTTACACTCACTTCATTTTCACATTTAAAAAAAATAGTTTATTATTGTTATCTTCTTCTTCAATTATTAAAAGTTAAAAAAGTTAAAGTTCTTCTTCAAAAGTTAAAAAGATAGTTTTTCTTATATAAAAAAATGAATATTCATTTAGACTTTTACAAAAAGGCAATAGGTGTAACATAAAAATAAAATCGGATACATTTATCCGAGACACTATCTAGGTAACAAATGCATTCTTTGAATATTTGTTTCCAATGTAAAAGGAAGCTGCCAATAATTTGAAAAAAAATATATTAGTCGAAGATAATATTGTTAATTCTGAAATTTGAAATATGAAGTTGACAAATACGATAGTCTCATAATAGGGTGCAATAGCAAAATTGGTTAATGCGTATGTCCCAGTTAGAGGTGAGGTTCTGGGTTCGACTCCCAGTTGCAGCCATTATATTTTATTATTTTTCTGTGTCTTGTTCATTTTCACATTTAAAAAAAAAATTATTATTGTTATCTTCTTCTTCAATGATATATAACAATGATGGAAATAACCTTCAAAAGTTAAAAAGACAGTTTTTCTTATGAAAAAAAATGAAGCATCTTATATGCTTAAATAAGCTTTATTAGCTTTTCGGAATTTGTCAATCATCATATTGGTAAAGATCATATCTTCAATCAAAGCACTGACCGGTGCTAATATTTTACACAAAAATTGTCATGGCAAGAGACTTAATAATAAACACTCGATACGAAGAAAGCCGTTAAAACCAAATTGTTAACAAATTAATTAAACGTGTCCAATATAGTAGGTACGAGAATGGGGTGGAACGTTTTTTGGCCTGACAAGCAACAAAACACTTTTTTTGCTTTGCTTTAATTTCGAAACATAATCTCCATAAATATTTTTCATGACGATGCTCTAAAGCAGTGATACCAACTTTATGGAGCGATCCGTCGAACTCTTCAAAATACCCACTCAGAACGCCAATGACTTTCTCGTTGCTCTGAAATGTTTGTCATCCGAGCTATGTTTTGAGCTTAAGGAATATATGTTAGTCGCTGGGTGCTAAATCTGGCGAATAAGGCAGTTGGGGAAGCAATTCAAACTTTAATTCGTTGATTTTAGCCATCTCCACAACTGAAGTGTGTGTTGGTTCATTGTATCCCAGAAAACTGTTGGCATAACCTTATTCGCTGACAAAATCGTTTTTGCCATCCTTTGGGTTGGTTCACCTGGTCCTGTCCATTGTTTTGAGTATTGTTCACTTTCAGGGGTTTAGTGGAGGATCCAAGTATAGTAAGCCTTAGTTTTTCAAAATTTAAAAAATGTGTTTACCAGATAAAATACCAATCTTTCAAAATCAATTTATGTTTTTTTGTAAAAAAATGTCAATACGAATCTAGAATTTGATTTAAAAAGGACTAATTTCCGGTATTCTCTGGTAATACCCTATTGAATGTTAAATTCTAAATTGGAACTGCTTATGAGCGATTGACCAGCAGCTGAGAATAACAGTTTAAAAATGTTTGCAACTGTACAGGGATGTTCCCATGAGAAAGATCGATTATTCACCGTATCAATTTTTAAAAAATAATTTACTTGCTTTCATATATACCTACCTACATTCAAGTGAGCAATAAAAATGCTCAAAACGCACGATGATAAATTATTAAATATCGTGTACTTCTTGTAAGTATTTATGATTTTTCAATAATGTCTAAACAGAATAATATAAGTGTGTAAAAAAAATAATATAATATAAGTGTGTAAAAAAAATCTGAAATATTTTAGTTTGTAAGACCTCAAATAAATAGAAAAACTGAGGCATTTTCGTCACAAAACACGTTCTGGGGTTTATTTTTTAGTGTGTAAAAAAAATCAGAAATATTTTAGTTTGTAAGACCTCAAATAAATAGAAAAACTGAGGTATTTTCGTCACAAAACACGTTCTGGGGTTTATTTTTTAATGATTGTAATTTAATTAAAATTAAAATTCTGATAAATGTGTTTACTAGATTATGCATTGCTTTATTTTGTTGTATTATTATATGATTTGAAATTTTGTGTTCACGGTATAATCTTAGTATATTGAAAATAAACATTGTTTATAAAAATTTTAAAAATGTGGTTACCAGATAAAATAATACAATCTTTCAAAATCAATTTATGTTTTTTTGTAAAAAAGAGTCAATACGTCTAGAATTTGATTTAAAAGGGACTAATTTCTGGTATTCTTTGGTAATACCCTCTTGAGTGTGATATTTTAAATTGGAACTGCTTATGTAAAGAACAATTCAGACGAACGAAAAAAGTAGTTAAACTGTAGACATAATATTTTAACTGAATATTGTTTTTCATAAAGTCTTCTCCAAAATTGAAATTAAAAATCCTGGGATTTTTCAATAGTATTTTAATAATGTTATTATACCGACTTCTGTGCAGCCTTAGTTCCTTACTAGTGCATGAACTGCATATTCCGGAGCAGGTACATTTTTCAGTGAACTTTCGGAAATGCTCGTTACGTTTTATTTCATAACCTGAATAATATTTAATCTTATTTGAGGTCTGGAGAAAAATTTTATCTGAAATTGTTCAGAATAAAATTATATTAATAATGAGTGCCAATGCCAACATCTCTACCAGCGGTTGATTTTCATATTTTGTTGGCTAATTCAAAAACCAAAATTATAACTTAGGGAAGTAGGAATTTCTGGGTATTTTGTACCCATCAGAGCTTCAATTTGCAATTCACAAAAAATATAAATAGGCATTTGTGATAAAATCACGGAAACGTAAAACAAATATTAATTTCATTTCCTTATTTTAATTTTTGTGAATGAGGTTTATTTGCCTGGACGGAAAAGTTTATTTGACAAGTTTAATTAAATTGTTTTGAAAATAATAATTTACTTCGAAAGATGTGTCCTAAAAATAACTATTATATTAATAATTTGGTTAAGGTTATTGTTGTTCAAATTGCACAGTCAAATAGATACTCTGAATAGATTATACATGGTGTTCACTTTATTGTGGTAACTATACACGGTGTCCGGAAACTGGTAATCTACAATCACATAGAGAAATAACAACAAAAATCGGTCTGGGTATTTCAAATTTTAAAACTTTTATTACTTCTATTTGAGCGGCGGGTATGGGTACCGCCGCCCCGGAAATAATTTATTTGATAATCAACGCCTCTGCAATAGGTCGCCTCAAGTGGTTCCCTACGTTTGGTGACTAAGAATGGATGCCCAGGTTCATGGGATGAGGTTTGTCTAGGTCTTGGCGGCTGATGCATTTGCCCACCTAGTGCGTGGAAGGCCGTAACGGGTGAGACTTGTTGAGGGAGACCTTTTGATTTCTCCAACCGAACTCTCTCAACCTATTGCAGTGGGAGGAATGGATTCATACGTCCGTCATTTTTGGACATACTGTCCCCAAGATTCACACCCACCCTCATACCTTTTACCTTCCTAGAACTTTTACTCCTTACTTTCCCTAAAAATACCATCCACAAATGAATCCCCAAAGGTGACATACTACCCTAGGGGAGTTGTTTTCTTACAGACCTTCTTTGTGAAACTAATGTAAAAAAACGTTTTTTGCTGCCAAAGGGTTAAAAAATCTAATGGGGCCAAGATTACGTTTCAACGCATTTGAAAAAAAACTAAACAGATGAAATTAAACCCTTCCAAGGGACCATTCTAACTAAATCTACTCCAAATTTGACGTAGATTCATCCGTTTCCCGCTTGTATTACGAGTTTCCGGACACCGTGCTTAGCGGAAATAACTTTTCAAGTGAAGCAGGAAAATATCAGCAGTAGTGAAACTCATCTTTATCAAAAAGTTTCCTTATTTTGCCTTTCCCTGATATGAAATTTTTACGCAACATTTTTTGAAAAATTTCATGTCATCTAAATTTTGACCCAAAGCAATGCTACTAATTAAAATTTTACGGTGAAAACACATCTAAAATCATTAAATTCATTTCCATATTGTACTATTAAAAATTTGAAAGCTTTCACTGCTAAAAAATAAAATGATGTTGGATGGAATAATTTTATTTGTTAAATTTTGTTAATTCATTGTGACTTTACATTTTAACTGAATGAATAGAAAATATTGTTTTAAGTCACTTTATTTTTATTTAACGTCTACCGGTTTTAGCACCTCCTTACCATCATCAGGACTGTTACAAAAATAATGTCTAAATAAGCCTTAGAAAAAAAAATCGGTAAATTCAAAGGTAGAAATCATTAATAACTAGTTAAATTTTACCTTCAGTTCAATTTTAAGTATGTTTCCCGTGTCTTCACTTATCCCCCATTCCCCTCCTCCCTCTACTCCACTCCCTCCACTCTAGTATTCTGTCCCTTTATTTCATAACATTATGTATGTATACGTGTACTTCTATATTTGTAGACATTATTTTTTGTAAAAGTCCTGATGATGGTACGGAGGTACTGAAATCGGTAAACGTCAAATAAAAATAAAGTGACTTATAACAAAGTATTTTCTTTTCATTTATTTAATTTATTTCGTGTGAGATTAATATATTATCTTAAAACTAATATTATGTAAATTTATTTTTGAGTTGTTATGCAGTGTTGCACTGCTTCCTTGCTACGTTTGGGGGAGATAGGCTAAGAAGGCCGGCATGTTGAATCCAAAACTGCTCACATATTATAGCTTCAGATGCACCTGGAAACGGACTTTAAACACTAAAAATGAATCGAGACGAAATGGTGTTCGCTGAAATTGGTTATAATATGCGGAGGAAAAATTAGGGATTAAAGGAAGAAGGAAAACCAATCACTTACCACTGTACCTCTGCGAAGGAGAACCCAACAAAATCACAATATAGTTTATATCAGAAGTGTTACGGGTATTCGCATCCGCAGGATTATTCGCATTAATTCAGACATCTGCATCCGCATCCGCATCCGCATCAATTAATGCGGATCTTTTACGGATGCAGATTCATATCTGAGACAAGTAACGACATGTAAAGAAAGTGGGCGGGGCCAGAATGGCGAGTGCCTCCCGCGTGTTTGCCATCAACTAGCACCAAGTTCGTTCGCTAACTGACCAATCGGAAGCCACACATTGAAGACAAGATCCTACAGGTTTTGTTTGTTTTGATTTATTTATCGATGTGATTCCAATTGTGAATCAATTACAGTGTTTGTTCACTGTGTTTATCCAAGTTACGTGGTTGGTTAGTTATTTAAGTGGTTGATGAATATTTCAATGTAAATATTAAATGAAAGGTAAAAAAATGCTGCAACTAATAAAAAGCAGTACCTGAACTTATTTTGTATTACAATTTATTAAACATAATTTTCCAATTTTTAAATATATTTTTTTGTTCATTATTTCTTAAAACTTAAAATTCTTATAAGTAAGACAAAAAACTTTTTTAGTTTAGTTCTCAAAATATGGTTAAATAAAACATATAAATTAAATCGATTTTCATTTATTTATGTACCTACTTAAAAATGAAATATCTTTTTTTTCAAACCCTGAAATCCGCATCCGCATCCGATGTGAACCTCGCATCCGCGGATGTCCAAATTGTTGCATCGGCAACAACCCTGGTTTATATAATTCCACCTCGATACCTCGATATTGTTTACTTTCGGGATGGTCAAATACCCTATTTTTCGTTCAAAAACGAGATTATGAATACGAAAACACCAAAAACTTGCTTCCTAGGTAATCCCAAAATTCTGTTTTTCAATAGTAAATGGACTCGAACTTGCTATTTTTCTTGTTTTAAATTGTTTTTCATTATTTCAAATTTTATATGCTTTTTCAGCAAAGTGTTGTGGTTAGGGAGAGGTAGGAACTGAATAAATGACATCTCGTTTGGAATTTTGCATATTCTCATTATAAACCAAACACGGGATAATAAGCCAAAAATAAATCACGATAATACTTTTGGTCGTGAAAATCTCAAATCATAATATCTGAAAATTACATAGTTGTTTAGAAAACTATAATTAATGATGTATTTTTAAGAATGAAGAGTGGCTTATAATAAACATGTGAATATTTGTATAACTTTCATTGATTTACGTAGATGAAAATATGAATATGTTGAGTTTAAAACAATGTTTAGAATTTAACATTACATTCAGGAAAATCATAATATACGCCACATAATTTCCATCATCTGATATTTCTTTTTCTCCGTAATTCCGAGAAACGAAATTAATTAACTTGTTTTTTAAAGCAAATCAGAAATATTGTTATTCCAAATAAAATACATACGGCAGTAAATTATATATATATATATATGTACATAACCACGTAACCCAATTATTAATTAAAACATTAAATTGCTTTATTTACGAAATTTATAATTTATAATTTAGTTTGAGAAGTAATTAATGTAGTGGAGCAATAATGCAAGGGGGAAAGGTTTCATTTAAAAAATGTTTAATTTTAATTAAAAATGACACACACGAAAGTCATAGAAAACATTAATTAAGGAAACCTTTTGAAGTATTCCATACAAAGGAGGTTACTCAAACACATAGAGTACCTACGTACGTTATGTGCTTTGGTCGGTGTTAGCCTACCTCCATACATCCTGGTGTGTTTCTCTCGGCATAAATATATTAGCCCTAGGCCACGAAGTTATTTCATGCATTCGCTCGGAGCTTTAAGCACCAACGTTTGTTTGCTAAATGATGGAACCACTACAACCCTGAGAAAACGTTCGTTCTAAGTTTCCTAAATGTCGTTTTACTGTCTCGATTATTATCCGACAAATTTAACATTGTTTTATTTGTGCGCCATTTAGTTTAATGCAGCTGCAAATCTAAGTTAGTCTTTTATAGGTTGAAAATCCTAAACACGCTTTCATAAAATACCTGTAAAGCATTTATATTAATCTACTAAACTTTTCTAATTGATTAATGACAATTTATATTTCGTTTGCTTGTTGTTTTAAACTTAATCCACGTGCAGGATTAATCTGACGACCGTCCGTGGTCGAGTGGTAAGAAACTTGACTCCCATTCGAAAGGTCGCGGGTTCGAACCCGGCGTGCGCAAATAAATTTTATTTGATTAATTTGTGTTATTTCACAATTAAATAATAAAAAATAATATATGTTATATTTGGGCACGTTCCAGAGTGGAAGATACTCTCAGTATCGCCCTGGTGTAAGACCACCATTCAGAATTGAAACGTTGCTTAATAATGGCTTTAGCCGTGTTTAGTGGCTAGATCTGAATAGCCAGGTACTTTCCCACCTTCCTCTTCCCCATCTCCTTCCCTTCCACACTTACCTTCAGCCTCACAACATACTCCAATTGGGGATACCATAGTCTCACTGGCTCTAGAGGGGAGCAGTTGGGACTCTTGTGAAGTTTTTCTATAAAAAAAATTTAAAATTTAAAAAATTAAAAAATTTTTTTTTTTTTTAAATTTAAAAGATACAAGCACTTAGGTGGAATGTCTACCGCGAGTAGTCGAAGCTACATGTTTCCAAGCAAAAACCTAAGAAACCGTTTACTCCATAACTACCTCGTCAAGCTTTCAAAGCTCTGTGAGCAACGGCGTTTTCATTAAAATAACTAATTACATGTTAAAAACAGTAATTCAAAGCAAATACGTTCCGATCAGTTAACCAACGTTCATATATGAACTGAATATTCATGGTTCTCGGGGAATGCTAAAAATGATTCCTCAGGGAGAAATAAAACTAAATACATACAGAAATATTTTATCCTAGCTCGCTTCTACGAAGTAGACTTATATCAAATTTGCATAATTAAAATTTGGTTTCAGAAATAATAATAACTAACTTTACCTTTGACGATGGAAAATTTAAGAACGTTAGTTAAAGTCAATGTTCGTTTTAATTAAAAACTTGGAAAAAAGCAAACAAACATCGTGCGTGGGTAAATACTGGCACATAATCAAATACTCCGCTATTCGTCAGTAGGTACCTATTGCGAACTGGAAAATAAAGGTTGTTGTATTAATAAAATTAAATTACATAAAATATTAACGCATATAAAAAGGTAAATTCCAATAATCAAGCTGGTTTTATGAATAACAAGCATCTGCCCGCGACTTCGTCTGCGCAGGATTAGTACTTCTATTAGCCTATTTTCTTTACCTAGGTCCCATCTATGTTTATACCAGAATTCTTAATCTATTTATTTAAAATATCTATAATTCTTGATTCGATTTTCTAAAATAAAATTTTCATTTAAATGAAAATTTGATTGTTTTGCAAAATAACATTCTCAAGTTTTGACATTTTCTATTAAACAATAATTATTGTTTAAAATATATTGAAAATAGCTAGCTTTATAAATCCTATATGTTATTCTGACGTGTGAGCTATATTATTGTAAAGTTTCATTGAAATCCATTCAGTGGTTTTTGCGTGAAAGAGTAACAAACATACATACATCCATACAAACTTTCGCGTTTATAATATTAGTAAGATGTAGTTTCGTAGTTTATTTTAGCTGAACTACAAGTCAGGAGAAATGTATGAGTATTGTTTAATAATTTATCAAGAGTGGTTATTGATATAAGGTTTTTGTTTTGACTGCCTTATCCACGTTCAGACATAAGTAATTGTGTTGGGGCTCTTCTAGAATAATCGTTTCTTGTTACAAACTGGTTTATTAATTATCTTTACGTGTTTACAATATGTTATTCTTTTGGGTCTCACGACGACAGTCTAATTGTCTGGGAATTAAATCTGAGCTCGATCTCCATCGTCGACTGGCTGTACTGCTCGGGTTTACCTGATTTTACTACTGGACATCTGTCAGAACTTGACATAAGCTCTAAGCCTAACGGCATCTATCAAAAACAACTGAAACTACATATCATTCAAGGACACTACAGTTTTCAACAAGTTTTAGTAAATCGCCAATAATAACCTTAATTCAAAAATAAAATATTTAGAAGTTCGCCTCTATTCGAGTATTGGGCAATAAACTGAAATACTCGGTTAGATTTAGCACTTTTATTTTGCCATTGGAATTTTTTTCTCTTGTAATTAAATAAAACTTTTCGGTTTACCATTTATCTTCCCAGTCCTTTTTGCGCTTATTCATATAGTTCGAGCTTTTTCTCCCTTCTGGCTACGTTCAGGGTGTTTCATATTTATTTTCAATTCTATCAAAAATATCTACTTTTAATACCAAAAATATTTTCATGATAATTGTGAGATAATGACGAACTGAAGTATTATTGAAAATTTCTGATTATCAGGCCCCCTAGCACACTCGATCGATAACTATTGAAATGATAACTTTCGGTAACTTCTCATCGTTCCCCTACAAATCGCTAACGCATAAGTGACAGTTCACAATGACTGAGTGTCCTTAACATATTCGACATCAACTTTTGGTTGTATTTTAGCGATCTGCAGTTGTCCTAGGGAACGATGAGAAGTTACCGAAAGTTATCCTATCAATCGCTATCGATCGAGTGTGCTAGGGGCCCAGGATAGTATTGTTAATGAGAGGAATTAAGTTTGATGTATTTATTACTTTCGTTTCTCGGAGCCAGTAGGGCTAAGGCTCCCAAATTCGTGGAAATTTAAGGAGAAGTAGAGATGATTGATTCCACGAGGCTCTTTTGGGGTTATGTCGTCGATGTAATTCTACAAATTCTGTGAACAGTAGACTTGGAATGGATATAAAAAAGCGTGTTTCTAATTTTCTCTCGTTTGATAAATCAAACCCAAAATTTCCTCGAAATCATCAGATTTTTATATAATATACTTTTTTGTAACTTTTTTTCAAACATTCCTCAAACAGGCAGCATTGGTAGAGTTGGAGGTCAATTTGGACTAATTGGATGGGGAGTTCTCGAAAAATCAGATGCATTTATTTTAAATTATTTTACCGCTTATCTGAACTTTCCAAACAAACACTTCCAATTTTGAAAATTAAAAACTAAATTCAAAGCAAAAGTTCTTGAAAATTGAACAGTCAGAGCCACTACCGAATTTAGTATTTTTAATGAGTAGAGATAGAAAACGTTCATGTTGCTCAATTTGTAGAACTGCACACTGCTCATATTTAGTTAGGTTAGGTATAACGTTTAACGCTACTTTAACCCTGCCGTATCCATAATGTAACGATAGTCAACATTGCTATTTAAATCTTCCATATCTCCGTAAATGCAATTAATACTAAATCAGTATTTTACGTATTCCTAAAACACATATTTTTGCAAAAGATAAAAATATTTTTTTAAATTGTGGCGATTCTGGATAAAATAATAAAAATTAGTTTCATAAATATCAACCCAATTCGATATTAGAAGCAACAAAATTTAAAATTTCTTTGGAATAGACAGAGAAAGCAAAACATTAATTATCATTTCAAATTGGTTAACCCTCGTTCAGCACGATCTCTCATTTTAGTCATTAGTCAGAGAGAAATGTCACATCAACTTATGAAATTTATTTCTTATCTCCACAGCCCATTTCACTTGCCTAATATGTGTAGTATTATCTTTTAGGAACATTAATACGATCTGAAGGAACCATATCGAAAAGTTAGGTCGTCCGGTTGCCGAAAGTTATCGAAAATAAATCTTGGAAGAAAACTCGATTGATATTAAGTCTCTGACTATCTAATTTCATTGTCCGATTACCGAAAGTTATCGAAAAAAAATCTTTAAAGAAAACTCGGTTTATATTATCTACCTAAAAATTCAATTTCATTATACGAACCCATAGACATATGAATATTACTAGACGAGAACATACAGGCCAGGGGTAAACATCAACTGTAGCGGGACGCGGAGTGGTGAGTTGTCTGTGATTCGTCAATAAATCAATCTGACAGTATATGGGCATCTCGCATTACAATATCACTACTTAGTTCTTAAAAGTAAAATCTGCTTTTGAATAAATAGACCTTTTTACATGAGAGCGGGAATTGCTCGCCACGTTTGAACAAACTCGCGAAGTCCAAATAGGGCAAAGTAAAATTCGTAGCTATTTTCAGAGTCGAATATTTTGTTGCTGTATTTAGTTAAGACATTTTTACAAATGTTTCATAATTTACTTACCCAAGTAAACAACGACGAGTACACTCGAGAAATGCCTCGCGAGATATATCGCGATGTCGTTTATATGTTATTAAACTGATTATATGTTCTGAATAGCTTAAAATGTTGTAAAATAATGCTTACGTATGGAATGTAATACGACAATTGGGTTTATTCTCTTTTTCACTTCTATTTTTAAACGTTTTAATAGCACAAGCCACCGTTTTTGCCGTGTAATTTCGTAGAATGTATCTACCGATGAGAGCTCGAAGCTAGTTCGCAAAAGAATGATGACGTCACATTTTCTAGATTCACGTGAAGCCGTACGCGAGTCCAGTCGGCTCCAAATGGAACCGGTGTGGGGAGGGGGAACTTATACGCTTTTATGACTTAGGGCAGGTCTAATAATATTATGTCTATGAGGAGCCATTATGAAAAGTTGGGTCGTCCGATTACTGAAAGTTATCTAAAATATATCTTAAATGAAAACTCGGTTCAATTTTATTGTACGAAACGAAGGAACCATGTCGAATAGTTGAGTCATCTGATTTCTATTTATTTCTAAACTCTATTTATTATCCACTTTCCAATTTCCAAGAAACCATGTTGAAAAGTTAGGTCGTCCGATTACCGAAAGTTATCGATAATAAATCTTGAAAGAAAACTCGGATGATTTTAGTAAACACTGTTTAATGTGTGAACTACCCCATACTAACGCGGGGGTGTGGGCCGATAGGGTTGGCTGGTTAACTCACCCTGTGTGTGTGTGGCCTACCCCTCAGTGATAAAATAATGATACTCTCTGCTTTTGGGTCCTGCCTTACTTGCCTGCAATTCCTCTTTGTCACAAAAGTTTCCGTACAACTTTCAGTTGCTTTACTTTAAAACATTTTTAGCTTCCAAGTTTTGTTTTCTTTAACGTCAATATAAGGATACCTATTTTTATACCCGTCCAAATTGATTAAAACATCCAAGTTTTCAGAGGACTTTACCTTAGCCGGCATTTCATAGAAATATAGAATATATATCATAATAATATGTTTGTAATGGTGGATTTTTAATAGGAACGGCTGCACGGCATATTATTTACAATTGTTAAATTTGGCTTATATGCCAAAATACTTGACCAAACTATATAATTATGCTTTAATTTTTTAATTTTAGTAAAACTGTCTTTTTAACTTTTGAAGTAATTCCCATCAATGTAATATATTATTGAAGAAGAAGATAACACTAGTAATCTGTTACTAAAATATGAAAATAACAAGACACATAAATATAAAAGATAGCGGTCGCAACTGGGACTCGAGCCCAGAACCTCTCGTCTTGCCGTGACGGGCGCTTTTACCAATTAAGCCATTGCCACTTATTATAAAAGCGTCATATTTGTCAAACTCATATTTCAAATTTCAGAATTAACAATATTATATAAAAATGGGGTAATAGAGAAACTAGGTTAAGGTATTTGCCACAGTTTGCGGGTACGCGTATTTCATATCATGTAAAATACATCATAGGTAGTTAGAACTGAGATCATAGAAAGAAGGTGGCCGTTTTAACTTTTGTCTGGATTGGTAAGATTTTTAAAAATTAATTGGATAATTTTCTTAACTCCAAACCAAATCCAATTTGTAAAGTGTGATAGTCGTACGCACGAGGAAAATATATAAATTGTTTAATTATTATAGTATTTTTATAGTATTGTAGTATTAACGTAGTATTGTAGTATTTCAATTCGGGAAGCGGTTATGGGTACCGCCGTCCCGGGAACCATTTATTGCACGACCAACACCTCTGCCACAGGTCACCCCAAGTAGTTCGCTACGTTTGGTGACTTAGCAGGGGTGCCCGGGTTCATGGGGTTAGGTTTGACCGGGATTTGGGGGCGGATGCGTCTGCGGACCACCTGAGTGGCAGGGCGGATCGGGAGAGACTGGTTGAGAGAGACCTTTTGATCTCTGCAGCCCGACCCTCTCAACCCATCGCCTTGCACCGCAGAGGGAGGGATGGCTTCACACATCCATCACCCCTAAACATATTTATCCCCAGATTCCTACCCACCCTTCTAAACTTTTTCCTTCCCAGGACTTCCTCTCCTTCCTTTCCCTTAAAAAACCCTCCACACAGCATCTTCAAATATGACATAGGCCCTGAGGGAAAAATTCCCTCCTGTGTGGATCTAATGTAAAAAAAAAAAAAGTGTGCCTGATGGGTTATCTTTAAGTAGTATACTAGTCCCAGGGATAGATTGTACGTAACGTCATCCTTCTCCTAACTTCTGTCTCTTTCGTTTTCAAACTAGACGCGTGAGAAGGAAGAGTACGTGAATGAAAGAGTAAACGACCGACGTCCGTACGATCTCTCGCTGGGACTAGTTTAGCATCTAGTATTCTAGTGTAATTCAATTAAACACTTTAACCAAGTTAACACTATACTACAAGTCCCATAGAATAATGAAGAAATCTAGAAGTGCCTTCCATATAAATTTTAATGGAAACAAATGTTTCATTTCGACCAATAGCCCAGCTTTCCGTTTCACTTATACTTGCGAGACATTGTAGATCTCCATCCCATTTGAATGTCGTAAACTCAATTTTGTGACGGAAATTTAAGAGGCTTTTACCGAAGAATACCGGAAATTAGTCCTTTTAAAATCAAATTCTAGATGTATTGACTATTTTTTAGGAAAAATAAAAATTGATTTTGAAAGAATTTATTACACCTAATGGTTGGGCATTTACACAGCTACACTTACATACATACATCTATACAAAACTATACACATACATGAACTGCTGTACTTGTAGCTAGTATTGTCACATTTCCTTCCTACCCTTCCCTATAAACCTGTCACTTTCCTGTTACCCACATCAGTCCATAATCGACCATCAACCTGTGAACATCAACATTATTTATCGCATCCGCATTTTTTCGCTATTGACCGCCGCAGAGAAGAAAGTACAAGTCCCGCAGTGAGTAATTCTCTCCTTTTCCTTGTGTGCTTACCTTCTACTTGTGCAGTGGTTCAAACACATAACATACACATTTCAAGGTCCTTCTTTTAAAAAAAACTACACAAGACACGCATCATTCATGGTCCAAAACGAGCCGGAGATATATAACTCTTATTTCAATATCTCTTATAAACTTTCAGAGTGTATTACGCTCACCCGCAATTTAAATTTTTTCTACCCGCATTGTATATTGTTCATAGACCTCGTGTCTTTACTAATAATTTGTTATTTTGTTTAATCTACTCCCAGTACTGGATAGATCAATTGAAATAAAAAATTTGTTATTCCGCAAACATTAATTTTAAATTTAATTCAGTGTTGTTAACCCCTCACGGTTGTCGGGGTCAAAGATAACCCCACTGAGTACTGCGCGCAAATTGAATATTAATTAAATTATTTTATTATAAATATTATAAGCATATTCTTGGTCTGTATTCTTGTTACATTTAATAAATAATCGGAACAAGAAAATGGCTACCGCACCGTCTGGTTCGTCGTCACGGGATGACAGACGTTTAAAACGTTTAAATGCCAAACTAGCTTCAAGTTTTGCGACATTACAGTCAGTCTTTGACAAAATTAAGAAATCTTCCGATAGCGCTACAAATCGTCAAGCATTTTTATCGGGCGCTGGCACCGTAGAGAGAATCCATTCGGAGTTTATCACCATTCTAGACGAAAAGATCGATTGTGAACTTGAGATCAATCCTCAAGCGGTCGCCGAGTACGCTCAACTGAACGCATTTGAGGAAATGTACGGTGTCATTAAATTTACCGAGTCAAGCATGCTGTCAAATTCAGTAGAGAAACCGCACCGTCAAATCAAATTACCGCCTTTAGAAATTGCATGTTTTGACGGAAATTTGGAAAATTGGCCTCTGTTTTATGAAACCTATGTCTCCGTTATTCATTTAAATAGTTCATTAGACAACACTGAAAAGATGCAATATCTCATGTCCAAGTTAACGGGAAAGGCATTGACTATTTGTAAGACGATCACACCCACTGGTACAAATTACCAGGTGATCTGGAACGCTTTATGTAATAAATATAACGATCATCGCGTACTCGCAGAATCATACTTTGACCGGTTATTGAAAATGCCTGTGGTTAACTCGGTCACTCCCGCTTCCTTAGAAAATTTTGCAGATACGTATGCGACAAACATTGCCGCGCTGAAACAGTTGCAAATCAAGGATCTCGCAGAATTTATGTTGCTACATCTGGGTCTTAAACGCCTTGATATAGAGACAGTAAAGCTTTCGAATCTTCTATTCGAGACAATGAAAGCTTTCCGTCAAGCTCAGAATTAATAGAATTCGTAAGAGGACAGCAAAGGATACTTACTCGTGCGCAAGTTACGCCAGCAACATCCAGCCGCCTCGGTTCAAATATTAATATTTCTGCTAAACTGCAAAGGACAAATTCCACAAAGACATTTATGAATGTCGAGAAAAGTGACAATCACTCCATTGACATTTGTTTTTGTTGTCAAAAGGGATCGCACCTTTTATATCAATGTTCTAAATTTATTAGTCTAGAACCACGCAATCGATTTAATTTCATTAAGTCATCCAATACGCAAGTTTGTGTAAATTGCCTCAGTACTAGGCACAACACGAAATCATGCAAATCAAAGAGTACGTGTAAATCATGCGCTCTTAATCACCATACCTTATTGCATTTCAAGCAAACTGATACGCGAAAACCACAGTCAGACCCAATACCGTCTTCCGCGTCACAAGCAGGTACCGATAATAATAATTCAAATTCTCCGAATCCAGTATCGCTGTGTGTGACAAACACAAACTCTTGTGCTAATTCTACGGTACTTCTGGGAACCGCCATCTGTTTAACTCGAGATCTTAAGGGACAGGTTCAATCTATCCGTGCGCTAATCGATAGCGGCTCCCAAAGGGACATTATTACGCGTAAATGCTGTTCACGTTTGAATCTTACGGTACAATCATCTCCCAGCACTTACGTCACGGGAATAGGTGACGTAAGAAATCTAACAAAGGGAATGACTTGTCTCAAACTGTTCTCCCATTATAACGATGCTCACTCGTATACTATTCAACCGTACGTGGTAGAAAATATCACTAATGAACTGCCTACCGTTAACATAAACCGCGCCTCATTATCATATCTCGACAATTTACCCTTAGCAGACAAAACTTTCTGTACGCCTGGTGAGATTGATATTATTTTGGGATGTGACATGTTTGCTCGCATTTTAAAGACCAACAAAATATCAGGTTCCCCTGGTCAGCCATTTGCTATTGAAACTACTTTAGGGTATTTAATCTTAGGCACTGCTCCGACGATGATTGAAACCCCAAGTAACTACGTCACGCAATCATTTTGTACGTTCGCTGAAAATGAGGATTTTTGTCTTTCACGCTTCTTTGAATTGGAAGATATTCCAGATGAGAAGTTTTTAACGCCTGATGAACAAGAATGTGAGAACCAATTCAAGCTCACCACTTCTCGTGACACGACAGGTCGTTATATTGTCGCGTTGCCGTTTCGAAAAAGTCCATCTGTCCTTGGCGCGTCGTTGCCGACAGCCGAGCAGAGGTACCGATCTCTCGAACGCCGCTTAAAATCCCAACCCGCCATAAAAGTAGAATATGACAAAATATTGCGCGAATACCTTCAGAAAGGTTACATTTCCCCGGTCGACAATTCTGATTTACCGCATTACGTAATCCCGCATCATATCGTAGTTCGCGAGGATAAACTGACCACTAAAATTCGCATGGTGCTGGACGCGAGTATGAAATCCGATTCTGGTTACTCGCTTAATGATATTCTACACACCGGTAAGAATTTACAAGGTGACTTGTTTCGCATTATCCTCAATTTCCGATTATTTGCCATAGCTATAACCGCTGACATAAAACAAATGTATCTACAAATTGTAGTGCAAGAAGAATGCCGTCGTTTTCAGCGCATGCTGTACAGATTTAACGATAGTGACCCTTTGCAATTGTTTGAATTTAATCGCGTCACTTTCGGCATGTCTTGTAGTCCATTCTTGGCAATGCGTACATTGCGCCAACTTGCGTCGCATGAACAACCTCGTTTCCCACTTGCTGCAAACCTGGTGGAAAAAGGCTCATTCTACATGGACGATTTTGTCACCAGTTGCTCGTCGGTCGAGGAAGCTACCGAGTTGTCTACGGAATTGATTCAACTATTTGCCGCGGGAGGATTTGATCTTGTAAAATTCTCTAGTAATTCTCCAAACTTTTTGTCCACAATTCCTTCAGATCGTCGTGTCAAGGAACATGTGGAATTTAATCCCGATGAAAACCTAAAAATACTGGGGCTTCATTGGATACCCGCTTCTGATAATTTTATATTTGTTGTAAACGCTAACGAAAGAACTTGCACCAAACGAAACATCCTATCGACGATTGCTCGTCTTTGGGATTTGATGGGTTTCGTCGCACCGGTTGTTTTATTAGCTAAGCTTATAATTAAATCTCTATGGGAGATATATACAACCTGGATTGGGACAATACTCCTCCTGACACCGTGGTCACGCTTTGGCGCCAGTTTGAAAAGGAATTGCCATTATTGCAATCTATTAGAATTCCTCGCTTTTTAGGTGTTGAATACCAATGTGTATTAACACTCATCGGATTTTCTGACGCAAGCGAACGCGCATTTGGAGGTGTTGTATACTTACACGTTTACTGTCCGAATACTAATAAAATCACAATTAGCTTATTATGCGCCAAATCCAAGGTCGCTCCTGCGAAGACGATTTCACTTGCGCGTCTAGAATTATGTGGAGCGCTGGTACTTGCGCGATTAATGCGTACGGTCAGTAACACCTACGCATCAAATTCGATAGTCCATACGACTTTAGCCTTTTGTGACAGCACGGTTGCGCTAGCATGGATAAATTCACCACCTGCTAGATGGCAGACATTCGTTGCCAACCGCGTATCACAAATACAAGATCATCTGCAGGCTGAATGCTTCCATCATATAAAAGGTAAAGACAATCCCGCTGACTGCCTGTCGCGCGGTCTAACCCCCGCTCAGCTAATAGACCATCCATTATGGTTTAACGGCCCCGCATTTGCTCAGTTACCTAAAAGTGATTGGCCTCTACAACGTTTTGATTCAAAATCTGTATCTGAACCACCCGAACTGAAAACAAAAATTTTGATGGCAGTTCAAAACAATAACCGCCTCAAAACGATTGCACCACCGTTATTATGCGCACTAGCTTCTCGTGTCAATTCTTGGCCGAAATTAATTCGAATTGTAATTTTTATTTTTCGTTTCATTAAGAAACTACCGCGAACATTCGAATTAAGTCATACTGCCGTTGCAGAACTCGCTGTTATAAAATCGGTACAGCAAGAACATTTTTCCGAAGATATGAAGGCAATGACTGACAGGAAGAAACTTCGGCGCGCTATTGCAAAATTGAATCCGTTTCTTCATGAAGGTATTCTAAGGGTAGGAGGCAGGTTGAAAAACGCTGAATTAGAATTTGACAGTCGGCATCCTATTCTTTTACCCCCACGTGCTCATGTAGTCAATTTAATAATAGATTACTATCATATCAAGAACTTACATACAGGTCCTACCTTACTCATGTCTTTGCTAAGACAAAGGTTCTGGATTCTTTCCTCGCGTAATCTGGTTAGGAAGCGCGTGCATCAGTGCAATACGTGCTTCAAGATTAATCCCAAACCGCAATTCCCAATAATGGGAGATTTACCCTCATGCCGCGTCCGCGAAGCCAAAGCTTTTCTACACACAGGTATTGACTACGCGGGCCAGCTTCAAATAATCCCTTATAGACGTCGGGGTGTTCGAAGTCAAAAGGCGTACATTTGCCTTTTTATTTGCTTGGTGACCCGTGCTGTTCATATCGAACTCGCTTCAGATCTTTCCACTGAAGTCTTCCTTAATGCTTTCAAACGCTTTTTATCACGTCGTGGTCCTGTGAGCGTTATGTACTCTGATAACGGAACGAACTTTGTGGGCGCTAAGTCCCAGTTAAGATCTCTATTCGAACTTATAGAGTCACCAAATTTTAAGAATGAACTCTCAGATAATCTACGGGAAAACCGCATCGAATGGAAAATGAATCCTCCTCAATCTCCACACTTTGGTGGAATCTGGGAAAGTAATATAAAGTGTGTGAAGAGTTACTTGAATAAAATAGTGGGTACATGTCTACTCACGTATGAAGAGATGCAAACGGTGCTTTCTCAAATAGAAGCACTTCTAAACTCACGTCCGATGTCCGTACTGAGCGTAACTGATGTCTCAGCTCCGTTGCCTCTTACTCCTGCACATTTTTTAACTCTTACTCCGTTAAAATCTCTACCCGCTGCTGACTTAACCAACGAGTCAGTAAACTTGTTGCAACGGAAGCATCTCGTGGATCATCTCGTCCAGACTTTCTGGAATCGTTGGCGTATGGAGTACCTAAATACTTTACAATCTCGTCAAAAATGGAACACGAGCGCCAATCCGGTAACTACAGGCACTGTCGTAATCATCAAGTGTGACAACATCGCGCCTCTTCAATGGCCCATCGGCATAATAGTCAATGTTTATCCTGGTGTAGACGGAGTGATTCGCGTTGCCGACGTTAAAACAAACATCGGTACATACCGCAGGGCAGTGGTTAAACTTTGCCCTTTACCTTCGCAATAACATAGTCCGTTGACTTGGCCAATTTTAAAACAACACAAATGCAAAATCATTATATTTTAGTGTTAAATATTTTTTTCAGTATCATCCCTCACGGCCTATGTCATCTTTGGGTATGCTCTGTGTGGGGTCTTTTAAGGAAAAGGAAGGAGTGAAAGTTCTAGGAAGGAAAAAGGTAAGAGGGGTGTGTAGGAATCTGGGGTCAATGTGTCTAGGAGATACAAATGTACGAATCCATCCCTCCCACTGCGATGCAAGGTGATGGGTCAAATGATTCCGGCTGGAGAGGTCAAAATTAGGTCTCCCTCAACCTGTCTCTCCCGATCCGGCTGGGCAAACGCATTCAACGTCAAGACCCAGACAATACTCACCCCGTGAACCCGGGCACCCCTGCCAAGTCACCAAGCGTAGCGTACCACTTAGGGTAACCTATGGCAGGGGTATTGGTTAATCAATAAATGGTTTCCGAGGTGGCGGTACCCATACCCGCCTCCCAAATTGATTAATTAATTATTTATTAATATTTATGTTTTGTGGAGGAAAAACGAGTAGGGTAGGATTCTGGGGGTCAATGTGTTTATAAGTGAATGAATCTATTCCTCCCACTGCGAAGCAAGGCGATGGTTCGAAAGTCACACTGGTCAAAAGTAACCCCTCAACCAGTCTCTCCTCATCCGGCCTGCCATGCAGTAGGAGGGCAAATGCATCCGCCGCCAAGACCTAGACAGACATCACCCCATGAGGCCGGGCACCCCTGCTAAGTCACCAAACGTAGTGAACCACTTAAGGTGACCTGTGGCAGGGGTGTTGGTTTGGGAGGCGTGTATGGTTATTGAATTAAATATGATATAATATTAAATATAATATGTTGTAAAATATATATTATGTTTGAATGTAACCCATATTCTTTACATTACATTAAAATACATCGAAGGTTTTGCAAAAATCATTTTATTAATTTTCATTGTTGTGATTTTCCGTTCATCCGACTAATGCAAAAATAAAGTACAATCTTTGCAAACAAAATGTCTTTGTGCGACTTGAAAAATAAAAGGACAGTTCCGTCTGCTTCCTTCTGTTCCAGGTAGAGTTTGATCAATACGAAAGTATTACATAAGATTGGAAATACGAATAACAATTTCAAAGACATTTGATATTTTTAAATGAAATAAATTTTCTGCAGAATATAAGAATTTAGGTATACTATAATTTCTTCGGATTAGTCGTTGTTCGAATAAAGTATGTACTTAAGAGCCGGTAGTACAAGCCCAAAAAGAAAAAGAAGGAGAAATACGACAATACGAATGTTGGAGCGAGCGGGCTAATACTAAAAACGAAAACATTCGAGCGAAACTGGAAACATGTTTAATAAAACACGACTCGTTTACAATAGAGCAAAAATCGCTCTTTAACACCTTAAGTAGCATTTAAAGAAACATTGTGAATTTTTTCATATATATAACTTGTAAAATAACAGAAACAAACGTGTAAATAATAATTTTTGTTTGTTTGTAATTAACGTTTCGGCTCTAAAAATCTTCAGATATTATCTATAATACAAAAATTAATGTTTGTTTGTTTGTTTGTTAATACCTTATGCGCGGCCACACCGTTCATCCGATTGTGATGAAACTTTGGGAATATGATGTGCGCATATCCGGGATGGTTATAGAATATTGAGCTCTGGCGTTATGAAATTATTTCCTATACTATTCTTACTTATTAAAATTTCATCCGATTGCTATTATTTTTTTTTTGAATTGTTGTGAACTCGCCCGTGAATATTTCTATATATATAGTGAGCTCTGTCATTATGAAATTTGCATAAAAATTTAAATACGTCACAAAAATGGGTGTATTTTATAGAGTTAGGCGGCAGGGAAAAAAGTCCTGGGGGAGGGGTGTGCGGGTGGGTCGGTTGGGGAATTAAGGAGGAGGGCTTCGCGGGAGGGGGGACGAGGAAGAGGGGATGGCGAAGAAGGTGGACGCGGAATGCGTGAGGGGGGGAGTCGCGAGAAAGGGATGAGCGGGAGAGGAAAGGGGGAACGCGCGAAGGTGAAAAGGGAACCGCGGGAGGGGAAGAGGAAGGGGTACGGGGACGAATGGGAATTGACCCGAACGCATGCCGGGTATCACCTAGTAATATATATTTTAAGAACTTGGAAACTTAAAGTGTTCGATTTATGTGTTAGACTTATGTTATAAATCGGTAGGAAATCGGAAATTATTTGATATATATTATATTTATTGGATAACCACAGGTTACCCCGTGTGCCTGGGTTCACGGGGGTGAGGTTTGTCTGGGTCTTCACTGCGGAAGCGTTTGCCCACCTGCTAGGCTAGCTGGATCGGGAGAGACCTAATAAAGACCTCTCCAGCCGGACTTTCCCGACACATCACCTTGCACCGCAATGTGAGGGATGGATTCATACATTCAGTCACTCCTGGACACATTGACCCCCAGATTTCTACCCATCCCTCATACCTTTTTCCTTCAGAGAACTTCCTTTTCTTACTTCCCCTAAAAATACCATCCACAAATTATCAAAAATCCTATATAATCCATTGTGATTGTACGAAGTAGTTAACGTATTGAGTGTTCAACAATGATTACATAGTGTAATTGTGTATGTATTGTGTATCGACGTGTGAGTGTATTGTGGCCAATGACATAGAAATCACAAGTTGACCAGAGGCCCTAGCATACTCGCTCGATAACGATCGGTAGGATAACTATCGGTAACATCTCATCGGTCGGAGTTTTATTCCTAGATTAATGAAATTTTGTACACTTGACCTTCAAAACCTGAAGATAGTCACTGTTTATATAATGATGTGAATTTAAAAAATCTTATCCATCTCCTTTTTCCAGCTCCAAATCGCCGAATAAAGCCCGTGTGATGTCAGGAACTTCATTATTATATCTCCACCCTCCTCCACCCACACTTCACTAATCCCTAGCCACGCCACCACCTCCACCTACTTCAACACCCATTAATATATTATGTTTACCCGTTATTTTTAAATATTAAATTAGTATATATTTTTCCCTGAGGAAGGAACAACAATTGTTTCGAAACAAATCGTAGTTAATATTAAAAATATTGTGATTCAAACAAAGTAATATTTTTTCTTTAAAATTTTATGTATATATTGCAAATTTATATGTTACCGGAAATGTATGAAATCTTGGAATTGTATACAACTCCTAGGAAATGTATACAATTCGGAAGCTATTTATTTTAGGAACTACATACATTTCCTAGGAATTGAATACAATGACGGATTACATACATTTCCGTTAACATGTATATTAAAATGAATACATATTTCTATCAATTTCCATATTATGTAAGATGTAAGACTCACCTAGTGTACAATATTTCATGCAGTATGTAGGTACTCGACCAATACACAGCCACAGTTTGTGTGAGGACCGAATTCAAATTTTCAAGTTTTAGAAGTTTTAAGCGAAGTCAGCTAATGCGATTTCTTTTAAAAAAACTTTGCGCGGAATAAAATAAATAAAAAATAAGCATTAGTGCCTTGCTTGGCGGACGCGGGTTTATTGGATTTTTTCTTCAATTTTCTTTTACATCGCTGGATTTGTCGCAGACAAATTTATTTTTCTTCGTGTTGTTTTTCTCTTTATTGTCTGCTCGGCTGAAGGGAGGTTCCGAATCGAGTTTGGTAATCGCTCGCCCAAATGATCAAGTGGCCTACTCGTTAATGCTGTGATTCAAAATACAATTTATTAAACTTTTATTTAACTTACGCTCTAGTGTCCTTTTACCTAATTGGTGTCAGTCTGAAGATAAATTGATAAACTTTATTTTATTTATAGCATCGATAAAGTACATAATAAATGGAAGTTTGCATGGATATGCATTACAAAGAGGCTGAAACATTTCATAACCCAGAAAAATAATAAAGAAGATAAATAGGGAGAAATTAAAAAATATATATTATGTCTATAAAAGAAGACGCACCTAATTTTGTTGGATAATATTTTATTTTTACACAATTTTTCAGACAATTTTCGCAAAAATTTTATGAACATGAATTTATCTCGTTTTTCTTCTTCTCTTGTGTTTCTTCTATGGACTGGCATGCCCATAGACAAACCAGTTGTTGAACAGAGTATTAGTAGGTATCTACCTTATTATAAGTTAGTTTTTCGTTGTTGAAGCGTATCACGCAACCGGATAACTAAGTAACGAATTCAACTCAACACCTTTGAAAAGTCATTAAAAGTGAAGAAAAAATATATAAAAAAATTGGTTAAATAGGTTAGGTTATGGTTTTTTTTCAATTTATTTTTTTCATAGCTTTAAATGACTTTTTAAATAGGCGTTGAATTGAGTTGATGCTGAGTTGGCATGGAACCGAGTAAATACATTGGCAAATAAATATCTCTGATGTTGTCTTTGATAATATATATTAATCTCGAAAAAGATTTATTTAAATGTATCTACAAAAAAGGCATATTATATATTGTAAGTGCCCATTTTGTAGCTTTTTTGTCAATTTTAAGATGGAGCTTTTTCATTTCGTTGGCTTTGTTTAAACACTCTTGTTTTATATGTTAACCCAATAAAAGTACATAGTATTAATTTTACATATTATTGTATACATATATATGGTTCAAATTGATTGATTTGTATTTTTTCACAATTTTATCATTTAAAATAATATAAGTTATATTTGCGGGACGTTCCAGAGTGGAAAATCATCTCAGTATCGCCCTAATGTAAGGTTACCATTCAGAATTGAAACGTTGCTTTAAATGGCTTGGTGACTAGATTTAAATAGCCAGATACTTCCCCACCTTCCTCTTCCTCATCTCATTTCCCTCCACACTTACTTTCACCCTCACAACATACCCCAATTGAGGATGCCATAGTTTCACTGGCTCCAGTTGGTTAGGAGCTATTTAGTGACTCTTGTGCGGTATTCATATTAAAAAATTACATTTCACCAAATTTAAAATAATCACACTTTTTAAACTATTCGATATCGAAAAACTTCCAGCAATAAAATCATTTGACAAATATTAACTAATTAAGAATTAAATTTATTTCGTTAAGTTTTTAAATAAATGAAATTGAATACTTATTTGATTCCACAAAAGATAGTCACTTACCAAATAAATTGGATTAATTGTGATTACTTCGGATTAGTTCGAGTAAAGACTGATAATTATTGAGCTGATGTATGTTTAAAAGCCATTTAGCCGTGTAGAATGTACACAGTACTTGATGACCTACAATATTTGACATTTTCACGATGGCTTGTCCAATAATTAAATAACCTTTCGTAATTTTCGTCAATTTTCTGTAATTACGAAAATGTGATTAAAGTTCAATATCAAACTTGACAAATTTGTGTACACTAAACGTAACTGACAATAATTGCCATCACTCATACATACTACATACCTGTCATATGTAGGTAGTTCACTAACCAAAGAATATAACATTTAAACTGGCATTCGGGGACATTTTACTCCTTAGAATAAATACTTAAAAAATAAATGCCGAGTTACATTTTTTTTTAAATCAACTAAAACCTAATTTAATTCAGCTCTAAGAAGTAATTAATGAGTTGTCATAAATATAGTCTACATTTTTATACGGTTTTAGATGTTTTGTCCACGAGAACAGGTCATTTCTACGACTCGATCTTGAATTCGACAGCTCGGCTGTGGAACCATTTTCCGATCTCTGTGTTTCCTCCCGCCTACAATATCATCTCTTCTTCGAGACCCATGTATCATCTTGGTCTCAACAAGGCCTCCCATTTGGATTAATTTATAAAAATAAAAATAAAAAACAGAAAAAAGCTACCGGAAATCGTTTTAATGAAAGTCACAAATAAAGTGGCACAAATTTATCTTCAAAAAGTAGTTAGTACCTACTCAACGGTCTATAATAATGTAACCTTATAATATCAATCTACTTCCTTAACCAGTTAATTCATTTCAATTAGGGAGGCAGCCCAATTTGGGAGGTACCGCCGCCCCGGGAACCATTTATTGGATAACCAACAGCTCTGCCATAGGTCGCCCCTAGTGGTTCGCTACCTTTGGAGACTTAACATTCCCAGGTTCATGGATTGAGGTTTATCCAAATATTCGCGGCGGATACGTTTGCCCACCCCTGTATTGCGGGCAGCCAGTTGAGAGAGACCTTTTGAACTCTCAAGCCGGATTCTCTCGACCCACCATCTTGCACCGCAGTGGACACATTGTCTCCCAAATTCATATCCAACCCCTAATACCTTTTTCCTTCCCAGAACATCCACTGCCTCATTTCTCTAAAAAATATCCTCCACATAACATTTCCAAAAATGACCTAGGTCCTGGGGGTTTTTTTTTTCTCTCAGAACCTCCTGTGTGGAGTTACTGTAGAAAAAACGACCTCGAAACGACAATTGCCTTTAATTTTTGACATACTTAACGATTATATGAATCCGTTTTTGGCCAACAATACCAATAAACCAATATTTCGTGCTTGTAAAACCAATTACATTGATAAACGTGAAGATTTGAATAAAAATAAAATTTAATACAATAATTGCAATTTTTAAATGTTTTTATTGTTATTTTTTAATGGCATCCATTAAAGATAAGATGATTTTTTAAAGGGAAAGTTTTTCCATACTAAGCATGTTAATTAGCCCTGTTCACGCGTATTCACTATTTATGAATACAAAGTCCAACGAAATCGTTTTAATTGTCGAACCTTTTTTTAAATCGTTAAATTTTGTTGAGCGATCATTTTTTATTTGATATAATGGAGTTATTCGTCTGAATTTGTTTGTGTTTACTTTCGTAATGTAAACTAAAGCAGACAGTATTAAATAAGAATTCCGTTGCAATTAGTTAGTTTAAAACTTTTAAACTGTTTTGCGAAAGTTATGTATGCTTTAATAATCGAAGTATATTAATAGGGTAATGCCCGTACGATTCAAATTAAGGAACCCTACTCCGAGTAAATCTCCAACGCCACACTGTATGGAAACTGTTCTGAGCCGTCCATGAACGTGCATTTTTCCACGGAGCTGCTGCCGTAATATACACACTTAGCACTCGCTCACACGCTTTTTGCAAACGACCGTCCGTGGTCGAGTGGTAAGACACTTGACTCCCATTCGGAAGGTCGCGGGTTCGAACCCGGCGTGCGCAAATAAATTTTATTTGATTAATCAATCCGTTCGAAATATCAGTTTATTATAAGGTTCTTTTTTCAGATTAGAAAGCAACTTAAAAAAAAAATTATGTTGGTTTTATTGTATGAACGAGGAAAAAGTGAAGTAATAGTTTTCTTGCAAATAAATTTTTTCAGATTTGAAAGCAACTTAAAAAAAAAAATTATGTTGGTTTTATTGTATGAACGAGAAAAAAGTGAAGTAATAGTTTTCTTGCAAATTCATTAAATAAAAGGACTGTGTTTTATGAATTGCGATTTTTAAAATTTTTAGGAACTTTTTGATTAAAAATGTTTGTGGAATAGTTTTTTTTCAATTTTTTTCGTGTTCGAAGCTTATATAAAGCAGTTTTTAAACCCTAGAGTATATTTCAAATACAAAAATCTAGTAGGTAATTTCCCCTAGTTTCTAAAATGGTATTTGTTTTTATGACATCTGCAAAAGAAAGAAATATACATGACATTAAAAAATACCTTGGAAACATTGCGAATTATTTTTATTAACAACCTATATAACAGAAAAACAATCCTCCTTGGCTGGATAGGCAATATATGTTTTTTTTTATCTTTCCAACGACTATTTTTGTCAGTTTTTAATAATTAATAGCGATTTACCAGCGGCTGAGAATAAAAGTTTAAAAATGCTTTCAACAGTGCAGAGTGGACAGGGAGGTTCCAATGAGAAAGATTGATTATTCCCCGTATCAATTTTTATAAATTAAAAATTTAATATCGATTTATTTCATTCAAAACTTGCTTTAATATATACCTACATTCAAGTAACCAATAAAAATGTTTAAAACGCACGATGATAAATTATTAAATATCGTTTACCTCTTGTAAGTATTTTTTGATCATCAGTATTTATGATTTTTCAATAATATCTAAACAAAATAAGTGTATAAATTTTTTTTAAATATTTTAGTTTGTAAGACCTTAAATAAATAGAAAAACTGACGTATTTTTGTCACAAAACATGTTCTAGGATTTATTTCTAATGATTTTAATATAACTAAAATTAAAATTCTGAAAACTGTGTTTACTAGATTATCTATTGATTTATTTTTTTGTATGATTATATGATTTGAAATTTGTGTTGTTTAGAAGAATCTAACGTTTGAAAATTGAACAAATCTGCCAACGACCAACGGTATATAATAATTAACTTAGTTTTTCAAAATTTAAAAACTGTGTGTACCAGATAAAATAACAATCTTTCAAAATCAATTTATGTTTTTTTTTTAAAAACGGTCAATACGTCTACAATTTGATATAAAAGGACTAATTTTCTATATTCTCTGGTAATAAATACCCTCAATCCCATACACGGTCGTTTAAAAATTGAATAAAATATTCTGCGTAAGGTTTTTTAGTAAGGCTGTAAAAGTTTAATATTCTAACAATCTAAAAATCTAAATTCAAAATCCAATAGTCAAAAGCTAAAAAAATCATTATTACACTTGCATAAAAAATTCACACATGCATAGCGTGTCAACATTTACGGTCTGTACATTACTGGAATACAATAGTTAATAATAATCAACCTTTCGATAAAGCAAAAAGCATCAATATAGCTATCGGGTTTGAAAGTTTAGACACCCATCCAAGGATGAGATGATTATTGTTTCTTATTATAGATTTCCATAAATCTTCCCCGCACTGCTTTGCAGCCCATAATGGCGTCCCGTCATAAAGAGCCGAGATGCCTTTAGGTTTAAAGTAAGGAGGCGATCATTCATTATTAAGTTGGCAACAATGCGAGTCGGTCTTCGCGCGTAGCACGGCCGACGTAATGGGCCGTCATCACGCCAAACAACCACGCCGCTCGTAGTCATCGTCATCACGAACCGCCCCCGTGACGTGGCAAAAACGCCAATCTACAAAAATACTATATCATAAAGGGTGGCGCACAATCACGGGGGTAGAGAATATGTCAAACTGTCACGACAGTTAAGGATTAGTGTCCGTTTCAATCTTTTGTTTCGCTGGCATGGATAGGATTCTCAGGAACTGATCCAAAAGTTTTGTCCTATCAATTCCACAAAGATAGCCTTTCCGCTACTTCCCATTTCACTGTTCATTGAACGGATTTTTGAAGTAAATACTTCTTTACGCACCCTAACTTGGGGGTAAACTGGCGAGAGCGTTACGAGAGGCATTATATCCGAACGTTACGGGCGTTACGAGAGGCATTATATCCTAACGTTACGGGCGTTACGAACGTTGCGGAGGCGAACTATAATATGTTTAAATTAATTTTGAGGTTCATTCAAGTTGAGTGTAAAAAAACGAAATGGCGCTAAATGATCATTTGATGAAAATGTTACATTTGAATTTCTATGAAACAATCAGTCCTATGCCGACACCTTTTACGGAATAACGCGCTGAATACTCCGATGGGGCAGTCCAAACCGCCTTCAAAGATTTTATTGATTCCCGTCCGAATGGTTTTTTTAGTAAATGTATCGATGAACTATCTATGAGATGGCAAAAGTGCATAGATAGCAATGGTACAATCGACTTTATGTTCCTCCCATACAAAACGCCAATTTCATATGTAAGGACCTAATATAAAGGGTAATAATATTCATTAAAACAAAATTAACAAATAATCGAAGACTGCCACCCAAAATAATATAATCTTACTTTAAAAACTTGGTAGTAGTTAAAGTTTGATTATGACGTATTGCACGATGTGAGCCTAAGACAAGTCTAATGAGATTTACAATATTTTTTAAATTTATATTTACGCTACAATTAATTAGTTAAGGTACAACCTTGAAATACAGAATCGACTTGTTTAAGTGAAAATACATTACAAAACAATACGTAAACATATGGTTTAAAATTAACTCAAATTTACAATTTCAGAAACAAAATGTTTATTTAAATTAAACAAATTACTTTTGTGTAAACCACTATAATCAATGTTATAATATTTTCGTTGTTTGTTTTTGGGGTGTTATGCCGTGTTGTGCTACCTCCTTCTTTAGCCGACGTTTCGGACAGCGTTGCAGTGTCCATCATCAGGGCAGATCCGGCAGATACATCGACGGATCTGCCGGATCTGCCCTGATGATGGACACTGCAACGCTGTCCGAAACGTCGGCTAAAGAAGGAGGTAGCACAACACGGCATAACACCCCAAAAACAAACAACGAAAATGCTTTTGGCCGTGAAAATCTAAAAAAAAAAAAAAAAAAATGTTATAATATCATGTTATTTTTTACGTTAGCTCCACACAGGAGGCCTGAGGAAAATAATTTCCGAAATAATTATTATTAAAAAAGAGTTCATAAACGGATTGGTAATGATGACATGAAATTACACTATTCTACATTATCTAAATTACATTACTCTAAATCAATACGACAAGAAGGCCTCTTGCATGCCATAATGGAGGGTATGACCGAGGGGACAAACTCTAGGGGACGCCCACGCCGAAAGTACCTGGAGGACCTGCTGGTGGACATGCGCTGCTCATCATATGCAGACCTCAAAAGAGCCGCACAAGACAGGGAAGAATGGAAGAAAAAAATAAAGGAAATTGCTGCAAACCAATCCCAGGATTGAAACCAGAGAGAGAAATCAATTACAATTATGCAGGTCAGTCAATAAGGGAATTAATGTTACTAAAAATAAAAATGACGTCAAATTCCACAATCTTTTAGATTTTTCATTAGACAGTTTTAATTTATGTTTTCAATAGTAGTAATAAGTTTATAATAAACAAGTCTTTAATTGTATTTTTTTTTCAATAGAATCTCAGTGAACCTTATAATGCGGTGACCAAATAGGTGAATTATATTCAATATAGCTTCGGACTAATGAAGTATACAAAGTTTTAAATTACATTTTACAAAAGTCTTTAGCAATTCTTTTTATGAAAACGAGCATAATATGTAAAACATCACATTGAAAACATTGAGTTTAGCATTTGACTGTCTATTTTGAATTGTGAAATTTTACTACCATATTTTGACTGCGTCCTTTAATCCTGTAATCGAAGCTATAAAGTCACATAATACAGTATCATGGCTTGTGTTTAAATTTATTCTCATTGATTCACAGCGAATTCAAAGTTGACTTGACTTTAAAAGTTTTCAGTGCACAAGACAAGACAAGGCTGTAGGAAATTAATCCCTAAAGGAAACAATTAATTAATAATTATATTCGGGTGGACGTCTTTCACAGTTAGCTTATCGACTTCATAAACCCCCACAAACCTTAAAAGGTATTTTTAATAAATCCTTAGTAAATTTCATTTCTTGTGGTCATTTCATTGATTCAGTTAAGGTGATACTTAATAACCATTGACCAGCGTCTGAGAATAAATGTTTAAAAATGCTTGCAACTGTACAGGGAGGTTCCGATGAGAAAGATCGATTATTCCCCGTATCAAATTTTTTTAAATAAAAATTAATATCGATTTATTTCATGAAAAACTTGCTTTAATATATACATACATTCAACTAAGCAATAAAAAAGCTCAAAATGCACGATGATAAATTATTAATTATCGTGTACTTCTTGTAAGTTTTTTTGATCATAAGTATTTATAATTTTTCAATAATGTCTAAACAAAATAAGTGTGTAGAAAAACTGAGGTATTTTCGTCACAAAACACGTTCTCGGATTTATTTTTTAATGATTTTAATTTAACTAAAATTAAAATTCTGAAAAATGTGTTAACTAGATTATGTATTGATTTCTTTGTTTATATAATTATATGATTTGAAATTTGTGTTGTGTAATGAAAATTGAACAAATCTGCCAACGAACCAACGGTATAATCTTAGTATATTAAAAATAAACTTAGTTTTTCAAAATTTAAAAAATGCGTTTACCAGATAAAATATGAATCTTTCAAAATCATTTTTTTTTTTAAGAGTCAATACGTCTAGAATTTGATTTAAAAATGACTAATTTCCGGTATTCTCTGGTAAAACCTTCTTAAAAGAATTTATAATCTGCTCTTTCATAGATTGCGCTAATTTAATTATGTTAGTTAAAAAACGCTTTTTGCATATTATGCTTTAAAATATTAAGATGAACATTAATTGTTCGCGTCCGTACATAAGTAATAAGAATATGAATAAAGAATTTTGTCCATAAAAAAACTCAAATCTTTCAATAAATTATTACATATTGGATTGAATCATCGATACAATATTTTATTTGTAGGCCTTTATTGGATTAGGATTGAATATCACCGATACAATTTTGTATTTATATGCCTTTATTGGATTAAATCTTCGATACAATATTGTATTTGTAGGCCTATATTGGATTAGGATTTTAAAATTGATTATTAAAGATATATTTTTGTATTTATATGCCTTTATTGGATTGATTCAACGATACAATATTGTATTTGTAGGCCTTTATTGGATTACGATTTTAGGATTGAATATCACCGATACAATTTTGTATTCATATGCCTTTATTGGATTGAATCATCGATATTGTATTTTTAAGCCTTTATTGGATTGAATCATCGATACAATATTGTATTTGTAAGCCTTTATTGGATTAAATCATCGATACAATATTGTATTTGTAGCTGCTTTTATTGGATTATGATTGTAGGATTGAATATCACCGGTACAATTTTGTATTTATATGCCTTATTGGATTGAATCACCTATACAATATGGTATTTTAATACATTTTATCGCCTTCCTTGATTTTTTAAAATTTGATTTGGTTTATTAAATAAGATAAAATTAGAAACATTTGTTTTTGGACCCTAAGTCTACCTATTCACAGAACTATTAGTTATGAAGGACTTCAATGAGTATCTTTATTGTAACAAATAGTTTCAAAAATACAATGCAACGCAGAAACGGCACAACATAGGAGCAGACGAAACTGTGTAGAAAATAAGAAGTTTTAATGAAATTTTATAATAAAATAAATTTAAATGATTTTAGTCAAAGTTTACTGAGTTAACCATTTTACTTAGTAAGAGAAGATGTCAGAAAAATGAGATTTATTTAAAATATCTACTATTGAGATTTAAAATTCAGACTAAATTCAAACTGCCCAGGCGCCATTTTTTACAATAGTTCACAAAGAAGGCCCTGAGGAAAATAGCCTTTTTGGATGCTGTGTAGAAGGTCTTTTTAGGGAAGCGATAAGATGAAGTTCTGGGAAGAAAAAAGGTATCAGGATTGGGTAGGTATTTCGGCAGTGTGTCCAGGAGTAACGGACAACGGACGTATGAATCTATCCTCATACTGAGGCAAAAGCGATGTTTCGAGATAGTCCTGCTGGAGAGGTCAAAGGTCTGCCTCAACCAGATCCGGCAGGCTACGCAGTTAGTGGGCAAACGCATGTGCTGCCAAGACCTAGACAAACCTCATCCCCATGAAGCCGGGCACCTCTGTTAAGTCACCAAACGTAGCGAACCAGTTGGAGTGACCTATTGCAGTGGCGGCACCCATACCTGCCTTCTAAATTAAATTTATTTTTTTACTGTAGCTAGTCTTAGAGCAAGGTCGCAGTGCACTGCGCATGAACATAATAACAAAACATAACATAATCGATGATTTTTACCGTTTAGTAAGATAAGAACTTGCTCCACATTACAATTTTTAGTTTTCAGAAGTTTTGAAGGATGTGCCTTGTTGACAGTTGTTATGATGCCACCGCCTCTAGATTTAGAGCTGGTATGTTGACTTCTGTCAGACCGGTAAAGATGATGGTGGGGTAGACCGAGTTCAGCAGAGTAGATGGATGATTCCAGCCAGGTTTCTGTTAGAATAAGAATGATCCACGACCACAACACTTATCGCATTGCACACTGCGCATGAACATAATATAACAAAGTAATATTTTATAAGAATACCACGAAAACTTGCTACATCTATAAATAACATGATTACACCTTGTATCTTTCTATCGCCTATTTATAATAATATCAAGAAGGCAGCTAATCGCTGTTCGTGTTGAAAGGGTTAAGGGGAGGGCCAGCAGAAGGCGATGAGCTAAATTCTGATCTGTTGGCGCTGGAGGGCTGGGGCAGGGGCAGGGGCAGAGGGTTGCTGGAAGGCTGGGGTAGCTGGAAGGCCAGGGGCTGAGGAATGCGGGCCAGGTCAGTAGTAGGAATGGGCGGTTAGCACGCGAGGCTATTAATATTAACCCCTGTTTGCTTCATCGATACCAAACATCAGCGTGCAATCGATAGCGAGGCTTGGAAGGATATTATCATTCACTTTAGATGGCGTAAACAGCGTTAAACAGTTAAACACGCCTAATTGAATTGCTTTATAGTCGAGACATTGAATTTGAGATTGTTTTAAGTAAAGACGATCTTATCTAAATAGGGATTGTTTTTTAAATCAACCAAAACTCTTTAAAGACGAGCACTGACGTTAAGAAATTTCCCCAGCTTGGTCGTGAATTTCGTGAATTAGTAATTAGTTTGTAAGAACCATATGTTTTTCTTCAGTAAATCTGTCAAAGGTATGTATTTCAAATAATAAAATATATATATATATATATATATATATATATATATATATATATATATATATACATCCTGCTATCATTACGGCGTCTTCTAATGGTCCAGTTTCATTCAATCCTGCGTCCGACGGTAATTCTGCGTCCGGTATACGGACGCAGGATTACACACATGTAATTTCAACTTTTTCCCACTCCTATACCATCATAGAGTCTAAATACAAAAACAAGCCAGACGCAGTTTTGGTACCCAAATCAACTGAAATATATGATTTTAGTTCACCGTTTTGCCTTCGAGCGGCGCGCGGCGGCGCTGCAGTAGATGAGCGTATATTTTTTAATATATACATCTTTACATTGACTCGCCTATCGCAACTCCTACGTTTGGCAACATCGCTTTTTAACGGCGTTTCGTCTGTTTCCTGGAACGGTGCGAGCAGATCAATTATAATAATAAAACATCGCGCATTACAGCATAATAAGATACGACTTCGTTAGAATTCACAGAGAAAAACTAGTTTTTAATCAATGAGGGGCAAGACTCTCGACTAGCGATCTGGAGGTCGCGGGATTAAAATCCCGGTGTGCGTAAGTAAATTCTATTTGATTGATTTGTGTTTTCACAATATAATGATTATTAATAACTAGTCACTAAACACAGCTAAAGCCATTTCATGCTATGTTTCAATCCTGAATGGTGGTCTCACAAAAAGGCGATACGGAGAGTATCGTCCAGTCTAGAACGTGCCGCAAATACACATTTTATTATTTTTAATTATTAAATTGTGAAATACCTAATAAAAATTTACCAAAGGAATTTATTTGCTGACCTCCGGATAGCTATTCGAGAGCCTTACCCCTTGACCACGGATGCCATCAAAGAAGAGGAACTTAGATTTTCACAACGTGTAGGAATGCGTAGAAATCTCTGTCGCTGAGAGGTATGTACCGACTGCTGTGTCATAAACGTATTCCTAATCTTTTTCACGGTCAACTAAAATAATCGGAAATATTCCAAATGAATGAATCTTCTGTTACAGACAGGGTGGCCTTCAAACGCAATAACCCATAGGTTATGTGACCCACATTCCCATGTGTTTATAATATCTTTTTATTATAAACAAACTTTTGTAAGTTTTATAGTTACCAGGAGAGTGGTTTCTTATTATTAAAATGTGTTTTCAAACACATAACAACTTTGGAAGAGGATATGGGTGCCGCCGCCCTGGGAACCATTTATCGGATAATCAACACTCCGCCATAGGTCACCCCAAGTGGTTCACAATTTTGGTGAATTAGCTTTAGTGCCCGGGTTCATAGAGATGAGGTTTGTCCGGCCCTTGGCATGGATGCGTCTGTCTACCAAATGCGTGGCAGGCCAGATCGGGAGAGACTAGTTGTGGAAGACGTTTTGATTTCTCCAGCAGGACTTTCCCGGAACATCGTCTTGCACCGCAGAGGGACGGATGGATTTATACGTTCGCAACTCCTGAACGAACTGAACCTTAAATTCCTACCCACCACTCATACCTTCATTCAAAGAACTTCCTCTATTCATTTCTGAAAGAGACCTTCCACACAGCATCCCCATAGATGACATAAAGCCCCTGTGTAAAGCTAATGTAAAAAAAATATATGTATTATTATTTTTTATGAAGTTGCCGGACAGAGGTTGACGGTAACTGTGGTTTGGGTTACCTACATCAGAAAAATGTAGTTCTTTTTTTTCAAAAATTATATTATCACGAATACTTCCAAAAGAAATGAACATAAAACTGTTTCAAAGTCACCCAGAATTAATTCATAAAAGGTAATGGTTAAAACGTATTTTGCAAAAAGGGGGAAAAATAAATATATGACTCTTTTGGTTTAAATAATCTTTTCTTATATATTTGTTTTGTTATTACGTTATTTTATTATTTTATTATTACTTATTTATAATATTATTACGTGTTTAGTTTAGTTATGACCTACGAGTTATATTAAGGGTACCTATGAACACCAGGCCCTAGCACACTCGATCGATAGGATAACTATCGGTAACTTCTCATCGTTCCCTAGCATGACTACAGATCGCCAACGAATAAGTGACAGTTCAAAATGACTAGTGTCCTTAATATTATCGATATCAACTGTTGTATGTAGGTTTGCGATCTGCAGTTGTCTAGGGAACGGTGAGAAGTTACCGACAATTATTTTACCGATCCTCATCGATCGACCACGCTAGGGTCGATCGGTAAAATAATTGTCGGTAACTTCTCACCGTTCCCTAGATAACTGCAGATCGCAAACGTACAAATAACAGTTGATATCGAATATATTAAGGACACTAGTCATTGTGAACTGTCACCTATTCGTTTGCGATCTGCAGTTGTCCTAGAGAACGATGAGAAGTTACCGACAATTAACCTACCGATCCTTATTGATGGACCATGCTAGCACCCCAGAAATATTATGAACAAATGCCAGAAATGCAAACACTTGAGAAATCCATTAATGGGTCAGCTGTCTCAAGGACTCCTATCACATAGGCGATCGATAAGGAATGATACTTTCGAGAACTAAAGTTAACATTTTAAACATATCCGTATAACATTGTTTTTTATCTATATATATATTAAAAAAAAAATTTTACCCTCAAAATTTTTCCAAAATAATTTGTAAACTTTTACAAGTTAAGGATATTGCGCTTTTTTTTCGTCTCTCTAATTGTAAAACAATATCCTCATTTATATATTTTTCCTTATTATTTATAAGTTTAAAAAAAAATTTTTTTATCTGCTGTTAAAGTCAATTAGTGAGAAATAGTTTGGATGCAGGTGAGTTCTCTAGTTCTAGTTTTTATGAATTGTGAATTGAGATCTGTATCTGTATTTTCTCCTTAAGAGCGATTGACCAGCGGCTGATAATAAAAGTTTAAAAATGCTTGCAACTGTACAGGGAGGTTCCAATGAGAAATATCGATTATTCCCCGTATCAAATTTTTAAAATAAAAAATTGAATATCGATTTATTTTATTCAAAACTTGCTCTCTCTGGTTTCAATCCTGGGATTGGTTTGCAGCAATTTCCTCTATTTTTCTCTTCCATTCATCCCTGAATTGTGCGGCTCTTTTGATGTCTGCATATGATGAGCAGCGCATGTCCACCAGCATGTCCTCTGGAGGACCTGCTGGTTCTTTAATATATACCCACATTCAAGTGAGCAATAAAAATGCTCAAAACGCACGATGATAAATTATTAAATATAGTGTACTTCTTGTAAGTATTTTTTAATCGTAAGTATTTTTGATTTTTCAATAATGACTGAAGAAAATAAGTGTGTAAAAAAAATTTGAAATATTTTAGTTTGTAAGACCTTAAATAAATAGAAAAACTGGGGTACGTTTGTCACGAAACACGTTCTCGGATTTATTTTTTAATGATTTTAATTTAACTAAAATTTAAATTTTTAAAACTCTGTTGATTAGATTATGCATTGATTTATTTTGTTGTATGATTATATGATTTGAAATTTGTGTTGTTTAATATAATCTATTGTTTGAAAATTGAACAAATGTGCCAACCAACGGTATAACCTTAGTATATTAAAAATACACTTATTTCAAAAATTTTAAAACTGCGTGCACCAGATAAAATAACATCTTTCAAAATCAATTTATGTTTTTTTGTAAAAAAGAGTCAATACGTCTAGAATTTGATTTAAAAAGGACTAATTTCCGGTATTCTCTGGTAATACACTCTTAATAAATAAAAAACAAAAAACTTCCCATCGTTCTCTAGCATGACTGCAGATCGCCAACAAATAAGTAACAGTTCACAATGACTACGTGTCCTTAATATGTTCGATGTCAACTGTTGTTTGTGCGTTAGTGATCTGCAGTTGTCCTAGGGAATGTATAAATTATTTTGTATTTTGATAGTATCTTCCACTTCCAATATACTATATATTATTTTTAATTATTTAATTATGAAAAAACACAAATTAATCAAATAAAATTTATTTATGCACGAAGAGTTCAAACACCAGACCTTCGGATTGGGAGTCCAAAGCCTAACCCCCGGACCACGCCAGCCGTCATTAGAGCGAATGAATAAAGAAAATGGTGTAAAAAGAATAAAGTATGCAAATTTGAATGGTAGAATAAGTCATGGACACCCGAGGAAGCATTATCAAGTGATATATAAAAGGTAAAATTTTTCTATATGCATTTGATGCTGCAAAATTCTACTGGGGTAAAGATCTAAACATCGTACTAGAAAATGCACAAAGTGACCTAGAAATAATTTACAGTTGGCCCTAATCAAATATCCTAACAATAAATATTAAATAAAACAGGATGCATGTTTTTAAGCTCAATTGGTAAAATAATTCCTCCTCATGTTCCCTCAAAATTAAAAAAAGGACAATTTGCAAATCCTGATACTGAAATAATATCTGGGGGTCTAGCATCGTAAGCATTTAACTTTTAAACAACACATACAATATGTTAAAGAAAAAACCACACCCTTAATTGGCGTATTTAATCGGTTAATTTTAAATTAAAAAAAAACTAAATGATTGTCTTGTACACCACAGATATACTTTATTTCAAATAAATCCATTTTGCATTTTAAATGGTTTTTTTCACCCATTTCCATTTTAGATGCATTCTAAATGCATTTTTGCAACATTCTTCCTATCATATCAATAGACCCTTTTTTTTCATATTTATGTCTGTCAAGGCACTCCCTGGTAAAAAAAACCCCTGGCAAAATAATAGAAACCATTCCAAAAAAAGGGGCACAGAAAAATATTAAATTTTCGATAGTAGTTTCTATTTCTTTATGCTGACAATTAGTTCCATGTAAAATTTGGAGGCATTTGTTAACATTTATGTCTTTTTTCTGCTCTTAATAACGTTAATTGATGCGTATTTAGATTAGAACAAAACTTTACAAATATCAAATATTAAAAAAATGGCGGTAAAGAAATCGTTTTATATCAAGGTTCTTGGTTTTATACGGAAAATTTTAAACTTGTTTGAATAAAAATTATTGCAATTTTTATCATTCATCCTTAACATAATTAGTTTTTTTAAGTGATTATGTTGAAACGTAGTGTAATTTTCAAGATCTGTTGAAAGTGCGGCAGTTGTGGAATATTTACCAAAACCAATAAATGCTAGTATAGGTTACGTTAGTTTATCCAGTATTTTAGTTTTTTTTTACTGTTTTACTGTGCATTTTGAAAATACATGTTTTGCATTTTGCATTTGAAATGCTGAGTTGTTTGGCGGCCGGTCCTCTTTGTCTAGCTCTGCGGAGAAACGACGTGCTGGTTAGTGAGTTATTGTTTATTAATATTAATTTATTATTAAAGTCATATTAGTTTATTTGTTTACACCGTTTGCTTTCCCTTTTCGTCTTTCCCCATTTTTCGTTCTAAGAGGATTTAATAAATATTTTAGTGATAAGGTTCGCAATAGACCGTTTCTCCCGTGAACGAAAATGTATTAGAACCTATAATTCGTAAAGATATCTACCGTCAATCATGATAAATTTGATAAGCATTTATGATGGGTACCAATTTGGGAGGCGGGTATGGGTACCGCCGCCCTGGGAACCATTTATTGGATAACCAACACCTCTGCCATAGGTCACCCCAAGTAGATCGCTACATTTGGTGACTTAGAAGGAGTGCCTGGGTTCATGGGAGTGATGTTTATCCGGGTCTTGGCTATGTATACATCGGCTTGCCAGCTGCGTGGCAGGCCGAATCGGGAGAGATTGGTTGAGCGAAACCTTTTTATCTCTCCAGCCAGACTCTCCCGGTACATCGCCTTGCACCGCAGTGGGAGGGATGGATTCATATGTTTGGCATTTCTAGAGACACCGACCCCCAGATTCATACCCACCCCACATACCTTTTTCCTTCCCAGAACTTCTTCCACTTCCTTTCCTTAAAATACCCTCCACACAACATCCCCAAATATGACACAGGTCCTGAGGGAAATTATTTTCCCCAGCGCCTCTTGTGTGGAGCTAATGTAAAAAAATTGTTATTTCATTTTAAAAAAATCTATGTTTAATGTAGAAATAATTTTTTTTTAATAAATGATTATAAGCAAATTCAAGAAAAATGGCAGATGAACAAAAAAGACTATCATTAGACTTAGAATATCGAGTACAGATCAATCATAATAAAACATCGCACAGTGCAAAATAATAAAATAAGATTTCATTAAAATTCACAGAGAAAAACTAATTTCTAATCAATGTGGGGCAAGACTCTTGACTAGCCATCCGGAGGTCGCGGGTTCAAATCCCCGCATGTAAATTCTATTTGATTGATCTGTATGTTAACAATTATGGAATATAATCTTAGTATCACCCCAATGTAAGACCACTATTCAGAATTAAAACTTTGCTTGAAATGGCTTTAGTTGTTTTAATTAGCCAGGAACGTGTAGATTTGAATAGCCAGGTACTTCCCCACCTTCTCCCCATTTTCTTACCCTTCCCACTTACCTTCAGCCTCACAACATACCCCATTTGGGGATGCCATAGTCTCACTGGATACATTCTTCCGAACAGGTCTTCCATTGATATGCTCGGTGTAACTCTAAGTGACCAGCTCAGATATGGGGGCTCCATCGAGGCCAGAGTTAAGTTAGCCTCTCAGAAACTGGGCGTACTGTACAGGGCCCGCAGATACTTTAATAGTACACAACTGCTAACCCTGTACAAATCGCAAGTGCGCCCCACGGTTGAATTTGGCAGCCACCTCTGGTCTGGAGCCCCAAAGTACCTGAAAAACACCCTCGACTCTGTGCAGAAACGGGCGGTCCGTTTGATAGATTCTCCCGTCTTAACAAACGGATTGCAATCTTTAGAGCACAGGCGTCGGGTAGGAATGCTTTCCTTGTTCTACCGGTATTTCAATGGAAGATGCTCCGAGGAACTAGCCTCATTGATCCCCTCGGCACCGGTGCATAGTCGGGAAACACGCCAAACGCTCGCCCAACATATGTACACGGTTGACATTTGTCACATGAGAACGGGACGCTTCTACGACTCGTTCTTGTGTTCAACAGCTCGGCTGTGGAACGATTTGCCGGCCTCTGTGTTTCCTCCTTCCTATAACATGGGTCTCTTCAAGACCCACGTTCACTCCTTCCTCTCCTCAAAAAGACCCTCCTCACAGCATCTTCAAAGATGACATAGGCCCTGAGGGAAATTATTTTCCTCAGGGCCTCCTGTGTGGAGTTAATGTAAAAAAAAAAAAAAAAAAGGCAGTTGGGAGCAGTTGGAACTCTTGTGCGGTTTTCACGTAAAAAAATCTGCATTCCATATATTTTTTTGGACGTTGCTATATATTATATTGATGTGGAAGGTTGCTAGATTTAGTTAGTAAAATTCCATGAAAGAAAGTACAAAATATTTCAGATACCCTGTCATAGATTATTATTGTATTTATAATGCGTGATCATTTGTGTCACGCCACCCTACAATTATTAATTAAGAGAAAATCAATGAACTTCAGTAATTTGAAAACTTAGTTACTTGTGTAAATAAGTAAAATAAAATATTTTTTTCTTCAATTTCGACTGATTTGATAGTAAAAAAATAGTGAGATATTGGAGATGTGAGTGTAATGAGTAAGAATTAGAATTGTGACGCTTAGATGGTTTTGGCAAGAAGGGCCAATGATCTAAGAAAAGGTAATGGTAATGAGAATTATATATTACACGAACTAATGACGATTGGTAGAAGAAGTCGGGGATGCCCGAGAAACACATGGCATTTTTCAGTCATGTCAAAAAACAGAATAACAGAACGATGTATGAATGTGAATAAGGTGAGGAAGGAGTGTGTGTCAAGACCGAGTTGTTTGGCGGTCGTCTCTGCTGACCCCTGCGAGAAAACGGCTTGATAGTTAGTTAGTTAGTTATTGTTAAATACTATTTATTTATTATTAAAGGCATGTTATTTTTTCTCATGTGAACGATAATGCAATAGTTATCCATAACTCTAAAATATACCTAGCGTCAATCATGACATCTCTGATAAGCACTTCTGCGTTTTAATTTGATTTTTATTTATTTAAAATTACTGTATATAATACAGATAAAACATATTTTTTTATTTAATGATTTTATAAAAAAATTCAATGTTGTATCCATAAAAAAAAATGTAATGATTTTTTTTTATGAATACCGCACAAGAGTCCCACCTGCTCTCGTCTGGGAGCAGTTCAATTGGGGTACGTTGAAAGGCTGAAGTTAGTAGTTAGTAGTAGTTAGAATAACACAAATTAATCAAAAAAAAATATTTTCGCACCCCACTCAAAGAAAGTGTTTGTGTTAATTCTGTTTATTGAAGCCCTTTTGGATATACCATATTTTTTGTTTTTCCGTCTGGTGTGTACATAAATAAATCAGAAGGTTTTCCGACCCGTGAGCACTGTGAGCAGGCAACATAATAGTACACAACTGCTAACCCTATACAAATCGCAAGTGCGCCCCACGGTTGAATTTGGCAGCCACTTCTGGTCTGGAGCCCCACAATACTTGAAAAAAAACCCTCGACTCGGGAAACGGGTGATCCGTTTGATAGATTCTCCCGTCTTAACAAACGGATTGCAATATTTAATGCACAGGCGTCGGGAGGGAATGCTGTCCTTGTTCTACCGGTATTTCAAAGGAAGATGCTCCGAGGAACTAGCAAACGGATTGAAATCTTTAGTGCACAGGCGCCGGGTGGGAATGCTGTCCTTGTTCTACCGGTATTTCAATGGAAGATGCTCCGAGGAACTCCGAGGAGCATCATTGATTCCCTCGGTACTGGTGAATAGACGGGAAACACGTCAAACACGCGCCCAGAATATGTACACGGTTGACATTTGTCACATGAGAACTAGTCGTTTCTACGACTCGTTCTTGAGTTCAACAGCTCGGCTGTGGAACGATTTGCCAGCATCTGTGTTTCCTCCCTCAACATGGGTCTCTTCAAGACCCACGTTCACTCTTTCCTCTCCCCAAAAAGACCCTTTACACAGCATATTCACAGATGACATAGGCTCTGAGGGAAATTATTTTCCTGAGGGCCTCCTGTGTGGAGTTAATTTAAAAAGGTTTCAATTCTGAATGCTAAGTCTCTAAAAATCCCGTACCTATATAATAATTTTTTAAAGTTCGCATCGCCGCCGGGTCGATTAGAGTCCGCGACGTATGCAACAGTCGTGTTGGCACCTTCATATTTTATAAATACAAAGTGGTCCAACCAAAACCTTGAACAAATAAGCGGCAACGTCGCAGGACGTTGGTTTGTTGTCAACATAAAAATAAGTATAATTTTTATGACGTAATGGACGCTACATTGTTTCCATCATGAAAGAAAGTATACACTGGATGCTATACTGCATTTGATATAAAAGGAGTTCAGTTTGATGGGACGATAAAGGGCGTTTTTTTCGTTTTGTATATTTTTAAATTAATGTTTTTCAAAAATTTAAATACCTAGCTACAATCAAACACTTAAAAGATAGTATATACTTTAGTTAAAACTATGTAAAATCAAGTCCTTCAGACAGACGCGGTAATGTCGATTGGATGAAAGGACGCAGAAATGATAGCGGGATGTATATATATATATATATATATATATATATATATATATATATATATATATATATGTAAAGTAATAAGAGTACCTACCTAGATGTGTCTAGGATTCCTTTATATTTATTTACCTACCTACCTAGTATTTAAGTATCTACCTAGAAATATCTAGGATTCCTTTATATTATGTCCTTACATATGAAATTGGCGTTTTGCCGTACTGGCAACTTTGGTCTCAAATATCTTCTCTTTGGTTAGGAATTCTAAATTCAAATTTATACAGCTATTTACTCAATATGTATTTGTTTTTCGAAAATTATAATTCATTTGTTTTTTCCTTAATTGTTTTTTTTTCTTTGCGTCACTTAGTTTACAAAATAGAAAAATTGAAATATCGCGTTATTTACGAGTACGAGTTCCACCGTGGCACCAGTGCTGCAGAAACGGCTCGAACGATTAATGATGTGTATGGCGACGGTACCGCAAAAGAAAACACAGTGCGTTTTTGGTTCCAACGTTTTCGTTCTGGAAATTTCGACCTGCAGAACAAGCCCCGTGGACGGCCGGAGACCAAAGTTGATAATGAAGAATTGAAGGCTATTGTGGAAGCGGATCCATCGCAAACCACGTCCGAGTTAGCTGCAGGCTGCGGTGTTATTGATAAAACTGTTTTAATCCACTTGAAGCAAATTGGGAAGGTGAAAAAGCTAGAAAGGTCATTAAAAACCTAAAGACAACAAACAGTCTTATATACATATATATATATATAAAGTAAAGAATTTATGTAAAGTAAAGAAAGACCGGTCAGTGACCGGTTGTTAGATACCTAATCCTAAGTAGTGGTAGTTATCTAATAATGGTATGAATGTTTTGGTTGATAGTTGTAATGATGATGATGTTGTACAAGAATAATGAAACAGTCTGGCATAAGCCATTTAGTCTCACAGAAATCGTTGTTTCTCCCTTACTATCATAGTCAGAAATGTGATCTAAACGGTATTGGAAAGAGAATACAACAAACTATATATTCAAATCTAAAAGAAAACCACAAAAAAATTAAAATTTACCCCTTTCTGAAACCAAAGTTTCCGATTGCAATTTGACAAAAATTATGGAACTTTGTGAATTTTTTAAGATTTTTTTTTTACATGAAACGAAAAAAAGTGAGGTGACAGTAAGGTTTATACTTCATTTATCTAATGAAATAAGTATTTGTTTTTTTTTTTCATTATCAGTAATTTTAGTTAGAAAAAAAAAGTAAAGTGAGCCATTTTGAACAATTTTTAAAGTTTTCGCAAAAAAAAATTATTTAAAAAAACACATAGTAATTTTTAATATAGAAATTTGAAAGCCTATTTAACAACCTTTCGAAAACAGTTTTTAGTTTTCGAATACGTTAACAAATGTTCCATTTAATGGATTTTATTGCAAAGCGGGAATATTTTTAGCCTCTGACAAAATACGCCAATTTTTTTAGGGGTTTAACCATACTTAAATTTTCTCTTGATATTTTGACATATATCCCCGTTTTTCTTGAAACTGGAATCATAACGATAGATTTCTTAATAAGCTCTAAGAACAACGTTATAAAGCTTCCATTTAAATCTTTTCCAGCTCAAATCCCATCCGCAAAACATTGTGGATAATATAAACACACCGTGGAAAGTAAACACTGTATGAACATACACTGTTAATATAATCACAGGCCTTAACTTTAACACGAAACCCGAAAAAACATATGTTTGACATACAAGTGTAATTCCAGCCTGGGAAATATGTACTGGTTTATATTTGAAGGGTTTACGCAGTTATAAAGAACAATTGGGGTGGATTGGTTAAGCGAATACGTTCTGCTTAAGGGTGGGCCAAATCTCCGGCTAGACACTACATCCTGGTTAAATATTAAAACCCTTGTCCTCGGCCAGGCCCGGGCACGGTAACGCCACTGACACGGGGGTTGACTAAAGCTTTAAATAAAGTAAAATTATTGTAATTCAGATGGAATATGAACTCACTTTCTGCAGGAATGCTCTGCGGTAGGAACGCAGATGTCAAAGTAAACAATGATGATTTGAATTAGCTCCTGTGGAATTGGAAATTTTTCATAATACCCTTTATTACAAATTACGAGAACTGAGGCGATCCGCTCACTGAAGAGACTGAAACCAAACTAAAACTGGCTTGTTGCTATGGTTTCCAACCAAACTTTCTACTCAATTTTACGATTTTAAGCGCCTCCGCCCACTGAGGCAACTGAAAACTCTACTGCCAACTGTCTTTGTATGACAATGTGATGGCCCGCTCACTACACAATCACTCAAACACCCGTTGTCAATGGTAACGCAAGCGGTGACTTGCAACTTGCACTACTGATTGCCCTGGGCGGCCGTTGCTAGTTGCCAGCTGTCAGCTGATTGTTCTTCGTCTATGGTTAAACAAGCTTTTTGACCAATCAAGACAGAGAAAACAGCCGGTTTTAGTTGGTTTTCAGTTGCCTCGTCAGCGGAGCGCCTAATAATTATCTCAACTTGTTTAACCATAGACGAAGAACAATCACCTGTCATGTCACGCAACTGGCATGTCGAGTCGCGAGTTACTGCCTGCGTTGGACAACGGGTTTTTAAGAAGTTGTGTAGTGTGTTGATTCAGAACAAAAGTTAACAGACATTAAATGACTAGAAGGTATAGTTTTTCCTATTTTACTTAAATTATTTTCAGCAATAACCAATAAAAATCAATCTCACTATCAGATCATCCCATTTATCGCCATATTTTATACAAAGTATTTAAAATTATTTTTAATATTGGACAATATGAACCAAACACGAGCATTATCTCCATCTACTTCCATTAAACAACATAAATTACCATATTATTATTGTCTAATCTCCCTCTTTGCAATTGTAACTATATACCTAGTACTCTTATCTTGTCTCTGTGATCTTAAGATACATAATATCTCTAAAGTAAAATGGTTTTAAATGCATATTTAGAAATAGATAGTATTGGAGAATCAAACACTGAATTTACCTTAGATGAATTTGATAAAGTCAAAGAATTTAAGTGGAGTTTAAACAAAATAAATATTATACATCAAAATATCCGTACAATGGAAAATCTTGATGACTTTCTTTTATTTTTAGACAGTATTAGGTCGTCTGTGAGATTTCATATAATAATACTAACAGAATGCAGATTGAATGACTCATATCTCACAAAACAAATTGCAGGTTATCATGAATATCATACAACACAACAATTAAATCAAAACAGTGGAGTGGTAGCTTACGTTCGCGACGACATCCACTCTCATGTTAATGAAATTCGTATCAGTCAATCAAATTGTCTGAAATTAGTCATTAATGGATATTTATGTATTTTAGCCATTTACAGATCACCATCATTCTACGATATTCACGAATTTCTGGGTAATCTCCTATCTGAACTCAAAAAATGTAGTAACTTCAAACAACAAATAGTAATGGGGGATTTAAATATTAACACACTTGGAAATATACACAGACAATGTCACGATTACCTCTGCGCCATGGCAGAAAACAACTTCAAAATAAATATTAAAGGTCCTACCAGGGTTCAAGATAATAGCATATCATGTTTAGATCACATAAATACCAAAAATATTACAGCCTCTAACGCATTTGTTATTCACAATACAATAACTGATCACTATACAACCGCAATAAGCGTTCCAGACACATCTCTTAAAAAACAAGTAAAAACTAACCACTTTACACCATCCATCTGCTTTGAGGGGTTAATTAAGGATCTAAATGGTGAAACATGGCAAGATGTATGTAGAGAGACTGAAGTTAACAATGCACTCAACTTATTTATTAACAAAATCAACATGTATATATCCAAAAATTCAAAAGATAAACTCACTGCACATAAAAAAATACAACTTACTCCTTGGATTAGTAGTGGTATTGTAAAAGCTATACACAAAAGAAATCACTTACATAAAGTGGCAACAAAGGACCCACAAAACACTCTTAAACAACAGAATTACCGTAGATATCGTAACATCTGTAAAAATGTTATGCGTAATGCAAAAGAAAGGTACTATAAGCAACAACTCGACCGAGATCCATCCAGTAAAAATATGTGGAACATCGTTAAACAAATTACCAATACTAAACATAAAATTGACTCTGATATTAACGAACTTCTGATTACAAACACAGCCACCAGTGATTTGGACATAATTGCTTGCCACGCTAACCAATATTTTACGACAGTTGGATCTAAGCTTGCGGAAAATATCCTAAGTTTCACCAAGGAAACTGAAGATTCATTGGCATCTGCAATAGAACCAAAACAAATTCATTTTTCGTTTAAATTCCCACCTACGTCAAATGAAGAGGTCATAAAAATTATTGACAATCTTAACACTACGCATTCAAAAGGTCCTGATAGTCTTAACACTCATATTCTAAAAATCATTAAACACAATATCGCATCGCCTTTGTCGAACATTTTCAATAAAAGTTTTTCTTCTGGGGTTTTTCCTGACCATCTTAAAAAATCTATAATAGTACCAATCTACAAAAGTGGACCCAAAAACCAAGTGGGCAATTATAGGCCAATATCCCTGCTGAGTGCAATCTCAAAAATTATAGAAAAAATCTTTAAAAATAGATTAAGTAATTATGTAGAGAGCCGAAAACTTTTAAGCAAAAATCAGTTTGGCTTTCGGCCGGGGAGAGGAACGGACGATGCTATAGCGCAACTTACAGAACATATTTCTGGAAATATAGATCGCAGAAAGAAAAGCATTGCACTGTTCTTAGACTTAGCCAAGGCTTTCGATACAATTTCTCATAAAATACTCCTCAAAAGATTACAAAATATTGGTGTTGTAGGTATGCCTTACGAATGGTTAAAGAGTTACTTAACGGGTAGAAGCCAGCAACTCAAAATAGGCAATACAGTGAGTAACTCACTAGACACCAACTTTGGTGTACCACAGGGAAGCACACTGGGACCTCTTCTATTTATAATTTACATCAATGAGTTATGCAATCTACCAATAGGCGGAAAAATTATTACGTTCGCGGACGATACGGTAGCTATATTTGAAGGAGAGGATTGGGCTGAAACTCATAAACATGCTGAAAGTGGAATCAATGCGATAAAACAGTGGCTTGACAAAAATCTACTAACACTAAATATAGCAAAAACTAAATACATAAGATTCAGCTCAACCATAAAGGGACGACCTAGTACATCGTACACAATAAAAACTCATAAGACTAATTGTATTTCCTATAATATGGACTTTAACTGCAACTGTGAAGCTTTGGAATGTGTGAACAACATCAAATATCTAGGTGTTATCATAGACAATCATCTTAAGTGGAAATATCACATCGACAATCTTTCAAGTAGGGTAAGAAAATTGATATACATTTTCTTTGCATTGCGAAACATAATTAAACAAAAAGACCTAAGAAAAATATATTTCGGACTGTGCAACCCCATCTTAACGTATGGTTGTATTGGCTGGGGAGCGTCAGGAAGAACGATTTTAGATCCGCTTGTAAAGGCCCAGAAATCCATAATTAGAGTCATTATGCGTAAACCCTACAGGTTCTCAAGCGACAAACTCTACAAAAAATTTAACGTTCTTGATGTTCGTCAAAACTTCATAAAAAAGATTATTATCCATGTACATAAAAATATAGAAAATTTTAATAAAATTGATCACAAATACAATACAAGAAGTCACAACAGAAAGGATCTCTTCGTCCCAGGGAGCAATACGGCAAAGTATCAAAAGACGTATGCGTATCTGGGACCGAAATTATACAATAAAATCCCCCCAGACTTAAATATTAAAAATTGCAAAATGTCCTGCATTGGTTCAATAATAACTAAATGGTTGATTGGCTTGGGTAGGGAGGAGTCTGAAAAACTATTATATAATGTGAATTAAAACGATACATGGTTACCTATGAATGGCACATTTAGTAAAAACTTAGTACATAGGTATTAATTAAAAAAAATAATAATAATTTAAATTGCATTTGGCACTTTACACACTTTGGTTCCTTAGAACAGGCAATCTGCCTAGCTAGGAACTAATATCGACCTAAAACAACGTAATAACACTTGTATTCATTTTAAATATATTCTCTTATTATGTAATATTATTTGTTATTTTGGCTTTAAATGTATCAAATGTAAATAAATAAATAAAATAAAATAAATAAATAAAGTGTTCGGACCGTCATATTTACATACAGAGGGTAGCGAGTTTAGTTGTAAACTGGTTTTTTTTCAGTTGCCTCGTGAGCGGAGGCAGTGTGGATAAATCGTTTGACAAATTGGGGTGCGTATTTCGTAAGTTTTAACTACCCAGAGTTACTGGAATAATGATATTCCTATTCCAGGAAAACGTTAAATGACCACATCTGATACATCCAAAAAGTTCCCTTCTCATCTCTTCCCCTTCCCTTCAGCCTCACAAATAATTTCCCCATATTATGTTTCCAATAGTCGTGTAAATTTCTGTTTGATTCACCTTTAAGTCGAAAACTCTTTCAAAACTGTTTGTAAATACTGTACAGGGCCCGCAGATACTTTAATAGTACACAACTGCTAACCCTTTACAAATCGCAAGTGCGCCCCATGGTTGAATCCTGAAATAATACCCTTCACAAAGCATCCTCAAAGACGACAGAGGCCCTGCGGGTTTTTTTCCTTAGGGCTTCCTGTGTTTTTTTTTTACATTAGCTCCACACAGGAGGCCCTGAGGAATATAATTTCCGTCAGGACCTATGTCATCTTTGGAGATGCTGTATGGAGGGTATTTTTAAGGAAATGAATCTGGGGTTCAGTGTGTTCAGATCATCCGCCGCCAACGCCTAAACAAACCTCACCCCATGAACCCGGGCACCCCTGCTAAGTCACCAGACGTAGCGAACCACTTTTGGTGACCCATGGCAGAAATGCTGATTATCCAATAAATGGTTCCTGGAACGGCGGTACCCATATCCGCCTACCAAATTTTAAAAAAAGTTTGTAGCTATTGATAAAAAAATGTTCTCTGGTAGCCGGTGCCGATGAGACTACCGCATACCCAATAATTCGGGTACGTTGTGAGTCTGAAGGGTATGGGAAGAGGAAGAAAAGGGGGACAGGGAGGAGATGGAGAGGGGTAGGAGTTGGGAAGGGTAAGGAGATAGAAGGTGGAAAAGTACCTGACAGATCTGATCACCAAAAACTATTTCAAGCAAATTTCGTATCTAAATGGTGAACTTTCACCAGGTTTAATATTGAGAGTATCTACCACACTTTTATTTTATGAATTAAATTAAAATAACAATTTAATTAAATTAAATTTGCCGCGAGTCAAACCCGCGACCTCTGGATTCACAGTAGAGCACATTACCCCTCGACAACTCAAACTTATGAACAGTGACAGATCTCTCCCCAGATCTTTAAGTTTACTATCTAAGTAAGAAAATATTACTGAATATTATCATAAATTCCTTTATATACAGGGTGTAGAAAAGTGCCTACTTATAAAACATTAAATAATACTTTAAGCTGCTTTCGCCACGGGTAATTTCCTTCCCTTCATATTTATTGTCATTCACATTAAAGTTTAATAACCGAACATTTGAAGGGATATTACTGCTAAGGATATTTTTATTTTATGATGCATATCTCTTAACTACTGCAAGTTTATTATTGTGTATCCACGTATAGAACATGTTGCACCGCATATTTTGTAAAACATATCAAATATAATATTCTAAGAGGTATTTTATCTTTTCACATTTACAATATACACATCAAAGTGGTTATTTTAACACCTCAGGCCTCGACCATATTTTGTCACAGAGTCGAAATATTTCCGCTTTACAATAAAATCAAAATAAATTGAATATTTCTGAACTCATCCGAAAACTAAAAACTGTTTTTAAAAGGTGATAAAATACGCTTTCAAATTTTATAAGTCGAAATAAGCATATAATTTTGGAAATATATAAATTTTGCGTGTAAAGATAAAAAAAAATTAAAATCGCTCTCGTTCGTTTTTCGTAACAAAAATTACGGAAAACGAAAAGAAATAATATTATGAACGTTATTGTTACCTCAATTTTTGTCGTTTCATGTAAAAATATTAATTATAAAATTCCCAAATTATCGTGATCTTTTTCAAATTGCGATTAGAGGCTTCTGTATTATAAGGTGTACATTTTACTTCTTGTGTGGTTAGCTGTTAGATTTAAATGTAAAGCGTGCAGTTTTCTCTTTCTAACATCGTATACATATATCACATTTCTCACTATAATAAATAAGGGAGTTATTTCTATTAGACATACATGAGTAGTTCCGAAAAGCGAAAAAATTATCCTGACGGATTAAAAAAACCCTGCACGCAGCATCCCAAAGTTGGTATAGTCCTGAACATTACTAAAATTACTAAAAACTATTTTTTTTTTATTGTAAACTTTATTGTCACCTCAATTTTTTGTCGTTTCATATAAAAATAAATGTAAAAAAATCCAATTTTTCATGATCATTTTCCGATCAATCCGAGCATTTTACTGCTTGCGTGATCAAATTTTAGATTTGATTATATAGCGTGCTATTTTCTCTTTCTAATCGTATATATAATATTTCTCGCTATGATAGTAAGGGAGACACAACGATTTTTATGAAACCTATATGAATTGTTCCGAAAAGCTAAGAAATGAGCCTGAGGGGTTAAGAAGACCCCTCATACACAGAAAATTGTAAATATAAATATTGTACTCTTTTAAAATACTAATATTTCCTCGTTATGTAGTTTTTAACAATGACAATATAAAAATAAAGAATAAATTAAATAAAATGGGATCCCCAAGGCCTCTCAGTATTAAAAAGGAAAAAGAGAATAGTACCGTAGATCACATTCTTATAAAATACAACAATTTTTTTTTCACTATTGTGATATAAATGTAAAGAAATAAGTACCTAGAAATGCCTAGGATCATTTTGTGTTTGAACTATGAATTTTTTATTTTATTTTATTTTCTGCGCTTTTCAAATTTCATTGATGTGTTGTCTTGAACACACATTAAACAGCATTATTGTTTACTCGCTATGTGGCTGACATTTGAGTGATTGAAATATTAACAAATAATGAAATTTTTTTAATATAAAATTTTTTTGAAATAAACTTTCTTTGTATTTCAGGGCTTGTAACGTTTTGATAATGTAATTAGTGTTTTTCTAAATTTGAAAGGAAAAATAAAAACTTTTTATTTCAGGACAACACAAGGTTTAATTTGTCATTGTAAACTGAAAAGACAACAAATAGATTATATAAATAACCTTATATAAATAACCAGCTAATACCCGGCATGCGTTACAGTGCAACTTAAATAAGGAAATTGATTCTCCCTGTTTGTCCTTTCCATTCGTTCCCGTTCCCCTTCCGCCTCCTCTTCCCCTACCGCGTTCCCCTTCCCCTCTCCCGCTATGTCTTTCTCCTTCCACTATCTCCTCCTTCCCTCCTCCCTCGCCCCCCTTCCGTGAACCCTCTATTTTAATTCCCCTCCACCCTCACGGATTTTTATCCCCCTCCCTCACTTTTCCTTACTGCTAAACTCCATAAAATAGACCCATTTTCAAACAACTCGCTTGTGACCCATTACATTTTTTTGCAAATTTCATAACGTCAGAGCTTATCAATATAGAAATTTCGCAATATAGAAACCTTTGCTGACATATTCACAATAAGTGACAAATTTTTCATCGCAATCGGATGAATAGTATAGGAAATAATTTCATGACGCTAGAGCTTACTGTCCTATAACCATCGCGGGCATGCGCACATCAAATCCCCCAAGTTTCATCGCAATCGTTGAAGTCGTTCTGAAGTTATGGCATGACCAAGGGAAAAAGGGATTTATTTTTATATATATACATAAGTGTTGATAATTAGAAGTCTCAAAAAACTTATTAAGAAATTTTCATCACAGTCCAACACGTCGCAATGGGATGTGCGCGCTTTTTGTGACACATGACTCGCTAGTCCATCCATACTACCCGAGGATAAACAGTTTTATTGTTTTTAATTGAAAAATATCATCGAACAGCAACATGACTATGACACTATATTAGCGTTTTTAAGAATTAGCGTTTCTTGATCTATATCTATATAATTTGTTTTATGCCATACTGTTTTTCACTTGAGTTCCTTATACTTCCTAGGCAAATGATACCAAACCCAAATCAATTGTATGAGTTATAAGGCTGTAAATGATGAAAATTATAATTTTAATAAAAATTAGAATTAAAAAATGTGTATACATATAAACATACATATAAAAAAAACTAAAATTTAAAATAATTAAAGAATTAAGTTAAAAAATTAAAATACTTGTATAATAATAAATAATACCTGTATCATTATTTTTTTTTAAATACTTTTATTTTAGATCATCCACGGTATGGTAGTCTTTTTAAACATTAGCAGCGTTACTAAAAAAAAAACACTCCGCGGCCGTTAAACGGTGTTTTTGTGAATCTTTAGATTTGGCAACGCCGTGTTTTACTCGTTTAAATTGGAGTTTTCATAATAATCCGCTAGGTGGTGTGATTGATGCGCCTGCGCATTGCTTTACCGCTGAAAAAAATAGCCGCGAATGCAGAAGAAAGTCGGTCGCGATTGTTTGTGTGTGATTAATATGATGTTTTCGTTAATGATTTCAATATTTATGACTAATTCGCACTTATATTCATGTAATCAATATATTTACTATTAATTTGTGTTGTTTTTCGTTAGTTTAAGTCAAATTGTGACGCAAAAATCGTGTGTTCTAAATTGAGCTGTCAGAAAATGGTTCTGTAGGTTATATTCAGAAATAATTTGCATTTTAAGATCTTTATTTTATTATAAATTCTTGAAAGTGATGTTTTTTGGTGACTAAAATGTCTAATACATATTTTAGTAAACGTATCAAAGAAATGAATGCCTTAAGATGTGCAAGCAATGTATTCAAACGTGAGTTTTTTTTATGTAAATTTTTGGAAATGAAAAGCTAATTTCAAGATTTTTTTATATGTTTTTATTGTGTGAAGGAGTAAAATGTGAGGTGACAATTTTTTTCAAAATCATTAAATAAAAGGACTGTGTTTTTTGAATTTTGAATTTTTCCAAATATTTCAATGTTTTAATAGAAAGTGTTTGGGGTAAGTGAGTTTTTTTTTTCAACTTGATGTTTGAAGCTTAAAATACTAAGATTTTTAAACATTTAAGTATATTTTAGATATGAAAATCTTAAAGTTAATTAAATTTTGGTTCTAAAATGGTATTTGTTTTTACGACATCTCAAAAAATAATAAATATATAGGACATTAAAAAAAGAAATTCGAAATTCGTTGAAAATTACAAAGGGAACAAATATGTACAACAGATAAACTACCCTCCTTGGCCGTGTAAACAATGTACATATCTTTCTATGAACAATTTTTTGTCAGTTCTTAATTAGTAAGGATTCTTCATACATGGTTGTTTGACCATTGTACAAATTTTTCAGAAAGTTTATTAGTAAGGCTGGTAAAATGGCGACGTTGTCAGATCAAAACCATATATTTTGTTTAGTAAGAATTTGAAAAGCGAAATGTACAGACTTTACACAACGTGCTACAGAAACACCGTTTAACGGCCGCGGAGTGTTTTTTTTTAGTAAGGCTGTTGGTATTTTAAACCATTGCTATATTTATGAGTTTTATAAATCTCGACAAGGCAATATCTTTCGTAATGTACGGTATAAAATTAAGGGTAATCGTTTTTATTAAATTTAAAATGAACATAAAGACTAATAAAAAAAGTTCAATTCTCTGGAGTTGCCTAATCAATAGGAAATAGCTATCGGATATCGCATAAAAATGTCGGAATAGGCAATTTTAATGACTCACTTAAATGACAAAGTTTCGCGATAAAAACTATTTTAGCAACTGAAATAAAACGAGTGATTGATTTTTTCTCGCCTACATAAAACCTTACTTAAGATATTTAATTATACGAAACACGAAACTCTCGCAAATTTTCCACGCGGAATGGGCAAATTGAAATTTTACACTTATTTTATGCAAAGCGCCGATTCGAGTTCCCATTCCTCAAACTACGGACGAGAGAAAAATAATGGACCAGCTAAATAGTTACAACGGAGGCGTCTACTAATATCTACAGGAATTTCAAAAACTGAACAAATCGGATTAATATCTATGAGAATACATGTGTGGACTAATATCTATAGGAGGTATGTTGGAACAATATCTATGGGAACCAAAGTGAGGACGAATATCTACAGCTCAAACTGCTAACTAATATCTACGGAACAGGTGATGTGGACGAATATCTACAGTACTGTCAGAGGTTGGATTTGCAATTATGTATAGCATATTGGCATAACGTAATATTGCGTTTGCAGTTTAAAGAACTTGCTTTTGTATCACAAACCATGTTACACAAACCTAGCGTAGCCGCTAAACTACTCGAAAACTGGGATGATTTTCTTGCCATGACGCGAGCAGGCGCTACGAAGGGGGCACTTTCCTTTGTATCACAAACCATATTACACAAACCTAGCGTAGCCGCGAAACTACTATAAAACTGGGATGTTTTTCTTGCCTTGACGCGAGCAGGCGCTATGCCAATTTCAACATTACAGCAAAATACGTAATATTAAGCAAAAACTTCATGCACGTACTTTAAACGTTTAAGCCTTTACGTAATTGAAGTAATTTATGCTTTTCCGTACAACCTCTTGCTCAGCTGCCCTCTGTAGATATTAGTCCCACCTACGCTCCATAGATATTAGTCACCACTGGGACCCTCATAGATATTAATCCGACCTTAGCTCTGTAGATATTAGTCTTCACTCTGAAGGTCATAGATATTTGTCCAACATATGAGCTGTAGATATTCGTCCGATATTCGGCTGTAAATATTAGTACCTGGAGTCGTTACAACTTACTACAACTGGCGACCAACGTAGGTTTATTTGAGCCCAGCAAAGCAAAAATGGTAACAACTAACCATCACGCCGTTTCCCCGCAGGGGTAGGTAGAGAAGACGGACCGCCAAATAACTCGGTCTTGGCACACACTCTTTGTCTCATTCACATTCATACATCGTCTCATGCATGCTCTTCTATTTTTCTGACTGTTGACATGGCCCGACTCAAGTATCTGGTTCATTTGATCTGTCTCGTCTTCCTCGGACGTCCCCTACTTATACCATTCACACTTGAGTCACAATATATTCTCCTTACGCTCCTTTCTTCGTTCATTCGCTCTACATGCCTAAACCATCTGAGGGTCCCTTTCTTTATTTTACTTATTACGCTTACATCAGCCTTGCATTCTTTGCGGTTTTCCACATTCCTCACACGATGGTTTTACAACACATACGCCTCAGGGATCTTATTTCAACAGCATTAAGTCTACATTCATCCTTCTTCTGCCAGTTCCATGCCTCACTGCCATTAAATCAGGATTGGTACAAGCACTCCATTGTGGACTGCTAGCTTCGCTTCTTTGGACAGCTTTTTGTTAGCGCGAAAGACATTCAGTCCTGCATTAATGGAGTTACCTGCATTTACCCTTCTTTCAACATCTCTATCAGCCTTCCCATTGTAAACATACTACCCAGATACACAAACTGGTACAAAAGTTGTAGTACGAGAATTTTTGATGCAGGGATAACGGGTTGCCCCTTCGCACAGATATTTCAGAGGTATCCAACCAACCAATTAGGATAAATAACTGAAGACAATATTTTGAGAAGCGGTCCCCAAGAACCGTTTATTGGATAACCAACATCTATGTCACAGGTCACCCCACGTGGTTCGCTACATATGGTAACGTTTTTACATTATTTGTTTTATTAAATAACTTTGTTTACATCACTTTATTGTATTACACAATCAACATGTTTCGTGAAAGATATCCACTTCTATATAAATATATATTGGTTAATCAACAAATGTTGGTAATATAACAATATATATACATAGGTATAGATACTTCTACTTGATTGTGAACTGGGTTATTGTTCTTTTAATAAAATAAATAATACCAAAACAACCTGAACATCATTTCGAAGAACTTTTCAAATTGGTCACCATCGTCAGCGATAAAGGGCCGTTTCCACAATACAATGTTAGCTGTACCTATCAATAACACATTTTAGAAAACCTAAAAAAGTTTACAAAATAATGATAGTTTTAGGTACCTTATTCACCTTTTGAAATGTGATCGTAGTCAAATTGGCCATGAACCTTAATAGACCAGATTTGTTTATTTATTAGATTAGATGAATTTTCTTTAAAAAAACTAAAATTTGACACAAATTTTTCTTTATATGTACTGGTCATATTAAAAAAGTAAGTATACTGTGTCCATAACGCGCTATGGTTTGCTGTTTTTTGAGGGTTGGAAACACTGAGTTGCTAGAGAGGGATCTCCTGACCAGAGCGAGCATCGCAGGAACTCGGTAGTAAGTAAACCCACGTAGTAGTGTCCAGTTGCGTGAAAGATGTCAGTAAAAAATCCCGCCAAGTGCGAGCACGTCAGCACAAGAAAAATCTGGTCAATAGCGCCCGCGAGCTTATTGAGGGACTTGAATTAGAAGGTGAGGATTTTCTGTGCTTTATTGTAACTGGACATGAAATGTGGGTGGCTGCTTACACGCCAAGACAAAGACAGTCGTTACAGTGACGTCACATCAATTCCCCATCTGCCAAAAAATTCAAAAACCAAAAATTCCGGCGAAAAAATCTAGGCCTTAGTGTTTTTGGACCGATTGGCATCATTTTGGTCGAATTTTGGCAATGGGAGAGTCTGTTAATGCACAAGAATATTATGAGATTGGTTGGAATCAAATTTTCAACCGACCGCGACGAACGGGTGCAGAAAGAGTATGGGAAGTGGGGTTCTGATGTGGGGGAAGGAACTGGCGGGAGGGAGACTTCTTCGAGGAGGACATAAAGAAGCTTGTGCCACGGCTCGCCACATACATTTAACGGGATGAAAATTATGTGGAAAAATAGTCAACAAGTGTATCAACAATATGCAGTAGTTTTTTTTTTTTCAAATACACTTTTTCTAAAAAAATATAAAAACCTGATACTTTCTGAACATACCTCGTATTTATAAATATATATTATTGCCTCTGCCGAGAATCATACATCGATCAACTGCTTGGAAGGTAATTGTGCTTACCACCACACTAATTCTTATGTACCTACTTAAGATATAAGAAATATGTAATATATGATGTATATCACATCCGAAATTATACGGAGAGTCCTGTGATGTGCGGATCGAACAAGATGTATGTGTATTGATCCTAGCTTGTTGTTCAAATAACATGTGTTTTTTCAAACTACCTTAGTCATAATATAAGCGTAACAATCAGTTATATCTGCTAAACTTCACAGAATAATGTTATCTCTTTCGTAAAAAAAGTTATGCTCGACATAAATCATATGTTTTAAAACATAATCCATGTTATTTAGGTAAATTCGTAAACAGAAAATCTGCGACAACCTGAAGTGGTGAAGCAAAGTGTTGGATATGGGAAGACAGTTTATTGCATCACATTAATGAGGCAAGTCACATTACCTTTTGTTTTTGTTAGCATGCCACACTTGAGATCTCTTGGTTTGGGACAGCGGTATGCAACCGTTGGACCACGAGATAATACGGGGTTTCACAGTGCCTTTAAAGTAATTATTTTATTTGCAACGAATAATGCTTACTTAACATTGTTTATTTTAATAATCGTCATACCAAAATATTGTTCGATTTTTTCATTTTCTCTAAGATTTCATGAGAGTTTGAGTTTGCAAGACTTTGCACGTGAGGCAAGATAAGGTTTCGGAGCAATGAACTTGGAAAGGCCTCGAGGCATTGGCCTGGGTCACATTAGTAGAATAACTAGTCCGATTTGGGGTCCATAAAATATGATGTTTAGGTACCACTCCTTTCACATTTGTAATTTGCTTGGAAAACATAATGAGAGTAAATAAGAGCTTAAAAGAGCCAAGAAGTAACAACGAGATAATTTACAAGAATGTGCAATAAAATAGTAATAAGATGAGACAAGAAGAGACATTGGAGGGGAACCCACCACTTTCCCAACGGCATTATAAGGAAACATATGGTTTCCTCCTTTACCGCACACGTTACAAGACTCTAATTTTTTTTTTTTGAACGAAGCTACATTTATTTTGAACGACTCTAGACCCTCCAATGTCCATGCATACGAGGTTAGTAAGCAGTATACAAGTACTTACATTGACATAATACGAGAGAGAAATAATAGTAGCTGCTCGTGGAAAAATTCTTCTGAAAAAGATAGTTTAAAAATATATGTAAAAGTGTTAGTAAGAGAACAAGAAGAGACAAGAAGGAACATGAAGAGACAGGAATAAACAAGAAGAGACAAGAAGAAACAAGAAGAAGAAAAAGAGACACGTAAAGCCGAGAATAGCCGAGAAAAGACGTGAAGATCCAAGAAAAGGCAAAAAGAGACAAAAAGAGCCAAGAAGAGCATAGAAGAGATTAGAAAATCCAAGAAGAAGCAAAAACAGCCAAGAAGAGACTAGAGACAAGAAGAGTCGAGAAAAGACGATAAGATCCAAGACGAGGAAGTAAAGCCAAGAATAGCCAGTGATGACTCAATACAAGAAGATCCAGGAAGAGCCGAGAAGAGGCAAGAAAAAGGAAGACATAAAGAAAGGGAAAACAATTATAACGCTCAATCCAATTATTTATTCCTGCCCATCCTAAATTCCAATATAGGCTTATTAGGTTGTCGTGTATATCGGTCCGTTAAACTTAAACCTCCTTCCTGTCCTCAGGGCAAGTGTACCAGTCTTACCGGACAGGAGTGCTCCTGGCTGGGGTGGTAGAATCGTATCTATCGTACATCACTTACCGAAATTATATTGTTTTTGTTTTAATTTTTGCAGATAGAAACTTGTAATTAATTTTACTCGCAAATGAGCGCGTTTTAATTCTCCGCCAAACTTTGCACTATTTTTAGAAGTGAAGAACATACACTTAGCTATTTTTGTTGAAGATCTTTTTTAAATAATTAATTCTTCGGCAAATGGACTATCTCAGAATTTCGTACGACTTGATGAAATTTTAATAAATTCTTGATCGCGCGCGTGATCTCCATTAATCCTTAACCCAGAGCCCTAAACACAAGTTTCGACATGATGTGGAATAAATTGAAGAGAATGCGAAAGAACTCATGGATTGCCCTGCGTATCAACTAGATGTATCTAGTACGCCATCTCGCCACCCAGCCTATCTCCGAATGAAATCGCTCATTTAATTTGAACAGTTGCCCCATAAAATAAACCCGAGGTCTGAGAGGGAACGCCGGAATTAGAACCGTTCACCATCATAATTTCGATGGGTCGTGATTGTGTCTGTTTTGCCCCCATTTCTTCAAGTAATAATACATCATTATTTACTCCATTTTCCTTGAAAGGTCTTGGACCTCTGGTTACAATCATTATAATATTTTCTACCACACTAATGTTTCGGGGATAAAATTCGTATATCACGTTGATGAACTCGTTAAAAATTATTTATAATTCAAAATAATATAGTTCATTATCTACTTTTTTGTTTCATCTCATAACATGTTCATTATTATAATACAGTGTAGTTCAGGTAAATATCAGTATTTCTTTTTATCCAATCCAATTATCCAAATAAACAACAAGGTTTTCACATTTATAAACATAATTTTGCTGAGCCATTAAGACCCGGCATTCCGAATTTCTACCGATTTCTTACATATTTCCCTTAAATATTTGAAATACAAAAAATTTATTCTTTAAGTTTTCCAGTTTAGTATCTATACATTCCCCACGCCGAAACGGTATTATTTGAAATTCCCTCGATAGAAATAAATCGCAAAGTATGCACCGAAAATTATTATTTACACGTAAAGTTATATGTATGAAAAAATTCACAATGTTTCTTTAAACGCTACTTAACACAACCCCCACAACATTTTTTCTCTTTTTTAAACGAGCCGTATTTTATTAAACATTTTCACAATTTTCACTTGAATATTATCGTTTTTAATATTAGCGGTCTCCCTCTAAAATTCATATTATCGTATCTCTCCGTCTTCTTCTTTTTAGTGGGTAATACGGGGCCTCAAAACGGCCACTATCTTGAAACGTAACGTACAAACAAATTTAATGAAATGCAAAACAATCGAGTTAAAGCAGGACGATGCAACAAATGGTTGATTTTCCATTTTCGCTCAACTTGCAATGCTTACATTAGATATGCGAAAATTAATTCACAAATGAAAAATAGCACCACGAGGAAAGATACTACTAGTCCTGGGTGCTAAGAAACGTTATAAATTTGCGGTAGAGGCTCGGGAATCGCTGCCAAGAAATGGACTATTGTACAGCTATACACTATTCTTTGCAAATTGAAATCTCCCTCGCGCCTTGGGCTGAATGTTTAACAACTGAATTTGTCATTTTACTAAGTTATTGAGAAATGCTTTCCCGCATTCCCCAATAGTTACATTAACTATTATAATAACTAGACATCGGATTATATGCACTAACAAAGTGCCAAAATATGCATGCAAATATGCACTGAAAAAGGCCGAAATATCCACTAAAATCCCTCGATATGCCCAAAATATGCATAATGCAAAATCAAAAAACCATTTTTATTTTTATTAAATTTTAATTAAAGACGGTGAAATATTCTTAAAATTATGCATAGTTTTTGTGACAATATGCAATTAAGTATTTTTCCAAATTTTCGGTCGCAAATTTGTGACGTTTGTCACCCAGTATTAATTTTGTACGCCGAAAACAAACTCTCTACGGCCAGCTGTCGTCATTTGTCAAGATTAAAAATTTGGCATACTTCTGGAGATTTAAAAAAAAATATATTTATTTTTATTTTGAAAAGAACGATAAACATTCCCGGTCACAAATAACCCAACAACATTTGAAAATCTCCTACTACCACCACGCTAAGCGGAAGATGTTGCTTGTGTTGTGATGGAGGACTTAGCTTAGAACACGGAACGCCTGGGTGGGACCCAAACGCGATGCCCACTCAACCACTGACCGCATAACATATACCTGTTTAGGCAAGGTAAGGCAAGCATTAATGTTCCTCTGTGCCGTTGATGTAGGTATTAATTTTCTTCGTGTCTTCCAGGCATATAATATAGTTATTATTAGACATCGGATTATATTCAAATGCATATAAAATTCAATACCAGGCATACTGCCTCGAACTCAACACAGGGTTGTAACGCCATTTCTCCTTACAAACCCGTGTTCAATACTGCCTCGAACTCAACACAGGGTTGTAACGTCATTTCTCCTTACAAACCCGTGTTCAATACGAAGCACACTACCTCTAACTCGACACGGGTTTGTAACGTTATTTCTTCTTACAAACCCGTGTTCAATACTGCCTCGAACTCGACACGGGTTTGTAACGCAATTTCTCCTTACAAACCCGTGTTCAATACTGCCTCGAACTCGACACGGGTTTGTAACGCAATTTCTCCTTACAAACCCGTGTTCAATACGAGGCATACTGCCTCGAACTCGACACGGGGTTGTAACGCCATTTCTCCATACAAACCCGTGTTCAATGCGAGGCATGCGTCCTCCAATTGTTTATAATTACCTTGTGCATTGATTGAGCACTAAAGAGGTTGTTTAGAGGCATTTTTTGTATGTGATGGATGGGCAATAAAGGCAATGTCTTTAAGTTTTTTTTTATGTCCCGGTACTGATAAATAACGAATATCTCTGGAGGAGTTATTCAGAACTATTATAGTATATAAGTCAGGTAGGCACATATTTTTATTCCTCAACTACTGCATCTTCTTATTCAAACAACTCACGCACGTCAGACTAAAACTATCACCATCTCCATCAATATATCTGGCTCTATTTGCTAAACTTCAGATCTGATCTGAGCTCGGTATATCGATTGCAAATACTTTTTAAAAATGCACCCTTAGGCGAGGGTGCACTATTCGCTGTTTGCGCACTTCCCCACTACTGCCAGGAACCGGGAGGGGAAGAACTGCTGGCAATTTAAATAATACCCCTAAATGTTAGTCTAATATCTCACCGGGGGGCTGGTTATACCGAAGACATAGAGAACATCAGATACATGCCAATCTAAATTTTGTATACTCCTGTAAATGATTGATTGTAATGGCGGGTTGTTTCGCAGAATTTGAGCAATTCAACAAATTAGTTGGAAGTTAAAATTCAAATTATGTGAAAGTTTTCTTCAAGTTCTGTTATTATTTAACAGTACTTGGGTAGTAACAAAACTTTAATCGGAATTTCATAGAACTTGAGCATTAACTTTGAAATTTTACGAATTGTTAAAATTCGTTGAAATAACCGGTTTTGCGTGAACTGACAAAATGACGGCACTTAGTATACAGAACTCAACAACCAAAGCTTTGCCTTTCGACATCAATAAAAACCAAGAACCTACTGACATACAACAGCTTAATAAAATAAACAAAACTGCATTTTAATTTTGAAAATTATAAAAATTTATTAAATCATAAGTCATATCGTTATAGAAATCATATGTTTATTGTCGATGGTTGTCTAACCCTCAGGCAAATTTGTTCGCTTTTGGTAACAACTCATATAGGTATCGTAGAAATCTTTATGTCTCCCTTACTATCCATGGTGAAGGATATTGTCTAAACGTAATTAGAAACGTAAATCATCACGCTTTATATACAAATCTAAAATTTAACCACATAAGAAAAATGAAGTTTTGGGAATTATTTTTATACGAAACCTAAAAAACATAAGTTGGCGAAAAGGTCATATTATCAGTAACCTTAGGAAGAAAAAATTAAAGTTCAGATCACTTTAAAACTTTTTTACGTTTGCATTCAAAATTTTAACATGTCAAAAATTACATGTTTATTTCTATTTATTAAATTTGATGGCGCATTTTCATCTCCTTTCCAAAACAGTTTTTAGTTTTCACACGTTCAGAAATAATCCATTTATGTGGATTTTATTACAAAGCCGAAATATTTAGAACTTCTGACAAAATATGCCCGAGGCCTGAGGGGCTAACTTCATATCCAGAAAATTCATTATCGGGTCAAATTTACACAAAATTTACTCTCGTAGTTTTCTTACCATCGGTTCTAGTTGCCTACCACATCCCCCCAACCTTATACAGAGAGGAAAAACTTCACCAATCGACTAAGCAATTTTTAACTTCCTTATGTTGCTTCTTGGTTCCGCCCTTGTTTCTAACTTTTGGCGACAATATGTATGGCTGTAAGTAATATTGAAAATTTTGAGTTAAAAGTAAAATAAAAACGTTGTCCGTGTATTGTAGGTGTTTATTGCGTTCCAAGGTTTTCTGTGGAAGCGGGAACTTATGACAATATTATTTTCTTAATGAAGATAATATAAGTGAAACTCAATCAAAAATCTGAAACAGAAAAATGTACGGATACATCTGGGACTCGAACCTAGGACCTTCGGCTTTCCACTGCGCCCATGTATACCTTTCTGATTTGGTCACATTTAACTGAGAACTGAGAATGAGAACCACCAACATTATCTTCATTTTCTCAACGCATATTTTTATATCTTAAAGCTATCTTTATGTGTGATTCTGATTTTTCTGTTTAATTTTTTTTTTTTTTTTTGAGTTTCATTAAATTATCTTCATTAATTAAAATATTCTTTATGAGGTTTAACTCAAAAAGTTAAAAATAAAAAAAATTATTATTATTTTCTATTTCTTCTGTCTGTCGATTGGTTTGTGCGTTCCGTTTCCGTTTTCGACAATCTGTTGCATCCTCTTCATAGTTCAAGCAAGCCTTACTTTGACTATATGCCTAACTTTGACTGAGGTTCAGTGATTCTTTTTTCAAATGCGAAATCATCGGTTTATTTTGATTTTTTTTTGCAATATGATGGTACCTACAACCAGCCTGAAGAAAGTGTGAAAAAATTATAGGGTATTTCCAAAAATTAAGCAAAAAATTACGATTATTTTTATTCCAATTAGGTAATTCCTAATTGGTATAAAAATATTACATGAAATATAAGTTTATACTTGCGATAATACATAGCTCCGAATGCTCGACCATGTACAACTCCTACTCTAGGCAACGCGAAACCACAGAAAAGCGAATGCTTGGCTTAGATGGTCGGCAGGGGTATCACTAAAAGATAAAATAAAAAGTTCACGCATTCGTGGTAGCCTGTGTATCACGGACATAAACAGTAAGCTGGAGGAACGACAGTTGAGATACCAGAACACATAGTGAAGCAGGCAATGTCTATGGAGCTTCATCGACAGTCAACCAGAGGAAGACCAAAGAATTCTTGGTTGACTCAATGCTCCAAAATTCTACATAGAAACGGCCTGGATTAAAGTGATCCTACCTAGGCAATGGGTTGGGACAGTGCAAGGAAGAAGAAGACCCATAGAGGACGGAAAGAAATTTCAATAAATAAAGTGATTTCTTGTTAAAGCTTACACGTAGACAAAACCATACTAACTTGATAAAGTGGCGTTTTTATTTTTAAGTTTTACTAACCTAGAATGTAGAGGTAATCCGAAGACAAAACGAATATATAAGGATGACACTGCGATAATAATTGTAGCGCTTCGCACCGTGCATAGGCATACTTTTTTTCAACACTGCAGTTGCAGGGCTCCGGCCCCAATAAGGTGTGTATTTATTTAAGTGGGTACCTACCTACAAATTTTCTGAGTATACAGAAAATTTTGATTTTGTTATATTAGAAACATATTTTTTTAAATGCGAGCTCTACTGTTCTTAGAACTATAGAATATATAATATAATAGAAAACTACATAACTATACTTTAGTTACCAATACCACCGCCCCCTAAGGTTGGGTCCAGATATGTTATTTTGTCCGTACCGTACCTCCGTTTCGTATCAGCCAGCGTCGCGATCCAAAAACTCTGGACGCAAAGTAAAAATAACCCGTATTTCCGTAACGTCGCTACGATCATCGCGTGTTCATTTCCTCCCGCCATGTCGTCGACTGCGGAATGAAGTGGGGGAGGGGGTGTTATATGATAAAAAAATATTGTCTATTTATTTCGGATTATCGATCATAATTTAGGTAAAAACACATTTATACCAGATAGTCAAAAACGTAATACTTTTAACTAATAAATAATAAAGCACTAACAAGAAAAATAAATGAAATGTGTTCAATTGTTAAAGCATGGTTACTGTAACTGTGAAGGTAAAAGAAAGGCATCGAATAAACTTTAAAAATTGCGATGTATTTTTCCTCCCCCCCATAACTATAGTACACCTTACTCCCGCTCTTGGAGGCACAATATATAAATGAATTATTCAAACCCGCTTCCTGGGGGAAATTCCCACTTTTCATTTTGAACCGCCTTATAAAGTTTTTGCAGCAACCTGGCAACACCGCAAATGATCGTTTCGGCGATTGTTCGATACATTTCCCGGCAAAAAAAGGTTACTTGTCAAGTAATGAGGTGCATTCACGAAAAGCTTTTCAGGGAGGTGACAATTTATTTCAATGGTTCATTATTTGAACCAACACTGTGAATGGCACTCTTTACTTTGCCGGGTTACGTTATTTTAAATTACTCGAGAATGAAAGGGTTGGGCTCATCCTTTCTAATTATTTATAAAGCAAGAAGTGTGCTTGTGTTACTTCATGCAATGACAGATATTAACTGAGTTAACATTTGCATTTAATATTCGGGCTACGTTGAATTCTTTGGTTGAATTTTAAGTACAGACTAGTCTTAACCCCTCATGCCTGGACCAAATTTTGTCTAACGTCAAAATATTTCCGCTTTGTACCTAATAAAATCCAAATTGAATATTTCTTAACATATCGTCAACGTGAAAAACCTATTTCTGAAAAAATAAGAAAATATACAGTTTTAGGAAATAAGATTAAAAGAATTTGGCATTCTCAGACTTTAAAAATATTACCATATTATTTCATCAACTTTTTTTAAAAATTTTCTTTATTCAATAAAATGTTAGTTACATTTTTTTGGATCTTACGACCACCATGCTAGGCACGTGCCCGTGTCGTCATGGTCGATTTTCTATAGAGTGCATTAACATATGAAATTTGAAAGAATGTAAAAGAATATTAAATATATAGAATATGGTAGAGTATAAGAAAGAACCTTAAAATAGTGTATATAAACAGACTCCTTATATATATATATATATATATATATATATATATATATATATATATATATATATATATAGTTATTTACAAACAGAAACTTTTATTGGTGGTGTACAAACCTATGTTCTTTAATGAAATTCTGTAAAGAAATTCCTCAATGAAATTCCTCAAAGAAATTCTTTATAGAAATTTCGCATTTTTGGACACCGGTTGCAAAGTGAGTCACTGTACTAGATTTTTTTATGTTGTCATTTAGTTCGTTGTATATTTTAGGAGCGATGTATGAATATTGTCTTTGTGAAAAAGTGGTTTTTGTTGTGCAATTTCCATGTTGAGTAGCGTGTATGTATAGTTGATTGTGTAGAATTTATACTTTTTTTATTTATTTATTTACTGGTACTATACCTAGCTCTCTCGTTCAAAATTTAGGCTTATTAATTTGTCAAAGATTTTATACATAAAAATGCAAAAACCAGTCATTTTAAATATCAGATTTTTTTAAATATTTATATTGAGTGATCAGTAGGATTTATCGGTCCAGTTAGAAGATCTACCGAGCCGAACCCTATTATATGAAAATATCTGTCGGTGAATTATTTTTCCATCTGGTCTCTGGTGGGTTGACGTGTTGATCTTGTATTGTTTTGTATTTATTATACTTAAATAGAACAATTGCATAGCATGGGTGACTAGATGATCATTTGTGGAAAAAGGTGTGGAAGGGTTAAGTTTTTCTTGTGGGAAGATTTAACCCGGATATAAAAGTCAGAAGCATAAAAAAATAAAACATAATAAACGTTATTGTCACCTAAATTTTTTGACGTTCCATGTAAAAATAATTATTAAGAAATTCCCAAACTTTTTTTTTTCGATAAATAATTAGCAAGTAAATAAATTAGAGGTACTAGGAGTAGGTAAATAAGTATAATTGACTCTAGTCTGAACTTTGTGGCAATTAAAACAAAATCTTTTTTTGGTCAAAAAAATATTTTTATCATTCTCCACTCATATTTGGTAGCCTTCCAGAACATAATATTGAGTAATCTAAATGCTTGTGCGCTTTTAAAAAGATTGTTAAATATTTGTGTTAGCCGAGGATTGTCCATTCAATATTAATACAATATTATATTATCTAAATCTTTTTTCTCTTTATCCTATTAATGAATAGCATAATGTATTAAACGCATATATTTATTCTTTTCATTTTAATCGTTTTTTTTAATTAATAACATATTTTTATTTCAAATCAAATATCAACACTATGGTCACCCTTGTTCCATGAGAACTCAGAATCATGCAATTTCAACACCCCTTTGGAAAAGCCATTAATAGTTATGAAAAAAAAATAGCCATTAAAAAAGCAAAATTAAATGACTAAAATTTTAATGACTTTTCAAAGGAGATATCGAAGTTGCATGATTCTGAGTTGTTCATTTTATGGAAGAAACGTATATGCGGTTCATGTAACAATATTTTTCTTCCGATACCCATATTAATTTGTGTTATTTTTTTACTTTTTATGTAATTGTTAACCTTAACACAGGCTTGTCCCGGTGAGTTTAAAAATTGATTGTAAACAGTAATGCCTAACATGTAAAGAAATAATAAATAAATAAAAAGTACCAAATGTAACAAACGTTGATAAATTTTGCAAAATGAAATTTTGAGAAAAATACATCTTTATCTTTAAGTTATAAAAGATAATAAATAAGTAAGTTAAGAAATTTTATCAAAAATTATTTTTGTGAAACAGACTGTTCCACAAATATTACAATTTGTAAGTGTAAATACGTATTATAGAGTTATTCCAACGCTGCGCTGGTTGTTTTTTTGCGTTCTATATGTTCGATATGTCATGTGTTGGAAAATCCAGCATTATAAATATCTAAAAAAAAAGTTTATAAGATAAACAAATTATATAAGATCACCGAGACTGGGAATGGGAATATACCCAAACTAACTACACATCATTTTTTTAATTTACTTTTAATAATTTATTTATTAATTTTCATCGCCCTGGTGGGTTTTTGTAAGTGTATGATACAGTGTTATATAATACAATGTTTTAATAAGAAAGATAAACTTATAGAAAGGAACATTATAAAATGGTAGGTGTAAAGGTAAGTAAAAATAATCTATAATATAAAAATTAATGTTTGTTTGTTCGTACCTTGTGCGCGGCCATACCGTTCATCCGATGGCGGTGAAGGAAATATGATGTGCGCATATCCGGCATGGTTGTAGGATAGTGAGCTCTGGCGTTATGATATTATTTCCTATACTATTTATACGATTGAGATTAAAATTTCATCCGATTGCTATTAAATTATTTTGAATTGTTGTGAACACGCCCGTGTCTATATCTATAATGGCGAGCTCTGGCATTATGAAATTTGCATAAAAATTTAAATAGGTCACGCGAGTTGTTGTTGGAAAAATGGGTGTATTTTATGGAGTTAGGCGGCAGGGAAAAAAGCCCCGGGGGAGGGTTATGCCGGAGGGTTGGTTGGGGAATTAAGGAGGGGGGCTTCGCGGGAGGAGTTACGAGTGCGTGAGGGCGGAGGGGGGTTGCGAGAAAGGAGAGAGCGGGAGAGTGGAGGGGTAACACGGGAAGGGGAAAAGGAAACGTGGGATGGGAAGAGGAAGAGGAGTTAGAACGAGAACTGGGACGAATGGGAAATGACACAAAGGGAGAAACAATTTATTTATTTAATTAGCATTTAACGCATGCCGGGTACCAGCTAGTATATCATAAGAAAAGAGAAAAAATAAAAATAAATTAAACAGAAACCAATTTTTAAATTGCAGATGGCATAAAAATAATAATATTGTGTAGGTTTATATGAGAAATTTACAGGTAAATAATAAATGACAAAGTTCACAATACAGAAAAAGAAAAGAGAGTAACGAATTTTCACGAGTAGATAAATAGAAATAATATAAAAATATATGCAACAACTCCTTGATTATACAAATATGCTAAATAAAACATTCATTTTGAATGACTACATAGAAAAATCGAAGATATTTGCTATGTTTACAACTAGCCAAAATATGTAATCAGCTCCGATGTATATATGAATTAATATAATAATTATTATGAATTAAAATTCCTACTGCCCCATTGTAATTATACTTATAAATTAATCTATAGTCGAATCCACCCTTAGATACGGAATACTAACTTGGAGGCACACAAGCAGTTTTTACATTACATTTTAACAAAGTTGCCACGCACCGATATATGTTATACAACCAAAGAAAACATTATATATGTTATACAACCAAAGAAAACATTATGTACATATGTTATACAACCAAAGAAAATATTATGTACATATGTTATAGAACAGTAGATGATGAAGAAAACATTATATGTTATACAATCAAAGAAAAATTTAAAAATGTTATACTGTGCGGCGAGCCTACTTCCAATAAAAGGACATCTTTGTACTATTATGTACAATGCGGTAGAAAGCGTTAAAAAAAGCCACTGATACACAGGCCCACCACAAGATTTACAGAAAGAAAAGATCTAAAAACTCCACGAATATAAAATAAGTATGTAGGCCGAACTCTTGAATACTTGGTGCCAGTGATTGGAGGCTCTTTTTAGGGAAAAGAAATAGGTTCTGGGAAGGAAAAAGGTATAATTTGGGGATAAGTGTGTCCAAGAATACGGACATTTTAATCCATCCCTCCCACGATGGTGCAAGGCGAATGATCGAGATTTTCCGGTGATGACAAAAGGTCTCCCTCAACCAGTAGATGGGCGAAACGCATTTGCCGCCAAGACCTAGAAAAACCGCACCCCTCGAACCCGGGCTTCCATGCATGCTTACTTAACAAACCAGGTGGGGTGACCAATGGATAATGTGTCGGTTATCCAATCATTGGTTCCCGAGGCTGCAGTGTCTATATCTAAAATTGAGAAATGCGTTATGAAATTATTTAATAGCTAAGACCTCGCAGGTTTCTCGTAATCTGGTAATATTATCACATACTTTACATTCGGAGTACGCGAGACTTATAAACTATTGATATCCCCTTTCCCAAGGTTCTCCCTCTGTCCCCTAATAGGCCACATTTCCCGGGGCTCTAACGCCATCTAGCGGATTTCCCTGGAGGTTCCCAATACTAAACAGAAAATCTCAGATGGCGGAAATGCTTCATGCGATAGCAAATTTGATCAACAAATTGAAACAAATGATGGGGCATCGGAGATTTGAGGGGGATACTGATATTATGACAATAAAGAAGGGAAAAACAAATAATGATAATAAAAATTGGTTTGATCGAGAAAATAAAAACTACATTATACTTAGCGTGGGGCTTTTGTGTATGATAAAAAATGTGATTAATAAGAGTAATAGTGACATTTTTGTAATATTACTCCACGAGCGCACGGGCAAATCCATAAAAAAACTTTAAACTAAGTTAAATTAAAAATGCAAAAAATTTGACTTGACGATGTTTTTTGATAAATTTTAAAAATTTTCAGATGTTTATGTAAAGGTTCAATACTCGTGCGCAAACTCTCAAAATAAATAATTGGAATGACTCTCACGATCAAAATTAGCACAATTAGTTAGTGTGTGGAGTGGAGAAAGTTATTGGTCCCGTCAATCTTTTTTTTCTTGCTAGGACAGTTAATTATTTTATCCTGATGAGTTACAAAACTCATTTTAGGATGCGAGAAACTTTAAATTCATGGGAGGGAGGTAATAGGTACAAATTTGTGTAGGTTTTTCGATATTAAAAATATAGGTACAGCGTAAAAAAAAGACAGATTTACTAGATAAAACAACAAGAGAAAACAAATAAAGAAACAAACAAAGAAAGAGCCCTTAGAAGGACCTTTTGATCTTTCCAGCCGGGCCCTCTCGATACATTGCCTTGCACCGCAGTGGGAGGGATGGCTTCACACGTCCATCACAACTGGACATATTTATCCCCGCCCCTCAAACCTTTTTCCTTCCCAGGACTTCCTCTCCTTCCTTTCCCTTAAAAAACCCTCCACAAAGCATCTTCAAAGATGACATAGGCCCTGAGGGAATTTTTATTGCTTACTTGAATATTATATATTAAACAAGTTTTTAATGAAATAAATCGATATTAAATTTTTAATTAAAAAAAAATTATACGGGGAATAATTGATCTTTCTCATTGGAACCTCCCTGTACGGTTGCTAGCATTTTTAAACTTTTATCCTCGGCCGCTTGTCAATAATTAATAATTTTATTATAACAAACCAATTATGTTCCAACCAATTATTTATTATTATTATAGCCAACCAATTTTTATAATTCATTGTTGTTCCAAGCAGGCTATAACAGTGTCCAGAAAAATATGAGTAGGTACTTATCATCTCAGAAATATAATTTCTTTTGAAAAACTTGTCCTATAATGTAGTTTAATTTTAAAATACTATCAATTATTACTGCCAGTTCTACGATAAACCTCTCATTAAAAGTATTTTTCCGTCGGACAAATTGCGGGAAAAGTTTTGTCGGTACCCAATTATTAATAAATAAGTATATTTTTGTGCCTGGGAGCGCAGGAGCAGAGGAGAGAAGAAGTAGAGAAATAGAGTAGTACAGAAGTGGTAGTAAATGTGAAGGAAAGAGCAGCGGAAACTCTAGTGGCCATTAGGGGAACCATCTTCAGATAAAATAGTTCCTTGTTATAGTACTTCCAACAATATCATCATAAAAATATCTATAATGGCGCCATCCACTAAATTGTCTATTCTTCTCATTATAGACTCTCAAGACGAAGTTAAAAATGTTTTAAATTTTTCTTTAGTCATTGATTTGTTAGTTACATTATTTGAGGATTTTTTGACCACCATGCTAGGCACGTGCCCGTGCTATGGTGGTCTATTTTCTATACGGTTCAGTAACATATGAAATATAAAAAAATGTGAAAAATATAAAAGAATATAAAAAAACATAATATTAAAGAATAGATAATATGAAAAAATGTTAATGACTTTAAAGTAATATAAAAAAGTATGGAATAATATAGCAGAATATAAAAAATGTAATTAAAAATATATAAAATGATACTCCAGAGAAAGGATTATTATAATGATGAAATTTTTTATGTGCGTGCTAAGTTAAATTGGTAGGTTTACATTATTTTTCGGCTACTTTTTGTAGAAATAAATTTAATAAGTACGGCTAATAATACTGCAGATTATATCCTATTGCTATTTACTTTGTATATGAAGTGCTTTAATTTCAGAAAAATGCGTGTATATGCACGGAGAAAAATGTTATTCTAAAATACGATCATTTTATTCGTAAAAACGGGACTGAAGTTCTTACGAACAAATTAACAGTGTTTCAATGTTACCAACAAATTATTCTTACATGTTCCCGCCAATAAACATTGAAACCCTGTTAATTTGTTCGTAAGAACTTCAGTTCCGTTTTTAACCATTTTTACGAATAAAATGATCGTATTTTAGAATAACATTTTTCAAGTGTGTATGCGTGATTACCACCAAAAGATAACGAACACACTTTAAATATATCTATTTTAATTTCACAAGTGGAAATTAAGCCACTTCCCGACATCCGATCGAGGTGAAACTCGGCAGAAAAACTCGTTTTCGAAGACACGCATTTCTATTTTTTTTTTTTCTTTAACTCCACACAGGAGACCTTAAGGAAAACAATTTTCCCCCTGACCTATGTCATCTTTGAAGATACTGTGAGGAGGGTCTTTTTGAGGAGAGGAAGGAGTGGACATGGATCTTGAAGAGACCCATATTGTAGGTAAGAGGAAACACACAGGCCGGCAAATTGTTCCACAGCCGAACTATGAAATTGACTATTAGCCGACCCAAGAAAAGGGGCAAGTTAATCGAAATTTGAAAATAGATTTTTAAATTTTTTATAGTGAACATCACAAGAGTCCCAACTGCTCCCGTCTGGAGCCAGTGAGACTGTGGCATCCCCAATTTGGGTATATTGTGAGGCTGAGGGTAAGCGGGGAAGGGAAGGACATGACAAAGAGGAAGGTGGGGAAGTACTTGGCTATTCAGATCTAGGCACTAAACACTAAACACCAAACAAATGGCTAAAGCCATTTCAAGCAACCTTTCAATTCTGAATGGTAGTCTTACACCAGGGCGATACTGAGAGTATCTTTTACTCTGGAACGTGCCGCAAATATAGTACATTATTTTTGACTAATCAATTGTGAAATAACACAAATTAATTTTAAAAAAAAAAAAAATTCTCCATGCCGGGTTCTAATCCGCGAGGTTCGGAATGGGAGCCCAAAGCCTTACCTGTGGACTACGCCGGCTGTCAATTATCAATAAATTATCGTCAAAAAAACATGCGGGTTCACTTTTTCACAGTTATTTTTTTATAAATACTGTTCGCGACCGCCGACGTGGTGCGAAGAAGATTTCCTACTAATTAATCTACTCTTACAAAATTAAATTATTAGAGCACTGCTGCTGAGACACAAGACGGTACCATATTTTAGGTAAATTTAAACTATTTGCAGTACCAAATGAAGAACATACATGTTACCGCACGCCGGGATTTGAACCTGCCTTCGGATTGCTTGTCGAGAGTCTTACTGCTCGACCACGAAAGCTGTCATCATTAGTAAATAAAATAAAATATCGTAGTAGAAGACAACCTTATTGTCGCACTAACTCCCAGTTATGTTAAATGCATGTGTGGAAAAGTCATCAATTGGCCAATCAGCGATATTTTCGATTTTGAAAATTGAAGGATTCCCGGTGCCAGGAATCCTTCAATTCGTCCGTTTCAGCTTTTGAACAAATTGTGATCAGCAGGAGAGGACAACTATCATGTTGTTAACCTTTGTCAGCTTATTGCAATATGATAGAAAGCTGACACGCACCTAGAATTAAGGTTTAACGGAAACCTTTCAAATGTCAAAAAAAAAAACAAAATGGCGTTCAGTGCCCATTTGTTGAAAATGTTACATGTGAATTTATGAATTTCTGATAAACATATGGGCTGTTTATCATCGTAATATTCCCATGAAAAGTTTAATAATTAGAACTTGAGGTGATTACCTAATAACTAATTATGAACGCCACTCTCCCGGGGGCTTGCCGTTCTTACCACGTCATAAAAGAGCGAGTAAATCGTGCTTCTAAACGGTAACTAACGAACTAACTAACCATCACGCCGTTTCCCCGCAGGGGTAGGCAGAGAGGACGGACCGCCAAACACCTCGGTCTTGGCACACACTCTTTGCCTCATTCACATTCATAGATCGTCTCATACATACTCTTCTATTTTTCTGACTCTTGACATGGCCCGACTCAAGTATCTGATTCACTTGATCGTGCCATGTCTTTCTCGGACGTCCCCTACTTCTTATACCGTTCACACTTGCATCATATATTCTCCTTACGCTCCTTTCTGTGTTCATTCGCTCTACATGCCCAAACCATCTAAGGGTTCCTTTCTTAATTTTACTCATTACGCTTACATCAGCCTTGCATTCTTTTCGAATCTCCACATTGCTCCACAGTGCTTCTAAACGGTGATTATAATATTTACTTATTTTCATATAGACGACACAACAAGTCCCATTTACACAAGAATAGTACAACAATATAACAGTATAAGTGTAGAGTAAAAAGTACAAGAATTAAAGTAATAAGACAAAAGTATTACATAAATGGAAAGTATAAAGTAAGAAAATAAGAAATAAATTAGTGAAAAGTGATGTATAAACTATAAAATATTTGAAAAAAGTAGTACAAAATGTATTGAATATAAAAGGGTAAAGAATTAAGTACCCAATGCTCTTAGTGGGAAACCAAATGTAAATATTGGATATAGATGGAATAATATTTATTTGGTGATATAGCGCCTGCACGTTTAAAGGTAAGAAAAACATCCCAGTTTTCAAGTAGTTTAGCGGCTACGCTAGGTTTGTGTAACATGGTTTGTGATACAAAAGAAAGTGCCCCTTTATGGCGCCTGCTCACGTAAAGGCAAGAAAAACATCCCAGTTTTCAAGTAGTTTAGCGGCTACGCTACGTTTGTTTAACATGGTTTGTGATACAAAAGAAAAGTAGTTTAGCGGCTACGCTAGGTTTGTGTAACATGGTTTGTGATACAAAAGTGAATGTGTTATTTATATAATTAAGGTGAATCAAAAGAGTTTAAAAAAAAAGTGCGTATTAACCGTTTCCATTTATATCCAATAATTACCAAACAAAAATATAAATAATTTAGGTAAACTACCGAGAGAATCGAATATAATAATATTAATAATGATTAGTAGGTATTATGGACTATTTATTTATTTATTAGGAAAAGTTGACAGCAAATCTGAGACTATACAATGATATATTAATAAGATAGTTAATTATGCCAATTATGAACTTTCCACTGAAAATAATAAATGATTAAGTGTGACATTGTAGGGTTGTTTTCTTAATTAAATTATTTTCTAGTTACAATATGTGAAAAGGAGTTACTAGTTACAATATGAAGAAAAAAAAGGGGGAGGAGGAAACATGGGATTGGGATGAAGAGGCTGAGAGGCTGAGAGACTATGACAGTTGGATATGATAAATTTTACATTCGTTAAAGATTCATTAGGCGAACCCTACATGTACAATATTTATTGTGATCCGTCAATATTTATCAAATAATATCATGATATTTACTACGTGATCCGTCAGTACGCCAGCCTACACGTTCTATAAATATCACGATATTTGATAAATATTGACGGATCACAATAAATATTGAACGTGAAGGGTATTTGCAGAGAAATTTTGTATTATGCATCTTTTAAATGAGGACAGACTACCGGCATTATCGATGTTAGAATAATCATTACCTAATCTGTGCAAGTGATGTATTATTGAACTTTGTTCTGCATTAGTGCCAGTATTGTAGCAATAATAATGTGATTTGGGTCGAGTTGGACTACTGGGTACATGATAATTTATCAACGAAACTATTTCATATTATTTACAAACTAGCTGTAAACCTATAGTTCCGCGACCTCCCGACAGGGTGTAATGTTCACCTCGGTCTCGTGTGACTTGAGAGAAGTTGCGCGTGACGTGACGTAGCGCGTGGAACCACGTGACGTAGCGTGGCACGACCAGTGACACACGTAACACCGGTGACCGGTCACAAATGACAAACAACTGAATCCAGAGTAAGAAGAAGTAAGCCTGGAATAGAAGTGGCTATTCTAAAGACGTAAGCAGTGGCGGTTCGTGGTCTTTTTAACGGGGGGTTCAGAAATTTAAGAGAAGATATATTGTCTAATCAAAATTTACTCTTATCACACAAATTAAATAAAGTTAGTGGAGGGTTACCTAAATAGGTACTATTGTTTTTAAATAACTTGATACTCCTCGACACAATTATGAAAAAACCAAAATGGTTTTAGAGGATTTAAATTGTTTAATGGTTTTTACAACACTCAATGTACGTTGCTAATTTTTTTTTTTTTCAATAAGAAAAATTGCGTAGAATGTAGAATATAATATAATTGATATTTTAAAACCTAAAAAAAAACATGAAACACAAATAAAGGTGGCCACGAAATAAAATTAGCTTTTTTCACTTACACAAAAAATCCACTATACACGTATACAAAAAATTATTATATTTAATTTCCAAACTTTTTTCATAAGCATTAGCGTTATTTTTTGTATATAACACTGTATTCCGTCATCGTGTGAAAACATTAGGACAGAATATTCGCGACAATCGACAATCGATTTGAAAGCCGAAACAACACTAGGAAAGCTCAACACAAAATTGCATAACTAGCGACGCTGTTTGCCGAAACTTTAGTAAATGTACTCGTAACTAAGGGATATAACGACTTATCTATAAAAAAAAATACGAAAACAGAAGTCATAATTGGTCCACTTCAATAGTAGATTTACAAATGCCATTAGTAAACGGTTGGAGAAATGCAGAAACAAGAAAATAAAAAATGTACAAAAATTACTACAAAGTTAAATATCATAATATATAACATTTAACTTGCATCCGTCGGTGCAAAAGTCGCCCGTCAGCCTGTCATCCTGCGACAATCTCGGGCTTCGTTTCGGCGAGACTCGTCAAAGTTCGGAGGTCACATGACATCTTGACTCGTGAGCAGCGCACCAAGCTGCGTAGTTTTGTCCATTCTACCGTCACAGCGATTCGTATCGGCTATGATTTTTTCGTATGGACAAATGTGTGCGGATCGCAACGCGCACAAAATGGGAACAGATACCTACCGTATTTTTCGGTAGCGCGAGTTTTAAAGACGGAATTTTAATGTCGAGCTATCTATGATGCGCTTATATTACTATACAACAAGATTGTTTTATTTTATCATCTTTTTAATGGGGGTGCACCGCACAACCGCACTTTAGAGAAAACCGCCACTGGACGTCAGTATATTCCCTTGGAACAAAAATGGTGAACCCAAGACGCAGATTTGAAAAGTAGTTTTTATTTACACTCCTAATGTTATTATTTTATTTAAAAAAACGTGACATTACGTAATCCAACATACTAATTGTGGTTGATTTATTCACGCTTCTAATGTTATTATTTTATAAAAAAAGTAATGACAGTTATTCCTGCGCGAAATATGAAATCATTTTCTGAATTGTAACTTTTTGTTTTTTTTACATTAACTCCACACGGGAGGCCCTGAGGAAAATAATTTCTCTCGGGGCCTAAGTCATCTATAAAGATGCTGTGTGGAGGGTCTTTTTTAGGAAATGAAGGAGTGAACACGGATCTTCAAGAGACCAATGTTGTAGAAGGGAGGAAACACAGAGGCCGGCAAAACGTTCCACAGCCGAGCTGTTGAACTCAAGAACGAGTCGTAGAAACGACCCGTTCTCATGTGATAAAAGTCAACCACGTTGGCCGCGCATTTGGCGTGTTTCCCGACTATGCACCGGTGCCGAGGGGATCAATGATGCTAGTTCCTCGGAGCATCTTCCATTGAAATACCGGTGTAACAAGGATAACTTTACCACCCGATGCCTGTGCTCTAAAGATTGCAACCTGTCTGTTAAGACATCCTTACTGTTTGGCTGCAGATCGGATACTGTGTTTTTGACGTATAATTAATTGATTCTTCCGCTTTCGACTATTGATCCAGGGAGCCAGAACCACGACACGTCTTTTTTTGTAGAAATGTACCAAGAAAGTTTAAAAAACATCTGTATTATTAATGTGTTTGAAGAGCAAAATGAATAAGTTACATATACAATTACAGTGAGAAATTAGAATGGAGCATGTTGAACCAAATGGTTCAATTAGCCCCACCCAAGTTTTTCACCCAAATTTCATCGGATAACTCATATATCCCTAAATGTAATGCAATTTTACAATTGACGCGATAAAGTCAAAAATATATACCAATTTAAAACCGACTTACCTTGTCTTGGTATCTTTTTTTCTTGGTACCTATTTTCAAAAACGCAGTATAACGTCTTTTCTTACTTTTGGAGCAAAAATCACACAAAACCCCCGTATACACGCTGTGAACACAGTGCGCCCATTGAAGGCTGGCCCCTAAGAGTATGGATATTAGAGAGACGGCATGTGAAGTGCGCCCGCGCGCTCCAAGTGTGCCTTTTCGAGAATTTTACCCAAACGGCTTACATTGGTTGCTGGTTTTTGGACGTTTAATACGTTCCGACAGCAGCCATTTTACATGGTGACAGCCAATGTCAGCCATGTGGGTAGAATTCTCGAAAAGGCACACTTGGAGCGCGCGGGCACACTTCACATGCCGTCTCTCTAATATCCATACTCTTAGGCTGGCCCACACTTATAGCTTGCTAGAACACATTAGTACGTACAGACATAGAATAGTTTTTTCTTATGTAGTTGGTAAAAAAAAATTTAAAATCAGTCCACTTTTGGAGGAGAAAAGTGGGGAATACAAAACCTCCATTTTAGTTAGGTGTCAGTGCATTGTCCCTTTCGCTCAATATCCGGTGGAGTAAGAGCAACAGTGACAGCAATATTTTAGTAAAATCTATTTCTGCACCACCGGGTTTCATCTTCTTTTAAGTCTTTCGATTCCCAAGATATTTGCATGGCCCAGCAAGCCCCTTGGATCAACTAGCCCCGCCCAACCCTACATTTATTAACCCAAAAACTATCTTCATATATTATTAGTATGTCTCCTTCGGAACTAACAGTGACAAATCTCTGCCAAAATCGGGCAGGACTTCGCGCAATATAATCTGAAATAATTCACCCCTACAAATTAGTCGCTTTATTTATGTCGGTGCTCGACAAACCAGTTTTGTAAGTCATTTCGTAAAGTGGACAATTCTCCTAACACTGGCGAACTGTAGACTGTGAAACTGTAGAAGTGTAGTGTGTATGGGCCTGGGAACTGAACGTGGGCGGAATGAGAAGAACCGCCCACATTACAATAGAAAGCAAAGGGCGGAAATACTACCCTGTTCACGGTACATACACTAAGAAATATATAGGTACAGCCAGGGTTGGCAACGATACGAGATACAACCCTGAGATTGTTCTTAGCTATACGTTATTCTACGCGATTGTTACGTAGACACTTTACATTTATATCGTACGTACTATTCAAAATAAACCCCTGTTTAAACACTAAATACAGGTCGTTGGGACGGTAATATAATGGCTTTTGTAATATAGAATTTAAGGCCAGAAATAACTACATACATTGATTTGAATCATAAAATATATTTGCGAACTTTGCGATGAATAAATCGAATATTTACATAAGACGACGATCACTGAAGCATAAGGGTCAATGTATGATTGCTTTTAATTTTATAAAATAGTTGAGCCCGCTTGAAGTGAAATAACATAAAACCGCGCTCTACAAATATTAAGTTATTATTATTATTTTTGCTAAGATGTAAATTAAGTGATAGGAAGGTAGATATTAGTGTTTAAAACTACACGGAGAAATTTTTTATTTTAATATACGATCATTTTATTTTAAAATACAATCATTTTATTTTAAAATACGATCATTTTATTCGTAAAAATGGTTAAAAACGGGACTGAAGTTCTTACGAACAAATTAACAGTGTTTCAATGTTTATTGGCGGGAAAATGTAAGAATAATTTGTTGGTATACGTACGAAATTACGTATACCAACAAATTATTCTTATATGTCCCCGCCAATAAACATTGAAACACTGTTGATTTGTTCGTAAGAACTTCGGTCCCGTTTTTAATCGTTTTTACGAATAAAATGATAGTATTTTAGAATAACATTTTTCTCCAAGTATATACAGTATGTTGCACGTACCTAAGTGATTTTTAGCAGCCTTTACTGAGCATATTTGAAGTTAAAAATGTACATGTCATTTTAGTGTCCGATGTTTTTTTTTTCAGTTAAAAACAATAAAAATATTTGTCCATAACAGTAGTCGGGTATAACACAGCGACGGGTCAGACGATAAAAAGTCCGTCTAATTCTAGTAGCACGGTAACACACGAACCAGCGTGAATCACGAGATCCCGTCGTGACTTTTAGGGGTGGGATCAGTGGCGACGTGTGATTGAAAAATATTTTTTTTGGTTTTTAGTAGAAAAAATATATCAACGAAATGTTTTTACTTCATATATGTATGTCGTTAGGGTACGTGCTATTTCATCTTGTATATAAATAAATTATATCAGTTATGAAAATATTAAAATCAATAGCTAATGATCAATGAGAAAGTTCAGTTTGGGAGGGGGGTATGGGTACCGCCGCCCCGGGAACCTTTTACTGGATAACCAAAACCCCTGCCATAGGATTGGTGACTTGGAGTGCCCGATTTCATTAGTTGAGGTTTGTTTAAAAATAAAATATAATAATATGGACCCTGATTTTTTGTTTTGTTTCTCAGAGCTTCCTATGTGGAGTAATGTTAAAAAAATTGTTCATGGATGAGATGAAGTGATGACCCTACATACAAAAATAATTTCACTTAATTTGACTTAGGAGACAAAATATATGTTTTTGTAAGAATTTTTTGTCATTTATACTTCAACCACCACTATTTAGATCAAACCGTTATTACAATACACTGAAATTGAAAAAATTGATATCTTTCTAAGATTTATTTAAAAAGGCCCGTGTTGAAGCTGCTGTGTGGAGGGTCTTTTTGAGGAGAGGAATGAGTGAACTTGGATCTTAAAGAGACCCATATTGTAGGAAGGAGGAAACACAGAGGCAGTTCCTTAGCCAAGCTGTTGAACTGAAGAACGAGTCGTAGAAGCGACCGGTTCTCATGTGACAAATCGACCCTGTGGAATAACAAGGTTCCATCTGTTGCTTTAACGTCATGCGATAATAAACTCTAAGGTGGCTTACCATACATCCCATAACCGCGTGACGTTTCCGCAACAGATAAAACCTTGTTATTACAAAGGGTCGAAATGTCAACCTTGCACACGTTGGGCGCGCATTTGGCGTGTTCTCGACTTCTTCTACCATTCACATTATCGCCATATATTCTCCTTACACTTCTTTCTTCATGCCAAAACCATATGAGCGTCTCTTTCTTGATCTTACTCATTACGCTTGCAATGGCCTTGAATTCTTTGCGGATCTCCACATTTCTCACACGATCATACATGGTTTACTACGCATACGCCTCAGGGATTTCATTTCTTCAGCTTTCTACATTCATCCTTCCAGTTCCATGCCTCACTGCCATACATCAGGTTGGGTACTTCATTTTGGATTGATTTCACTTCATTTTGGATTGATAGCTTCGCTTCTTTGGACAGTTTAAATAAAATAGGGTAAATTTTATAAAAAATATCATCGAACCTTGAACCTCTTGGAATGACGAGGAAAGCTAATCAAATTTTGAAGAAACTATTCAAAAAGCTCGTAATGTTTATGGCTTTCGTTAATTAAATGATGTTAACTTAATATTTTTTGTCTGTGATGTTGTGCATGGTGTGAAATATCCCTGCATAATGAACTCACATTTGCTTTAAAATTAAGAGTCATTTACAAATTTGGAACTGATTGTTCAGACAAGCGATTACCTAAGTTCTGACTAAATAAATGTAGTTATTTAATGTTCAAATAATTGAATTGTATGCCTATGCCCTAGACTGATACCTTGCAAATAAATTCAGGTTCAATAAAAATTTTCAGCTTCAAAAATCCCACAATAAATATTCCCGTGATTTTCTACGGGTCTGTGGAAGGTTTTAAAATAAAAAATGCACAAAATTACCACCAATTTGTTTACTTCATAAAATACACAAAAAATTCGTCCAAATATATTAGAGAAATTGCACTGGCGTAGTTTGTGAGGCCGTTTGGTGTATTCCAAACAAATGTTGTAAATGAAACAAATTACTTTGTGTAAACCACTATAGTGGTGATTATGTGATTTGTTTCATTTAATTAAAATGATGCCATAAAGTAATTTTGCAAAGATTGAAGAAAAAATGTATAATGTGGCCGATAAAAACATTTTATAAAAATAAAATGTTGGGTTTATTTACTAGTGTAATATTTGAAATTATGACGTTCCCATACTAATTTAGTTGATCATCCTCGTGTTTCCTTCTGGGAAGAACCACTATTGAAGTCGCGGACCATCCTTTGTCTTGATTTTGCCAAGAATGCAGGAATTTCCCAGCGCTCTAAAACTTCATAACATCGGTTCGTGGTATCTGTCTCCTAACAAGAGAGGATGAGATACCAGATATCTTAGCATCGCACTAATTGCATTGTGTGGATTATTGAAGAGGGTTTCGATTTATCCCCTTATTGCGTCAATGATGCTTGCAGAGTGGGGTATTTCCACAGAATATGAACAATTCATTTTAAAGTTCTCTGAAAGTACCATTCAAGTTCTATTATTAATTCATTTCTGAGAAGCAACTGGCCTATAATGTTTTCAAATCTAATTAAAAAAATTAATGTTTGTTTGTATATATGTTATGCGATGCCATACCGTTCATCCGATTGCGATGAAACTTTGGGGATATGATGTGAACATGCCCGCGATGGTTATAGGATAGTGAGCTCTGGCGTTATGAAATTATTTCCTATACTATTCATTTGATTCCGATTAAAAATTGGTGAGTTGTTGTAAACATGCCTGCTGGTTTCTGTATAGCGATATTTCTATATTGATGAGCTCTGGCGTTGTAAAATTTGGAAAAAAAAATTGGTTGCAAGCGAGTTGTTTGAAAAATGGGTGAATTTTATGGAGTTTAGCGGCAGGGAAAAACGCGGAGGGGGGGGAGATCCCGGAGGGGCGGGGGGAAATTAAGGAGAAGGGGAGGAAGGGGAACGTGGACGAATGGCAAATAACACGCAGGGAGAAACAATTTCTTTATTTATATATATATGTATATACCAAAATATTATATCTAAGGTCATCATTGGTCATGTATATATACCTTGTCAGAAAAGAGGAGTTCTTGTGCCTGATAAGGAAGCTATAAATTTTACGTTGTCTGTTATTATAATATGTTTTGTATTTTAAATAATTATGTAAGTGATTTGAAAATTTTGTATAATTTTATTGATTTGTTTTGATTGGTTGATAATACAGCGCAATTCAGAAGGGAGGTTATTGTGTTTTTATGGCTTTGTACGTACAATGGATTTGTATTTGTGTTGTTTTAAAATTAGGTTCAGTAATTCATTTTCATTTCTCAATAGTTTATGAAATTCTTGATATTTTTTGCCTTACACATTTTTATAATGGAAGCTTGCTTAAATATGTCTTTGACAATTGGTACTTGGTAAACATTAAATAAAAAAACCTTTAAAAAATCCGAAATTGTTTTCTCGAGTTGTCAGCAAGGGTTGGTATCTGGAGATCCAAGCACGTCTTCCACCTACATATTATATTTGTGTATACGTGTATATATCACGAAGGCATTAGGTTACTTTTTGGGCTCACATCTGGAGACCTATAGATGACAGGAGTGGACACCGAACCCTGGACAACGTATATCATTTTACTACCCAGGGAGTACAGACAAGTGTTCGTTTTCGTGTCTGGAATTAAAATATATATATGACTGTATTATTCCATAGTTTTTGGGGAACATGGTTATTTTTGTTACTTCTTAGATTCTCAGCTTTTCAATTCTCAGATCAAAACACTGATTTCGAATTTTTTTAATAATCGAATGGAATATCGTTAGAAGTACGACAGCAGTTTGGACGAAAGATAACGGTAACGGTAATATTGACGCTGAACCTGTATTTAGTTTTCATCCATCTTGGCCATCGATTCAAAGCCCAAAATGAAAAGAGATGGCGAATTGATATTGAAATTTTTGTATTGTGATTAAGGAGTAAAGAGAGTTGCAATGTTGAAATTGAAAAGGCGATTTCTTCAAAAATCAAAAACTCCCAAAATAACGAAATCGTTGTTCTTTTCATTATTTAGATATCATAACGAATATCACAGTCACGTGAAATCCGTACGATTTATTGTATTATTTCGTTAGAGCGATATTTTAATGCTACCTATATAATTTCGATTACTGATCCATTCCTATTTGGAAGGCCGGTATGAGTAACGCCGCCCCGTGAACCCTTTTTTGGATAACACATCTGCCATAGGTCACCTCATGTGGTTCGCTACGTTTGGTGACTTAGCAAGGATGTCCGGGTTCACGGGGTGAGATTTGACTACGTCTTGGCGGCGGATGCGTTTGCCCACCTACTGCGTGACTGGCCGGATCGGATTTTAGAGAGAATTTGTGACCTCTCCTTGCCCTCATGACCTTCATGACCCCTTGCCCAATTTGTGACCTCGCCTTGCGCCTCATGGGATGATTTTTTTAAATTTTATATGTTTTTATTCTAGAAAAAAGAAAGTAACATTTTTACTTACTTAACTAGAATTTTGAATTATATATCTACTTTTTACATTACACTACATACTTTTTACATTTCATTACATAAAATTACATTACATTACAGTACATTTACATTACATTATATAACCATACGATAATACCATACCATAATTCATTCGTCCGTCACTTCTCGACACATTGACCCTAGATTCTTGATTTTTTTCCTTCCCAGAACTCCTTCCTTTCCATATAAAGACTCACTACGCAGCATAACCAAAGATGACACAGGCTCTGAAAAAGTTTTTTCCTCAGGGTCTACTGCGTGGAGAGAGTGTAAAAAAAATCGATTAAATTTTAATCGATCAATTCGATTCGGAAATTCGTAGTGTTAAAATTTGCCCATCACTAGTCAAAATATTATTTTAGTTAGCCATTTAACCGCAAATTACAGCGACAAAACTTTCCGCATCATGCAAATGGCGTTCTTTTGACGGGCGCCTAAAATAAGCAATCTGAAATGTAGTTCCATTCATTAGTTTCCCCGAGACGTTTTCCCCGCGTTCAACATACCGCCCTGAGGGAGAACGAGGAGAGGTGGCAATACAAAGTTATGTAAATGACTGTTTAGATTTTGCATAGTGGAATAACATCCTTTCAACGATAATTTGACACTTACATAACAAAGAGCTTGTTAACGCGGTGATAATGGTACGGTCTGTTATTGAAATAACTCCGCTCTATGAATGCATTACCTACACTTCAATGGCGACGACGGATTGGAAAGTTCCCAATAATAAATTCCCTTTGTCGCCGATGGGGGAGAGAGACATTCTTCTGTCAACAGATAGTATAAGAGCTATGGATGAGTTATGATGGAAAATGTTCCAAGACTCTTGTTCTTTAGTGCTATACCGAGTACACTATAGTTTGTACTAGAAGAATTTTAAATAGCGATTCTTGAGCATGTTTGGAGTAAATAATGTATCTAAATGTCATTTTGTTTAATTAGAAATAATATATACATTTTTTTTACATCACACGTCGCCACTGATCACATTTGCCATAGGTCGCGACGGAATCACGTTGTACGGCGCTGTCTCATTTGTTATCGAGCTGCTGAAATGAGACAGAATGTTTATCACATGATCCGCTAGACTGAACCTAACTATTCAGTTGCGACATGTGACAGAAATATATATATATATATATATATTGGTTTTTAATTGAAAGAAATATGATCGTACCGCAAAATGACATCTTTTTTATAATTCAACAAAAATATATATATATATAAATATATTATATTAGCTCCACACATGAAGCACCGAGAAAAACAATTTTCTCGCGGGGCCTATTTCATCTTTAGGGATGCTGTATGGGGGGTCTTTTTAGGGAAAGGAATCAGAGAAAGTTCTGGGAAAGAAAAAGGTATGAGGAGAGAGTAGTAATCTAGGGGTTAGTTTGTCCAGTCGTATGAATCCATTCCTCCCACTGCGATGCAAGGCGATGGGTCGAGAGAGTCTGGCAGGAGAAGTCAAAAGGACTCCCTCAACCAGTCTCTCTCGACATGGCCCGCCACGCAGTGAGTAAGCAAACGCATCCGCCCCCGAGACCTTGACAAACCCGGGCACCCCTGCTAAGTCACCAAACGTAGCCAACCACTCGGGGTGGCTTATGGCAGGGGTGTTGGTTATCAAATAAATGGTTCACGGGGCAGCGTTACACCCATGCCCCCTTCCCAAATTATTAGGATATGCTCTAGAATCGTAGGTTAAAACCTTCAGGTACGTGTTGATTGTTGTTTTTTGTGTTTATTTGTGTATTTGGTGATATGTGATTAAGATATGAAATTTACTTATAATTTCATAAACCATTTTATGAATATTTTATATGTTCATAAAGTGGTTGTTGCTTCCGAAACAGAGGCACATGGAAATAGACAGTAAATACTGAAAATGAGACGAAAGGAAATGGTGTTTGCTGGAATCGGGTGAGAATATGTGTAGGTAAAACTAGGGATGCAAGGAAGGTGGATAACCTATCATTTACCACTGTACCTCTGCAAAGGAGCACACAACACAATCACAATATAGTTGTATAGTTCCACCGCGATATATCGAGGTAATCATCGCCACAAAAACACGAATAAGTACAAAACGATATTGTTTAACTTCGAGATGGTCAAATACCGAGTTTTTAGTTCAAAAACTAAATTATGATCACGAAATTATGATTATGATCACGAAAATCACCAACAACTTGCTTCCAAAGTAGTCGCATAAATAAACCAGTGGTAGTCGGAATAATTCTTCTTCTGTTTTCAAAAACAAATTCACTCGAATTTGCTATTTTTCTCTTGTCATTGTTCCAAATTCAAAATGCTTTTCCAGCAAGGTGGTGTGTTTAGAGGGAGGTAGGTACTGCATAAATGACATCCCGGAAGGAACCAAGCACATTTTATTTTCAAAACAGTAAATAATTTTAAGAGGAGTAAATTTGTTTTTCCGCGGTTTCGTGTAGTATAATTGTCTTAAGACCCATTGACCAGCGGCTGAGAATTAAAGTTTCAAAAAGCTTGCAACTGTACAGGGAGGATCCGATGAGGAAAATCGATTATTCCCCGTATCAAATCATTTAAACTAAAAATTAAATATCGATTTATTTCATTCAAAACTTGCTTTAATATATACCTACATTCAAGTAAGCAATAAATATGCTCAAAACGCACAATGATAAATTATTCAAAATCGTGTACTGCTTGTAAGTATTTTTTGATCATAAGTATTTATGATTTTTCAATCATGTCTAAACAAAATAAGTGTGTAAAAAAATCTTAAATATTTTAGTATAAGACCTTAAATAAATAGAAAAACTGAGGGATTTTGGTCACAAAACACCTTCTTGGATTTATTTTTTAATGATTTTAATTGAAGTAAAATTAAAATTCTGAAAAGTAGCTTTACTAGATTATTTATTGATTTATTTTGCTGTGTGATTATATGATTTGAAATTTATGTTGTATAAAACAATATTTCGTTTGAAAATTGAACAAATCTGCCAACGACCAACGACATAACATTAGTATATTAAAAATAAACTTAGTTTTTCGAAATTTAAAAAGTACGTTTACCAGATAAAAACAATTTATGTTTTTTTGTAAAAAATAGTCAATACATCTAGAATTTGATTCAAAAGAGACAATTTTCTCCCCTAATGCACTCTTAAGTCAGCTTTAAAAATACACATTTCGCTTTCCCGCCTTAAATCCTAACTCGGAGCATTTATTGTTTGAGTTTATCTGGCGATCGATTTGGATCTGTAATTAGTTTGCAAAGCCATTTAGGAAATTAACAAAGTTAATTATCAAAGAAGCTGTATATCTCAAACAATGCGAGATCCCCGGACCCGCTACCCGAAACTACAATACAGAGGTAACATTCGATAATCACGGGCCACTTTTCCTTTTCTCCTTCTAGTGGATAGGGTAACCGTTATTTCGAAAATGTCTGTAAAATTGGTTTCTTCGATACCACGTTTTGCTTACAACTCCCAGTAGAGAGTAAATAAAACTATGAAATATGTTGAATAGGGATCTTTAATTTGACCAGGGGTTCCCAACCCAAATAGTTTGGAGGGCCAAAAAAAATTACTGAAGTGGGCCACTCGGCGGGTGGGGGTTTTACAAAAATGCTATTATTGCGAAACCGTGACCTTCAATGCTAGAAGGCATAAACTGACTATATACGCGCCGATTTGTGTCCTTTGCACTCACCCTCAACTTAAAAATTAGGTCAGTTGCTTCGATCTTCGATCTTCCGATAAATGTGCGGAAAACATAATATACTGGTTGAAAACACAAAAACATCAATTGGGCCGCTTGCGGCCCGTGAGCCGCTGGTTTCGAGACAATAGTGGTTTCGAGCTTGTTGTGAATAAGTTTGTAAAAGCAAATTAATAAGGAGTTATAAAACATTTCTTTTCGAGTTATTTAATAATACTAGGCTTATTTCAATCCAATGTGTTGAATGTGTATAATTGTAAATGCCATAGAATGTGGCAATAAATAAATCTTTATAAACAGCCTCTTGTATTTAAAAAATCTACTATTTTTATTAGTTTTAACAAATGTGACATTATGGGATATTGAAGTACATGAACTAAAAATTATAAGATTGCATTATTATAATTGTTTTTTCTTTCTTCTCTTTCTCTATACTGTGTACTATATATAAACATATTAGGCGCACATAATGCTTGCAGTGGCTTTGAATGATCAACTGGTAGGTACTGGCTCAAGTATCGTGCATTATAGGAGTTATTGTGTAATTCATTATAATTTTTTTCTCAAAAAACTATTGCGGGAAATATGGGACTCAAAGAATTTAATCAATGCTGCTTATGTGTTTGACCAGTCATTGGACTGCACCTCACGAGGGAAAAGGTTCTCAGGTCCCAGGAATTATGGTTCCTGTATATTTCCTCCCAGTTCAATTTTTGTTTTTAATTGACTTCTTTTAAAAAATAATAATTACTTTTTTTGTATTGTATGAAAAATATTTTTTTAGTTTGAGTGAGGTAGATATAAAGTATGAAAAAAAAATTAATTTGAGTGATGTAGGTATAATATGAAATAAAGATTTTTAATTTGAATGATGTAGGTATGATTTCAACGATTTTTAGTTTGACCGATGTTGGACAAAAATATTTTTACTTTGAGCCCAGCTAGGTATAGGATGAAAATAAATCATTTTTAATTTGAGCGATGTCGGTATAGTATTAAAAAAGATTTTTAATTTGAGCGAGGTAGGTATAGGATGAATAAAAAAACCTTTTTAAATTCAGCGAGATATGTACAGTATTTAAAAAAAACATTTTTTATTTGATCGAGGTATGTCATTGACGAAGTATATTATACTTCGTCAATGAGGTATGTAGATACAGTATTAAAAAAAAAAAATCTTTTTTGTTTGAGAAAGATTTTTTTTGTAATTTGAGCGAAGCACAAAATAAAAAAAATATATTGGCAGAACAATTTTGTACAGAACCTGGAAGATCCAAAAACTTTGTTCTGCGTTGGTGTTTTTCCTTTTGGTAGAAGTTTATGTTTACGTTTTCAAGTTTTACAACCAATGTGTTTGTAGTATACTATATATTTTGTATATGTATATATTTACTAAAAAAATCTCAGTTTCCCGATTCAAAATCAAAGCGTGGCAATCCCACGGAGGTTAGCACCGAGTCCAGTGGCGGCGCGGCTCCCCGCCCCAGGAGAGTTATAACTCACTAAAACAAAAACAATTTGTAAAGGGAACGCCACGGCGGCGGCTGGGATTCTCCGTCCCCTTCAAGTCCCCTTCTGTGCCCCCTGAGTCCCGCAGTCCCAGTTAGAGGGACGGTAGGTCCCGCAGACCCTCAGTCCCACTGGCAGTGGGAGGGCAGGTCCCGTTTCCTACCCAGATCCCATTGAGATATTTACCGTGACCCCCTTCCCCCGTGACATCTGAACAAGCAGTATACAACCAATAAGGAGACAATACTACAAACTGCGGTGAACACATAATTCGGTAATTCTGCCATATTTTATGGAGAAAGGACTCCAAATTGTTGGAATTATTTCAATTGTTGCGGAATTTAACTATTATTTTTTTTTCTAAAATGTATTATTACCCATCTCTTACTAAATAAACTCAGCGATATAATTTAACTACTTTAAGGATATTGTTACAAGTACGCAGTGATTGCTTTGATACAATATAAGTGTTAGAAAATATTTAAGCAGAATACAGTACATTATATCTGTATATAAAAAAGTAATATTTTTCAGTTTAGTAGTACCTTCAGCCCATATGAGACTCCTCGGGTTGAGATGGGCTGGGCATGTACAGAGAATGCCGGACACACGCGTCCCAAAAATAATTATGACTGGACACCCAAATGGAAGGGAAAAGTGGGAAGACCCAGACAGAGATGGGAAGACAAGATAAGGGGAGATGCAGCACAGCTTCTCCAGATAACAAACTGGAAGTCAGCCGCTGAGGACAGGAGGAGTTGGAGGCGAAAGTTGCAGGAGGCCAAAGCTCGATATCGGCATAAGCTTCGGAGAAAGAGAGAGAGAGTATCTAATTTTATTTGTTTTTAATTAAATTAAAACAAATAACTTTGTTTAAACCACTAATATAATCACATTTACCTACATGTTTCAAAACCGATGGTTTCTTCGTCAGGATAGTAATGACCATGTAATGACACGCCACAAAGTGATTTTGCAAAGTTTGAAGAAATATTTGTTTTCTTTAAAATTCATTATTTTGGTGGTTTGGCAATTGAAATTAATAATAATTTCCTAGTAACAATAAAGTCAGATTTTATTTGATCATCTAAAGCAACAAAAGCTCTCTAACGTTTCGTTTAATGAAATTTCTATCATAAACTATGAAGCTTTGTAAAAACCACCTAACTGCAACATAATAAGACAATATGCCATGTTTTTCCATCCATGTTTGCGATTATTCAATAAATAAAATTATTTCGAATAATGTTAATATTGAGAGGAAAATAAATGTCTTGGCGAATCCATGGAGTAAAGTAAATACAATAATTTATCAAAACACCCTTTGAAGCTAAGAAACTGATTTTTAAAAGCCAATATTTTTTTTTTTTTAAATTAAAAATTACATCGAAAGTCAAAGTTTCTAATGACATGAGTGTCGTGAGTTCACAAGCCCATAGTTCACTCTTATCTATATGTTTCTTAGCAATATCATGCAGTAACCTCACCTCGATAAGGACACGGGTACGAAGTTCATTTTCAATTCATATTGATAATATCAGCTCTCATTGACATGAGATCTTTGATTCTTTGGGACAAGCTTACCTTCTCCTTGTCAAATGAACTATGTCTATTCATTTGCGAAACTACATATCTGTTGGAGTCTGGTTCTCGGTTCTGGTGTCATTTAAAACTAATAATCGTAATCGATTAGACGTCAAAGATGACATGCGCCTTGTCTAATCGAAGACGATACCTTAATTTAACGTGCTCACTGAGTCCAAACAACTATGTAACCATGGACCACTTTCAGTGGTCCGTGGTTACAGAAAGTTTAAGAACCATTGGTCAAAATCAACTTTGAATCAAGAGTGAAAAAATCAAGCAAAATTGTAATACCTATGTATTTTTATGGTGAAGACGATCTATCGATCCATCATATAACCCATATCTCATCCATTTACGTATAATCCAAATATCTATAAATAATACCTCTAAATCAATTTATTACAGTTTCAATTTCAAGGGATGATTTAATAATACTCTAATGACACAATGTCTAGCAATTACTCTAATTTAATACAACGTATCTACGAGTGTAGTGCCTACCTAAGCAATTCCCAAGGGAGGGGTATCGCTTACCCGGATAGGGTAGGTACCGTTCAAGCCATAGAAGAAGCAGGTGCGAAGATTTTTCCGATTTCATCTGTGGAATGGCCGCGAACGGCCCCAAGTTGTGGTCATTATCAGATATGAGGGGAACAAAGCCCGACGTGTTTTCTGACAGCTGAGCTCTTAGGTAATTGCGGGGGAAACTTTTTTCCAATGGCTGACGTGAGCAGAATACCTATTTTCGATCTAAGAAGTAGAAGCAGAGGAGAAAGTAATGCTAATATTATATTATTCGGTATTTTTAGTTTGGCCAAGGGCCCGGCCGTAAAATGGGTAAGTACCTACCTACGTAGAATTTTCCCATAAGAAAGTGTGCGCTGCCTAGAAATTGGCTTGATTTGATTCTGAACGCAACCATCGTGATTAATTAATTCTATGGTTTTATGGCATTACAGACGCCGGTTGTTTACCGGATTGCTGTATTATAAAAGTGTTTTGTCGATTCTCTTTCCAAATTATTAAGTTTTATGATGTTAACATAACACTAACCAATTGAGTAACAGCAACATAAGCTTATTGTTATTACATTTTACCTTTTCCTCTTATTTAACTACATTTTCATTACATATCTTTTCAATTACGAATAAACTCCAACCGCATCCTTGATAATTCATTATGTCTGTATTATATAAATGTACACCGCTCGACTGGGGCCAACTGAGACAAACGACGCTACGTCCTCCGTGGTCGTAGTCGAGGTCGTGGTCTAGACTTTGAATCCAGAAATTCCGGTTCAAATTCCAGTGTGCGCAAGTTAATTTTATTTAATTAATTTGTGTCACAATCAATTCATTAAAAATATTATCTATATATAAGGATCCAGAGTTGCGGATAAAAATGTTATTCTAAAATACTATCATTTTATTCGTAAAAACGGTTAAAAACGGGACTAAAATTCTTTCGATCAAATTAACAGTGTTTCAGTGTTTATTCTTACATTTTCCCGCCAATAAACATTGAAACACTGTTAATTTGTTCGTTAGAACTCCAGTCCCGTTTTTAACCGTTTTTACGAATAAAATGATCGTATTTTAGAATAACATTTTTCTCCGTGTGAAGGACACGGGCGGTATTTACCATTCAGAATTAAAACGTTGCTTGAAATGTTTTTTTGCCCATTCGGTGACCATATCTGAATAGGCAGGTGTTCCCAGAGACGTAGCACTGCCTTAAATATTATACAAAAATAACTACAAAAAATTGTAGCTTTCAAAAATACGATTTCTTTGTGTTATTATTTTGGTTAGCGTCTAGGTAGGTACTGCCTTTCAGAACAAAATCAATGACAATGAGTGACATTTGTTGGTACCTACCCCTATTAATTAGTAATTTATAATATTTTGTGATGACTTTCTTCCTTGAGGCCAAAAATATTATTTTTGTTTATTCATAATAATATAACAAATACAAAAAATAAACATAACAATAAAATTATGATAACTTTACACGCCCTACTAAAAAACGTGATTTAAGTCTGAAAATCGTAATATAGATTGGTTAGGTAATTTAAACCGCTACATCTAGCAGCCAAAAACTAATTTTATTGGTTTATAGCAATTAATTCTCTGTTTTACCGACTGCCTATACTAATCGGAAACTCTGTGCAGACCATCTTCCTCTTCCCCATCTTCTACCCCTCCCTACTACTTTCAGTCTTCCAACATATTATACTCCAATTGGGGACGCCATAGTCTCACTGGCTGGGAGCATTTTTTTAACTGCGGTGGTAGTCCAAGAAAATTATTATTCTTGCCTTACGTTGCAATTCGCAAATTAACATGCTAGTTTCAGTTATCTGATGTGCGTTATTCCTTTTTGATATTATTAACGTTCAACGAACTCAAACTTGCTTTGAATTTAGGTGTCATTTGGTCATGTGAATATGTATTGTAATAATACTAACAATTCAATAATTCAAACAAGCGATAAAGTAAGTAGGTACCTACTACCTACATACGGTTGGCGTAGTCCAGCGGTAGGGCGTTTGACTCCCATTCCGAAGGCCGCGGGTTCGAACCTGGCGTGCGCAATAAATTTCATTTTATTGATTTGTGTTATTTCACAATTAATTATTTAAAATAATATATATAGTATATTTGCGGCACGTTCCAGAGTGGAAGATACTCTTAGTATCGCCCTGGTGTAAGACCACCATTCAGAATTGAAACGTTGCTTGAAATGGCTTTAGCCCTGTTTAGTGACTATATCTGAATAGCCGGGTACTTCCCCACCTCCCTCTTCCTCGTCTCCTTCCCTTCCCCACTACCCTCAGCCTCATAACATACCCCAATTGGGGATGCCATAGTCTCACTGGCTCTAGACGGGAGCAGTTGAGACTCTTGTGAGGTATTTCACTATAAAAAAAAAACAAAAACCTATTACATTATTTCAAACCGAGTCTTTTTCAAAATTGAATAATTATGGTATCCCCTAATTTTTCTCAGTAAATATATAAATAGCGGATATTTAAAGTGCTGTAAAGTACAAAAAATCAAAATAAAAACAGTTTTTTTTTTCTCTTTCGATCTGCGTAGTCAAAATATTTCTAGGAAAATAAGTGCGCCTGTTACGACGTGCATTGTAAGAGGATTTTTTAAAGAAAAATATAAAATAAATTAATATCAATTATTGAAGAAATTTACAAAATTTTAAAAGATCTATTCAATAACATTCTATTTTTTATAATAAGTTATTGTTATTACATTACACTCATCAAGGTATCTGATAGTTTCCTTGTATTTAATAAGCGAAGTTTTGGCTTAATATAACAGTATTGTTTCTGGCGATCAGATGGCAGATATATATTTATCTCGGTGGCTGTCCATGTTAGGGTCTGCCCCACCCCCAAACCTCCTGCATGCCCTTTCCGCATACCACCCTCCTCCCACCCCATCTCACACCAGAAAAAGGACAAAGAGATTAGTTACCCGGGAGAGCAATAAATAGCAGGGAAACCGCTGTTTAATTCCATTGACACAAAACCTTACGGGATGCCTTATACCTTGTACAGGGTGAGGTTACATTTTACAGGTATAAAACATTTGCCGGGCCAAACGTGGATTACATATCTACTTTATGAAAGCCTACCAAAAGCTTTTATAAAGTAGATATGTAATGAAGGGCGGTCGATATATTCGAATATTGCGGTCAAAGGTCACAGAAAATAATAACTTAATTTATTATACCACTTAACCTAAAACTTTGTACTCTCTTTCGATTGTTATTATCGAACCGATTTAATTTAAGTCTGGTTCCTCAAAACGATTATATTATTATTGAAAAAGAAGATTACAATAATAATCTAAATCAAATTAAATTATGAAAATGAACAATACACAGAAAAATAATAAAAGATAATAGTCGCAACTGGGACTCGAACACAGATCTCTCGTGTTACCGGGATGTGCGCTCTGCCAATTCAGCCATTGCCACCTATAATAAAACCGATTTAATTGTCAAAGTCATATTTAAAATTTCAGAAATACACAGACACAGACATACTGATTTTTTTTTTAAATAATTTAAATTAAATTTAATAATGTTTATTATTAAGTTCTGCAAGTGTTATAGTTTTTATTATTGTGACAGCTTTTTTGGCTTCCAAGGCCATTTCAAACTGAGGTGTTTCATAATTAGACGACGATATTTGTACGATTTAAAATGTCACATTGAAAGTCAGTGAATTGATTTATTGTCGGATTAACCGAATTCTTGGAAAAGTAATAGATTCTCCCCCATGGGTATTTTGAAATTTGTAAATGTGTTCTTAATTATTTCATAATGACGTTACTGCTATGAATATTGTTTAGGTTTTGTGAAAATACTTAGAAGAGGTGAATATATTATTTTCCTTACTTTATAAATTAATTAATTTAAAAAAAATTAAATTTAAAAAAAAACATACTGATTTGGTGGAACCTGCAGTGAAGCTGACTTGTGACAGTTTTTGGACTACCTATTAGTTTGTAATACATAATTGTTTCAAGTATATCAAATGTTTTCCTTATGTTAAATAAAAAATATGAAAATGTACAGGTAAATTATTTTAAAGAGACATTTGTTTGCTTAGCGATGTACTGGATGTACATCGCTATGGGGTTGTTATCAAAAATATTTTTGTGTAATTGATTTCCACTAGATTCCCCTAAATTCTATACTAGAATACCCCCTTAAAAATAGAAAAAATATGCTGTGCATACCTACCTCATTGTGACCATTAATTTTTTTTTAAATTCCTCTAAAAACAAAAATAAAAATTGTGAAAAAGTACTAAAAAGTGTTGAAAAGTTACCCCGATTTACGGAATATAATTAGGGAAAATATAACCCAATGAAGATAGTTCGTATAATATTTTTATAGTATAACAGATACGTTATTACAATATCAGTTTGTATTAACACAATATTAGCGAAGGTTCCTAAACTTTTTAACATATTTATCTCAGTATTATTAGAGAGTGTTCCATTTATAATATGAACAATTATTCATAGCGGAGATAATTTTTTTAATAGATGAATAGAGAAATAAAAGTTATGTGTGGAGAAACAAAAGTTATGTGTGGAGAAACATTGGAATCAGAGGAGGGGTCTGGGCTGATTTTAAAACGATGTATATATATAGTTTAGGATAATAAACAGAAGAGGAATAATAAAAATAATAAAAAAAAACAAACTCAAGCAAGCAATATTACACAGTATAATAATAAATACATTTTAATTTTAAATTAGTATAAACATGATAACTTTTTTTATACATTAACTCCTCACAGGAGGACCTGAGAAAAATAATTCCCCTAAGTCATCTTTGGGTATGGAAGAGGAAGTTCTGGGAAGGAAAAATGTATGATGGGTGCGTAGGAATCTGGAAGTCAGTTTGTCCAGGAGTGACGGACTTATAAATCTCTCTCTCCCACTGCGATGCAAGGCGATGTTCCAAGAGCGTACTGCTGGAGAGGTCAAAAGGTCTCCCTCAGCCAGACTCTCCCGAACCGGCCGGGGCCTGCCACGTAGTTGGTGAGCAGGTGCATCCGTAACAACTTGGGGTGACTTATGGCAGAGGTGTGGATTATCCAATAAATGTCCCATATAACCACCTCCTAAATTGAGAAATAAAAACAATATAATGTTTAAATTCAATATAGTGTTATATTTTTAGATACATAATTCTATAGTAAATTGAGGAAGTCTATAATTGGTTTCTCAGTTAGGTAAATTATACACGTATAAATGAACCACATTATAAACTATTGATTTCCCGAAAATAAAATAAATAAATAAGGTATGTAAATATTTATTATATATATTTGCTTTTTGCTTTTTTACACATATCTTTTTAACACAAATCTCTTTTAATGCATATCTATATTAATACATATTTTAATGCATGTCTCTTATGATTGATATCCTTTTTAAATATATATACTTATTATGTTATTTACCCGCCTCGGAACAGACTTTGTCTAGTGAGCCAGGTAAAAGAACTGAAAATTGTAAATCATCCAATTTATATTAAATAAACGCCCGGGTTGCCGGCACTGAAACTGAAAACTGAAATACATAACATAAACTAATAATAACTAAAACTTTTTCGGATCTAATATTCTCGGCAAATCAATGTACGAGGGTCTGTCAAAAAGTAAGGCCTCTTATTTTTTTCTCCTTTAAATTCTCAAGAAACTAAAATGCAATTACGTAGGTTGAGAACCACACTTTTGACGATTAATTTGTCACTTGTCAATATAATCTCCGTCCATTTCCACAGTTTTGGTCCATCTTTTAACAAGGTCATGTATTCCTGTCCTGCTTTCTAAGCTATTGACGCTTGGACGTTTTCACGGCCTCGCCTTCACATCATACTGCCTTTACTGAGGGAGAAAATGCGTTAAAATTCATCTATAAATATCCAGCGGTCACCACGAATGATGTCATCGACTTGCTGAATGTTGCATGGAGTCACTGCAGTCAACCGTCTGCTTCTCTACTTTTCGTCAGTCGACGGCGTTTGTCCTTTACACTAACGAACCCATAATTTAACAGTGTTGACATTTACTGTTTCATCACCGTACACATTTTTCAGTCGTTCATGATTGCGAATGAGCGTTTCACCCTGCGTTCAAGAATTCAATCTCAGAACGCTGACTAATACGAACATCGATATCGGCCATTTTGCAAGGAATGCATTGCTTCCACCTGTTGACATAGAAAGTTACTACTGCAGTACATTGTAGAAGAAGGTTGGAAGAATAGCGCTAAATTCATTTTTTTTATCTTAACTAACGGAGGCACCAGTTATGACTCTGACCCTCGTATTATTTAATTAGTGAAACCTAATTAGAAATTTGACGTTTTTTATTTATTTTATTACGTTTTTAATATGTATCATGATATAATAATACATAAACGTACCCATATTGTTGATGATATTGACAAAATTCCTTGTAATAGTATAATAAAACAAAGTTAAAACTTTTTCCACTTGGGGGTGTAATAAAATCCATAATTGAATAAAATCCTTGTAGTTTTCCTCAAATTTTGACGTTTTGTATTAAACTATTATTATTATTTTCAAAATATTTAAAATAAATAGCTAGCTTCATAAATTATAGCCTATATGTTATTCTGATGTATGAGCTATATTATTGAAAAGTTTCATTAAAATCCATTCATTAAATTTCGATTTAAAGAGTAACAAACATACATACATCCATACAAACTTTCACGTTTATAATATTAGTAAGATTATAATGAAATTCCACCATGAATTATCAGTTTCAAAAGAAGAAATATTAAAAATTCCTTGTCTTCTGATGGGAATGAGTTTATTCCAACCAATTGAGAACACATTGTGAATTTATAGATTTATACATATTTAGTGCACATAAAACAGAAAGCACTTTGTCAAAAAAAAAATTAAATTAACAACTACTACTGGTAAACCAGCACCCAAACTACATACAACGTACAACCATAATAAAATAAACTCGACGCAAAAGTTCCACATAAAAGAGTGCAACTTTGTAATTTTAATCAAATTCCGGCCACTGTCAAACGTTCGCCCTAAAACGGCACTAAAAACTTATTATTTTGCACCATTATGACCCGCCGTAGTTATAAAATGCTAAATTGATTTTGTGCAGCACTTTATGCGGTGGGACTGCGACCCCAATAGAGTAACAATGTGTGACGAATACATTATGTTTCATTTATTTAATGGGGGACTGAACGCGGTTGGCGCTAATTAAAAACTGTACAAAGAAGAGAAGCTAGCAGCCCACAATGGAGTGCTGGTATCTATCCTGATATATGGCAGTGAGCATGGAACTGGCAAGGATGAAAGTAGACTGACTACTGTAAAAATTATATGCCAGGGGCATATATGTGGTAAAACCATGTGTGATCATGTGAGAACAGTTTCAAACCGTATGTTTATTGTGCCAGTTTGAAAATGGCCTTGTAAACCGAAACAGCTGTCACAATAATAAAAAACTAAAATACTTCCATAACTTTATAATTCTTCTTTTTCTTCTTCCTCTGCCCACCCCACTGCATCGACAAGTCATTAATAATTTACATTATTAAATTTAATTTTAAAATATTTATTTTTTTAAATCATAAATTTAAATATGTGATTTGTGTTTTCCTCATATTTATGTTAAATAGTTTAGATGGGATTGGATTAAAATAGTCCCCTCTTTGCTTGAGCTGCTACACGGAAAAAATGTTTTTCTAAAATACGATAATTTTATTCGTAAAAACGTTTAAAAACGGGACTGAAGTTCTTACGAACAAATTAACAGGGTTTCAATGTTTATTGGCGGGAACATGTAAGAATAATAAACAAATAATAATAATAATAAACAAATTATTCTAACATTTTCCCGCCAATAAACGTTGAAACACTGTTAGTTTGTTCGTAAGAACTTCAGTCCCGTGTTTACGAATAAAATGGTCGTATTTTAGAAAAAAAAAATCCGTGTAGAAGATAAGATATTATACCAAAATACACCAATTTGTGGGATAATCATTTATTTTAGTTTTTGTAAGTCCTGATAAAATTACAAGTGTTTATCGATACATCTCTATCGTTTCTTTAAATACCGCTTAAGACCCATTAACCAGTGGCCGAGAATTGAAATTTCAACTTGCGAGCATGCACTTGCATTTTCTTTTTTATTTTTAGTTTTGAATTTGGCTATTTATTTTTAGTGTTTGAATGTTTACTCTTATTTATAAATTCCTATGTTTTACTATATGTACTAATGCTCTCTGTGGGATGTGTGGGTTTGTACTTACCTCCCTAAATTCTGGAATAAAGACAATTATTTTTTTTTTTTTTATATTGGCGCATTCCCTCTATGAATGTAATTACACAATAAATGTCTCCTTTTCAAACCACCTTCTTTAATCTTCTTCTCCTTTTTAACTTTCTCACTAAGTGCAAATATTATAATTTTCTAATTCTTCATAAAATGTATTTTCTTCTAAATTGATTATGCGACAAATTTATTTATTTGCGCTTGACGAGATTTAAAACATAGCCAACGAACTATCCACCACAAATGCCGTCAAACTTTTATCGTCAAGCATTCCTTTATACAAAGTAATTACAAACTCACAGAGCCGAAAAAATCTCAAAATACATGTCACCCGAAAAAACCGCTAGCTCTTTATCCGGGAAATATCTCTAAGTTCCGCATAACTTAAATAAGCGCACCTCATGTGCCGGGCCAAAGCTTCTCTCTTAAAGTTTGCACCAAATCCGCTTAGCCTGGCTACTAACCAACTTTTAAGTCTGAAAAATTTCCTGTGCCTAAATAAGTCCTCGAGGCTTGATAAATACTACCCGCCTAACCCGTTACCGCCTACCACCCCACTCCGCTTCCCGTAAGCTCGCAAATTATGGAAATTCATTATTTGTATTGTTGTTATTAGTTATTACTTACGCTGTAATTTTTTTAATGTCTACTTAAAAATTTTAAATATAATTTGAAATTTCTTTTGGGTTTTCAAAAAAAGCTGATATTAAAAAGAAATTATATATTCTCTAATATTATTGTTTGATTTATAAAAACAGTTTATTATAAACAAGTGCTGCCATGTAGTTATTATTACGCGGTACATCTGTTTGGCCTTCTGAAGGCAATATCAAACTGTGTTTAGGCCACTTACTAGAGACATATATTTCAATATAGGTTATTATAATAAAAAACATAGTGCATTTATTTTTATTACCTAAGCCCTTGTTGATTTTCGAGTAAAATATCCAAAATTATTATTACCCTTTAAATTTTTCCCAATTACTGCAATGTTTAAATTTGACTAAAGGTACTTAACTGAGTATTTTACGCACCAGGCTTTTAGGTCCGAGTTTAGTTTTCCCCATAGGAAAAACTAAACCCTTTCACACACTTTTCCACAAAAATGATCATCTAGTAAATCCACGCTATGTAAGTGTATTACATAAGTATAATTAATACAAAACAATACAAGAACAACATGTTAACCTACCAGATTACCAAATGGGAAAATAATTCACTGACTCCAAACATTTTCATATGAGAGGGTTCGGCTCAGTGAACTCCTAATTGGACCAATAAATCCTGCTGATCACTCAATATAAATATTTTAAAAAATCTTTCGTCATCCTACATACATTTAAAATGACTTATTTTTGCATTTTTTATATATAAATTCTTTGACAAATCTAATAAGTCAAACATTTTAATGAGAGAGCTAGGTATAATGCCAGTAGCCGAAATAACAAATGGTTATATTTTTATACTCTGAGAATGCCAAATTCATATCTTTATAGTCTGAGAATGAAAAAATTCTAAATTAACTCAGGGGTTTATTTTTCCCAGCATTATTATTGTCCCTAATAATTGAACTTGGTCTAAACATATCTAAGAGTGATGAGCGAAATATATATTTTTTTTATTTATACTATTGCATTATTCGAATTTTTCGGATTATTAGAATTTTCGTCAATTTCCAACTGCTATAAAAAATTGAGTTTACTGCCTTTATTTTCTATGAACGGGGTTGGCTCACTAGGTGAGTGATTTTTTATCTTGGAGATATTTGGTTGTTTTATGACCATATTTTATTATTATTTCTAAATTATCGCATGTGTTCTTTGAATGCAATGCTGTTTAGATTGGATAAACTGGCCGAAACATTTGAAAGAAAATATACAATATAATCAACTTTCGATTAAATTTTTGATAGATATCGTAATTTTCAACTTTACTAATGGTGGTCATACGAATGTTAAATTTCTGATCGTCTCTAAAATTGACTAGCATTTGTTATTATATATTGAGTTTTTTTTGTAATTACTTTCAGCTTCACAAAACTTACAATTATACTATCCCATGATTTTTTACGGGTAATAATAATCTCGGTTGCCCTCTAGCACGTCCTTCACTGTCTATTTCCCACTATTTGAGGCACTAGCCATCTTACTTATTATATTCTTATGCGCCGGTTCAGTATTAATATAGTTAATCCAGTCCGGTTTAAGGCCGTGTTAATCATCCTACCGCGCCGTGGTACTGTCAAGTTTTTCACTATTCCGACCTTACGCGCCGCGTAATATTTGCACCAGCATTATTATAAGTAATAGGGTACCTACCTAGCTGTATAATTCATTAAGGCGAGTGTACCGGCAGCAACTCGCAGCTCGTAGGGGTGTACTGGGAATACCGAGGGGGTGTATTCTTAAAGGAAAAGAGGGCTCATAAATACATTATTTCTCGTTGTTCTTTTAAGTGTCTTAATCTTCCGTGGAGTAATATAAAGATAGTAAAATTACTATTGTGCATCAAACGTTTTTAAAACTTGGATATTTGGATAATAGTTAGTGGCTGAGTGGTCCAAAGGGTTGGATTTTCGACAGGGGGGTTGCGTGTTTAATAATGTAGGTACTAGCTAAATGTAATAGCTTCGTTCAATGAATCCTCCATCATTGAAACAAGCAACATACAACATTGTGATGATGGTAGTCGGAGAATTCATTTATTAATTATTAGGTTATTTGTAACCCGGGAATTTTAGTATTTTTAAAGACTATTTTAACTCTACCGTTTGGCGATTAATCTGTGGGTATCTGTATACGAGTAGGTGCATGTGTTTCATCTACTCAATGGATCATAGATCCTATAAAGTGCTTGGTTTTGTTCTTCGTATAAGTAAATTATTCGGTAACCCGCGTACAATATTAATAATATACAATAAAAATATATAAATTTATTTTAGACCACTTTAAATTTATATAAACTCAAAGAGAGTTTAATTTAAATTTAAAATGATCTAAAACAAATTTATATATTTTTATTGTAAATTATGGTGAGCCACGAATTTAATGCTTATTACGAATAAGTAATAACTAATAACATATTTTGCATTAGTCAGAAGTGTATATATACTTCGCCAATTTGGAAGCCGCAGTACAAACTGTACATCGATAGCATAGAACATATTCAAAACAAAATTATAAAATAACTTACCTTCAAATTCGACTGTACCGAATTTCTATTCATAATTAATTTTAACATGCCATTAAAACTTACACGCTTAATTACAAAACAATTGCAGCAACTAATTCGCCAATTAACCGTGCTCTTCATACACTCAATAATATTTGCACTGCCTTAATTTAAAAGGAGCATCAAAGGAGCTAGTTTAAACGCCGTCAAAAGACGTTCAGTACACAAACTAGACAATGTTTATTTTAAACAAGCAAAACGTACAGACATAGAATAGTTTTTTCTTATGTAGTTAATAAAAAAAAATTGAAAATCAGTCCACTTTTGGGGGAGAAAAGTGGTGAATACAAAACCTCGATTTTAGTTAGGAATTAGTAGCCCGAGGTGCATTGTCCCTTTCGCTCAATATCCGGTGGAGAAAGAGCAACAGTGACAGCAAACATTTAGTAAAATCTATTTTTCAAATTTCTCCACCATCGGGTTTCATCTTAAGGAAAACATGTAAGAAAACGGTAGAAATTGGGAGTGCGGCCCCTTAATTGCAATGTTAGTTCAAGTTAGTACAAATTATCGCTCTTTCTAGCCTTTTGCACTACTCTCTATACGTGCGAGCTCTGGGCAAAGTTCAAAAAAAGCACCATGGAAAGGCTTCGGGTGCAATATAACAATGCATACCGCTTGCTATTCGGACTTCCCAGGCACTGCAGTGCCTCCTCAATGTTCACAGAAGGGCGAGTTCCAGGATTCAAAGCTGTAATAAGAACCAGGGTTGCAGGACTGAGGGAAAGAATAAACCGCTCCAGAAACATACTCGTCATAGAATCCCGTATGACCCCAGGATCGAGCATAGAAGACCATTGGAGAAAGACACTGGCTCCCACAATCCTAGCTCCGATGGATTCCTGCGTTTCCGTGTCTTGATTTTACTTTTACTTTACTTTTATTTTTATATCTTTTTTTTTTTTTTTTTTTACTTTTTGATTTTGATTTTTACTTTTACTTTACTTTTATGTTTATATATTTTTTTTATTTTTTACGTTTCATATCTACAAAATATTTATGTTTTTCAATATTATATGTACATATAATATCTATGGGATGTGTGGGATTGCACTCACCTCCCCACATTCTGGAATAAAGAACTATTATTATTATTATTATTATTTATTATCTTCTTTGTTGTTATTGTTGTAGAAAACCCGTAATTTATATTACAAAAATTCATTGCAGTATTACTAACCACAGTCCTGGAGTATTTCGACTTTTTAAGATCTGATCTTTACTGTTCAACTAGCTTATATTATATTAGCTTTGTTCAAAATTCTAATTTTCGATCGATGTAATGAGAAGTAATGTGATAAATTTGATGGTATTTTTCGTTAAGTGGTCGGTGTTTTTCTTGTAGCATCTGGATCTAGTCTAAATCTCGACTCCGGGAAGATTTATTTCCGCCTATTAAATAAAATCGCCTTCTCGTGGAGGGTAACTTGGCAGATTCTCAGACCATTTCTCTCTTCCCGTGATGGTATTATATCAAACAAGGGAAAAAGTTTCCTAGTGAAGTAAACGTCTTAAAAGTTCGCAGGGGAAGTGTGAACATCCAATACCGTTATTATTGGAAGTTAACTAAGCTTACCTGGAATTTTCGATGTCACGCGACACAAGAATAATTATGCCCAGTGCGACTATGACGTCCCTTACAGGAAATATGAGGAGGGTGTCTTTTGGGGGTGTGAGTTTACGTCAAAACTAAGGCCATTTAAGGACTTTTTTTCTTTACTAGTGCACAGCCGTCAAAAATAACGTGATATTATAATTATATGATTTGGGAAGCTGAAAGTATTTATAAAAAAATATTTGCCTCTGTATCATCGCCTTTCAAAAGAAGAAACTTACCTTCAGAATTTAAATTTTAACTTGAAAAATTACCAATCAAACATTTAAACAAAACCAATACATTTTTCAAAAAGAATTATTATTTAAAATTAATAAAAATACCTACATATGGTTTAAGAAACAACTGGCCTATAATGATATAATAACAGAACACAGAACGTGAAAATTTACTTAAATAATTGGAACAATTCATAGAATTTATTTCTTACGTTCTGTGAAAGTTCTATTCATGTTCTGTTATTATATCCGTTGTATGAAACAACTGGCCTACAATTACACATATAATAAAAGAACTTGAAATTTAACTTTAAAAATTTGATGAATTGATCAAATGTTTTAAAACAACCCGTTCTTAGCAAACGCTGAAGTCATTGCTTACAAATCATGTTTGTTTTTTAAAAAAAAATTAGTTTAACCTTGGTTTTTTAAACTTAAAATATAAGTAATTTACGTAAAAAATCTTGTCTCGCGTGAAGTAGGCTACGATCTAGCACCATAGCTCTTCGTAAATTATTAGGAATACCAACATAAATAAATGACAGATATTCTTGAAAATGATTCCAAACTGTTGCGTTTCATATCTCAAAAACAAATTTTCATTTCAGTTCTCTATTTATTAAATATTAAATATTCAATTCACTATTTTCCACCGCCCCGAATGCAAAAAGTTGTCTTTTATAGTAATTAAGGTTGTTTTGAAAAAATATTCTTATTAAGCGTAACCAGTTCGATCGAAATTTTACCAAAAAAAAATATAGTAGGTAGTAAGTTGTTCCTAATAAATATTTAATTAAAAAGCAGGCAATGGTTATAAATGAAGGTAAGACCTTTAATTCTCAAGCTCAAGCCTCAAAGTAAAATAATTAACCTACAATTGTCAATTAAATTTACGCCAATAGTTCGATATCAGTTTGTATGAGTAGTTTAAAGCAGTTAAAATAGCATCTGGCTTTTGCTTCAAAATTTAGAAAAACTTAATATAAAAGTCGATGAAATATGTTTCCGAAGATTCGAGCAGAAGCAACAAACTCGATTTTATGTTGGAGTAAGTAATGCTTTTCTCGGGAGGAATTGTGTCTGTTTGCTGACATTTGACTTAAATAATAGGTGGGTGTCTATTATAGTACTCTGCTTTAACTAATAATCGAAGTATCCAATTAGAAATTATCGATCATTTAAAATATCTTATTTAAATAATGACTCAAATAATTGAATGAATTGTTTATACTGAATCGAGTATTTTTTTGCAGTAAGTAATTTATTATAGTCAGTAGCAATTCTAGGAAGAAGATATCCAGCAGGTCAGAAACAAATCTGAGTAAAAAAAAACGTCATGCGTGAAATGGGTGGACCTAAAGCGAACCAAGACAAGACAAATTACAAGGGATTCCAGGAGGCAACAGAATCAGTTTTTTTATATTAGCTCCATGCCAAAAGGAAGATCTGGGAAGGAAAAGGTACGAGGGATGGGTAGGAATCTCGGGGTCAGTGTGTCCAGGAGTGTCAGACGTTGAAATTCAATGCGATGTATCGAGAGAGTCCTGCTGGAGAGGCAAAAAATATCCCCCAACCGGTCTCTCCAAATCCGGACTGCCACACTCTAGATGGGCAGACCGCCATGACCTAGACAAGCCTCGCTCCATGAACCCGGGCACCTCTTCTAAGTCATCAAATGTAGCGAACAGAGGTGCAGAAGTGTTGGTTATTCAATTAATGGTTCCCGGGATGACGGTACCAATACACACCTCCCAAATTGTTTCGTCAAAAATTTAGTTTTTGTATTTGATTTGTGATTGCAGCATAATTGATTTTCAAAAATATTGACCTAAAAAATATATCGCACTTCTCGTTGAAAAGTGTCATATAATTCCAAAAAAGTAAATTTTACAGTAGAGCGAAACCAAATGATGACTGATGAAACAAGCGGGCTCGTCGAAAAGATACACTAGCGACATCTCGCGGAAATAGAGTGATCAAACATAAATACGGGTTTCTTAGGAATTAGTAATCGCAATTACTTTAGTATTCAGAGATAAAAATAAAAATTTATAATACAGAAATTTTTTACTTATGACTGTCTTTTATGGGATGTGCGATATTTTATTTGATCTCGAAGCATTTATTAACAGTTTTCTTATTATATTTCTAATTTATTAAAATTGTCTGGAAGCTTTCCTGCTGCAATATTGATCCATCGAACGCTTCCCACGGGGCGAACTAAAAGAGCATGAAGACAAATCTTTTCAGCGTCCAAACGACACGATTTTCATTTTCTAAGTCAACTTCCCGCCACCCTGTACCACCCCCTCCCACTCTCCGTCTCCTGTTCACTCTTGTCACACGTGGAGGTGAAGGGAAGTGAAGTTGCCGGCACACGTGACCAAAGTTCCCTCGGGGGAGGTGACGTGACCAATTTTTCCCAAAGCCGCGGGGAAACCACGCTGGACGGAAAGGTGACGTGATAAATTATCGATAAATCGATAAACGTACGTCGGTACGAATGTAGACATGAAAAAACATTATTTTTGTATCTATATTATTAATACGCTAACGTCTGTCTTACACACTCGCTCAACGCATGAGATACAAACGGAAGTGCTGCCATCTAATATATTTTAATAGAACTATTAAAGTTTTCATAATACAGTTTTTCCGTGGAAGTGGGTTTGTATCTGCTTGTTGAAGATAATATTATGTAGGTAATGTACCTAACGCCATTTTTTTACATTACCTGATCGTATGAGATGGTGGTCATTCAGAATAATTTCTGTCATTTTGTTATGTTGGTATTCCTGGCCCTCTAGCACGATCAATCGATAAGGATTGATAGGATAACTTTCGGTTACTTATCATCGTTCCGCACGATTGTAAATCGCTAACGAATAAATAACAGTTCACAACTACTAAGTGTTCTCAATATATTCGACGTCAACTGTTGTTTGTACGTTAGCGATCTGCAGTTGTCCTAGGGAACAATGAATAGTTTTTAGAAAAAGTTATCCCATCAATCCTTATCGATCGACCGTGCTAGGGGGGCTGATACCATAAAGAAGCGCTAGAAGATACGTTATTGCCTTTTAATCTATGCATATTAGGAAGATACAACCCTCCACCCAGCATCTTTAAAGAAGACATAGGCCCTGAGGGAAATTGTTTCACACAGGAAAAAAAAATACTAATTTGCGTAGAATTCTGGAAATAAAATAAAATAAATAAAGATTTTTAGACAATTATTTTACCATCGAAGAAGAAAACCACACTAATAATCCAAACGAAAATGTGAAAAAGAACAAGACAGAAAAATAAGAGATAACGGTCGAAACTGGGATTCGAACCCAGTAATCTTTTATTTTTCTGTGTCTTGTTCTTTTTCATATATTAGTTTTATCTTGTAATTCAATAATATATTACATTGATGGGAATAACATTGTTATGAAAAGAGAGTTGTTCTAATAAAAATTTAATTTTTTCACACATTCAAATTTTATTTTTAATTTTAAAAAAAGCTTTCGCGCCTATATTAGTAAAATATACATTATTTTATTTAATTTTGACTACCATAATACGGACGTTTGTCTAGTGTGGTAATCGAAAAGTATGTAAAAAAAACTGTATAAAAAATATGTTACGAATAAAGAAAAAAAAAAAAAAAAAATCGATAAAATTTTAACTCGCGTTTTCATTTCGATTCCACATTTAATGTATGTTTACAAAAAATATAATATGTATGTATCTTAATAATCTAGGTAGATACTTATTAATACTGCATTTTCGATGTAAAATTGTAATTATAGTTATTATAGATTATTATTATAATTTTAGAAGAAGCAAGTTACGAAGTTTGTTTTGAGTATTTTTATGTAATTTAATTTATTTGTATTTATTTCCTGTCTTTTATTGGAGGCACTGCTGAAAACCAGCTGCATTCCAGGAGAAATCCTGAATTGCAGCTGAGCAGTGACCTTTTCGTCAATAGAACCAATGTTTAATCAAAAATGTATATATATGTAAAAAAAAATCTATTGAAGAAAAAAAAAAGTACGTTCATTTCGAATGCTCCATGATGAGAGCATACGAGATCTGCCTAGGAATACTATACTCTTACCTTATAAATCCCGCGCCTTGAGCACTGCGTCTCGTTGAAACGAAGTAATTACGAAATAATAAACATTAATTCGCAGAAATAAAACACTAATTTGCCTAGATAAAACACTGTGGAAAAGAAGACAGTTCAGGCTTTACTTAATTTACTTATTAAGCTCAGTAGGGAGAAAAAGAGAGAGGGCGGAAAGGGGAAAGGGAAGGAGATCGGCAAAAAAGAAAATTGGAGATAATAAGCTCGGTGGGGCGGGTGACGTTTTATTAGGCCAAGTAGAAATAATGCCGACAAATATTCTATCTTTGAAAAATACGAATTCGAATAATAATAATATTGAACCTCCTATTTTATTCACGAACGCATTTTAGACTTTCTTCGACTTCCTCGTTCATTGTACTCTTCGGGGACAGGTAAACTCTGTATGCCTATGCTTTCAACACATTTGCACTCGGGAACAGATTTCAACAATAATTTATTTAAATAAATGAAAAGAAAATACTTTGTTTTAAGTCACTTTATTTTTATTTAAGGTCTACCGGTTGCGGTACCTCCGTACCATCATCAGGACTGTTACAAAAATAATGTCTACGAAAACAGAAGTACACATATACATAAAATTGGACATAAGGTTAAATTTAGTGGGTTATTAATGATTTCTTCCTTTGAATTTACTGATTTTTTTTATTTCTAAAGCTTCCAATTTGTTAAATCTTAAACCTATTCCGTTTTTTTGTAACAGTCCTGATGATGGTACGGAGGTACCGAAACCGGTAGACGTTAAATAAAAATAAAGTGACTTAAAACCAAGTATTTTCTTTTCATTTATTTAAAATGTCAAGTCACAATGTGTTGGATACGTTTTTAGATGTTCACGGCCAAAAGCATTTTCGTTGTTTGTTTTTGGGGTGTTATGCCGTGTTGTGCTACCTCCTTCCGTCGACGGATCTGCCGGATCTGCCCTGATGATCGACACTGCAATGCTGTCCGAAACGTCGGCTAAAGAAGGAGGTAGCACAACACGGCATAACACCCCAAAAACAAACAACGAAAACACAATGTGTTGGTTTCTTTTGAAAAAATAATTTATTTATCGATGTTTTCTGTACGACAGCTTTTCTACAGTCCCCATTTACCTTGTGTTTCACGCTCTTTCCACGAAAATCGAGGAATTATTTTTTGCGATAAAGGAGAAGTATCAGTATACTGTTTAATATGATTGCCAGAAGATTGTTTCAAAGCAGCATGTTAAAAAAACATTGATCAATGCATTTTGTACTAGCCTGTGTAAGTGTGAAATATGATATCACTACTGAATCAGCTCGATGGAAAGGCTCCGGATCCAATATAATAACGCCAGCTGAATTATATTTGGATGTAGAAGGTACATCGGCACATCAACAATATTGTAGGACTGAATGAAATGAATCAGCAAGATGGTACCGGGTCGCTAGAGGTAGGGTGGGGCTTTTTTTTTACATTAATTCCACACAGGAGGCCCTGAGGAAAATAATTTCCCTCAGGGCTTATGTCATCTTTGAAGATGCAGTGTGGAGGGTCTTTTTGAGGAGAGGAAGGAGTGGACGTGCGTCTTGAAGAGACCCATGTTGTAGGAAGGAGGAAACACAGAGGCTAGCAAATCGTTCCACAGCCAACTGTTGAACACAAGAAAGAGTCGTAGAAACGACCCGTTCTGATATGACAAATGTCAACCATGTACACATGTTGGGCGCGCGTTTGGCTGTTTCCCGACTATGCACCGGTGCCAAGGGAATTAATGACGCTAGTTCCTCGGAGCATCTTCCATTGAAATAGCGGTAGAACAATGATAGCATTCCCATCCGACGCCTGTGCTCTAAAGATTTCTGGACAGTGTCGAGGGTTTTTTTCAGATACATTGGGGCTCCTGACTAGAGATGGATGCCAAATTCAAGCGTGGGGCGTACTTGCGATTTGTACAGGGTTAGCAGTTGTGCACTATTAAAGTATCTGCGGGCCCTGTACAGTACACCCAGTTTCTGAGAGGCCAACTTAACTCTAGCCTCGATGGAACCCCCGTACCCGAGCTGGTCACTTAGAGCATATCAATGGAGGACCTGTTGACTGAAGAATGCTACCGTTGAAGGAGACTAGATTGTCATTTCTAATCCTTTTAAACGTAATCAGTAATCAGACATGATTGGGTCTTTGAAACATTGAACGGCTAACATGAGCTTTTGATATTCTCTGGCTTGCCATTGAAGTAAAATCATGTATGGTTTCATAGTGCTTTCACACAAACTAAGTATTGAATTCCGTAAGTCTAAACTTAAACTTTAGGTCTCACAGTTTATACCCGTGCTGTGCAAGCGGGTTCCTTACAGAGCATCGGACCATCACGTTTACGGAACGGTATCGATACAAAAAAGGAATAAACGTACATTCCTTATCACAATAACGCTTCAGCTCTTTATTACACGTTAAATGGTGGTGAGACATAATAAGAGACACACAATGCGTCTGTTTCCTCCAAAGGAAAAAGTAGTAGGTACTCTGGAGGAAACAGACATACGTACATTGTATGTCTCATCTTATGTCTCACTATTATTTAATGTGTAAGAAAGAGCTGCAGCATTATTGTGATAAGGAACGTATGTTTATTGCCTTTTTATACCGCGCCGCTGCGTAAACTTGGAAATACTAAAAGCGCACAATGGCCTGCCAAGCAGACTGATTTTTTCTGTCTCTCTATTCTGTACAGTGGCGGTTTTCTCTAAAGTGCGGTTGTGCGGTGAACCCCCATTAAAAAGATGATAAAATAAAACAATCTTGTTGTATAGTAATATAAGCGCATCACAGATAGCTCGACATTAAAATTCTGTCTTTAAAACTCGCGCCACCGAAAAATACGGTATCTATTCCCATTTTGTGCGCGTTGCGATCCGCACACATTTGTCCATACGAAAAAAATCATAGCCGATACGAATCGCTGTGCAGGTAGAATGGATAAAACTACGCAGCTTGGTGCGCTGATCACGAGTCAAGATCTCACGTGACCTCCGAACTTTGACGAGTCTCGCCGAAACGAAGCCCGAGATTGTCGCAGGATGACCGGCTGACGGTCGACTTTTGCACCGACGGATGCAAGTTAAATGTTATATATTATGGTATTTAACTTTGTAGTCATTTTTGTACATTTTTATTTTCTTGTTTCTGCATTTCTCCAACCGTTTACTAATGGCATTTGTAAATCTACTATTGAAGTGGACCGATTTTGACTTCTGTTTTCGTATTTTTTTTTATAGATAAGTCGTTATATCCCTTAGTTACGAGTACATTTACTAAAGTTTCGGCAAACAACGTCGCTAGTTATGCAATTTTGTGTTGAGCTTTCCCAGTATTGTTTCGGCTTTCAAATTGAAAGTGGTTGCATTTATCGGTTGTCGCGAATATTCTGTCCTAATTTTTTCACACAAAGACGGAATACAGTGTTATATACAAAAAATAACGTTAATGCTTATGAAAAAAGTTTGGAAATTAAATGTAATTATTTTTTGTATACGCGTATAATGGATTTTTTGTGTAAATGAAAAAAGCTCATTTTATTTCGTGCCACCTTTATTTGTGTTTCTTGTTTTTTTTATGTTTTAAAATATCATTTCTATTATATTCTACATTCTACGCAATTTTTCTTATTGAAAAAAAACAATCATAATTAGCAACGTACATTGAGTGTTGTAAAAACCATTAAACAATTTAAATCCTCTAAAACTTTTTTTGGTCGTTTAATAATTGTGTCGAGGAGTATCAAGTTATTTAAAAACAATAGTACCTATTTAGGTACCCCTCCACTAACTTTATTTAATTTGTATGCCTTGAGTAAATTTTGATTAGACAATATGTCTTCTCTTGAATTTCTGAACCCCCCGTTAAAAAGACCACGAACCGCCACTGATTCTGTATAACGTATAATCTAATAGTATAACGCTATAGTTTTACCTATTTTATTTATCATCTAAACACACCTGCATGAACTAAAATATAAAAATGTAAATATATGTGAAAGCCCACAAGCGTTAATGATTAATAAAATAAAATTACTCTTTAAATATTGTTTTTTTTTTTTAATAATAATAATAATAAGTCCAGAATGTATGCAGGGGTAGTGCAATGCAATACATTCCATATTAAAAAATACGAAGTGAGAAAGAGATACCTAAGTACTTACCTTTTTTCGTTATTTTGTTGTTTTTTCGTCTATTCGAACTTATCAGTAATAAATATTTTCCTAATTATTTCGAGATCACAACATTTCATTTGTTCATCATAGCTCTTCGGTGATGGTTGGCTGACAGAAAGTAAAGTGAAGTCAATTTCAACTAGACGATTTTAAAGTTGAGCTGTGAAAGAATATATCAGGGTAGAATCTGGTAGATATATCAGGCGACTATCAGTGGGGACAGCCAGCTGCAAAACAAAACGATCATAAACTCAACATAAAAATGGCCATTCTTGAAGCAATAGCTAGTTCTCATGTAGCCAGTGCCAAGTACAGTGATTAATAATAAAGTAACTACTGTATGTGAATATGTATGTATGTAGTTTCGATCTCTCTCAACAGATGTCGTTAGCGTATACCTATTTGTTATGGTTGTTATTTAAAATCTTTAAAGTATAATTCAGCTAGGTGGCTTTAAATTATTAAAGGGAGGATGTAGTGTATGTGAATACGTAAGTAATTTCAATGTCTCTCAAAAGATGTCGTTAGTGTAGTTGGTTATGTGTACTTTTAATGTGTTTTGGCAGAGGTGAGTAAAATTGTATTATATGAGAGACAACTGTCGCCCGTTCGGGTTTTAATATCGAAACGGTTACGAAGATAGCCGATGATATCCGATCGACAGGTGGGCACCTTCAGTGACTGTTTCTCCTGCCGCAGATTGGCGCAGATCTACTCAAAGCATCATTTAGTTTAATAAAGTATAAATCATTCAAGACAAGACATAAAGTAGGTATCAAAATTATTTAATTAATTATTTATTTGAAATGTGTCAATATTTGATAGATGTTGTAATTTTTCAAGTTTACTAACATGCGATAGTAAATTTCTTCTTTTGAAAGGTAATGATTTCCCGTGATTTTTTACGGGTCTGCGCTAGTATATTAATAAAGGGTGTGACCACGCCCAGTGTCTTTATTTGTTACATTATATCAATAATATCAATGACGTAACTATACATCTAGACTCGCCATTGTCTCACAAACTAAATATAAAATGTGGAAGTAAGAGAAACTGTAATAAGCAATGAAAATGTAAACCATAATAAGCAACGGCGGTTTACAAATGGCGGCGATTGTTTTTGATGCTCGTTGCTACTGCTGATTTGTATATTGTTTTACCGCAAGCTTATAAATACACAGAGTGATTAGACTATTGAAAACAGTAAATTTTACTTAGCGACAGCAGTGACTTTGTATCTTTGTAATTTGGCTATTGCGCGCCCAGACGCCGCGCCGTACGGTCTTGCATTTTCTTTACGCCACATAAAATCTTAGGGTCGAAAACAATTGTATTATTTACAATAATCGATAATAATAAGTAATTTACGTTCATTTCCTAATGAAATTCCTTGGCGTTTACTGGTGTTATCGAGTAATTAAAACACTTTTTCATTGCACACGAATGCATTATGGCACTTTTTAATATAATTTACTTAGATGTAGCACACGACCTTACGCAACGCGTGCAAAACACTACAATTGACTTGCTTTTTAGCTTGCTACTTTAAAATGGCTACAGCGCGTCTATATTTATCGCAAATTCATTGAATAATATCTTTTTTTCATCGTTTTATTAGAGCAAATAAGGTTGAAACTTTTGGAAACTGGGTAGTGAAAAATCTGTCAGGTTTGCAGATTTGCAGCCAACTGTTTAAAACTGGGGAAGGAATGCTCGCGTGCGTCAGGAAATGAAATAATTTAAATTGATACGTCCCGCATGAAGAGTGTAGGCTTCCTTCAAAACCGATTTCGCAGCCCATACGTGCAGAAAGAATATCAATGAATATCAATTCTCTTTTCGATAAAACGCGGGAAGTAAAACTGTATTAGATACGATACGACTGCCGTCTAATAAAACGCCGACATTTTTACCACGCGACGTATTTACAATAGATTGAATTATAATTTTCAAGTATCTATGTTAACGGAAATGTATGTAATCCTATTATTTAGGAAATCTATACATTTCCTAAATAGCAATTGCGTAGCAATGGGTACGCAGGGATAGCGGGGCGAGGGGAGGGTATTGCATCGTCTGATCAGGCGATCGCGCTAGTGCCGACTTGACGACCGTCCGTGGTCGAGTGGTAACAACACTTGACTCCCAATCGGAAGGTTGCGGGTTCGAACCCGGCGTGCGCAAATAAATTTTATTTGATTAATTTGTGTTATTTCACAATTAATTAATAAAAATAATATATACTACATTTGCGGCACGTTCCAGAGTGGAAGATACTGTCAGTATCGCCCTGGTGTAAGACCACCATTCAGAATTGAGACGTTGCTTAATAATGGCTTTAGCCGTGTTTAGTGACTAGATCTGAATAGCCAGGTACTTTCCTACCTTCCTCTTCCCCATCTCCTTCCCTTCCCCACTTTCCTTCAGCCTCACAACATACCCCAATTGGGGATGCCATAGTCTCACTGGCTCCAGACGGGAGCAGTTGGGACTCTTGTGAGGTATTCTCTATAAAAAAAAAAAAAAAAAAAAAAAAAAAAAAAAAAAAAAAAAAAAGTGCCGCGTAAACAGTCAGGTTAGGTTAGGTTAGTTAGGTTTGGTTAGGTAGTAAATATTAGGTTAGGTTAGGTAAACCCAGGCATTCGATCTATAAATAATCCCAGGCATCAGATCTATAAATAGAACATCGTGTTTTATTACAGAAAGCATTATTTTTATACATTCCCTAATACGATATTGGAATTATATACAATTCCTAGGAAATGTATACATTTCATTTATTAAATAATTTTTAAAACAATATTTTATACTTTTCATAAATAGATTCGGAATTGTATACACTTAGTAGAAGTTGTACACAATTCCTAGGTTTCATACATTTCCGGTAAGATATACATACCTAGAGTAAAGTCAGATAAACTATAACAAACTACACGAAGATATGAAAATATTTTGCAGTATGGGCGAGAGCTGAAGTGTGTGCTTACCTATATGTTCATAAATTACTTGATACATGAAGATAGCTTTACTAACCCACAGATATTTAAATGTAACCATTCAACCAATCAGCATAATAGCCATTCTGCGTCATTTTGTTTGTTTTTTGCATTAGAAAGGTCGCCATGAAATGCCGCACCGATTCTAGATGCGTTTCAACTTTCTATCGTATAGTAATGAGCTGACAAGTTAACAACATGGTAGTTATCCTCTAACTTTATTCAAAAGCTGAAACTGATTGTTTCGCAGAATTTGAATAATTGGTTAAATATCGAAGAATTCTTTCAAGTTCTGTAAAGGTTCTATTAAAGTTATGCTAATATTAGACAATTGTTTTATGTAAATTAAATTAATATTGAACTGGAAAAGAACTTTCACACAACTTGAAAATTAATTTTGATATTTAATGAATTGTCAAATTCTGTATAGTTGGCCCTTAGTAGTTCTTATTATAAATTAAAATTTCATTGTACTTGATTAATTGTCATTGTTCGCATTACGCAGAAAATGTTTACATCACTAACCCAATTGGAGTGTGTTGGGAGGCTGAAGGTCGTGGGTAGGGGAAGGAGATGGGGAACAGGAAGGTGAGGAAGTACCTGGCTATTCACATCTGGTAATCGAACACGACTAAAGCCATTTCAAGCAACGTTTCAATTCGGAATACTGAGAGTATCTTCCTCTCTTAGACGTGCCGCCAATATACTATATATTGTGTTTAATTAATTGTGAAATAACACAAATTAATCATATAAAATTTATTTGATTAATTTCGATTCGAGGCCCTTCGACCACGCCGGCCGTCAGCTGCAGAGTAAAATAAAAAACACAAAGAATTAAAATTACATTCGAAACGCATTATTATTCTAATATTTTAAGGAAGTTTTTATATTATTTCTAAAAAAAGTGGGATCCTTACCATTTTTATTGATAATATTTTTTAATTTAAGCATCCAACCATAAATTTTAAGTGTAATTCCACTATTTTGACATAAAGGACATTTAAGAGGCTTTCCTAAAATATTTATAGCGCAATGAAAATGTTTCGCCATAAGCTTTTCACTACCCTGCAGAAAGGCCTTTTGTACTCAATTACTCCATCAGTACAACAACTTACTGAATAATTCACCTGCGGCGCAATAGTCCGTTAACTTTCTTACATTTATCTACATACCGGTACACCGGTTAGAAGCCAAATTTTTATTATTTATTTTTTATTTAAGCGACTATACAAAATAATTGTAGATACATACAAAATATAAAGGTTAATTAAGTATATAATATACAAGCTTCTGCCCGCGACTTCGTCTGCGTAGGATTAGTTATTAGTAGGATTATTCGAGCAATCTATTTTCTTTTCCTAGGTCCCATCTACGTTTATACCAGAATTCTTAAGCTATTTATTTAAAATATGTATAATTCTTGATTCGATTCAAAGTATTAGGCGAGTACTTCAAATAAATTTAGTAATTTAAATATTTTCCAAAATAGAATTTTGATTTAACAATCATTGTTTTGCAAAATGTCATTCTCAAATTTTGACATTTTCTATTAAACTATAATTATTATTTTCAATATATTCAAAATAAATAGCTTGCTTCATAAATTATAGCCTATATGTTATTCTGATATATGAGCTATATTATTGTAAAGTTTCATTAAAATCCATTCATTAAATTTCGATTTAAAGAGGAACAAACATTCATACATCCATACAAACTTTCACGTTTATAATATTAGTAAGAAGATAGTAAGATAAGATTGTATTTCTTAGACCTCCTCACTAGGGAGTCCTGTGCCGAGGCGGACTAAAGTTATTTAATTATAATTTATTTGTTTTCTATGCAGTTTGGAGTGTTTTCTTCTATGTAGTCTGTAGTGTTTTCATCAGGATTTTTTCATTGACCTCTTTCAGCCATATTTTTATTTTTGATTTGTACTCATTAAAATTTTTAATCAGTTTTATGTTTTGGGGAAGAATGTTGTGGAGTTTTCAAAGTACGTGTGGTTTCTTTGTCCAAATGTGGTTATTTCTATGGTCGAAGTAATGGTCGAAAGCGTCGGGTTTCCAATTCCAACTGCGGCACCGCGGATTCAATCCTCTGCTATCTAAGTCATCCATCGTTGCACAAGCAACATTTTCACTTATAGCGATGGTAGTGGGAGGAATTCAAATTTGTCAGGTTATTCGTATCTTGAAGTATATTTTATAAAAAATATATATTATGGATAGGAATTATTTTTTTTACATTAGCTTAACACAGTAGGCCCTGAGGATAATAATTCCCCTCAGGGCCTACGTCATCTTTGGGGATGCTCTGTGGAGGGTATTTTGAGGAAAGGAAGGAGATAAAGTTCTGAGAAGCAAAAATGTATGAGGGGTGGATAGGAATCTGGGGGGTCGGTATCTTTAGGAAAGACAAACATATGAATCCATCCCTCCCACTGCGGTGCAAGCGAGGTTCCGGGAGAGTCCGGCTGGAGAGATCAAAAGGTTTCCCTCAAACAGTCTCTCCCGATCCGGCCTGTTACACAGCTGGCGGGCCGATGCATACACCGCCAAGACCCGGACAAACCTCACCCCTGCTAAGTCACACTTGGGATGACCTATAACGCTGGTTCTGACTACTCACGATCCAATTTGCAGAACCCAAGCATGCTGTACTACAAGATGTTCTGCAAATCGAATGATAAGTAGGGCTTTATTGGACAACTTTTGCTCATCAGAAAAGATTAACTATCATTATACTTGTCAGCTGATCACATTCTGATAGAAAGCTGAAACTGACCTAAAATAGCTTGGCGGGGACCTTTCAAAGGTCATAAAAACAAAACGGTTCTGATTGGCCATTTGTCACTAAACACGGCTAAAGCCATATCAAGCAATTCCAAACAGTGGTATTTCCCCTGGGCGATATAAAACCGAGTATGCGTCCACCCCTCAGTGTTGAGGTGGTGGAGGGGGGAATAAAACTATTATTTCACCAAAATATCTGAAAAGGGGAACCTATTTACAATGCAAGATAGTCGTAGATACAAAGAAACGCGGAGAAGTCCCTTCGTTTACCTAAATGTAATGTAATTACATTCACAATGCTATAGGTACCTGCTAATTAATGCAAATGAGTTTGAATATTTAGCACAGAAAAATCGATAACTTTACAACATCGGATCGATAGGTGCAACTTCCGATGATTTTATATCGATATCCCGAGCACGCTTTTACTGTTGACAGTCGAACTATATTCACACGGAATATTTAAGAAATCAATATACCCTGGAAACACTGGATTTGTTTGAGATGTAAGTCTACGGTCCCATATAAGACTTCTTTCAATTCTAAGAGCTTATTCGTTAACAAGCCAGTAATTTTCATAAAGAATGACATTATTTAAAAAAATGTATATTGACAGAAACGAAACATATCAGATGCTACGAAGAGATATTATTATAGAATTTTGACAGTGCTCGCAAATATTTATATCCGACCGCAGATTACGGATATAGTCAACATCGTATTGATATATGGTTTTATTGATCGGCTGTGCTAGGCCTTCTGAACAGCAAGTGCCTCTCTGCTGTTAACAATGATTATAATAAATTCATTAAATTAGCAATATTTGACATCATTATCCCCTATTCACCGTTATTCCATGTTGGCTTTAAAATGCAGGGAACAACAGCCCCGTAATTTGTATTCCAGTCAATATGATTAATTTGTTGCTTGATTTAAAAACCAAATGCAATTCACATAATAACATCACACATACGAATTAATTTAGCACGCTTTTGTACCCCGCTGCGGGGATCCATACGGTTTATTATTTTATTTGTGTTTATTTATAAGATTAAACATTATCGCATTTTAATTAGTGTAACCGAAAATTAGGTTAACAAATGAATAGGATGTTTGGAACGTAATTTGCCTAAGCTCCGATTTAAAAAATTACAAAACATCTTCGACCATGGAGGTTTATGTATCCACCACAGACATATTATTCATAGACTTGAGAATCAGGGAGAGGGGTAATAACCATCTGTAGCGGGGCGGAGAGGGATGAGTTGACGGTAACGATATGTGATTCGTTAATCCTTCAATATGACAGTATATAGGCATCACGCATTATAATATCACCATTTAGCTCTTAAAAGTAAAATCTGCCTTTGAATGAATAGACCTTTTTACATGGGAGCGCGAATTGTTCTCCCGGTTTGAACAAACTTGTGTAATCCATATAAAATGAAGAAAGGTTCGCTTGTTTTGAGAGTCGAATATTTTGTTACCGTGTTTAGTTAAGACACTTTTACAAATGTTTCATAATTTACTTATCACAGTAAACTGCAACGTGCACACGACGGGACCGGGAATTTCGGTTCATGTCTAAAACTGATCATATTATATGATGTAAATAAGCTTCAAATAATGACAAATAATGCCTGCATACGGAAGGTAATACGACAATTGGGTTTATACTCTTTTTCACTTCTATTTTTACATGTTTTAATAGTACAAGTTACCATTTTTGCCGTGTTATTTCGTAAAATGTACCGATAAGAGCTCGACGCTAGTCCGCACAAGAATGATGACGTCACATTTTCTAGATTCACGCGAACCTATACGCCAGCCCGGCCGGTTCCATGGAACCCAGAATTAAGGAGGGGGAAATAATACGCTTTTATCACTTAGGGCAGATCTATACATATTCATATGTCTATGGTATCCACAAAATATACCTTATAAATATATCCAGATCGTCCCGTTGATTAGTCAGACATCTCCAAATACCATGTTTTGGGATAATAAGGAAAGCAATATTAGAACGCTCAACATAAATCAAATATTATTTACAAGTATCTGTGTTTTACATCTTATCTCATCTTACTAATATTATAAACGCAAAAGTTTGTATGGATGTATGTATGTTTGTTACTCTTTCACGCAAAACTTACTCAATGGATTTTAATAAAACTTTACAATAATATAGCTCATACATCAGAATAACATATAGGCTATAATTCATAAAGCTAGCCATTTATTTTCCATATATTGAAAATAATAATTATTGTTTAATAGAAAATGTCAAAATTTGAGAATGAAATTTTGCAAAACAATGATCGTTAAATCAAAATTCTATTTTATAAAATACTAGCTGACCCGGTAAACTTCGTACCGCCTCAGAATCAAAAAATGTTGTGTTTAATTTATTAGCTGAAATAAATTAAGTTTTTATTAAGATAAAATAAATACTCCAAGTTCAAAAAATTAAATTGAGCTGTTGACTAAGCACGAAATGTTCGGCACACTACACCATTGTCAGTTCGAATTGATTCAAATTATGTCGACCAACGCACATTATTTGAAAAGTCGTTCCATACTAAATATATGAAAAAATTAGTTTTCTTCATAATTATTTTTCCCGTGTATTTTTCCGATTTTTTAATAGTTATTCTGTTAATCGGGACGGAGACAAATCCAACAAATCAAAGATCATAATAATCGGTTCAGCCGATTTTTTCGATTTAAATTAGTGCATTTATTTGAAGTACTCACCTGATACTTTGAATCGAATCAAGAATTATAGACATTTTAAATAAATATGTTAAGAATTTTGGTATAACCGTAGCAGGAAAAGAAAATAGATTACTCGAAGTACTAATCCTATGCTAGTATTCAGTAATGCTATAAAATAACACCTGGAGGCAATTAGTATGACATTTGAAATATCCTACTAGTGACCCACAAAACATCGGCATTTTATTTATCTCACTACAAGTTATTTATGGATTCATACGTCAGTCCTCCTGAACACATTGACTCCCCAGATTCCTGCAAACCTCTAATACTTTTTTCCTTCCCACAACTTCCTCTCCTTCTCTTACCTAAAAAGACTCTCCAAACAGCATCCCCAAAGATGACGTAGACCCTGAGGGATTTTTTCCTCAGGCCCTCCTGTGTTGAGCTAATATACAATAATATGAAGCATGTGACTTAATCTTTTGAATCAATCATCGGTCGACCGGTCAGTGGTTGAGTGTTTGGGTACCACCCAGGCATCCCGTGTTCGATTCCTCGGCTGGCTAAGTCCTCCATCCCAACACAAGCAACATCTTCCGCTTAGTGTGGTGGTAGTAGGAGATTTTCAAATGTTGTCAGGTTATTCGTAACCCGGGAATGTTTGTCTTTCTTTATAAAAAAAAAAAAATCGTGACCGTTGATAAGGAAAATGGTTGGTACATATTTACGAAAAACTCCAAAATAATCATTTGTAGGTAATACGGCCTCAAATCACGATGGTCGCTAGTAAATTTAATTTGATAAATTTGTGTTTAATAATTTAAAAATAATATAAGAAATATTTGCGACACGTTCCAGAGTGGAAGATACTATCAGTATGGCGCTGGTGTGAGACCAAAATTCAGAATTAAAACGTTGCTTGAAATAGCTGTAGCTGTGTTTGGTGACTAGATCTGAATAACCAGATACTTCACCATCTTCCCCTCCCCCATCTCCCCCTCCCCCCCCCCCACCCCCTCACAACAAACCACAATTAGGGTTGTCATAGTCTCACTGGCTCTAGACGGTTGGGAGCAATTGGGACTCTTGTGCGGTATTCACATTAAAAAACTCCGAACATCATAAGCTTTCGGGCGAAAAAATTAGAAGCAATCTAATTTCAACGAATATTTTAACGCCAATTAATTTGCGTTGGAGTTTGACATTTCGAATTTTCAGAATTAAGTGTTTTTGAGCTATTATTAGAGCAATAGTCTGTATACAACAATATTTATTTACACACAAATTTTTAGAAAATGTGTTTAGACAGTAAATAATGTATTTTGATCAACAAATAACCCAAGGCCCGAAAAAATGGTGTAGGTTTTAGTAAAAAAAGCCTAGATAAATATTTAAAAATATGTTTTATAAAAATATCCTTCGAATAAAGTGGGTGCTGTTCCTTCAAGCAAACCTAATTTAATTCGTCGTTCAATTCGTTCGTTCGTTCAATTCGTTCACTCATTAATTAATATTGGTAACGCGCACTGGTGACAAGCTATTACAATTCCACAGGGTATGGTATATATATTATCTATAGTCTGGGCTCTGGGATGGGCGATCGATAAAACCCTACAACAATACGATATTGACCAAATCCGTCATCTATGGTCAGTTATCAATATTTGTGAGCACGGTCTACGATTGTTAACAGATATTCCTACCGACGATTGATTATAAATATTAGCGCGACCTCCAGAGTATCAATCAGATAAGTTACTGTTAACTTTCAAAATTACTAGCTTATTTAATAAATGTCCGGACACGCGCGTCCCAAAACGAATCAGGACTGGATACTGGACACCCAGGTGGAAAGAGAAAAGTGGGAAGACCCAGACTGAGGTGGAAAGACGAGGTAAGAGGGGATGCAGTACAGCTTCTCCAGGTAACAAACTGCAAGTCAGCCGCTGAGGTCAGAAGTTATTGGGAAGCGAATGTTGCGGGAGGCCAAAGCGCGATATGGTCTGTAGCGCCATCGAAAAAGAAGAATTCAACTAACGAAGGTCTTAGAAATGAAAGAAGTCGAATATGCAATTCATAGACTTAAATAATGCATCTAAGATGCAATCAATTTATTTCGTTCGATCTTTGGGAAAATGGTCGAAATATGAATAAAGATCTCATTAGCCAATTAACTCCAGTTTAGTATAAATTATTTAGGTTAGTTTTTCAACTTAACATTGCAAATTTATGAATATTTTTTTTCATAATTGTTTGGCATTTGAATTTTTGTAATGTCAATTCATAGAAAATACCTTCAGTATTGCTATCGTCAATTTCGTCTCGGCTGTCAACGGTGAAACCGTGCCAGAGACATCGATATAAAATCATCGGAAGTAACGCCTATAACGATCTGAGGTCCTAGCACGCTCGCTCCATAACGATCGATAGGATAACTATCGGTAACTTCTCATCGTTCCCTAGGACAACTGCACATCGCTAACGTACAAACAACAGTTGATGTCGAATATGTTAAAAACACTTAGTCATTGTGACTGTCATTTATTCGTTGACGATCTGCAGTCATGCTAGGGAACGATGAGAAGTTACCGATAGTTATCCTATCGATCGTTATAGAGCGAGCGTGCTAGGGCCTCTGATATTGTAAAGTTATCGATTTCACCGTGCTAGAGCTCTTGGTATGAGAATGGGCTGCCAATAAATCTATCTGTTAACGGTCTGCCGAACCGACACAATAATAACACTACACAAAGGATTCAATCTACTATTTCATGCGATCAAAATACTAGGCTTTTTGTTACATTCTCTATTCATTTTGTACTTTCATCCGTGGTTATTCCCTTGCCGCAGTTATTTCAAACGAAACAAAACCTTTCAGGAGCAAAGAAAACAGTCATGCATGACTACAAATTGGGATCAAATAAATTACTCGAGTGATACCACAAAAAATTAAAAGCTCTAATTTGTGTTTTTTTTTTGCTATTAATAATAAAATACCTAAGCAGATATTTTCTTTGCCGAGGTTGAATATTTTTTCATTTACTTTATAAACCGAAAAATTCACGGAATAAGCTAGCTGAAAAATGGCTGGGTAAATTTGTGGAACAGTTGAAGCACGCGCAGAGGGAAGAGGAAAAAATCAAGCAATAAAGAAATCAATAAAAACAAAGTTTTTTAATAATTCATCTATTTTCAATTTTCAGGCCATTTCTGAGGTCGACTAGAAAAAGTTGAGTAGAAAATTTCAGAGAAATGCTTATGCTTGTTTTTGTTCATATGTGTGTATGCGTGTGTGCACGTGAGTTCCACCAAAAGTCGATAAAATGCATTGCCATCGACAACGAGTCTATCTACCGAGTTTCAGCTCGATTAGATGTCGGAAACTTCCAAGATTTGCATTCATTCGTTCATTCAATAAAACAAAATCGATATTCAAATAGATGTAATAGTAATTAATTTTAGTGAGCCATAACGTGTTTTTTTATGTTTCAAGAAAAAAAGTCTGCCGATGTGTTTAAGACTTTTGTGAATGAGCAAGTTTTTACGGCAATTTCTTGCCATAAATATTTCTATATATATATATTACCATTCTTGTCGACTTTTTGCCCGTCTTGCCGATGGGATCGCTCGTCTACCGATATTACGACAATTTCCTTCTCGCCCTGTTATGCTCGTCTGTCTCTGTTGGCCACCTACCTGGTGTGCTAGCACGGTCGCTCGATATGAAGTTACCGACCGATTGTCGGTAACTTCTCATCGTTCCCTTGGACAACTGCACATCTCAAACGTACAAACGACAGTTGATATCGAATATATTAAGGACACTTAGTCATTATGAACTGTCACCTATTCGTTTGCGATCTGCAGTTGTCGTAGGGAACGATGAGAAGTTACCGATAGTTATCCTATCGATCCTTATAGAGCAAGCGTGCTAGGGCCTCTGATCCCAAAACTGTCTTGATTTCGAATGCGATTGATAATAATAAATAATTTCACGATTTTGTTTCCAAGTTTATTCGGTGGAGTTAGGGCAGGATACTGTTTTTGTGTTATGAAGTTGTCTTGATTATTGACCGATAGCAACTCTTCCGGCAAGACAATAATTATTGTTTGGCAATAGGCAAAAATAGGCAATTTATCTTGCTACTTTTTAGTTGGATGTAATAATGACATTGACAACATTGTATGGGGAATGAGGAACCTCCTACTATATGCAACACACATAATTATTATAAGCAATAATTATTTGCCTGAAACACTCATCAATATTGAAACCTCTCCCGAGAAAAGATATATGTCGCCGACGGGACTCGAACCCGCACCCCTCTGTTTGCCGGACAGGAGCTCTACCATTAAGCTACGGCGGGATACCTCCTACCCGCCAAATGATTCAATATATACCTAGTGTTTCTTAAATAAAAAATCTTGTCTTAAAACATTAGTTTATCAATTTAAAAAAATAATCAACACACATAGCTCTGCAGCTGTGGTATTTCAGAATATTAAATCTTTTAGGCGCTATACTAAATCAGCAAGATGCTCGGCTTATAAAGGGTTTGCTGATTTATAACATCATAATTGAATGATTTAATTTTTATTCAACCGTTGGAAAGACGTGTTAAAATACACTAGTATTTAGATTTTGATGATAATCACTCGATTAAATATACATGCTTATACCTACGTCCCAGATATTATTGATTACAATGATTACACTTAAAGACCTCTTCATTGCGTAGTTATCTACGCACTTGACTCTGAGTCGTGTTGTTTACCGTGTAGTATATTGAGTACCTCATACAAGATGCACTGCAAATGTTCTGTACAAAAACGTAAAACCACCACCCCTAATTATATATATATGTAGAGGAATAAGAGTACCTACCTAGAAATGTTTAGGATTCCTTTATATTTATTTACCTACCTACCTACCTAGTATTTAAGTACCTACCTAGAAATATCTAGGATTCCTTTATATTTGAATTATGAATTTTATTTTATTCTATTGTTTTTTTTTTCAAATGTCATTACTTTGGTTACACTATGTTGTGTGGCTGATATTTTTAAAACATTATAAAAAGAATCTCTATATGACAAATAAACTTTAATTGTCGTTTCTTTATACCCCAGAGCAACACATTGTTTTATTTGTCATTTAAAACCTAAAGACAACAAACAGTCTTATATATATATATATATTTTTTTTTTTTTTTTTTTTATATTAACTCCATACAGGAGGCCCTGAGGAAAATAATTTCCCTCGGGGCCTTTGTCATCTTTGAAGATGCTGCGTGGAGGGTCTTTTTGAGGAGAGGAAGGAGTGAACATGGGTCTTGAAGAGACCCATATTGTAGGAAGGAGGAAACACAGAGGCCGGCAAATCGTTCCACAGCTGAGCTGTTGAACTTAAGAACGAGTCGTAAAAACGACCAGTTCTCATGTGACAAATGTCAACCGTTTACATATGTTGGGCGAGCGTTTGGCGTGTTTCCCGACTATGCACCGGTGCCGAGGGGATCAATAAGGCTAGTTCCTCGGAGCATCTTACATTGAAATACCGGTAGAACAAGGATAGCATTCCTACCCAACCCCTGTGCTCTAAATATTGCAATCCGTTTGTTAAGACGGGAGAATCTATCAAACGGACCGCCCGTTTCTGCACAGAGTCGAGGGTGTTTTTCAGGTACTTTGGGGCTCCAGAGCAGAGGTGGCTGCCAAATTCAACCGTGGGGCGCACTTGCGATTTGTTCAGGGTTAGCAGTTGTGTACTATTAAAGTATCTGCGGGCCCTGTACAGTACGCCCAGTATTTATTTTTATATTTGTCTCAAACTATTTTTCTTTGTGTTGTTACTTCAAAATATTTTTCGTATTACCACAAAATTATTTTGTATTGCTACATATTTTTTGAAGTGGTGAGGTGTTTGTGTATTGGAAAGGGTAAACTTAAAATAATTCATATAAAATAATTCAATCTGCTTGTTTTTAGATTGCATTATTGTAATTATTTTAGAAAAAAGTCTTTCTGCAAGTTAAGCCGTAAAATATTTGCAATGTGAATAAGCAATACGAATGTGAGTAAATAGTTTTGTCCGTAAAAAAACTCAATTCTTCCAAGAAAGGCATACAAAATAAACGCTATTTGGTTGAATCAAAGTACAATATTGTAACAATTATTATAAGCAATAATTATTAGCCTGAAACACTCATCTATATTGAAAAAACTTCCCGAGAAAAGATACATGTCGCCGACGGGACTCGAACCCGCACCCCTTCGATTGCCGGTCGAGAGCTCTACCATTAAGCTACGGCGCCTTATCTGTTACCCGCCAAATGATTCAATATATACTAGTGTTTCATTCAACAATTACCGCTTATTACATTTTTTCACCTGCAAACAACCAACTTTATTTTTATATGAGAAAGGCATGTAAGTGCTAACTCTCTCACTAGATGGCGTCGAGACATATTATGTCTACTTCTTTGGTGAAATGCAAGTCGAGTACAATATTGTGTTCGACTGTCTTTCTTCAAAAAATTGTTTTTTCGTGCGAAGAAAACTTTTTGCATATGTATGGGCGCAAACTATTAATTTTTGAAACAAACTATTAACTTTGCGAAAAGTGTTTTTTCCTAAAATAATTAAATTCGTGCCGTATATGAAAGAGCAGATTATGAACTCTTTTATTTTTACCCGTAAGGACACGAAAATATTGAGCGAGTTTACAAGCTACTAGCCGGTGAATTCACTAATGTAATCATATTTACTATCTAACTTGCAGATTATGAACAATACGAAGTTTACTAGCAGATAGTGAATTCGCCAGTGAATTCACCGGCTAGTAGCTTGTAACTAGCTAGTCATCGATGCTTAAAGTGTTTCTACACACCATGCTGCGAACAGCCCGACATATCGGGCTGTTAGCAGCTGGCTATTGTCTCCTGTCTCTTTTTTCCTCGTGCGAACCCGTAACATTCTGTTTCACGTTGTCTTTTGTCTCTTCTATTACACAACAAATTCAATATCACCATCTCATTTCAATGCGGCGCATCGGTTGGTACTAGCGGCAGACGGTTTCTTCCAATTTGCAGTCAACGTGAAACAGAGTGTTACGGGTTCGCATGAGGAAAAAAGAGACAGGAGACAACCTCCAACCTTCGATTTTTAGCCAGCTGCTAACAGCTGCAATTCGCAGCATGGTGTGTAGACCACTTTATGCTCAAATCAGTTAAGATACAAATAAACGCGTGATCAGAAATCCTTTTTTTGTTTAATTTCGTATACGATAGTGAAATTAATATTGAAAAATTATTTCAGTATTTATGACAACTCTATTCAGGGAGGACAACAAAAATTAAGTGCTTTCATTATATTGCCACACTTCAGCCATAAAAAATCTTTCCAGGTAAATTTAAATAGTTAAATAAATATATATTTTTTAATTTTATTGCAGTCAATACATTTGCTGTAAAGCGCAGGAAAATCATTCACTTGTTCTCAGGACAATATAATTTAAGCTTGTGGATTGGTGGACTCCCACGCAGGTCAATTCTTGAGTTAAAACCAGTATTGTGTTCATAATGCAAATTCCAGTTGCGGATTCAACTGCTGTGCATTTCGAAGAAAACCGTCCATGTTTTCCAAGTGCAAAAACCTGAGGAAAACGGTTTTGGGTTCTGGGTGTAGTATCAATTAAAGCTAGGGACTCGCGAGCAGATTCACTCTCAAGCTAAAACCAGTTTCATGTTCCGAATGATTTGTTAAAATTCCAGTGGCGGATAAATCTTCTGACGCATTTAGAAGAAAACCTCTCTAATGTTTTGAATGGAGATAAAATTTGTGTTTTAAACCATGCCCATATTATGAGATTATTACTTATTATCGCTGGGGACTCGCATGCAGATTCAATCTTAAATTGAAACCAGTTTTTTGTTCAGAATGTAAAGATTAATTTCCAGTTGTGAATTCATCTGCTGACCCACTTCGAAGGAAACCATTGGAAGTGCAGTAAAATTCGACAGTAAAATTCGAAAGAATACAAGAAAAACCGTGTGTAACAATAATATAAGCTTATAGACGTCCCTTTTTTTTACAATAGCTCCACACAGGAAGCCCTGAAGAAAACAATTCCCCTCTGGGCCTACGTCATCTTTGGGGATGCTGAATGGGGGGTTCTTTTTAGGAAAGGAAGGAGAGGATGTTCTGGGAAAGAAAAAGGTACGAGAGGTGGGTAGGAATCTGGGGGTCAGTGTGTCCAGGAGTGATGGATGAATGATTCCATCCCTCCCACTGCGGTGCAAGATGATATTCCGGGAAAGCCCTGCTGGAGAAGTCAAATTGTCGCCCTCAACCAGTCTCTCCTAATTTGGCCTGCCACGCAATTGGTGGGCAGACGCATCCGCCGCCAAGACCCGGAAAAACATCACCCCATGTACCCCTGCTAAGTCACCAAACGTAGTGAACCACTTGGGGTGACCTATGGCAGAAGCATCGGTTATCCAATAAATATTTCTAGTTGCAAAATTTGTGTATGATTTCTATACAATGTTAACATACAGTCAATGCGACCCTTGGGCTTGCTTTGCAGAGCAAATTTTTACAAAGTTTTGCTCAATTTCACACAGGTAGAGGAGCCTCAAATCTGGTCAGCATTCAGGCGATTGCGATATTTATTTTCTATAAATGCATTAGAAGAAAATGCATTTTCACACAAACACATGCTTGTGAACGGTATTAATATTTTTAGAGCATAAACTGAAGAAATTTGAAAACGTTGAGCCGAGTTTTAATCTACATTCGTGCCACGATATTGCATACCACCAATGTTTGCTTCGCGTACCCCTAGGGGTACGAGTACCACAGGTATACCACTCATCTAGATCATTTTTGAAACCTCATGAATTTCTTCACTCACTTGAATGTTGAGAATCACGGGCAATGCCAAGCATGAACATCTTGTACTTTTATAATACAAATTATAACAAGCTGTGACTAAATCACTAAATTATTAAATAAGTAATTAAAATATTTATCACAAAGTTATCAAAAACCAAATACTTATATTATTCTAGAGAAAAATATTTATTTTAATAATGTAGGTACCAATATTGTTTACAAAACATAGGTACACAGATAAAACTCATGGGTAAATAGATAATACAAACACGAAGCCAAATCAATTATTAATTTTACTGTTGAAGGACAAACTTAACATATATACGTATTCTTGAATGTGACAAGACCCTTGTTATCCATAAACAAACAAAAAAAACATATTATATCTTTGTATTGATTGATTCCAACTAGAATTGACTGGGAGGTTTTGTAAAATTTCTTATTTCTTATAATCAAAAAAAAGTTTGAAATAAACGTAGATCTACATTATTACTTATTACATACCTATATAATAATAAAGATACGAACCTTAAAACTTTAACATGAAAAGCACAAAAATCCGAAGTGCCTCGCGATACCTTTGTTGCTTATTCTGTTCCTGTTCTGTTCCCAACATTTACACTTCTGACTGCTGACTTGATGATGGGATCACAAAAATGGCATTACTCATATATAAATTAGCCAAGCATTATTGTTATCATTACTACATTCTTTCGGGAGTTCGAGTTACAGTTATATTTAAATTACAAAATTGCATTGAAGTGTTCTGTATTTGTTTCACATAAATTCAAATGTAACATTGTCATTTAATGTTTTTTTAACATATGAAATCTCCTCGGTAAATGCCGATTCCAGGTGCATTTCAGCCTTCTATCAAATTGTAATAAGCTGACAGGTGTTAAAAATCGTGCCTATGCATGGTACCGAAGTACGAAGCCCTGTGCAATGCAGTGTCAACCTTGTGCATTCATTATGCCTTCGGATATTACCTCTACTAGGTTTGTTAAAGACAAACAATCATCTTCTCAATTCAATTCAATCAATTTATCAAGAATGCTATTGTTTTCGGGTTGGCTTTAACAAAAAAAATCTATTTTTTTACTGAAGTTTCTTGCCAGCGCCCAAGGGTTAACAATATGATAATTGTCTTCTTCTGCTGATCACAGTTTGTTCAAAAGCCGAAAAGGATTTAGAATCAGCATTTGACAAGAACATTTCAACTGCCAAAAAAATAATTTAGCGCTGAATGGCCATTTAATGACAATATTATATTTAAATTTCTGCAAAAAACTCGGCCTAAGACTTAGGACTTTAAAAAAAATTTTTTTTATACATTTACATATCAGGGTCTTGTGACCAACAAACTAGCCAGTTGTCCAAACCATAGTGGACTATACAGACTTGTAGAGATTTAAGTCTCACAAAAATGTAATGTAATATATTATACAATGATGTACGAGTGTGTATTGGGTTTGTGCTCTTTGCTCCGACTTTCCAAACATCTTGCGGTTTGATTAATGTTGCTAATCTTCACACACACATTGTAATAAAATATAAACTATTCAACAATCAATTTATTTAGTTCAATTTTTTGCTTTATTTTCTTCTTGATCTCCTCAACGATCTATTTCAATACATTTCTAATGCCAATCTAAACCACCTACAAATACACAACAAAAACAATCCTGTGACGAGTGTTACAAGCTCAGTCCGGCATCAGTTCAGTCCATAATTCCAGAGTGATGAAAATCATTAAAAGATTTATATCTGTCTCATAAGTCCATCAGTCATTGTATCATTCAATCAATTGGTTTCATTATGACCACAATTACGGAGTGAACTGATGACAGACTGAGCTTGTAACACCCGATTACTGCGCACTTGAAATATCTCTATTGATATTATGGTTTTACTGAAAATTGAATAATAAAAATCATAACAAAACAATTATGTAGTAAAATAAAATAATATCTTTATTTAAAGAATAGATAAATAACAAATAGTAAAATAATAAAAAAAATAGTGCATTAACATTAAATGCTATATGGCCTTAACATAGTGAGTAAAGCTGCTGTTTAAAAGATTGTAAAGAATGTAAATAATATACATATTACGTAAATACATAGTTAAATAGCACATGTTACGTAAATGCGGCCCACACTAACATTAAGTTAATCCGAATGTGAGAACTATATTTTAGATAGTCAATCTTGGCACACGGCCAATGCTTCCTCCTTCTCTTCCAGGAGTTCTTTACCGGTGGCATTTATCATCTTCTGGGCAAAGTCGTTCACTTTCCAGTCCTTGACAATGGTCCAGCTCTTGTTGGAGATGCTCACGGGGAAGGAGAACACGACATCCTTGGGGGCTCCGTAGGACCCGTCGGAGATGACGCCCATGGACACCACGAGGCCGGCGGGGGTTCCGCTCCACCAATTGCGCATGTGGTCGCTGGCGGCTTTGGCGGCCGACATGGCGGAAGACATCTTACGAGCTGCAATAACGGCGCCTCCCCTCTTCTGAACAGTCGAAACGAATTCAGTCTTCAGGTATTCTTCGTTGTTCAAAACAGCGGGAAGAGATTGCTCTCCGTCGCTTGTGGTCACGAAGGCGTTACTGGCGTCGGGGAACTGGGTGGAGGAATGGTTTCCCCAGATGACGACGTTACGCACTTTGGACACGGGAACTCCGATCTTCGCGGCCAGCTGTGCCTGGGCGCGGTTCTGGTCCAGCCTGGTCATGGCTGTGAAGTTCTCCTTGGGGATGGAGGGAGCATACTTGGAGCACACCAGGGCGTTGGTGTTGGCTGGATTTCCCACAACCAAAACCTGAAATATACAAAAGTACCTACATAAATAATGCACTCATAGAATAATTAATTAAACATACTAATTTCGGCTGTCGGTGACATGGGTAAGATGGTTAGAAATGTGAAATATTCTGCATAATACGCCGCGTTAATCAAGTTGAATGAATTTTAATTTTCAAAAACAGAACTGCTTATCATATCAGATAAGAGATAAAGTAGGTAGGTATCAAAATTAATTTATGAATTAAAAATTCTTTATTGAAATGCATACCTACAGTAGAATTCGGATATAAAGACTTCGCTTAAAACAGCTTACTCTTTTAGCGACGACAACGTAAACTCAAGTTAGGTTTCATGGTTAGGTACTAGGAAAACATATCCGTTTAGTACGACTCCGTTTTAAGCGACCAACTGCTTAAAGCGACCTAGTTTAATGATAACTGGTCCGGTGGTTTCACTGAACTAGGTCCAGTGGACATACTTTAACGGCCCATTCATAAACATATTCTCTGATTGGCTATCCTTTTCATAAGCAGTTCAACATTTTTGTTCGATTAGTATGAATATACCGTGTCATGTATTTTTAATTCATTGGATAGATGTCGTAGTTTTTCAAGTTTACACACATTCGATAGGTAAATTTTTTCTTTTGAAAGGCAATGGCCTGAAGAAATTTTTTTTTGTAAATACTTTCAGCTTTGCAAATTATAATAATCTGTGATTTTTCACAGGTCTGCGCTCAATGTCGTTACAATACATCTAGACTTGCTATTGTCACACAAACTCAAGATAAAATGTGGCAAGTAAGAAACACTCTTATGTTTCTAGTAAATTCTTAATTCAAATTTGGTTCAAGTATGACAAAGATAGACATTCAAAGAATATATGCACATGAACAAAATGAACGGTAGGAATGGGCAGTATTTTCATATTCAAAAGTCCCGTCAAATATGTACTACCTCAACGCCGACTAGAGTAGGAGGCCTGGGGGCGAAGTCACTATCTCTCACAAATGTCCGTGCCTATGTTTATCTACGCACACACCCATATTTTTTACAGTTTCGCAAAGTTTCGCTACCATTGGTAGTCTCTACGCCGAAAGTTACTAACTTTAATTTATACGTTTCGTTCTCGGCCGACAAGGGCGTCAGTCCTTGTGTTCTGACAGTTCTCGTTGATTTTGGTACTCTCTAAGGTCTATGTGTGAGTTTGAAACGTATTAATTTCGTGTTTCACAAAATAGCTCGACAAACCTCCTGTTTGGAATCCTTGCTAACGTTTCGAGACGACACATCGCCGTATGACATTTTTCTCGAAGTTAATAAATACGAATTTAATTGTTTTAAAGTGGTTTAAAAAGGTAAGTAATATGATTTATTTCGAACTAAATGACATGTCAACCGGGTTTGTAGATGTTTACCTAATCGCCACACTTTTAGGCATAGAATATTGTAATTACACTTCGTTCCAGCAATTCCTATAAGAAACTATTTAAATGAACAAAATAGTTCTTAGTTCGGGTTATTTAAGTATTTTGTGCGTATTTCGATTGAAGAATAGGAAGTTAAGTAAATATTTTCCTTTACTATACTTAATATTATGTAATACAACATTATTTAATTTATCGCCTTTTCTCAGAGGTAGCACGCAATCTTAAGAAATGCGTTGCAGTTTAGTACTAAAACTACGAAATTGAAAACACAAAACAATTGACTTGCTTTTGGCTTGCCACTTTGAGATTTCTACGGTGGGTCTATATTTATATATTATAAATTTATTTACTAAATGCTTGATATGGTGCAGTAAATAGTATGTGAATAATGTTAGTAACTAACTGGCAATGATAAGATACTAAATGTGATAATAGCCAGAGATATTAACTAACATTTAATAATGAATGTGTAAAATAAACATGTACCAGTGATAAGTAAGTAATCATATACGTGCATCGTTTTAGTTTACTTCATAATGTACTGTTGTACTTGATATGTGGTTTTATCAGTTGGTATGTCAACATATTAGCACTATGTTAATAATATGTAATTCCCAATTTATTTTTATCTCCTAAATAATTCTTAAATATTAAACATTTTTTCATGAGATTTCACATAATCAATTATTCATGTTCATTGTGAAATAACTTAAAAACTTATACAGAAGACATTGTACTATGAAAAACGTATTAAACAACAAACGATTTACATAAAAAAATAACGAGGTTATTTTATTTTGGCTAGTTTTTTGTAACCACAAGGTGTACGGAACAAAAAAATATTATTAGTCGCGAGGCACTATTGCCTACTAATTAATATCTCATTGAAACGTGTTCTGCTATTAGAAAGCGAAAAGCGATGCGCTTAGACCGGATTCGTTAGAGCATTGGGAGCATTGGAGGTCAATTGAAGGTAAAAAAAAATGGAACCTCTTTTTTCGCTTCTTGTCTCATCCAAATATAATACGTCAATGATTACTCATGCCTCAAATCAAAGGGCATCTTACCAAACAAAAGAATAAGGTGGTTAATAACTCAGGTACGGGCCATACGTCATTCCTATGTCTACCTACGTTAAATTATCGTGAAAACAAGCTTATGTGTCCAAGCGGTTAAATAAAATGTACATATAGTACATAGACGATTCACCTGTTTCCATTTCTGGCAGCAATATTATTCCAAAGAGAACAGTTAAACTTCTTGGCGTTAATCTAGACTCGGACTTCTCGCTTAAAAGTCAAATAAATAGGACAGTAAGCACCGGATTTTTTCACCTAAGACAACTTAAATCAGTTCGAAGAAACCTTCCTACAGAGGCAACAAAATTACTCATCAACTCATACGTAGTCTCACGTCTCGATTACTGTAACGGTATTTATGCTAGCCTTCCGAAATGTCAAATCGACAAACTTCAATCCGTGTTTAATGCAGCGGCACGGCTCATAACCGGGGTCTCTAAATATTCACACATTTCAGAACACCTTCGCAACCTTCACTGGCTTAAGTGCCCTGAAAGAATCCAGTACAAACTGTGCTGGATGGTGTTTAAATCCATCAATGAAATGGCCCCACATTACATCTCTGAACTATGCGTCCCGGAAAACATTGGTCCAAGGCAGTCAACCCTTAGATCAGCAACATCATCAGCTCTAGGTAGACTGATAGAACCTAAACGAAAGCCAAATACTAAGTTTGGAGATCGTGCATTCGAAGTATCTGGGCCTAAGGCTTGGAACAAACTCCCTCCGGAACTAAGGTGCATAACAAGCCCAACAGAATTTAGGTCAAAACTAAAAACCTACTTATTTAGGCTCTCATACCCTTAAATTTAATAAATCTATTTGTATTATGTATTGCCTATAATTTATCTTAATCTATTTTCTTATTAGATTAACATCATTCGAAGCCTTCACAGCAATCCGTCGCTTAACGAGAGACTGAGACTTCATTTAAGAAAATAAATAAAATTCATGTACTACTCTCATTGAATAACATAATATATATCAAATAATTACTTTTCCAACAACATGTGTTCGCTATTATGTCCTCTGCGCGCAAACTGTATATAAATAAACATCTTTTAACTTTAATCTCAAGTGACCTACCAGGTAAGTATGGTCCTGTACATTTTCATTGAAAAAAAAGATATATATAATTTAAAAAAAAAAAATAAAAAAATAAATAAAATAAAAAAAAAATAAAAAAAAATAAAATAAAAAAATAAATAAATAAATAAAATAAAATAAAAATACATGTACATTTACATTTTTGGGGTGCACCGCGCTGGTTGTTCAGATGCATTGTACATATAGTTTTGTATCGCTGATCAAAGAACCGGTGGATTTGCATCCATTGTTTTAGCCATAGGTTTTTTATATTTTCTAGTGTGTAGTTAGAAGTAAGATTGTAGAAATTATTGAAATTTGTACAGCGCCCTTGAGGTGATTTTTCACAAAAACGGCGCTATACAAGTCATCCAATTATTATTATTATTATATAAATTCATACCAAATTGTACAAAGAGATACAGAATTTCAAATGAGCAATTCTAAAATCTCGACTAGCAATCCGGAGTTTGCAAGTTCAAATCTCAAAGTGCGCAAGTAAATTTAATATAATTAATTTGTATTGTTTCACAATTATTAATTCATTTTTATTTTTCGCACCAGACTTTTAGTGTTTAGTTTTCCCCATAGGAAAAACTAAACCCTTTCACACACTTTTCCATAAAAATGATCATCTAGAAAATCCACACTATGCAAGTGTATTATATAAGTACTATTAATACAAAACAATACATGAACAACATGTTAACCTACCAGACTATTAAATGGGAAAATAATTCACCGACAATAATATATATTATAATTGTAGCACGTTTCAGAATGGAAGATACCCTCAGTATCGCCCTGGTAAAAGACAACCATTCAGAACTGAAACATTGCTTGAAATGACTTTATCCGTGCATGATGACCAGATCTGAATAACCAGGTACTTCCACACCTTCCTTTTCCCACACTACATTCAGCCTAACAACATACCCAATTAAAAGAAGTAAAATAAGATAAAAGTTTTAGTAACCTTGACATCCTTCTTGGCAACTTTGTCGAGGGCCTCTCCTTGAACTTTGAAGATGCGCACATTAGCAGACAGCAGGTCCTTGCGCTCCATGCCCTCCCTACGGGGCATGGCTCCCACCAGGAAGGCGGCAGACACGTCCCTGAAGCCCTCCAGAGGGTCGGCTGTGGGCACCACTCCGTGAAGGAGGGGTAGTGCGCAGTCAGCCAATTCCATGACCACTCCCTCGAGGACCCCCATCATGGGCGCAATATCCAAAAGGTGAAGGATAAGAGGCTGGGTGGGGCCAAACACCTCTCCGGAAGCAATCTGGTATAGCAGGGAGTAAGCGATCTGACCCGCTGCGCCGGTTACCACAACCCTGATTGGTTCAGCCTAGGAACAGATTATTACATTAGAATACATTACGATTGTGTACAAATTTGGATATTTGATTTAGTAGTTATAAAAACTGTATGTAATAACAATGGTTTTATAATAAAATAAATATGTGTGGTGTTTTATCCTCTTTCTGTAACATGGAAAATAATCAGGTGTTGGTTTGGCGGTGGAAGCGACGATATGAATGTTACAGGGCTGGCCGTGAGCCAAACATCAAGGGCGTTCTATTAGGCTGCATATAAACAGGAGACATCAAGCAGCGTTTCGCGCCACTTGAGGTTACTACTCCTTTCCCATAATTCTTTGTTCACTTTGAGCATTTTTTCTCCTGTTTATATGTAGCACTAGGTGTGAGGTATTATCAGCGGAATGTTATGTCTTCTGAATGTGCTACAAAGATCCCTTTACAGGTCCTTTATTAACCCGTTAGCTGCCATTATCACCGTACGGTGTACTTACAATCTGTGCCACTACTGCCATTCACACCATAAGATGTAAATCGCGAGTATGAATGTTGACTGAAACACTGAAATAGCTTGGCGTAGGATAGTGTAATAATGTTTTTATTTGGGCAGCAATTGGATTTTAAGAGTCAATACAGCAAATTATGTATATAATAGATTAGTTGGTTAGCCAATTCTTCTTAAAATTAGTAACCATTTGAATACTTTTTTATAGGAAGCAATTCGCTGGCACTGGTCGCGATCGGGAACAATAGAGTTTAGTTGGTTCACAACCTCAAAATTTAAATAATAAAAATATAATTTTAAGTAATAAAATGTACTATGCATATCTAAATAAATAAATAAAATAAAAATCAAGGTTTCAGCTTTTTAGTTATTGCAAAATAAATATTTGTAGATTATTATTACTATTTTGATAAGGATTAACAGAGCTAACCTATGATATAAACATAATATATAATCTGCAGACGGTTTAAATGCATCTGTAGAACAAGAGATCAATGCATTTTTAGTAATAATATAATCTATCAAATGCTTGATTTGAAATTTGCATAACTGATTGAAAATGATGTAGGAAAAAATCAATAGTAATGTTATATAATAGTTATTATTAAAATTGTACGGAAATGAACATTTAAATTTCTTAAAGAATTACAGATTGTTTTAACAACCTGTTATTAAAACTGAGATAATAAATTGGTGATACTTATATTTAATAGGATACCGTCATATTTTTTTTCATATTTATACAAAAAAACTTTTTACAGGCTACTTTTACAACCAATGTGACATCAGTTTTACTTTACAATTTACAATAATTGATATGACAGTTACGGGTAACTTTAACAGACATGAGATTTAAAATATGATATATACTATAGAAGACTTAACAATATACAGGCTTACAGTAAATATACATAAATATAAACAGAATAATGAACATGTTTTGGTCCGGTACATAGCCCAAAGCTCTAACCCAACATATTATAAAAACTATTAAAAATTGGTGCATTCCAACACAAAAAACTGCTGAAAATTTGTGCGTTCCAACACAAAAAAGCATTGGGATTGCCAGATTTTCATAACGTAAAAACAGTGAACATAATATTGTTTATTCCACTTACAAAATGACGACACTAAATACCTTCTTACTTGGGTTCATCTCTACATAGTTGACAGATTGAAAGCAACAAAAAACAATAAAAATATTAACAAAAATTACAACAGACAGTATGTTTTTTGGAAAAAAATGCTTACAGGAGACTGAGATGCTCGATTGCTCAGTATCTCATACCTCCTCGTGTAGTCGGAAACTTTGCCAGCCTGAAATATAAAGCACTTTTCGTGTAACTAAATCATCCTTTTCATTCCGGGAAGAAATTAAACTCCATATTTTTCTGTTTATATTCTCAGTAGCCCCCTACACTAATTGCTTGATTTGCTGATGACAATATTTTTCCTAGAAACTTTTGTAGAAAATCTAATACAATAGGTGTTAGGCAAACAAGAACACGAGATAAACAGTATTAGTTGTTTTAGTAGCTATATACATGGATAAGAATGTTCACATAGGAATGTGTGAAATTCATTCCATTATTCCATACAAAATCTAGATGAAAAAAATTGTTTGTGTTTGGTGAATAACATCATTGTAAAAAAAATACTTTCACTTTAGTTGATTTACTAGTTTACACATTTTCATCGTCTGTCAGGAAAGATTAGGTTCCAAATGAATGCAATTTTTCTATCATATTTTGTTAGTTAGTTTGTAGGTATAAAGGAAGGAATGTATCTGTCAATATTAGTTACATTACATATCAGAAGGGGGTGAAATTTAGGAATAAGGCCGGTTACGGTTCAAAATATTATCAGAAAATTCTATGCACATGCGCGCCGTAACAATGTAGTTTTCAAAATGCAACCACCCGGGAAATGATTTATGTCAATTAATATTATGTAAAAATGCGTGGAACTGTATAATTTAATATGTAATAGTGATAAAATTTAAAAAAAACAAACTTTTGGCACGAATTTAGAGGTCAAGCCAATGACAAAATTTTACGTAATATGTTACTGCTGGAAGAGTTATTTACACAAACCAGGAAGTACACTTACCATTTTAAAATAAATTTATTATTTGCAGCAATCACCAAAAAACTATTTGTCGGACAAAAGTTATTTTTCGGCAGAACCTCCTAGAACACGTCTACTTTCCGGTGGAATGATTAAAAAACAGGCAATTATTGCCCGATTTCTACCAATTTCACTGACAGCTCCAAAACGTCACTGGAAATATTACCAACTGCTAGGAAAAAAGACAAACCACCTCAACCTATCCATGTTATTCAAAAATAGTATCTGTAAACATGCAATTGTCTTTGAATAAAGGCTAGTTTTCCATACTTGTCAAATATTAATCACAATCTTCAAAATAAAAACTAAATAACGTTCAAATATATCATCAACAGTTATAGTACCTACCTTATGTACAAGAAAATTTAAAATCCGAAAATAAAACATGGAGAATAGGATAATAATAATAGGATAATGATAATAGGATAATCAGTCCATGAATACATAAAATATTTTTTAATTAAAGTTAAAATTTAACGATTTTAAAAATTCAAAAAAAAATATGCCTGACAATCAATTTTTTTTTTCAATAATAATTGTAAATTCATTTTCCGGCATCAATTAATTAAATTAACTTTCACTTTATTATTACACAGAATATAGATAATAATGCTGATCTGTTTCTCAATGTTCGAGATGACATTGTGATGTAGGCTCGGTAAGGTAATTATTTCTGTCTACCTACTGGCTCGGTAACGGAAAGGAATTTACAAAAACCGGAGACTGCATGCGCATAAAATTCCCACAACCAACAATTGCAGCAACTTTTCTCTCCAGAGTCTTCAGTTTTTGTCGATTCCGTACCGTTACCGAGCCAGTGGGACGATCGGCTTATTCAAAAAAACTCCACTTATTTTTGATAATAATGATGGACTGAACACAATTCAGGTGGAAGAATCTAGTAAATTTTAAAAGATAGTTTTGATAATATAATACATCATATTATATCTCTTTATTAACCTTTGGAACACCGAGTTCTTTTTTTCGTGTGCCGACGCAAAGTTTTCCCGCAGCTCACCATTGCCCCAACTGATTCTGTTTTCGTAATAACTTACTTGTGTTTTCCAAAATGATTTTTTCTTAAGTTGTACCGTCTTACCTGATAATGTGTTTACATATATTTGTAAAAATAGCATAATATAATCATAATTCTCCAGCATATTTACTTATATTCAGAAAAATGTTTTTTCTCCCTCGCGTTATAAAAAAATATTTTATGGAAATACGTAGATATTCTTGATCTTTTATTATATTTCCCATATATACGTGTTAAGGAACATACTTGACCTTTAACCAGTGATTCCTGGCATTCTTTGGAGTAAAAAATGTGAATGAAATTGTAATATTTAGCAATGTTATGCGATAATGGGTTTGAAGAAAGTGACTTTAGAGCTCGCAATCCCATAGCATTGGCTTGTCAGATGGAACATTGTTATTCCAAAGAGTCGATGTGCCATGATAACTTCATTGTATCTTTAGATGCCTCTCAATTACATAGAAAATAAAATGAACATTAAAACACAATTTTATCATCTAGTGTAATTTGCCTGGCTTGTAAGATATTATTATGTACTTAAATAAAGCTATTTTTTTGTCAAACCTCACAACCAATTTCATTCAAAGTTTAAATTATTTTAACTTTTTAATTATCACCATCCAATTGCTAAATTGACTAATACTTGGCAAGCGTACTGCGATAAACAGGCGTGTCAATTTGAAATTTCCCCCCTGCACCGCAAGCTTCCATCCCCTAAGTTAGCGACAAAAGTCTCTTAGGAAATGTTCATATAAGCACCTCCGCTTCCTTCTTTGCTCCATGGTAAGTATCTTATCGTATTGTTTATTCTGTTGCTAATCGAATAATATTTATCATAGTAGCTACGACCCTCTTTTGCAATGCAAAATCTTATGAAATGAAAGTATGTTTTGCTCGTGCCTATCGGCCACAAATTTTTTGTAGCAAAAAGAGGTAGTGCATACCCGTGTGCTTTCTTAGGATTCTACAATATTCATAAATTGAAAGTACACTGCACCAGCATGAGTTGGTGCGATTCTTATATTCAACAAAGTTAATCTCTAGGGCCTTACTATAAATGTGTTTAATTAAAGGGCCTCACTATAAATGTGTTTAATTAAAATTTAACACAACTGACAAACAACCATCAATTCAGGGTAAATGGTTGTTAAAAAACATCAGTTGAGTAAAATTTAAAACACATGAAGGGGAGTTCTTTAATCCAAAGATGTTTTATCTTTGTTACGGCTTGATGTACTTCATCGGCACCAGTGCAGAGCCGAGAAACACGCCAAATGCGCGCCCAAACATGAGGTTTGCCACAAGAGAATGGGTCGCTCCTACGACTCATTCTTGTATTCAAGAGCTCAGTTATAGAATGATTTGCAATCATTGCAATGTTTTCCCGTTCCTCACAATACTTATTTTTTTATGGGATGAAGTCAGACGAGGTTTAAAACATGATCAGAAATAAATTAATGCATTTTGTTATTGAGATTTTTTATTTTTTCATATACACTCTATTAGGATATAATTTTTATCTTATTTAGCTAATTTAAGTCAATACACGGATTCCATAACTTAATAATAATATATTTTTGGAACTCTAAGACCATATTTGTATCAAATACTCTAATGGTAAGGGTAAGCTGACCAACCCACAGTGTGTTAATTTGAACAACTACTTACATTATATAAATATTTCATGAATTGAGGAAAAGATTTGCCCTATGCAGAAGCCTTCAAAAATATTTTGTCTTTAAGAGAATTCGTAAATTTTTAATAAATTTATAGTTTTTTTGGTTCATATATACAATACAATAAAGAGAAAATTAAATTATAAATTATGATGATGAAAAAATGATAACTTCACTATTCAACAATAAATTGCACACAATTTCAAACAAAAATCACAAATCAAATTAAGTATTAAATATTTTTTTATCAGAAAAATCATTTAATAGATCTTTAAAGCTAATATTATATTAAAAAAAGTAATATTCCATACTGCATGATACGTAACGTGATACTGCAAGTATGGTTGCTTTTGTCAAACAGCCAATTTAGTATCCGTGGGAGCGATGGAGCGATGCAGTGAGACGAGATCCACAATCAAAACATCATTTGTGTAAAAGGTGACCATAGTAATTAAGAAAAATAAAACCTCTATGTACTGAGGATATTAGCGCCAAAATAAACAAGGTTTTAGGAAAAATACAGTAAACATAGGCATAGCTACTCCTTTTCTCGTTACACTTCTGAACAAAAAATAAAACAATAAACTCTCTTTTTATATTAGAATGAAAAAAATAAACATCAACTATGTATCGTTTTCTCCTATTTTAGCTGACTTTGGAATAAAAAAATATATTACATTTCTCATTTCTATTTAAATTTAGAATGTTGACAAAAAGACTAGCGGTCAGTTCTCAGCTTTTGACTAAATTTTATATATCAACACGGAAAGATTATAGCAAAATAGTCTCAAACATGTTTTTTTTTCTTTCTAATAGTTATTAGTGTTAAAATGTTAAAACAAAAACATAAAAAGTATGAATATAATAAATGTTCCTTATTAATAAACATTTGCTATCACAAGTCATTGGTGATTCAACAAACCCCGCTGATACACAACAAATGTTTCTGTTAGCTTAGCCACAACTAAAGCGGGAATCCAACCCCTACATTCATCCAATCAATCAATCAATCCATTCATTCAAACAAACAAACAGTAATATTATCTTCAATGCATAGCTTGCATTTCCGACTGCCTTTCATTACCTAATTACCTAAAATTGCGAGAGATAGATTCGAGAACAACGTACTCACCTCGGCAGGGGCAGTCATGAGAACAAATAAAAGTCTCTCTTTAAATTTAAATAAAAAATAAACTCTTGTGTCGGTTGAAGTGTGTTGTATATATATATACCATACAGTGGTTAATACATAAATAGAAATATGTAAACCATAACTAAATTTATAGGAATCAGAAGTTGAATAATAATAATTATTATTATTGAGAATATTTACTTAAAAAATCACATAAAAGTTTCACTACATTTCTAATTAACTTGTGTTGTTATTACAATGTTCTTATTACTACTAATTAATTAAATTCAAATCAATCGAAATGATTGCACTAAAAAACAAAGCACTTGACGTAATTTAAGTAAACATTATTATTTTGTGTAGCAGATGCGGTAGTATTAGTTGTTGACAATTGAGGTGGCCGGGCTGTCTTAAAAGGTAAGGCTTTGATGAAGCATGGTTAAGACTTGTTTTAAGTAATTAGTAGTTTGTGTTGGTGGTGTTTAGTGTTCAGGGTTCAGTTGAGGTGGAAGCCTTTCTCGTTGGTGGCATCCAGCAACCTCTGGCGAAGGATCTCCTTCGAGGAGTACTCGGGTAACTTGAGGTAGTGCACGCACGTGTTCACTGATGGGTACGAGCCTTCTCCCGCATCAACCTGAAACCAATATACTCCTCAATTATAATTTGTAGAGAGCCGTCTTTGTGAGAAATTACCTCAAGGACTTATAATATCTATGTTTTAATTTAAGGGGTTGATAATCGTCCATCATCATAAAATCACAAGAATGGATAAAAAACACGACAGCGAAAGGAGAGCACATATATATACTCGAAAAAAGCAATGGCAATATTATGTATGACAAAAATGTACATAGGGAAGATAATGTTAAGTCAAAGCATGAATAAGGTTTTGATCAGTGGTTTTGATCAATAAAGCAGCTCGTGACTTTTGGGTGTGTTAGAATGCTAATATTAAAAAAATGACATTACTGATGTTGTTATAGCCGAAAATGTTTTTTTTTTTTAAAGTCAGTTTTTTGTATGAAGATTTTCAGGAAATATCATTTTGACTGTGATTTTGGATTTCCTGAAAATCTTCAAACAAAAATCGAAAAATTTTTCGGCTACATCACCAATAATGCTATTTTTTTAAATTTTAGCACTCTAGCATACCAATAGTCACAAGCCGCCACTGGTAAGTCGAAGAATTGCATATTTATTTTCCGATATACAAAAATCATAATTTACAAAAATCATTACACCAAAAAATTCAGTGCTTTTACTCGAATTGAGAAGTCTCTACATTCTGAATAAAAGGAGAATGTATCCAAATGTTGATTTAGGATCATCAATTCATTATTTTTGAGGTTACGTAAGGGATATTAACCCAGTTCCACAACAACTCAACAAAGTTGCACATCAACACCCCTTTAAAAATGTCAATAAAAGTTAAGAAAAAGAAAAAAAAATTAAATTGGCCCATAACCTAACCTGGGGCCTAGTCTCTATCTCTCACAACGTCCGTAACGTGGGTTTAGCTACGTCACAAAACCGTATTAACCTTCCTCTTACCGTGCTAAAAAGTTTCCCGAGCTCCGGTGCTGTACGTTCAGTAAACATTTATACATATCATGTATATTTAATCCAACACATAAAGGTATTGTGGAGGAATACCTAAAATATTAACTCTATGTTTGTATATTCACAAAGATATTTCAGTAAATACAAACCGTGACCGCTTAGTTGACAGCACCGTCAAGAAAGGTTAATTGGCAAACGTGCTTGTTTGTCAAACCGAAAGATAGAGACTAGGCCCCCTGCTTTGCCAATTTATTTAACCTAACGTAATCTACCTTTCCTCTGAAAATTCACTTTTAATGACTTTTCAAAGGAGGTGTTAAAATTGTATGTTTTTAATTGTAATTTCTGCGAAATAACTGGACCTAAATATTGCATTATGGGTACCTATGATATGTTTTCTTGTAGTGTCTTATTCATGGTAGGTACATTTAGTAATTAACGTGCGACGTGAGTAGTGTGTGTGTGTTTGTAGGTGTGAGAAATGGTGATCCATGAAGCAATATATAGTATGCGCATTGATATGATATAAATGATAGGGTCTGAAGGTTCATTGGGGATAATGAAGTGGTTAGGCGTGTACCTTTCTGACGACAGTGAGGCGAGGATGCAGGTTGGCGAGGCCGCCGGGCGGGAGACTGGAGCACCCCGTTGCAAACTGCAGGAAGGCCTTCCTCTCGTTGGGATCCATCTCCACCAGCACGTCCACAAGTCGCAGGAAGCCGGCACTGTAAATAAAATTAGATTGATAATTTTATAATGAATAAATATTATCTAAAAGCAACTTCATACTCGATAATTGATAGATTGAATGAATAACATTTAGATTTCATGTACCTATATTAAATTGTTAACAGTAAAAATGAAAATCCTGAATTTATAAAAAATAAATATCTACAACCATATTGAAAATAGTGTTCTTGCCAGATAATTTGGGAGGTGTTTATGAGTACCGCCACCCCTGGAACCATTTATTGAATAACCAACACCTCTGCCGTAGGTCACTCTAAGTGGTTCACTACGTTTGGTGACTTTGCATAGCTTCCCGGATTCTTGCGGTGAGGTTTGTCTAGGACTTAGCGGCGGGAGTGTTTTCCCACCTAATGCGTTGCGGGCCGGATCGGGAGATGGTTGGGGGAGATCTTTTGACCTCTCCATTAGGACTCTCTCGGAACATAGTCTTGCACCGCAGTAGGAGGTATGAATTTATACGTAGGTCACTCCTGGAGACACTGACCCCCAAATTCCTACACACACCTCTCATACCTTTTTCCGTCCCAGAACTTCATCTCCTTCCTTTCCTCAGCACACTCCCTATCCTCCACACACCATCCCCAAAGATAACATTTCCTGAGGGGAATCTTTTTCCTCAGGACCTTAATAATATATTTCCAGACGTTGACATCTTCAAATGCAATTGAAATAAAACATCACTTTAATGTGATTTAAGATTTTCACGGCCAAAAGTATTTTTGTTGTTTATTTTTGGGATGTTATGCCATGTTACACAACACATCTGCCCTGATGAAGGACACTGTAACGTTGTCCGAAACGTCGGCTGAAGAAGGAGTTAGCGTAACATGGCATAACATCCCAAAAATAAACAACAAAAATCACTTTAATGTATTATGTACCAACATTGGTTTTAAATATTTGTATTCTCAAAATACAAATGAGAGAATGATTAAATAATTTTTTTAAATGTATGTACAAACAAATAAAGTCTTTTTGGCAGCATGTCAAATTGGCAGGGATTGTTTGGTGTGGGTCTCTCCAGCCCGTCCATTCACTTTTAGACGTAACACTTTGACCATACATAACCAGATCTGTAAGTATAGTAGAACTCAGTTGTGAAGCATTGCTGGCACATCATATACCGCAGTTTGATTAGTTTAACAATTAAGCCTAACAGACACAATTCATCTATTTATTCAACACAATAAAAGAGTTATTCAGAAATAATGTTCTGTAGCCTTGTATCAAGACCGTGGTAAGACTCTTGACTCCCAATCGGAAGGTCGCAGGTTCGAACCTGGCGTGCGCAAATAAATTTTATTTGATTAATTTGTGTTATTTCACAATTAATTAATAAAAATAATATATACTGTATTTGCGGCACGTTCCAGAGTGGCACGTTTCAGTATCGCCCTGGTGTAAGACCACCATTCAGAATTGAAACGTTGCTTAATAATGGCTTTAGCCGTGTTTAGTGGCTAGATCGGAATAGTTAGGTACTTCCCCTCTTTCCTCTTCCCCATCTCCTTCCCTTCCCCACTTACCTTCAGCCTCACAACATACCCCGATTGGGGATGCCATAGTCTCACTGGCTCCAGACGGGATCAGTTGGGACTCTTATGAGGTATTATTATAAAACTACTGTTTTAACTTGAATACATTTATTCATCCAATTCTCGTGCAATTCAATTTCGGAGGCAGGAATGCCTGGAAACATTTATTAGATAATCAACACCTATGCCATAGGTCACCCCAAGTGGTTCGCTGCGGGGTGTCTGGGTCCATGGGATGAAGTGTGTGGAACAAGGCCGCGAAGCCCCGCCCGAAAGCCTTCAGAAAGTCAAGGGCCGCCTCTGGCCTAGTGGATGAGATACTTGGTGGATGGCACTAATGATTACCTTTCTTTAGTGTAGCCCAGTTTGGGCTCAGTGTAGCTGAGCAGGTCCTCGCGGGTCCAGGCGGGCGCCTGCTGGCCACACAGCATCAGGCGCAGCTCCTCGGGGCTGAAGGCGCGCAGGCGGCGCTGCGGGAAAACGGCCGCGAAGCCCCGCCCGAAGGCCTCCAGCTGGCGCGACACTCCCCCACACAGCGCCCACTCGCGCGTCAACTCGATGTACTGTCGGAGATTGGACACCGACACCTGGGGGAAATGTTGTTAATTAAAATAATATATCACTTCTGACTGTATGGTTACATGTATTTATTTATGTACATAGTAACAAATTCCAAAATTATCAAACTATCAAAAAAATGTTAATATAGAAAACCTTTAACAATGGGTTGTTTAAAAAATTTGGACAATTCATCAAATATTTGAAGGCAATTTTCATATTCTGTGTAAGTTTTATTCAAATTCTGTTATTATATCATTATAGGCAAGTTACTTCGTAGGCAGAACTTGAATAGAACCTACACAGATCGTGAAAATTAGCTTAAAATATTTGATGAATTGTTAAATTTTTTGAAACAACCCATCCATATAGAGTTATTCATCAATCCCTTGACGAGTATACAATAAAAGATGATTAATTGGGCACTATTATTTATTATTTCTTAATTTGTTATGTATGCATCTAGTAAATAAAGGGCCAGTTGTTTCAAAGAATTTAAACAAATTTGAAAGTTAGTTTTCAAGTTCTGTAAAGGTTCTATTCAAGTCCTGTTATTATATCATTATTACTACATATTCACATAACTGAAATAAAAATAGAACTTGAATAGAATTTTCACAGAAGTTGAATATTAACTTTGAAATTTGGGGAATTGTTCAAATTCTGTCAAACAACTGGCGCCAAATGTTTACTATTATTATAGTCTACCAATCATTGCATAGAATTTAATTGAATTTAATTGTTCTTACAATGTGTTGACATTTTCATAAATACACACTTATTTTTTTAATAAAACCCTTCTGTAATAAAACACAAAAAATTATTACATACCTCAATATTGTCTCCATCTTCGCAGAGAGGGACATGGCTGTACTGGTGGACTTTGGAAGCAGGAGCATAGGTCATGGTGAGGGCCAGGTCCTCAATGAGGGCTCCTTGCAGCCGCAGGGTGGACAGCTTCTCCGTCTTCTCCTCTTCGGATAAAGCAGGGTCGGCCTGGATGACCTCACTCTCTATGCAGACGGCCTCAAGCTCCTGGAGGAACCTGATGATGAAAGAAAACTGTTGTAGCTAGACTATAGATGCACTTCTCTTACCATGCGCAGAAAGGGCGTGATTTATTAGTAGTTCACCAGCATTCTTTGGTGACTGGCCAAGCTCCAGTACAAACCTGATGACTAAAGAAAACTGTTATAGCTAGATCACGAAAAGGGCGGGGCGCAGATGCATGTCTCAGATGTGCCATGCACAGAAAGGGCGTGACTTATTAGTAGTTCGCCAGCGTGGGTTGATGGTTTGCCAAGTAGGAACCTGATGATGAAAGAAAGCAGACACACATCTCTTCCCTTGAAAATCATATTGAAGAATGTAATCATACCGAAGAACAATGTCGGATCTGCTAAAAATTGAAAATCATTATGTATATTTTTGATCTCAAAAACAGTAAAAATGCAGAAACGAAACTTTAATTAGCTCTACTGCAAAACTACACAATCGCACATTATTCTCAGGCACCATCGATATCATTGCTTAGGTAGATCATTTCCGTAGGCTCTTTGTTAGCTACATTGTAAAATCACCTTTTTTTCATAAACAATGTATGTAATAGAAAAGATGTTTGGTTTTGAAATGAAAATATGCATAGTTCCTACCGGAATATCATTTTACCCAGTACCTACCTCTCCCCATCCCTAACCATATCAACTTGCTAGAAGAGCATTTTTTGAACTTGGAACAATGACCAGAAAATTGGGGGGTATTTGTTCTGAAAGCACAGAGAAGAAATCTAGGAAGAAGTTTGGAAGCAAGTTTGGTGTTTATCGTGTTGATAATAACTTCGTTTATGAACTAAATAGAAGGTGTATGACCATATCAAAGTAAACAATATCGTGTTACATACTTATTTGTGTTTTTGTGGCGATAATGCCTCGGGGTATCGCCGTGGAATAAACTTTATTTGTGATTTGTGTCATAATCTCCTAGAGGTGAGTGATTACTTTTCCTTCTCCCTTGTATCACAACTGTTCCCAACGCATATCATCACCCAATTCCAGCAAACACCATTTAGTTTATTTACAGTCTACTTACTTACCAAGTGCTTTCGGATATAACAAAAGAGATATCACCATATCTTTTGAATATGCAAAATTTCGATGAATTTATTTTTGGCTTTGAATTTTTGTTGAAAATGATTTGTGAATTCCATATTTTGTGTTTTCTAACCAGAAATGTAATGTTGTTGTTAGTTTTTCCAAATTCCTCCAAGTTTCTTTATAAATCGTGTTTAAATATCGACCTTCCAAAATTTTCAGTTCCAAAATACTCCATTATTGAGACAAATTACGTAGTATTTTGAATCAGAAGTCAGTATTTCAATAAAATCAAAATGAACACCAGTTTCTTTCCATGCAAATGTTGGTCGTTTGGTTGATTTTTGTCATGCTTATTCTAAAACTTCTCAATAAAACAACAAAAAAAACTGGAATCTTGGAAACTCATCAGCCTGAAAATCTGAAGTTTTGGAACTCAACAATTCAAATAATAGCTAGTGTTATCAATCCAATTGGTGACTCACTTATGCCGAATGGGGTCTATATCTTCCAGGTCCTGTGTGGTGAGCGCGTGCCTGTGCCAGGGCGTGCGCTGGGTGGCGGGAGGGGTGCGAGGGGCGCAGGTGCAGCCCCCCGGACTGCCCCCTTCGGCCCCTCCCCCGCACATCACCTTGAGGAAGGGGCGGGAGAGGGGCAGGTCTACGAGCCGCCCATCTTGCAGCACCTGACAATTAAAGATCATTCAATCAGTGAAATTCATCCATTACATCTGCCTTCATTATTATAATTTCTTATACAGGGTGTTAACCTGTCACATGCTCGGCGTATTTGGAAAAACCAAGCGGAAATTACGTTCCTGACTTATGGTCAGATATCTGTATAAAAACAAAGGAATTATTTTTTTTGCGATTGTTTTCTGTTTATCAGATAATGTATCTTATTATTCATATAATTATTATTACGCTAGCGTCTGTATAGTTGAAATTTGAAGAACCCCACTTTGTATACGCATATACTTCTGACGCAGCGCCTTATCCAAACCATCTTCGTACATTAGTAATCATCAACAAAATTAAATGTAGACATCATATGTCTCGACGCCACCTAGTGAGAAATTTAGCACTTACAATGCCTTTCTCATATAAAAATAAAGTTGGTTATTTGCAGGTAAAAAAATGTAATAAGCGGTAACTGTTGAATGAAACACTAGTATATATTGAATCATTTGGCGGGTAAGAGATAAGCCGCCATAGCTCAGTGGATTAGAGCACCTGACCGGCAATCAGAAGGGCACGGGTTCGAGTCCCGTCGGCGGCATGTATCTTTTCTCGGAAGGTTTTTTCAATATGGATGAGTGTTTCAGGCTAATAATTATTGCTTATAATAATAATTAAAAATCAAGTTAATATTTTCAAAGTAGTGTTTGTTGGTTATGACTATGTTTGAAAATGCATTATTTTCAATAAATAAAGCATTAATCGAGTTAATTGTTGTTTTTGTTTATTAAAGTTAATGAATGTATCTGTGTAATGTGATGCAGTTATTCTTGGTAAGTGCATTATTACATTTTAGTGCAATGAAATGTGTGCATTCCACGACCAAAATTTCTGATGAAATTTTTTTCATACAAAACATTTAAACTCTTCAGAACTTATAAAATTCAGTTTAATTCAGTTTAATGATATTTGTATATGTGTTCATCAATTAGAACATTTACATGAAATTTCATATAAAATATTTAATGTGGACGCAAAATTGAACTTCCCACGGCAGTTTATAACTAGAAAACCCAGAGAATATATCCTTTTCTAATGTTTACGATTTTTTTATAATTTATTTATAAATCCTAAAGACATGAATTGATTATTTAAATATAGGTGAATTCATTGGCTATAAAGCACTTTATTCGGTTTATATGTCTCCGTATTAAAATTAGAAGGTGAGATTTTTTTTTAATTAGGGCGGAAAATTTTGAAAATGGTCACCAAAAAATCTCAAGCAATCCGAGAAAAATGTTTTAAATTGCGCTGTCGCTCCAGTGGTAATATGTTTCCCATGAAAATGAATTATACCTTAGCCACAAAGACTCCCAGGAACCAGAAGTACTTGGTGACTTGATCGCAGATGGTGGAGTCCTGAGGTATGGGTGCGGGGAACAGTCCGTTGGCTCGCACCACATAGTAGCCCGCGGGTTTCATTCCTGTTGACAAAAGTCCTACATTAACACATAATCACATACATAATATATGTATCATTAGTTGTACAACTTCTTGTATAAAGTAGCTAGCTCTCCAGCAAATATGGTGCAAATGCAACACTCCTTATTATTCAGCGGATTTTTTTAATTCATTATAGAGGCTCCTATCTTACATTGCCGTTTTCCCCACACTGTCACATTACAACAATAATATATCGTAGGTAGACACGTGAAACATCACGGATGGTATGAATTTTCGACAAATCAGTTCCAATTTTGAAAACGGTACTGCTACTGCCACCATTTATTTAAACGTAAAAATTTTAATCTCAAATTAAAAATTTCAGAATTAACAATATTATGTTTGACTAATTTTTTTACATATTATCGGCAGCTATCTTTTTCATTGAAAACAAGTGTTCTATGAACGTGTTTGTTACCTAGATAGTGTCTCAGATAAATATTTATTTTCGACCGTTATTTTTAATTTTTCTGTGTCTTGTTCATTTTTATATTTTCCTTTAGTTTATTAGTGTTTCTTCTTCTTCAATGATAAAAAATAATTTTCCATTAAAAATATTATATTATATGTAGGTTATTTATCGCATGTCAAATTTTGAAAATGACACTTAAATTCAAAGCATAAGTTCTAGAGTTCATTGAACTGGACTTACAAAGTCACAACCGAAATTAGTATTTAGAACTGTCTGTTTCAACCCTTGCTAAAGTAAAAGTAAGACTGAAAGAGATTGCTAATGTAAAATTTAACCAAAATGTTTTATGTGTGGCCGCACCAAAAAATAATGCAGTGTTTTTTTCAGATAATTTCAAAGAATATTTTGCTTTTCAGACTGGTCACAAAAATATCTAATACTTAGTAAAAGTACACTTGAAAAAGCGCATCGTCCTATTTTAACTAAGGGTTTAAATTTCAATTTAGCTTTCTGTTGAAACATATAGCTAGTAAGATAGATAGTTAGTAAGTCATTTTTTTATAGTTTTTACAGAATAATCTTTAAGGTGAAGACATGCGAAAAAATGCAAAATCGTACAAAATCTTGTGTTTTAGTTTTGAAAATTTGATCGCTTAGAAATAATATAGATGCTTCAATTAAATACTGTGAGTAGAACACATCTTGGCCTTTGAAGTGATCGAGTATTTTTTTGATAACATTTTTAATAAGCTTAGAAAAAAATTATGCGTCTGACCTATAAAAAATGGTTAAAAGTGAAAAATCTCCTACTTACAAATCCTTTTTCTGGTGCTGTTTTATTGAATCATGTAGCTAATTAAGTTTCTTATAAAGTGATCGGAAAACATTTTAATATTTGTATCTAAACTTCACTGAATAAAATAAAACATGCATTTTGGCGACGTTTCTTTTCAGTGAATAAAAATAGGCGGTTCCCAACGAATTTGTAACTGCGAATTTCACCCTTCTGCCATGTACAGAAGGATTTTAGCTCGTCGCTCATTCTACGCCCAGAGCCCAGGGCCAACGGACATGCCTTAGTCTACGCGGCGCTTCGATCTTTAAAAATATACTTGCGGAATAACAAAACACTGTTGTTCGCTAGAGATTAGGGTTTTTATTGGTAAACGCCCAAAAATCGTTCGCTCCGCCCATTCCGAATGAGTAAAGGACTAGTGGATCATCTTAAACATTCATTTAAAAAAATTACAAGATTCAACATAATAAGCCATCTACATTGACTTATTACATTTTTGTATTATTATCCTTGACCACTTACAACTAAGGTTTCTTTGGCAAATCCATTATTTTACTTTACTTTGCCCCTGGTTTGCAAATAAAGAATTATGTTTAAAAGCTTCTTTCGCTCTCGGCAAGGTGTTGAGAGCAACACTTAATATTATCAATTACCTTCTCCGAGATCGTAAGAGTGATGGTCCTCAGCGGGACCGGGCTCGTCTTGGCACAGCCACATGCCGAGGTTTCTCCGCTGGAGCTCCCCGCCCACCAGCGCGTAGAACTCCAGCGTCGGACCCAAACCGGTGCCCTCCTCGCCCGCAAACTCTACCTCCAGGACCGATTTGCGGCCGCTGTGAATCTTCATCACCTGCCAAAGGAAAGAGAGATGTCATTGAATGGGTCCATAATGGAAGGAATGGCAGAGGAAATAAGAAAAGGAAAGTTTGGGTTAATTAAAAAAAAAGCTTTTATCACTTAGGGCAGGTCTGGTAATATTCATACGTCTATGAGTAGGACCTTTTAAAAAATTACATTCCATGGTTCCTTAGAACAGGCAATCTGTCTAGCTAGGAACTATGTAATATCGACCTAACAAAAACATTTGTACACATTATAAATATTCTGTTATTATTACTGTTATTTTTCCTGTTATGTATCCAAAGTATATTTTTTTTATGTATACAGAATGTAACAGTATGTATATACCTGGAGGATATTAACCAGCGATTCCTGAGCACATTTCGAGTAAAAAATGTAAAAGTTATTTTGATATCAGATGATATATTTTTTCAATTAAAAACCAAAAAAAATATATTTTTCTATCATATGTCGCCACTTGTTACACTGCTACACTTCGCAACGGATCACGTGATAAGTGCTCTGTCTCGTCTGTTACTGTGCTGCTGGAATGAGAAGTAGTGTCTGTATTCAATTAGTGATGATGTGTTATGGAAAAAATACTTTTTATTGAAAAAAATATCAGACAGCAAAATGAAATGTACATTTTTTACTCCAAATATGCACAGAATTCGCTGGTTAAAATTTTTCAGGCGTGGTGTTACATACTGTATAGATGATTTTGTACCATAATAGCAAGTAATAATTATTTTAATTGTTTTGTAGTTATATATATGTATGTATATGGTGTTTTACCTGCTGCGCCCAGTCAAGGAGGTTGGGCCCGCGGGGCACTCGGACCCTCTCGTGCTTCAGTCTGCCCACTCGGAATTCCTGGGCCTCCAAGTCGGCGCGTCTTGGAGATAAAGCGGAGGGACCCCTGTAATCAAAACAAACGTTCACATAACCCAAGAATATCTAACTAAATATCAAGCTGACAATATATGATCGGCCAGTGAGACTAAGGCATCCCCAATTGGGGTATATTGTGAGGCTGAAGGTGGTGGGGAGGAGAAGGATACGGGAAGAGGAAGGTGGGGAAAGTACTTAGCTATTCAGATCTGGTCACCAAACACAGCTGAAGTCATTTCAAGCAATGTGTCGATTCTGAATAATAATTTTCCCGAGGGCGAAACTGAGTAGGTATCACTTAAGTACAGAGACAACCTAATTAGGAAGACGTAAAGTAAGAAATTACTTTATTATATCAGGAAGTTAATGTTACGAAAATGCAACAATAGCTTAAAAAATAATTGTGCCAAAGAAATATTTCATTTAAAAACAGGGAGTGTTTTGTTTCCTTGAAATGTCAAACAAAAAACACAAATTTTTGTCACAACTTCCTTTCTTTAAAGAGACCCTCCACACAGCATCCCTAAGATGACATAAGCTCTGAGGGAAATTCTTTTCCTCAGGGCCTCTTGTGTGGAGCTAATGTAAAAAAAATATTTAAAAAAAAAAACAAAAATAACGAAAGTTGTAGCATAACGTAATATATAACTCACCTTTGTCTATCAACTGCCTGGTCCCGCTGTGCCTGCAGCCACACAATAGTTCTCGACACTCCGAAAGCTGTGCAGCCAAAGAATAGCTGACGAGTCTCAAACGGGAATAAGAATGGGCACCAATCCATCAATTGGGAGCACCTATAAAAGAAAAATCATATATTTCTAGATGATGTGCTTTATAAGAAGGGCTATTAAAAAACAGCATTTTAATGTTATCAGTTAATTGTTGTGTTTGCTGTCTTGTGGTGTTCCCAGATTGATAGTGCTATCTCACCAGTTGGGCTCGGCGTGAGCAGCCAGTGTGAGGGCGTCCTGCAGCTGCTGGTGCAGCTTGCTGGTGAGCTTCTTGCTGAGCAGCGCATCGGCTGGCAGCAGCGGTGAGGGGGCGGCGCAGCGCAGGGCGCGAACCACGCTCACTACCTCCCACAGAGAGCACTCCCATCCACCATTACAGGATGCATCTGCAACAATACCAGTTAGTTTAGAATCGGAAAATAAAAAAAAATTAACTAATCAGAAAATAAAAAAAAATTAACTAATAATTCTGCAGCAACCGGCAGAGACAATAGATCGCCACACAACTCTTTCTCGGCACACACTCCTTGCTTCATTCACAATTTTCCGCGCCACACTCCTGTTGTCGTTCATCCGCTCCACATGCGCAAACCATCTAAGGGTACTTTCCTTAACCTATAAGAGAGTGGGTTTCTGGATAGAAAAGTGTTCAAAAGAGTGAGACGTTTTTACCAAAAAAAAAATTTTTATTGTATTTATAGTACTTAATAATTAAACTTTGTTAAAAAAATACCAATAAAATAACAAAATAACCGAATTAATCCGATATTAATAACAACAAAAAATATACATTATTATTAAAAATTTATATTATTAATAGAAGAATTTCTACTAACACCACCGCACTGTTGGGGTCCATACTCCTTTACGCATTTTTTTTTTTCGACGTATACGGTGTGGCTATAAAAGGTTAATCTTAACTATTATGCTTTTCGGATCTCCAAATTTTTAACACGGTCATACAAAATTTTACTAAACATACGCCTCAAGGATCTCATCTCTACAGCATCTTGTCTAGCAATGAGTAGGTTCTGCATTTTGCCAGAGGCCTCTGACGAGTGCTTCCTTTTTGAAAGAACTCAAGTTCTAGGAGTGGTTTCAGGTTCCAAGTTCTTACATGAACTAAGTAGGATTCTTCTCGCAAAGAACTCGGGTTCAGAAACTCAATCTGGCTGAACCTACACATCGCTAACTCAGTCTACTTTCATCCTTCCTCTTGGTAAATAAAAATTGGTCGAAGCCTAAGTTTGTCGTTGATTTGGCTAAATAACTGCCTCACAGGAAATGTGGATATTTTCCGCATGTCTTTCAACAACTTTAAACACAAAGAATCCTTTATGTTTTAACTACATGTACCCTTTTTTGTCCTATATAAAACCTTTGTTACCCATCTAATATGTATATAAAAATTGATGTTTGTTTGTTTGTGTGTTCGTATGTTATGCGCGGCCATACCGTTCATCCGATTGCGATGAAACTTTGGGAATATGATGTGCGCATACCCGGGATGGTTATAGGATAGTGAGCTCTGGCATTAGGAAATTATTTCCTTCACTATTCATACGATTGCAATTAAAAATTCATCCGATTGCTATTAAAATTTTTTGAATTGTTGTGAACATGCCCGTGAATATTTCTATATATATACTGGTGGCTCCGGTATTACGAAATTTGCATAAAAAAATTAAATAGATCACACGAGTTATTGGAACAATGGGTGTATTTTATGGAGTTAAGCGGCAGGGAAAAAAAGCTGGGGGGAGGGATATGCGGGAGGGTCGGATGGGGGCTTAGCGAGAGGGGGGACGATGGAGAGGGGAAGGCGAAGAAGGTGGAAGCGAAATGCGTGAGGGGGGGTTCGCGAGAAAAGGGAGAGCAGGAGAGGGGAGGGGGAACGAGAGGAAGGTGAAAAGGGAACGCAGGAGGGAAAGGGGAAAAGGGAGGCGGAAGGGGAACGGGGACGGATGGGAAATGACACGAAGGAAGAAACAAATTATTTATTTAATTGGCATTGCAACGCATGCTGGGTATCAGAGAGTATCATATAAAAAAATTTTTCAACTACATATATTTTTTGTAATCATTTATCACTTTTGCAATGTATTAATAAAATAATAGAATACTCCCATCTAAAAATGCTGATGCCACTTGTTTAGTGTGCATAATGCATTTATCACGTCTATTTATTCAAGACTAATGAATTATTCCAAAAGATAGAATTTTTTAATTAAATTTAATTTACGTGTACAGATTACAAATAATTGGTTTGTATTAATTTATTCATTGATTTCTCATTAAATGAGGAAAATAATTCAACACTTCCGTTATCTCAACTAGTCAAATAGAAATTTTAGAATGTGTCGAGCTTTAAATAATTACCTGTCAAGTCTGTAGACTCAGTGAGTGTATTGGGCTCGTCATCTTCCTCGACAGCGGGCTGGAGGACGGTTTCAGTGGCAGCTGTGGCAGGCGTATCAGAATGATATGCCTCCTTGTAAATTAACCTGCAAAATAAAGTCCATTGATAATGTTTCATCGGGATATCCAGTTGTATTTGTATAGCATTCTTCTAGAGCAATTTTTAAATTGACTAGAGACAAGATTCTTTGCAAACAGATAGGTGACAACTCATGAATAACAGTGAAAGCTTTATCTCTGCTTGTTACTGATCATCAAAGCGAGGCACGGGAAGGTTTAAAATAAATTCAAAAAATGTTTTAAAATATCTCTTCCAATTGGCCACATTTTTGATAAAGAATGCTCGCAGGTGTTTGCAAATTGGCCAATATGTAGTAATAATACCTTTGTCCAATTTAATTTGTTTCAAATTGCAATCCGAAACTTTGGTTACATAAAGGTGTACATTTTACTTATTTTGTGGTGAACTTTTAGATGTGAATGTAAAGCGTAGTATTTTATTTTTCTAACACTGTTTAAATCATATTTCTAACTATAATAGTAAGAGAGACAAAACGATTTCTATGAGACCTATACGAGTTGTTCTGAAAAGCGAACAAATTAGCCTAAGGGGTTAAATACGTTTTTTTGTTTCATTTAAAGTAGTAATTACAGTTTATATGATAAAAACCATTCATAAGCGACTTTTTTAAACTTTATCTATGTTTGCGTTAAAAATTTTAATATTTTTAAATGCATTTTATCAATTTGTAACTCTAAAAATATGTAAGTCTTTCATCTGCTTTCAAAAACAGTATTTTTTGAATATGTTCAAAAACAGCTAATGTGTTTGAATTCAACATCAAGCTGTTGATGATATATATGATAGGGGATTAAATAATTAAAGTCCATCCTTACGTGTAGATATTATCAAAGAGGCGTTTGTGTCTGTCCTGGCGGGAGGTGCCGGCACCGGCGGGGCTAGCAGCCTGCAGAGCCTGTGCCGCCCGGAACACCGTCCAGTCGGGGTGGCCCCACAGAGGCACGGGGGCCACGGGCGAGCCGGGAACTCCTAGCCACAGGCACAGGCCGCGTGACAGGGCCGTTCCCTCTGCGCCACCGGCCGCGGTGGTGCTGGCTGTGGAGCGCCATTCCGGGAGGGTTGCGTCCGTGCCGGGGGCTGGCACTTCTAGATCTAAAATATAACATGAATTAGTTAAAATTCTAGTCAAACGCATTTCAGTCACATGCGAGTGATGTTTTTTTACGACCGTACTCGATGCTCGCTTAAATGTGAACACTCTAATATCATCCATGCTGGAATTTTTTTGCCATGGGATCTTTATGCTTTGAAAACTTATATAGGGGAATAAATTGGAATCGCTTGCGATAATAACACACTAGAGTTTACTTTTTATTTCGTGAATGTAAGCTCTCTGACTGTTTAGAAAACCATTTATCTGTGTATGTCAAAATTCGATTTTTGAAAGGCATTCCAAATATGAAAATATTCAAATTTACAAAAAATTTTACAAAAATATTTTTACAGTTTTCTTGCAAATTCTCTTTTGATATTTTGAGATTTTTCTGCTTTGATGTTTAAGCCAGTGACACGCAGGTCCAATATATTTTTTATCCTTGCACTTTTACATATCATTCTGACGTTCAAATAATATCTTTAAGTAATTTATTAAAATAAGATTTTAAATTAAAAATGTTTCAAATGCATTGATTCACGTTTGATATTTTTTTATAAATTTCAGAATTTTCTTTAAAAATGTAGAGAATTGTACTAATGTAATATTTCAAACAAGTTTAGTTATAAATATTCTAGTAGCTAAGACTTAACAGTATCTTTCTTACCGGTAGTCTGATTGACATTAGTTCTACCCGGCCTAGGATCAAAGGCTGGGATGAGTGCTGAGAACTGCCGCTTCAGGACAAAGTCGTCGTCCCAAGAGCGCCGCTTGGCACCACTTACGCCGCCCACTCCGGCGCCCACACGTGCCGCCGCTTCCAGAGCCTCTTCTTCCATCAGCGAGAGCAAATTGCGGGACACCATCGCCTAGGGAGCAAAATTAAAATTAAATTTCTGATATTACCTTTCATTGAAAGCTGTCTCGACTGTTGTATGTGTTTAAATCCTCCACACAGAATCCCAAATAGACTTGGGTCGGTCTTCTCAATGTGGAGCTAATATAAAGACAACTTCAAAATATTCAGTTAATTGCTGAAATTCCAGCGGAAATTACAAGTGGGCAATCATTAATAAATACATTTCTAGATAGGATAATTACTAACTTCATGATTAAACGACATGACAGGATCGTTTGAGTAGGTTTGTGAAAAATATCTCAATATAGTTTCAAGAAGAAATTAAGAGTTTAGAATGGTGGACTCTAGCGCCCATCGTTCACGAAGAACGATGGGCGCTAGAGTCAAGCGACGCTACCGCTACCTGTCATACAATTTTGCTAGTGCAGCGCCTAGCGGCGATTTCAAACACTAATAATAGTATAGAAAATACAGACGAGCGGCGATCGCGTTGTTTGAACGTAGCTCCATGGAAGAACGGCGTAAAATTTCTCTATAAATCAAACTTTTTTGAGTCGCGATGTTATTTACATCATAAGCTAAGAGAGATGTAAAATATCAATAACTACTTTAAAAAACATCCTAAAAGATAGACCGTATTCGTTATTCCACATTTAATTGTTCAATAAGAAAAAGAATGTTAAAACTTGGAGATGGGCTACTATGTTGTATGTACTCGTAGTTTCATTGTACTATAAATCTGAAGGTGAAATTTGAAGATTGATCGAACTTAGTTGAATGAAGCGGATTATTTAGCAATAAAGTGTTAAACAGTAGAACCCTGTTAACCTGTCCTGTGCCGTAAACGTGCCGGCACGCGCAGTACTAATTTTCAAAATTTATTTTTTTTTAAATGCGATTTTAACCCTTATGTATAAAGAAACTATGAAGAACAAAGTCAGAATCACATGCCCCAATATATTTCTTGATATAAAAAATTATTTTATCAATCTAGCCCCTCTGAATATTTTTTAAAGTAACCATGACATTCGGCTGTCATATTTTTTTCCCACTTTATCAGCTGTCAACTTTTTAAAGAAGTATAAATGTAATTAATTCTTCGAAAACACCTTTGCATTGTTGGTTTTCATGTAGGATGTATATTCAGGTTTGTGTAGAAACAATAAAATCAGTGCAAATTCACATAAATATATATTTGTTTGCCGAATGGAACTAAAGTTAGCTATTCTGGGAAAACTTGTAACTTATCATGTAATATTATCATCTATGTATGTATGAATAATAAGATACATTATCTGATAAACAGAAAACAATCGCAAAAAAAAAACAATTCCTTTGTTTTTATACGGATATTTGACAAAAAGTAAGGAATGTAATTTCTTTGGTTTTTATATCGGGAAAACGGCCCGGAATGTAAACATAAGAGAAAAAGAACATCTAAGATGTTTAAATAATAATGCATTTCAGAATTCGCGAACCATCTACTAGAAACTAACCACTCATTCAATAAAATGCGACATAATTCCGAATTACGCGGAAATCATTCAATTTGAAATTTGGTTTTTGATGTCCCTTAGATTTTGAATTAAGAGGGTTCTACTGTATATAAATATAAATGTTCAAACCAATGGATGGACCTCTTGGTAATGCGGATCATCTTCATTATTGTCATCCATTCCGTCATCTCCCTCGTCATCATCATCCAACTCGGCCAGGAGAGCCGGGGCGCGGCACGACTCCAAGAAGTCTTCCAGAGAAACCTGGAACAATGATAATTATAAGAATATAAAATACAATGGGGTTATTGTTTAGTTTTCCGTTACATGTTTGAGCATCTCCGAAAAATGGGCAATCTTTTGGCTCCACCATCATGTCATAAGTATACCCATACATGACTCTGAGTATGCTGTAATAATAACTGAACTTTAAACTGCAATTTTCCTGTACTACATGGACAACCAAACAAGGTTTTTACATCAGTCAGGATAGATCTGGGTTCTATGTTATATTCTTCTGCTTCTTTCGCATTGTGGGGGGGTCAGAGGGGGACATCATGTTCTTCGAACCAGTCTAGGGCCCCAGGCGTCGCCCTATGGACCTCATCAATCCCACTGGGGAATGAATGGAGCGGGCATTCGTTGACACATACTTGGTGGTCTTCACACCGAGCCGACTCTTTAAGGCCCAATCTATGCATCATGGGGGCACAAAGGCTGTGCGGTCACCTTATCCACATCCGTGAAAACTCAAGATGTCCCTCTGAGGAGTCGTGTACAATATGAGCATTTCCCACGTTAACCGACTGCCACTCAAGTTTTCACGTATCTTCTGGAGTGAGAAGTAATTGGAGGAATCTCTCTCCTTCCATCCAGAAGGGTTTTCGGGACTCCTAGCAGCTTTTTATACTTACAGTAAGCTTGTGTGAGGTGACAATAATGGTAGATTCAGACTGGGTCGACGTACGTGCCCATCGCTACGCCTAACAATATCTGGGCTGCTTAGCAACCATAGATTTTCAATGAAAATTTATGTTTTAGAATCACATTGGCCACACGCATCGCGACGTGCGATGTCTGTGGCCATTTTCATAGAAAATGTATGGGTTGCTAAGCATTGTTTGAGTAGCGATGCGTACGTACGTCGTCCAGTCTGAACCTACCATAATTAGAAAACATAAAAAAATGTTAACCTGTTCACTATCACTGCTGGTAGAAGTAAGACTCATGGTAAGAGCCTGCCCCAGGCAGCCGGGGGGCGGTGGGGCTCCCGTGCCGGAGGGCGGTGGTGGCCCTGAGGACAGGCTGGGATAGCTCTGGGCGGCTGACAGAAGACCCCCAGGGAAGTTGGTGGACAGGGCTAGGCGCACGAGGCTGGACACGCAGTTTGGACCCCTACAATAATTGGTACACATTCAAAATATTATTGTAAATTAAACATTTCACTCCAGAAAGGTTGGACTTGACATGACCTGACCATTTTGGCCATTATGTTACTTTTCAGTTTAAAAAAAGTAAAAAAAGAATTAATTAATTTGGGTGACAAAGGATGCTTTTATAATTCCTACTACGACTACGCCATGAAAAAGGCACAAAAAAGCATAAAGAATATGTTCTTTATCACAATAATGCTGCAGCTCATTCCGTCACACTAAATAATTTTTGCATTTATTTCCATTTTCCTCACACGTATTAAAGGAAAGAAACGCCTTTGCTGACGCTGTGCCAAAGCCATAGGAATTATATTAATTGCCTGGGTCTTGGTTGTGCATGCATTTGACCACCATCTGTGTGGCGGATCGTATTGGGAGAGACTGGTTGAGAGAGACCTAACCTAGACCACTCCAGCCAGACGCTCACAACCCATCGGCTTGCACTGCAGTGAGAGGGACGGATTCATACGTCTGTCACTCCTGGACACTTTGACCCTCAGATTCCTATGCACCCTTTTTCCTTCCCAGAATTTCTTCCTTTATCTAAAAAGCCCTTCACACATAATCCCCAAAGATGACATAGACCCTGAAGTAATTCTTTTTTCTTAAGCCCTCCTGTGTGAAGCTAATGTAAAATGATAAAATAAATAATAATATAAGCTCTCAAAGAATTATTCTCATAAAGTCGACAAGTAGGAGGAGGAAGGATCAAGTTTGAAACTCACAGTGGACTCACTTTTCAAGTTATGCTTAGTGAAAAGGTCTGAACTAAAAATTTGGTTAAAAATCTACATGTTGGAAAAAATAAATAATGATCATTTAATACATAATTACCTTGGGAAGAGATGAGAGGCTGCATTATTCATATGATTTTGTGAAGGCGGTTGTGCTGGTGATCTGAACCTAGCCATGGCAGCGAAGGTCTCCAGCAGTCCGTGGGGCTCGGCCCCCTGGGTGCTGCCGGCACCCCCTGCACCGGCCCCCGCCCCACTGCCTCCGCCTCCGCCTCCCGTCAGGTTGGGCTCGCTGGCGCTCATTGTGCTGGCGGAAGATGAGCGAGGAGAGTCCTTCTTGTCACAGCACTCGGTGCCCATTTGACTGTCGCACTGGGTGATTTCAAAAATTTATTAGTAAATCAATAAATTAATTACACAAAATCTTAAACCGCTGTTTGCAGTTGTTCGCTCTTTGCCACAATTTGTGGCAAGTGTATATGCAGCACAATATCTTATTATGTATATCACTAATCACTTGCTACTATGTAACAAGAAAAATTGCACGGCAATCTGTACAGTAATATGATATGCATAGTCATCTTCAATCTTTAAAAATTTTAACATAATAAAATTAAGTCATTCTCTCAGATTTTAACTAAAGCGTTGTATTAGAAGTTTGCGAAGAATGACCATTTTTAAGATATTAACAGGGCCAATTAAAATTGACACAAATTTTGGGAAAATATCGATTTTATGATACTTTCTTCAGCAGTAAAAAAAAAAATAAGAAAGTTAATAATTCGTAACAAATAAAAACACTACGTAACTGAAAATTATCGATGGTTCTAGATAATTTCTTTATCGATTTGACGGAATCGAGGAGGACTAAACAAAACATCATTATTTATGTATTGCTGAGAGGTAAATCCTACAATTGACACAACATGATAGGATTGCCAATACAAAAACATAAGCATACAAAACATTACAAATGCAAAAATAAAAATGATTGATGAAAAAAAAAGTTTTGGATCGACAAACTTATCTCTGTAGTTGAATGGGTTCATTAATAAAGATTTCACGAATAGAAATAAGTCTACAGAAAAAAAAATTATTCTTTAGTCACTTTTAGTATTTTTGCAGAAATGGAACGGTGACGGGAATGGCTCGTGCAACCTCATTTCTTTAATACGAGTGAGGAAGAGGCAAGAAAATTGTTACTTTTTGCATCTCCCTGCTCGTATTAAATAAATGAGATGCCGCGAGCCGTTACCATCGCCCATTTTGACTGCCTGCAGAGTTAAGTTTGTGAAGGTATGATTAGCGAAAGATGTAATTAAGATGATAATAGGTGTGTGTTATTACCGAGATGTGCAACTGCGGTGTGGGCCGCAGGTTAACAAGCAAGGCGCCGGACAGTTCGCTGGACAGCAGACTGTTGGTGTTGTTGCGGACGGCCTCGCCGGATGACGCTTTGTCTGATATCTACAAATGACGATGGCTTGGTCAGTATGGCTGATGATGATAAAGTTTTAATCATAATAAACTCACTGTAGAAATGGGCATAGCAAAGATTACATTGACAAATAATTTATTCAATTATCGTTGAAGATATCCTGTTGGGGTGGGATCAAATAAAATTAGAATTATGAATCTAAATCATCTAACTCGGTGTCGATGTAGTTAATATTTTGAGTAATTTTTTGTTCAAAGTGTACCTGAATCTGCCTAAAGGTTTTCAGGTTATTCCAAATGTGTTACGCCGTTCTTCCAAGGAGCTACTTTCAAGCGATGCGATCGCTGCTCGTCTGTACCTTCCATACTATTAGTAGTGTTTGTAGATGCCGTTAGGCGCTACACTAGCAAAATAGTATGACAGGTAGCGCGTAGCGGCGATTTAGTCGCTTGTAAGTAGCTGCGTGAACGAAGGGCGTTACACTTTTAATACAGAAAAATTATTTCAATGTCTTACATAATTTTAGATTTTCATGGCCAAAAACTATTATCGTGATTTATTTTTCGGGTATTATTCCAAAGTGCGCTATCTCCTCCTTTAGCCAACATTTTGGACAGCGTTACAGTGTCCATCATCAGGGCAGATGTGTAATCAATAGTGGCAAAGTGTCTGCTTACGTATGTAGATGCGATACCGTGTTGCTTGCTCCAATCCTCTACAAGCAGGTATTATTATTCCAGTACACTTTAAAATGGTTTTCTGCATTTGGTTTTGGTGTAGCCATCAACTATCGGTACCGAAAATTATTGAGCTTAGCCCCGTCATCTCTATTAATAAACTCGGCCACCCTCACAAATTGGCGATTGCCGAGCTTTTAATTGAAACTGGCCACTACTTTGGATTTGTTACTGAAGTTCTGGGAAGACTCAGAGCATGCCTGATTACGGGGGCAGATGGGTAACTTACATCGACATTCAGCGAAGTGTGCGGGTCCTTGGCGGGGTATGGCTTGGTGATGTCGGTGATGGTGGTTGCGGAGAGGGGCGGCGGGGGCGGTGGCCGCGCTCCCTCCAGGGCCTCGCCCAGGGTCAGCGATTCCACGATGGTAGCCAGATCTGCTTGATTGATCAAAGGGACATTCGTTATTTGTATAATACAGTGGAAATTTAACCCCAATACATCGACAGCAGAATCTTTTTAAGACAGACCCATAAAAGTTGTTATATCTCTATTTATATTACGTAGAGACATATGATTTACAAGTAAAAAACGATCGATAAGCAACAAGAAATTACTCTATTTTTTAAATCAAAATTTTAATATTTTTAATTGCATAATGTTCTGAGTAATATTAAATTCTTAAAGTATTTCATCTGTTTTCAAAAACAGGATTTCATTCTGGGATACATTTAAAAATAGGTTTTTGAAAACTTATGTCAACCAGGAATATTTCTAAATAAATCCTGAATCCAACAAGTCATTTAAAGTGACTCAATGACAAAATTTTAAAATACCCAAGGGAGATTCGCAAATAATTAAAAGGCTCATATAAGTGTAGTGAGCAATATTAAGAAAGGGACGCTCAGATGGTTTGGGCATGTAGAGCAAATGAACCAAGAAAGAAATGTAAGGAATAGTGAAGTGAATAAGTGAATATATGTTGAGAATGTCAATGGTAGAAGAAGTCTAGGAAGCCTGAAGAAGACATGGTATGATCAAATGTACCAGATACTAGAGGTCGGGCCACGTCAGAAAAACAGAAGAGTATTTTTGAGACGATGTATTAATGTGAATTAGGCAAGGAGTGTGTGCCAAAATTAAGTAGTTTGGCGGTCCTTCTTCTGTGCCTACCTCTGCAGAGAAACAGCGTGATGGTTAGTTAGTTAATAATAATAATAATATTTGGCTAATTTATATAGCACCGTTTTCGTGAAAAATCACCTCAAGGGCGCTGTAAAATGTTAAATATGATAAGACGATAAGTACGGCAATACCTGTATTGATGTGATGGGTAGAGTTGTTGATAGTGGAGAGATCCACCGTGTGAGGGGGCGGGTGGGGCAAGGTGACATCGGCAATGGCTTCCGCCGCTTGTTTGGCCGACAGATTGTCTGCCGAGGCGGCTTGATCTGTCGAGGCAACCGACACCTGCCATTCAACCAAAGATTGTGTTAAAAGTTTACATATACAAGAAACAATAATACAAAAGTCACTTATCTCAACGTAAAGTAATAAACATTATTAATAAATTTTGTCCTATATAAAATTTACATTATTTATAAGGAACCAAATAATCTGATGTTGCATATAATTTTTTTTGATAATTCTATTATGCAAATTTTTTTAACCCGCTCTCTCGTCTTTGATTAGCCCGGACTTTTAAAACTTAATTATTTTTTACTTATAAACCTTTCAAATTTCGGAAGATCTCTACCTTACTAAAACATAGTAAACCACGCAGTATGCTTTAATATGCGCTCAGCATTCGTGCGCAGTGCACATGGATTTCTCGGTAGGACATTGATTAACCCCACGCGACTGACCTTTTTTCAAAAGAACACTAAAAACACAGACATATGAATATGCATAGACCAGATAATCAGGGAGAGGGGTAATAACCAACTGTAGCGGGGCGGAGAGGGATGAGTTGACGGTAACGATATGAGATTCGTTAATACTTCAATATGACAGTATATAGGCATCACGCATTATAATATCACCATTTAGCTCTTAAAAGTAAAATCTGCTTTTGAATGAATAGACCTTTTTACATGGGAGCGCGAATTGTTCGCCCGGTTTGAACAAACTTGTGTAATCCATATAAAATGAAGAAAGGTTCGCTTGTTTTGAGAGTCGAATATTTTGTTACCGTGTTTAGTTAAGACACTTTTACAAATGTTTCATAATTTACTTATCCCAGTAAACTGCAACGTGCACACGACGGGACCGGGAATTTCGGTTGCTTACGCTTTATGTCTCTCGGTGTGATAAAACTCATCATATTATATGATGTGAATAAGCTTAAAATAATGACAAATAATGCCTACATATGGAAGGTAATACGACAATTGGGTTTATACTCTTTTTCACATCTATTTTTACATGTTTTAATAGCACAAGTTACCATTTTTGCCATGTTATTTCGTAAAATGTACCGATGAGAGCTCGACGCTAGTCCGCACAAGAATGATGACGTCACATTTTCTAGATTCACGCGAACCTATACGCCAGCCCGGCCGGTTCCATGGAACCCAGAATTAAGGAGGGGGTAAATAATACGCTTTTATCACTTAGGGCAGGTCTATATATATTCATATGTCTATGACTAAAAACAATTTTATATATTTTGTGCATAATTCATGATAAATTAGTATTAATTTAATACTAATTAAAAACACCCTTTTTATATCTGGCTGTATTTAAAAACAAAATTGTTGAATATTTCTAAAGTTGAATATTTCTAAAGTTGAATATTGAACACTTTAATTCTATTTACAGGAAGGCCCAAAAGTCATCACCCTATCTAAATTAAAAAAACCTAAATTCCATAATTTTTGAAAATGGCGGCAAATGTCAGTTCTGCTTTGACATTTGTGTAGTAAACAGATACAAAATACACGTCAATAAGAACTGAATTGCTACATCATCTTTTTTTGATTGACACCGTCCAGTGCAAATCACCAAAACTCTCGTTTGATGAGTTGCACTAGCCGGCAAGATCTCCCGATTTAACCGTTCCAGACTTATTTTTGTGGGGTTTCTTGAAGTCACGAATCTATGTCAACAAGCTTCAGACTATTGAAGACCTCAAAGAGAATATCCGTCAAGAATGTGAGAACCTATCACCGGAAGAGTGATGGAAAATGCCATAAATCGGGCCCGTATAGTCACAATTCTGGCGGCGGCCATTTGGCCGATATCATTTATTCAACTTGATGGAAAAAAATTAAGACATCAATTAAATACAATCCAAAAGCAGAACTAAAAAAATTTATTTGTAAAAAAAATTACAGCCAAAAAACGTCGGGTGACAACTTTTGCCCCACCTTGTACATGTAAAATTATTAATGTAGCATTATTGAAAGATTCCTTGAAGTTTCGGTGTCTTTAGTTTTTTTAAATTATTTGTGTTTATTAAGCACGAACGACGGAGGGTTAATCTGTTGTCTGTCGCTCGGACGCCGGCATCCGGGATTTTTTAAAATTTCCTAAATACTTATGTACATATAAAGAAACTGTACAAGGACAAGGTTAGAATCGCTGGCGCCAATATCATTTCTGATGTTACTTTTTATTTCAGCAATGTAGCCTCTCGGAATGCTCTGACATTAATTTTCTATGGTTTACGGATATCATGTGACCAAATGACAGTCAACATACAAGAGGTTGAGCAAAGACCACCGTTGTTCCTGGGTTACAATAATATTCCAGTCATTACGCAGCTTGTTAATACAAAATCTGGAGTAGTTTTTATTTTCTCCTAATTCACGTGTTTTTAGGTGTTGATTACAAACCTTTTTTTCAAATTTTTTAGCTAAAACTGTATTCCAGCCATTTTTTTGTTGGCAAAACTCGAATTTGTAATCAACACCCCAAAACACTGAGGTAAAAATCGGAACTTAAAAAGAAATTTGTTTTAAACCACCCCTTTTCAGCACCTATGACTATATGTGAAAATCATCTCCTACCTCTAAGCGGGAGATGTTGCTTATAAGTGACAATGTAAAGACAACAAATGTACAGACATGTTGATATTCCCTGCTTCCGTGTAAAATAGCGATGTGTCGGTTCAGCTGGAATGGGCTCATGAACTCGGCTCCTTTGCGTGAAGCGGATCCTACTCCTACTCCCTTTTCAATTCGACTACTCCAAGGGTACTGCTCCCGGACTCAGAACTCGGACTCTGTCCCAAACCCGGAACTCGGAGCCGAACCGGGAACCCGTATGGCTCCACCGGCATCCCCGTGTTCGCGCCGTTCGCGGTCCTTGCCGGTCGCGAGTTCTTCTCATTCTCCTGGTACTAGTATGAGTTGAGAGTGAGTGGTGATACGTCACAGTTTTTTGCATATCTAACGGTCGATTCTGTTTACGAACTTTACAGTGAGTGAAAGTTTTGTTTATTGTTTAAGTGTCAGTTAATATTTGATTGAATTACGTGCTTAATAATAATTAGAGGTGGTAGGGTTTTTAAAAATCAAATCTTACCCCATTATTGTCGATAGTTTTATGGATGCGAGGAAATTTTTGGTATTTTTTAACCAATTACTTTATTGTTCGAACATTAAAGTAATTTTGGAATTTATGTAGCAATGTCAAGTTTATATATTATTTTTTTAAAGAAAGACAAACATTCCCGGGTTACGAATAACCCAAAAACATTTGAAAATATCCTACTAGGTTGTGTTGTGATGGAGGACTTTGCCAGCCGAGGAATCGAACACGGAACGCCTAGGTGGGACCCAAACGCGATGCCCACTCAACCACTGAGCGGTCATATTATTGGCAGTTTATTTCAAGTGACAGTTTATTTCAAACAAAATGTATGACGTCATTTTTTCTGCCAAACCGATCGTGACGCCACGAAAGCATGAAATACACAATAGACGAACCAATACATAAAACGATAGCTAAGACAGTGGTTTTCAAACTTTTAAAAGCGCGATCATCTTTTAGCAATAAAAAAATGACATATTGGCGACCCCGACCTCCAGCGGTTTTTTAGTGTATGTACCTTTAGTACGTAGTAGTAACTCTTTACTTGGAGGATCAATGTATCCATTGTCAGTTTTTACGCGAAAATTGGTGGTAGGATACGTACATCATAAAGTGGTTAACTTTGCAGTCGGTGGAGTCGCAAACCTATTTTATATATTGTATCACAATAACTTCTATATTAGTAGGCCAAAACAATAAATGCTATCGATTTTTTTCATTCTGAAATATTAAAGAACATATAAAAAGTACTTGCAATTTTGGCCCCTGATTCAGGTTAAAAGGTTAAGGTTTAAACCAATGAATGCTGTTAGTTTATTATCGTTCAGATACACAATATTAATAAGTATAATGTTTCGTCAAGAAAATCTTTTGTATTTTTTAAAACATCTTCAAAATTTACCAAACAATGATCTCAACAAAAAACCGCTGCATTATTCTGCAATTAAGATCGAAACTAACCTAATTAACCACGAAATTCTATCATTTATTATAATACGCAAAAAATCACTTATTGTTTTGAACGGCTGATTCAAAACTTTGAAGAAAGACTAATTTTTCGGTTAAGACTTTTTGCAAAACAGAACAGAAGCCGTTGAATATTTTTTTAATATTTTATGTAGTCAAAGCCCAGCAGTAAATGGGCTTGCGGGCCGAGGGTTGCTCATCACTATGTTAAATGGTGTGCACTTCACATAAATATCAGCCTTTGCGTACAAGTTCAATTTTCTTCCTTTGTTACGAGAAAATCGAAATTTAGAAATAAACTAAAATTGGAGGATGACCTCATACTCTGCGCCTCGAACATAGAGCCAATATTCGATTAGTTGACAAGCGTGTCCGTTGCATTAATTTGTATTACTCAGGGACAATTTTTAATTTCTGTGACAGAAGTACTGTAAAATTATAACCATCGTTTGAATGTTGAAAAAAAAGCATCTAATTAAATTTATTGATGTCTCGCGACCCCCACTTTGAAAACCTCTGCAACACGATGCGTTTCTCGATCACGCGTAAACACAAAATCGGTTGTATGGGATCACGCGAGGGTCACGCGTCATGCGAATGATAATTATTGGTGTGATGGTTTGTATTTCGTAGTGTGCGTTATTGGAAACCTTTCACTTAGTCGAAGTCGTCGGGTCATTTTAAATAGTCTGAATAATAGAACGGTATTTTTTTTACATTAGGAAAAAAACCCTCAGGGCCTATGACATTCCTGGGGATGCTGTGTTGGGGTTTTTTTTTAAAAGAAGTTCAGGGAAGGAAAAAGGCATGCGTACCGGTGCCATATTAAATTTATAGTATTTGTACGGGCCCCACTAACTTGTCCCACACACCACCACTTATAGAAATTTAACATAAACATAATATTATTATGAATCATTTTTAGTAATAAATAGGGGAGATTGGGTAAGAAAAACACTGTTCGCAATTTATAATATTATTTAAAAAAAAAAAATCTTCGATATGGGTCCAAAAGTAACGTTGAGTCTGAGGTATGTAAATAAAATCTATGTTCCTTGCAAAACCCTACTTAACGATGAAAGGTTATATAGCTTGCAATGAAGCGACTTTGTGTTCTAGCCACTTCCGTTCCCTGTGAACGTTTATTTTCGAAAGCTGGACAAATGCTCACCGAGAAGAGGAATAGACTATCAACCAAAAAAATTGAGAAAATTTAGTTCTTAAACTCCAATCTCGGACTTGAATAATGAATGTATGTTCATCGAGTACCAGAATCTTTTACATTTGAATATGTAAAATGTATTGTATTATTTAATAATAATTCAAAATGCAATGTTTTTCTTGTTTTACAAAAAGATATCGCCGATTATCTTAACTGTTTATAATTTATTTACTTGAATAACGTTATTTTACGATTCGGAAATAACAAAAAAATCGCACTGATTTGATGTTTAAAATCTTGTTAAAAAAAAAATCAATGCGAAGGCATTTTTAGATATTGTTGATTCTTGTAACTGTTTGTACCTACTTGCACAATCTTATTTTCCGATTCGGAATTGCAAAAAAATCTTACTGATTTAATATTTTTATGTTCAATTCTTTTGATGTTTTATAACCTTGTATAAAAAATCAATACCGAGACATTTTGATTACTCTATTGACTGTTAAACCTACTTGTACATTTTTTCCGATATGGAAAATTAAAAAAAAACTTGCAGATATATATTATTTTTGTGTTTAATTGTAATGTTTATAATCGTCTTTTAAAAAATCAATAAATTATCATTTTGAGAAAATGCTGATTCTTTTAACTATTTGTAAAAGTTCCGATTCAGAATTAACAAAAAAATCTTTGTTATTTATTCTTTTGATGTTTTATAATCCTGTTTAAAAAAAAAACGATGCGAAGGCATTTTGAGTTATTTTTGATTCTTTTAACTGTTTGTACCTACTTGCATAATTTTATTTTCCAATTCGGAATTACTAAAAAATATTACTGATGGTTTATTTTTATAAATGTTTATTTTTATATTTGAATCTTTTGTGTTTTATAATCTTGTTTTAAAAATATCAATGCGAAGAGATTTTATTAGTATTGTTTGGGGATAATTGTACCACATGGACAATTGTACCACAATGTTTTCATACAAGATTAAAAAAAAAACTTCTATTTTTCTTGAGTTTAAAATATGCTATGGTATTAATATATATGTGTATCATCATTTTATTATATTACAATAGTTAAAGTTCTTGGTAACACTTCAACTGACGAATTCTATAAGAGTTTTCTTGTTGTCAGATAAATTGTGTATTACGTTCTATGTAATTGAAATTTTAAATAGTAGTTTTATAAACCAACAAAAAAACTGTTTTGCCTCACCGAAATTATTAGAATAAAAAACTTTATCCATAAATTCTGTGTTTTAATTTAAATCCCGCTCCTGGTACAACTAACCCCGCGGTAGGGGTCAGTTGTAGCATTTCCCTGGATCAATTAATGCTCTTATAGCTCAATTTATATAAGATTTAGAAAAATCATATAATAAGAATTTGGTTCACAACTAAATAATCTGCCGTTGAGTATGAGTTTTTTTTTCATAAACTTTATACCTAAGATGTAGAAAATGTTAAAAGTCAAATTGGTACAGCAGTCCCCGGTCTCCCCTACTACAAGAATGATATATTTTATTTTAGTTCACCATTTTTATATTGTTGTATTATTTAAAAAAATACTACTTTTGTTGGTATCTGTTACTCTGGTACAATAAATTCTAGAACTGGGATTTGCTTTGATTTTCAAAATTGGAACTGATTGTCAACTGGTATTGGAACGATTCAGACAAGTGTTAAGTTAGGTACCAAAATTATTTTATTAATTGGTAATTCTTTATTTAAATATGCATTTCCTTTGTTAAAAATGTTGACGTATGACGTAATTTTTCGAGCTTAATAGTGTTCATTCGAAAGGTAAATTTAAAAAAAATTCTGATCGTCTATAAAATTGACAACGTGTGTTTTTGAAGGACAATGATCCTGAGGCAAATATGTTTTTTAGATACTTCTCGGCTTCACAAATCCTACAATAATATCACTATAATATATTGAACAAAGTGTATATGTACTGAATTGTTTATAGTGTAAGGCCAAAAATGGACTTGAAAAAATAGATATTAAAACCTTTTGACTTTTAATTATTGTTAAAATTTTTATATTTCAATGTGTAAGTACCTAACCACTCCCCGACTTTATTTTTAAAACAACACGCATTTATTGATTTCTTTCGATAGAGGTTATAAAAACTACAAATCCTCAACGACAATCCAAATATTCATTATTATATTTGGTTTGTTACTGCTTACGCGTGTGCTAAAATTATCACCTTTTTGAATCACCGGAACTTGGAACCCAATACGCAATCCCAGACAGCCGGACATGTCTCGACACGAATGGATTTCGTTGAACTTCGCCAAAATGTACATGCCGAGTCCGCGTGCAGGTACTTGTCTGGCTCCGGCTACGAGTTATTGTGTGGGTTCTATCTGGCTACGGCTCCGAGTACTTGTGCAGGTTCCATCTGGGTCCGGCTCCGAGTTCTTGGCCGAACCCGTGCGTCCCGGCTCGTTGCGCCGCAACAGCCGGTACTCAGTCCGTTCCGTACCAAAGAACTCGGACCCGGGACCTGCTCCTAGAACTCGAGTTCTTTTAAAACGAAGCACTCCTCGGAGGCCTCCGGCAAAATGCTGAACTTACCCACCTCTAGTGTAAAAGCCTATAATGACAGTTCAGAGAATTGTTCTAACCTGATTGTCAGTGGCGTCTGGCAGACTGGGTGTGGACAGAGACTTGCGAGAGTTGAGGGGACGCTGGTGCGGGGGCCTCTGGGGGCCCGGTGGCGCCACTGAAGGGGCGGGGCTCCCTGCTCCCTCGCGCTCTGCGGCCAGTTTCAGATCGTACTTGCCTTCTGCGCCCATTCGGTAAGAATTGCGGCCTCCGTGATCCCACCTAGATAGAATGATATATTTGTTTTAATTTAAATCAGCTTTGACGTTTTCAATGCTGGCCTTTCCAACACAATCTATGCCACCAAGTGTGTGTTTAAGAATTGTTGTTTATACGGTCCCCTGAAGCATGTAATAAAGAAATGGTCTAATTTATCCCACATATAAGATTTTCTCACAAAAAAAAAGAAAAACAACGAGGTCATCACTTACAATGAAATTCATGTTTTTACAAATGTATATATTAAATAGAGCATGCTGATAGATTTTTTGAATTTTTGAAAAATTCCGAATACTACCAAAGATATCAATGACAGAAAGGCTATTATTAACACAACACACATTTTTTTGATTTTCACTTTTTGGTGCAAATTCACTTGTAAAAAAAAACTGCATCGATCTGTATAATTGAGATTTTATAAATTTCATTGAGATTTATGACTAAAATTATATAAACCTCGATTATACAAATCGACGCAATTTTTTTTTTGCATTAAAATTTGCAATAAATAGTGAAAATTAAAAAATATTTGGTTATGTCAATTAGCCTCTCTGCCATCGATATAAGCCATCAAAATGTTATGGCATAACAGCACATATGCAGCAGTACTGCAGCAATCGAATTATGAATTGTGACATCACGAGACACTAATGCATACATTTTATCTAAGTTCACTTTGAAAGCTCATAACTTTGTCATTTTTGAAGATTTTTTTTTTTACGACAGACAGGTAAGTAGAATTATGATACAATTTTCTTACAACTAACAATACATGTATATAATTTTTTTTAAACGTGGTATAGTGATATTAAACACATCTATATCCGCTGGTAGGGCATTAAGCAATGTCATAGTCAATGTCACAGTTATCAGAAAACTAAGTTTACTGTCTTTAAATACTAACTATTTAACTCGGCCTTACTAAAAAAAAAACACTCCGCAGCCGTTAAACGGTGTTTTACATGTGGCAACACTGGAAATTTTACTTGTAAATTGGAGTTTTCATAATAATCCGCTAGGTGGTGTGATTGATGCGCCTGCGCATTGCCGAAAATAAAACCGCGTACGATAACACTACGGAAAAAAGTCGGTCGCGGATTTTTGTCTGATTAATATGATCTTTTAGTTAATTATTTCAATCTTTATGACTAATTCGCACTAATATACATGTATTCAATATATTTGCTATTAATTTGTGTTGTTTTTTGTTAGTTTAAGTCAAATTGTGGCACTAAAATCATGTGTTCTAAATTAAGCTGTCAGAAAATGGTTCATAGGTTATGTTCAGAAATAATTTGCATTTTAAGATCTTTATTTTATTATAAATTCTTGAAAGTGATGTTTTTTGGTGACTAAAATGTCTAATACATATTTTAGTAAACGTATCAAAGAAATTAATGCCTTAAGATGTGCAAGCAACGTATTCAAACGTGAGTTTTTTTATTGTAAATTTTTGGATATGAAAAGCGAATTTCAAGATTTTTTAATATTTTTTTATTGTTTGAAGGAGTAAAAAGTGAGGTGACAGATTTATTTTAAAATCATTAAATAAAAGGACTGTGTTTTTTGAATTTTGAATTTTTCCAAATATTTCAATGTTTTAGTAGAAAGTGTTTGGGGTAAGTGAGTTTTTTTTTCCAACTTGATGTTTGAATCTTAAAATACTACAGTTTTTAAACATTTAAGTATATTTTAGATATGAAAATCTTAAAGCTAATTAAATTTTGGTTCTAAAATGGTATTTGTTTTTACGACATCTCAAAAAATAATAAATATATAGGACATTAAAAAAAAAATTCGAAATTCGTTGAAAATTACAAATGGAACAAATATATACAACAGATAAACTACCCTCCTTGGCCGTGTAAGCAATGTACATATCTTTCCATGAACAATTTTTTGTCAGTTCTTAATTAGTAAGGATTCTTCATACATGGTTGTTTGACCATTGTACAAATTTTTCAAAAAGTTTATTAGTAAGGCTGGTAAAATGGCGACGTTGTCAGATCAAAACCATATATTTTGTTTAGTAAGAAAAAACGAAATGTACAGACTTTACACAACGTGCTACAGAAACACCGTTTAACGGCCGCGGAGTGTTTTTTTTTTAGTAAGGCCGTTACTCTTTAAGTACATTTCATTTTCATCAAAATAAAAAATATAGGAGAAAACCTCGTTACGGTCTCTTGGAAAACCTAGGAAAGTTTCCCTGTCAACAAGGCAGAAATTTGTTTCAATCTTTACCTGACGTCAATCCATCCATTGTGTACGTCCCCGCACACGGTACCCTCGGAGGGCGTTGGCCCGTCCTGGTCCCGCCACTTCCAGTCCAGGCCGCGCACCACGCGCGCACCGGCGGCCATCTGGCGGAACTGACCACGCAACAGGCGGCGCTCACGGCGCAGGCGGGCCTCCGTCTCCTTGCCGCCGGCGCCCGGGCAAGTCACCCCTCCTGCCGCCTCCTTGCATGTTATGTTGCTGGGGGTCGTGGCACCCGTCTTGAGGTCTTCGCACACTCCCGTCACCTAGAATGCGGAAGAGTTTAAAAAAATTGATGCAATAATAACTTGATTCAATTAAAGTTGTATAAAAGTGAGACAGGTTCCGTAGAACACAGTAAGCCAAAAGGAATTTCAGCAGGGAATAAACATATAAATGGTCAACTTTATATAGCACTGTTTTGTGATAAAATCACCTCAAGGGAAGATAAGAATTCTACAACACACAGAAGTAGTTAGTGGGAGAGAAAAATAGGTAAAAATATTAGTGACCTTTACAATTTGTAGTGAAAATCAATCACCATTAATTTCATGACCAAAATATTATCAGTTAAGTGTCAAAAAATCGGTAATCACCTACATGGTCGAGGGGTAAGGCTCTCAAATCCCAATCCGAAGGTCGCGGGTTCGAACCCGGCGTGCGCAAATAAATTTTATTTGATTGATTTGTGTTATTTCACAAAAATAAATTAAAAATAATATATGGTATATATTATTTTATAAGCATCACGTTTCAGAGTGGAAGATACTCTCAGTATCGCCCTGCCCTGGTGTAAGACAACCATTCAGAATAGAAATGTTACCTAAAATGGCTTTAGTTGTGTTTGGTGACCAAATCTGAATACCCAGGTGCTTTCCACACCTTCCTCTTCAACATCTCATTTCCCTCCTCATTACCTTCAGCCTCACAACATACCATAATTGATGCCATAGTCTCACTGGCTCCAGACGGGAGCAATTGGGACTCTTGTGCGGTATTCATATAAAAAAAAAATTTAATTAGATAAGACAGAACTGTAAAAAATAAGAACATGGTGAAAGAAAAGGGTTAGGTTAGGTTAGGTTAGGTTTGTTTATTTGTTCTTTTTCATCAATGTTCTACATATTTTGCCATGGAACCCAATAAATCATCTACTTACATGTCCGTAAATTTCAAAACCGCTCAGCGATAGATAATGGGTCTGAGCGCTGGCATTCTTTCCGTTCTGCTGCAGGCGCACGTGTCTGTAGGGACCGTCGCCTGAGTCAGCCTCGGGCAGGGGCCAGGTAGCCGTGCCCCCGGGCTCTGAGAGCCCTCGCTCATCGCTGTGCTGCAGCAAGGTCACCCAGTTGACACCATCTCGGGACATCTGGATTTATAATAGAAATTTTATAAATACATTCAGCGTCACAAATCCTACATTTATAATATCATGTGATTTTTCCCAGGTCTGTCGCTCGTTAGTATAGGGGGCATTTAGGTTGTCAAAAAGAAAAATTTTATGCATTTCTTGGGCATTAGCTATGTATGTTACAATTTTTAAAACGCTAGTGAATGACGTGTCGAAACCGGTAACGAATTATAAAAAATAAATAACAAATGTAAATTATAAAACAAAATTTTTTAAAAAAAAACTAAAATAAACTTTAAAAAAAAAACTAAAATAAACTTAAAAAAAAAAACTAAAATAAACTTTTTAAAAAAACTAAAATAAACTTTTTTAAAAAAAACTAAAATAAACTTTTTTTTAAAATACTAAAATAAAAAACGAATTAAAAATAAAAGTGTGACACCTAAAACAGTGAATTCATTGAATGGCTTAACCGCTTGGAAACATAAGCTTGTTTTTACGATAATTTAACATAGGTAGACATAGGAATGACGTATGCCGCGTACCTGAGTTATTAATAACATAAATGGTACAATTGGATTTAGATTGTATTACAATTATGCATTTTCAATCAACATCGTTGCATGGTAAGTTACTGGTGATATGTGCAAATGACATTCTAGGAAAGTAAATAATGTAAAGAGTTTTTTGTTATTTTCTCTTTTTTAGCAACTGATTTTTAAAAACTCCTTATCTGGGAAGCACTTTTAATGGTGAATATTAATTAATAAAAAAATAAAACCAAATATAGATTCTACAAACCTGGAACAACCAATTCCTAAGAGCCGATCTTCCATAACCCCTGGCGTGTCTTAATGTGTACGCCGTGGGAGTAACCCAGACACCCAGATCAATGCTGAACCAGGCGCGCTTGTCATCTCCCGTGTGACAGTTGAGGGGCTGAGCCTCGCGGGACAGGATGTCCTCGGGGCGGCCGTAGGGGAGTCCCCGCCCATCGGAGCAGGTCACCGTCACCAGGCCGTGCGCCCCTGGGTTGACCCACTCGCAGGTGCCCCCATTTGAGCCAACGTAGTAGATGATGCCGTTCTCGTCAAAGTCATGCTGGAATGAAGCATGATATTTATAAATTATTATAAAATTATCTAATATTTGTTGAAAACAGGACATTGCTAGTCTTTTAAAGGTTTTTCTAAACCAAAATACAGTGAAACCAGCTTAAGAAGTTTTTCATGCTTAACCTCTTGTATGTCGGATGACATTTGGCTACATGATGGTCGTGTACCATAGAAAATTAATTATGAAGAATTCCGAGAAGCTAAATTACTGAAATTAAAAGACGTCTGGAATAATATTGGCGCAAGCGATGCTGACTTTGTCCTTGTTCAGTTTCTTTATACATGTATGTAATCTTGGATGTAATGTAATCTTGTATTTGAAGTTCCTCGTAACGTGACTATCTCACATGCTCTCATAACTTGTGGTCAAATTGTAGAAAATCTTTGGAACCAAACACTACTGACACGCCTTTGAGAAGTCATTAAAAATTATGAAAAAAATATCCCATAATCTAACCTAATGTAATCTTTTTTTTTCATCACTTTAATGACTTTTCAAAGGAGTGGTGAAGTGTCGCTTCGTTGAGTTGTCCGGTCACCTAAGCAAACAAATTTGAAATAATTAACCTTGTGCGTAAAGATGATGGGCGCGTTCCTCTCGATGGTCTTGAGGAAGTGGAAGGTTGCCCTGTCCAGGTCGTACCACTGCCTGGCCACGGCTCGGAGCAGGAACCTCTCCAGCTGCTTCACGCTTACCAGCGGCTCCGTCCTAAGAGTGCGGCCGGACCGGTCCAATAGACCTGTCTCACCAGAGCTGCGCTCCAAACGGAATCTGCACAAATGAATTGATAAGGTTAATAAGCATAATGATAAAATAGAGAATTATTAATTAATACCTCAATAACATTAATATTGCATTTTAAGTCAGAGGAATATTACACCTGAGATGTAATATTCCACAAATGCTTCATTCCAGAGCATGCTTACGCTGCCTATTTTACTGTAGTACTGAGCATTGGTTTTGAGTCCTGGCCCGGTGTTTTTTTCAAATCTCTTTGGAATTTTGTGCTCCACGCTTTTGTGCTAGATTTTAGTTATTCTGGTCGTACTTCCTCATATATCAATATTAAGGGCATTCTTAAAATTTATTTAGAAACTTTTCACCGATAGATGGCGTTATTTTCAATATTGTCGAATAATGCACTTTTAACGCGTTATGCTTTTTAATACTGAGGTAAATTATTGGTTCGCGAATGTACATAAAATATGTTTATCTGTATAAATTATTTTTCGTACCTATACTTTTATAATTTTGGAGAACGGCTGAAAAACAATAATTTTTTTGTAAAACCAACACGTACGAAAGAAATTTGCCGCTGAAAAATGTTACTACAAAATCAAGAGGCATCTGTAAAAATAGTGCTGTTCCAAGTTTCAACGGTAAACCAGACTAGTCCAAAAGAGACGAATGATAAAAGGATTGACGAATTAAATATCTTAAGTCATCGCTCGGGGAGATTTATTGATTTATCAAAAGCGCCGGTCTGGTAACAAGGGCGTGTGTAGCGGTTTGCGAAGTTAACTTGACCTTTTTTAAAAAACCGCTTATACCACGTACTATGCCAAGTAATCTCCGGACAATCGAGATTCCTATCTTGCTTTTTCCGACGTGTAAAAATGTGTATGTTTTCGGCAAAAAATCAGATCTATTCCTATGGCTGTACGCAGTAAATCTATCAAATAAACATAGTGGTGAGAATTACTCAAAACTAAAAATGATTTCTCGTATGCCCAAACCAGACCACACGTGCTAATTATAACAATAAAAAATCAGTATGGATTATGAGATGACTGAGATCAGTATTGAAATAGGTAATAATAATTTTATTATCAAATAATATTATGTGAATATGACACGATAGCATATAGGTAAAATAAGTCGGAGCCTGAGGAATACACTTGGGTTTTGGTACCGCTGCCCGGGAACCATTTATTGGATAACCAACACCTCTGCCATACGTCACCTCAAGTGGTTCATTACGTTTGGTGACTTAGCAGGGTAGCCCGGGTAAGGGAACACATCGTGTCGGTTAGATAGTAAATGAATATCAATTCGGGAGGCGGGAATGGGTACCGCCGCCCCGGGAATCATTTATTGGATAACCAACACCTCTGCCATAGGTCACCCTGAGTGGTGCGCTACGTTTGGTGACTGAGCAGGAGTGCCCGGGTTCATGGAGTGAGGTTTGTCTAGGTCTTGGAGGCGGATTTTCTGGATACACTTATATAATCCGCCCCAGATTCCTACCCAACCCTCATACCTTTTTCCTTCCCAGAACTTCCTCTCCTTCCTTTCCTTAAAAAACCGAATTTGACTTAGGCCTTGAGGGAAATTATTTTCCTCAGGGCCTCCTGTGTGGAGCTAATGTAAAAAAATATATGGCTCCTCACAGGAGGCCCCGAGGAAAATTATTTCCTCCAGGACCTCTGACATCTTTGGGAATGCTGTGTGAAGGGGCTTTTATAGGAAATAAGGGAGAGGATGTTATGGGAAGGAAAATGGTTTGTGGCGTGGGTAGGAATCAGAGGGTCAAAGGGTCCAGGAGTGACAGACGTATAAATCCTTCCCCCCCACTGCGGTACAAGGGGATGGGTCAATATAATTCTACAGGAGAGGCCGAATGGTCTCCTTCAGTAAGTGGGCAGACGCATCAGCCACCAAGATCTCGAGAAACCTCACCCCGTGAAACCGGGCACTCCTGCTAAGTCACCAAACGTAGAAAATACTAGGGGTGACCTATGGCAGAAATGTTGGTCATCCACTAAATTGTTCCCGGGGCGGCGGTACCTATAACCGCCTCCCATATTCAATTTCATTGATGTATTGTGTACATCCACCCTTGAGGTGATTTTTGAGGTCATCCAAATGTTATCATTATTTTTTTATTTTTTTTTATAGAGAAACCTTACAAGAGTCCCAACTGCTCCCTTCTGGAGCCAGTGAGACTATGGCATCCCCAATTGGAGTATGTTGTGAGGCTGAAGGTAAGTGGGGAAGGGAAGGAGATGGGGAAGAGGAAGCTGGGAAAGTACTTGGCTATTCAGATCTAGTCACTAAACACGGCTAGAGCCATTATTAAGCAACGTTTCAATTCTGAATGGTGGTCTTACACCAGGGCGATACTGAGAGTATCTTCCACTCTGGAACGTGCCGCAAATATAATATATATTATTTTTATTAATTAATTGTGAAATAACACAAATTAATCAAATAAAATTTATTTGCGCACGCCGGGTTCGAACCCGCAACCTTCCGATTGGGAGTCAAGTGTCTTACCACTCGACCACGGACGGTCGTTTTATTTTGCAACACATTCATTTCAAGTTCAAGAGAATTGATATCTGAGTATCTACCTACCTAACTCGATCTATGAATATTATTATTTCGTTCACCAAACTAGGCACACGTGTCCTTTCTTGTCACAGCTGCAAGAAAGCTGTAAATTATTAGAGTTACGTTATCGTAATATGGTCGAACAATACTGGAACATTCGTTAAAAAGCAAAACAAACACTTCGGATAACAAATCATTCCGTGCAATTGTTTTAACCTTTTTACTACAAACTAATAAACTCTTTGCATAATGGGAATGTACTTCAAACTTGATCGATAAACGTACATCGGCACTGCTCACACATAAAGTATCTCTCTTTTTAATAAACGGAAATGCCCACCGTGGACAAAGATCTACGCAAATCGGATGAAAAATAAATACTTTTGTTAATGTAATTACTTGGTTATTATAAGTGTTTTTTTTTGAAGTTTTTGAGATACACACTTGAAGCCCAGAATGAGATGTAATATATTATAGGGTGACTTTTTAGTTACTACAATGTGTTATTTTGAAACAGAGTTAAAAGTGTTAGGCGGCAAAAGTATTGACTAACCTCAGTCTCCTGGTGAGGATCTGCAGGCCGGGAGCAGCGGGCGGGGCGTCATAAGCCAGCACCGGGAGCCGCTCCACGCTCTCCAACACGGCTACCAGGTGGCGTGCCAACAGCGCTGCTCCTCCCAGCACGGCCCACTCCCGCACCACCGTGGCGCGATCCAGGCACATCTTCTCTGCATCTTCAATCTCACCCTCCTCTGAAAATAACAACATTCATTGTTCACTTATCAATCATTCAATTATCAGATAATTATTGTTGGTTATTTATATTGCATACAACGGATGTTAATCAATGGGAAGTTCAATGAAACTGCTATGGGGATCTCCATTTATCCATGTATGAAAACAAATCTATTCATGTAAAGAAGAGTATCTGTGGCGGCTCAGATTGCACACTCGACCTTCAAAACAAGAAGATCACTTTCTATATATTTAGAAAAACCACCCTTTAAAGCAGAATTTTGATACTTCTTGATGAAATTTTACACACTTGACATTCAAAATAAGAGGAAAATTAGTGTCTAAACCCTGCGTAAAGCCCAGGCAATGCCGGGGAATTCAGCTAGCTGTATTTTCCTATTATTAATTGGTATTTAGAGCCATTTTCTCTATTTATCTATTCCCTTTTGCACATTATCTACATAACTAAGCATTTCAAAAAGATTTTCTTAAATTGAATTTTGGAAAGTGACAATTTACAAGTGTACATTTGCTCAATCCATGGTAACGAGTGACTTTGGTTCTTATAATGTGGGAAGGCAAACATTAAAAGTTTGAAGACCACTACACTAGTTCGTAAGACATAACATGAATTATATTAAGAGGACATGGCAATTGTACGGGATAGATTTTACTTACCAATAGTGTGAGGATAAAGTATGACACGAAGGGCGGGAGCCAGACCGGATGAATGCAATTCATAGGCAGAAAGTAGTCCATCGTCTCGCAGTAATGCCTCTAGTTCTTGCAATGCGGTTAGCAGCACTGAACGCCAGTCACCTGAACCAATATATATTGTGTTAAAGAAAAATAAATAAAATTATAACAGGTAGAGTAATTTAGTAATTTTGGAAAAAATCTTCCACACTAGTATAAAATCTATGGACAAAGGCAATTTTTTTTGTTTTAAAATATCAATTAATTTTATCAGGAATTAGCATACACAGGCTTGAAATATGAGTCCTTATTCAGAGCTGGAATTACTCTCAGTATCTCCCTTGCGAGATACCACAATTCTGAATCGAAACTTTGATTGAAAGAGCTTTAGTCATTGTAGTGTTTTGATTATCCACGTAGTTTCAGCTTCTTTTAATGGATGTCGATAGATTAGAACATCTGCCGTATCCCAACCAATGACAGCTGAGTTCGTTTTATGAGAAGAGTACCATCTATCGCCGTTCGTGCCTTAGGCACAAACGAATGCAATGATAACTGAAGGCTCCAGTAAGATAGGGCGGGCTTCCGCTGTCAGTCAGCCGGAGTGCCAGAACTATTTACGATTTAGCTTAGTAAGTTGTAAATATTCACCATAACCAAATAAAAAACTAGTACATAACCCATCGAACTTTAAACTTATTGGAAGATACCCAACATTTAATACAGTCACAACTGGGAAAAATTTATAAATTTATCCAAGACACTCTCTAAATAGCATTTAGTTCGGGTTTTAATCTTGCAATCATACATAAAGATAGAAGCCAATAAAAAATGCAATAAGAAAATAAAGAAAATGTAGTTCTCATTCAAAGTTATAATACAGTTAATTATGACCGAATCGGATAGGGACACATTAGCTCAATCGATAGAGCTGTGTCCCGGCAAGGCAAAGGTTCTAGGTTAGAGTCCCAGATGTTACCGTAATTTTTCAGAGTTTTCTGTTTCAGATTTTCGATTATATAATATTGCAATTTGAGGTTTTATCTATTAAGTTAAAAATAAAAATAAATTTCATAAGTTGTCTAAGTTAAAAGACACAACAGTTGTGGTGATTGTGGACCAGATATGAATACCCATGTACTTACTTCCCAGCCTACTTCTTTCTTCCGTCCAACATTGCAAGTTCAAGATTTACGACTTTGGACTCGGTCAAGGATTGCGTTCGATCAAGTTACAAAAAGTTGAAGAAAGTTTAAACTTACAATCACTCTTGAGCTGCATGGGCAGCACCTGTCGCAGACAGTAGACCAGCGTACCCAGCACGGCGACGGTGGCGCGCGGCACCCTCTGCGCTCGCGTGAAGTGCGCATCGTGCAGCGCGCGTGCCCGTCCAGCCACCTGCGCGCGCAACGCCTCAGCCCGTCCGCGCACGCGAGCCCCACGCTGACCCGGTGTGACAACACGGCCGCGCGTGCCGGGACCGCCTGACCAACCTCCGCCCATTTCTGCACCTGGTGTCATACATAACAATGTTAATAAGTATCTAATGTAGGGAATTTTGATTTTTATATATTATAGTATGTATTATATTGTGAGGTTATTACTACAACTAGGGGAACTCTGAAATCAACTTTGTCATCGATCTAATAAATCGGCTGTTCTAGTATGGTTATGTGGTAGATTGATGTGTTGGGAACCGTAATACTTATATTTTGGAAATAAGAAAATGGCTAATCTTTATGTATTTATTTACAAAAATGGAATGACTTATCTAGTTATTAGATACCAAAAATGCAACTAAAGCAACTTAAACAATTCCACAAACATTAGTGCTATAACCAGCTAAGTCTGGTTGCCTAATTGAAACATTGAAAAGACACTTGTGGTAACTAGAGTTACCTAATTGTGTGTTACCTAATAGAGAGCCTCCGCCTACGAAGCAACTGAAAAAAAACCAGTTTGCAACAAAACTCGCTATCAATGTGTGCTGTGCTGTCACTGTAGCTGTGCTCGCTATGCGGTATCAATGTGTTGGCCCGCACACTACACAACTTCTCAAAAACCAGTTGTCAATGGCAATGCAAGCAAAGACTCGTGACTCGCCCTGCTAGTTGCGGTGGCTGGCCTTTGCCAGTTTGCTTGGTTGTCATGGTTGCACCAGTTTTGTTGTCAGTTTTCTAGTTTTATCTTGTTTGACAGCGCCAGATGACTACGATGACAGCTGATTGTACTTCGTCAATGGTTAAACAAGCTGAGATAATTACAGAAATCGTAAAATCAATTCACACTCCTAGTCTTAAACTATGACCTCACAAAAAATGGCGCACTAAGATAATTGGATTTAAGTTTCAATTATGGAAAAGTAATCAAAAATCAATGTTTTCAAATAATTGTGTACAGTTCATTAGAGATGTGATAGTTTTTAAGCAGAAATTTAAAAATGTTTTTAACTTTTCTGCATTATTAAATCAAGAAATTAAAATTTTGGACTTGTCTAAGACTAGCGACACAAAATATTTTAAGTGGTTTATGTCAAGAGTCAGAATAACAGATGTGTGTGTATGAGACGATGTATGGATGTGAATGAAGCAAGGAGTGTGAGCCAAGATTTAGGTGTATGGCAGTCTGTCCTTAGACTAGCTAGTATAATTTGAGTTTTATGTTCAAACACTGAAAATCCTTTTTTCTTGAATAATTGAAAAATATAAAACAGACTATAAAACTTCTAATTTTTATGGTTATTTTATGGTTAAATGTTTATGTATTTTAATAGTTCCTGAAATAAAATAACATTCAAACGGGGAATAACTGCGTTGATCTTGAAATATCAGACAAAGTAAAAAAGATTAGGAACTTGCCTAGAGACGTCTCGGCTGTAAACGAATGTTTGGTCCCACGATTCGACTCAAATATGAATCCTGGCAAATCTTCCCTCAGAAGTGTGGCTTGTTGTTGACCATCAGAATTGTGAATTTGTAGTTCTCTGTCCCTGTTGGAAGAAATAAGGAAATTGAATTAATAATCAAAAATAGACAAAAGCTGTAACCTCTACAAAATAATATCATGTCATCAAATATTCCCGCTTGACGTGCAATTTGAAATAGATTTGCTGTTTTTTAATATATTTGAAAAGAAAATATTGCTTTTGAAAGCAGATAAAATTCTCTCTCAGATTTTAGTATTACAAATTAACATATGCAATTAAAAACATTAAATTTTTTTATGCAAACATAGATTAAGTTTTTAAAGTTGCTTAACGGTGACTTTTATTGTGTAAACGGTAATTACCACTTTATATGAAACAAAAATCATATTTAATTAGACAAAGCTATTATAAAAGTTATCACCACATTACTATTTTCTTTATTTTATATAAAAATACTAAAATTTGCAAACCATGACAAATATACGTTTTTAGATTTTCACGGCCAAAAGCATTTTCGTTGTTTGTTTTTGGGGTGTTATGCCGTGTTGTGCTACCTCCTTCTTTAGCCGACGTTTCGGACAGCGTTGCAGTGTCCATCATCAGGGCAGATCCGGCAGACATCGACGGATCTGTTGGATCTGCCCTGATGATGGACACTGCAACGCTGTCCGAAACGTCGGCTAAAGAAGGAGAAAAACTAACACGGCATAACACCCCAAAAACAAACAACGAACATGACAAATATTTTTTAAATGCCAAATGTTTTCTATAGGGCTAGCAGATTCTTCAATAGTGACCACCAGCTAACCCTGCACAAATCTCAAGTACACCCAACAGTTGAATTTGAGAGCCATATCGGGGCTGGAGCCACACAATACTTGACCTATTTGATTCTGAAAAGAGGGCGGTCATAGCATGACTTTTACAAGTCCGTGTTCGGCTGGGAGAAATATCTCCCAAGAAGACTAGGGGTTTACACAAATAATTAAAGATAAAATAATAATATAACGCAACACAATAAATAAGTATTGTTTACCTTTTGGATGTGAGTGACCAGTTTCCGACAACCAGTTTAGTAGCACCGGGATGAGACAGTATTGGCTGAGGACTTGAGGATTTTACACCAGCTCGAGCTCTCTGAAGCTTCTCTATGAACTCTCCTCGATTTTCTGTCAGAATTATAAATTATTCAAATAAATAATGTTGTCATAATACATATTAATATTATTCTAAAAAGTATGAAGCATGATATTGCATTCATAAATACAGTACTTTATCACTAATCTGCCACCCTAAAAACCGGGAAAGTGTCCAATTAGTGAAAGGGGTGGATTATGGTGCAACATATGAAAAAAAATTATAACTTTTATTTCATAAAAACAAAAAAACACTTTGTTTTTAAAAGTTTTATTTTGTAATGCACATTTGTTACTTATTTTTTTAAATTTCACTAGACATCGGTTTCGATACATCCCTGTCATTTATATATTTTATTTATTTATTGCTTCACAGGATATAAAGCCAAAAACAAAGGTAGTTGCAAAATTTCGTTAATTTTATAAACAAACAAGCAATGATCTATGAACCCGAGCACCCCTGCTAAGTCACCAAACGTAGCGAACCACTTGGGGCGACCTATGGCAGGGGTGCTTGATATCCAATGAATGGTTCCCATGGCAGCGGTACCCGTACCCGCCTCCAAATTGATATATATATATATAAATTAACTCTGGTGACGAGTATAATGGTCAGTTAGAGCTAAAAGGTGGTATAGTAAGTAGTATGTAAGAGAAAGATAACAAATAACCTAACTCGTCAGTATACAAAGTGTTTTCTCTCAATTCTAGGCACGCGGCGGATTACTAAATTTGACATATGAATACCGGTGAGTTTCTTTGTGCTTTCAACCAGTTAAGATAACAGTGGATTATAGCAATTGTCAGATAATTAAGCAGCAAATTACTGAGAGAGTACTGTTCTTATTATCGTAGTCGATACTATTTACCAAACAGTTTTGAATGTAGGTATTATTCCACCTAAAAGCGAACTAAGTTAATCCAAAAGTAATTTGTAACTTTACCTATAATCTATGTAAGTGAATTGTGGAAAATAACCTACAAAAACTATATTTGACTTGTCCCAAAAAGACTTTAAGAATTGATGATTGATTTTGCTATTTTGTTGACTATCGCACGACAAATCTAGTATTAATTAGCTAAAAGATTCAACGACAAATCTGCTACCAAAATATTGACTAAATACCACGATAAATTATTATAAAAAAAAATATATAAAAAGGTATTATGGTGATCTGTTTGCTAGCTACAACAATTCATCGGCAATGTACAATATACAATAATACGCTAGAACCTCGTTAATTCAAACCCAGATAATTCGATAAATCTCATAATTCAAAATTGTTGCCAAAAAAAAATTCCAAAGAAAAAAAATCGTATTTTTTCAAATTTACTTCAAATATATAACATGAAGGGCCAGCCTGAGCGGAATCGGCCAAGAAAATTCGATTTATGCAGAAATATGTAGTATTTTTACGAATTTACATTATTACGTTGCAATGGTAATCAGCTGCAAAATTCCAATTTATGTAGAAATACAGCATATTTTATAAATTTACTTTGATTATCTGAATTTAAAGGGCCGGCCGCGACGGTAATCGGCCACGAATTTTTGATGTACGCGAAAATATATTGTATTTTTACAAATTTGCTATGGTCAGTGGTTCAGTGGGCATCGTGTTTGGGTCCCACCCAGGCGTTTCGTGTTCGATTCCTCGGCTGGCTAAGTCCTCCATCACAACACAAGCAACATCTTCCACTTAGTGTGGTGGTAGTAGGAGATTTTCAAATGTTGTTGGGTTATTCGTAACCCGGGAACGTTTGTCTTTCTTTTAAAAAAAAAAAATATATGAATTTGGAGGGCCGACAGCGGCGGTAATCGGCTGCAAAGTTCAATTTACATGGGAATAGGTCGTATTATTACAAATTTACAATATAATATACAACATCATATTACGAATTTACTCTGAAGATTCGGCGGCCGAGGAAGTCGATTTTCAGAATTTTTTTTTATTTTTTCTTACAATTTCGAATTATGTTAACAAATTTGTTAATTCGAAATTTGATTTTTGTATTCCCATGGATTTGGAATTAACGGGGTTCTTTTTTGATACGGTCTATGAAAAGATAATGGAGATACATAAATCATGATTACTTTGTATCTTACAATGATAAGGTGATGCGAGTGCTTTGTTAAAATATGAAGAATGAATTACCTTCGCTGGTAAGAGGATCTGAATTTCTTCCTTTGCCTAAATCCAGAGAAAAATAAAACAGGGCAGGTTAACACAATGAAATGAAAATTCAAGCAGATGAAGCAAATCATACATGGGTTGAAATTTAAAATCATAAAATATTTGTCACTTCTATGAATTATTCAATATTGTACTCAACAAAATGACATATTAAAAGTGTATTTCAAATGTAATAATTTGAGATACTAGTCCAAAACTTTTTTTAAAAGAATCGGATTGATGTAATACCATGAATGATGGATAAGTTATTTTTATTTTATTTACATATTATGTACGTAATAATAATACTTTTAATGTCAACCAATTTCAAAACAAATATTTATTTAATTTATACTTTTATCCATCCCCATTTAAAAGTTTTCTAGTTCACAAGAGATATTGCAATAATGCAGTATGATTCAAACTGTAATATTATACAACCCAAAACTGACGGAAAAAATTTTTTATGTATACATTTTAGTTGGAAAGTACCACATATTATTAAAGTTGGAAGTGAAATGATATTGTAATGAATGAAGGGATATGCAAAAGAACAAGAAATGTGCGTGCAGAACTACACATTAACCAGTAAATAACCTTGCATTCCTCATACATATTGAAATATAAATACACATCTCGACCATGCCAGTTATCACACTTGATAGATAATTGACTACATTTTCAGTATTGTTTTAATAAAACGGTGTTTTCAATTTTTTAGAGAACTAAAATCAATTTCAATAAAACCTATACAAATCATACAGTATTTTAAAGACAAAATATTGAAATAGCATTCATACCAACATTTTTAAAAAAGTAATTTTAGGAAGTCTAAAATATGTGAGTTTCAAAAAGGATGTGTATAACACAAATATTTTATTTAGGCTATCTAACCATTTAAAAATAAACAGCAGGTGCAAACTAATACTAAATAGATAGAAGAGATTATAATATCATAAAAGAAATATAAAACTTTAACAAGTCGTTAGAATGCAAATATGCAAAGCTCCGCATTATATAAATATATTTAAAGAGTTGGATAAATTTGTGATTTGGTAAATATGGTGTAGAGTGAAAAAGACCTGTGTTGTCAGTTTGGTGTTCGGGACTGCCGCTGCTGTACATGGTGGCCAGTTTGCCATCGAGGATGAAGCGGAACCAGCCGTTGCTGCCGTTGGACAGTTCCAGGGCTGCCGAGTCACTCCAGAGGTAAAGGCAGTCGCGGCCCCGACACAGCGACCAGTCTCTCCACCAGTACGCTCCGCCTAGCAACAGATCTTGGGCGTCGTCGGTATCTAAAGAATTAAAATTTTTTTCAAACACAGCACACTTACTTTGTGGCACCATTTTAATTCGAGATTAATAAAATACTAACTTTTGTTGTTTAAAAAAACCAACATGTATCGTAAGCAATCTTATAACTCTATAAATCTGGAGTCTATAAATTAAATTATAAAGATTGTGGATAGGTAAAACTTCGAGGAACTGAAATTAGGATGAAGGAGCGAATGAGGTGTTTAAACAATAATAGTTTCTCAGAGTTGGCAATCATTTATTGGAGACGAACCATACTTTTGATTTTAATAATGGAATAGAGTTGCAATATTGTAATGTCAATGGTAGTCATTTAGACAAACTTGAAATCTTGGAAATTAGAAAAAGTGTTAAGTCGAGTTTAAATATTATAAGTAACCAAAAAAAAAATTTAACGAATGTAAATTTTTTAAATTGGTTCCCTTTGGAAATAAACACCCTGTTATTATAAGAAGCAAATCACGAGATACGTTACTTTTGAATGCTACATGATGACGTAGATACGAGCTTTACCCGAGAATACTATACGATTTTTATGAATATTAAACACATTGTCTGGTAAGACGGCACAATTTGCAAAAAAAAAAAAAAAACAAATAAGTTATTTTGAAAATAGTATCAGTTGGCGAAGCGCATGGCGAGCTGCTCGGCATTTTAAAATATGTTAAATCAGTTCATTGAAAGCACAAATTATATAGCGATTAACCTCTCATTTGTCATAAGCCTGCCAGCGGGCGGGTGACAGATGAGAGGTTAAAAATAAAATGCGATTTTAACCCTTTTGTATAAAGAAACTGTACAAGGACAAGGTCAGAATCGCTTGCGCCAATATGTGGGCAAATGTCATCCGACATTCAAAAGGTTAAGCTTTGGCAAGGATAGCCTACCATTGCTCTGGCTGGCTTGCTCCTCGGGTGACTGTTCCGCCGTGGGAGTGGTGGCATCTGCAGCGGCAGACGCCAACTGCTGAACCTTGGAGATGACTCCGAGGCGAGCAAACTGTTCCAGGTAGATGTCACTCGCCTTCTGCATCAACTCCTCGGCAATAGCCAGAACAGCCAGTTGACCATCTTCATCCTCCTAAAGAACAAAATAGAGTTATGAGCCGCTATTGAAAATGTGGACCAATTAATGAGAGAAATTTACAACAGTTTATCAAAAAAAAATTTATTTTGTAACATATGTAGGTATATAAATTGACATCACACATTTGTAAAAGGAAAAAACAATTCACAACAGCAATAAAACACAAGTGAAAATAATGTATTTGGTGATACCAAGTTTATTTCGGTGATTTGTGAATAGCAAAACAACAAAGTTACCTCCATTTAATTAGTAAGGAGTACTAAGTTATTAAAACATCTTACTACCTAAGACTACGTTTCAATACATCATTGTTATTACTGGTTACAGATCTCACAAAACAATAGGGAAATTTAGGGAGTGAAATGAAGTAATGATTTTTGTGAACGAGCCAGTTTTAATCTTTAACCGCTTGGGCACATAAGCTTGTTTTCACGACAATTTAACGTAGGTAGACAGAGGAATGACGTATGCCCCCGTACCTGAGTTATTAATAAGCAACATTATTTATTTTAAATTGAAAGGATGTTTTATTAAAATGAATTAGAAGCTCAAAATCATCATTACTCTTGAATTATCAAATTAAACGCTACTACAGTGAAACCCTCTTAAGAAGTTTTCCAAGGGACCGGAAAAAAACTTCTTAGGCGGGAAAACTTTATAAGTTGGAAAAATTGAGCCAATTGGTCATTAAGGGACCAAAAGAAAACCAAACTTCTTAAGCAGGAAAACATCTTAAGCGAGAACTTCTTATGAGGGTTTCACTGTATTTTATGTATTTTTTGCTGTTAATATCAAATAAATCATAATTTTCATTCAATTAGACTTTGACAAGTGCTAGATGTTCGAAATACATATTTTGTAATTTAAAAAAAACTTTTCTGCCTCGAGAGATATTGTAGTCTGATTCAAAGGACAATTCGGAAGTATGTTTCTTATGTTAGTCGATCAAGGGGATGGCTGTACACAAATGAGGTATTGTTGGGTAGTTGGTTGGTTGGTTGTTTGGATATCAAGCAAGATGAGCAATACTAGGCCATGTGAGCGTGCGCACAAAACTCTCAACGAAGACAGTATCGGTGGGAATAGAAATAGTCGGTGTGACAAGGTGGGATGGATGCTAAGAAAGTGGTGGCCCTCGAGCAGGGCGTTACCGTGGAGGGTGTTCTAATGAAGAGGTGAGCGGGGGGGCGGGGGCCTCGTGGGGGTGCCCGGCCCAGCCACCAGCTAGTGCCACCGTCCTGCAAACACCAGTCACCAGTCACACCATGGAGACACAGATAGACAATTGCCAATCACACCAATCACAACCTCCCCACCTCTATTCATGAGCCACACGGCTACGTATACCTCTTGTCAACTTTGATCCATAACTTCCATTGCAAATGACAGCTTTTTAAGCTTCAAATCAGCTGTCGTGAAACATTGCCATAAATACAGATTATAAAGCATTCAATCTTGCTAAGTTTCGCTTCAAACACCTTTTTTGTATGCCTCACTAAAATCTTGCAAAACCAAACCCAATAATATTATATATATATATGTTATAAACATAACCCTTTGCAACCGGCAAAAAATTTCCCAATAGGGAAGTTGAGTGAAAAATATTTTAACTTATAAAAAATATGTTCATGTAGATAACATTCAAACTTAAATACCAGTATATTTTTTTTTAAAGTTCGTTTTCATAATTAAATTAATTCTACAAGTTTGAATTTTATTAAAGCCCGCGAAAACAGAGGCAAGCAGCATTGATAAAAAAAAAGAAGAAAAAAAAAGGACTCAACTTCCTTATTGTGATGGGCCACTTTTTGTAAAGCTCTTAGGGCGACTTACCCTACATAAGCAGCTCCCGCACGTTCGATCGACACGGGTTCCGTTCCCAAAAACAGATTTATTTTTCTGTCAGAATTTTTCAAATCAAACTCACGCTCGTATAAAGCCGCTTGCAAAGGGATAGCAAAAGGAAGAAAAAAAATGTATGTGAATTCCACTATTTAAAGCTGGCATTAAAAAGAATATAATAAATAAATAAATTCAAAGTCATTCTGAAAGAAAATCATCATTTGTAAATGGTAAGCATGAATATATCTCTATGCGGGTGCTTTTTGACTGAATTTATATTTAGGCATTTACTGCTGACTTGCAACAAACAGCCAACATGAAACATAACCGTGAAGGAATGGTGAAATGACAAGTGTTTGGGGTCTCACCTCATTGTCGAGGACCGAGGCAATCAGTTGGGTGAGGGCGGCAGCTGCTGAGGTGTCGCTGAGGGGTGCAGCGAGGAGAAGGGAGGCGGGGCAGTAGTGCACCATCTTCCTGACCAGGCTGAGACAGGCCCTCCGGACCCCCGCCACAACGGAGCCCAGGTAGCGGCCGCAGAACACAGGCAGCAAACGTCTGATAGAAAGAGACCATTATTTAAATACTATTTCATATGGCCGTACTCTCCGAGCTACTTAAACTGATCTATGCGGCTGTCGCATGTTATGTGTTCCATTGGTGGCTGTCCCCGTTGTCATCCATGAAGTTTCGCTAAAACATTTATAGGAAGACCCGGAGTTGCGTAACACATGACTGATGTAAATTCGCAAGTAGGTCAAAAGGAAATCTCGAAAATTATTAAAAAATGTGATTAGAGCTACCTAAAACCTTTAATTCCGACACTTGGTATGCACAAATGAAAATTTATGTATAATAATTTAGGTCATTCGCCTACTCTAACTAAGTGCCACGAAGATCATTGGGGGTATCGGTGTGATACATTTTAAGTGTATCAGTATTTGGACGACGTTTGTATGATTAGGTCGTGCATGTTTAGTTAAATATTTATGCGCGTGTTTAGTTTAATATTATCACCGCTACATGGTATTTGTTGTTTATTTACCACAGAACGCATTACTTATGTAACTCGGGGTATTAACACACTTTAGGCGGGTGAAAACAAGGAACCCGTTTGAGAAAATGGAATTTGTTATAAATGTATCGTTGAAAATAAAATGTACATTTCAATGAATTTTTTTATGTGGTACTCGCCACACCCCAACTATAAAAGTATTGTTCAAAACTATAGCCTACTTTATAATAGGACTCCATAAACAAAAGTTAAAGTCAGTGTTTGGCCATTTAGTGATAAAAAAAAATTACGTATTTTATTTCATTACAAAAAAATTGGTACATATTTTTTTTACGAACCATTATAAAAAAAAAACAATTTGCACATCATCTCCTGTGCCAAAGTGTGAGTTTTCTTTTAATAAAATATCGTTCCACACAAAAGACAAGTAGATAAGAAGATGGGGTTGACAAGTATCGCAAATACATATATATTTATATATATATACAGTGAAACCCTCTTAAGAAGTTTTCCAAGGGACCGGAAAAAAAACTTCTTAGGCGGGAAAACCTTATAAAGTGGGATAAATTGGGCCATTTGGTCTTCAAGGGACCGAAAAACCAAACTTCTTAAGCAGGAAAACATCTTAAGCGAGAACTTCTTAAGAGGGTTTCACTGTATACATATATACGTTTTACACGCGTATGTACATATAGTTGGGACCTTGACTAAGAGTTTGGTGTACAGTATTTATATAAATTACTCGATAGCAATGCCTTTCCAGGCATTCAAGTAGGATAGTCATAAAAGGCACATCTACCCTTCCCGTCCAAAGTGTGTTAATGTAAATTGTACAAAAACGTGCCGAATGCTGGGATAGATTACCTTGAAAAGACCAGCATTGAAAAGGTTGTAGGACTGAAGAACAAAACTTTTTACAAGAGAATCTTATCTTTAACCTTAAAAATTCTGGAGTTTTCAACGCAATATATCTTGACATAACGCATGTAAATGTTTTAGCAATACTAAATGGATTACATACGTGACATAACCGCTGATGTATCATAAATGAAACAGCCAAGTAAAGTTAATGCCCGTGCTACCAACAAAGACTAATAAATACTTACGAAAGGTAGACGGGAGCCATCTCTTTATCTCCTTGCGACTGAGCCGTTTCTGGTTCAGCCTCTGTGTTGGGACCAGCTCCCACAACAAGCCATTCTCCGGGACATTGCAAGATGGCCGCTACTTCTCTGTGACCTAAACATCAAATGAAACAGTTAGCCTGTTGAAAGTCAGAACAGAAGATTCTCAGAATAGGTCTTGACTGTCGGCTGAGAATACGAGTGAGATGAGTTTTGCTCAAATACCAGATACCTTATTATTTACAAAAATATATTTATACAAATATATAAACTGATTTTATTATTTCTACATAAACCTGAATAACCCTACACAAACAAAAATTATCAAAAGGAGTTTTCAAAGAAATAATGACGTTGATAGGTACTCCTTTGAAATATTCACATATTTAATTTTTTGGAAAGTCGTTGAATGAAAGTGAATTTTGTTATAAACAGATAGAATGATTTCTAAACAATCGAGAGGCTAGATTCATGAAATAAAAAGTATCAAAAGGTCAAAATCCCACTGTAAAAAATTCCACAATGCTCAAGGATAAGCAATCACCGAGTTTAGGCGGTAATAAAATAACAAGCTTAGTTATTTTATTACCGCCTAAAGCGAAAAATGGTCAAGAGGTTAATAACGGTTGCAAAATATGTTCATTTCCAAGAAATTAAATTCGAATATTGAGTAGAAAATATATGGGGATATTATTTTATCATACACACCTTGATCGTGACGTTCTCTCGCTTTATCCAGTGGTGTTTTACCATCTTCATCTCTGAGATCTGCATTGGCGCCATGTCTGAGGAGGACCTTGGCCACAGCTGGTCTGCCAAAGCAAGCCGCGTAATGGAGGGAAGAGCTGCGCTGGCCTTTGTTCACGTCGGCCCCTACAATTCAACAAACCGTTAGATTGCTGCTCGAATTAAACACCTATCATCTACATGATACCAACGACAGAAAGGCAACCGACACAGACTCCTGTTTTGACTCATGCCGCCATGTTAAAAGGCTCGGCCATCCGATCGTCATACTCTTCGAGCCCTTTCCACATGTTTTCTTAAATACGGTGGGAAAGTCGGATGTGTGTAGAGGCAGCTTAAGCAGGGTCATCGCTTGTTATGTCAAATAGCCATTCTGTCTTTAAAATGTACATTGCATTTACTTCATTTAGCCCGATCAAGTTTGTTCCTAACCTGATGAAATATCAAATCATCTATGTCAGTATTTTATATTACCAATATTAACATTAAATCAATCCAAAACTTTAATGAAGATTGCAACAGATGAACATCATGGTAATAATTTTATTGTTTTTTGTATATGTAGATATTGTAATTTAGTGTTGTTTTATATGTACATGTATTATAATTTAGTGTTGTTTTATTTTATATTTTTAAGAGGTCGGATGGAGACATGGAAGTGAGATGTCGAAAAGCAGTTTTCGGAGTGGACGCAAAGCAAGCACTGGTAGGAGCAGCTGTTTTCATATGGTGGGTGTCAATCAATGGGCCAGGGCACACAGTTGCCAAATCTCCCTGTTGTATAATTAAAAAATATTAGTGTAAATAATATTCTTCACATTCAGAAAAAAATTGATATTCAATTTATTGTGCAAAATTAATTTTGACACTGAAAATATCACACATCATAAAAAATTATTTAAACCAGCATTTCCCAGATTATAAGATGACCCGGCACAGGGCCATGAAAGAAAAATGAAGGGTCACCTTAAAAATTATTCAAAATTTCGGTAATTCAGTTAGTTTTTTAATGTAAAATACATGTAAAAAAATTTGAGTCTGGCTTATAAAATTTTTTTTTTTAAATTTCTCAAGCGATAAAAGTACCCATCAGATACAAATAATATGTATTCTTTGAGCGCTGGCGAATCCAATTGGTAATCTGAAAACAATATTTTCAGTTTGTGGGATTTTTACCATCGGCAACACAACAGAGGTATTAGGTGGCAGGAGTTAAGCATTTTAATGGTTAATCGTGACATCCTGAAAACTGTATTGATTTTAAAATAGGGGAGTCGAAAAATATAGTACACAAAGTGGTCTCACAAATGAATAGAAAAGCTAAAATATAAAATAAATGGAATTCCATCTAAGCAAACGAACCATACTATGATCCAGTATTTAATAATCATAACAAAGAGAAATGGGAATACACTCCTTTCGACAGAGCCAATATTTTGCCTCAATTGCACTTAGAATTTCGTGATAACCTGATAAAACAGAGTTTGGTAAAAGAAGTTTTTTGTCCCAAATTTTCTTCAATGTTCTGTTATGTCATGGAACCAAATACATCAAATTAATGTAAATAAATAAAGGAACATCCTACCTCTTTCGCAGAGAAACTCCACCATTTCGTGTGTGCCGAAGGCGGCGGCCCAGTTAAGAAGGGTCTGGCCTACGTCGTCCATGAAGTTGACGTCCACGTTGCCCGACTGGACGGCCTCGATGAGAGCGTCGGTGTCCTTGGAGCGGATGCAGTCGATCAGCTGGCGGTGCGACTTGTCACTGCTTCCCGCCTCACCGCGCCGCCCGCACGCTGCACTGCCGCCCAGGGACCCTCCTCCGCTTGATCTGTACATAATATAATAATAAACAACAATATATACATTTCTTCAAAGAATTATGTTATACATATTTTTCAATCTTAGCAATCTTGTAACTATCCAAGTACTGCGAAGCAACCGGCCCGTGATTTAATAATAACAGAACTTGAATAAACTTTTACATAATTTGAATTTTAACTTTGATTGAATTGTTTAAATTCTGTGAAACAACCCGTCCTAACATTCCCTAAAGCAGGGCCGGCCAACCCGCGGCTCCCTCAGGTGCGGCCCGTGTCCTCCTTGGGCAATTTTTAGGTTGTCAATGCAACCCGTGGTCTAATTTGGGTTGGCCAGGCCTGCCCTAAAGTCCCCAGCTGTCACTGATTTGTATCATTATTATCTTCCTGTGACATGTTTATACAAAGAAATTATCGTTCTTAATAATGGTTAGTAATTTAAAACTAGTAATTTACAATGCTAGGCTGTCTGTTTCAACACTTGCAAGAGTAAAAGTCATTGCTAAAGTTAACTTTCACCAATATTGCGTATCACCAACGTTTTGCAAGTGAATATTATTTCACTTAATTTTTCGTTGTCCATATTGAAAGAGGGTCGTGAGGATAGAATAAACAAGTTACCTTTGAATAGCGTGTCTTCCTTCGCAGAGCAGCACCAACAGCAGGTCCACCAGCCGCATGCACTCCAGGCACCAGCGCTCATCCGCAGCCACGGCCCGCTCCAGCGCTGCACACAGATCCAGCCTCACCAAACTCTGTATAAACAAGAGCAGAGCGGTTCAATAATTATCTAAGTTCCACGACAAAAACGGAACATAAGAAAAGTGAAAGAAAGAAAAGTAAGGAAAGGAAAGAAAGCCCTAACCCATTATTTTATTGTGTTCTGTTTTGTCATTGTTAAGTTTTATCTTTTTACCCATTAATGATAAGAATTCTTGGCTAATTTGTACAGTGCCTTATTTATAGAAAATTACCTAAAGGATGCTGTACAAATACATAATACACTAGCGAGTACCCGGCATGCGTTGAAATGCCACTCAAAAAAAGTTTTTGTGTTTTAATTCTGTTTATTAAAGTCCATACACAATACACAATATTTTTTGCTTTTCCGTCTGGTTCGTACACAAATAAATCAGAAGGTTTCCCGACCCGTGAGCAGCAGGCCACATACAGCTGTCAGTGTGATAAGAATGGATTTCCAATTTTACTCCCTGCTTTCCCCTACCGTTACTAAGTATCCTTTGCAATCCCGTCCCTCAACTTTCATCTGCCCCTCCCTCGACCTCTACCCCTTCGTCACCCTTCACCTATGTGTCGTTTCCCATACGTCCCCCTTTCCGTCCGGCGTTCCCCTTATACCTTCCCCGCCTCCCTCTTCCTCATTTACTGTACATATACTTCTCATTGCTAACCGTATGAGACGTATTGATTTCCCAAAATTTACCCCGGCTATCCCTTGCTGCTTCTATGTCTACTTTGCATTCTTTCCCTCTGCTTCTCCCTCCTCCCTCACGCGTGTCCTTTCCCACGCACCCGCCTTCCCCTCTTGCGTTCCCCTTCCACCTTCCCCCCATCCCGCGTCCTGCTTTTCCACGACCACACCACCCGCGTTTCCATCTCCTTCCTGCTCTCTCCTCATCTCCTTTCCACCTTCCTCCCTCCCGTTAACCCCCACTCCTATGTTCCCTTTCCCCTTCCTGAAATTCCCCACCCCCTCCCTCCTTCGCTCCCTGCCGCTAAACTACATGAAATACATACATTTTACGTATTATGTATACGTATAACATATACATTAATTTTTATATATTAAAATTATAATAAAATTAATATAAATTCAATCATATTGAAACAATTAAAATTAGAGTCTGTCATAAACATATGAATATACATAGACGAGAACATAAGGGAGAAGGGTACGTCACAACTGTAGCAGGACGCAGAGGGGTGAATTGACTGTAAAGATTTGTGATTTGTTAATAATTCAATCTGACAGTATATAGGCATCTCGCATTGTAATATCACCACTTAGTTCTTAAAAGTAAAATCTGCGTTTGAATGAATAGACCTTTTTAGCTTTTTAGAAACCATGTATGATCGTGTGAGGAATGTGGAGATCCGAAAAGAATGCAAGGCTGATGTGAGCGTAGTAAGTAAGATTAAGAAAGGGACGCTCAGATGGTTTGGGCATGTTGAGCGAATGAATGAAGAAAGGAGTGTAAAGAGAATTTATGACGCGAATGTGAACGGTATAAGAAGCCGCGGACGCCCAAGGAAGACGTGGCACAATCAAGTAAATCAGATACTTGAGTCGGGCCATGTCAAGAGTCAGAATAATAGAAGAGTATGTGTGAGAAGATGTATGAATGTGAATGAGGCAAGGAGCGTGTGCCAAGACCGAGTTGTTTGGCGGTCCGTCCTCTCTGCCTACCCCTGCGGGGAAACGGCGTGATGGTTAGTTAGTTAGTTTTTAAGCTGAAAAAAACGGCGCTGAATGGCCATTTGATGACAATGTTACATTTGAATTTCTGCAAAACAACTGGGTGTAAGTGTTGTAAAGTGTTCAAAAATAACAATAAATTCAAATATCTAATTTCCTTAGAAAATTATGTACAATCACCTCTTTCAGGAATTACCACTAATTTCTGAATACCTCTTGATATTTTTCTTTTTTCCTTTGTAGAGTGTGGATAGAAGGCTGACTGTGGTGGATTTATTGGTAGAACTTACGTATGTGATTTGAGGTGAACCTCGGCACAGTGTGGACAGAAGGCTGACTGTGGTGGACACAGACGTGTGGGCGTGCTGGGGAGCATTCTCTTCACTGCTCTCTGATGTCCCTCCGCAGGCTCCAAGTCGTCTCACCAATTCCTCAACGAGACCTAATGCAACCATAAAATATTTGGATAAGTTTAAAATGTTGTATTCTTCCGAGAAATCAATTTTTAAGTACTTTCTTAACCATTGAGATCCCTAAGCTTGTTTTCAAGACAATATAACGATAGCAGTCAAGTCCAGTAGGCTTGTTTTCAAGCTAACGCGTGTGTTCCCAAAGAAATTGTTATAACTCCGTTGTTGTTTTAGTGACAAGCCTAAAACAAAAAGTCGAATATCTATAATAAACCACATTATTTCACATTTCTGTTCAAAGTTGTTCATAGAAATAGATAAAAAATACTTATTTATTAGATACAGTTTCACCCGCCAAATCGCTTAACTTTTTGTTAGACTAAGTTAATTTTTTATTAAATAAATTTGTATGAAATGGTAGAAAAATGAGGTGATAAAATTGTTTAATATGATTTTGTGTGATAAAATAAGTGTTTTTTTACGTTATCTGTGATTTTAGTACCGTTTTCACATAAAAAAAACACAGGTGTGTGTCATTTTTACATTTTTTTTATGTTTGCATTAAAAATTTTAATATTTATAAAATTAAATATTTATTTGTAATAATATAATTAGAAAGCGTATTTCATCACCTTTCCAAAACAGTTTTTAGTATTCAGCTACGTTCAGAAATATTTTATTTATTGAGCTTTAATTGCAAAGTGGAAATAACACAAAATTTGTATTAATCTTACGGTCCAAGAACCTACACAAAGGCAATAATAATTCTAACATAAAAGGTTCCCTAAGAAATAATTCTAGAAACTATCATGTAAGTAATTTAAAAAGAAAATATGTAAAAAAAAAAAAAAAAGACTCATCAAAGTGTAATCAAACTTTAAATACAAAATAATTTTTTGTTAGAAAACAATAACATGCGCTGTTTGATTATGATTTTATTAACCCGTCGCAGGCCGCAGTCCTCCCGGCGGGTCCGGATTTTTGAAGCGATTTTGCCCCTTCTGTATAAAGAAATTGTATGAAGAACAAGGTCAGAATCGCTTGGGCCATTCTCGTTCTCAACGTAACGAAATACTGCATAGCGTCTAGCCTCTCGGAATATTTCATCATCAATTCGACATCAAAGATGGCCGACAAAATGGCCGCCGCGTGATAATATGAATGGAGTCGGAGTCTATATTTTTTCATTGTTTTTGATATAAATCCATTGTGGAAAGCATAGATATGAGTGATTATTAAGAAGATCGTTTTACCTACATTATTTTGATGTAATTTTTGTAATATATCACAAAAGAAATGTTGTCAAAATAAAAATTGAGTTCGCAAGAAAGGTGAGAAATGTCAAATATTTTACGTTGTATTGAAAAAATATATTTTTCCTATGCTGGCTTTCAAAAGGTTAACAGTTATTTATTTTGGAAGCTGATTAGAGTATAAACTACTAGAACACTTATCAGTTTCATTAAATTTAATTAGGTCAATGTCATAGATAAGGATAAAAAATCTTTATTTTGGATGATATAAGTCCCCAGCGTTGCACGAGTTGCTTTGTGCACAGTTTTTCTAAAACTTATGTAGACAGTGACCTTCGTCTTGTTTTGAAGGTCAAGTCTCAAATTTCATCAGTCTCGAAATAACTGGAGATTTGTATAAAAATCAAATTCACGCCAAAAGCCCATCACAGACACTGTTGTTCATATAAATAGATTCTTAAAATAAATAATGGCATTGTATAAATACAATAAAATATTTCTTTTTTACATCATACTACATAGAAAAATAATTTCCTTTAGGGTCTATGTCATTTTTGAAGATACTGTGTGGTGGGTCTTTTTGAGGTGGGGAAGCAATGAACATGGCTCTTGAAGAGACAGTTGTAGGACAGAGGAAACACAGAAGCCGGAAAATCTTTCCACAGCCGAGCTGTTGAACTCAAGAGTGAGTCGTAGAAGCGACATATACTCATGTGACAAATGTACATAAGGATAGCATTCCCACCCGAAGTGTGTGCTCTAAAGATTGCAATCCATTTGTTAAGATAGGAGAATCTATCAAACGGACAGCCCGTTTCTGAACAGAGGCGAGGGTTTTTTCAGATATTTTGGGGCTCCAGACCAGAGGTGGCTGCCAAATTCAACCGCGGGGCGCACTTGTGATTCTTACAGGGTTAGCAGTTGTGTACTATTAAAAGGTCTGCGGGCCCTGTACAGTAAGCCCACTTTTTGAGAGTCAAAATTGCAATGAAATTATTTTTTTTATCATGTTTAAATAAACTTTCGACTATTTCATCAGAAAGGAAAAATAAGTCAGGTTTCCTAATTACATACTAAAAACACAGAATCTCCCAAGCGAGACAATATCGCGATTAATGCAAGTGGAATTTTCAAGCTCAAACAGAAAGTATTTTTATTGTTGAATTTAGAAAAATGAATTATCATTGATAACTAACTAACTACGAGTGTGTGCGCACAGAAGGATGATGTGGTTGGAAATATTGAGACCACTGAGGTGTGGAAGTTATTGTTGCGTGTGCTGTGCATTAAACCAGAGAGAATTCTTCAAGCATTATGCAATGCCGAATCACATTAATTTTCGCTTAAATACATTTTAAAAATACATACATAATAAGATTAATATGTATAACATTATTTAAAAGTATAAAATAGTTATTATAATTTATTGGCATGTATCTAGGTAGGGTTTACACATATTTTTTTAACTGCACCTATCTCACTAGGTTTTTCCTGTGTTGAGATAGGCTAGTTTACAATTATTAATAGGTACATTTAAGATTAATTTCTTCAGGAAACTTTTTTTTTTATGTGAATACCTCACAACAGTCCAAAATGTTCACGTCTGGAACCAGTGAAAGTATCTTCCACTCTGGAAAGTGCCGCAAATATCCCTCATATTTTTATAAATGATTAATTTGTGAAAAAACAAAACAATCAAATAAAATTTATCTGCGCACGCCGGGATTTGATCCTGCGACCTCCGGATCTACTTCGGTATAGGGGACTTTAAATTTAGATATTTTTTTATGTAATTTAGATGGGTGAGTGGACTAATTATTGCATGACCTCTGTTGATGATCCAATGTTCAGCCAAAATTTTAAAATTGTTTAGATTTTTTTAATCATCTTGTTTTGTCAGGTAAATTATTGTATTGTAGTATTGTATATAAATATTGCAAAGGATTGGAGAATGCAACTCAAGTATAATCAAGAATGAGCAAAATTGCAGAAGAATAGAGATTGCAAATAAAGTATAATCAAGAATAAGAAAGATTGCAAAGGTTTGGAGATTGCAACTCCAGTATAGATAGGTATATTGCAGCTCACCGTGCTGTGCCAGGGGCGCAGGGTCCTGCTGACGGCGGGCAAAGCGATCGGCCAGTGAAGCAAAGCAGCGCAGGGCCCCATCTGCCACGCGGGCGTCCACGTGGCGCAGCAGCCTGCTCAGGGCCTCCACACTGCCACCCAGGGCTGGATCCCCGGGCTCCATCTTTCCACACACCCTGTCATATCACAAAGTTATCATTTCAAAAAAATTTATAAACAGTTTTACACAAACATTATGTTGGACAGAGCAAGTCAAGTAGAATAAAAAAAGTAACTGCTAAAAGTCAGATTTTACATTAGAGTTGAAAAACCTTATTTTAATTTACAGAATGAATCGTGAATTTAAACCAGTGGTAAATAGTCTTCTTAGAAGACTGGAACCCGAGAAATCAATCAAATAGTTTTCTACTGAATGAAGTATAAAAACTATACTCAAAGGAAAGATGGTAAAGGAAGTATCGCCGTGACAATATAAAGAATAAGAGATGGTGAGAGAAAAAACTTCAATGACGGTTTAATATTTTACAGAATAAGAAGAGGGCATGAACAAGGACGTAAACAAAAACTAAATAATCTCGAGTATACGAGAACACAGAATACAGAAGAGACATTATTAATTTATACAAATTATTCACCAATGTGAGGAAGGAAGTAGCAAAAAAATTATGCTCTCAACAATTTCTAATTTTGCTTTCAGCTCATCTCCAGACAATATAATTATGTCTCCGGAAATTGGCAGAACAAGTGAGAAATTGATGAATCTATATCACATTTTGAGTGTATTTTGTGGTATATATAACTTGAATTTTTTAGGTCTAATTTTTTTTTATCAGTCGCTGGGGGTTAATATGGGCTTTAATAGTTATATTAATTTAATAGTCCTATTAATTTAATAGACTAGATTATTGTAAAGTCTTTTAAAATGCGTCGAAGCGTATACCCGACTCCATTTTTTTAACCCTTTTAGTAGCCAAAAAAATGGAAAAAAGTTTTTTTATTTTTTATTAGCAATGTTTTTTTTTTGGGTTCTCCGTGTGACGTAGATTCACTAGTTTCCCATTTGTACTCTGAATTTCCGATCACCATGTATATCACAATGTCAATATGTCAAAATTAAATAAGATACTCTATAGTTATGGTATCAATGTCAATATTATGTTCAACATTAAATGTCATTAAATAATTATGTAATAAACAACACATCTGATAATATAAATAGATATGGGTTCAACAGCTTTATTTACTTTTATAAGTAAACACAACGTCGACCTGTTTCAAGCCGAGTGGTCAGCCAATAAAGCGTCAGGCTCGCTTCCAGCCATGGGGTATTTGAACAATAAAACTGATTAGGTACTGAATCACGATGGAATGATAAAATGCAGTACATAATAATCACAATAGAAAAGTAATCTGAAATGAATGCACATACAGTGAAACCCTCTTAAGAAGTTTTCCAAGGGACCGGAAAACCTTATAAGTGGGATAAATTGGGCCATTTGGTCTTCAAGGGACTGAAAAAAAACAAACTTCTTAAGCAGGAAAACATCTTAAGTGAGAACTTCTTATGAGGGTTTCACTGTATTCAGTTGTACCTTGATACAACTGCCATGGCGGAGTGTAAAGTGTCCTTGTGAACTTGTGATCCATGTTCTGTGATGAAAGCCAATACGCAGGGGAGGCCACCGCCTTCCCAGACTGCTCCCGCTTCTCTGGTGCATACTAACTCTAAAACCTAAAATTAACAGATTAGTTAAATAGTACTTAAATGGCATAAGTTTAATTAAAGGGCATAAATTTGCAAGTAAAGAACTCCTTCTTATCAGCTTCTTTCACCAATCGACCAAGTAAGTCATGACTTTATTCGAATTTTACTAAAACACGAAATCTTGGATGTCACAAAAAATACAAAGCAAAATAATCTTTTCTTTTTTTTGGAACCTATTAGTTATAACTTTAAATCTAGAGGTAGTCTAAAACCATGTGCAGACAACAACTTTTGATTCATTCAAGCACAAGGCCAGCATAAAGTCAACAAGTCGCTGCAGTTGCCGAATGAAAACTGAGCAATGAAAGTTGTATTGCCACCTACACCAATTGGCGGATGCAAAGATTCTCGAAACATTTGAAAACTGCCAAACAGCGAGTTGGCAGTTGATGTTGTTTTATTCTGTTTTGTCTTATAAGTTACTATCTGCACGTTCTTTGTATCAGAATGATTGGAAATGGTCACTGATTGTAAATAAATAAATAAACAATTGTATTTCATTTTGTTAATTTAAAACTCAAAGTTTTACTTCAGTTTAAACTGTAAACTTTTGGTGTAAATGGGCATTGAGTGAATAATGGTCAGTGAAAAAAGTTATCCTTCGCTAAGTCTCCACTAACGGTAAATTTTATTTTATCATTCGCTTAGTTTTGATTGGTGAAGGGGTTTTAAGACTTAGAAAAATCAAAGCAAGATTATAAATGTAAATTTTTAATAAAGGTATTTAAAATCAACTTATAATTATTTACTAATTATTCAGGGTAGACATTTAATCTATTATGTGTGGTAAAACCATGTATGATCGTGTGAGGAATGTGGAGATCCGAAAAGAATGCAAGGCCGATGTGAGCGTCATAAGTAAGATTAAAAAAGGGACGCTTGGATGGTTTGGACATATAGAGCGAATGAACGAAGAAAGGAGTGTCAAGAGAATATATGATACTAATGTGAATGGTAGAAGAAGTCGAGGACGCCCGAGGAAGACATGGCACGATCAAGTGAATCAGATACTTGAGTCGGGCCATGTCAAGAGTCAGAATAATAGAAGAGCATGTATGATAAGATGTATGAATGTGAATGAGGCGAGGAGTGTATGCCAAGACCGAGTTGTTTGGCGGTCCGTCCTCTCTGCCTACCCCTGCGGAGAAACGGCGTGATGGTTAGTTAGTTAGTTAGTTAGTTAAGTTAGGATGGGACACCAAAACTTTGTTAGAATGCAGTAGTTTATGAGGGATGAGTGATATTAATTAATAATAAATTAGATTATAAATTAATATTTACCTTAATGCATTGCTCTGCTAAATCTCTGCTAGTTCTGCTATCTAATTCTACTGTTAATAATCTGCTGCAGATGGCCTTGACAGCTCCATCGATGGCCACAATGCGGCGCGTGCATTCGGCTGGAAAAATAATTAATTAGCTTTCCGACTCAATAATTTATTTACAATTACAAACATATTGAGAATACAATTACAGTGAAACCCTCTTAAGAAGTTTTTGTGTTTAAGTTTTGTTTTTTCGGTCCCTTGAAGCCTGAAATTAACATATTAACGGATACAACGTCTATTAATTTTGTTTTAGACATTTAGTATGGCACAGCATAGAAATATATATCGATAGCGGATATTTGAAAACCTTATAAGAGAGTTTCACTGTAGGAATTTATTAGTTATTTTACTAACCGGAGACATCAAGGTAATAAGTGATGGCTCTAGCTGTTACTTCAAGCACATTGTCTGGGGCACACTCATCCAGGAAGATTTTACATAAGGCTGGGAGGAATGTACGAGGCGGACAGCTGAAAAATATTAAGATTCAAATCAATGGCATTGTAATACAAATAGACACGTTATTGTCTCACAAAATTAACCCAAAATGTGGCATGTAACAAACACTCTTATGTTTCTGGTAAATTCTTAATTCAAACGTTCATGTAAAGCGGCGTCTCCTGCGACAAAATGTTTAACAAAACATCCGACAAAAACTAGAACACTAGGGCAGGGCCACAACGTTTTTTTTTGTTTCAATCGGTCACGGAAAACAAAAACATTTTGAATATGTGCGTATAATTATATTTTATAAATAATCAGTTTAAAATAATCACTAATTTAAAAAATAAATAAAGAAGAAACTTTCTACTACAACCCATAAATACTTGTCACACTTAAACATAACCACGTAAACACCTCAGCACAGGTTCTCCTAGTGAGGTGTTCACGAATCATACCCAACATAACCCAACCACAATTTCACATTCACTAACCTACCTTACACACAACATATTAATAAGTTCATAAATTATATTATTAGGTATAAATAATATTATAGAGAAAAAAAATATTAAAAAAACAAAAAAAAAATGAAATAGATATGGGATCGGGCAGGTTTACATATGTACTTAAAAGTTGCGGCATATACTACATTCTACATCACAGGAGTGACTAAGATGACAAGATATGCATAGTCGCTTACGCTTAGACGAATATGTAACACAGTGAAGACCTACTGACAGCAGGTTTACCTTCCTATACTTGTAACTATATGTTGCTACATTGGCTATCTCACTGTACTTTATTTTGACATTTACCATTTTCAGGTAGCTAAATTGTGAATAATTGTTTTTATTGAAATAATAAATGATTCCCATGTATTTACGAATAGAAAAAAACTCCATGAGATCTGTTTTTTGCTTGTGAGTGATATTTACACACCTCAAAAGCACAGGAAGGCATTTTTCCACAAAACAGAGCCTAAAGCGGCGTGATTGTGGCAGCTGGTCTGATGAACAAACTTATATGCGATACTAAACGCAGTAAATCATATAGTATGTCCACTGGACCTTATTCAGTAAAACCAAGCGCGTTGTCTCAGTAACCTATCATCACTTTTCAATTCATCTAAGATTAAAATACTCCAAATTTTACTGGCTTCCGAAATGTCGAAAAGTGGTTTTAAACAAAGAACTTTTTTCATCTGTATAATGTCAAGCCACAAAATGTTTGCTTTCTTCGATAATATTTTATAATTTGAAACAGAAAAAATAAATTAGCACATATCCATAATAGACATTTGCTATCTTTTGATTAAAAAAATAATTGTCAATTTGGTTGGGTATTTTTTAAAGTTTCCTCTTAAGAATTCGATGGTGAACAAGAGATTGAGACATTTACAGATGACATAGATAAGTAGTGGAAGAGAGATTCCTTTGATTTATTTATTTAATTGATGCATTATATAATTTAATCTTCTAATATACCAACCACGTTTGGCTTTAATTCAAAGTTCATCAGGGCTTACAAAAATTAACTTTAAATATAAATACTTCAAATATATATAGTGGTTTTAAAAAAAAAGAGTTTAACTTTGTTTTAATTCATGTATAATGTAAACCCATATATTTGCATTTTACTTAAATTAATATTAGGATATTATTAATTACTTATTTCTAATGGCGAAATGGCCCAGTAATAAGGTGAGTCAAAATTTTTATCAGATGACTAATATGAGTATTGCTGTGCATTTTAAATACGTAGGTGGGAAGGAAATTATAAAAAGTCGACGTTATTAAATATAGCAAACGTGCTGTCACAAATGATAAATAATATACACGATGTCCGGAAACTCGTAGTACAAGCTAGAAACTGGTGAGTCTATATCACATAGGGAACCCAAAAAAAACTTTATTTTTGCGATCTGAGCATTTTGTAAAGTTTAAAAAATTCGGCAACCAGAAGGTTAAAAAAACTTTTAAGCATGGTCGATGCTTCTACACACTTTAAAACGCATTAAAAAGCTGATATTAACCCCATAACAACCCTTTTGACCATTCGACATTCAGATTTTACCTAAAAAATTCCAACTTTGGTCTCGATTTATTCGAAAACGAAAGTTTTCTCGATTTATTCGAAAAAAATCAAAAAAAGTTGTACCACAAAATCGACTCTAAATGTGACGTAGATTCACCAGTTTCCTGCCTGTACTACGAGTTTCCGGACACCGTGTATACAACAGAGTCTTAATTTACCACAAGCGATTTAACAGGGACATTTTAAAGATCCAAAAGATTAATTAATTAAAAGTAAAAATTACTACAAAATAATTACAAATAAAAAATAACTAACTCACCAGCCATCAAACAACTCTGTCTCGGTACACACTCCTTGCTTCAATCACATTCATACTCTTCTGTTACTCTGAATCTTGACATGACCCGACTAACTATTTGATTCACTCACTTGATCGTGCCATGTTTTCCTCCGGCGGCCCTTTATGTATTCTCCTTTTATGCAAACCATTCATGCGTCCTTTTTTTAATCTTAACCGTTAACGCTTACATCTGCTTTGCATTCTTTCCAGATCTCCATATTTTTAATACGGTCATAGAAAGTTTTAGCACATACGCTCAGGGATCTCATTTCTAGAGCATTCGGTCTACTTTCATCCTTCCTTTGCTTTTTTTTTAAATGAATACTGCACAAAAGTCCCAACTGCTCCCGTCTGGAGCCAGTGAGACTATGGCATCCCCAATTGAGGTATGTTGTGAGGCTGAAGGTAGTGGTGAGGGAAACGAGAAGGGGAAGAGGGAGGTGGGGAAGTACTTGGCTATTCAGATCTGGTCACCAAACAAGGCTAAAGCCATTTCAAGCAACGTTTTAATTCTAAATGGTGGTCTTACACCAGGGCGATACTGAGAGTATCTTCCTCTCTGGAACTTGCCGCAAATATACTAAATATTATTTTTAACTAATTAATTGTTAAATAACACAAATTAATGAAATAAAATTTATTTAAGCACGCCGGGTACGAACCTGCGACCTTCGGGTTGGGGTCGAGAGCCTTACCCCTCAACTATAGACGGCCGTCAAAGTTTGCTAATTTAATGCCTCACTGCCATTCATCAGGATTTTGATATTTAGTCATTTTAGTGAAGAATATAACCTCAAAGGCCCTCCTTGCCTTGAAAGATGGGGTTGGTTGTTTACCTTTCGAAGCAGCGGTCCACATTGTCGGACATGAGAAGCAGCATGCACAACTGCTCCAGGGCTATGAGCTGCATGTCCCTCTCCTCGCCCTGACCCGTACACAGCCATTCCAGCAACGTTTCTGGATCCACCTCCGACATCTTCAAAACAAACAAATATATATTTAATCTATAAATCACAAATTCTTTTGTACACTCCAATATCCGATTCCGATGAATGCAATGCGCTGGGTGCAATTCCAGAGGGAAGGCATACAGTGGGCCACCCAAGGCAGATGGGAGAAACAACTCCAGAGGTCGGGTCTGCAGAGGCGCTGCGTTGATGCGACGGATCCCCAAAGCGAATAGGACAAGGGAAAAAGGTGTAAATGTATACAATCCACTAATTATAATGTATAGTATGGTAATGTATACATATATTTTGAGTTCAATGTTTCATTCCTTCTTTCACAGGGGCGTTTCATACTTGGTTTTATTAGTATACTACGAACGCCCAAAATTTGTGTCTCTACCATGAAGGATCTTGGTATTGTGTTTGATGGTAGACTTTTTATGCTCATATTGAAATAACCTGTAGTACATCAATGAGAATGCTAGGTTTCGTCCAACGCACTGCGAGGAATTTAATAGTCACCCGGGTTCTTATAACACTGTATAACACATTGGTTAGTAGGCTTGAGTGGATCGGTGGTTTAAAGCCCACACCCGGTGAAGTATTCCCTCAAAGAGGGTTCAGAAGAAATTCCTGAGTTTATTTTTTTTCCTTACACTGATCAATATTATTTTTTTAAATGCATTAAAATTGGATTTTTTTATGTTTTTTAAATGAATAAAATAATTGACTTGAATTGAAACTCATGCATCTGTTTCTGTCTGGAATTTCTAGGTCAAAGTTATTATTTTACAACTGGCAAAGATATTTTCATCATGAGCTACAAAACTTTGAAATATCTATTTAATTTACTAATGAAAAATTAGATATTGCCATACAGATTGTTCTTTTTGGAAAAGAGAAATGTGTTGTAAAGAACAGACAAAAGGGGAGTAGGTACCTACTATAAATTCTATATGCGGGAAAAAACAGGAATCACATTTGTTGAAAAATATATGTTTTCAGCTCAAGGTAAAAACTTACAACTTCCTAAAACCATTAACCTCTTGAATATCAGATGACATTTGCCCACATAATGGCCATATACCATAGAAAATGAATTACAAAGAGTTCCAAGAAGCTAAATTACTGAAATTTAAAGCAACGTCTGGAATGATATTGGCGCAAGCGATTCTGACCTTGAAAGCATATTTCATCACCATTCATAACAATTTTTAGTTTTCGGATATGTTCAAAAATATTCAATTTATTTGGATATTATTCCAAAGCGGAAATAATTTGCTAACAGAATATGTTTAAGGCCTGAGGGGTTGATAAACTCAGTATTTCAATGGTCATAATCATTTTACAGCACCTTTGAGGTGATTTTTCACAAAAATGGCACTATATAAAATAATCCAAATACATTATTAGCGATATAAAATAATTATTATTGCTACACAAATTTAATAACTCAGGTACGGGACATACGTCATTCCTGTGTCTACCTACGTTAAATTATCGTGAAAACAAGCTTATGTGTCCAAGCGGTTAATTTAAAATTTCTTCAGAAAACCACAAAACTTTTTTATTACATATAAAACAACAAGTTTTAACTACTTATTTTTAATCAAGGTCAAAAAACAAACAACAAAAATATAAATTCTCATGGATTCCTGTGAGGGATCAATCAGATAAAATGGTACATTAACCTCTAAGAGAGTGAGTTTTTGAGAGAAAAAAGTGTTCAAAAGAGATGAAAAAAAAACTAATATTATTAAAAATTAATGGGAGGATTTCTACAAACACCGCAGCACCGTGTATGACGTACGTCCATACCACTTTTTACATATTTTTTTATGGATTACACAGTGCGGCCATACTCTCGTAAAGGTTAATAATAAACACAAATACAATACAAAAATGTTAAGTTAATTTACAAACCTTTGTAAAATCACAAAATTGTGGCTGCGATTAGCAGGAAACCTGGAACAATTAAGATTATTTCAGTATTATTAGGATTTAGTATCAAATCTAGACTCATTCGCTGTTCAGTTTTATAATAATGGTTAACTTCATATACCGCCGTTTAGTGATACGACACATTCATCTAGGATGCTAGGTTTAGTTTGTGTACCTCAAAATTTATTGGCAGCAAACTTGTTATCGTATATTAGGTAAATTAATTATTTACAGGTTCGGTGAAGTTGAAATGGATAGAGGGTGGTTATTTTGAAAAAGGAACAAACTGAAAAAACTTGCCAGCAAAATAAATGCTATGAAATAACAAAACCGTTCTTCATAACTTTATACAACTATGATTATATTAAAGTAGGTTAGGTTGGGTGAGTTATATTCACTTAAAATGGTGCCTGTTAATTAATATTCATCGCTGACAAATTTTCTGAATTGATTTATATATCATAAATGCTATAATGTTACTAATTTCTAATGAAATTGCATGGCCTAACACATAAGTGAATGTATCATTGAGACAGCTGTTTCATAGATGTCATGGTATAGAATTAACAATTCAACAACCAAAATATCCTTCAATATCTCTTTCAAGCTCACCTACCCAACATTCCATCACAAGAAACATAGAAAAAAATATATCATTTTATATTTTCTTACCAGAATATTGTCAAACAGATTATAACACTATACAGTACTGATTTGTTTGTCATTTCATATCACTAATACTAATAGTTATAACGGAAAAAATCGAATGGGTTAGCCTCAAATGTGTAGTAGCGAAGTACAAAATTAGATTTGGTAAAATTATTGTCAGACATTTAACATTTCTTATTAGGCCCTCCGAAGTATGTGATGGAGTATTGAATACCTCCTAAACTTTACCTGGCTTATTTTGGCTACATAAATGTGATGCTTTTTAAAAACAAAAAGGTACTATTTTCACATCGTGCAAGGCAAGGAAATCAACAACGCCAACAATGAATAAAGAGACTGTAGACAGCAACTAGCATGCTACTAGGTACCTTACCTAACGGGTATTGTGAATATCGCTGGTGGGAGAAACGTCAAATGTGGGTTAAATCGAAAATAATATCCAATAAAGCATAGCTATTTACCTGCTGCACTAAATCAGTTTCCCATACTTCGGATGTTAAATAATAAACTGTTCACTTCGTAACCTTCACATGCACAAAATAAATATTTCCCAATTAAAATCGTCATTCGTCATACAAAATAATATCGACTGCCTGCTATTTTCTCCTAATTTGCATTCAATGTTGCCAGTTGCTGCGAGATAGAAAATACAAATCATTTTTTGTCTGAGGTACCTAGTATTCCAGAAAATTCAGAAACCAAACATGTAAGGCTGATTCACACGCTTCACTAATCGTTCGTTTCTGTCTTTCATTTCGCCTATTTCACTCGGAGTGACACGGAGACCAAAATTTCATTTACATTTTTTACTCCAAATAATGTCAGGAATCACTGGTTAAAGTAACTCAAGTACGTACCTTAACACCCTGTATAATGAGCAACATTTTCTAACTGTCATAAACAGTTAATTTTAAGATTTGGGTTTTTGGGTTATCCCAGCACCTAGTCTTGAACGGCTCTTTATTTTTCACCAATGAAATGAAAAAAATATATATAAAAGTTATTCTAAAATAGGTCTGCCTGGGTTGGACTATATTTTGTTTAATTAAGATTTTGCTTTGTTTTGGTCCTTTGGTTAATCTTTAGAGGGCCGTTGATAGGGTTTATTTCTTTAAAAAATAACGTTTGCTTAACAGATATAAGACAAGTTGTTTCAATTGTGTTGTTTTATTTTAAACATATGACAAACACAGCGTTAAAAGCGATGTGTGTGTCAATGGCTTTATCAACATTTTACCATAGATATTTTAAAATCGCGTTGTAAATCAAAATATTGTTTTTATTTGGTTTTAGTTTTTAGCGCCTCCGCCCACTCAGGCAACTGAAAACTCTCAACTGCCAACTGTCTTTGTATGACAATGTGATGGCCCGCACATACACTATCACACAAAACCCCGTTGTCAATGGTAACGCAAGCGGTGACTTGCGACTTGCTCTACTGGTTGCCATGGGCGGCCATTGATAGTTGCCAACTGTCAGCTGATTGTTCTTCTTCTATGGTTAACCAAGCTTTTTGACCAATCAAGACAGAGTACTAGCCGGTTCCCACGGGGCGACTTTTGTCGGTCAACTCGACAGTTGAAAGCTAATCGACACGTGTGAACACTTTGTCAACAAAGTTATCAACTTTTTTTGTTGCTAGCGAAAGTTGATAGCCCGTCTACTTTTGTCGTTCAAGTATGACTATCGCCATTTTGGTTTTACTAATCGTTCGAGTTTTACATCGAATCGTCGCGTCTGAACACATGTTTCAAGTCGCTTATCATTTTTATTTACTCGCGGGAAAAAGTAAACGTCAGGCGTTTCATTTATTCGGTACTATTTCCTACCGTCATGGAATCCGTTTCAACCAAAAAATATCTGAAATGGTCGGACGATTTAATGTTCAGATTTATGGATCTGTACCAAAGCCATCCCTGTCTTTCGGATCAAAAACAAGAAGTATACAAAAATAGAATATTATTTTTGAAATGTAAATAATATTATTTTGAAAAAAATTGTGTTGGATGCGCCTAATTCACTCCTTCTCATGATCCATTTTCTCATCCAAGTACGACGTTTTTTATATTTTTTCATAATCTCCAGCTCCTCTCACAGAACATCAGAAATTAGATAGACGCACGCACTAACAATTTCAGTTGACGCCATTTTGAATGTCAAAATCGGTTCAACTTAAATTGAAACGTGTGAACAAAATGTTGCTCAACTTTTTTCGTAAAATAAAAGTTGGTCAACAAAAATCGAAACGTCTGAACGCCCCAAAACAGACGGTTTTAGTTGGTTTTCAGTTGCCTCAGTGGGCGGAGCGCCTAAGTTTTTAGTTTCGTTTTTTCTACTCCATCATCTATGGCAATCTATGGTCATCAACGATTGTCAAATAATGTCAATGTAAATAAATTATTGTCATAATCAATCTCAATCATAATATTACCAAGTGACATTTCATCAATCATCATTTCTAGCGATGATATCCCATATTCCAAAGAAAGTATCTACACTATGATTAATTTACAAACATTCATAGATGCTTGGTCGTTGAGTTGTACTTTGCCATCATCGTTATTGTTTGAACGCTTTCGGTGAATTCAATCATGGCTTTAACATTTTCTTCTAAACGACAACAACTGATTGTGGACGATATCAAGAAGGAACATCTCGATCCATTTTGTCAATGCTGTCTGGCAGAAGACAATTTGTTGAGCATGACACAATCTCATGTTTTTGATAACTGTATTGACGTATATTCTGAAATGCTCCTTGCATGTTTTTCAATACAGGTATGTTTAAATAAATAACCCAATATGTAATTAATTAAATTCTTTAAAATTACTTCTTGACGAACGAATGAATGTATTCCTCCCACTGCGATGCAAGGCATTGGTTCGAGAGTCCGGCTGGAGAGATAAAAATTAATCCCTCAACCAATCTCTCCTGATCCAGCCCGCCATGCAGTAGGAGGGCAAACGCATCCGCCGCCAAGACATCACCCCATGAGCCCGGGCACCTTTGCTAAGTCACCAAACGTAGCGAACTATTTGGGGTGACCTGTGGCAGGGGTGTTATCCAATAAATAGTTCCCGGGGCGGCGGTACCCATAACCGCCTCCCAAATGTCTAATACTTGTGTTGAATTAATAGTTTAATTTATGATAAGAAGTTGTCAATTACGTAAACCTTCCAAACATAGTATAACACTAATTTTACCTTTCTGGATTATTTTGGGTAAATATCCAGAGGAGCGCTCCATACAATATGCACAAACTACCTTTAAAAAAAAAAACATAAATTGATTTTAATGATAGTTTCTTTTTTCTTTTTTAATTAAACCCAAACTTAAACATACTTTGCAAAATAGTTAACTTTTTTTTTATTTTTCTGTGTCTTGTTCTTTTCATATTTTCGTTTAGATTATCAGTGTTATCTTCTTCTTCAATGATATATTACACTGATGGGAATAATATGACAGTTGATGGGATACAAAAAGACAGTTGTTCTAATAAAAATTGAATATTAATTTAGACTTTTACAGAAAGGTCAAAGGTCTTTTACAAAAGGTATTCCATATAAATAAAATCGGACATATTTATCCGAGACACTATCTAGGTACATAGAACACTCGTTTCCAATGAAAAAGGTAGCTGCCAATAATTTGGAAAAAAAATTAGTCAAAGATAATATTGTTAATTCTGAAATTTGAAATATGAGATTGACAAAAAATGTGACGTTTAAATAAGAGGTGGCAGTAGCTTAATTGGTATGGCTTTTTTCCTGGTAAGACGAGAGATTCTGGGTTCGAGTCCCAGTTGTGACCGTTATCTTTTATTTTTCTATGTCTTGTTCTTTTTATATTTTCGTTGAGATTATTAGTGTTATCTTCAATAAATTTTTTAGTATTTAAACATTGAAGATAATATTAACAACTCTCAACTAAACAGTGAAAAATCAGAAAAAGAATCGGTTGCATCTAGGAATTGAACCCAGGACCTCTGCCTTGCCGAAGCTTTTCTCTACCACTGAGCTAATCTGACCTTATGCCCTTCGGTCATATTTAACTGCATTATACTTGACCAATTATACTACAACATTATCTTGCTCTCCTTACAAGTGATCTTAAGATTCTACCTGAATTTAATTGTTATCTAGATCAGTGTTTCCCAAAGCGTGTGCCGCGGTACAGTGTTGTGCCGTGGTCATTAGTTGGTGTGCCTCACTACTTATGCGAATTGGGGTTTTCAACTTTTACTATGATTTAATTAAAATAAGAGAACGCCTGAGGACGATCGATGAAGAGAAGAGAGCAACATTATCAACGATTGCTCCAAATTTTGGCCCCTTTGCTCAGTTAAGCAGTCTCACAATTCACATTAAGAGGGTATTACCAGAGAATAAAGGAAATTAGTCATTTTTAAATCAAATTCAAGATGTATTGACTCTTTTTTACATAAAAACATAAATTGATTTTGAAAGATTGTTATTTTATCTGGTACATGCAGTTTTAAAATTTTGATTATAAATTATAGGTTATACCATTGGTCGTTGGCAGATTTGTTCAATTTTCACACAATAGATTCTAGATAAACCACACAAATTTCAAATCATATAATTATACAACAAAATAATTTAATATATAATCTAGTCAACACAGTTTTAAGAATTTTAATTTTAGTTCAATTAAAATCATTAAAAAATAAATCCGAGAACGTGTTTTGTGATAAAAATACCTAACTTTTTTTTATTTATTTAAGGTCTTACATACTAAAATATTTCAAATATTATTTGCACAATTATTTTGTTTAGACATTACTAAAACCACGAGTATTAATTAATTTATTTTCTGGCTGGTTTCGCTTTGTTCAAGCATCATCAGGGTACAAATTAATACTAAACAAGAAACACGTGGTGTGTGCTTACACATATAGAAATACAGAAGGAGACAACAAGTAACAATATAACAAAAAATGAGGATACGCAAAGATTACGCAGGGTTAAGTTTTTAAAAATTTTTATAGAGAATACTTCACATGAGTCCCAACTGCTTCCGTCTGGAGCCAGTGAGACTATGGCATCCCCAATTGGGTTATGTTGGGAGGCTGACGGTAAGTGGGGAAGAGGAAGGTGGGGAAATACCTGGCTGTTCAGATCTAGTCACTAAACATGGCTAAAGCCGTTTCAAGCAACGTTTCAATTCTGAATGGTGGTATTATACCAGGGCGATACTGATAGTATCTTCCACTCATATAGTATAGTAGTATATCGTATATGACAAAGCATTAATTGGGAAATTTTTAATGGTTTATTGGAAACAGACCTAATATTGGGCTACTATTGGTTTCTCGTGTTTTTACTAGTGTTATATTGGTTACTCGTGTTTTTACTAGCGTTATGTTGGTTACTCGTGTTTTTACTAGCGTTATATTGGTTCACTCGTGGTTTTAAACAAAATAAGTGTTTTATTTTTATTAATTATGTTAAACCACAAAGTGATTGCTTTCTACAATAATATATTGATTTAATAATAAATAAAATAAACTTTTTTTTTTCTTTGGTGTACCTATAAAATTTCTTGATTTGAGAGGTGTACCTTGAACGAAAAAGTTTGCGGAACACTGATCTAGATAGTGTCTTGAATAAAAAATATATTATTTTTTTTTACACCTAGTTTGACCAACAGGTACTTTTCTTTAAATATCTTGTGATTTGTATTATATAACTGACATTTTTTTTTAATTAAAAATAAATTCTACTTATGTAATTAAAATGCATTATTTTGATCACTCGAGACAATATTAGCGACCCTCAATTGAAAATTTGAAATAGAAAAAGATACGGTGACATCTAGGATTTGAACCCAGGACTTAGCCTTACCGGGGCGACGCTCTACCACTTAACCAATGGGACGCTATCTCCTTAACAGTATCATTCTTCGACTAAGAACTACAAACATTATCTTCATTTTCTTAAAGCATTATTTTATTGGCTGCTATCTTTATGTGTGATTGCAAGATTCATCTCAATCTAAACGCTACCTAGATAGTATTATTATATTATATTAAATAAAAATGTCGCATTATTTTGAAAAATAGTCGTTTCATATTGTAATTATACTGAAATGATTTTTTTTTTAATAATTTGTGAGTTGCGCCTCCGGATATTTACCTTATTTTGGAAGAAAAACTTTCAAATTATACCTGGATATATTTGCTTTGGTTGTCGATATGTGCCAAACTTTCAAAACCATTCTCTCATTCTACAAATATATTTTGTTAGCTGGTGCATAATGAAGAAAGCTCATACTACATATGCAACGATTGTGCTTATAAACTGAGGCAGAGCTGCTCATTCAGGCGCCAAGTAGAAGACACACAGATTGGATTGAAATTATTTACTAATCATGGCACTCAAACGCAATTCTCTGGTATGGTATATTTTTAAAGCTTTAATGATTTTGACATTTTTTATAATCATATATTCTATAAAGATTGAGACAGGTTTAATTCATGTAACTTTTTAAGATTTGTAATATTTCACAAAAAAAACTTTGTAGAAATCATAGACATCCAAATTAATAGACTTGCCCTAAAATAAAATCTGGGTATCATTTTGACGATTTTGGGCACCAGGGGGAGACTTTGAATAAACTATGACATCAGTCGTCTGTTGACCGCCAAGAGCACACCTTGAAATAACAAGACATTGCGCAAAAAAGTAAAGCTCGCTAAAGTAAGACAATGGTTTGTAGCGCATTCCATTGTGGGACTTTTCTACGAAGGAACTGAATGTGCATTTTTAACTGACCCGCCTAGCGTGGAGATGCTAAAAAAGGGCGAGGTGGGTAAATTTTAACACATTTGTAGAAGTGTCTTATTTATTCGTTTATTAAGACATACACAGTAAGTTAAAATACAAGTTATAGGTATTAATTTGACCGGTCAGTGGCTGCGAGTTGGCATCGCGTTTGAGTCCCACCCAGGCGTCCCGTGTTCAATTCCCCGGCTGGCTAAGTCCTCCATCACGACACAAGCAACATTTTCTTGTTGTGGTGGTAGTAGGAGATTTTCAAATATTTCAGGTTATTCATAACCCAAGAATGTTTGTCTTTCTTTATAAAATCAAAAATATATTATATTAAATGGTTATGGCCCATTAGGTAAGTCCATAGAATATCAGTAGGTAATTTTGTCTTCCCCAAAAGTTCGGGCTTGTTTTTAAAGTCGAACAAGATTTGGGATTTGTAGCCAAAGTTTTAACGCAGTCAGCAATTTGCGCGCTATTGTAAAAAGTACTTGTAATTCATAAACAGATTTTTTTTTTTTACATTAGCTCCACACAGAAGGCCCTGAGGAAAATAATTCCCCTCAGGGCCTATGTCATCTTTGGGGATAGTGTGGAGGGTATTTTGAGGAAAGGAAGAAGAGGAAGTTATAGGAAGGAAAAAGGTATGTGGGATGGGTAGGAATCTGGGGGTTGGTGTCTCTAGGAATGACAAACATATGAATCCATCCCTCCCACTGCGGTGCAAGGCGATGTTCCGAAGAGTCCGGCTGGAGAGGTCAAAAGGTTTCCCTCAACCAGTCTCTTCCGATCTGGCCTGCCACGCAGCTGGCGGGCTGATGCATATACCGCCAAGACCCGGACAAACCTCACCCAAATGAACCTGGGCACCCCTGCTAAGTCACCAAATGTAGCGAACCACTTTAAGTGACCTATGGCAGAGGTATTATCCAATAAATGGTTCAAATTGCAATGCGTGTTACCTGTATACTGTCAGATTCACGCCGCCTCCCCGCTCCGCGCAACTGGTGGGCTGGTCTATCCATTTTGATGTCTGTCATAGAAATAAAATCAGTGGAATTTAAACTCACCCTTCCCTCCTGCCAATGACTTGACAATTTATTGAAGTCTGTGTTAAAATTTCTATTTTGAATTTCAGTAAGCAGCACAAGTGAAAGTAGCAAAGTAGATGTTGATTTTGAGAAAACCAATTCATCCTCCCGTCCCTACCGAATGGTGAAGTCAGACAAATCAAATTTTGTACATGAAAAGAATTCTAATAACACTCTTGTGAAACTTAAATTTGATATGGGAATACAAACAGATAAGTTTGAGCTATGTGGTAATGAAGAGGAAAGTAAATCCTTAATTGATTATCGTAATGATAATGATGACAGCCATAGTTTACATATCAAAACTGAATCTGATATTTCAGATGATGATAGTATTCCTTTGAAGATGATAAAAAATCATATTTCAGAAAGTTTGGGCAATCAACCAAAGAGGCAATCCAAGGTACAAAGAATTCAATTGAAAAAACTTGTAAAAACAAAAAAACTAGATCTGCCCATTCAGCCATGGATATCAAGTCCTTTAAAATTTGATGAAAAAACTTGCATTTGCACTCTCTGCAATCAAACCTTTAAGGGTCAGAAGCCACTGACGGCGCACATGGGGCGATTTCATTTCCCTAATTTTATCTGCGATCTGTGCGGTAAATCTTTTGTCGGCAGGAAGAATTTGAATGCCCATCAAAATAAGACTCACAATGATAACATGATTCAGTGTAAAATATGTAACAAATTACTAAAGAAAAACAGTATACTGAGGCATGAAATGGTCCATTCGATTAGAAATAAGAATGTGTATGCCTGCCCTATGTGTCCGGAAAGATTTGACTCATTCTTTAGACGTATCAAACATTTAAAAGTCATTCATAATAAAGCGCACTACAAATATGAATGCAAATTTTGTCCTAAATCTTATTTAATGGCGAGTGGCCTTTCTCGGCATGTTAGAAGTTATCATTTGCAAGAAAAGACACTTCCTTGCGAGGTGTGTGGCCTCATGTTCTTCAGCAAGGGGGATAGGTCAGATCATATGGTCAAGCACAATGCTTCCAGAATCTACAGTTGCCATATATGTCCCAAAAGTTACGCCCGGAAGAAAGCTCTCACAGAGCACTTAAAAATCCACGATCCTCATAAACGACACAAGTGCACAATTTGCTGTAGAAAATTCACACAAAAGCGCACAATGATGACGCACATGAAGAAAGTTCATGAAAAAGAGCCCGCATTAAAAAAAGTGTTTTATAATGATGTTATAGGGGGAAATGGGAACCAATCCATAGAAACACTAAAGGCAATATAGAATTTCATACTTTCAAATATATGAATACTCAACTCATGGCATATGTATATTACATATATTAATTTTGTATAATGGGGCCAACAGACCTAGCTATAAAAGCTCAAGCGTTATTTGGTTTGGCGTATTTCGGCATATCGGTTGCCGTACATTCCCAATGGGAATGTATGACGAGCGATATGCTGAAGTAGGCCAAGCCAAATAACACTTGAGCTTTTATAGCTAGGTCTGTTGGCCCCCTAATTTGCACAATGTATTGTGCTATACCTACTTGCAGGTAGAAAATGTTCATGGTTTTAAAAAACCATTGTGATACGTAATTATTTAAAAAAAAAATTATAATAGCTTCTACGAAAAGCATAAAGGATTTAAGCCACTGACTGATAAATAAATCTTTTTATTGCTCTATTGTAGGATAAATGAATTATTTTTCTTGATCAAAATTATTTTAGCAAGTACGCAAATTATTCTTTCGCTCTTTTGGCTAAAGTATTTATAATGCTAATGGTAGAGTTATGTTATTTCACAGAAATATAATAAAGCTTTATGAAACAGTGTATATAATTTGTTTTATTTTTCTTCTTGAACTTTCTTGCATGCTTTGTAATTAGACATACTACTCTTTAATTTTATTAGAGACTAGGATGGTTGTGATGATTACATTACCAATTCCGTGGATATATAAATGATACCAGCCATGAGGGTCGTTGTCTCAATATCATACATGAACGCATATAATTCAATGTGTGTTTATACTTATTTGCTTATGGTCCATTGCCCCCAGCGATGCTGGCCGATAACCATGTGCTACCTATTTATGTAATGTTATTATAATAGAAATGCGTCTTAGTGAAATAGTCAATGAGACCTGTGAGAGAAATTGCAGTAATACAGAATAGTACATTTATCAATTGGGTTAGATTGGATAATTTTACTGGTGCCGTACACTTATTTTTATTGGTAATAAGTAATAACTAAAGATGGACCTTTTTTCTTGCCAATCCTCCTATTAATCTTGATAAATTAATGGCAAATTAACTAATCTCCATAAATTAATGACAAATGTTCGAACTGATCAAAATTTGAAATGATTGATCGATCACAAAAACCAGGCTCGTGAAACACAATTTTTTTCTAACTTCCTGTGTGTCGTGAAGACATAGACCATAAGAGAAATCTACTCCTCTAGGTGTGGTATTAAAGGCAAGTATTGAAGATATCCTGGAAAACCTTAAAGAAAAATAAGTCCTTCAAGAAGGAACTCGGACCTAAAGAGTTTATCTTTGCTACTTGCAGGCAAGTGTGTGGTTTAGTTTTTAAACCACTTTGGCCGTAGAGATCTTAGAGAAAATCTAATTTATAAGAAACTCTATTGAGATGTAGCGAAACTTAGCCAGTCATCTTATTAGATCAGTAAGGGTAAGGAATCAACATGAACGGAAGACCCTGCACAGAAAGGTAAATTCGTTATGGTTTTTAGCACAGCCACTGAGGGACTTTGCTGTGAAGGGTTTTCGGTTTATGTCGATTCTTTACCATTACCGCCCCAATGGGACGACGGGCTTAGATATGCTGATGTTGATTTCATAATGGATAGTCTGCGAATAAAGTAGAAAGAACAGAACATGAAAATGTTAACCATTTATTCGATAACCAATACCTCTGCCATAAGTCACACCAAGTGGCTCGCTATGTTTGGTGACTTAGCACGGGTGCCCGGGTTCATGAAGTGAGGTTTGTCCGTTCATGAGGCTGGTTGAGGGAGGCCTTTTGACCTCTTCAACCGGACTCTCTTGACCCATAGCCTTACATCGCAGTTGGATGATTTATGTGTCCATCATTCCTGGACATACTCGCCCCCAGATTTCTACCCTTTTAGATTTAAACATTGAACCACTGCTACTCTTCGTAGAAAAATCGCAACTGAGGTGGCATGTACTAAGAATTCCGAGTGTGATTCCAGAGGGTAGACGTCCAGTCGGCCGCCCCAGACACAGTTGGGCGAGGCAACTCCAGAAACTGTGTGAGGAGAAGATTGGTCTGCCATGGACGGAGGTCGAACAATCAGCGCAAGACAGGGACGTATGGAGAAGCCTTGTCGATGCAGTGGGTCCCCGACCCCGAATAGGACAAGAGGAAGAAGATGATGATGATGATGATTTCCCACTTAACTAGCTTCCCCAGCGTTGTCCGGGTTTTCATCGAGCTTTTCGAAATCAAAAAACGTAGACAGTAATTTTTTGTATTATCCAGTGTGAAAATCTATAAAAGAAGAAGAAATAAATAATATAAATGGGGTACTTACGTGCTCGAAGACTTCTTCATAAATAATTAATAATTGTCTATTGTTATGAATCTCGTGCTCATCAATTTTTGTCTATGTTTCGATCTGTCAAAATCTTCTATTGCCTTCGGTAGTGTTCTGTTTTGATCGGCGTTTTTCATTTTCGAAATCGGTGAAAATCCAATCAATCCACCGGCATTTTACCATTAATTCACAAAATCAATCTATAAAAATGGTTGCTCCCAGAGGTGGCGGTGATGTTATGAGGAAGACGACCGGTGTTTATAAAGATAAAAGTAAACCTACCGATATTAGGTTAAGTAACATTAACGCAGCTAAAGGTAATAAATTTGTCTATATTAATTATTATCTCAAGCATATCGTATTGGAATATAATTTTTGGGTAATTTTTTACCTAACCAGGACACGCTTAATATGCACTAAAAAAAAATAATTTATATTGTGGTAGATAGATAATAACTAGTAGTAATCAATTCAGCAACCGGAATTGAAAAATAATGCATTTTAATACTTATTTTTAAACTTTCAAAATACGAAATGTCATTTTTCACGGACCGCCATGTTACGAATTATGACGGTAAATACGCACTAAAAAAAGGAAATTCTATTGAGGTAGTTAGATATTAACAAGTTGTAATCAATTCAGCAACCGGAATTGAAAAATAATGCATTTTAATTGTTATTTTTTAACTTTCAAAATACGAAATGTCACTTTTCACCGACCGCCATGTTACGAATTAAGACGGTAAATACGAACTTTTAAAAGAAAAAACACTACTTTTAAAATAAAAAACCACTTCGTATCAGTTATATAATAATAAATAATACATATTAATCATTATTTTGTTCGATTTAGAAACGCTAAAACTATTTAGCCCCGATCGGTGCCATATCTGAGCGACCGACGCACATTTAGCAAATAGGCACTGCCAACCTAAATACAAAAGCATCAGTGTTACCAGCGGCTAGAAACAATATTTAAACAATAATACCCATAGGTTTTAATGCAAGTTTTTTTTTATGAGATTTTTTTGAAATAACAAAAAATTATATTAAAAAAACGCCGGTTTTTAATTTCAGTAATTATTTTTTATAAATAATACGTTCACTTTTGTATCACAAACCATGTTACGCAAACCTAGCGTAGCCGTAAAACTACTTGAAAACTGGGATATTTTTCTTGCTTTGACGCGAGCAGGCGCTACGAAGGGGGCACATTCTTTTGTATCACAAACCATGTTACACAAACCTAGCGTAGCCGCTAAACTACTTGAAAACTGGGATGTTTTTCTTGCCTTGACGCGAGCAGGCGCTACGAAGGGGGCACTTTCTTGTGTATCACAAACCCTGTTACACAAACCTAGCGTAGCCGCTAAACTACTTGAAATCTGGGATGTTTTTCTTGCCTTGACGCGAGCAGGCGCTACGAAGGGGGTCTTTCTTTTGTATCCCTCCGCGTGTTTCCCGCTATCAGATGAGGTTATGTTAGGTTAGGTTAGGTTAGGTTAGGTTAGGTTAGGTTAGGTTAGGTTAGGTTAGGTTAGGTTAGGTTAGGTGAGGGGGTGGGGGGGGGGGGTAGGCGGGGAAATGAAAGGGTAGATAAAAGAAAGTGCCCCCTACGTAGCGCCTGCTCGCGTCAAGGCAAGAAAAACATCCCAGTTTTCAAGTAGTTTAGCGGCTACGCTAGGTTTGTGTAACATGGTTTGTGATACAAAAGAAAGTGCCCCCTTCGTAGCGCCTGCTCGCGTCAAGGCAAGAAAAACATCCCAGTTTTCAAGTAGTTTTATGGCTACGCTAGGTTTGTGTAACATTGTTTGTGATACAAAAGTGAACGTATTATTTATAAAAAATAATTACTGAAATTAAAAACCGGCGTTTTTTTAATATAATTTTTTGTTATTTCAAAAAATTCTCATAAAAAAAAACTTGCATTAAAACCTATGGGTATTATTGTTTAAATATTGTTTCTAGCCACTGGTAACACAGATGCTTTTGTATTTAGGTTGGCAGTGCCATTTGCTAAATGTGCGTCGGTCGCTCAGATATGGCACCGATCGGGACTAATGTGTTTTAGCGTTTCTAAATCGAACAAAATAATGATTAATATGTATTATTTATTATTATGTAACTGATACGAAGTGTTTTTTTTATTTTAAAAGTTCGTATTTACCGTCTAAATTCGTAACATGGCGGTCGGTGAAAAGTGACATTTCGTATTTTGAAAGTTAAAAAATAACAATTAAAATGCATTATTTTTCAATTCCGGTTGCTGAATTGATTACAACTTGTTAATATCTAACTACCACTATATAATTTCTTTTTTTTAGTGCGTATTTACCGTCGTAATTCGTAACATGGCGGTCGGTGAAAAGTGACATTTCGTATTTTGAAAGTTAAAAAATAACAATTAAAATCCATTATTTTTCAATTTCGGTTGCTGAATTGATTACTACTAGTTAATATCTATCTACCAAAATATAATTTTATTTTTTTTAGTGCATATTAAGCGTGTCCTGGTTAGGTAAAAATTTACCAAAATTTCATTTGTTACACCCTCATACTTTAGGTATTACCGTTTAAAATACTACAAAATATCATGAAGGATTTTGCCGTCTATATGCGTTTAATTTGTACATGTGTATATCTGAATGATGTAAAATAAAGAACTGGCATTACCATTCATAATTCGTTAAAAAATATTATCCTCAAAATTAAAAATGTTTTTATTGTGGCTTTTTCAATAATACTTATTTTATTATGCATTTGCATTATGCTGTACCCTATTTCTGTAATAACATTTTAATTTAAATACATATTTTTATTGACAATAAAACTTTATTTTTTAGCTGTTTCCGATGCTATCAGGACTAGCTTGGGCCCAAGGGGCATGGACAAGATGGTTAGAACAATATTATATGTATATTAAAATAATATATATTTCTTATTCTTTTTTGTAAAATATTCATTGTTGTTTTTTTTTTAGATCCAAGCTGGAAATGGAGAAGTTACTATAACCAATGATGGAGCAACCATTTTAAAACAGATGAATGTACTCCATCCTGCAGCAAAGATGGTAATTTTTTGTTTATTCTAGAAACTAATGGAAACAAAGCTCCCCCACTCCTGTTACATTGTGAACAGAGCAGAATGTAGAGATTATGCCGCCCACACATTTATTAGTCACCTACTTTAAAAGTTGTTCTTCTCTGACCATAGATAAAGACAATATGAAAAGTTTTAATAATTATTATTATTTTGAATGTTATTTTTATTATGAATTTATAATTTATTTTGAATCTCGGCTCAGTTCTAATTTTAATTACATTCATTTGTTCAATACCAATATTTCTTACAATAAAGAACTCCAGTGAAAAGAATTATGGCTAAAAATATATAGATCAATGAACACTGATTCTGATCTGGACCACAAAGCCACCCCTGTCATTGAGATCAAAAGCAAGATTTGTATAAAAATAGAAATGCCCGTGACGACATATTAAATAATAATATTTTCAAAATGGGTGTTGCGGGATTGACTCCAGTAGACATAAAAAATAAGACATTCAGAACTATGGACAAAAAGAAATTAGGATTAGTAATGAAAGCAAAAAAGGGCGGAGACTTTAAAATTAATCTTCTGTTGCCAGATACCTCAATTTATTTGTTAATTAATGCTGCTCGCATCTGTTTCTGGATTTTTAAAATTATTTCGAATTTTAGAAAGATAAATGCTTTGATACCCTTCAGTATGTTCTAATATTTTGATACCATCTCTCAAAATAGTATTAGATGCACCTAATTCAATTCTTTCTAGAATCTATTTCTAATCTAACCTAATATACAAAGTTTTTTTTGTTCCTTTTCAACAACGTATCATTCCGCAAAATGTCAGAAAATATAGAATCGCACACAATAATAATTTCGGTAGGGATCGGTTCGATTTTAATTGAAACGTATGAACAAACTCCTGTAAAAAATTTTTTGTTCAATTAAAAAATTGTTGATTAACTGAAACTGAACCGTCTGAACGAGACATAAGCAAACAGATGTTCCATTTAATTTTTCTATCTAACATACCATAATCCGAACACTTCGCGAATCCGAATTATTGTTCAGATTATCAATGCTTTATTCTAAACTGGTAGTTATGTTGTCAATATTGATTATTTTTTAATGAACCGGATTTCCAGAAACGGACGTTCCATTTAATTTTTCTATCTAACATACTATAATCCGAACGTTTCGCGAGTCCGAATTATCGTTCAAATTATCAAGGCTCCACTACTTGTAATATTACAGATATTGGAGGCGATAGGAATTAGGGGAAAATTACTAGAACTTTTCAAAAACTATTTAAACAATCGACAAATTAAAGTGAAACTCTTTCAAACTTATAGCAAAGCTAAATATATGTCAACAGGAGTCCCGCAGGGGTCAATTCTCGGTCCAACATTATATATAATATTTGTTTCACTCATGAATAAAATTTTCACCTTTGTTAAACATTACGTTTATGCTGATGATACGGCGCTAGTCATTTCGCATGAAGAATTACTCTTTGCAATAAAACTCATGCAGTACGATTTCCTTTCCTTACAGAAATGGTCACATGACGCGGGCCTTATAATTAATTCCAAAAAAACTAAATTAATGCATATACGATCACCACATGCCAAATATACCATCACGCCTATAATAAGATCGCATTCATTTGAGTGTATACACAACTCTTCACAGTCCTGTAAATGTGGAACCATTGAACTAGTACAAAAGTATGTATATCTAGGGATAACTGTAGACGCACATATGAAATGGGATTCTCACATAAGCAACATCTGCAAACGCTTACGAGCTATTGCGGGGCGAATTTACAAAATTAAATATTTTATGCCTATAAGTACGTTAAAAATAATCTACTTATCACTAGCGGAATCTACAATCAGATACGGAATAACATCTTGGGGAAACTCATGCAAGACAAATATAGGTTACATTCAATCAATTCAAAACTCCATGACCAAGCTTTTGGTAAGCAAAAATATTTATGCACTAAGAAGAGATACAAAATTATTGTATGAGTCAGTTAATATATTACCCGTTGGAGGAATATTATGGTTTAAAATTGTATGCCAAAACCTAACGTCTGATTCAATATACAAAGAAAAAGTAGATCATACACATGGCACAAGATTTAGTAAAAATGAGGGTATGTCCATTCCGAAAATTACAAATAAATACGGACAACGGACTTTTTCTTATCTTGTGCCTACCATATTTAATAAGATTCCAATGCACATAAAAGATCAATCAAATTGCACCACCAAACTAAAAACCAAAATTAAAAAATGGTTAATAGATCAAGATTTTTTATATTGATAGTTTTTTGTAATCTTATCTTATGTATAAATATAAATATGAGTAATCTGCCTGTGTTAAAACTGTCTCTCTGAATATTTTATGCCGTTATTTTGTAGTTACTTAAAAGTTATTCCTCTTTATGTTTTTCCATGTGCCTTTGTATTGTTATTATATCATAAGTTATTCTTCTGTACTTATTTTGCAAATTATGGTTTCTTGTAATATATGTACTTAATCATTATATTATAATTATTGTTAAATTGACCTGCTGACAAACTGCTTTGGCAGTTTAGCGGGTGTTCAAATGAAGAATAAAAAAAAAAAAAAAAAAAAAAAAAAATTGTTGTCAATATTGATAATTTTTTTAATGGACCGGAGTTCCTTATTTGTGAAGAGAAAACAGAAACATGCTTATTATTAAAATATGAAATAAATCTCAATAATAATGAGTAATTTTTTGCAGCTTGTGGAATTATCCCGCGCACAAGACATTGAAGCTGGAGACGGAACTACATCTGTTGTGGTAATTGCCGGAGCACTCCTCAATGAGGTAGAAAAGCTCCTGGCAAAGGGAATTCACCCATCTGTCATTTCCGATGGCTTCCAGAGGGCAGTGCAGCAGGCTGTCAAGGTAATCATTTTCTCTATCTCAAATATTTATAATATGAGGAAAAACATTTTCCATCAGGGCCTGTCATCTTAGAGGAAGCTGTACATAGGGTCTTTTTAAGGAAAGGAAGGAGAGGAAGTTCTGGGAAAGAAAAAGATACGAGGGGTGGTTAGGAATCGCGTCAGTATGATCAGTAGTGACGAAAGAAAGAATCCATCCCTCCAACTGCGGTGCAAGGCGATGGGTCGAGAGAATCAGGCTGGAGAGGTAAAAAGCGGAAGGTGGGCAGACGCATCCACCGCCAAGACTTGTATAAACCTTACCCTACTAAATCACCAAATGTATCCAACTACTTGGGGTGACCTGTGGCAGAGGTGTTGGTTATCCAATAAATGGTTCCCGGGTACACATACCCGCCTCCCAAACGTTGTAACATTTATAAAGTTTAATTTGGCCATACATACTCCGGTGTACCATCGATTTTGGAAGCGATTTTATCCCTTATGTATAAAGAAATTGTATCAAGAAAGAATCGCTTGGGCCATTCTCGATCTTGACGTAACGAAATACTGGATAGCGCCTAGCCTCTCCGAATAATTCAAATTAATTCACGATGACTCGCCGGGCATCAAAGATGGCGGACAAAATGGCTGCCGCTTGATAATATGAACGGAGTCATATTCGAAGTCTACATTTTTTCATTGTTTTGGATATAAATCCATTATGGAAAGCATAGATTTGAGTGATTAGTAGGAAGATCGTTTTATCTACATTATCTGGATACAAAAAATATACTTTTTCAACACAACGTAAAATATTTGACAGTTCTCACCTTTCTTACGAATTCAATTTTTATAACATTTCTTTTGTGAAATATTACAAAAATTACATCAAAATAATGTAGATAAAACGAACTTCCTAATAATCACTCAAGTCTATGCTTTCCACAATGTATTTATATAAAAAAAAAAAAAATATAGACTTCGAATGTGACAGCTATCATATTATCAAGCGGCAGCCATTTTGTCCGCCATCTTTGGTGCCCGGCGTGTCTTTAGCAATTAATATGAATTATTCGGAGTGGCTAAATGCTATCCAATAATTCGTAATGTCAAGAACGAGAATGGCCCAAGCGATTCTGACCTTGTTCTTCATACAATTTCTTTATAAGCGGCAAAATCGCTTCAAACATCCGGACCCGCCGGGAGTGACTGCGGCCTACGAGAGGTTAACTGTCATCTGACATTCAAGAAGAGGTTAACAAATAATTTTTAATCTATTTTAATTCCCGTCAGATCCTTGAAGGCATCGCCAGGCCCGTTGAGATGAATGATGAAGATTCCCTCATCCAAGCCGCAGCCACATCTCTCTGTTCCAAGGTCGTCTCCCAGCACGTCAGTCTGCTGGCCCCCATTGCAGTCAAGGCTGTACTCGCAGGTAACACAATAACTATACAAATATGTAGATGGTAGCAGTCAGAGACTCCGTAGAAGGCATGGAACCATAAAGTGAATCAAATACTTGACTCCGGGTATGTCAAGAGGCAGAATAATAGTAGTGAAGCAAGGAGTGTGTGCCGAGACCAAGTTATTTGGCGGTCCATCCTCTTTACTTACCCTAGGGGAGAAACGGCTTGATTTTAAGGTAGTTAGTTAGATTACCTATTTTATTTATTCAGAATTAGCGGTGCAACGGCAATTTACTTACAACATGTTTTATTTTTTAGAAAGAAGGTAGAAAAGAAAAAAAATTATAAGATTACATAAGTGAACAAAACAAAAGAATATATGTTATTATATATATTATAGTAAGCAGTGAAGAAGAAACAAAAACAAAAATCCTGTTATGCAGTGATACTTGCTATATTAAGAGGTTATATGCAATCAGGCCGCCAAAATAAGGCAATTTTTCAAGAATTTTTCCTGGAAAGACATTTTAATATATCGACTGCTCCAAGGAAGACTGCAGTAACTCACTTTTTATCATTTTGCAGGAGAGCGATTTTAAAGTTCAAAAAATGTTGCATAATCTAACATGAGGGTTTTGAATTTTATTTAAATCGAATAAATATCGTTGGTTAATACTCTTTCTAACTGTATAATATTTTCTTAGGATTTTCTTCGAATTCACACAAATTTTTAGGGTTTTAGGACTTACTGCTGTTTTCCTCGGGGTTTATACAATATCAGTATGTAGTATGTTGAGTTACTTCTTTTTTACAGGGAAAAATTAAAGAATTTATAGAAGTAGCAACGAGCTGCTTTATTTTAACAGTATAAAATATAATTTATACACAGTTGAGAGTTTATCACTACAAAGTTACGGTGTTTCAGTGTTTTAAAGCAACATAAAAAACATTTTTAGTTCGATCAACTGAAAAAATAATATATTTTTTAAAAACTTATTTATAACTTACTCTATTACCCATATGAAATAGAAGAGATTCTTAAGTAATTACATAAAATAAAAGAATAAAAAGAACATTATCAAGTTTCATTCGCTTTCTGAATCATCAAATACCCCATCTGTGGCATTAGAATCAATGGAAGAATTTAGTGAAAGATAGAAATTATGGTAAGACTTTGGAGTACGCTGTTGCATAATGCTGGCAGATATTTATGTTTAAGTATATCGATGTTTTGTTTTTTATTATACTAAGCAACGGGTTCAACTAATCTGTCCAGTCGCCTGCCTCTGGTCCGTTTTTCTAAAATGACGGTTATGGCCTGAACTTTATTTTTCTGACGCGTTTCATACATCTTTCAATAGTATTTTTTCTTCTTCTGTGGCTATTTTAAATTTCTCACACACCTCATACTGGTCTATTTTAGGCTTGTGAAAAGCGTAATTATAATATAATGGAAATTAAAAACATCTGAGTGTATTATATCATTATATATTTGTATTCTCAGTGCAGCAGATGTTTCAATGCTTCTTTCTTTCTGCCAATACAGCCTGTACGTTTTGGAAATACTCAGATCTCTTTCTAGGTAAAGCTTCTTGGATGATTTCCTGGTGCAGTGTGACTCCACTACAGGAAAGGCTCAGATGTGTTTGTGTACCGAATCATTGATATCAGGGAGAATTTTATTAGGTCTTGTGAGATGTTTCCAGACTGATCAAGCATTAGTGCACCTCCTTCGTTAATTTTTCCACTTGCAGTGGTTATCATTCTATCAGAGATCCCTAATGTTTGCAAAAACATTGTTTGGCAAACATGTTGCCTTTACTCTGATTCATATTTAAATAATATTCTCACCAAATTCCACACCTGGAGTTGTTACGCTTTGCAGCAGGATTTTTTTTTGGCACTAATTCCAAAGAATTGACAAATAAAATTCGACTGCATGGCATGACATCCTAATTTCCAGAACATTTTTTTCGCGATTCTTCGCGCAAAATGTTCTTGCATTTAAAGTGGCAGTTTGATGTGCAACCTGATCCCATTTTCCCGAATGTGGTTGTGGCGAATATCATTTAAATTTGCTGAGCTTTTAAAAAAAGTAGATTGATTAAAACATTAAAATAATTGTTTGAAGTATTTGAAAATGTTAAAATTTTTATGAATTATATACAGTGCTTGGAATATCCATATTATCAATTGTTTTAGTAGAACGATAGAATAATCCTCTTTCCTAATTAAGAAGCAACACACAATCAGGAGAAGGTAGTCAACAAACACTCAATTCCATAGATCTTGAATTACTACATTCATCAGGCTTCCAATAGTCATCAGAATTCACTCCACTAAAATCTTGCTGATGAAGGACCCAATAAGTCATCAGACTCTTTAATAATATATTATAATATGAACTAACACGTAAAGAATAAGAATTAAAAAGCCAATTTTTTGAGGCTTAAGAAATATGATATTAACTAAAAATTTTGGTTATGTCTGACATACTCGTAAGTTTAGACTTAACAGACTGCATTGTAGATGATAATGCTCTACCTACTAATAATATGCTTCTACATATTCTCATGTTTAACACCCCACTTAGAACACTGCACACGATCTGAGGCCCTAGCATACTCGCTCGATAACGATCGGTAGGATAACTATCGGTAACTTCTCATCGTTCCCTACCATGCCTACAGATTGCCAACGAAAAAGTGACAGTTCACAATGACTAAGTGTCCTTAAAGTATTCGACATCAACTGTTGTTTGTACGTTAGCGATGTGCAGTTGTCCTAGGGAACGATGAGAAGTTACCGATTGTTATCCTATCCATCGTTAAAGAGCGAGCGTGCTAGGGCCTCTGGACTCCTTTTTACCAAGCTCACATTGAAAGAATCAAAAGAATTAAAAAAAAATTTAAACACATAAATAAACAAAACTTAAACTTCTCAAATTACACCGAATCTATTAATTACCATAACTTCAACTCCCTTCATACACGACGTTTAATTTTTGACCAAATCTTATTATTTAAAATTCTTAATAATGGCCTGGACTCGCCAGAACTAACCAACTTAATAAATATTCATATTCCGACAAGAACAACACGATACAGAACTAACTTTAGAAAAAAAAATCACCAATTCCTCTTGTATGTGCACAATATAACACAAAATTTCAAAAAATAGTCATATTTAACGATACACTTCATAAATATCGATTAGAAGTAACACGTACGATCGAAAATTAATACAAAAGTGTGGAATGTATCCGGAGCATCTCCTATCCTTATCCTATATTCCTCTTCCTCTCCTTCTCACCCAAAACTAATTTTAATATGTAATAAAACTCCAATCAACTTTAACATAGGAGACTTTTTTGTCTTGACTTCATTTAACAATGTATATAGGTATTTATATTTTATTTATAAGCTGTTTGTCTCTTACCAATAAGTAAATAAATATTTTCCATTTTATCACTGCAATAGGCAAACCGCAATGACTGTAAAATCAACAGACAAACGCAATTTAAATGATAATATCGATATTTCTCCGTGGATAAAAGAAGTAAGTCTGACTTACGACCGTAGACAAAACAAAAATTTCCGAAGAAAAGGGCAGTAACTCAACTTACTTCTTTAGTACATGGAAAACTAATGACTTCGTGACTTACGACTATTTTTAAATGGTTTTTTCTCGGGGTGTATTAATGCTAGAGTACAGAATGTCTTCTTGGGAGGTAGATAATTATTTATGAAACCCAAAAATGTAACTAACTCAAAAACACCAAATAGTGAGTTACTGCAGTCTTCCTTGGAGCAATCGATATGTATTTACAAAATTTATCTACATGATTTTGTAACTTTATTTTATTCCAATTTTTTTTTGTTTGTCTTAAAATAATTATTTTTTAAAGCTGCTAAAGCCGATCTCATGAATGGTGTTTTACGATGAAAAAAAAATGGTGTTATCTCTAAATTGGATCTTCTAAAAATAAAAAGATTCATTAATATAAGGTACAATCTAGTATTTGAAGGAAAGGACTAAGCAAAATATTAATTTTTAACAAAATCTTTCATGTATTCTAAAATTATCGCATATTTATTTAAACTAATTAATCTGTCGCTCGGATGCCGGCGCGTCCACAATTTTTTTAAAATATGATTTTAACCCTTATGTATAAAGAAACTATACAAGGACAATGTCAGAATCGCTTGCGCCAATATCGTTCAAGACATTGCTTTTATTTTTATTAATGTAGCTTCTCGGAATCCTTTGTATTTACATTTCTATGGTACACGGTCATAATGTATCCCAGTGGTCACCAATTTTTTTAAGAAAAGGGCCAGATTTATATTTTTAAAAACCTAGGGGGCCGGAAGAAAAATAAATTCTTATTCCGGTTAGAATCCAGTTAGAATAATGTATATGTGAATGTTGAAATATGTCATGTTTTGTCGCATGTTTTGCAGTGTGGGGTCGTTTTAAATTATATTCTTTAAAACAGACACCACTTTATTGCAAATTATACATTTGTTTTTCACAAAATAAGTAAACGTTCACAAAAAAGACGTCTTGACGAAGCACAAAAAAAATAACGAATTGACCACTGCTCATTAAATACACAACACTCGGTGTCTAGTTTCCTTTTCTTTGGCATCATTATATTGGGTATTATAATTGAATTAAATTCAATCGGAATTTTAGAAACTGCCTCAATTAGGGCAATCACCGCTAAACTCTATTACTATTCCAGTTCAAGCATAATCAAGCAATGTGTAGTACACTGAATATTTTCGATTTCGCCTCAGTTTTGCCTGAACTACCCTCATGTATCTTGCCTGCACAACGTTTTTAGAATTTCAACAAATTCAATGAAAATTTCGGGATAATTTTCGAGTAATGAACATCTATTCTCTGGTTTTGAGTAATGAACATCAATTCTCCGAATACACCGTAAACTCTAGTTATCTCAATTAGCCAACTATTGTTTTTTAGTTTTGGTCCACTACCAATCAATTTCCAATGAATGAATTGAAATATGGCTGCCGTGAATAATTCACAACCAAATAATAAAATATATACAGGGTGTTAAGCATCGTACTTGAGTCACTTTAACCAGTGATTCCTGACATTATTTGGAGTAAAAAATGTAAATGAAATTTTGGTCTCCGGTAGAAAGTAGACTGAATGCTGTAGAGATGAGATCCCTGAAGCGTATGTGTGGTAAAACCATGTATGATCGTGTGGAAAATGTGGATACCTGCAAAGAATGCAAGTCTGATGTAAGCGTAATGAGTAAGATCAAGAAAGGGACCCTCAGGTGGTTTGGGCAGGTAGAGTGAATGAACGAAGAAAGGAGTGTAAAAAGAATATATGACGCAAATGTGAATGGAAGAAGTTGTGGACGCCCGAGGAAAACATGGCAAGATCAAGTAAATCAGATACTCTGCCTACCCCTGCGGAGAAACGGCGTCATGGTTAGTTAGTCTATAAAAGTAAACTATCCTTTAAGAATTATTTATACGCATAGATCGGGATTTTTTGAAGGGCCAGATGAAAATCTTCGGTGGGCCAAAGGTTAATCCCTGATTCATAAAAAACATTTCCTTTAGGTACTCAATTTTTTTAGTTACATGTCCCTAAAAAGTATTGAACACCTAATTTGCATGGTCATGACACTCCCCGAATTTTATTGTCTTAAATTTCAACCACTCTTTAACTTCATCCAGCAAAATTTGAAAGTAACTTGAAAAATTGATTTGTTTCAGTGGTTGACCAGACTGCTGGTCTATCCTCCGGTCTGTCTTGCGATCTGCGCGACGTCCGCGTCATAGAGCGCCTTGGGGGCACCCTGGAGGACTCGGAGCTGGTGCGAGGTCTGGTGCTCTCCCAAAAGACGGCCAACATCTCGGGGCCGCGTAAGGTTGAGAAGCCACTCATTGGCCTCATTCAGTTCTGCATTTCTCCGCCCAAAACTGATGTAAGTCTATTTTAAAATCTAACTTTAGGCTTTACCTGATTTGTAATACCCTTTTAAAAAGGTTTTTCCCACTAAAAGTATAAAAAATACATAAACTATATCGATAGCGGAAATTTGAAATGCTCTAAAGGACAAAATGTTAATTGTTCAGGAGAGCGGAAAGAAAGTTTTTTTTTCTTCAAAAAATCATCTCCTGTAGACCTAACAAACCCTCACACCATTTCTCCGCAGCCCCAGAGAGGACGGACCGCCAAACAACTCAGTCTTGGCATATACTCCTTGCCTCATTGCAATTCATGTGGTGTCTTCTTTCGCTCCATAACTCTTGATGAAAATTGCCTTGCGAACTAAAATAGTTGCATTGGCCTTGAATTCCATATGGAAAATCTGGTGCAAATTTCACGGGTCGAGAGTTTTTGCTGCCTCATAAATTAAATTTCTTCTTTGTATGCATTTACAATGTGATATTAATCTTCCAACAAAACAAATTTATCGTTCATTTTTAAAACGTCATTCGTATGAAGCCTTCTTTAGTGAAGTATTTTGCTTAGTTTTCTCCTTTCGGAATGAGGAACATTAACCCAAAATATCTTCCTATATAATTTGAATGTATACATAATTACATAAAAGGTGGCACAAAAGTAATCAAGACTTTGACATTACTAAACAGAAGCAGAAAACACAATGACAAACCATGATTTGCTATCCTCCTCAAGAACGCAGAATAATTGTGTTACATATTTATAATAATTCTTTTTAATTACAATCATAGTTACATGGTGCTTCTGCCTTAGGAAATGGAGCTTGCGAATCAACTTGTATAACAGTTGTTATAAAAGCTTTTGTGTTGTATTATAGATGGATCACAATGTAGTTGTCTCCGACTACGCGGCGATGGACCGCGTGCTCAAGGAAGAGCGTGAATACATTCTGAACATTGTCAAGAAGATCAAGGCCAGCAAGTGCACAGTCTTACTTGTACAGAAGTCCATCCTCAGGTATGATAGTAACACGTTATACATATATCCTCTTTGTAAATGGTTTTACAGCAGGCTGCTGCAAGGACCAAAACTCTTTCCATTTACCAAATTAAATACGAAGAATAGACAAGTAAATAATCTTCTTTATTTTTACATAGGTATTCAACTAACACACAACCTGTTAAACACAAACAATATATCAAGAAAACAGCAAATATTATTATAGAAAGTAATGTTATATTTCTTTTTTAGGGATGCTCTTTCCGACTTGGCTGTCCACTTCCTGGACAAGATCAAGGTTATGGTTGTGAAGGATGTCGAGCGAGAGGACATTGAGTTCATCTGCAAGACTCTCGCATGCAGACCCATCGCTTCCCTGGACCACTTCTTACCCGAGAACCTTGTCAAGGCAGATCTTGCCGAGGAGATCAGCGAACCTTGCGGCAAATTCGTCAAGATCACCGGCATCCAGAACCCCGGACGCACCATCTCCGTCATTGTCCGCGGCTCCAACCGTCTCATGCTGGCCGAAGCCGCCCGCTCCATGCACGACGCTCTGTGCTGCGTCCGCTGCCTGGTCCGCCGCCCCTTCCTGCTGGCCGGCGGGGGTGCCGGGGAGGCCCACGTGTCCCTGGAGCTCGCGGCCCGCGCCCAGCAGGCCCCGGGAGCCGACCACTACTGCTTGAGGGCCTATGCCGATGCTCTCACCGTCATCCCGTCCACTCTTGCTGAGAATGCGGGACTTAGCCCCATCGGCATCGTGACCGAGCTACATGCTGCTCACGTTGCCGGGCAGAAGAACGCCGGTATTTCGGTGCGCCGCGGGTGCATCGCCGATATGGTGGAGGAGAAGGTTTTGCAGCCACTGCTGGTCAGCACCAGCGCTCTGACACTCGCCACTGAGACTGTTCGCTCAATCCTCAAGATTGATGATATTGTGAGTTACATTATTTTTACTTCAATAATATTTTTTCATGTTAGCATTTTCTTTGCTCAAAAACTGTTGATTTTTACATAAATAAAGTTTGTGGCCCATTTATTGTTCTGTTAGGTTGGCAGCACTCAAATTTCACCTCTCATTTGCCATTGTTGCAACCAATAATCGTGGAATAACTGCTACATAACATTAATTATTGGGGATGTTCTGTGGGCACAGTTTGCAAAGTTCGTAGAATTTTTGATACCTGTTTCAATGGTAAAATGCACTAAGTAAGAGTAATTACGAAATTTGAGAGAGTAGGTACCACCAAAGAAACAGTCCTTCGGTGTACAGATTCTATCTACATCATTGTATTTCAATGGCTCAATTAACCTTAGCTAAGAGCAATGTTTTACAATAAATGAATTGTCTAATGTTTTGTTTTGTTGTTCTTCCCGCAGGTCAACACATTCACATAATTCCAACGCCCCATCGCACACTCGACCCATCAGTAATTGGAGTTTTGAGTTCACGCCCTTCAATAATAATTATTATGCTTGGCAAAAAATTGAAACTTACTTGAAAGTATTCTTATTATTTGCATTTAACACACGGTGTACGCTGCAACATGTTTTTTAACGTTTATTAATAATTATTTTTATTAAAATGATCTGAGAAATGTCACAAAAATATTGAAGTTATCAAGTCTCGTTAAAAATGTTTATGTTTAGATTTACCTCACTTTATAGTTGGAAGATTCCAGGAGGATCTTAAATAAAACTTCATGGCATGGTCTGCGTTTGTACTGCGTAATAATTGTTGATCCAGTTGAAAATATTACGATACAGTACTAAGGTCGCTGCATTTTAATTTATTTCAATTTCATTATGATAGAAGTATTATCATTCACAAGCTTTATTAATACACATCATTATATTTTAATAAAAATAACCAAACTACATTTAAATTTTACTTTTTTATCCCACAGCCCCCTCCACTGGTAAACCTATTCCCAAACGTAAAGCAAAAAATAGACGAAGGACGGGTTGCTACACCGAGGTTGAACAATTCATCAAATTTTCAAGTTCTGTGAGACTTTTATTCGGGTTCTGTTATTATTTCGGTTATGTGAAACCACTGGCCAATACTGATATTATAATAACAGAACCTTTATCAAACTTGAAATTTGACAAAACTAGCAGATTGTGAGCTCTGGCGTTGTTATCGAGAGATTAGGTGATAACAATTAAATAAAAATTATTATTGAAAATACAAACTAATGTTCAGAGTATGTTGTCAAGTTTAAAAAAGGGGCCATGAGCATTCCATTAAGCCTTCAGTCTTTAAAATATTTTTACCTATGCGTCCCGATGAAACATCAGATAAAATTATCTGATGTTTATATTTGGAATAAACATTGAAATTTCTATATTAATTTTATTTTAATATCAAACATTAATGTTAACAAAAAAACCTTGCAAAACATATTTTGTATCGAAATATATTCATAATTTTGAAAGAATTCGGTATTTAGAAAACATTTGTTTTGAGCAGGAAATTAGTAAGGAAATGGTCACTTAACTTTTGAAGAATAAAAAAAAATATATAAATAATTTTTCAACTATCGAAAAAAATTCTGTCTATTTGTAAGCATGCCACTCTGCCACATATTTATGGATTTTATCCAAGGAATCAAGTATAAATGTATGAGACAAACTGAAAAGAATACTTATTTCTCTTTCCAACAAGGAACAACTCACCATTACAGAAGAAAAAAGATAAAAATACTTTTATAACATATGGATGCCCCGGTCATATCTGTCTTTCAGAGGCTCCGATGGAATATGATGTTTACGGTTACGGCAATGTCCTTCCGAGGCTTGAGAAGTCAATGTAAAATATTGGCACCTGATCTGTACGGATGGGATTTAGTTCAGAATGAAAGAGAGAGAGTGTCCACTGCTGTTGGATGTTGAGCAAGAATCATTTTTGCTCCGATTTGAACTCTCTAGGTTCGATTGCAGGTTTGGCGACCGCAGTGACCCAAAAATCCAGGGTTGGCAATATGGCCAATACACAATGATTAAATATACAATGGAACCTTTTATAACATATATAAATAATTGTTAACCTCAACACAGGCTTGTCCTAGTGAGGTTAAAAATTGTATTGTAAACTGATACCTAAAATGTGAAGAAGAAACAATAACAAGCATAATTCGTTCCAGAAACTTGTTATGTGAAACACTCATTAAGCGAAACAAATTTTCCCATATAAATCAATGTAAAATACGATAATGCCGCGCCAAAAAAAATATGGATAAATATATATTTTTTAACGTTTATTCATGTTCTACAAAGGATCATTTAAAATCCCACAATCTGTCTCACAGTGGAGAAAAACCTTTTTGTATCTTCTGATTGCAATAATTCATGTGCTAGAAGGGAGACTTTAAAAACCCACAAGTTTACTCACAGTGGAGAAAAACCATATTCATGCTCCGACTGTAACTATTAATGTTCTCAAAGGCATATTTAAAAGTCCACAGTGGAGAAAAACCATATTCATGCTCCGACTGTAACTATTAATGTTCTCAAAAGGCATATTTAAAAGTCCACAGTGGAGAAAAACCATATTCATGCTCCGACTGTAACTATTAATGTTCTTCTTATTTAAAAGTCCACAAGCTCATTCTTAGAGGAGACAAACCCTTTTCATGTTTCGACTGCAGCACGAAAGGGTCAATTGAAAATCCACATGCTGTCTCACACGGAGAAAAACCTTTTTCATGTTCCGACTGCAACTATTCATGTTCCATAAAGAGTAATTTAAAAATCCAGCAGAGAAAAACTTTTTTCACATTCTGAAATTTTACAAATAATGAAAAAAATTACAAATAATGTCTGAACACAAGTTTGGAAAAATGTGTGATCACATGCGACATTAACGTACTAGCGGAATGAATGCTAACCAGAGACTGACGCACTGGGGCGGAAGTCACGGCTCACAAGTGAGTGACGTGAAGATGGGACCTTCCCTTGCGTCACTCATTATGCAAAATAATAAGAATAAAGAATTTATTTTTGCTCGTTAAGAGAGCATTTTTTTCACAATCTGTTTTGCTAGTTATTTTAATTACTTGTTATGGGAGGTGCTCGATATGAGAGGTTCCACTGTAATAAATGTAAAACGATCCACACACCTTGTTACAAAATCCTTTATGTAACAGCATCATAAAATTTATCAGAGCTTTGTTTTTCACGAGTATAAACGGTCATAAAATTTTAACCAAACTCTGACAGGCCGAGAAATAACAGAATTATTTAAAGGGCAGATGTCAAATTAAGATATCAATGACTGATTTGATTAATATCAAATATGGCGGGTTTAAACTACAGGGGTTAAGAAATGTAAGTTTTTTTAATCATAAACATCAATGAGAACAATTTTATTTGAAAATACTTATATTTTATTGCGCAAAATTAAAAATATACAATCAATATCAAACATACAAAATGTAAATATGCATATTCTTAAGGTGGTCCCACAGCCGTTGTGCCCACATGATGCACAGGGGAGGGGCCTTAGAGTAGAGATGTGTGAATGTGGTACAGTGCTGTGCAGACCGTGTGGTCAAAGAATGCCCACTTCAATAATTCACACATTAATAAACACAATTATATGATTCACTCTCTGATTGCTTAAAGTTACAAATTAAATTAAAACAATAATTTTTTGTTTTAATTTAATTCAAAATGACGCCACAAAGTGATTTTGCGAAGTTTGAAGAAATAAAGTTACAAAGTTTGTATCGTAAATATTCAGCTTCTGTATCACATGGGTGTTGAATTTTATGGAAACAAATAATGATGCTTTATCTCAGAATAATAAAAGAATAAAGATAATAATAATTGTCAAGTATACATTCAAGGAAATTAGTAAAATAATAAAGCAAAAGCGGGAACTGAAATAATTACAGAACATGAAAAACACCTTTCTGCTTTGATAACGCAGTTCAATATGCAACTCTTTTGAAGCCAATGGTGTCCATAAAAGAGGGACGTAAAGTTCATATCTGTTATGTTTGCTTTATCCACGTTCAAACACAATTACGATAATAATAACTCTGAGCTACGCGACTATCCTAAGGTGACTATATCTGATTCTCTCGATAACTCTATTATCCCGCCATCTGACGGAAACCAGTCGAAGCTAAATAACTCCTGCCATCTGTGGCTAACCTGCTTAACCTGCTAGTCCAATACACTACAATATCTAAATTATTATGTACTACATTAACGTTTCTCAACCAGTTTCCATCGTTAATATCTTTATTATTAATGGATTAACAGAAGAATTGATGAATTTATAAATTTAATAACTTAACCATATTGACAATGTTGACTGAATATAAGTGGCAATATACATTATCAATGCTTGAGATTTTGTGAAAAATAACTGCCATAGAAGCCCGTATTTTTCTAGGAGTAACAATTTTTTATGTTGAATCTACAGAAAAACATCTTAGCATACGAGCCCCATAGACGGGGACATTTTTTCCAAGACATTCACTCTTACTCCTGAATTAGCAACTAAACACCAAAACGAATTCACATTTTCACCGCTGCTGGTACGGATGTATCTGTGTGGCAGCCTTGATGTTGGTCTTGATGGCTGAGGGGGGTTTGGGTAGTGAGGGGGCAGGCAGTGGGGGAGCAGCCCCAGCGCGAGGGGGACCCCCCACCACCAGTGGGCCGGAGCCTCCCACTCCGCGGAGCCCCTTGCCCATACCCACAGCTGTCACCAGTGCATGGGTGTCTGTCAAGCTGTGAGTTTGTTGAATACCTGTATAAAAATAAATAAGATTATTTACAAAGTGCACTCCTCATGTACAGTTTGTATATGTTAAGCCCGGTCTCCTGTGACCTCCGACATAGACATTTGCTTACATATTTCGCCGACATTTGCTCTTACATTCTATGTTTTAGTCCGCATTTCGTCTCCTCCGACATTGAGTGTGGTAAGTGTAGCCGCACACATTTTGTTCATTGGTCTGTGGTAAAGACGCGTCTACGAACTCCACACTTGATGTTTGACTTTGACGTCAAAAAAGGTCAAGAGGAAGAGATGCATCAGGGAGAAAACACAGATTTCAAGTTAGACCGTAACTACCTCGAAATTTGAATATGTATTTATTTTTTTTTGTTATCGTACATTTATTTTATAATATTTATTTATTTTTGAATTGTTTTTCGCTGCTCCACCTTTTTTACACGAGCATTGCTCAAAAAAAAGGTGAATCACGATATATAAAAAATGTATTAAAAATATATATATACAATGTATAATAACTGTATTTGTAAAAAATAAATAAAAAAAATAAAAAATAAAAAAATTTATCAGGAAATATTTCTGGCTAATAATGATTTGTGCACAATCTAAATGTGACAAATTTAAGAATTTCAAAACAACAATTATTATTATAAATTGTTGTTACATTTATTGGTCTGAGAACCTAAATTCCAAAAAATATTTTTTCATATGAAGCTTTCGAACAGCCGTTTACGATTAAAAATTGAGTCTTCTAATATATATTTGTACCCATGATTATCAAGGCCATAAACAATATACCGAAATTTAAAAAAATCAATGTTGACCCGAATGAGTTCACGCATTGCAATTTCAAAGGAACTAAGATGCAGAATTCGCGCGTTAAAAAGTTTACGATATGTTAATAATTTTTTTACAAATCCTAAAAATATGGGATAAACGGTAAAATATATAACGCGATCATATCCCTAAAGACACTTAAACACAATTAAAAAATCATTTCTCTGAATATAACTAGCTGTTCTGGGGAAACTACTTGTAGAGAATAAATTATAATATATACATTATTTTTAAGCTGGTAGAATTTACAAAAACATAATTTTACAATAAAACTAGTAAGTTATTACGAAAACAGAATCAGCTGGCTTCAGTGATCAAGAAGTTAAGAACAAAATAATTACCTGATCTTAACGATTCACCTTCCCAATCCTCTCTGCCTTTAGAAACTATCTCCCATACATGTCCCACGATCTTGTTGAATTGGCTCACTTGTTTCTAAAAAGTAAAAGAATATAATATGTAAATTAATTACAGAATCTTATATTATATTAGTTAAATGCCAATAGGGTAAGTAGCCCCAGAAATTTCAAAGAAAGTACATACATACTAGAATAAATTCTATAGAATAAATTCTTCATACCATAAGGCTGGTGTCAAGTAGAAGCCGTCATGTGTTAAAAAATAATTACCACAATTTTACACAATATATTTATTTAGAGCCGTCAAAGTAAGAGTGAAAGAATTTGCTAGAGTTAAATATCACAAAAATGCGTTTTTCAATCAGTTTAACCACTTATTTTACATCACGTTTAACTTTTGCATTTACTTTCTGAAAATCGATAGTTATTCCGCCATTTTGACATATTGAGAATATATAATATATACATATCTGTTAAAGGTAAGATTCAACATTGATTATTTATTAATTATTATGATGACAGTGACGACCAATTCCTCATTCAATATGACTTGCAGCGAAAACGAAAAACAATTCGACCCCTTGGTAATTAATTATATTGGGACGATCCCAAATGTTTGGTAATTTTAATTTTCTGACATGTCAAGAGATCTCGTAAAATTTGTGATACATCAAATTCAAGGAGACATTACAATTACCAGAAAGTTAATTATATTTTTTTCCATGACATATCTTATATTTTATAATATATCGTCATTTATTTTTTAATATTTATACAAAAATATCTTTGTAGCAAAAAGCTATCAGATCCTACAAGACAAAACAATATATAGCCGGATATTTTGAGTTGTTCTGGCTTTCAAATTTAATTTATGGTGTGGTCGCACCAAGAAAAATGCAGTGCGTTTTTCACTAATTTCGAGGAATATTCTGCTACTAACAATTATTACTTTTAGCAAAGTTCACTTGAAACTTTAACTGATGGTTAAAACTTAAATTTAGTTCACTATTTAGCTTTCTGTTCAGACAGACCGTCATTAGACTTGCGGGCTGGACAAAAATTTTGATGGAATAAGGGGTTAATAACCGTAATCATGTCTCACAACTTTTGAAAGGATATGCGATACATCATAAATCCTCTTTCTTGAATGTGAAGTATTCTTTACCACAAATGTGAGTGCTTCCAAACATAATGGATTAGAAGCTGTACGGATTTGGTTAAAATTGATATAATAACTGACACAGCAAACTTGGGTTATATAGGTACCTACCTGAAAAAGTTTAAGCAGTGATTCCTAAGTTTATTTGGAGTAAAAAATGTAGGTGGCATTTTGGTCTCCGGTGCCTTTTTTTCCATAAAAACATATAAAATCAGTAGGCAATGGACAGCCAGGGTCGGGGTGAGTGATTGAGCTATAACTCAGCTGAGTGATCAATGATGACATGTGAAAGATTTTTTTGGAATTTGTAAAAAAAAAAAACAATTCACCAGAGATGTAATGTCATCTACATTTTTTACTCCACATAAGCCCAGAATGGTTAAAGTAATGCACCCTGTATAGATTTACATCCCACAACAAGTTAACTCCTTCTTTTCTTGAAAAACACCCTTCCCACAGAATTCCCAAATATGACATAACCCTAGGGTAATATGTCTCCATCAGGGCCGTTGATAAAGAGTTTAACAAACAGAAAATCATACCTGAGCTGTATCAAAGTTAAGCCCGCTGGCTTTGTGAGTGAGCTGCAGCATACGTTGCTCTGCCTGCGGCTCGGGTTTGGTCCGGAGGTAATCGGGGACAAGGTCGTGGGCGAAGGCCGGCACTCGTCCCTCCGAGAGGCTCACGAGAGCCTCGTCACGCTCGCAGCTCAGCAGCAGGGGCAGCACAGCCAGTCCCCGCATGGAGGGAGACAGCTCGGCGCTCAATATCTTACTTAATCCTGTGAGCTAAAAAAAAAAAAACACTAATATTGGCAAACATGAAAAAGAGACAAAAGGAATACCGCTGATGGCTTCGTTGTAACTAATTTCTTTTTGTCATTAACGAAACATCTAATGGAAAGAGCGGTTAAAACGGAGTTCTCAATGTCAAAAGGAAATAATATCTTAATAATTATTCTTTAAAAAAAATCACTTCTGGATGCGCTCATCTTTTGTAGATGTGTCGCAGGCAAAGGTAAACTTTTAAGATCACTGGCGACGCTTAATACGAATATTTTTTTTCGAAAACCACTTTGATTCAATTTAATTACTATAAAAGATAACTATTTGCATTTGGCAGAATGGAAATTACTGCATTTAAAATGACAATTACGTGAAATGAACATTTTCTTTTATCTGCCGTATTGATTTTTTACAATAATTTCTGTCCATATTGTGACATTTTGGTATGTCGATATTACTGATATTTCATATAAAAAATAAAATAGGTTTTAGGCAAAATTTTTACTATCAAAAATTTGTTTTGATAAAAAAAACTTGCCCACAAACCTATTTTATATAATACGAAATATCAGGAATACTGACATACTAAAATGTCAATACGGCGATCGTCTCATAAAACAGCAAGTTTTCATTTTACGTAAATATAATTTTAATCGTAGTATTTTCCATTCCCTTAATGCAAATACAGTGCTACACTTATATGTTGGCGAATAGGGAGGACGATGTTGTCTAAGACATAACTTTAGTTCATTCATAGTGTTAGTTTATACTTATGCCACCGCCAACTTATACGTGTAGCACTGTTGTTGTCTTTCATGGGGCTGACAGACTCAGCTAAAAAGTGCCCGCGTTATTTGGCTTGGCCTATTTCAGCATATCGCTCGCCAAACATTCTCATTGGGGAAGTACGGCGAGCTATATGCTGAAATACGCCAAGGCAAATAACGCTGGCGCTTTTATAGTTGAGTCTGCCACAAGTGTTATAGTCATTCAGTTGAATCAAAGTGTTTTTTCAAAAACATAATCGTATTAAACATGGCCAGCGATCCTAAAAGATTACCGCGAAGAATATGACATCAGTGTGTTCATAATATCCTAATGGTTATTCACAGGGATTTTAAGCAGGTTCATTTTTCATCAAACATTTTCTCCTGCTCACATCGACTAAATAAAAGTACAGAAAAAAATTTGCTCCAGAAACAGACAAAAGTCAAATGCCCCGGTGATTTATGTTTCTGGCAACCAACAATAGAAATGCCATAGCGATTGAGATCTTATTCAGTTTACTTGCTGCTCACGCGTCACTTCTTTTGATGGTAAAAAGGAATTAGAATGAAAACTAAATTATTTATTTACATGTCCCGAGAGTAGAGCATAGTTATCCAACAGGGAAGGCCAATTTATGGTTTCGTATTCTGTTTCTAACTTGTGTATCATAGAAGCAATAGAATTTTTCAATTCGTTGACCCTAATTATTACAGCCGTCAAAGCAGCATCCAGTTGTTTTTCCTCGCGCTGCATTATTTATCTGGAATGTTAAAATAATAATATTATACATTGAATACACGAATAAGACCTGAACAGAAATTTTGAAAAACTATTTATTATATTTGATGCCAAAAATACTTTTATATCATAAATACCTTATATTTATATTGAATATGAAAAAAAGTTTTTCTAATATTTTGACGCAACTCGATTTCTGACTTTGACTTTGACATACATAAAAACCAAAATCTGTGGAAATACATAGAAAAAATTCTAATACCAAAAGCTGTCAATATTTATAATTTTTTGGAATGTCGCCATGGAAGAACGAAAAAATATCTACTTTTGTATAATCGTAGAAAACAAGATGATCGAGTTTGGGGCGGTCTCAATTTTCCCTTTCCATTACCTTTTACCTTACCCTTCCCTCAAACACTCTAAAAAAATAAGGGCACGTGACTCCACTTGATACGCCTCTGCTCTTCAGCGAAGATTATCATTATCCAATTAAAATAAAAAAGGACATAAAGAAGCTACTAACTAGATATTAACTACACCTTTATTATATAAATACAAATAGCAGGGGTTAATTATTAACTTAGGGTTAGTCTTGCTTAGCTATTTAATTAATTAAATCTTAAAATTAGAATGTCCATTTGCTCAAGCCTACGTAATATCATTATAAAAAATAGTCTGATTCACTTATATGGGTAAAAACAAATATAAGTCACTTCCCTTTGTTGATGTTACTATCCACTAGGAAATATTGCACTAGATGTCCTTGGGTACTACTGGGGTATTGCACTATGTCACTTGCGCTGCGTAATGTAGTGTTGGATAGGACACGATATCAGGATGAGTTTGTATGAGGTACTCAAATATTGAAATGAGGTGGTGGGTGTCCCAGCCATCTGAGGTGAGGTGTGGGAATATGCGAAGTCGGTACTAGTATTTCCTGTGTGTTATTTTTGTAATACTAAAAATGGATATAAGATTATCACGGCCAATAGTGTTATAATTTGTATTGTTTAGATAAATGTAAGTGCTGACATATATTATGTCAGCGCATGTGTAACTAAGCCGAGACGAAGTAAATATTGATAAACATTCTCCAGGTTATTAAGCTTACCTAGTAACTTAACGGGCTTGAGCTATATCGTACATAACAGTTTTGTTTTAGAGAGTTCATAGCATTATCATGCGCGTAACCTTCTTGAAATATCGGCGTACTTAGGTATTGTAGTGGCTACGATCACCTCAAACAAATGTATGTATTAATAGTGCTGATTCATTAATTTCGGTGAAGACTGTTATTTCTTTTGGTAGGTTTCGAGTATAAGTGATGGGGACTGTCCCCACTGTCCCCCTGTGAAGAACCGCCACCGATACAAATAAAAAGAGTTGGTACAAATACATTTTGTGAGGTGACGGAACATTTTACGATTTTGTATGGGGCATTTGTAGTGCATCTTGTATGAGGTACTCAACACTAGCGTAATGAACTCCGAAGGGAGGGTGATGGGAGGGGTACAGTTTTTTTTTAATTTAAAAAAAAAAAAATTGTGAATAATACTATCTTGAATGTTTTGAGTTTTTTAATTGACAAAACTATGTGTTAATATTCATATTGCTTGTGTACTTCGGCGAACAATAAAATTTTCTTAATATTTCAAAGTAATTGTAAAAAGCGTTTATAAGTAAAAATAATATACGCGCGCCATCTACGAAAGCGTGGAATATGAATTCTTTTGCTCAAATAACAACTGTTTGTAGTAAATATGTAGAAATTTTCTATGATTTCAAGTTTAAGTACTTCAACATCAAGTCATCTATGCATTTATATGTCATCTTTGCCGGGTTTCGTTGGTTCCGTTGCGCGTTGTGCTTTTCTTGAAATAAAATAAAGCATTTAGTTTTCGGTCCTTGATGTTTTCTCGCTAATAAGTGATATACTAACCTAATGGTAAATTATACTTTTATCTTGTAATATACATATTTACGTACCTAACTGAGTTTTCAACTTACGGAGCATATCATTTTTTGTCACAAACATGAGTTACTTTTGACACAGATAATTTCATGATTTATTAAAAAATATTCTCCCTTTCCTTGGTTTGTATGCCTCATCTACTTTTCCGAGTTTTATCACGATTTTTTTATTATTTGTGTCTATCGGCTACACTGACGTATGTTGTCACCCTACTAAAGTATCAAATCTCGGTGTTCTAGACGGAGTCATACGGTTTTGTGCATGTACCCCTTTGTTTTGTTTTTGGTGTGAAACGTCCACGAAATATCACATCTTCCACTGTACATCTGAACATTGTTGATTATGCAGATGTAAGAAAATATAAACGGGGTGTCTTGACTCTGTGTTTACACAGATTAGGTAAATTTATGGTAATCGGATTAATATGTTATGCACTTGTATAATATATTAGGTAAATGTTCCACAAGCCGCCGCACTTTTATTAGGCACAGATTTTGGAAATTACACCACGTTTCAACTTGATTACTTCAAAAATCAACATTAATAGTTTCGTACTCCGCCTACTGGTTAATACGGAATATTTTTTATTCAAACAGTTAGATTTTGCTTTATTATTACGAAAATTGAGTATTTATGTCGGGGGAGACAAAAAAACATGCATTTTATATTTCAATTTTATAAGTGTTAGCCAGCCACGTTTGGCCAAGTGAAACGGGACTTATACAACTTCAATTACTACAATATACAACTATTTACGTGCATAAAATAGGTTATTAGGTTCTTGCTGGGTAAACTAAGTAATTCATGCGTATTTAGATTGAAAAATAATCGCAAATATCAAATCCAAAGAAATGGTGGCAAAGGAAATGTTCCTCTCCGTATTATCCGTGCGTGTCCGTGTATCGAACTTCGAATTCCGTATTATCCGGGAAGCGGAGTAGTAAACATTTACCAAAACAACTAATACCGTTTAGATAGATGGTAAAAGATGCAATAAAATTTAATTTTTATGCAACTAAAGTTCAAAATATCCCATATAAAACGTTTCCTTTGCCGCCATTTAAATTTTTTTTGTATGGATATGACATTTGCAAAGTTTTGTTTCAATGTAAATACAAATAAATGACTTAGTTTACCCAAACTAAGAAACTAATAACCTATTTTGTGTACGTAAATAGATTCTTGTGATAATTGTAGAAATGAAGTGTAATTTTCATAATTTTCATGCCTAAAAGTGTGGCAGCTTATGTAACGTTTAATATATATTATTGTTAGAGCGGTATTGAAGTTTGAACACCGATTCAAATTACGTGATACCTTAAATTAATTGAATATTTTTAGGATCCTCCAAGCCTAGTAGCCCCCCCAGGGGTGGGACTTATAACTGTTCCTGTGATGGGTGCTATGCCCCCTGGCCTGCCACCCGGTGTTCCCCCAGGGGTTCCCACAGGGCCCCCAGGGGTTCCCCCCCTGCCCATGCCCCCGATGCAGGCCCTGCCCCCCGCCATGCCTCCGAACCTGGCCGCCATTCCACCGCCCATGGGGTTCCAGCCTATGTTGACCCCCTTCTCCAGGCCCCCGCCGGGGTTTGGCCAATTTAAACCTGTAAGTACCTAAAGTAAACAATACTAGTTTTGGTAAATATGCAAAGGCGCATCTCATCCTAATGATGCACAAATTATTTAAAAAACACTAACAGTTTAATTAGGAATAACTATTTAATAACTCAGGTACGGGCCATACATCATTCCTATGTCTACCTACGTTAAATTATCGTGAAAACAAGCTTATGTGTCCAAGCGGTTAAGTCCACGGAAAAGCAAACGTTAATTTTGGAAATCACTGGACACGCTTAATATGGATTTTTTTAGAAAACACCTTTTGACTCACCTTAATTACTGCAAAATACAACTATTTGCATTCAAGGCTATGGAAAATACTGCATTCAAAATTTCAATTACGTAAAGTGAAAATTCGCTTTCATCTTATCTTCAGGCTGATGTCGGTCATTTACAATAATTTCTATCATTTTGTTATATTGGTATTCCTGATACTATAACATAACGATGGGCTAGAAGAGAAGTTATTACCTTGTAATCTATGCATATTAGGCAAGCGCCAGTTTGGAACAATTCTGGATATAAAATAAAGTTTTTTTAAGAAGTTGAAGCAGAACAGCAAACAAGCTGAATACTTCTTCAGACAGCAGTTTGGTGTGATTACCCCACAGGGGAGGAATGAGACATGGTTCATGTTAATCTTTAGAATGATTAAAGATATTTATAATAACTAGCTTTTGCCCGTTGCAAGGCAACTAATTGGTTAAAGCACTAAGCGATTTGACGTTTGAAGGTGGATGAAGCAAGAAGTGTGTGGCTACATTTTTTAAAAATTAAATATTTGAAGAAAAAAACGATGTTTGGATGTGAATGAAGCAAGGATTGTGAGAACTACTCAAAGGGTCCTGTGAGTAAATCGCTCAATTTTGTACACCCGCTACTTAGCCACTTTGGTCGCCCTGGTTAAGGCGTTCAGTATGGGCCTTTTCTCGCAAAAAGGGCCTAGAAGTTTACGGCTAAATTTTTTCACTAATAAATTGTTTCTAAATTATATGATATGCACTCACTTTTCTAATAACTCCCGTTACACCTATTTAAATTTTTTGTACAAATTTGATAACGCCAAAGCTCTGCATTATATAAAGAAAACTTCGCGAGCTTGCGCACAATAACTCACCAAAGTTTCATCGCAATCGGATGAATATTATTGTAGATAATTTCATTACGCTAGAGCTCATTATTATATTTTAAAACCATTTCGAGCATGCACACATCATATCCCCAAAGTTTCATCGCAATCGGATGAATAGTATTGGAAATAATTTCATAATGCCAGAGCTTATTCTTATATATAGAAACCATCCCGAGCATGCCAACATCGAATTCCCAAAGTTTCATCTCAATCGGATGAAAAGTAAAAGAAATAATTTCATTACGCCAGAGCTTACTTTTATGCATAAAAACCATCCCAGGCATGCACACATCAAATCTCCAAAGTTTCATCTCAATCGGGCAAATAGTATATGAAATAATTTGATAACGCCGGAGCTTACTACTACGCATAGAAACCATCCCGGACATGCTCACATCAAATCTCCAAAGTTTCATCTCAATCGGAGGAATAGTATAGGAAATAATTTCATAAAGCTAGAGCTTACTATTATGCGTAGAAACCAACCCGGGCTTGCACACATCAAATCCCAAAAGTTTTGTCGCAATCAAATGAATAGTATTGGAAAAAATTTCATAACGCCAGAGCTTACTCTTTTATGTAGAAACCATCCCCAGTATGCCAACATCGAATTCCCAAATTTTCATCTCAATCGGATGAAAATTAAAGGAAATATTTTCATAACGCCAGAGCTTACTTTTATGCATAAAAACCATCCCAGGCATGCACACATCAAATCTCCAAAGTTTCATCTCGATCGGGTGAATAGTATATAAAATAATTTCATAAAGCCTGAGCTTACTATTATGCGTAGAAACCAACCCGGGCATGCACACATCAAATCCCAATAGTTTGTCGCCATCAGATGAACAGTATTGGAAAAAAACCTACCTAACCCTCAAACAAAAAATATTTGTTCATTTACCTACGTAATTTCTAAAAAAAAAAAACATTGCAATTTTATTACTTATCAAAAAAACCATCTTATCAAACTCAATTTTACTGCAGCAAAAAAATTACACAAAGAAATTCTTTAACAATATCCGGGTACCCGTGCACACGTATAATTATTTTTATTTTAAAATTTAATAATGTCCAAAGTAAACGAATGAATCCTGACCGATCTATTTTTCGATTTATATGCATATAAAAAATCTGTAGCACTGCATCGAACCCACCTAATTTATAAAAAGTACCTTCATACATACCTACCTACCCAGAGTACCTGTTCAGTACTTAGTTCCTACCTACCTGCATATCTATCTACCCCCGTGTACACCTACATTTCTTTGGAAATATCCATCTTTGGTTACTTTTTTTTATTTTATATCATAATTTTTTTGTGATTTAAAGGAAAGAAGTTCTTACTTACAGTAAATATCGATATTTGAATTCAATGGAATACCACCTCTAGTAACCTCCCTGATTGGTCAGTCAAAATGAACGACAGGGTCCGGCAAAATTTCCTCACTCATTATTACAAAAACCAATCGATTCAAAAAAATACTTTTTTTTTTTCAATCGACTCTTTAATATTTTTTTATGGAAATGACATCTCTCAAGTGTCCACCTTTTGATTTCACGGACGCCATAACTCTTTTCGTAATAAATAATTATTAATAACGATAAATGTATAGAAAATTAGGGAAAAAACTTTGCATCTTATTTAGATAAATTTTAATGCGCCGCAAAAACGTTGGTCGCAAACGCCCGACAATATTTTCTAAACAAAAAAAAATTAAGGAAAAAATCATGAGTTTTAATAAAAAAATTAATCAGTATATTTCGAGCGGAATTTTTTTTACCACCCTGTTTCTGAATTTGAATTAAAAGACCGACAAACTGCAATCGGCATTTTTTCAGAAGAAACGCATTTACTATCTACCATCTTTGGTGATTTCTCTTAATTTCAAACCATTTATTTGTAATTCGATGGAGCAAAGTAGGTACCTACCCAGTAATTATTATTATACGAATCCACCTGACCAGTAATATTTTTAAATCTTGTAAAATTTGTTAGCGGAGTTTTCATGGATTTTTTGTAAAATGTCAAATTTTTAGCACGATATTGAGGAATATTTCCAATGGAATGCCACTAAAAAAACGGTTGAATAAGTTTTCGAAACCTTTTGCCATTGAATATATCAAAAAACATCTACGCCAGAGGCCGTCATTTTGACGCAATTTCGTTTGCAAATGAAGGATTCTCAAATACGCCAAAGCTCAATTTTTTAAAGGCTAAAGTCTAATTTTTTTGTTCAGGCCCTAGCACGCTTGCTCTTTAATGATCGGTAGGATAACTATCGGTAACTTCTCATCGTTCCCTAGGACAACTGCACATCGCTAACGTACAAACAACAGTTGATGTCGAATATGTTAAGGACACTTAGTCATTGTGAACTGTCACTTATTCGTTGGCGATCTGTAGTCATGCTAGGGAACGATGAGAAGTCACCGATAGTTATCCTATCGATCGTTGTAGAGCGAGCGTGCTAGGGCCCTGACCTACCGCAAAAGCCGTGAGGATCTTACGCTAAAAAAATTCGCTGGGCGGGTAGGCCAACGCCTCTGCAATAGGTCATTTCAAGAGGTTCGCTATGTTTGGTGATTTAGAAGTGGTGCCTGGGTTCATGAGGTTTGTCCTGGTCTTGGCGGTAGATTCGTCTGCCCACCAATTTCGTGGCAGACCAGATCGGAAGAGACTGGTTTAGGGAGACTTTTTGGCTTCTTCAGCAGAGCTCTCTCGGAACATCACCTTTCACCGCAGTGGTAGGGATAAAATCATTCGTCCCTCACTCCACACACTGATTCCCAGATTCCTACCCATCCCTATCCCTCATACATTTTTACTTCCCAGAACATCATCTCCTTACTTTCCTAAAAAGAACCCTCCACACAGCATCCCCAAAGATGCCATAGGCCCTGAGGCGACTTAGATTAACCGGTTATAAAGGATTTGGTCATCCAATAAATGATTCACGGGGTGGCGGTACCAATGCACACCACCCACGCCGAATGATATTATAATATCACTAATGTACACTATTTAAAGAAGTACCTACGCTATTTGGCAAAAAAAATTGATCATCCTTAGTTATTTAAACAGTTTTATTCTCAATATTTGAAGAATAACATTCCCACGCAAGTAGGTACCTACCCAGTGGTAAAATATTTTCTATGATCTCGGCAGCCTGAAGCTTATAATCGTTCGCATTTTATTTGGCTTTAAAAGGGTACCTACCCAGTAATTAAAATCAACGTTATGTAGCTGGCCGGTAACATTTAAACGGTTGTTTTTTTTTGCATTTCATAAACGTCAGAATTTTTTCAACTTTTGAAGATGTATGCTGAAATAATTTACATGAAATGTGGTAAATGTAATGTATTATTGGAGTTCGGAAATCTATGGTTTTCAAAATTATAGAAAAACATCTTATCCACATATGCTATTTTTGACGTAATATTGATATACATGAGACTCGTCGAAATGTCAAATTTACATGCGAGACGCCATAGAATAATTTTCAAAAATGCCCCAACATTTCAGTACTTTGAAGGTCTGACGATAAATTTTTCCTTAATAAAGCATTTTTTTTACTGGCTACGAACATTTTAACAGTTTTTAACTCGGAATTTTTTTCGTAAACGTCAGAAATTACCGACGTTTGAAAACGAATCCTGACAAAATTTCCATGAAAAGTCACAAATATAATATATTATTAATGTTCCGAAACCTGTCGTAGTCGCAATAATATAAAAACATCTAAGCCGGGAATCTTTTTTAAGTCGCAATTTTGATTTACCTCGAGGCTCGTCGAAATGTTAAATTTTGAGGTGAGACGCCTTATATTTAAAAAAATATACACCTTACGATTTCAGTACTGACGCTGTTTCACAAATTTGTCGTGAAGGTCTGACGATAAATTTTTCCTTTTTTGACTGGCGAACCTGGCGGCTGGCAATATAACTTTGAATTTCTTCGTCGAATAATGAGCGCTTCTAGTTTTCGCCGCTAGGTTTTCATACATCAGTTTTATTAGCAGTTTATTTTTTTTGCATCAGTTTTTTTATATGAAAATTTGCAATTGGTAAAATTCTGGCTGAATTTTTCCCATACAAATCAGGTCTGAAAAAATCGTATGTATTTTCATCCACGGTCGCTTTCTCGCGAAAATCAGCTTTGAGGTCGGTTAAACTTGAGGGGCAGAGTGGTCGTTTTTCGCAAGACTGCGATTGTCTTAAAATCTGGTGGTTACGAGCATTAATATATATATGGTACACGGCGTATTATAAATTGGTTTATTGAAACTACGAGTATGTACAGTATATTGAGTCTAAACTGCTAGCTGGGAACAGAGGGCGTTACTACTCACTGCAAGGCTTAAATAGACACTCTGTCTCTCTTCATCTTCCGTCTCTGTCAACTACTACCGAAGTCAAGGTGAATCCTATCTCACATCCTCCCCTACTTAACTTAAAGCCTCCCCTAGCTATATATTTCATTATACAAAATTAATTATAAATAAGAACACAATATAAGAACACAATATAAAAACACAATATAAACAATCACTATTTTCTTTTTCTTATGTCCTTTCTTTTTCCTTCTTCTCTTCTCCCCTCCTCTCTCCCCTTCCGGATCTGTGGAGGACCGATCACCTTGGACGCAAACGTCCTTGCCATGGGTTGGACCTGAAACATGGAGAAAGAGAATTAGAGACACTTCTATTACGTAACATCCCTGAGAGGTTTAGCTCGTCCGCTGATAGTGCACCTGTGTCAGACGCGCAGAAGCTCGGGCTTTCTTCCTCCTGCCAAGAGATATGCAATTTCTTTAACTGGTCTAAGTGTCTTTTCCAAACCATATCAGAATTATTAATCTTAACGAAATATATCTTGTTGCCCTTTTTATCAACAATTTTGGCAGGGACCCATAACCTTTTCCCTTGAGACCTAAAGTCTCTGGTCATTTCTTTCTGACCTATTACAAAACTCAATTTATTTCTACCTTTATAATTTTTTTTCTGATTGACTTGACTCTGTTTAACATTTTGTAGAATTTTCTTCTGTTGAGCAGAACCGGAATTATTATTTCCTTCCCCCAATTTCTTTGGAATTAAAGAGTCAAATACCGTTCTAATTTTTCTTCCCAATAATAATACAGATGGTTCGAAACCCGTTGTTGCCTGAACCGTGTTCCTGTAATCTGTTAAAAAATTATCCAATTTTACTTTGTAATCTACTGGAAATTTATTTTGCCCACAAATTTTTTTAAGAAATTTTTTTTAATTCTCAATCTAAAAAATTGAATGAACCCAACATCACTGCATAAAGTTGCAATCTTGATGCTGCAATTATAGGAACCTTCTTGTCCCTACCAAAAATTCTCACTAACGGTTGGTTAATTAATAAATTATATTATTAGTCATTTGATAAAATAAGTTGATAAATTATTATTATTATGAATTGTATTATAATTAAATTTAAAAAATAATTGCACTACAAGTTGTCCCGTGCTGCCTGCGACAATTTTCAGTTCTAAAAACAAATACACCACTCTGTACTTCTTTGTGTTTTAATCGTTCTGAGATTTACACCTTCCTGCAAATCCCCAGATCTGAAATCCTATACCCCTTCCGATATTGAATGCCTGGAATTCGCCTTCCCGAAAACTCACATTCGATTTCAATCTAGTTTACCCTGAACCTCTTTAACTGAATTAACTGAAAATTTCACATTCACAACCCTAGGTTTATTAATAAAAAGGATTTACACTGATACTTTACACTACCTTATTTTTCAACTTGTTTTAATTTTAATTCAACTTACTTGCCAAACGTATCCGTAAATATTTCTGGAAATTTCACTATAATCGATCCTTCAATGTATTCTCACTAACACAATTCACGATTCCTGAAATTCCTAAATCAAAAATATCCATAAAATCACGTCCTAGCACTGATAAATATGTATTTTTGACTACAATAATCTTTAAATCCCGACGCTTATTGTTAAATTCAACAGTAGAAGTGAAAGTACCTACCACTTTTATGAGAGTATTGTTGAAACCCCGTAAGCTGATTTTTTCCCGCGTCAGTTTTATGTTTCTAAATTTACTTAAGGGTATCTTACCGCAAGCGCAGCATAATTTGCGGTTTTTGATGCAGTTTTTAGAAAATTTCTATATTGTTTATCAGAAAACAATATTATGTTTTGAACAAATAAATTATTCTTCTAAAAGATGATACTACAAAAAGTGTTAAAATGTTTAAAACTATTGTATAAAAAAATATTTACAGAACCTCTAAAAATAGCTTAAAGTTCGATTAAATCATTTAATTCTAAATACAAAAGAATTATTAAAATATACTTTATCACCACAACAATGTTGTCTAAACGGCTGGACCAAAAATTTATTTTAAAAAGCATTAAAACAATGCTTAAATAAATAAAAACAGTTTTTCAATATTACCATATTATAATTTGCTTCACGCCATTATATAAACAGCGACGGAAGCTATTTGCCGTCAGTATGCGAGATAGTTTCGAAGTGAGAGGTCGTCAAATTTTACATTTACATTTTATTTTAAAATACGTAAATGTGTTGGCACATTAGAAAAGAGGTCACAGTAATGGTTAGTCGTTATGTTTCCATGAATTATTTCAGAACCAAGTTGACCTTTTTACTCGAACTCCATTTGTGTCGCCGGCCGGTTGTCCCAGCGGCATAGAATATTCTAGGTGGCCCCTTCACCAGAATCGTGTTACTAGTTTTATTTATTTACGCCCTACTGGGATTTTACATAAAATTCTAATTATACAGTTATGTTAGTCGACATAGAATGATAGATGTGCACATGTGTGTAGGTTTCGACAGTAAAATTTTTTTTTTAAAAACTAATGTTTTGTATTGCGAATGTTCGTGACGATAGCCGATAATGACCGGTCACATTTATTACCGGCTAATAAAATCGCGTTTGATTTACACGCTAGTTAAACTTTTTTGATATTTTTCGATATTGCGGTTTTTTAACGTTACAAATGATTAGTCTGACAGAGCACGTCGTTATTTCTAACATGTAGGGTACGTTCATCATCAACTAATCAATACAAAAACCGACCTATATAAACCGTATTTTTTTTCCAGAGGATACTTATTGCTTAGAATGGGCAACAAAGATAAGAAAAATAGGTATCCGCTAGTAAGCAGGGTGAAAAAAAATCAAAAGGAAGAATAAAGAACGCAGTAAAAATGTGCAATTAATGCTTGCTTCTAGATTCAGCGATACTTTACCACCTCTACAATTATTACAGCGGGTAATTTATACACCGGTATATACCCGCCTATCAGTGGCGGTCCGTGAGTTTTCAGTGAGCTAGAGTTGCTAGGATTGAAAAACGATGTTATTGATGTTGTTTGTTTTTTTTTTATATATTTTTTTTTAAATTCCAACTTTTTGTATGAAGATCTTCAGGAGTCTTTCAGTTTGGGGATGCGCCACATCCAACAACTGAATGATCTTCATACAAAAAGTTGAAATTTAAAATAAAAAAAATCATTTTCAGCTACAACAATGTCAACGTTTTGAAACGTTTTGAAGCAAATAAACATAGAAAACTTAGTAACCAAAAATATAAGTACAAAATAAAAACAATAAATAAAACACAAAATTCATTAAAACCAGATTCCGAATATGGTGATGCATGTCAAAAGCCGGATATGGATAACATATCATTTGATGCTGCAAAAAAGCAGTTTTTAAAAGATTTGCAATGTTCTTCCCCAGAACGTCTGCGAATTGAAAGGAAGACCATTTTACAGTCTAAGAGTGGTGAATGGTTAGAAAGGCGTCGAAATCTTTTGACCGCATCGTGGTCTGGTAAGATCTGTAAGATCTGTCGGTTAAGCTGGAATCAGACAGTTCACTCGAGTGAAGATTTACGCCATGTTTTTTCGGCCTAATCGTCCATTTTGTTTCATTCCATGTTCAGACGGCGCTATAGAAATAAGCGTTCACTCGTCCATTCCCACCACAGCGTCGCCGAGCGAGGTCAGCCGCGCTGGAATTCGTTTGACTTCCAGCGCGGTCCGGCACCGAATTTTAAGGAAAAACATGTCAGATGCATCGATTTTTACGAAATTTTGTTGACACAATTAAATAAAAATAAATAAATAAAACAGTATTGTTTCGTCTTATAAACCTTTTTATTTTTTATGACATAATAACACAATTTGATTTTACTTTTTTTATTACGAACATTTTCCTACAAATTAATAATCTTACATATATTAAAAAACATATAAAATACATGGATAATAAGGGAGACCCAAAAATTTATATGAGAGGTGTTCCCAAAAGCAAACAAATTAGCCGAACGAATACCATTTTGACGTTTTGCGTGCGATGTGATAGCGTCCTTTCATGGTCCTTCCCGTACAGGACGCGAGACAAACTGATTGAGAGTTCACTCGGTGTTCAGACGTTTCACTTTGCTCTGTTCCGCGCGCATGCGCGCGCAAGTGAAGGATGCCGACTGAAAATATCCAACATTGTTGGATCGGTTCACTTGAAGATTTCATTCGGCAGTGTTCGGCACTTTCGATTCATTTCATGTTCAGACGTGTCATTCCGAGTAAACTAGGCCGAATGAAATGCGGAAATGAGCGATTAGTGAACCATGTGAATGGCGCTTTACGAGTTACGAGTCATGTTACGAGCCTACCGTCTAGCAGTGTTGTTGATTGTATCGATTGATTTATCAAACAAGTTTGATCGACATCTGATAAGAATCATAAAATCATGAGCTCTTTCTGCAATAGATAATGTTGCCATCGAAATTTACCAAAAACATGCACATTCAACTTGACACAGATAATTTTAAAGATGCCCGTTTCATGTTCAAACCATACTCGAGGGTACCATCTAGTGCTTTGGCTTCGCTGCTCTCTCGGCGTCCGCTAGCGCGTGGCATACTCGCCGGTTTAGCCGACTTCATTCTTCACCCCCTCTAAATACGATTTCGGTTACTGCAAATTGCCCCTTAAGTACGATTCCTGGCATAATACTGAACATGATGCCCCAGTGTCTAACATGAACCTACATATTATTCCATTTAATAAAATATTTACATAAAATGGTTCCACACTATTAATATCGTCTGAATATACGCCCGTCTTTGACAATAAAGTATAAACGTTATTACGACCTGAACCTCGTTTACATTGTTTTGCTAGATGACCTTTCGAGTTGCATGTATTACAAACATAATTCTTAAACTTACAATCTACCGATGTATGCTTATTGCTACCACAAGTGAAGCATTTTGGCTCTGGCGAAACTCTCTTCGGTGACTTGCTATTATTTCTAGGAGGATTGTTATTATTTGCTCTATAGCTGTCTCTATCCCGCCTATACGTTTTACTCGACACTCGTGTGGCGTTACTATTTACTCTGCCATACGCGGCTACTATATTATCACTAAGACCTTGAACTTGATTTGAAACTACAAGTTCAATGCACTCTGCTACTTGAACGCATTTTTCGAAAGTGTGTAATTCACCTTCCAAAAATAATTTCTCTCTTATTTTACCCGGTCTACATCCGAGAACGAAGAAATCTCGCAATTTCTCTGATAAATTATTCCCAAATTTACAATTAATTGATAATGCTTTTAAACGAACTGCAAAATCTTTGATTGATTCGTTGACCGATTGTTTTGCTGAATAAAACTTCGACCTCTCTTCGAAAAAACATTTAGCCATACCACAATAATCGCTAAATTTAGAAATTAACTCTTCCAATTTTACCTCAGTTACTTTCTTGGGTATACATAAATTTACTAACAGTGAGAAACTATCGTCCTCTAACGCATTCAGAAAAATAGCCCTCTTCTTTAAATCTGTCGTAAATTTGTCATCATGCACTAGGAGGTACTGTTCGAGACGGACTTTGAAATTCTCCCAGTTACCGTCACGCAAACTGAAGGATCCCAAACCCCTGGACTCCATGTTTCCCTCTCACAGTGATCAAATTAAAAGAAAAGAGAAGAAAAGATAAGAAAAAAAAATAGGACTTCCCTGAGTTAATCTTCTGGTCCAGACTCCTCTCCTTTGACCCTTGAAGTTCTCCTTGAAGAACCGCTCCTGTGCCTAGGACTCCGGTCCTCGGCTAGTGGTGATGCTGATGACTCCCCTTTTAGATTACGCCTGTGACCTGGACACCGATCCTCGACCTTGACCCGTGGTGTTGCTGCTGGTTGCCCCTCAGACCACGTCTGTGATCTGGCACACCGATCCTAGATCCTATGACCCGTGATGTCTCTGCTGCTGATCCCCCAGACCACGCCTGTGATCTGGAACACCGATCCTTGACCCGTGGTGCTGCTGCCTCCGTGACTCCGGTTCGTAGAGCCCTCACGCCTTCCCGTGGAGATACTACTTCTATCGGTCCGTGACCGACCCGACAAAATACTACTTGCAACAATAGTATTGGACACTGTAATTCGTGACTCGCGTTTTTACTTTTTTGTACCGTGAATCCGCGTGATTCTTTTTATAATTTGATAATTATAACCTGTACCGGCTGCGCCACTGTTAATCTTTAGAATGATTAAAGATATTTATAATAATGGTACACGGCGTATTATAAATTGGTTTATTGAAACTACGAGTATGTACAGTATATTGAGTCTAAACTGCTAGCTGGGAACAGAGGGCGTTACTACTCACTGCAAGGCTTAAATAGACACTCTGTCTCTCTTCATCTTCCGTCTCTGTCAACTACTACCGAAGTCAAGGTGAATCCTATCTCACAGTTCCAGGTCCAAACTCTTAAACAGGACTAATCTGGTTCACAGATGGGTCCAAAATGGAGGAAGGAACAGAGGCCGGGGTCTGTCTGCAAGGATCCAAGAGGGAACTCAGTATACCTCTAGCTATGTGCTTATGTATGCATCTAGTTTATTAAAAAACATTTTAGACACAAACACATACGTGATCCAACACCTTTTTTTAGTTTTATTTTAATTTCTTATTATTATACGACAGGGATATTATTAACCCTCCCTTGCCTGCGATGTGTATCTACTACACATTGCTTCTTGCATCTTTAATATTTCCGTAAATATGGAAAATTCTGGGTTCATATTTTAGGTAATCCTCCGTTATACATTTACTCATTAAATAAAAATTAAAAAAAAATAATAATCAGTAACTTTCGGGCACATAAGAGGTATTTTTTGAGAATCGAAAACAAATTCACCAATGCAATCAAACGTCTGGCTTATGCTTAGTGCTGCGGGTGAGATATACAAATGCGTGAAGCGTGCGGCTAATGCGACACTATGCACGTCTCACTCTCACCTACTTCGATATAAGTGAGCGCGAGAAAGAGAACCGTGTGGTTACTGGTCAGTCGTCAATCGTGTTTGTTCCTTCGGTTTCCCCTGCGGACCGCAGACGGCACCGCCAGTCGCCGCCCGGCATTCATTCGGAGTGGTCTCTTCGCATGTTGTATGAGCATCGTTTCTTTGAGCTACCGATGTTTTTTTCATGTTTTCAGCAATTAAATATCAATCATTATCATTTTTGACTTCAACTATAATGAAATATAGCGATTTGCTATGAATATTCATTTTTTTCGGCTTTTAAATCGACCATTTCTGCTTGTGTAGTGATTACACAGCACCGGAACGCGCGGATTTTTTTAACACAGTAAGGGAAAGGTTAATATTGAAAATATCTCTATATTGATGACAACTTTTTTCAGGGAGGAAAAAAATTTTAGTTTTAAACACCTTTTTTTAGTTTTATTTTAATTTCTTATTATTATACGACAGGGATATTATTAATATTGAAAATATCTCTATATTGATGACAACTCTTTTCAGGGAGGAAAAAAATATGATTTGCTTTCTTTATACATAAATTGCCACACTTCTGCCATTAAAAATAATTTGATTGAAGTCAATAAATTTTATGTAAAATGCATATAAACATTCACGTGTTCTGAGTACACTATAATTTAAGCTGGTGAACTAATTTTCTAACATTCCTAAGTTAAACCACCGTTGCGGATTCATATGCTGAAGCATTTTAAAGGAAACCATCCATGTGTTCCAAGAGCAATAATCGGAGGATAATCGTGTTCGTGTTCTGAGTGCAGTATCAATTAAAGCCGGGGACTCGCATGCAGATTCGCTCTTACGTTAAACCCAGTATAATATTCCGGATGATCTGTTAAAATTCCAGTAGCGGATTCTATTGTTTCGAGTGGAATTAAACTTTTTTTTCAAACCATATGCTGCATAACTAGATATTCATAATAATATCTGTATACCTACCCATTTGATGTTAAATAATAAGGCATATTGACACAATAAAATTTTTTCGACACTTAAGATCGAACCACTAATTTTGTCTTTTAAGAATATGGAAGAAAAATCTTATTACATATTTAGGGCGGCTGATTCAAAACTTTTGAAGTAAGTCTGAAGTTTTCCATTTTGCAAAACAGAACTCCATTGAATATTCTTTACCACAAATTATTTGATATTTTATTTAACCAAGTGGGCAGTATGAAAAGGCTCGCTGACCAAACGAAATGGGCTCGGGGGCTGCATTTGGTTCGTGGGCCGCAGTTTGCCCATTACTGGCTGAGATAGTCCATTACATTGGCGATAACGATTATACAATGTTAAATTGTATAAATCGTTATACTGTGTATTGTAGGCCTTTAAGTCACAGAGGGCATCTGATGAGTGTTGCAACCTTTCAGGATATGGGTGTGATTCCCGCCCCGGAAGTGCCCCCTGCCATGGACAAAGGTTGCTCCTGGACTGAGCACAAGGCTCCCGACGGAAGGACTTACTATTACAACTCCGCTACCAAACAAAGTGCTTGGGAAAAGCCCGATGAACTGAAGACTGCAGCAGAGGTAATACTCACTTCAATATTTTAAATTTCCCTTTCAGATTTTTAATTTGCAAAAAGTTTTTTAAAATTATGTACTATTTTTAAATATTTGCAGACCACAATTAAATAATTTAACCTTCTGGTGTGCCAAGAAATCCGCTGTAGATTTCTGACATTTGTACTCGTCGTGTGCCGGCAAATCCATAATGGATTTGCTAGTAGCTCCATGCACTTGCCTGTATTTTGTGAAATTTTGAACCTTAAAAATACTCCTAGTATACTAAAATATATTTTATACGCTTGGCAAAGAAAATATTGCTTCTTGATATTCAATGATTTAAGGAAAAACCAACTAGCTTGAATGCCCTGTATGACTTATTTTTATTGTGAACAACGCTTATTTATCTGAAAAATATTAAAAAAACTCGATAATATTTTCTATGTCTTCATTAAAGTATAATATCTTTTTATAATGAAAATCTTTAATGTAACGTACAAACTTACCCGATAAATTTGTACCTGTAAAAGTTCGAATTTCGGTAAAAGTTATTTATCTTTTTTACTTATACCATCATGTAGAATTACTTCCCGAAGTTAATGCACTTTACCCACTGAACACCCTGTACAATTTTTTTTTAAAAATATATATATGCATTATCTGGTAAGACGGTACAGTTTAAAAAAGCATAGTTTTACAAAAAACAAGTAAGTTATTACGAAAATAGTGTCAGCCGGAATACGGCAGTCGATTGGCATTTTACCCTGGCACACACACATTTTACCCTGTCAAACTATACCTGCATGATGATGGCATTCCAAAGGTTAACTATCAAACTATACCTGCATCGTATTATATTATTATTTATTATGATGGGAATTGTAAAATGTTCTTATTTAAAAAGATAATTTGTTGCAGCGCTTGTTGTCGCAGTGTGTTTGGAAGGAATACACCTCGGAGAATGGGAAAGTTTACTACAACAATATGAGAACTAAGGAGTCAAGTTGGATCATCCCAAAAGAACTTGAAGATATAAAGTTAAGAATTGCTTCTGAAGGTGCTAATCTGTAAGTTTAAACAATTCTGAATTGCTATCAATTTTATTTGGTTTCACAATAACTTTTTTATTTTGTTCCTACTTTATATTTATTTGCACATTTTATATAGTTATGGGGTTCTAGCATTACCATTCGTATGCAGTTTTTATCACACATCCCATAAATAGTCGTCGTAAACAATTTGTCAATTTTTCTAAAGATGTCATATAAAATAAAATAGTTTTAATGCATAATATGTCAAATAATAATAAGATTATAAGTCTAGAGTACCTTATACTAGACAAATGGACCTTTCAAATACAAAGTTTAGCAAAATAATAATAATGCAAATGATACCGACATTTTTATGATACATATATATACATTTTCATAACCATCTTACGAAATACATAAGGCCCCATGGGCATATATGAAACTTAATAAATATATACACAATTGTGAAAATTTGTGTGTTTTTTTTGTAAATTCTTATTTATTTATATGTAGCTGTGTTGTATGCCTAATAAATGTACAATACACTCTCGATAATCCGTCTTTACTATTTTGATCTGTCATTATTTTTACTAGTTGAAAGCCCAAAAACAAGCTCTGTAATTTGCCGGTTTTCGTATGTCAAATTCAGTAGTCTATACTATAACTCCATCTAACTTACTCTCGCTGACCATTTTACCAGTCACCAGGGTAAATTATTGTTGTTTTAGGACATTATGGTTTTTGGTTAGTCCTCTGTGTAATACGGCAACTGTCGCATGAGTTTCTGTTTGTTTCGTTCTGCCACATTCTTTGTTTGAATAAATTCACAAAATGGCGTCTTCTCGCAAGTGTAAACATGACACTTTAACTTTTACAGCAAAAATTAAAAAAATTATGAAAGATTGATGTGAAGACCAAAGGCGGCTCTAGGGGTCCAGAAGTGGAAGGTCATTTAAAAAAAATTCTTCCACTAATATTTACTTTATATTATCAATATTCATTTGTAGGTACCTCACGAATTTTGAGAATCAAATTACACAAGCGTGCAATATGCAAAACCAACCCACGTTTATCAAACCATCTCTTTTTCACCCAAGCTGTCTTCTGAATGCGAAATTTTTACTTGGCGACATTGTGCCATCTCGTTTATTGTATGGCGCGTATAGAGACAGAAGATATCATATATGAATATATAAATTGACCCAGCCAATCATAGGAAGTTTTCATTTGAGAGGTTAGGTGTCACTACTCGCCGCGGCCGGCTATCTCGCGATGCATTTTCAAATAAATTAGAATAATATCAGTTGTTTTGATTTGTATAATATTTCAAAATATTATGTTTTAATGTCGTCTTACAATTTTGGGAGGTCATTGACTAATTGACCTAAGGGAAAGACCGCCACTGGTGAAGATAGATTGTTTGTTTCTATGATATACCTATTTTAATATTTATCTAATTTTGTATTTATTCAATTTATTTTATTATTATTTCGAAAACATTACAAAATTTGATATTTTAAATCGTTTTTAAAATACATTCGTATTACAATGGTGAGGATACTAACTACGCAAGTATTAATAAAACTTGCCTTTTAAAGGCATGTATGCATGCACTATAATCCGCTTTCACCAATTAGATACTTGCCTGGTTTTTGGAGTGGTGCATTAGTGAGAGAGTAGAATATTTTTATAAAATTATGTAATACGCTAACGTCGGATGGGAGTTTGTTATAAATTGTTCATTTATTTATTTTTGCATAATTGCCTCTTTTGACGTATGCAGACCTTTTGTCAGGAATATCCTGCCGGCCTCTGCGCCCCCGGGAGCTGCCCCCGTGATGGGGCAATCGGCCCTGGACCAGGCCATGGCAGCCACCCTGGCAGCCATTGACACCCCGCCCCATGTCCAGCCCTCGCCTCTCATTGGTATTTACTATGCCAGCATTTTTTTTTCAGTTTTTTCCATACAAATACAGTGAAAACTCTCTTGTAAGGTTTTCTGAGGGACTAGAAAAAAAAACAATGTCTTCTGTGGATAAATTATGATGTTGGGATAAATTGGGCCAGTTTTTAAATTCCATCTTCGAGGCACCGAAAAAATAATTTATATTGGATCCTTATAAGTGGTTTTCACTGTAGTTGAAATTACAGATAACCGTGAAAAAATATTTTTACTTCTAAAAAATGACACTCTTTTCTTTATACCATTTGCTGTATGCACACAACCTTACATTACTTATTCATTGACTGAGCATAGAGAAGTCCTGTTTTAACTCAACTTTTTTGCATTTCCTCTGTCTGTAAATTTGTTTGTACATTCTGTTTCCGTTCATAGATTATTTTTTCAAATGGGATATTGTTGTGGTTATTTGGACTTTTTTTATTGGCATTTTTCATTATGTATAGTTTTTATTGGTTTTATACCTGCCTGAAGAAAGTTTGAAAAAAAGAATTGTCGTTGAGTTAGTGACGTTTCTTTGGATAATGATAAATAATCTTATTTGAAATGTGAAAAACTGTGCACAGAACTACTAACTAGTTACGTTTACAGAAAACCTTTTATTAAAAAGGGGTTTATGTATTTTTGTAATTTTATTGCCATTCTTTGCTAAAAGTCCCCTTTACTCGCCTATTCTAAGTCCGTTTCAACTTCTATGAAATTGTGATCAGCTGACAATACTGATAACACCATAACAGTTGTGCTATTCTGCTCATCAAAATTAGTTTGAAAGGTGAAACAGACCTAGAATTTTAATTTAATAGACTACCTTTCAAATGTCAATAAAACAATATTGCCAGTTTCCACCGCAACATTGCAGCCTTTTCATGAAGTGTACAATTCAAGCTTCAGGTTTCTAATAAATCCATACAGCTCTTCATTTATACATTTTATTATAGTTGAAGAAGAGAGCAATGATGTTCCATCTCAACCTCAGGAGACTCGCAACTCTACGCCAGAACCTAAATTAGTGTTCAAGGATAAGAAAGAGGCCATGGAAGCATTTAAAGAGCTTTTAAAAGAAAAAGTACACAAATTTTTATTTACCTTAAATCACTTGGTTTTCATTTAATACATTTATATTTATGTGGTGTCTTTTAAACTTATATATTATTTTTTAGAATGTGTCATCAAACTCAACTTGGGAACAATGTATTAAATTAATATCAAAGGATCCACGCTATCCAACACTGAAAAGACTGAATGAAAAGAAGCAGGCGTTTAACGCATACAAGGTGCAAAAAAGCAAAGAAGAGAGAGAGGAACAGAGGTAATATACATTTTGGAATACTTTGTTTACTGTGTAATACCATATCTATTAAATTCTCGTAAGTAATTTTGTGTCTTATTTGTCGCCGTATCCACATGAAAGAATCAAAAAATCATTTCTCTGAGCTGAAACTACTTATGGTAGATTATAAACTATTTTTACAAAAATATGAACACATTATTTGGTAAGACGGTACAAAAACATCATTGGCCAAAAAAGAAATAAGTTTTTTTTTAAGAGTTTTAATTTTTTTATGTACTTTTATTACTTAAATTTTAATTTTTCTGCTTCCGGTTTCAACACATTCGTGCCATTCACTAGCAAACTTAAAACTAAACTTAAAATTTAAACAAGTACAGAAAAGAATTAGATGTTATATATAAGAAATACGTTGTTGCAGTAATAGAATCAACTGGAATATTGCGAAAATTGTTCCTCAACCCTCCTAGAGTTAAAGCAAATTTATATTTTTTAATTTTATGTTTATATGTGTATAATGTTGTGTCTTATCTTTCGTAAGTGCTCACGTATGCTGCTGAGACATGGGTACTTACTAAGAGGAATGAGCGAGCACTGGACATTTTTGAAAGAAAAATTTTCAGGCGTATCTTTGGACCGATTCTAGAAAATGGATTTTGGCATAGACGTTACAACGATGAGCTGTACACTATTAAGGAACAAAAAGTGACACAATTTATAAAGTTAGGAAGACTTCGGTGGCTGGGTCATGTGGAAAGGATGACAGAGCATCAATCACCAAAGTCCCTGCTAAAATCTAGACCTGTAGGGCGAAGGAGCCTGGGAAGACCAAAATTAAGATGGAACGACAACGTCCTCAAAGACCTATGTACCTTGGAGCTTCCAAACTGGAGAGAACTGGTACAAAACAGAGATGAGTGGAGGAAGACTCTCGAGGGGGCCAAGTCCCACCACGGGTTGTAGAGCCAATTGTGATGATGATGGTATCTTTTTTAAATAACTTAAAATTTCATTTCAGGTTGAGGACAAAGAAAAATAGGGAAACCCTTGAACAATTTCTTTTGACTTCTGAAAAGATGACATCGCTAACCAAGTACTATAAATGTGACGAAATGTACTCCAACTTAGAGGTAAGTTCTCATCTTCATTTATAATCAATACATAAATTATTATTATTGATGATAGTTGGTCGGACTAATGAAGAAGACCGAGTTTGAAGGTTCATCCTCTACCTAATGGCGTGATGGTTATTTTATACTTATTTTTCTTCCAGGTTTGGCGATGTGTCCCAGATACTGATCGAAGAGACATATACGAAGACTGCCTGTTCACCATTGCCAAGAGGGAAAAGGAAGAAGCGAAAGTCCTGAAGAAGAGAAACATGAAGATGCTGGGTCAGGTGCTGGACAACATGACTGACATCGGTTACGGCACCACCTGGAGCGAGGCTCAGGTCATGCTCCTGGAGAACTCGGCTTTCAAGAACGATGTCAACCTCCTGGGCATGGACAAGGAGGATGCCCTGATAGTCTTTGAGCAGCACATCAGGAGTTTGGAGGCCGAGTACTTGGGTGAAAAGGAACAAACCAAGAAGAGGAATAAGAGGGGCCAAAGGAAAAATCGAGACAACTTCTTGGTAAAGACATACTAAAGCTACATTTGTTATCTCTTTCTGTTTCACACTGTGCTTTCAGTGATAGCAACTATAATCCTTTCAAATTAATAGCATTTCCACTAGCTACGAATTGTTTGTTTCTGGATTTCATATAATTTTTTATGTTTTCAGGCACTCTTGGATGGTTTGCACGAAGAAGGAAAACTGACTTCAATGTCACTATGGGTGGAGCTTTATCCCATTATTTCTGCTGATCTGAGATTTTCCGCTATGCTAGGTATTAAATTTTCCTAACATTAAATGTTTGTCCCAATTTCAGTAATTGCCTGCAAACGTTAGTCATAATAATACAAAAAATTGGGTTACCGACCATATGGAAAGAGTTTGTGCATTTTAACATGTTTATTAATAATAGTATTTATTTCTTTCTAGGGCAAAGTGGGTCAACTCCGCTCGACCTGTTTAAATTCTACGTGGAAGATCTGAAGGCGAGGTTCCATGATGAAAAGAAAATAATCAAAGAGATTCTTAAGGAGAAGTCATTTGAAGTAACGACTGCAACTTCATTTGAGGACTTTGCCACCATCGTATGTGAAGATAGCAAGTCTGCCTCACTGGATGCTGGAAATGTCAAATTAACATACAACTCGCTTTTGGAGAAGGTAAAAACGTACTTAGCGTCATGCCATTTGTTCGTAATATGTATCCTTGAAATTATAAATAATCCCCTCCATCCGTTTGTCATATTATCTCTTGAGATGGTACACCTCAAGTATTTGATTCATCATTAATTAAATTGTAGGCCGAATCTCGAGAACATGATCGTTTGAAGGAAGAAAACAGAGCAGCCAAAAAGTTGGAATCTGCCTTCAAATGGGCTTTGAGAGAATCTAATATCGATCCGCTGCTAAACTGGGAAGACGTTAAACCCATGCTGGACTTCAGCATCAAGGAACTTGAAGCTATCCCTAATGAAGATGATCAAATCAGAGTATTCAAAGTAAGAACAATATTTACACATTTGGTTGCATCCGTCGCCGATGTGAATCTATCTTTACGTGCTTCGTATTTTCCTAGTCCGAGCTACTTTTTCATTTGCTTGTAGGACCATTTATGTATTGGAAAATTGTATGTTGTTCCCGGCTGTATAAGAAAATAATTATTGCTGCTATCAATTGGCATTTCAGGTGGACTTATACTGTGATAAATTCACAATCACATTTACATGTATTTCGCTTTTGAATGGCAACATTTTTATTATATTTACAGGAGTTCCAGCATGAAATGGAAGAAAGTTGCACCCACTACCACTCTCGAGCCAAAAAATCTAAAAAGAACAAGAAAAACAAGAGGAAATCTCGTTCCCGATCACCTTTGGTAAGTATTTAATTATCCATATTAGGTGATGAGAATTTATTAAGTCCTCACAAGAAGCCGCGTTTTTTTGGCCAGGAAACTCTGAAGAAATTTTCTAGACCACCGAACCAACCAAACTTTACCACAAAACCTTTTTAAGTGGGAACTTCTTAGCAACTTTCACTGTACTGCGAAACTTCGTTTAAAGACCTGTGTGGAAATGTTAGGAATACTTAATAGATTATATTAGATTTGAAATTAAACAACTTTTGCACTTTGTTCCACTTGTTTATTTTCACCTACTACGGACATTTTCAGACTGGTAGTTGAATTTCTTATACTACGGAATTTATACAAACTTAGGCAGGGGTACACAACGTTGTCTCAATGTAATGAATGTTTCTATTTTGATAATTTCTGCCTAAGTTTGTATAAATTCCGTAGCATAAGAATTTCAACTACCAGTCTGAAAATGCCCGTAGTAGGATGAAACCGGTCCTGGTGAAAATAAATAAATGGAAAAAAGTTGTTTAATTTCAAATCTAATACAATGGAATTCCACCACGAATTAACAGTCCAAAAACTTGACTCCTTAATAGATTTACCTAGTTCTTCGGAATACAAACACTTTATGGAAATTCCAATATTCCTACTTGTTATTAGTCGAACAATAAATTGCAATCCATCCTTAACATTTTTACACACGCTCTTGTGAATAAATGAGTTGAATTTTTCGTAGAATTCTGATAGCGGCGGTGAAAGAGCGAGGCGGCGAACCCCCTCCCCCGCTGCGTCGCTCAGCTCCTGGAGTTCAGAGAACGGAGAAGTCAGAAAATCCAAAAAGACCAAGAAGTCCAAGCATCGCAAGCGCACCCCCACTCCGGTGAGATACAAACAACTTACCGACTACTACTGAAAGAGTGTTGCAAGTTTTTATGTTACTATTTTCTTTGAATTAATTCCTCACAATGCCTGATTATGTTAAGTTGTTTAATGCTTATTAATAAAGTTGTTGCCTCTGAAAATACCTGTGTTACATTTATCGATAGAATATAATATTATAGAAGTTGAGTTGACTAATGTTAAATTTATATTATGCAGAATGTCTGAACATAATTTCTTTTAACTGCATTAATAAAATCAATTCCGTTATCATTGCACTTGTTGGCAAATTAATTCTATCATAATTGAGTGGTGTGGTTTGTAAATTTAGTAGGTACCCGTTGGCGTTGTACTACAGCATTCACATGGTATAAATCTTAGGGGGGGGTACTTATTAGAAAGGTTTTTGGGACCTCTACTTACCGCATCTTATATTACATTGCTAAAAGAGTTGGTGTTAGAGCTCAATGCGATACATTTATTTTTCTTACACAGTGCTTTTCTTAGAATTACTTTTAAATTGTCTTAGAATAATTTGTTCATATTATGGGTTAATAACGTTTTGCACCACACCTTAAAACTGCAAGTGAAGTACACTTATCGTTGTATTTAAAATAAGCAAACTATCCCTGTCCCCCACAATTATGTAACTAATATTTAGAAATATGTACCTGTGATTCTTGTTACTGAGGAAATCTTAATGTACTTATAATTGGTTCATTGTAATACGCTTGCAGTAGATATGATTTCTTTACTTATAGCCTGCAGCTCAATACACTTTACTCTGCAGTCGGTGACATCTGGTGTAGATTATGTGATCCAAAAAATTATTTATTCATTTTTTCTTTGGCCACCTGTAATGTCAAGTGTGTCAAGCTGTGCGTTATTTATTTTATATAATATTATCATTACTTGTTTGATACAATGACTTTTCAGTAAAGTCTACAGATAATTAAAAATAATGTATTAATATCTCCTATTTTCCTAAATTATTAATGTATTTAACTACCTGAGGGTGCAGATAATGTAGAATGCATGCACTTCTACAAAATATTGTCATAATAAAAAAATTGTAAAAACTCTTCAAATATCTAAAATGTCTAAATTTATGATGAATCTTTTCTGCTAGTATATATACTGATTTCTTTAATCATTATTTAATGGACAGTCATAACCACTCGAGCGATGAGTGTTTAGTTTTCAATTTGGCATGAAACATGGACTGTTTACTGCTATTTAAAGCCAATGAATCCACCTATATTTCACCGTTTATTCCATTTTGTAGGTTCTTTAAAATTTGGCCCATTATGGCAAGTGATCGATCAAGACATTTTGAAAACTAGCCATAATATGCCAAAGATCGTTCTAGTGGATAATCTGAGTGCAATAATGATTGTTAGAAACTTCTATTATGAACATGGTAAAATTATTGTTTACAAATTCCCAAACACAGGGTTTTTACAATATTATAGGTACGTAGTTTTGTGGTTACCAGTAATTTTTTTTAAAATTCATTAAGATTGTGGATATTTTTCCTAGATGATAAAAACCAAGTCTTTAATAAGTTTAATGTTATTTTTTTGTTTTTATTTATATAACCAACCATTGTAATAGAGAGTTAGTTTGTTGTAAAATTTATTATGTAAATACATTTGAATAGATTTTATTATCAATGAGTTTGTGATTTAATGAATGAGTTTCCACTGAGTTAAATAATATTATGTTGCATTGTTTAAAGCGCAATAATATATAATATATTTTTTAGTTTGTAAATGTATGTTTAAAAAAACAAATGTAAACATGTTTTGGAATAAATATTTCTCAATGGAATTATTATTAGAGGTGACGTTTACTTTTAAGAATATTAACTTGCATCGGTAGAGGGACTTCTGCTTTTTTGCTTATGAGTTAAGAACTTTGATCTGCGTCCAGTTTAATGGCAACCAGTGTTGAAGATGCTGCAGTAATGGTGTAAATCATTTAAGGTGAACATTAACCTTGTTGCCTATCTATGTACGTTAATATTGCTTACCCCCTGACAAATTTGGTTTATAATAGAATTTATTTGGTGATTGCAGCGGTCTCCCAACGCGTCACCGCCCAGGATTAATTCTCCGGATGAAACGCGCTACAAATCCAAGAAGTCCAAGAGAACCGCTCCCGAGACCCCGGAGAGAGAGGAATCCTCCAGCTCATATAAACCCAAGAAGAAAAAGGACAAGAGAAAAAGCCCCGACAAAATGACCATCAGGTATGTCATTATCAATATCATCGGGACAATCTAGACAATCGGGACAATCCAGTAAAATCTCATTATACCCTCGGTATAATGAGATTTGGTGAGATTTTACTGGACCCCCCCCCATTTTTTGCTCACGTAATTAATGTATGTCCCCTATATCTCACCATAACAATAAAGGAGACACAACGGTTTCTATGAGACCTATATGAGCTGTTCCCAAAAGCGAACAAATTAGCCTGAGGTGTTAAAATTTATTTATTTTACATTAGCTCCATACAGGAGGCCCTGAGGAAAATAATTTTCTAAATTCACTAAGAGATTTGGGTTGGGTTAGTGTGTAGGGGTAAAATGCCAATAGCCGCCGTATGCCGGCTGAAGCTATTTTCTTAATAACTTACTTGTTTTTTGCACAATTACGTTTTTTGTAAATTGTACCGTTTTACCAGATAATTTTTATTTGTATTTTAATAATAATTGATAATGTGTATATTTCTGTCTTATGTATTTTCCCAGGATAGCTACTTATATTCAGAGATTATTATTCTCTCTGATGTTATAAAAAATATATAATAAATGGGGCCAAGTTGTTTTGCAAAAATTCAAATCTAACATAGTCATCATGCCATTTTATTTTTTGACATTTGAAAGGTCCCGTTAAACGTCGATTCTAGGTACGTTTCAGCTTTCTATCAAACTGTAATAAGCAGACAAGCTTAACAGCATGATAGTTATTCTCTTCTGATGATCACAATTTGTTCAAAAGCTGAAACGGACTTAGAAATGGAACTCTATGGCCATTTGACTTTGTCACAAATGAATTTCTTTAATCAATTGGCCTAAATTATCTTCACAATGAAATATATTATTTTGAAAATAAGAAATATTTTTTTGCGGAACGAGAGTCTAGAATAATATTATGGTGCTTTATTTCCTTGCCAGGCCAATAAAAAGTATTTTAGTATGCTATTATGTTACAAAATACAACAAAAATTTTGATTTTTTGACACACATAGCCCATTTGTACATGGAGCTACTTACACGCGATTCAAGCTACCTTTCCTGGGCCGTGAATTTTTTCAAAAAAAATCAAACGTCAAATGTGCGCTTCAGAATTTTTTTGTGTCGCATTTTATAAGTTTACAGTAACAATTCTTTCAGATTTTGGTAGTTTATACAACTGTTGTTACTAATAATATTATTTTGTAATAGAAACTCTAAACAAATACAGTGGTGCCTCACACAACGAACTTAATTCGTTCCAGGAGCAAGTTCGTTATGCGAAAAGTTCGTTATGTGAAACGCGTTTTCCCATAACAATACATGTTAAAAAAAATAATTCGTTCTGTAGCATAAAATATGGTAAGATGACATAAAAAAAAGATAAATTTTTTGTTATTATTTTTATTTAGATACATCTAAAAACATAATGAAAAAAACACACATTTTTTAATTTTAAGAAATAATCGAATCTTGCACATCTTCATCCATTTTCCGCTTTTTGGCCGATGGTGCAGTGAAAAACCTGTCCAAAGTCGTTTGTTTCTCTCTTTTCTTCAACATCTGCCGGAAATAAGAGAAATCACCTTCCTGCTTTTTTTAGAACCCATCATATAAAAAAAATGTTGAGTTTATCTTAAAAGGACGACTGCCGTGATACGTGTGCGATTTAATTCGTAATGAAGAACGATTGCTGCGATACGTGCGTAAGTTAAGCGTACTACGCAGTGACTAACGAGTCTAACGACTGCCTGCGCGGGAGGATGCAATTAATCGGCAGTGATCGCAGAAGATCGGGCGACTTCGTTGTAATGATGAACGATTGCTGCGACACGTGCGTAAGTTAAGCGTACTGCTCAGTGACTAACGACTGCCTGCGCGGAAGGATGCAATAAATCGGCAGTGATCGTGTGAAGTGGGCGACTTCGTTGTGTGAAGCGAAGTTCGTTGTGTGAAGCGAAGTTCGTTGTATGAATCGTGAAATGAACGAAAAGAAAGTTCGTTGTGTGCAGCGTTCGCTGTGCGAGGCGTTCGTTATGCGAGGCACCACTGTAATGCTAAAAATATAATTATTCATTACTACGTAAAAAATTTGACATTTTTTTACAAACCCAATATTTATGACATTTCTTTTGTGAAATATTACAAAAGTTACATGAAAATAATGTAGATAAAACGATGATACATCTAGGTATTCTTTCCATAATGAATTTATTTATATACACACAAACCCTGCTTTTTTATGGGGGTACATCAAACATATATATTATATAATTAATTAGTGTATAAAATGTATTTGTAATTTATGTATCTTTTTTGAATTATAATAAAAAAATAAAATTAAAAAAAATATCAAAAACAATGAAACTCCATCCATGTTATGTCCGTCCATCCAAAAACGGCTGCCAAAGTGACGTCAAGTTCACCATAGATATTTTTTGTATATTATTCTGAGAAGCTAGGCGCTATGCGGCTTTTTGTTACATCGAGAACGAGAATGGCCCAAGCGATTCTGACCTTGTTCTTGATACAATTTCTTTATACATAAAGGACAAAATGGCTTCAAAAATTATTTTTTTTGACACTTGTTGCCGATCTCACCGGTGATCACGCGGCCAGCCAGAGGTTAAGCACACGCACTGCTTGTGAGTACCCGCCATACTAATTTGCTAACGATGCGCGTAGCATCACACTAGAAAAATAGTATGGCGGGTACTCATGAGCGGCGCATGTAGTTCGTGTCTGCATCCATTATTGCAAAAACAGAATGTGCTTTATAGAAGATTAGAAACTTGTTTATAACAATGTAATGATTTATTTATTTATTTTGAATCTTATTTTTAAACAATTTTTATTTCTAGGTCCCCAACTGGTGGAGAGGCCGGTGCCCTGAGTGAGACAGAGCTAGAGACGCAACGCGCCGCTCTGCTCGCACAGCTACATGAACAAGATGGTGACTAGAGCAATGATAACAATGCAAAAACACAAAATATACCTCATACGGCAATACCGCTGAGATCCGACCTAACTTCTCCCTCTTCCTCATAGATGGAACTCTCAGTGGCTGGACCATCGTAGTGCAGAATTTGTATTGACTTTGAATTTGAATGTACTTAGAATTTTTGTACAATGTTAGAATCTTGAAACTCGAACAACTCTCAATAAAATATAGTTAATTTTTTTTTTTTTGTAGATCAACTTTCAAACGAGTAATCATTAGAAATAAGGAAATAAATCAGTTTTATAAGGTGATCCCATGTTTGATTTCAGATTATAATATTTCATACAATAATTAATTATGTTTGTAATAATTCATGGTGTTGATCATCGCAATAAATAAATACATTTGATGGAAATGATGAATAAAATACTCTCCAGTATTAATTTCTAAATCAGAAGAATAAATAAGTTACAAAATATTTGATGTTTTTCTTACCTGAAGGAGTTAGATACTTATTAAATAAATGTTACCTATGTTTGAGGGCTGGAATTTCAACTGATTTTAAAGCTCAGATTAACGCCCATCGTTCACGTAGCTACTTACAAGCGAAGCTACCGCTACCTGTCATACTATTTTGCTAGTGCAGTGCCTGGCGGCGTTTTCAAACACTAATAATAGTATGGAAAATACAGACGAGCAGCGATCGCGTCGCTTGAACGTAACTCCATGGAAGAACGGCGTAAGAGATATTCTACGTCAGGAAACCTATCCAAGTTGACAAATGTAATATCTTTTCTCCTCAAGCTAATTTGTTTGCTTTTAGGAACAGCTCGTATATTATGTGTTATTATCAGCAATTTTAGTCAGAAAAAAACGTAAGGAGGACCATTTTTAAAACTTTTTTATGTTTGCATTCAAAATTTTTATATTTCAAAATTATATGTTTATTTCGAATTCTAAAATATAAAAGCGTATTTCATCTTCTTTCAAAAACAGTTTTTAGCTTTCGGATACATTCAGAAATGAGGTGTGTAAAAGCAGACATCAATCTATTGTCACATAAATATTATGTGACTAGTGCAGTTCTTGCCTATTTGGATGTTTTGTCTGTGGTATTTTTTTTTGGAGACTGAAAATTTTTTTTGTGAAGACAAATTGTTTTTTTGTCGATGGTTACTTCCTCTCGAGACAGCCATTGGGCCGGCTGTTTTTGTGAATTGGTCACTCGCCATGAAGGTGTTTTAATCAACATAAATAATGTAGATTGAGTTTTATTTGAGCTTAAAAAGGGCGCGGGGTGTTTTTTGGTATCACGAGTAGTTCGTGTACTTTATTATTTTTTAGTGGTAATGTGAATTCCACTTTTCCAGTTTTGGCAGACAGCCATTTTGTGGAAACGTTTCATGGAACAGTAATTTGATAAGTGATTGGTCCTTGTTGTGACTAGATTATTATGTCCTTTTGACCCCGCGTCACGAAGCCACGGACTGCGGATAGTTTTTGCCGAGTTCCGTAAGTCTTACGGAAACCAGTTTACAAGTCTTGTAAACTGGTTGGGCCACGTGCCTTTCGGATGGAGATTGCAGAGTCAACCTTGGCTGGAAACTTCCTTGGAGGCATAGCGGCCTCCTTCCCATGTAGAAGGAAGACCTAGGATCCCTGAATTTCGTGCCGTCCCCGGTTGATGGAGCCGGAAGACTCGTCCCCAGACTGATTCTCTCTGCGAACCAAGTTTGCGACGTCACCCGGCGTATTTCTACGACGTACGGCTTCGTTAGATAGTGGTAGCGTTTCCCGGAGTCCATCTGGTATGTTTTGTGTCTTGTTTACTTGATGTTACATTGATGTAACTTTTCTCTCTCCTGTTTGTTTTACTTTATAATATAGTTTTTAAAGTTCATCTTTTTTTTCATTTAATGATTTTCCCCTACTTGACAGAAAGGCTACTCCCATAATCCTGAGCTGAGCTCTCATTTTTACATTTCACTATGTTATGCTATGTTTGTTTTTCAAATGACATGGAGATTGATGTCTTTGCTTTTATGTACAATATTACATACAAACATTGTATACACATATATTAAATACAAGCATTGTATACACATATATTACATACAATATGGTACATAAAATCAAAGATAGCAATCTCCATGTCATTTCAAAAGCAAACAGCAATCTGGCCGAAATGGAGATTGCTGCTTTTACACACCTCAAATATTCCACTTATTTCGATTTTATTGCAAAGTGGAAATATTTTGACCTGAAAAATTATCTCCGAGGCCTGAGGGGTTTAGGCCTTCAGGGTTAAAATAAAAATGTTTCCAAGTATTCTCGGAGGCTGACTGAGCTGCACTTCATTTGGATCGACAGAAGTATGAGATGCCACTTGAGTTGTACATAAAGAATAGGTAAGAAGGAGCAAACTAAATCACCTCAAGGGCGCTATCACGCACTTATCCTTTTTAGAGTTTTTTTCATTTCATTTCATGTTAATTCTGAAATAATACATATGCTAAGGTGATATAGGTGCATTCTGAATAAGCGGCAGTGAAAGGGTAAAACTTTCAGTCTTACGAGTGCTGTTATAAAAATAAGAGTGCAATAAATGGGGCTTCTTGAAGCAGTATTGAGATAAAATTCAGTTTCATTACTGTTTAAGAGGCTAGACTTTGAACGACACGCGGAACACCCGCGTCTGTCATTCTGTCCCGCTCACAATAAGCTGTCGCACACTTACATTACATGCGAATGCGAAATGTGCAAATGAGACAACGCTCAAATTTACCTACAGAAATTACTCGAAAAGGGGTTTATGGAGAATACACTTTTCTACACCGAAACTTTCTCGAAATTGAAATTTTAAAAAATATATATTTTTTAGAAAGAAGAAGCTACGTCGGTAGCTTTTTATAATTCTTTATGAGAGTTGAGTTAGCAGCACTTTTTCATTAAATAATATTTTTTGATAAATCGTACATGTTTGACAGTGAATGTTTACGTTAATACGAAACGCATCGAAAATTCGAAAACATACCGACATAGTTTTCACCCTCTAGAAGGCAGTATAAAAAAAATATATTCATTTTGTGCAATTTTCAATGTAGAAAAGTGTTTTTTCCCGGGCGTCCTTTTTGTATGGGCCGAAAAGCGAAGTCTATTGTCTTAAGCCAGGTGTGGGATAGCACAGTAAGTCAGGGGTGTTGAACCTGCTGCCCGCGAAGCTTTTGGTGTGGCCCGTAAGCACTATTCGAAGGGCCTGCTTCACAAGAATTAGACAGGATGCGAGAACAGTTTTCTTTCACATTGTTTCTGCTACATTTTAAAGTTATTATTACTAACCCCATGGAAAGTTATAACATAGCTGATAGGTATGCACCTATTTTCTATAAATCTGTCTAAACACATACATACGTGATCCAAAACCCTGTTTTCGTTTTATTTTAATTTTTTTTAAATTAAAAGACAAAATAACTTTGTTTTCATCACTTTTTATTTATACACAATCTACATGTTTCGTGAACGATGTTCACCTCATCAGGAACAAATGTATACTCTGAGTATACTGAGTTATAGTTGGAATATGTAAAAAATGTCAGTCCCCACCATCAAAGAAGTACTCGAGCCGCCACTGGTAATTAAAGCTGGTAACTCGCAAGCAGATTCACTCTTTATTTAAAACCAGTTTTGTATTTGGAAATTAACGGCTAAATTCCAGTTGTGGATTCATCTGCTGATACATTTCGAAGGAAACCATTCTCTTATTCGAAGTGCAGTTATAAAATTTTAGTTGCAGATTATGTATGTGCTGAGAGAATCAAAGAAAAACTGTTGTCGTGTTCATATTCGTGTTGCATACAGATTTAATTTAAACAAGTTTTGTGTTCAGAAAATAACGACAAATTAAATAACAAGTTGCAGATTCATCAAAGTAAGTCATTCTCATTTACCAAGAGAAGCTTTACATTTAAGTAGCATACCATATGCTGCAAAATTCTATGAAATTTGTCAATTTAAGAGATTCATTCTCGATTTCTGAGAGCAGTTATAAATTTCTAGCTGCTGAATTTGTGTGCATGATCTCGGAAGAATACTCGTCACATTTTATCACATGAAAATCGTTATAACGAAAGGTGATAATAAAAAATTGATTCTGCAAACTTCCAAATGGTATCCGACGTCAGAAAGTTTCCCCACCCCTGGTTTAATACTATCCACATACCATGCTGCGAACAGCAGCTATTGGCAGCTGGCTAAAAATCGAAGGTTGGAGGATGTCTCCCGTCTCTTTTTTTCCCATGCGAACCCGCAACACTCTGTTTCACGTTGACTGCAAATTGGAAGAAACCATCTGCCGTTAGTACCAACCGATGCGCCGCAGTGAAATGAGATGGTGATATTGAATTTGTTGTGTTAATAAAAGAGACAGAAGACAACGTGAAACAGAATGTTATGGGTTCGCACGAGGAGACGGGAGACAATAGCCAGCTGCTAACAGCCCGATATATCGGGCTGTTCGCAGCATGGTGTGTAGAGCCCATAAGTCATCAAATTAAACAATCTACGTATATCAATGTTGTAATGCGAGCATTGTGAAAGCAGATGAAAATATAAAATAATACTTTTTTTCGCATTATTAAGTTCCTAATTTTCCGCCCATTATTTGAAAGAATTAGCATGTTTTTTTTAAATGGTAACATTTTATTTTACTGTCAAATTTTGTTAGATCTGATGGATCTGATCTGTCATATTTTTGTTTGTATTTGTAGTTTTCACACTTAGATGCTTAGGCTTAGGAATAATAAATTACATTTTCAATATGGAAGTAGAGATCAATAATTTAGAGATGAATTCCCTGTACTCCGCTAGGAAATTATGTCGTGCGTGTTTAAATGATCATGAAGATATGCAAGATATTTTTCAGACATGCATTTCGGATGTATTCGCGTATTGCACGTCTTTAGAAGTCTCTGTTAACGATGGATTACCTCCCGCTCTATGCAGAAATTGTGTCACTCTTCTGAATACGCTTTACTACTTCAAACAACAATGCATCCGGTCTGATGAAACATTGCGACAAATTATGATCCCTCAGGTAAATAACAAATTATCCATCATCCATCCACAATGTTTACACAACTTAAATGTTGACTGGTGTTTTTATTGTAGAATTTCTCATTCCTAGGTAACTGGGAACATCAAAGAAGAAGAAGGTATGCTTGATTTAAATTATGACATGAAATATGAGCTAAATCCCCAGGCCACACAGGCACAGCCTATTTTCCAACTAGAAGAGGATGAATGCAGCACTCTCGGTGATAACTTTATTTACAACGACAATGACAATAGTTTGCTCAATGACCACAAAGAGGCTGAATGTGAACTAGCCAACTTAAATCCAGACATTCCCCAACTCATTGAGATCACTGAGAAAGTAAATGAAAGTATACAAGAAGCATCAATAGAAAATAAAGTGATATATAATATACCAGGTAGATTAATTTGATTTATACTAAAATACATCATCCTAGTGAAACAAATAGAAACTATGATTTTATTTTGAAGAATTTTCATTTTCAACTTACGTTACTCATTAAATTTATACAAATACAGAAATGATTAGATGTTATTAGGTGGGAGGGGTGATTTTGGGGGAGGGGGAGAACGGTGCGAGGAGTCAACTTGGCACAGGAACATTGTCAAAAGGGGTGATTTACAGGGTGCTATTATTTTGTTAACTAAATTAATTTTTGATTTCATTTTTTTGTTTATTTCTAAGTTTTCTGAAGCGCACAAATTAAAGTATTTATTTATATTCGAATGTTTAAACTTAGTTTTTTTTAATGAAGCTATGGCCTGTCTCTATTAAATGATTTGCGAACTCGGAAAAGTTAATATAAAAGTTAATAACAGGGAACATGAACTATTATTTTAAGAGTTCATGTTCCCTGATTCTAGTATATTCCCTGACTATGATAACTAGTTCGGTCATTGGTTTAATATACATTTAATTAACCTAGTTGAACAACCATTCCTGTAAATTGCCACCTCTTTCGGCCAAGCACCTAATAATACACAGTTTAAAAAAAAAACGCTGTTTCCGAAATATTAAAAACTTCTGCCTCTTCTTTGCATTCAATCAATTATATTTTCCTTACAGATACAGAACTTAATATATCTGAAGACTTGTCGGCATTCAGTTGCAAGATATGCTGTGAAGTATTCTATAAAGATTCATCCCTAAGAAACCATGTAAGAGAAATACATTCTGATAGCAGCAAAAGGTACATTTTGATTCTGGATACAAACGCTTTTCACTGATAACAATCAACATTGCTCACAGAATTTTCGTTCTGTTTTTTTTTCTTCCCTTTCTTATGTAGGTACATAATTTAAAAAATATATATATTACACAAATACACTACCTAGCCATTAAAGAGGGAAGAAATCCACTCAGCGACACCATACAATAATTATATGATGTCGTTCAGTGGATAATTTATTTATTGTCTAATTCAAGCACCAGAAAAAAAAATGGTGTTATTCTACATTATAAATGTACAAGAACAATAAATTAACTTTTAATTTTTTTTTATGCATAGTTAATTAATTACAGAAGGTACGTTGTAGAGTACCTCAGGTCACAACATAAACCAAAAAAATTCAATTCAAAACTAAAAAAAGTCTAAAATCACAAATAAAAACAAAAATTTAAATAGTTTTAGGACACATTAGATATCCTAAGACTTTTTAAAGGTACATTTTAAAATAATAAAAACTAAAAAAAATAAAATAAAAATATAAAAACTTATATTTTTACATAAAATTAGAATAATTTTTACAAAATTAACGATAATCTTAACACATAAAAAAATATTACATTAGATTTAGACCATCAGATACTTTACCATCGCTCAAATTGGGGATATTCTGAGGAAGTGAAAGAACAAAAACAAACATTAGACGTCACATACTGACCTGAGGTGCACTACAGCGTACCTAATATTGTTTTGAAAAATTGTATTACTTTACAAACAATATATATTTATTGAATAATCTTACAAGTAAATATGTTTCTCTCATAACTATAATCAATCTCAATTTCATTAATTATCAAATCCACATATAATTATCCACATATCAAAAGTAATCTAATAACTAACCCGGGTGAGAAAAAGAATCGGACGCCATTTTCGAACAGTGCTCTTCACAAGACTTCAAAATACGTTTTGAATAATAATTTTATAAAAATGCGACAGCTGATCAATCCTGGCGGTAGAAATGACTATTATTTGTCTATGAAAAGTGTTATTAGCGTAAAAAAATAGTAATATTGTCTGGAAAAAAATAATAACCCAGGTACTATACAGTGGACTGCAGGACGCAAGAGGATAAAACAAAAAATGTCTTGCTACGAGATACTTAAAATGGTAGTCATATTTCAAAGTGTCTCAGTGTTGCCATGTAGAATTTCCCATGTTTTGTGTGCTTAAAAAACTTCTCTTTTTGTTTACAGAAGTAAATATAAAGTGAACCCAAAAGATGATTTATTAACTAAGTGTAAAAGCAAAACAGAAACCAAAGCATCATTATTCAAGTGTCCCAAATGTGACAAACAATTTAAAATGGCCCATAGATTGGATGCTCATATAAGACAGCATTATGGGCTGAAGGTATGAATGTTTATATTCACTCATCGCACAAGTGCACATTTAACACTTCATAAAATTCTCGCAATACTAGAACAAGACATGCACACCAACTACAAATACTAAAATCAAACACATCCTTTGGACAAAAACACTACAGATACCAGGCTATAAAACTATAAAATTCACTTCCAACACAATATAAAACATCTAATCTTCCAGAATACAAAAAACACACATGGAACTAGCTACAATCCTTATAACTCTAAATTTATAATTTTGTTGCCACACTCATAACTAACAAGGCACATCTATTTTGTTGAAACTATGTAGAAATAGATTTTATATTTTAACTTTTATATTTTATTGTTTCTTTTTTTATATACTGTAACTTAGCCCACTGTTTGTTTTACTATGTACAAATTATAATTTACAATTGAAAAATGTGTGGAGTGTGGAGGACAATATACTATACTATAAATAAAAAATTTAAAAAAACAATCAAATTTTTTTTGAAGGAAGCATGTCTTTAGTAGAATTAACTTGTATATATAGACTTTTTAGTTTTAATTATTTTTCAATAATTTCAGCCATTTGATTGTAAGATTTGCCACAAAGAGTTTTCAAATTGGAGAACATGGAAAATGCACATGAACAGACATAGTGGACAAAAGAGCTACATTTGTAACATCTGTAAGAAGGCATTCGCGTATCCAACTGCCTTGGAAATTCATAAAAAGATCCATTTAGGCATTAAGAAATTCACCTGCCCACTGTGTAGTGCGTGTTTCGTCCAATCTGGGCAGCTAAAAGTGAGTACCAATATTATTATGTTATATCTCGCTATCTAATATATTTATCATCACCACGTCTTTATTGGTGAAACCTCATGTAGGTTTAATTTGTATATTCTTATCCGTGGTGGAAGGTGGCTTTTTACATGCAAGAGAAGAGGGCTGAGATTAAAGAAAAAACATTATTATGATTAATTTATTCCACAGCTTTAGACTAGTCTTGGGGAAAATGTAATATTATGTATCTAATTCAAAAAATGCAAACGCTCACTGATTTGGAGGCAATCTGCATAGTTCCCCTAAGCACTTACCATCGTGCTAACTCACATGTTTTACCTTTTCTTCCTCATGATTCCTGGGGGCCTAGTCTGTATCTTTCGAAACGTCTGTTCTGCGGGTATAGCTACGTCACAAACCCGTATTAATCCTTCCTTACCATGCTAAAAACTTCCTTGTGCTCAAGTGGTGTACACTCAGTAATTTTTTAATATTGTAATAGTGTAATCCAATACATACATGTATTGCAGTACCTTTAAGATGATAGACTCGGCCTCGGACTCGGCCCATACAAAAAGGACGCCCGGGAAAAAACACTTTTCTACATCGAAAATTGCACAAAATTAATATATATTTTTTTATACTGCCTTCTAAAGGGTGAAAACTATGTCGGTATGTTTTCGAATTTTCGATGCGTTTCGTATTAACGTAAAAATTCACTGTCAAACATGTACGATTTATCGAAAAATATTATTTAAGGAAAAAGTGCTGCTAACTCAACTCTCATAAATAATTATAAAATTATAAAAAGGTACCGATGTAGCTTTTTCTTTCTAAAAAATATATATTTTTTAAAATTTCAATTTCGTGAAAGTTTCGGTGTAGAAAAGTGTATTCTCCATAAACCCCTTTTCGAGCGTGTCTCATTCGCACATTTCGCATTCGCATGTATTGTAAGTGTGCGTGAGCTTATTGTGAGCGGGACAGAATGACAGACGCGGCTGTTCCGTGTGTGATTCAAAGTCTAGCCTCTTAAAACGAACTCAATGTTTACTTACAGAGATATTTCAGTAATTATATTGACGGCCAGAGTAGTCCAGTGGTAACGCTTCAGACTACCATTCCAAAGGTCGCGGGTTCGAACCCGGCATGCGCAAATAAATTTTATTAGATTAATTTGTGTTATTTCACATTTAATTAATTAAAAATAATATAAGGCATATTTGCGGCACGTTCCAGAATGGAAGATACTCTCAGTATCGCCCTGATGTAACACCACCATTCAGAATTGAAACATTGCTTGAAATGGCTTTAGCCGTGTTTAGTGACTAGATCTGAATAGCCAGGTACTTCCCCACCTACCTCTTCCCCATCTCCTTCCCTTCCCCTTTTACCTTCAGCCTCACAACATACCCCAATTGGGGATGCCATAGTCTCACTGGCTCCAGACGAGAGCAGTTGGGACTCTTGTAAGGTATTCACTATAAAAAAAAATTTTTAAAAATTCAGTCTGCTTATTTGACAGCACTGACGAGAGTGACAAGTAAAGGTTAAACCATGAACATGCTAGTTTGTCAAACCGAAAGATACAGACTAGGCCTCCTGGTTTCACAATTTGTCTACCAGGTATCTGAGCCTTCTTCTCATCAAGGTGCAGGGCCAGTCCTGAGCCAAACTGCGCCTGGCACTAATAAAAATCTTAAGGGTGCTGTTAGGTATTCTCAGCGCCTTGGCAAGTCAGCACCCGGAGCGGACTGCTCCAATTGCGCCTACACGGGGCCGGCCCTATTAAAATGGAGACATTGGAAATTAAATTGTAGTTGCTAAATCCTCGTCACATTTCCTACAGCTGTTGACGTGTCTCCTTCTAACTGCTGGCCACTGCAAGTTCTGTTACCTTAGCCCCACTTCCATCCTCAGTGAAATAACCTTAAATGTTTCAGAGTCACATGCGTACGCACAGTTCCGAGAAACCTTTTGAGTGCAGCCAATGCGGAAGGTGTTTCAAATCAAACTCCATCCTCAAAAGCCACATGGACAGGCATAAAGGAGTGAGGAACTTTGTCTGTTCCATTTGCGGGAAGAGATTTCCCACAAACGGAGAGCTTACAACACACATTCAGTCCCATACCAACGATAAACCTTTCTGTTGCTCCGTTTGCAACAAAAGTTTCCGAACTCGAAGTTTGCTCACAGTTCATAATAGAAAACATACTGGGGACAGACCATACAAGTGCAGCATGTGTCCGAAACAGTTCATGGAGTCCCAAGTCCTGAAGAGACACATAGTTGTACACACTGACGTGAAGCCCCACATTTGTGATTTATGTCACAGGGGCTTCGGTCAGAAATGTTCTCTTAAAAAACATTTAAAATCTCACGAACAAATTCTCCAAGGAGTCTGCTACGAAAATTTGTAATTCAAAATAAAATATTGTAACAGAATACAATATGTATGTACTGGTTTTATTTTATCATAATCAAGTTCATATTATACCAATTCTCTAACAGAGTGTGAAAGTAGGATTATGAATAGACCACAAACACGCTCGTTGATAATCTAAGCTTATCTTTTATAAGTAGCGTTGTAAGCATAATTTCTATCAAAAGAAAAGGATTGGTGGATAATTCAATAAATAAAGTGTGATAAGGAGAATAATATATTATATTTGATGAGGAATCAAACTTAACACATCATTATATGAAGCATTATTATAATATTAGAGTTGTTTAAGTACGAGATTTCTGGCTTAAAATAGTGACTAATTAAGGGATTTAGTTATTTCTTCATTTAGGCTTATGAGTTTGTGCCACAGGGCAGTTGGAAGACTGATTCCCTTCTTCCCGGGAAGCAGCTCGCCGTTCTTCTCGTAATACTCTCGAATGTCCACGTATTGTTTTCCTTTAAATTCCCTTACTTTCACCATCTTGGTCCCTTGAAGAATCCACGTTGGCTCTTTGTCAGATGTTCTTGCTTCGCTGGCGTTGCCCTTGGCTTTCTTAGAAGGAGGTGGGTTCTTCTGTAAATTTTCAAATAAAATAATTTACGATTTCTCTGGAAGCTTAATAACATGAAATTTTGAGGTTAAGAATACTTTACAAGCAATATGCCAATAGTTTTATGGATCCAAATATACGAGTTAGGACCGTTTTTATAGAGCTGCAATATGGAATAAAAATTATAAAACAAAAATATCAAAATTTGCTACCGACCTGTCGCGAGTCGAGTTTACTGACCTGAGTGGTAGATTCGGATTTGACAAGGAATTTTATTTTAAAAGTGGAGAAACTTTTGCCTCGGAGCTCGTAAAGTTATTGTGCATATATGTATATGAGAGAAATCTGATTATTCGCCAATAATTGATAAAGATTTTTTATAAATATTAAAAAGTAGCTTACATCAACCACTCCTTCATCGCTGTCACTTGAATCGCTAGCTACTTTCTTTGTTTTGGGCATTTTAAATTAATAATTAGAAATATTCTCGAACAATACCAACAATACTGTCGGCCGGCAGCTGCAAATTAAAAATCAAAGCACAGATTGCATAGATTGATAACTTCGCGCTTTTTGTATGAAAAAAGTTTTTCTACTATTTAACCATAGAAACATTGGCAGTTCCAGTCAGCGGCAGGAAACTTTCCTGCCGCTGACTGGAACTAGTGATGGGAATTATCGAAACATTTATATAATCGAAGTTGTTTTTATCGAAACATCAAAATAGTCGAATGATTAGTTGCTCAAAGTTAGCGATGGGCAGTGTGTCTGTTTTTAATACGAAGATAATAATTTTATGTCGTTTTTGTTAAAAAATAACCTCTAAATATGTAGGTTATGGACACCTTTTCGTATGCAATTATTAACAGATTATCATTAAATAAAGTTTTCTTACTATAGAAATCGTTTCATTTTTATTACAAACTACGAAACACCTGTTAATTTCAAATAAATTAAATATATTTGGTTATAATAAGAAGATATGTCCATATGAAAACATATTACTTGCTGATTTTAGTAGAGTATTATTTACTGCCCTGAAGAAACTACGGTTTTAGCGAAACCCGGTCGGCATTAAATATAAAAATGGTATATACTAAGTTATTGTTTTATTTTAAATTAAATATACAATACCCAAATAGATGATACATAACCTCATAATAAACATTTTTAAATTGTTGAAAGCTATTACCATCGCAATCTTTTACGTATAAACTATACTAAAAACGTAAATCGTTACCTAAAAGTATTCATTCATAATTTAAAATTCACACATCAGGTTGATTATAACATGTACCTATAAAATATTTCGTTTGTCAAGCAAAATCACTTTCGAAGACGTTTCAAGACTATGCATTCGAATTGATTCTGACATCGAGAAGCGAGAATCGATTCCAAGTTCGATGACGTTTAAAACCGATTGTCTCGGACTGTGCATTCGAATGGATTCTGACATCGAGAAGCGAGAATCGATTCCAAGTTCGATGACGTTTAAAACCGATTGTCTCGGACTGTGCATTCGAATGGATTCTGACATCGAGAAGCGAGAATCGATTTCAAGTTCGATGACGTTTCAAACCCGATTGTCTCGGTTTAACATTTCGATTAATTCTAACCAATGACAACGCTTATCTCACTTCGATTAATTCTGACCAATCACAGCAAAGACTTTCGATGACGTCTCAAACCGATTGTCTCGGACTGTGCATTCGAATGAATTTGACATCGAGAAGCGAGAATCGATTTTTCTATGGAAATGAATCGAAATCATTCGATGGTAAAAAAGATCGAGTAAATCATCGATTATTCATCGATTGTGCCCATCGCTAATTCGAATGAAATTGACATCGAGAATAGCGATGGGCACAATCGATGAATAATCGATTATTTACTCGATCTTTTTTACCATCGAATGATTTCGATTCATTTCCATAGAAAAATCGATTCTCGCTTCTCGATGTCAAATTCATTCGAATGCACAGTCCGAGAGAATCGGTTTGAAACGTCATCGAACTTGGAATCGATTCTCGCTTCTCGATGTCAAAATTCTTTCGAATGCACGGCCGAGACAATCGGTTTGAAACGTCATCGAACTTGAAATCGATTCTCGCTTCTCGATGTCAGAATCCATTCGAATGCACAGTCCGAGACAATCGGTTTTAAACGTCATCGAACTTGGAATCGATTCTCGCTTCTCGATGTCAGAATTCGAATGCATAGTCTTGAAACGTCATCGAAAGTGATTTTGCTTGCCAAACGAAATATTTTATAGGTACATGTTATAATCAACCTGATGTGTGAATTTTAAATTATGAATGAATACTTTTAGGTAACGATTTACGTTTTCAGTATAGTTTATACGTAAAAGATTGCGATGGTGATAGCTTTCAACAATTTAAAAATGTTTATTATGAGGTTATGTATCATCTATTTGGGTATTGTATATTTAATTTAAAATAAAACAATAACTTAGTATATACCATTTTTATATTTAATGCCGACCGGGTTTCGCTAAAACCGTAGTTTCTTCAGGGCAGTAAATAATACTCTACTAAAATCAGCAAGTAGATAATATGTTTTCATATCTGCTTTATATGACCAAATATATTTAATTTATTTGAAATTAACAGGTGTTTCTTAGTTTGTAATAAAAATGAAACGATTTCTATAGTAAGAAAACTTTATTTAATGATAAACTACAAATATAAAAATATAAATACAAATAATTGCAAACGAAAAGGTGTCCATAACCTACATGTTATTTAGAGGTTATTTTTTTAACAAAAACGACATAAAATTATTATCTTCGTATTAAACACAGACACACTGTCAATATTATTAATGGGAATTTGTACCAACCGGCTAAACTAAATATCCTATTAGTAATTTTATTGTTGTGAGATGCCCTCATATTTGAAATTCGTGGAAAATGGAATAACACTAATGTTGCCATCAAACAAAAAGGAATTTGCCAATTTGCCATTGCCAGGAAATAAAAACGGTGATTGAAATATTGTTGCAGTACTTACTTACTAATGTTGCGTTATTTAAACATGTTATTTATCAAAATTTCATATTATTAAACATACATAAATATTTTTAATGGAAATTTTTACCATGGGCTAAACTAAGTAGCTTAACAATAATTGTTATGTTGTGAAATGCATACCAAAAAACAACAAATAAAATTACAACAAACAATAAGCGTTGCCATACATGATGCACCATAATAATTTTCGGCTTCCCCCCCCCCCACCCCCCCCCCCCGTCACAGACAAAAATCCTGCCCCTGACCGTAGCTATTGCTCCGAACTCAGAGCAAAAAATCGATTAATCATTCGATTATTGTAATGTCTCGATTAGAAAAAATCGATTATATAAAAGTTTCGATCATTCCCATCGCTAATCGAGAAGCGAGAATCGATTTTTCTATGGAAATGAATCAAAATCATTCGATGGTAAAAAAGATCGAGTAAATCATCGATTATTCATAGATTGTGCCCATCGTTAATGTCAAATTCATTCGAATGCACAGTCCGAGACAATCGGTTTTAAACGTCATCGAACTTGGAATCGATTCTCGCTTCTCGATGTCAGAATCCATTCGAATGCACAGTCCGAGACAATCGGTTTTAAACGTCATCGAACTTGGAATCGATTCTCGCTTCTCGATGTCAGAATCAATTCGAATGCATAGTCTTGAAACGTCTTCGAAAGTGATTTTGCTTGACAAACGAAATATTTTATAGGTACATGTTATAATCAATCTGATGTGTGAATTTTAAATTATGAATGAATACTTTTAGGTAACGATTTACGCTTTCAGTATAGTTTATATGTAAAAGATTGCAATGGTGATAGCTTTCAACAATTTAAACATGTTTATTATGAGGTTATGTATCATCTATTTGGGTATTGTATATTTAATTTAAAATAAAACAATAACTTAGTATATACCATTTTTATATTTAATGCCGACCGGGTTTCGCTAAAACCGTAGTTTCTTCAGGGCAGTAAATAATACTCAACTAAAATCAGCAAGTAATATGTTTTCATATGTACATATCTGCTTTATATGACCAAATATATTTAATTTATTTGAAATTAACAGGTGTTTCTTAGTTTGTAATAAAAATGAAACGATTTCTATAGTAAGATAACTTTAATTAATGTTAATTTGTTAATAATTGCATACGAAAAGGTGTCCATAACCTACTTGTTATTTAGAGGTTATTTTTTTTTAACAAAAACGACATAAAATTATTATCTTCGTATTAAACACAGACACACTGTCAATATTATTAATGGGAAATTGTACCTACCGGCTAAACTAAATATCTTATTAGTAATTTTATTGTTGTGAGATGCCCACATATTTGAAATTCGTGGAAAAAAAGCAATAACACTAATGTTGCCATCAAACAAAAAGGAATTTGCCAATTTGCCATTGCCAGGAAAGAAAAACGGTGATTGAAATGTTGTTGCAGTACTTTCTTACTAATGTTGCGTTATTTAAACATGTTATTTAGAGATTGTTTTTGAACAAAAATGTCATATAATTATAATTATTGACATATTATTAAACATGCACAAATATTTTTAATGGAAATTTTTACTAACGGGCTAAACTAAGTAGCTTAACAATAATTGTTATGTTGTGAAATGCATACCACAAAACAACAAATAAAATTACAACAAACAATAAGCGTTGCCATACATGATGCACCATAATAATTTTGGGCTCCCTACCCCCCCCCCCCCCCCCTCACAGACAAAAATCCTGCCCCTGACCGTAGCTATTGCTCCCAAACTCCGAGCAAAAAATCGATTAATCATTCGATTATTGTGATGTCTCGATTAAAAAAAATCGATTATATAAAAGTTTCGATCATTCCCATCGCTAATTCGAATGCACAGTCCGAGAGAATCGGTTTGAAACGTCATCGAACTTGGAATCGATTCTCGCTTCTCGATGTCAAAATTCTTTCGAATGCACGGCCGAGACAATCGGTTTGAAACGTCATCGAACTTGAAATCGATTCTCGCTTCTCGATGTCAGAATCCATTCGAATGCACAGTCCGAGACAATCGGTTTTAAACGTCATCGAACTTGGAATCGATTCTCCCTTCTTGATGTCAGAATTCGAATGCATAGTCTTGAAACGTCATCGAAAGTGATTTTGCTTGACAAACGAAATATTTTATAGGTACATGTTATAAACAACCTGATGTGTGAATTTTAAATTATGAATGAATACTTTTAGGTAACGATTTACGTTTTCAGTATAGTTTATACGTAAAAGATTGCGATGGTGATAGTTTTCAACAATTTAAAAATGTTTATTATGAGGTTCTGTATCATCTATTTGGGTATTGTATATTTAATTTAAAATAAAACAATAACTTAGTATATACCATTTTTATATTTAATGCCGACCGGGTTTCGCTAAAACCGTAGTTTCTTCAGGGCAGTAAATAATACTCTACCAAAATCAGCAAGTAATATGTTTTCATATGGACATATCCAAATATATTTAATTTATTTGAAATTAACAGGTGTTTCTTAGTTTGTAATAAAAATGAAACGATTTCTATAGTAAGAAAACTTTATTTATATATTTAATGATAATATTTATATATTTAATGATAATTTGTGTCCATAACCTACATGTTATTTAGAGGTTATTTTTTTTAACAAAAACGACATAAAATTATTATCTTCGTGTTAAACACAGACACACTGTCAATATTATTAATGGGAATTTGTACCTACCGGCTAAACTAAATATCTTATTAGTAATTTTATTGTTGTGAGATGCCCACATATTTGAAATTCGTGACAAAAAGGAATAACACTAATGTTGCCATCATAAATAAACCATTACCATTGGTTGCCATCAAACAAAAAGGAATTTGCCAATTTGCCATTGCCAGGAAAGAAAAACGGTGATTGAAATGTTGTTGCAGTACTTACTTACTAATGTTGCGTTATTTAAACATGTTATTTAGAGATTGTTTTTGAACAAAAATGTCATATAATTATAATTATTGACATATTATTAACATACATAAATATTTTTAATGGAAATTTTTACCAACGGGCTAAACTAAAGAGCTTAACAATAATTGTGATTTTGTGAAATGCATACCAAAAAACAACAAATAAAATTACAACCAAAAATAAGCGTTGCCATACAAGATGCACCATAATAATTTTCGGCTTCCTACCCCTCCCCCCTCACAGACAAAAATCCTGCCCCTGACCGTAGCTATTGCTCCCAAACTCCGAGCAAAAAATCGATTAATCATTCGATTATGTGATATCTCGATTAAAAAAAATCGATTATATAAAAGTTTCGATCATTCCCATCGCTATTTGACATCGAGAAGCGAGTATCGATTTTTCAATGGAAATGAATCGAAATCATTCGATGGAAAAAAGATCGAGTAAATCATCGATTATTCATCGATTGTGCCCATCGCTAATTCGAATGAATTTGACATCGAGAAGCGATTTTTCTATGGAAATGAATCGAAATCACTCGATGGTAAAAAAGATCGAGTAAATCATCGATTAGTTATCGATTGTGCCCATCGCTAGCTGCAAAGGCGGAATCAGACAGTTCACTCGAGTGAAGGTTTACTCCATTTTTACTCGAGCGAATGTTCCACCTTCGCTTCATTCGATGTTCAGACGGCGCTATAGAAATAAGCGTTCACTCGTCCATTCCCACTACAGCGTCGCCGAGCGGGGCCGTGCGCGCTGGAATTCGTTTGATTTCCAGCGCGGTCCGGCCTCGAATTTTAAGGAGAAACATGTCAGATACGCATCGATTTTTACGCAATTTAATTAAATTTAGAAGAAACAGTGTTGTTTCGTCTTATAAACCTTTTTATTTTTTATGACATAATAACACAATTTGATTTTACTTTTTTTATTACGAACATTTACCTACAAATTAATAATCTTACATATATTTAAAAATATATTATATAATACATGATGGTAAGGAAGATCCGACAATTTCTATGAGACATGTTCCAAAAGCAAACAAATTAGCCGAACGAATACCATTTTGACGCTTCACTTTGCTCTCATCCGCGCGCGAGTGAAGGATGCCGAATGAAAATATCCAACATTGTTGGATCGGTTCACATGAAGATTTCATTCGGCACTTTCGTTTCATTTCATGTTCATGTGTAATTCCGAGTAAAATAGGCCGAATTAAATACAGAAATGAACGATTAGTGAACTGTCTGATTCCGCCTTTAAGGCTGGAATCAGACGGTTCACTCGAGTGAAGGTTTACTGAGTTTACTCTATGGTTACTCGAGCGAATGTTCCCATCTTCGTTTCACTTTTGTTTCATTTCTTGTTCAGACGCGTCATTCCGAGTGAAATATGTGGCATGACATACAGAAATGAACGAAGGCTGGAATCAGATGGTTCACTAATCGTTCATTTCTGTATTTCATTCCACCAATTTCACTCGGAATGACACGTCTGAACAAGAAATGAAACAAAAGTGAAACGAAGATGGGAACATTCGCCCGAGTAACCATAGAGTAAACCTTCACTCGAGTGAACAGTCTGATTTCAAGGTCAGATCAGACCATAGATTGTTATGGTTTTACGGTAAATTATAGAAATTAATAATGTTGTTAACTAGTGATGGGAATGATCGAACCATTTATATAATCGAAGTTTTTTTTATCGAAAAATATTATAATACCAAAAATATTATTTAAAAAATAAAAATGTCAGAACAGTCCTGGATTTGTCAATAGGCCGTATGTAGAAATGTATTGAAATTTGTACAACGCCCTTGAGGTGATTTTTCACAAAAACGGCGCTATACAAGTCATCCAAATATTATTATTATTATAGGCCGCGGCCTAGGAGCGGCAAAAAACAAGTCACTGTGGATTCATTTCAAGAATGGGTGAACTTTTAACACAAAGAGTCACAGAAAAGCTCAGTCTCTTTTGCAATATTATTACAATAATTAGAAGACGATTTCACAAAACAAACAGTCATGTTTCCTTTTAATAAGACGGTAAAGAAACCTGAATCGACATCATTACTGAATCTTTTTACGTTTTTGAGGACACAATCTCTGTGCAACCTTTACCCGAACATGGATATAGCTCTCCGCATCGCACTTTGTACACCGACCACAAATTGTTCTGGAGAAAGGGGTTTTTCCTGTTCAAAACGAGTGAAAAATTACCATAGGTCTTCATTTCGCAAGAAAAACTAAACTGGCTCTTCTTTGCATAGAAGCAGCCATAATGAACTGTGAAGGTATTATAGATGATTTTGTCAATAAAAAATTGTTATTCTTGTTTCATATTACACTTTTACTTTATGACCAATAATTTTGAAAATTGTGTGTCACCTAGTAAAACCTACAAGTGAGTAATTATGATAGGTGGCAACTGCAAATGAAGTGGCCTATACACAAATAAAGTTATATATATAATCTAACTCAATAAATAATAATTTTAAAAAAAACCAAGAGAAGCTAGTTTCAAAAACTCGCAAAAGATAGATGAAAAAAAATAGATTCACTTTTTAAAAAAAAGGCAGATCTTTTTGGAATACCTCTGCAAGGAAAGAGTTGAAGAGAGTTCCGTTAAATGTGACCATAATGCTGTTGGATATACTATACCTTCGACTAGCTCACTAACTTCAGCATTTTAAAGCTTGTAAATAACTGTATGTAATACAATCATGTTTTCTGTTGTTTTCCTTATAAAATATATTAATAGAAAAATTCTATGGTAATTTAGTTTGCTTAAAGTATGCGCTACTTCCATTCGCAGCTCACACATAGAAGCTTCCAGAAGGTCGATATTGGGCTCTTATAATTTTTTGGAGTTTCTACTTTTTTATGAGACGTCGGAATGTTTTGGGGGGAGGGGGGGAAGAGCGATATCAGCACGCCAGCCTGAAACCCTTAATCGGGTCCTGGACAAACCTCACCCCATGAATCGGATCACTAAGTCACCAAATGTAGCGAACCACTTGGGGTAACCTATGGGAGAGGTTTTAGTTATCCAATGAGTAGTACCAGGGTAATAGGGGCGGCAGTACACATACCCGTCTCTCAAATTGTTTTCAACTGGTATTGGACCACCAATATCCAATATTAGAAATCACATGCACGTAATTATAAAAAAAAATCTCGACAATCTTCAACATTTATTCATGTTCGTTGTTCTCCTTTAAACTTATTATTTGCTAGCGTATCCTTAAGGATACTATTAAAAAATCATTTCTCTGAATATAACTAGCTATTCTGGGGAAACTAGTTATGGTAGATTAAAATATACAATTTTTACAAATATACGACTATATACACACGTTATCTAGTAAGACAGCACAATTTACAAAAATATCATTTGGCAAAAAACAAGTAAGTTATTACGAAAATAAAATCAGCTGGCGCACGGTAAAAAAATTTAGAGTTGGGCTTAAGAAGTTAATATTATAAAGAAAAAAAATACGAATGTTAGAATGTAAGTACGTCAATACTATGGTAAACACTAATATAAAAATAAAAAAAATTTGGAAAAAGCATGCAACTTTCTTACCGACAATTGAGAACAGATTGGTACTCTTGTTAATAAAATTTTCAGAAAACCATAAATTAAATAAAACTCACAGATGTGTAATGCATATATTTTAGCAAAAGTAAATAAACAATAATATAAAATTTATAAAAACAATGTTGTAAACTTAAATTTCATATAATTTGTAAATCTTACTATGCATACGCACCTTCTATATCACACTATACAATAAAAAATCATACAATTTCACATTAAAATGATTAAAATGCTTTTAAAAAATTCTTATAATTCCAAATTGTGTGATAATGTTTAGTCGCCTTTTATTTTTAGGAGGTAGATTGGGTGATTAGATTACTGTCTCGCGTTGATGATGTCGATGAACTCTGGCTTCAAGCTGGCACCACCGACGAGGAACCCATCGATGTCGGGGCAGGCGGCGAGTTCTTTGGCGTTGGCGGCGGTCACGGAGCCGCCATATTGGATGCGGACGGCGCTGGCCACGGCTTCTGACACGTTGGCGCTCAGCCACTTGCGCAGAGAGTTGTGCACGTCTTGGGCCTGGAAAGGTTAATTTGAATCAGTTATCAATGTATAATGCTTTTGATAGTTATTCACACCTTATTTATATCTTTCAATTAACACACTTTGAGCAGAAAAGGTGGTTCTACCTTTTACGCTGGTCCTACTTGAACGCCTGGGAAAGGCATTGCTGTCAAATATTTTTATATACAGCAATCTCTTTGTAAGGGTCCCAATTATACATATATGTATAAAACATATAAATATGTATGTATACACAAAATGGTCCAACACTGACTTTAACTTCTTTAATGTTCAAAGTAGGCTATAATTTAATATATAATATAGGCCATAATTTAGGCTATAAAAGAAATTCCATTTTCTCAAATGGGAATCTTGAGAAAATGGAATTTGTTTTTAACCGATATATCTTTAAAAATATATATATTTTTTTTAATGTTTCTTTATTCTTTGAATAGTAAATATATAACAATTGTGGAATTTATGGCCGCCATACCAGGCACATGCCCGTGTTATGGTGGCCGTGTATAATTAATACATATGAATGATTTTTTTATATAGCATCATACCTCAAATATAAAAGTATTGTCCAAAATTATAACCTACTTTGTAATTGGACACAAAAGTCAATGTCAGTGTTGAGTCATAAAATTTTAATTTTAATTTTAAGCATTTAACCATTTTTAAGAACCATATGTTTTCTTCTGTAAATCTGTCATAAGTATGTACTTCAACTAATTAAAAAAAAAAACATTTGTGAAGTTTTATGTGTAAGAAATTTACATACAGTAGAATCTGGATTTAACCACCCTCAAGGGCCGGCGATACTTTGTCGTACTAACCGGACAACGCACAAAACAGACGGATAATTTAAGCTGGTTTTTATTATGATACTTATTAATGTTATTGTAATTATTTCTTCTTTGGTAAATAAAACATTTAATACAAATTACGCAAAACTCCTTCGCGAGGGTTACATTTGATTCACCTGCTTCTAAACGGTGTAATATAGCACTTTTTTCTTCAATTGAAAAACACTGACTGTGATTTACGCATGCTAATAAGGACAGGTGTTAGGCTGCCTTTACACACGTAAGTTTATTCCCCTTGACGTAAGCAAAAACATATGTGCCCATTGACGAGAAGTCGCTTACGTGAGCGAATGATGGGAAAAAACTTATGTGTGTAAAGGCAGCCTTAGCGAGCGGGGAGTAGTCGGGCCCCGGGGAGTAGACGAAGCGCGGGGCGGCAAGGTTTTTGTGCATTGGTTTTGTAGTTAAAACACTGCGAGTCGTTCTAACCCTACCAATTATCATTAAAATAGGATGCTTAATAACTCAGGTACGGGCCATACGTCATTCCTATGTCTACCTACGTTAAATTATCGTGAAAACAAGCTTATGTGTCCAAGCGGTTAAAGCAGTTGGTCGCTTAAAACAGAGTCGTACTAAACGGATTTGTTTTCGTAGTACCTAATTATGAAATCTAACTTGAGTTTACAACTAACTTTGATTTCCCCATCTTGTTTCACATACACATACATATATATTTCTTATATATTTATATGTTTTATACATTTACGTAGGGACACATTAGAGACATTGGCTTACAAGAATCGTATAAAAATATTTGACAGCAATGCCTTTCCAGGAATTCAAGTAGGGTATGTGTTAAGATGGAAAACAGTATTTTTGTACAAAAAACAAACTACCGATAGATCAGATTGCCAGTGAAAATAAATGTAATGTGTATTAATTTTTATCTAATAATAAACCCGCATATCACATGTGCAATACACATTAACACGAGGGATAAAGCTATTAACATTTGTGCTGTGTAATGATAATACCGAAAATAATTGGAATATGTATTATGTTATCTGGAAAAGTGTAATAATAACTTTGTACATAATGTTATAATACCTAATAATAATAATACATGTAGGATTACGAAAGATTTTTCAGATATTTATATTGAGGGATCAGTAGGATTTATCAGTCGAATTAGGAATTCCACCGGATATGAAAATATCTGGAGTCGGTGAATTATTTTACCATTTAATAGTCTGGTAGGTTAACATGTTGTTCTTGTATTGTTTTGTAAATGCCAATTCACTATAGTAAACCCTAGAAAGTAGACAATTAGTAAGCCAAAACCAAAGAATAAACAATATAATACTAGAAGTGCCTTCCATACAAATTTGAAAGGAAACAAATTGTCACTGACTTAGAACCTTTTGATTCTAGATCATTTAGTTGTCTCTCTTGCCTGAAATTGTATACAGTGAAACCCTCTTAAGAAGTTTTCCTGCTTAAGAAGTTTGGTTTTTTCGGTCCCTTGAAGGCTGAATGGCCCAATTTTTCCCACTTATAAAGTTTTCCCGCCTAAGAAGTTTTTTTTTCCGGTCCCTTGGAAAACTTCTTAAGAGGGTTTCACTGTATCATCATCCCATTTCAATTTCATAATCATGGTGAAAAACAGTTTTGTGAGGAAGTGTAGGTCCAAATTAGGCCTATAATTAGATCACAAAACACTTCTTCTTTTGTTTTTTTATTCTACAGTAAAAAGTGTTAATTTGTTTTATGCTAATTAAAATGAACTACGGTTAGAAAGGACCTAACCTGTTGTGGGGTGGCAGTTTTGCCTGTGCCAATGGCCCAAACAGGCTCATAGGCGATGACAACGTTGGTCCAGTCAGCTCCGACTCCCCCAACGATGGCTTTAGTCTGACGGAAGACTACCTCCTCGGTCTTGCCGGCTTCGCGCTCCTCCAGAGTCTCGCCAATGCAGGCGATGACCTTCAGGCCCGACTGCAGGGCGTGGGTGACCTTCTCGGCTACCAGCTGGTCGCTCTCGCCGAAGATGGCCCTGCGCTCCGAGTGGCCAAGGATGGCCCATTCGCAGCCAACATCCTTAATCATAGCGGGGGAGATCTCACCTGTACCAAAATAAATTAAATTAAATTCAATATTAGAGAACAATGTGGAAATTCATTTTTTTATAAGAAAAACTCAATCAATCAAATCAATGTAATATATCATTGAAGAAGAAGACAACAATAATAATCTAGATTAAAATATGAAAATGAACAAGACACAGAAAAATAACAAAACATAATGGTCGCAAAAATACGACAGTCTCATAAATAGATCGCAATGGCTGAATTGGTTAGAGACGTGAGATCTGGGTTCAAGTCCCAGTTGCGACCATTATGTTTTATTATTTTTCTGTGTCTTGTTCATTTTCATATTTTAATTTAGATAATTATTGTTGTCTTCTTCTTCAGTGATATATTACATTGATGGGAATAACCTTCAAAAAGTTAAAAAGAGAGTTTTTCTTATAAAAAATGAATATTCATTTAGACTTTTATAAAAAGTCAATAGGTGTTTCATAAAAATAAAATCGGATATATTTATCCGAGACACTACGTAGGTAACAAATACATTCTTTGAATACTTGTTTCCAATGAAAAAAGGTAGCTGCCAATAATATGGAAAAAACATTAGTCAAAGATTCTGAAATTTGAAATATGAAGATGACAAATATGACAGTCTCGTAACAGTGCAAATCACCAAAATTTTGGTGATTTGCACTAGCCGGCAAGATTGCCCGAATCAACCGTTCCATATTTCTTTTTGTGGGGTTTTTGTGAAATAACGAGTCTATGTCGAGAAGCTTCTGACTCTTGAAGCCTTCAAAGAGAATATCCGTCAAGAATGCGACAACCTATCGCCGGAAGAATGATGGAAAATGCCATAAATTGGGCCTGTATGGTCACAATTCTGGCGGCGACCACTTTGCCGATATAATTTTTTCGACATAATAGAAAAAAAAAATTAAGACATCAAATAAACACATTCCAAAAGCAGAACCAATTTTTTTTATTTAAAAAAAAAATTACAGCCAAAGAACATCGGGTGACAACTTTTGCGTCACCCTGTATATTGAATTTCGAAAGTGCATCTCAAAAGGAGAGTTGATTGCAGACGATGATGATTGATTGAACGCAGAGTTTTTCTTTATTTTCAAATTTAAGCTTTATGGGGCCAACAGACCTAGCTATAAAAGCTCAAGCGTTATTTGGTTTGGCGTATTTCGGCATATCGGTTGCCGTACATTCCCAATGGGAATGTATGACGAGCGATATGCTGAAGTAGGCCAAGCCAAATAACGCTTGAGCTTTTATAGCTAGGTCTGTTGGCCCCATTAAGGGATGGGAAAAGAGATGAGGGAGGTTTTTCGAAGGGTCAAGTAGACTCTTATATGTATAAGAAACAAAGCCACACCTCCCGCCACCAGTGGCGGTTCGTGGTCTTTTTAACGGGGGGTTCAGAAATTCAAGAGAAGAATGATATATTGTCTAATCAAAATTTACTCTTCTCACACAAATTAAATAAAGTTAGTGGGGGGTACCTAATAGGTACTATTATTTTTAAATAACTTGATACTCCTCGACACAATTATTAAACAACCAAAATGGTTTTAGAGGATTTATATTGTTTAATGGTTTTTACAACACTCAATGTACGTTGCTAATTATTATTGTTTTTTTTTCAATAAGAATAATTGCGTAGAATGTAGAATATAATATAATTGATATTTTAAAACATAAAAAAAAACCAGAAACACAAATAAAGGTGGCCACGAAATAAAATTTGCTTTTTTCACTTACACTAAAAATCCATTATACACGTATACAAAAAATAATAATATTTAATTTCCAAACTTTTTTCATAAGCATTAGCGTTATTTTTTGTATATAACACTGTATTCTGTCATTGTGTGAAAAAATTAGGACAGAATATTCGCGACAACCGATAAACGCAACCACTTTCAATTTGAAAGCCGAAACAATACTAGGAAAGCTCAACACAAAATTGCATAACTAGCGACGTTGTTTGCCGAAAATTTAGTAAATGCACTCCTAACAAGGGATATAACGACTTATCTATAAAAATTATCTACGAAAACAGAAGTCAAAATTGGTCCACTTCAATAGTAGATTTACAAATGCCACTTGTAAACGGTTGGAGAAATGCAGAAACAAGAAAATGAAAAATGTACAAAAATAACTACAAAGTTAAATACCATAATATATAACATTTAACTTGCATCCATCGGTGCAAAAGTCGACCGTCAGCCGGTCATCCTGCGACAATCTCGGGCTTCGTTTCGGCGAGACTCGTCAAAGTTCGGAGGTCACGTGACATCTTGACTCGTGAGCAGCGCACCAAGCTGCGTAGTTTTTTCCATTCTACCGTCACAGCGATTCGTATCGGCTATGATTATTCGTATGCACAAATGTGTGCGGATCGCAACGCGCACAAAATGGGAATAGATAGGTACCGTATTTTTCGGTGGCGCGAGTTTTAAAGACGGAATTTTAATGTCGAGCTATCTGTGATGCGCTTATATTAACTATACAACAAGATTGTTTTATTTTATCATCTTTTTAATGGGGGTTCACCGCACAACCGCACTTTAGAGAAAACCGCCACTGCCCGCCACATACACTCTTTCTTCTGTATACAGATAGATAGATTCGTATTGTAATGAAACAAGTGGTAATATGGAATGTGTTTAAAAAGAAAAAAAAACATTATTGTTGCTGTCTGTTTACCATCTAAATGTCCTTGAGACTATTATACGTTTTTTTGAAAAATAAAACCAATACACCAAACAATTTATTACTTTATTTAATTGGCAAAGTTTCAAAAACTAAACCATTTTACAAAATGCTAAAAAAATAGGAACAATGAGATGTAAATCAAGGGTGAGAGATTCAAATTTAGAAAAATACCAGATTAATCATTATTCCTTCTTAATTGTAATTCTTCCAAAATTAATCAATATTCCTCAAAACATTAATTTTTATCACACCTGTCAAACATAACAATCACAGGTTCAACACTTACAACTGGTGGTGGTGACATTTTAAATTCAAAATCAATATTAACTTCATGTGCAAATCAAACCCAAAAACATGAAATGCGTTGATTGCCATGGAGGTTCGGGAAATAAAGAAATATTAGAATGAAAAGATTGATTACAAACCGGTGAATGCTCCCTTAGCGACTTTGTAGCAGTTCTGTGCAGCCACTCCGATGGTGGCGGGAAGGCCAGCACGGGCAAACTCCAGGTAAATTGCCGGGCAGCCGACAACAACCTATAATTTAGAAAAGTTAAGGATGCTAGATACAAAGTTTTACGCCACTTTAGCAAGTGGTTTAATTACATTTCTACTCTAGCGCGCGGTCTACTGATGTTAATTCATTTGTTTTAAATGCATAGCAACAAACTGCTTATTGTATTTAGGTTAAGGCGATCCGCCTACTGAGGCAACTAAAAACTGGCAACTGTCTTTGTATGACAATGTGATGGCCCGCACACTACACAATCGCTCAAAAACCCGTTGTCAATGGTAGCCCAAGCGGTGACTCGCGACCCGCACTGCTGATTGCCGTGGCCGGCCGATGCTAGTTGCCAGCTGTCAGCTGATTGTTCTTCGTCTATGGTTAAACAAGCTTTTTGACCAATCAAGACATAGAAACCAGCCGGTTTTAGTTTGGTTTCAGTTGCCTCAGTCAGCGGAGCGCCTAACTGTGGAAGGTTAGATTTTTAGGACTGTTTTATACATTTATTATTCTTTCATCACTTTTAATGACTTGACACTTTTCAAAAGTGTTCTGATTTGTCACTGTTATATAGAAATGTAGGGTAAACTTCGCCCTAAAGTGACACTGGTTTTTTTTTTTTGAGCCAATATATTATGTTATATTATACAATACATAAAACAATACAACATTTGTGCTCTTATTAATTTAGTATACTAGTAATATTATTATTTTTTACGTTAGCTTCATATGGGAGGTCATGCGGACAAAAAATCCCTCAGAGCCTACATCATCTTTGAGGATGCTGTGTGGAGGTTTTTTTTTAATGAAAATAAAGGAGAGGAATGATGGACATATGAAACCACCCTCCCACTGCGATGCAAGGTGATGGGTCGAGAGTCCCACAGGAGAGATCAAAAGGTCTCCCTCAACCATTTTCTCCCGATCCGGCAAGCCACGCAATAAGTGGGCAAACACAACCGCAGCCAAGACCTAGACAAGCCTCTCCCTGTGAGGTACACCTACTAAGTCACCAAACGTAGAGAACCACTTGGGGCGACCAATAAATGCTTCCCGCGGCAGCGGTACCCATACCCGCCTCTCAAATTGTAAATTATTATCCGGTGTCTCCTATGATTTGAATTCTTGTAAATATAAATTTCATGTTTCCTTGTATTTGTAATAAAGAAAAAAGTGGAAACAAGTTTTTTACTTAAATATAAATTTGAGACAAAAAAACTTGCCTAAAAACCTATTTTGTATTATACCGGTACGGACAAACATGCTCATAAATGAACGTGCTCATCTCCCCTTCCACCTTATTTTCATAAATAAATGCAGCATTTTACATTTTTATATTACAAAATATCAGAAAAACCAACATATCAAAATGTCGATATGGTAGTTGTCCCATACGTAGGCAAATTTTTTATTTCACCATGCAGCATTTTCCATTCCCCGGATGTAAATAGTTAGCTTTTGTAGTAATTAATTTGAAACAAAGTGTTATTTCAGCTAGCAATCCTAAAAGATTACCACAACATTTAATTAACAGAGATCATTATTTTATATTACAATGAATCGCTGGGTTCTTCTGTAATTGTCTACTCATGGTGACAGACTCCATATGAAAGGGTATGTAAAGTAACGAACCTCGGTATTGGGATCCAGAGGTCCCTTCTTAAGGGTTTCGATGATGCCGGCGATCTGAGCCTTGTCTCCATTCATCTTCCAGTTTCCTCCAACGCAGAATCTACGGGCCATCTTGTCTAGATTGATTTTACCTGAACAAAATAAGTGCAAAATTATTTAATGAAATTACAATATACCTACTACTATATCCTGATTAAGATGTTATTAAAAAACTTATTGAATTTTTGCTAACAGATTTAATTATTAACTAGCAAAATAAAGTTACTGAATGAATTTATTTTTTTGGGTAGGAAATCTGAATAAAGATTATATTTTGGAATGCATTAATGAAAAATAGAAAAAAAACTATATTTTTATCGTGAGTTTATCAACCGTGGGCCATATCACAGGTCGAATTATTAAAGTTTCAATTATTACAGAACCAGCAGTGTATTCGACTCAATGGGAGGAATAAATTATGCAATAATGCAAATAAAATTATTAATTCTCTAACGGTTTTAAACTATTCATTTTGACAACTTAATAAACACAATTCCGCTGAATTTGGTTAATTTAAAGAAATATTGAATTATTTTACCGGCTGCACAACGAACACGAACCTGCTATCAGCTATCTCGAATTTTTGACTGTCAAACCAAGGTCATAGCGGTCAAATAAGTCAGATACGCAACGAGCGTCTACATGCATCTTAATCTTACATTGTCTTACAATATAGTACATTGATTCCAATGATACAATACAATAAGGTATAATCTCGAGTACACAAACAAACCATGTTCACTTTTTCCAAGACAATACCTGTAACTCTGTAAGGGGGAGGCGGACAAAAAAAAAACTAAAAACTTTCACATCTATCATGGACACGCACCGCCTCCTTTCTTTCTAATGCCTCATTGTTCTCGATCGATTCGACATAACAAAATTTGCGGTTAAAATATTAAAAAAGGTTGTTAGTTATAAAACGAAGGGCTGTATTGTTCGCACATTCATTTTTTAAAACATTTTATCAATATGGTGTTCGTTATAAAAAATCCCGAAAAAGACAAATCTATATGTAAGATTCTTTAAAAATTGCCTTGGTGAGATTCCTATTATAAACGGGCCTTAATAACTCAGGTACGGGACATAAGTCATTCCTATGTCTACCTACGTTAAATTATCGTGAAAACAAGCTTATGTGTCCAAGCGGTTAAGACGATAGAGATTGAGAATCGACTTGAAATGGCTTTGGTTGTGTTTAGTAAATAGATTTGCGAAGCCTGGTGCTTCTTGACTTTTCTCTTCCTATTTTTCTTTCGTCCCTCCGCTACCTCCAACCAGACAACATTCCTCAAATGGTTTTGCTATAGTTCTACTGACTGCTACTGACTCTAGGTAGTCGGGACTTTTGTCTAATATTACATAAACAAAGATCGTCAAATTTAATCCTCTTCAATCGAGTGCATAAGTACGTGCAATATTCATGTTCATGGCTTAACGTTCAAAATCGCTGTTCACTAGTTCACGTGCCCTTTGTTTTTTTTTTGCATCAAAATTATTGTTTATGCTAAACTATTTTGTATTTCTGCGCCATTCGGCATTTTGTGCTCTATGGAATATAAACAGAAATTTCCGCTGGAAGTGCTATCGAAAGCTGAAAATAATCGTATTGCGAATATTCGCGTATTTTGTATTAATTTTTTTGATTAGTTTTCTCATATTATTTATTGAAAATGGAATCACCTTGTTCAAATGATGTACCAGAAGAATACTTTCGTCACGTAAGTTTGATTATTACCACTCAAGCGAACTTTTGACACCAAATATAATATATTATTTTTCTTTTTAATACTAATACACAAATGTTTTCTTTTATATTTTTTAACTGAAATAATAAGACTATAATACAACATATATTCGTGAGTGGTATACTTTGACTATGTTACGAATATATTAACGATTGCTCTCCTTTTTATGGAAAATTAACCTTCCTCAAAAGTTTTCAAATAATATTGTACTTGCTACACATTACTGATGAAATATTATTTCATAAAGTGAATTGTCCGGCATCCTGCATTAAATTTTAGTTGATTTTCTTGAGACTGAAAAATTTCAAAATATTATTTACATTCTCATATTTTTTGATGCAATTTTTTCTCCATCAGCAGATATTCTATGAATGACAGCTGTATTTGATGATACTTACTCGTTTATTTATTACTTATATTTAGGTAACAATTGGTTTAGACAACGGAATAAAACAAGGAATGCTCTTGGAAGTTAAATACAAAGATGACCCGGATATATACTGGATTGCCAACATTACCATGGTTTGCGGACCACTTTTGAGAGTTCGTTACATAGGTTCGTCAGTAGATTTCTGGTGTGATATAGCCAAGGTGGTGGTACACCCTCTGGGATGGTGTAGACACTTTGAAGGCATGATCGAGCCCCCAGATGAGATAGCCGACCTCCACGGAGATAACATTGTCAATCTGATGAAGGACATGGTCACTGATGGCACTACAGTTCCAATTGAATCGTTGAATAGCTTTGGATCTCCAGCCATTGAAAGAATAAAATTTGGAATGAAACTTGAAGTTCAGAACGATAGAGACCCTTATAAGTTCTGGATGGCTACTGTAAGTACCCTTATCTGTTTTTTATTCCTTTTTTTCCTTTTATTTAGGGGTTTAAAGCTAGTATAACCTAGATTGATTTAAAAATAGGTAAACAACACTTAGGCCTTTTGTCCACGGAGATTCTTATAAGCAACTCGAGTTTTGTTCGCAGAGCATATCTTGTGAATATCCGCCATACTATCTTACTAGTGTTCGTATACGACGCAATGCGTTGACATCAGTTGCACACTGCAGACTGACAGTGCTGGTAGCATTCTACGTGAGTTGCATTTGCGTCTACTATTGTTTGACAGAAACGACATCCGAACACGATTTGAATATAAAATTTGTACTGGAGGTGAGAAAATATCCATGTTTGTATAACTATAATTTACTAAAATACGTTAGACAGGATTTAGCGGAGAAGGCGTGGATTGCGGTTGGAAAGAAAAGTCAATTTGAAAGTCTCATGTAGTCAGTCATTGGCGGCCACGAATATCTTACAAGTAACATTTATTTCGTTCTATGGTTGAACCCAAAATCGTCTTTTAGATTGTTTTTAAATACAACTACTTGAATTTCACTTTTATTTGATTTGGAAGTGGAAATTAACCTACTTGACTACACCCGATCGAGCTGAAACTCTGCAGATAGACTCGTTGTCGATGACAATGCTTTCTTCAACTTGGTGTATCTTGGTGGCAATCAAGCACAAGGATACATTTTAAAGAATTTAAAAAAATCGGAATTTGGCAAGGTTGGTAGCGCGGTTGATTCCAATCACTGGGAAAAAGATTCAAACATCAGTCAAACCAATTTGTATTTTTTTTACGGTTTTAAAAGACATCTGAAAATAGATGCATCATAGTAAAAAAACTTAGTTTTTACGTGTTGATTTTTATTTATGCTTGTTACAACAATTCTTTCAACAAATATTTTCTTCGTTGCTAGAGTCACTTGACATGGTATTAATTCCACGGCTGCACTTGAAAAAATGATCAAGCTTAATGTAATTCGGGTAGCGCTGTGAACCGGAAACCAGCTTTAAATAATAGCATACCGGCAGGCAACTTGTGGTTGTATCACAGTCACATAGCTTGTAGGTATCTCTGTGTACGAAGGGCCTAAGAAAGATGTCTCGTGTTGTTTTTAATATTCTCCATTAAATTGTTAATGTTGCTTACAATAGCTGTAAAATAATTTTGTAAGGCCTACCAAACGGGTCACATTGAAACAGACTGAAAGAGCAGTGCAACTTAATGTTATCATGAAATTTAAAAGTTTTCAGTTTTAAATAGTACCTAATATTTACACAGTTTTTTGTCAATTAAATTATACATAAATGACGAGATTAAAAAATAATTACTTTTGTATTAGGTACATATATTCACATCTCTATGATTCCAACATTTATCAATGGTTGAATCAATACTGGATGCTATTTATGAAAATATACGCATTCTGATTATACATACTTATATTAGTAGGTTTATTGAAGTTTTTATTTCTTATTTCCAGGTAATAGAGAATGTCGGTGGACGTCTCCTTCTGCGGTACGATGCTCCAGAAGATGTATTTGAAGAGTTTTGGCTTTTCTTCACCGATAGTCGGCTACGATTTGTTGGATTTGCCAAGAGCAAGGGTTTTCCCTATATTCTGGACCACCCGGAGAATTCTCAAAACATTACCTTTGATGAGAGCGACTGGCAAACCTGTCTGGCGGCTTCACTTGAAGATAGTGTGGAATATCCTTTCCCAACTGATATTCTCCCGGTATGTTTCATTTCCTCCCCCTAAGTACTTCTATATAATAAAAATATAACGTATTATTTTGTATAACCCAATTTATTTCATTCATTATAAGTTGCATTGCTTAGAGCCCAGGTTCTCAAACTTATTTCGACCACCGCCCTCTTAGAGAAATTAAAAAAAAATGTTGCCCTCCATATTTTTTATGACTTTTTTACATTACTGTCTGTTGCGTATCTTAAAAACAGTTATTTTAACCCCTAAAAAAATTGGCGTATTTTGTCAGAGGCTAAAAATATTCCCGCTTAGCAATAAAATCCAAATAAATGGAACATTTGTTAACGTATTCGAAAATTAAAAACTGTTTTCGAAAGGTGATGAAATAGGCTTTCAAATTTCTATATTAAAAATTACTATGTATTTTTTTTTTGCAAAAACTTTAAAATTTACAAATGGTTCACTTTACTGATAATGAAAAAAAATAAAACACATACTTATTTCATTAGATAAATGAATTATAAACCTTACTGTCACCTCACTTTTTTTAGTTTCATGTAAAATCATCTTAAAAAATTCACAAAGTTCCATAATTTTTTTTTCAAATTGCTATCGGAAACTTTGGTTTCAGAAAGGTGTAAATTTTAAGTTTTTTGTGGTTTTCTTTTAGACTTGAATATATAGTGTGTTGTATTCTCTTTCCAATACCGTTTAGATCACATTTCTGACTATGATAGTAAGGGAAAAACAACGATTTCTGTGAGACCTATGTGAGCTGGGACAAATATGATCTCCTGTGATTAAACAGGTTAAATATAATTTATAAAAATAAAAATTTTTGAATGAAAAAAAAAATTGGAAATCACAGACAATTTTATCAAGTTAACTTAATCATGGACTACGTGCATGAAATATAAAGCTGCATCCACTTTATTACTTGCATAAATGACTAATGTCACCATCTATATGGGACTCCAAGCATTCTAGTTGTGAATCACATCTGAAATGGTGTTGTGTCTAGATTTTGTCAGATTTTTATAGATAGAATTTGAGTGCTGTCGCCCCTCTAGATTTCCTTAACCCCCTAATTTTATTTGAGCTTTCTATTCCCCCCTGAAAGCGTCCAGTGCCCACAAGGGGGCGTTATTGCCCATTTTGAGTGACTGGCTTGAAACATGTATAAAATTACATTATTTTTAATCTAAAAGTGCAAAATGTGAACAAGTTTCAATTTTGAGAGATTTGAAATTCTTTCATGCAAATTTTCAAATAAGATTGTCGGCAGTGCATCGCCCTATATTAATTTATCTTAATTACAAAGATCATTAGTCATTAGTGTAACAAGTTTCGTGATATCACCTCGGGGGTGCATTTTATCATAACTAATGCCAGGATAAGTTGTTGTCTTACAATTTTCGTAATGTTTTAATTCAGGAGGTGCCCAAACCTTTGTTTCATCTATTTGAAACAGGCATGAAGCTGGAAGCTATCAATCCTTCGCACATGTCGGACATATGCCCGGCCACTGTAACGCAGGTCTTCGACAACTTCTACTTCCTGGTTGTGCTGGACGACTACCTGAATGACTGCAATAACGACGGAGGATTCTGGCTGTGTACTGTCGAGCACCCGTACATATTCCCCGTGGGATGGGCTCAAGAGAATGGAATTACGATTATCCCACCAATGGGATGGAATAAAAAGAAGCCTTTTGATTGGAATAAGTATTTGGATATGAAGTCTGCGGTTGCAGTGCCTCCTAAATATTTCAGAAAACCTCCAAATGCATCTGATATTGGATATGAAATAGGAATGAAGCTGGAAGTGGTTGACCCCCTAAATCCAATGAATATTTCTCCCGCAAGTATTGTTCAAACAACCAAAAATCTTCTCTGCATTTTAGTTGAATGCACTAAAAATAAACATTGGTTTCATTGTGGATGCCTGACCATGTTCCCTACAGGATGGTGTGCAAGCAATAATCATCCCCTGGAAAAACCTTATAAAATCGTGCTTGTAGATGAGAAGAGTCTAAACAAGACATACCAAGCTAAAAATACAGAAGAATGGTGTGATAAAATTTTCTTCAATTACAAATGTTATTCAGGACCATTCCTCAGTAGAAATAAATTGTCTCAGTTGCCAAAGAGCGTTGGTCCGGGACCTTTATTCCTCGTCATCCGAGAAGTCTTGAATATGATCATATCAGTGGCTTATAAGCCAGCTAAACTATTGAAGGATTTGGAACATGAAGGCGGTAAAGTTGATGCTGGGAAAAAACTTGAGATGTTGAAGGCCAAGTAAGTATATTTTACCATTCTAATGCAGTCATGTCTTTTTATTTTATTTTTTAAGGTTTTCTTTTCTATGTATATTTAATAATATTATTACAGTCGATTCCATTTTATTGGTACACTCGTTTATTAAGACAGTCCGTTATTTGAGACAAAACTCAAGGAATGGAAACTAAGTGCAGAAACTAGGCTACTTTACTTCAGTTATCTGGGACACCATTCCGTTTAATTGGGCCAAATTCCCATCTGAAAACGTTTCTCAGTAAACAAATTCTTGTAAAGAAGGATGGGTGTACAGAATGCCGCGCGGGTGAGGGGAGCACATCATTATGGGGGTTCCAAGTTCATTCAGCAGTAATTCGGTAGACTTTGCCCACACTGGCTGTTCACCATCCGCCGACGTTCGTCAACTTAAAGTTGTTAGGTATTCAATTCCTATTATAATAATATATACTAATTGCAATTCCTGAGCATATTGTAGTAAAAAATGTAGATGTCATTTTGCTGTCTGATAATATTTTTTTCAATTTAAAAATAGAAAATATTTTTCTGTAAATTGCAACTGAGTAGTCGGATGTAGCTTAGCGGGTCACGTGTAAGCATCCTCCTTATCGTTCCAGCAGCATTGACGTGTGATTAAATTTTTTCTTCTCAGGAATCGCTGGTTAAAATCCTTGAGTGCTGTTACACTCTGTATAAGAAAAGCTTAGTAATTAATATACAGTCGAACTTGGTTATAACGATCATGGTTATAGTGAGGTAATGGTTATAGTGAGCAATTACAAAATTATATTTTGGTTCAGACTTATTTCCATATAATTGTTGACTGTTATAGCGAGGACGATTCACTGATATAACGAGCAAATAATTTTGTTAACAAAATTTCAGTTTGAAAAAAAAAAATAATAATTGGGAATTATTCTTGAAGTAAGTAACAACAATCAAAGGTGGCGTCTTAGGGCAGTGGTCAGCTGCCCGGCGTGCACGGCGGCGGCTAGCGAGAATTTCCCATCCCGTCAGGGACAGATTCATAGTTTTATGGCACTACCTGTGTAAGATTGTCGGCTATGTCAAACATTGCTACTTATCGAGCACTTTGTAAAATTGTCATAAAGTCAAACAAACTTTAAGTTTGCAAAAGTGTTCCCCTTTTACATCTTATTTTGTATCGCAACTCATCGTTCATTTTGTTTTAAAAACCAATAAAAATGTTTTTAGAAGGTACCTAGGTATAAGTACCTACATTCCTGCAAGGGGTAAATTTGTGATAGTGATGCAAAACCTTTTTAGCTGAGGGGCCGCTTTGCCTATTTATCAGACGACCCGCGACCCACAAACAGATTTTTTAGTTTTCGTTGGCGGGGGGGGATGACAGCAAAACTCAAGATTTCAAGTTTCTGGGGATTTTTTTTTAATATCGTATTCTGTGAACCTGTTCTTCAAATTTAGTTCCCTTTAGGACGTGCAGTGTAAATAAACCAAAATTCTATAAAAAAATGTTCCCAACCAGGATTTTCAAGAATTACCGTAAACATTTTTATTGTTCTCTTTAGCTAAATGGGCCGTACAAAATTGATGTGCGGGCCGCACAAATTGGGCCGCAGGTTGTGCATTACTGATTTGTTACAAGTAGAATTTTGCAGCCGAAAACAAATAACAATCCCTCAATCTTGTGATTTATGACAAGTGAGATTTTACAAGTACAATACACACAACCTAGTAATAGTATGACAGACTATTTAGTGATATTTTTCTGAAGGCTGGAACCAGGTGATGTTAGTTATAATGCATGGTTTGTTATGAGGAAAAAATTGAGAAGCATGAAAATGAAATATTTAAAATAATCATTGATTATACATTTTATTAACACATCGTAGTCGGGACACGGCATTTGCCGTTTTTCGCGGACTGTCGATCAACTGCGGGATACGGCAAATGCCGTTTTGTCGACTGTCGGTTCTTGGCGGGAAACGGCATTATACGGGTTGAAGGGTAAAACGCCAGGAAGGGTAATTTGCTACCTGGGTGCTAGGCGATAGTCTGTCGACGTTATTTGAGATGCATTGTCCGGATTGGCTAGTGTGCCGCTTGTAAAGGCGTGGCCAGAAATCTAGAGTTTTTATGCGATCTCAATCTCCAGTTTAGTTTGAGTCATTTCACGTGTTGGACTATTTTTCATACCGCTCGCACTGTTTTGTTTACTGTTTGGTATTTTATTATTTGAATATATTAGCATTGTATAGAACTTTATCCCTACAAAAATGTCTTTACAAGCCAATGATAGTGACGATGAAGTGTATGCCGACAATTTATCTAATTGTTCTTGGAATGATGATATTGACGAGGTGTCAGACAACGAACCCAGTGATGATGAACAAATACCAAGACCTAGAACGTTTCACCGTCGTACTATTGAAAGTGATTCTGATTCGGAGACGAGCTCAGATGAGGATGTGGACGAGTGGTCATCGTTTGATAATCCTCCAGTTCTGGAATCGTTTTTAGGCCGCCGCGGTTTGAATTCAAATGTCCATTGTCCTCAAACTGTAAGTGATGCGATAGAGTTATTTATCGGTGATGATTTGTTTGAATATTTTGTAAACGAATCTAATAGATATTACCACCAAAACTCACATAATTACAAATTATATAAAAAATCGAGAAAGTGGAAAAATATTACTTTGAAAGAAATGAAAAAGTTTTTGGGGCTGATTATATTGATGGGACAAGTTCGAAAGGATATAAGGGACGAGTATTGGTCTACGGAACCAACAACCGAAACTCCTTACTTTGCTAAAACGATGTCCAGAGACAGGTTTCGGCAGATTTGGAAAGCGTGGCATTTTTCTAACAATGAAGATATCATCGATAGTTCCGACCGATTATGCAAAGTAAAACCAATTATTGACCACTTTTTACCAAAATTTATAAACATTTACAAACCCCACCAAGAATTAAGTTTAGATGAGGGAATGATACCTTGGAGGGGAAGACTATTTTTTAGAGTTTACAATGCTTCTAAAATTGTGAAATACGGAATACTTGTGCGAATTTTATGTGAAAGTGATACAGGCTACATTTGCAATTTTGAAATATATTGTGCACAAGGACTTAAATTACTAGAAACTGTAAATAAAGTTGTGTCTCAGTATACTAATTTATGGCATCATCTTTATATGGACAATTACTACAACAGTGTCGAAAATTGCAAGGCTTTGTTACTAAATAAAATAAGAGTTTGTGGTACTATAAGAAAAAACAGGGGTTTACCCAAATCATTGCAAATGATTAAACAGAAGAAAGGTGAATCTATTTTCAAAAGAAAAGGCGATGTACTATTGCAAGTTTGGCAATCTAAAAAAGAAGTTCGAATGATTTCCACCATTCATTCTGCTGAAATGAAAGAAAGCCAGAACATGGATTGGAGAACGCGCAATAAAATCATAAAACCAACATCTGTAATCGAATACAATAAACACATGAAAGGTGTTGACCGTGCTGATCAATACCTCTCATATTATTCGATATTGCGTAAAACTACAAAATGGACAAAGAGGGTAACGATGTACCTAATAAACTGTGCACTTTTTAATTCATTCGTCATATTTAATTCGGTTCATCAACCAAAGATGAAATATAAAAAATTTCTGCATGAAGTAGCATTGCATTGGATAACCGACCGAATACCTTCTGATGATGAATTAGATAACCCGGATCCGGGACAATCGACACAACCTACGCAGCGAACACCAAAATTCGATCCTCCCGGAAGATTGTCAAAGGACATGAAACAACATACATTAGGTAAAATTGTAGGTAAGGGTAAGAGAAAAAATCCCCTAAGACAATGTCGGGTATGCGCAGCCCACCAAAAGCGAAGTGAAACGTGTTTTATTTGCCAATTTTGCTGTGTACCACTTCACCCTGGAAAATGTTTCGAACGTTACCACACCGTAAAACATTATTAGTTTATAAAATAAACATTATATTTCGTATTTTTTTTGTATTTTTGTATTATAAAATAAACATTATATTTCGTATTTTTTTTGTATTTTGTTTTATTATGTATAGTTATATTATGTTGCCAAAGTTTTGTAAGGAAAAGTGACAACCGACTGTGCCACAGTGAATCAAGTGATGATCAAATGTCATATATGATTTCTTTGAAAATTTCAATCGAAAATATTATTTGGTTTAGAAATTGTGTCAATTTTAAGAAAGCGATGTATTTTTGCGCTAATCGCGAAAAACACCCGCTATAGACTAGATTCTATTGTTCGGAGCGCCCGATTACGATGTGTTAATAAAAATGCTTTTTTCTAAATCATTTGCGAATATACTGATAGTAGAGGAAGGTAGGTAGGTACATATGACTTATAAAATACCTATATGGATATAACGAGTAATGGCTATAAGGAGCAAATTTGACTGTATATATAATTTTTTTTACCTACCTTAGACTTCAGTTATTTGGGACAGCCACTTATTTGGGGCAAAATGTTTAGGCCTGATGTGTCCCAATTAAGCGGGATCGACTATTATTGAATATGTAAAAGTTAAACCTTGAAATTAGAGTGAAGTTCTACAGGTTAAACTTTGTAACAAAACTCTCATGAGTGTTTATAACTTCTTTTTTTTCGGTAACTCTTTGACTAATGATTTTGTTTTCTAGGTTAAAAACATCAACCTATCGTGCTAGTGTCCAAGTTGCCAAGAATAACGATGAGTTAGGTTCGTTTTGTAAAGAGATGTGTACCAAACTTCAAGCTTGTCCGTGTTTGTTTGGACCGAAGGAGTTCAGCGAGCCATGCCCAGAGCGCTGTCTACAAGTAGAAAAATCTAAATTTCGTAAGTTTTTGTCAATAATCTAAAGACATTGTAATGTATTCCCTTTTGATTTATTATCTGTTTATTACTAGCAAATAGTGTTTCCAATATTATGTTATTATTTTGCAGATAATATTGTACCGTCTGATCGGCGAGGGAGACCAAAGGGAAGTATTTCCAAGAGCTCAGTTCCTAAGTGCTGGAATAACAGCAAGAAGAGGAAGAAGAGAGGACTGCACTTCATGACAATACGAGCGCGGGAGAGGCGAGCTGCCCTCGAGCTATCTGGCAATAAGGAGGGTCCAGACTCAGGGAATGAGAGTGACCCAAGTCCTAACTCCACCCCGCAGCCATCAGAAGCTGGTACCCGCCCTAATTCCCCCGACAGCAACTCTGATAATGCAGCCAAGAAAAGAAAGAAACGAGAACCGCGAACGAATATCCCTCCGCTAGAAATGAAGACAAGAGGGGCCAAACTCCCCAACTTTGCAATCCAAATGAAAGAAAGCCATTGGAATAAAAAAGACATGGAAACAATTTACAATAATACTTGTGTAGTGCCTAAAAAGCATTATTCAGACGACACCGAATCAGAAGGTGATAGTTCCACTTCCAACTCGTTAAAGAATGAAGATGCAGAAATGATATCTGATGTTTCCGATAGTGAGGAACCAGAATTGAAAAAGTTAAGGGTAACACCGCTTCACGATCCTCAACCAACCGATATTAAAATGTTCAACTGCAATACCAACGGTTCCGTTTCCAATACTTCGGCCAGCAGCGCGCCTCCCAAAATAAATTTACCTACCAATCCCAGAGATTGGACAGTTAATGAATTGTATTCTTACCTTACAAAGTACGAAGATTCTAGGGAAATTGCGGAAAAACTCAAGGACGAGGAAGTTGATGGGGCTGCTTTTATAATGCTCAATTTCCCAACCATGTCTCATCACTTAAAAATGCGTATGAAGGCTGCACTAAATCTATGCAAACACGTTGCTTTGTTGAAATGGTTTTTTATATCACGTTATGTTAACTGTGATGTCTGATTTTTTCATTATTTAACTGAGTCCAAGATACCTACATTGTTTTACTGCATTGATTCTTTTTACAATCTTTCCCAGGTCTTTTGGGTTGCAGATGGTATGTATAAATATGTTTATTACGGCCATCGTTGAGCCGTTCTCAGAAAGGAGTTTTTTTAGCCCAATGCAATTTTTGCCATTGCTGAATTTTTTTACTACAAATGCCTTTTTGACTTATGAATTATTTGTAAAACTATTAGTTGTAAGGGCAGCTATCCTGCATTTTTGTTTTTGGTTGTGAATAATGTTAATTTATGATTTTTTTATTTATTTAATCGACACCTTTTTTGTTGCCTAACTAGTGACCAGTTGAAAATTTGTAAATTAAGATAATAATTATTTTTTATCTCATCTGTGTAATTAATGTTATTCGAATTCTTATTTATTTTTAGATAAAAAAACATTAATTATATTTGTTGCTCTTTTATTTATCCTTTTATCTTACAGAAATAAAAAAAATTATCAAATCGCCAATCAAAGCCATTTTTTTATTTTTTATAATTCCATTTAATGGAGGATATGGTGAGGTTAGTGCAATCCCATACATGTCGATAATAAGTACATACTTAGCGTAATATGGTAAGGTATACAAAGAAAATTTAAAATTAAAATTACAGTAATTAACATTTTAACTATGGTTATAGGGATGATTCAAATTATAGGCAAGCACCCCCATTCCAGATGGAAGAAATATTGCAAAACCCATTCTTCACCCAAACTTCAAGACCCATGTTCACTCCTTCCTCTTCTCGAAAAACCCTTCACACAGCATCTCCAGAAATGACATAGGGTCTATGGGAAAAATATTTTCCTCAGGGCCTTCAGTATGGAGTTAATTAGATAGCCCTGAATTTTTTTTAATGTTTGTTTTATATTTTTTTGTTGGTTTCATCATTAAAAAATCCCAACGTACTATAAAAATAATATGTAATCAAGAAATGCCCAATTTCCCCGCAAAAACCCAATTTTTGAAAAATCTCAAAAATTCCCCGCAAATTGGTAACCCTAATAATAATTGGATAATTTGTAGAGCGCCGTTTTTGTGAGAAATCACCCCAAGGGCGATTAATATGAGGCACCCTACTGTTTACATATTATGTAAACACCCCGCAAATTGCGGGGAATTTTTAAGAATTGGGTATTTTGCGGGGAGAACACTTTTGCTGGGAAAATGCGGGGATTCTGGGCATTTCTTGATTATCCAACCATATTGAAAAATACTTACATTCGGCGAAAGATTACTAAGTAAAATACTATTTTATCTTGTCTTTTTCAGTTATTCATTTTCTCCTTATACCTGTACCCTGTACCATACCTGGCACACTGTAGTGTGATTATATTACTTTATGTTTTGTTTGTTTCCTTTTTTGCCTACTGGGCATAAAATTTATTGGCACACGCACCGTAATAAATATTTATTTTATGTATGTCATTCATCGACCAAGTATAATCAAAATCATCCTTGGTCGAAGATGTCATTACGTATAATATATTTTTCATCTTGCGAACATTGGTTATTGGGTTGTAAACAATGTACACTATTTTTTAATATTACGCCGATTTACCCAATTTCTGAATGCCAATATTATGTACATATGTACTATGTAAAAAAAAATTATCCTGTTATAAAATAAGAAATACAATTTCAGAAGAATTTTGTTGGGAAATTGCGTGGAATTTGTTCTCCCCAATTTGGGGATTTTGAAACATAGGCATCGGCATTATCGTCAGCGTCAACCCTGCACGCAGCACCGGACGGTTAATTTATGACCTTCATTAATTTCCCCATCAGGGTGATAGTTTTTAAGAACGGGACAGCGCGTACGCAGTCCCGACTACCAAAAATTACGCGCCCGAGTTATCCGCATTAGGGATAATCGCAAGGGTCAGCCCAACCGAAGTGCAATGGAAGAGCCTCGCCCTGGGGGTACCGCCTTAGTGATCACGGTGTCCCCTACGCCAGGTAAGTATGCTTTGGCCGGACAAACCTGGACTATATATTAACCTGTTGGAATTATACGTTTGCGAGCCGCAAGCGGAAGTGCGGCCATCTCTACTCCTGAAATGGAACTAACTAAAGCCTCTAAAGTTTATAATAGGGAAGTTGAGTGAAAAATATTTTGACTTATAAAAAATATGTTCATGTAGATGACATTCAAACTTAAATACCAGTATTTTTTTTTTTTAAAGTTCGTTTTCATAATTAAATTTCTACAAGTTTGAATTTTATTAAAGCCCGCCAAAACGGCGGCAAGAGCACAGCAGAGTCCGTGACGTGGTCCTTGCTTGTGTGAAATATAAGGGAAATATTTACAAAACCGGGACACGCTTAATACGGACGAAAAAAATAAATTTAAAAAGTTGTAGTAGTTAGATATTTACTAGTACTAATCAATTCAGTTAACGGAATTTAAAAAAGTGCATTTTAATGGTTATTTTTTAAATTTAAAAACACGAAATGTCATTTTTCACCGACCGCTATGTTAGGAACTGTTGCAAGTTTCGTTGAAAAATGACATTTCATGTTTTTAAATTTAAAAAATAACCATTAAAATGCACTTTTTTCGAAATTCCAATAACTGAATTGATTAGTACTAGTAAATATCTAACTACTACAACTTTTTAATCTATTTTTTTCGTCCATATTAAGCGTGTCCCGGATTTGTAAATATTTTCCCTTATATTTCACACACGCAAGGGCCGGGTTACGTCACGAACTCTGCGTGCACGGTATTATGCCCTTGCCGCCGTTTTCGCGGGCTTAATAAAATTCAAATTTGTAGAATTAATTTAATTATGAAAACGAACTTTAAAAAAAAAAATAGTGGTATTTAAGTTTGCCCGTGAACATTGATAAAAAAATAAATTAAAAAAAGGACTCAACTTCCTTATTAGACATCGGATTATATGCACTAACAAAGTGCCAAAATATGCACTAAAAAGGCAGAAATATGCACTAAAAACCCTTGATATGCCCAAAATATGCATAATGTGAAATCAAAAAACCATTTTTATTTTTATATCTTTTAATTAAAGACGGTACAAAAACAGCGAAATATTCTTAAAATTATGCATAGTTTTTGTGACCATATACAATTAAGTATTTTTCCAAAATTTCGGTCGCAAATTTGTGACGTTTGTCACCCAGTATTAATTTTGTACGCCGAAAACGACCTCTCTACGGCCAACTGTCGTCATTTGTCAAAATTAAAAATTTGGCATACTTTTGGATATTTTTATTTTTTTATTTTAAAAAGAAAGATAAACATTCCCGATTACGAATAACCCAAAAACATTTGAAAATATCCTACTACCACCACACTAAGCGGAAGATGTTGCTTGTGTTGCAAAAAATTCACCCCTCAGATAGCATAAGCAATAGATTCAAAACGAATGGCAATAACAATCCCTATGCTTAGAACGACCAAAGCTCAGCATCACTACTTGTATTTAGGTGAGAGGTGGTACAATATATTATTGTCCAAAAACAAAACTAGTGTAACCGAAACTTTGAAATATGAACAATTCAAAAAGCAAATTAAGTCCCTGAAATTGGACAATGATATATTGTACCCAATTTAGCCTTAGTTTACCCTTACTTAATCTGTACTATCAATGTTAAAAGTATAAATATACTCGTATATTGGTATTGTCTTTCAATAACATATTTTTTCCTAAATTGTATACCCATGTTAAATAATGTTTGAATTTATTTCATAAATATTTGATTATTGTTTACATATTTAATTAGAACATTATTTTTTGCATGTAAATACTCCTATTTACGATTTACGATTTTCGGTTTATTTATTTATTAACCCGTTTAATCACAGGAGACCATATTTGTCCCAGCTCACATAGGTCTCACATAAATCGTTGTTTCTCCCTTATATTTATTTTACTATCTTAGTCAGAAATGTGATCTAAACGGTATTGGAAAGAGAATACAACAAACTATATATTCAAATCTAAAAGAAAACCACAAAAAAATTAAAATTTACCCCTTTCTGAAACCAAAGTTTCCGATAGCAATTTGAAAAAAAATTATGAAACATTGTGAATTTTTTAAGATTTTTTACATGAAACGAAAAAGTGAGGTGACAGTAAGGTTTATAATTCATTTATCTAATGAAATAAGTATGTGTTTTTTTTTTTTCATTATCAGTAATTTTTGTTAGAAAAAAAAGTAAAGTGTGCCATTTTGAACACTTTTTAAAGTTTTCGCAAAAAAAAAATTATTTAAAAAAATACATAGTACTTTTTAATATAGAAATTTGAAAGCCTATATCATCACCTTTCGAAAACAGTTTTTAGTTTTCGAATACGTTAACAAATGTTCTATTTATTTGGATTTTATTGCAAAGAGGGAATATTTTTAGCCTCTGACAAAATACGCCAATTTTTTTAAGGGTTGGAGTTTATAATTCGGTACTCGAACCTATGAATAGTGGTCATACTAATATTGGATAAGTTGGCCGAGTTTTCTAACCACTGCGAGTATTTTATTTTTATTTTTAATAATATTCGTTATTATTAGTGTAGATAAGCTATTGGGAGGATGGTGAGAAACCCCCTAAATAGAATATTGTATTATTTTGAAGGTAGAATTTTAAAGGAACTTGTGGGGAATTTGCGGGAATGTGTTATTTTGCTCTCCCCGATTTGGGAATTTTGACCTTTCGTTACGGGTATTTTAAACCATGAGCATTGGCAACCCTAGTAAACACTCAACTCATAAATGAACCAACAAACACTACTCAACTCAACTGTCATTCAGGATTCAGGTTTATTTATGTCTCATGTCATTTGTCCATACATTTGTCATTCATAAATTCATATGTTCTTATGATATGTTCATTCTGACAACATAAGTGGTTTATTTATGCTGACAACTGACGAGCTGACAAAGTTGTGTTGTGATGTTATTATGAATTTATTCGATATAGGAAATGAAATGTTATTGTTTTCATACAGGTTGTATTGAAAATTAATTAAGCCTCAGTCAGAATTCAAGAAATAACGATCTTGATTGTGTACAATTAATTACAAAAGTTAAAACTGAATAATATGGAACTTTTATGCAGGGCTTGTTTACGAAATAATACACAAGCCTCCTATTTTCTATTTGAAAACAATTTGGGCAAATACTTTACTGATTGCACCTCATTGGTGGTAAATGCTTTCAATAATACAATATATCATAAAATATACATAACTCTACATTATTTCAACTTATAAATATTTCTTGTCATTCAAGATATCGCCGGAAGATGGGTATCCAGCTAATGTTTGCCATAAATGCTACACGCTTTTGAAATCATTTAATTCGTTCAAAGAACGGTGTTTAAAATCACATAAATTATTAGAAGAAAAGGTATTCGAATTGGTAAGTTTTAAGACTATTTAAACTTGATGCTGTTTTGCTATATGTTATTTTCTGGAATTACTTACATAATGTTGTAAATTGCAGAACCATTATTCAGAAAGTAAAGTAGATTTAGTTGAAGAAAATAAGTTATTTGATCTTCCCGATGACACAGAAATAAGAGAAGACATTAATAAGAGAGTACGCGAGAAACAAAAAAGAAAACAAGGTAATAAAATAATTATTGGGATTTTGTTCATGATCTTTTTTTTTTACATTAACTCCACACAGGAAAGCAATTTCCCTCAGGGCCTATGTCATCTTTGAAGATGCTGTGTGGAGGGTCTTTTTGATGAGAGGAAGGAGTGGACATGGGTCATGAAGAGAACCATGTTTTAGGAAGGAGGTTGAACTCAAGAATAAGTCGTAGAAGCGATCCGTTCTCATGTGAAAAATGTCAACCGTGTACATATGTTGGGCGCACGTTTGGCGTGTTTTCCGTGGGGATCAATGACGCTAGTTCCTCGGAGCATCTTCCATTGAAAAACCCGGTAGAACAAGGATAGCATTCCCACCTAACGCCTGTGCTCTAAAGATTGCAATCCGTTTGTTAAGAACGGAGAATCTATCAAAAGGACCGCCCGTCTCTGCACAGAGTCGAGGGTTTTTCAGGTACTTTGCGGCTCCAGACCAGAGGTGGTTGCCAAATTTAACCGTAGGGCGCACTTGCGATTTGTACAGGGTTAGCAGTTGTGCACTATTAAAGTATCTGCGGGCCCTTTACAGCATGCCCTAAATTGTTTGTTTTATTATTTATTATTTATAATCTTTCAGAAAGCTCTAAGAGTTACGATTGCAGTATTTGTCATAATAAGTTTAGTCACAAAACTGCGCTGAACAACCATTTAAAAACCCATAAAGTGGGCATTGAAAAAAAGTATTACAACTGTACCAAATGTGATAAGTGGTTCTTCACGGAAGAAAGACTGTTGGGACACCTTAGAACACATGAAGGAAAGAAGGTACATTTGTTAATAACAATTATGTATATTAATTTCAATAACTAACTTAACCTACAACCAATTAAATGTTCCTCCTCCGTTTTCACTCCAATAATCCTATCAAAACTACTGATTGCTTTATTTTGTTACTGTTTAAAAATTGAACACATTCAAATATGGAAGGATGACAAAGTTTTAAAATGCAACATTTTCAAACTGAAATTTTTTAATCCGGTTTGATTATGCGTCGTTCTACACCGCCGGAATCTAAATTCCCTGGATTCATGGGTCGCTGGAATCTAAATTACCTGCATTCATGGATCGCCGGAATCTAAATTCCCTGCATTCATGGATCGCCGGAATCTAAATTCCCTGCATTCATGGATCGCCGGAATCTAAATTCCCTGGATTCATGGGTCGCTGGAATCTAAATTACCTGCATTCATGGATCGCCGGAATCTAAATTCCCTGCATTCATGGATCGCCGGAATCTAAATTCCCTGCATTCATGGATCGCCGGAATCTAAATTCCCTGCATTCATGGATCGCCGGAATCTAAATTCGCTGCATTCATGGATCGCCGGAATCTAAATTCCCTGCATTCATGGATCGCCGGAATCTAAATTCCCTGCATTCATGGATCGCCGGAATCTAAATTCCCTGCATTCATGGATCGCCGGAATCTAAATTCCCTGCATTCATGGATCGCCGGAATCTAAATTCCTTGGATTCATGGGTCGCTGGAATCTAAATTACCTGCATTCATGGATCGCCGGAATCTAAATTCCCTGCATTCATGGATCGCCGGAATCTAAATTCCCTGCATTCATGGATCGCCGGAATCTAAATTCCCTGCATTCATGGATCGCCGGAATCTAAATTCGCTGCATTCATGGATCGCCGGAATCTAAATTCCCTGCATTCATGGATCGCCGGAATCTAAATTCGCTGCATTCATGGATCGCCGGAATCTAAATTCACTGCATTCATAAATCGCCGGAATCTAAATTCCCTACATTCATGGATCCAAACGTATGGCCAAACCATATATTATTTCCTTCAACAAATGGTTTTTTCGTAGTGCAAACCCCACACCATTGAAGAAGAAAATAATAGTAATAAATCTAAACAAAATATGAAACAGAACAACACACAGAAAAATAAAAAGGTATCTGTCGCAATTGGGATTAGAAGCTAAGATCTCTTGTCTTACCGTGACCCAGCGCCTTAACTAACTCGGCCATTCTGTAATTTTTGTCAATCTCATATTTCAAATTCAGAATTAACAGTATTATCCATAACTAATTTGATTAAATGTAATTCTGAATTTGATATGTGATATCGACAAAAATCACAGAACAAATGTGTTGGTTAAGGCCCTGTGTCCCGGTAAGACATATCCTGTGTTTGAGTCCCACACGCCTTTATTTTTCTGTGTCTTGTTCTATTTGATGTTTCATCTAGATTTATTAGTATTGTCTTCTTCTTCAATGATACAATATTATATTGATGGGTTTCAGTTCCAATAAAAATTGTAACCCTATATCCTTCAAGCATGAGAAGGGTATAGAATAATCGAAAATAAATGTAATAATATTGACGCTGGAAAGGAAAAATGACTAAAGCGCCATACAGCTGTGATATTAAAGAAAATCCCACAAAATAAGCTATATTGTTTGTTGGTGCTTGTGTTAATCAAATCAAGTTTTAAAGTCAAATACAATATAAATACAATACAAATAGAACATTTGGGAAACTCTAGAAAACTTGATTTGATGAACACAAGCAAAAACAAACACTGTAGCTTATTGTGTAGGATCATCTTTAACCTCTTGTAGGCTGCAGTCCCCCCGGCGGGTCTGGATTTTTGAAGCGATTTTTCCCTTTATGCATAAAGAAATTGTATGAAGAACAAGGTCAGAATCACTTGGGCCATTCTCGATCTTGATATAACGAGTTACTGGATAGCATTTAGCCACTCCGAATAATTCATATTAATTGACAATGACGTGCCGGGCACCAAAGATGGCGGGCAAAATGGCTGCCGCTTGATAATATGAACGCTGTCAGCTGTCATATTCGAAGTCTATATTTATTCATTGTTTTTTTATATAAATCCATTGTGGAAAGCATAGATTTGAGTGATTATTAGGAAGTTCGTTTTATCTACATTATTAAGATGTAATTTTTGCATTATATCACAAAAGAGATGTTATAAAAATTGAATTCGTAAGGAAGGTGAGAACTGTCAAATATTTTACGTCGTATTGAAAAAAAATATTTTTTGTATGCTGGCTTTGAACAAGTTAATGTAACAGCTGTATGGCGCTTTAGCCATTTTTCCTTTCCAGCGTTGTATAACATTTTACCTTAATCTCCAATCTCGTAGCTCCAGTGACGTATATATATATATATATTTAAAAAATATTTTTCAGCAAGCTGAATGCAAGCTATGTGGAAAAGATTTTCTAAAATGGTCCGGCCTCAAACAACACATGATACAACATGAAGGATCTAAAAAGTTAAACAACTTTTTCTCCAATAACATTTTTATGTTTGTTTACTTTGAATAGTGTCTAATGTTTTTTCTCTCTAAATTCAGGTTCTGCTGCCAATATTGCAGTAAACAATTCTTTTTTGAGTGGGCACTTAAGTCACACGAGAAAAAGCATTCGTCTCTTGACTCATCTATGCTCGCTGTTTGTGAAAGGTGCGGGAAGTCTTTCACTTCTGTTGGTAATCTTAAAGTAAGTTAAATTTTAAATATATAGAACTCTCTCACTAATCAGCATCATACACACACAATGGTGACCCGACAGTTTATCCCCTGACAGTTGACGCCCTGAAATTACAATTATTTTAAAATTACAATTTTTTGTTAATTATTTACCAATTTCAAATCTAAAATTGACTTCAAAAATATCTTTAATAATAAGTTTGTATGGATATCAAAATAATACAGTGTCATGTTTTTTTTTAATTATACACTGGTATAAACGGTATACAGACAAGTAGTTTTATCCTTAATGCATTTAATTGAAAATATGAATACTTTTGTTATACGGCGGTACATTCTTTCTGCACACCACTTCGCGGACACTTTTGTGTAAGTAGGCATACCTTATTTTCCCTAAACCAACTGCATATCAATAGCAATCTTCCGAACAGGCCCTCCATTGATATGCTTAATGTAACTGTCAGTGGTTGTGTGGGCATCGCGTTTGGCTCCCACCCAGGCGTTCCGTGTTCGATCCCTCGGCTGGCTAAGTCCTCCATCACAACACAAGCAATATCTTCCGCTTAGTGTGGTGGTAGTAGGAGATTTTCAAATGTTGTTGGGTTATTCGTAACCCGGGAATGTTTGTCTTTCTTTAAAAAAAAAAAAAAAAAACTCTAAGTGAACAGTTCAGGTACGGGGGCTCCATCGAAGCCGGAGTTAAGCTAGCCTCTCAAAAACTGGGCGTACTGTACCAGGCCTGTAGATAGTTTAATCTGGAGCCCCACAATACTTGAAAAAACCCCTCAACTCTGTGCAGAAACGGGCGGTCCGTTTGATAGTTTCTCCTGTCTTAACAAACGGATTGCAATCTTTAGAGCACATGCATCGGGTGGGAATGCTGTCCTTGTTCTACCGGTAATTTAATGGAAGGTGCTCCGAGGAACTAGCATCATTGATCCCCTCGGCACCGGTGCATAGTCGGGAAACACGCCAAATGCGCGCTCAACATATGTACACGGTTGACATCTGCCACATGAGAACGGGACGTTTCTATGACTCGTTCTTGAGTTCAACAGCTCGGTTGTGGAACGATTTGCCGGCTTATGTGTTTCCTCCCTCCTACAACATGGGTCTCTTCAAGACCCGTGTTCACTCCTTCCTCTCCTCAAAAAGACCCTCCACACAGCATCTTAGATGACATAGGCCCTGAGGGAAATTATTTTTCTCAGGGCCTCCTGTTTTTGTTTGCGAGAAGACTCCATTTTGTGAAGTTATTCAAACAAAAAACTTGGCAGAACGAAACAAACAGAAACACAAGCGACAGTTGCTAGAATATACAGAGGTATGAAATATCCTAAAACAACAATAACTATTCCTGGTGACTGATAAAATCTAAGAGTATGGATATTAGAGAGACGGCATGTGAAGTGTGCCCGCGCGCTCCAAGTGTGCCTTTTCGAGAATTCTACCCACACGGCTGACATTGGTTGTCACCATGTAAAATGGCTGCTGTCGTAAAAATGTCGGAACGTATTAAACGGCCAAAAACCAGCAGCTAATGTACGCCGTTTGTGTAAAATTCTCGAAAAGGCACACTTGGAGCGCGCGGGCACACTTCACATGCCGTCTCTCTAATATCCATACTCTTAGGGTAAAATGGTCAGCTCTAGCAAGCTAGATGGCGGGATAGTAACTGAATATGTAAGTGTAAGATAACCCATCCCGTTGGTGTACAGCTTGACGCTCGAGTTTAGGCACGCGGCGGACTACTGAATTTGACATACTAATACCGATGAATTATAGAGCTTGATTTCGTGCTTTCAACTAGTAAAAATGATGGTGGCTTTTAGTAGTTGTCGGATAATCGAGCGGCGGATTACTGTACCTAGTAATAATTTTGTATCATTATATGCCTACCAGTCTTTGAAATTAAGCAGTTTTCTCTGTTGGTTTTTGTTGAAACATGAACCTTGAAGTAAGCTATCACCAAAGAGCTGGATGCAAAATGTGAATACATTCAAAATACAGTAAAATGTTACAAATCTGAATGAAGAATTATCTACTGTAGAATGTCTAAATAAAGAAGTACGAGAGAAAGAGGGTTCTCCCTTTATGGTAAAATTGGTATGGTCTTGGTTGAAGAACTATATAGAATAGTACAGTTGTAGTACAACTTCACTGTTAAGCATGTTGACTTACCAACCTTCTGCAGGACAAGCACAATAAATTACTTTTTATGGCTTATCAACTCTTGTAAAGTTTTAGCCTCCGTGGTGACACCATTCTACTTATATTTACCGATTACCGAATAGTTTTTCTAGGATTGCCTAAATTATAGAGTACAAATATGTGATGTTAAAAAAACAATTATAATAATTATGTAATAAGATTGCTCAAAACTCTTGTTTGGAGAAGTGTTCTAACCCCTTCACAGCGGGATTGTTAATGACTGTTCTCCCGGCATGGCACATGAGGCACAACAACAAAAAGATAAACTCTGCACATGAGAAAAAATATTTCTTCAATGTATAAATTGTTCATTTTGTTTTTCAGATTCACCTACAAGTCCATAGTGATGAAAGACCCTACCGCTGCCCGCAGTGTGGCAATCATTTTAAACAAGAAGGAAATCTAAAAGATCATATTTTAAGGCATAATGGAATTAAAAATCATGTTTGCTCCGTTTGTGGGAAGGCATTTACTACACAGTCAGAGGTAGGCTCCAAATAAATACGTTTTAGTTCTATAATAAAAACAAAGCTATATTAGATCCCTTTCAGCATGATTTTTATTTTGTTTTTATTAAAAGCAGGGATGGTTTAAGCGGTTCCATGTCAACTCAGAATCTGAATCTCACAACTGTCGTTAAAAGCTATGAATTTTTTTTTATTTAAATAGCCCTTATCCTAACTTAACATAACCCATAATTCCTTGTTCCCATCAGTGCGGGACATTGGAACCATAGATGATTTGGAGTCTCTTCTTCCTCTTCACATTTCCTGCATCTATTGGTGTTTTCCACTCCCAACAACTGCATGTGTCTCCTGAGATCTTAGAGTCACGTTAGTAGTCCTACCAGTTCCCTTAGCAAGTTTCTGAGTAGTTACCTGGTTCGTCTAGAGTCTGGTCCGTTTATGAGTACTTTGGATTGCCTCATTCCGGGTATCCTCTCCTATTCCTTCCAGTGCTGGATTGACCCACCTTTCAATACGTAATTTGGTATGGCAAACTGCAACCACTACGGCCGGCTTGGATCCCGCAAGTGGTGCTTTCGCCCCTTTCCTTGTTGGTTTTTCTTTTGCTTTTGTTTTCATATGCTCGGAATGACTTCATATGATTGTCAAGAAAGCCAATCGTAAACCCTATGTATAAAAAATACAAGATTTTAAAGACAGCTGTTTACGGTTAAAATTAAGCCCATTTTCCATAGATATTACCTTTCATTATCAAGTGTACTACAGACAACATACAAATCTAAAATATTCTATGTTGACTCGAATAAAGTATCTCTGACGGCAGTTTCAAAGTATCAAACACGCAGGACCCGCGGAGTTATAAACTTGATTTTTAAAAATTTATTTTATAAATTTACAAATATTAGATAAACGGTAAAATACAGGCTAATTCATTGGCTATATAGCGCTTCAATAACTTTTTATGTTTCCATGTTAAAATTCAAAGGTATGATTTTTTTAATGTTGGTGAAAAATTTTAAAAATGATCGTCTGGAAATCTCGATCAATCGAGGAAAATTTATTTATTTTGCGTGGTCGCTCCAAATATAAGCGGATATATTTGATATATCGTGGATAAGGAATATTTGCAGCACGTTCCAGAATGGGAGATACTCTCAGTATCGCCCTTGTGTAAGACCACCATTCAGAATTATATAATCGGACCATTATATAACAGGAGTTGCGATAGGGAAAGAGGAACTTACAAAAGATTTTAATGAAAAAAGGGAAATTATTGATAATAAATTGGTATATTCCAAATTAAAACTAGTAAAATGGGGTAAATTATTACAAACTGAATGTCCCTCAGAACTGTACTATAATTTAAAAAATATTTTTGATAATATCTATAAATCCTCGAAAAAAGAAAAATCATTTAAAAATAATCATAGGCACAACAACCAATGGGTTACTGAAGAAATTAAGAACATGATTAAAAAAAGAGATTATCTTTACCGAAAATGCAAGAATAGCCCTAATAACCCTGTTTTTCGTTTAGAATACACGCGATATAGAAACAAAACAAATAAACATATTAATATTACTAAAAACACATTTCATAAAAACGTAATAAATAGTTTAAACGGCAACCCAAGGAAACTCTGGGACGAAATAAATAACCTAATAGGAAAACCTAAACAAAATCTAGATAAAATAATCCTTCAACATATGGGAAGTCAAGGAGACACAAAATTTTTATGTGATAAATTTGCTACAACATTCGTAAATGAAATAAAAGACATAAGACATAACTGTACTAAAAAATTCCTAGATCGTAACACGTATACAACTCCTGCTAGTATGTCAATGAGATTTAGACCTGTATCACAAAAAGATGTTAAAAAAATTATTAATGATATGGATGTTAAAAAATCAGAAGGCAATGATCAAATAAGAATTAAAGACCTGAAGTTAATTGCTGATAATATAATCCCAATATTGACTAAATTAATTAACCTTTGTGTAAGTAAAAGTATTATGCCTGACGAACTTAAAACATCCATTATCAGACCTATATATAAATCAGGAAACCACAAAGATTTCACAAACTATCGACCAATAGCGATTCTCTCATGTATTGATAAAATTATTGAAAGAGCTATCTTTAACCAAATACAACTTTTTATAGAAAAAAATAAAATCATAAATCCCATACAATACGGATTTCAAAAAGAAAAAAGTACTACACAATTACTGTCTAAATTCACTGACCATATAAATTGTCATTTAAATGAAAAATATTATGTTGGTATAATTTTTATAGACTTTAAAAAGGCCTTTGACACATTGGACCATGAAACATTATTAAGGGCAATGGAGGAATGTGGTATTAGAGGTCCTTTAAAAAAAATTGATTAAAAATTATCTATTAAATAGAAAAATTAAAGTTAAAATTGACGGAATTTTTAGTGATGAAATGTTAACAGATACCGGAGTAGCAACAGGGTCGATATCGGGGCCTACATGTTATATAATGCAAGTTAACAGTCTACCAAACGTAATAAAACGTTGTAAATGCTACATGTTTGCAGACGATACTTGCATTATATATGCTGACAAAGATCCACTAAAAATTCAGGAAATTTTACAAACAGACCTAAATAACATAATTAAATGGTCCCATGACAATGACATTATTATTAACGCAAAAAAAACCAAATATATGCTTATACACTCACCATATGTAAATTGTCAGGAAAAGGAATTGCATATAAAAAGTCATTCATATGATTGTTTGCACACAAAAAACCAATTCCAGCAGTGTAATTGCCCGAATATAGAAAAAGTGTACCAATATACATACCTTGGTCTTACAATAGATGTCAACTTTAACTGGTCAAATCATATTGAAAATGTATGTAATAGATTAAGATCCATATTAGGAAAATTTTACCACTTAAAAAATTTTGTTAATAAAAATATATTATACTGTATATACAACGCATTAGCAGAATCAATTATAGGATACGGAATAAATAGTTACGGATTAACGTACAAAACATACTTAAATAAAATAGAACAGTTACAAATCCGTTTCCTAAAATTGATATCAGGCAAAAAAAAAGTCCAGTTATGTGAAGGTGATTATAAAAAAATGTTCTCCTTGTGTAATGTCCTCTCTATACACAGTAAGGTAAATTACCAATTAACGCTAGATGAATTCTGGAGTACAGAATTCAAAAAACCTGTAAACCACAACTACCCTACTAGGCATAGAGAAGCACAAATGTTTATTATCAATAAATCTCAAAATGTATACGGAGATAGAACAAAAAGGCATAAAATTCCGGAAATATTTAACACATTACCTGAAAATATCAAAAATGATACATCTTATTCAAAAATCAAAACAAAAGTAAAATCTTTCTACCTCCGAAGAATATGAAATCAAATAATATAGTTCCTTTCTATTTTTTTCTCACTGTATGTTTGTAGGTACTGTGTAAAATATTTTTACTACAACGCAATTCATAAACATTATAAAAATTAGTTTGTCGTAATAATTAGTATTTTAATATTAAGTATTATTATATTTAGTATTTACTATGTAAAACTGAAAAGTATACTGTATTAAATAATTAGAAAAAAATGAGAGATTTCTTACAATCAAACTGATTGATCAGTTTCGTAAGATTTGTAAAATAAAATATTGTAAAATTAAAACTGAATAAACATATTAAAAAAAAAAAAAAAAAAAAGAATTGAAACGTTGCTTGAAAGGCTTTAGCTGTATTTAGCGACTAGATCTGAATAACCATGTACTTCCCCACCTTCCTCTTTCCCATCTCCTTCCCCTCCCCACTTACCTTGAGCCTCACAACATATCCCATTTGGTGATGCCATAGTCTCACTGGTTCATGGTGGTATTCACATAAAAAAAAAACTAGGTCTAAACGTTGATCTTTATTACAGCTGGTGAGGCACAGGGCTCTGCACTCTGACGACAGGCCCTTCTCTTGCGACCAGTGCGGGAGGTGTTTCAAGAGAAAGCCACTGCTGGTCAACCATCTCAAGACTCACACCGGCGAAAAGAAACACAAATGTCACATTTGCCAAAAGTTCTTTAGTTCGTCCACTACTCTCACAGAACACAAAAGGTAACATATTTTAATTTATGTATATTTGAATATATTTTTGAAGTCTTTACACAATTCCAACCACCCCATCACCAACATTTACCACTAATCCTAGGCATTTGAATTCACCGCTTTGATTAAATTTATGTATATTTGAATATTATATTTTATTTTTACACAATTCCAACCACCTCATCACCAACATTTCCCACTGATCCCAGGCAGTTAAATTCACCGCTTTGATTAAATTTAAATATATTTGGATATTATATTTTATTTTTACACAATTCCAACCACCTCATCACCAACATTTCCCACTGATCCCAGGCAGTTAAATTCACCGCTTTGATTAAATTTATGTATATCTGAATATTATATTTTATTTTTACACAATTCCAACCACCTCATCACCAACATTTCCCACTAATCCTAGGCATTTTGAATTACCACTTTGATATAATATTATGCTTATTTTCATTAATATAATATGCATATCCCTTTACAGAATTCACACTGGAGAGAAACCGCACATCTGCAGTTTATGTAACCGCGCTTTTGCACAAAAAACAGTTCTGCGCAATCATGCCAAGAGTTGTTTGAAGAAATATTCCTTCCCTTGTACCACTGCCAAACCATTCAACTCTCTCAACTTTTCTGTGGACACTATGCTGACTGCAAACATATAGCAAGAAGATTAATTGTGTAAACTCAAAATAAATCAAGTACAGTTGATAAGTTACTAAGTAATTAATAAACATTATATTTTACCATAATATATTTTTTTAACAACTAATTATTTATTCATCTCGCAGGAATGCAGCCATATAGCAAGAAGATTAATTGTGTAAACTCAAAATAAATCAAGTACAGTTGATAAGTTACTAAGTAATTAATAAACATTATATTTTACCATAATATATTTTTTTAACAACTAATTATTTATTCATCTCGCAGGAATGCAGCCTTGACTATGTGAAATTGTACTCATGTAGGTTACGTAACTAGAGAGATAACTTAAATAATACATACTTAGGATTGTTTGTATTGATGCACATGTGGCAGTGATGTCCTCGCAAAAAATCACTAAGAAACAGCCCTTTAATAACTCAGGTACGGGACATACGTCATTCCTATGTCTACCTACGTTAAATCGTTGTGAAAACAAGCTTATGTGCCCAAGCAGTTAAAAATTATTAAAAGTTCCTTGAAGTGTAGGTATATAGTCTGAATATTCTGAAAGTTTGTAAAAACTATTGTTATTATGTAAGCGTGTTCTTTTTATCTATTAGTTCAGACTAGGCTAAGCCATAAGGGAGCCACTAGACAGCTCAGACTAGCTCTATAGCGACAACGCAGATGACGTTTTCCCTCTACACGTGGTGAAGGGAGTGGAGGATCGGGACCTCCAACTTATTACTGTTCTTGTGTTCCTCACCTAGTTGTGCACATTTTTGTTTTTTACCACCACCATATTTTTCTTTTCATCTTTAAGTCCAACAACTTTGGAACATGTTGTATAAAAGCTGTGTATTTAAGTGAGTACTGATTCAGATAATAAGTTTCAGCTGCATAAATTTCAAAACCATGAGGTGCTCTCTCTTCGAATCCCTTTATACAAGCAACTCATTCCCGATACATGGAAATTGAAAAGTGCTAGCACTTTGCGTAAATGGATTAGCAATTGGCTTCTGGACATGGGGAGAGTCGAGAGCGAACATATGCTAACATAATGTCACATACCTAATATGTACTAAATAAGTGTATGTTAATGTAAAAAAAAAAAAATATTTTTATCTTTTAGCAATTGTTTAAAAAGTTAGTAAAAAAAATTATACCATTGATAATATTATGTTAATTCTTATTATATTATCTTCCAAAGGGTTATTTACACTTAAGAGAGATAAGGATCGAAAAGTTACTTTTTATATCAATTTATATATACAATAATTTATAAAATATGTACTAAAACACAATTTGGCTGTCCTGAAACGGGAATCCTTCCCAGTTGGACAGACAAAGGATCATCATGTATTGTATGTTTGTATTATTATATAAATAAATAAAAAAAAAAAAAAAAAAAAAAAAAAAAATAACTATAGTTGGCTATTTCAAAATCAATACAAATTCAATGAAAGTCTCCCTAGTGTCACCCCCATTTAATATATACCCTGATAGTTTTTGATGCACACAACTATAACGGTCAGCGTAAGCTGGGAGTCAGAATGTGTCGCTCGTGCAGCCGACGCAGGAAATGTATGGACTTGTACGACATGCTTCGTATAAGCCTATACATTTCCTGCGTCGTCTGCACGCGCAACACATTCTGACTCCCAGCTTACGCCGACCCTTAAGACCGGTGGCGGTCAGTGAATTTTCAGTGAGCTAGAGTACTAAGATTGAAAAATACTACATTATTGATGTTGTTGTAGCTGAAAATAATATTTTTTCAAAATAAATTTTTTTTTTTGAGAATTTTTATTTTTTTATTTTGGGGAGGCTGTCCTCCCCAGACTGTAAAATCTTTATACAAAAAATTGACCAACATTAATAAATTTCCAAAAATTCATACAAGAAAATCAAAAAGATAAATGTTTTTATAAAAATTTCCCAACCCATTTTCCGTTCGATTTTCCAATTTTCCCAGATGATTTATTTTTATAAAGATAAAATTTCCCAACATGGGCAATTTCCAAACCTCACACAATATAAAAAATAAACAAAACATTTAATTTTTATTAAAAAAATATTTGCCTTACAAAATATATAAAACAAAAACAAGTATCTAAAATAATTATTTATTTTTATTTCGGCGGCGTTCTTTAATTTATTGAATTCCGATTGACAATAAGTGTCTTAGTTAATGGGGGTTTTTGTAGAAATTATTTTTTATTAAATGTCAGTTCTGCTTTGACATTTGTGAAGGAAACAGATACGAAATACATGTCAATAAGACATAAATCGCTATACCCCTCAAGAATACCCCTACCCCGGCGTAGTCCAGGGGCAAGGTTTTAGACTCCCATTACGAAGGTCGCGGGTTCAAACCCGGCGCGCGCAAATAAATTTTATTTGATTAATTTGTGTTATTTCATTATTAATTAATTAAAAATAATATATACTATATTTCCGGCACGTTCCAGAGTGGAAGATACTCTCAGTATCGACCAGGGGACCTATTCTGGACGCGAGGGCGCTCGTAATCGCCGTCGAAAGTACGTTCGTTGGTCGACTTGGGTATTCTTGAGCTTGGTCGAAGGAACATTCTTAGACGCAAAACGTCAAAAGTCATTCCACACAACAACGAGTGGTAGTCCAGTCAAGTTAAACATGAAAAGGGGGTCGTGCTTGCAAAAGGTCCGATCTTTCTGAATTTTTTATATGTTGTTAGGACCTAAACCAATATAAAAAAAACAGATTTGCAATTTCCAAAGTGCTGTGCGAGCGGCGGTGTACCCAAAAAACCATGAAATTTTCGGACTTTTTTCAGTTTTTGTTCAATATCTCAGTGAAGGAAGGGTCTGACCGGTATAGTTGTCCAACACTATTTTAAAGTAGACTAAATTTGCTACAATTTGAGACCAAAAAGAGTTATATACAGCAATTGGTTTTTAAGATACAGTTCTTCGAAAATCAACAATTTTTTCCAAAAAAAGATTTTTTCTCGAAATGGTCACTTATTTTGTGAAATATTTTCTAAAATACGATTCCCACCTCAAATATTATATGAAATGAAGTTGTCGCAAATTTAATTAGCTTTCATTTGAAACCAAACTGCTACCTGCAAGCCCAGCGGTTCTCTCAAAAATTCCAGATAACCAAAGTCAAAGTGGGTTTTGGGGGAAATGCAAATAAACTGATCCCACGTCTTTTTATGGCTTTACTTATCAAACAGTTACAATTTATTTATTTTTGTTATTGTTAACAAATTGTTTGATGGAAAAAGAATAAGATAAATTACCTATCGGAAATTACGTGATCATCAAACATTGTTTTATATACCTTCATCCTACATACTAAAATACTTGTACAAACATCATGGTACCTACCAAAAGGACAAATTACATTTACTCAAAAAAGAAAACTAATATAAATCATGTAGGATTGTGTTTTGATGGCCAAATCATGCCATTCTTTTTATCTTAGATGGCACGGGCTTTGGCTCGCACGAAAATGGTGTCTCGAAGGCTGTGATGGACGCTGGGAGAGGCGTCCAGTCTGCAGTCGGGTCATCTTTATCATGTACCATGCACAATTTGCCAGAGGACTGAGCAGTGGAGTCCAGCCTTTCTGCATCTGCACAGCTCCCAGAGCACCCTTTCTTGCATTTACATGAAATGTTTCGCAGAAGTGCAGGAGGTGCGGGATTAACGGTGGTGGGGATGGGGGTGAGTCACTGAGAAGACAGCTTCCACCCCCAATCAGTGGGATTCTAGATGACACACCGCTACTTCTGCACTTGGAGGTAGCACCTTGCTGCATGGTGGCCTGCGGCATATGGCCTGTGGCAACGGGCGAGGTTTATACTCGTTGAAGTGACAAACGTCTTATATCTCAGGAAATCCAAAGTATCATAAGAAGCCACGAAGCACTTGATGTCTGCTTCTCTCACGGCTTTTGGGGTGGACGAAGGACGACCTTCACTTGCTCAGCAAGTGGTTCACTCTTGCTCAGGAGTGTGGTGATTTTGGTCTTTCCTTGGCCAAATGGTGCTGTGATAGTATCGCACCCGGTAATCGCTTGGGTGAATAGTATATAACGTCCCTGCACCCCTAGCAAGGTCGATCGATATGAAGTTACCGACCGATTGTCGGTAACTTCTCATCGTTACCTAGGACAACTGTAGATCGCAAACGAATAGGTGACAGTTTACAATGACTACCATGCTAGCACCCTGGTGGTTGTAGCAGATCGTAGAGTAGTGACAGCAACCAGCTTCGCCCTTCGTGCTCTTCTGTACGTAGACTTTTGTCTCTTCAGCGCCTAAACCATCGAGAAGAACGAGCAGGTCGGCGTCTTCTCCCACTAAAGCGCCGTTTGTACTTCATTTGATTTGTACTTCACTGCTGGAGGTCACATTTTGAGCAGAAACATAGTTCTGAATACGTGGGATGTTTTTGTCTCGCATTACTGCTCTCGGGCGGGTCACGCACATACCTAATGCCTTTCATCTCATGAAATGTGTTATCACCATGTAGGGTGTTAACGTTCACCTCCGTATTGTCAGAGACAAATTCGATAAAATCTTCTTTTCCTATTGGTGGTGAGGATTCATCTCGCAAGATCGCCGAAGTTTCAAGCTGCACAGCTACTGAATAAGAACAGGATAACCCCAGCGCAGCGCACATATTTTCGGTAAAAGTAGGTATTAATTCCAATCAGAAGGGAGGAAACAAAAGATCGAGTTCGTACAGCACTATCAGAGCATGAGAAAATATACACACTTCTTCTTCCATGTTTCAAGGAGGCCACGCATGTTTTTGAGAACAACAGTCTCAAAAAATAGCTCTACTGACTCAGGGATGACAGAATCAACATTGTTGAAAAAATCCTCCGAGGTGGGATACTGACTGGTTTTATACACTTGTGTGCGGGTATCTATTCCTAGTACCAAAAATCATACAAAATTTTAGAGCCGGTGTTTATGAAGCAGACGAGTGTCCCTTTGTTGGAGCTAAAACGTTTTTGAAGGTAAGTTTTCGCTGTTCTGACATCAGGGATACAATCACCCCTAATTTGCTGCAGAAGGTGTGATAAATAAAAATGGCATTCATCACTGTTTTCCAATAAGTAATCGTACACATACTCCATCGCTTCTTCAGAATTACTGGCTGGACGATACCCTCTCTTATTCCCAGGAGCAGGTGGTAATCTTAATAGGCTTACGTAGCACAATCTGTGGGTTCCGTGTGCAGCAACCAGGTCGCCAATGGCGAGGAGGCTCTCCTCCAATCTTCACCTCGGCGTTTAGCTGTATCTAAAATAGTTTGCCTCATGCCCAACTTCTCAACTGTACGGACCACATTCCTTCTTGCCAAGGGCAGTTTGCTTTGTTGCCCGAGAAATTATTCAGTAATAGCATCACCAAACAAAATTCAAACCCCTCTCAAGGTAGGAGCCAGTTTACTTGATAATCTTGTCGATAAAGTCTTCGGTTGGGAAGCAGAATCCCTTCCTTCAACGTTACACACAGCTGTATATCTCTTCCTGGTTGAAATTTTAGAGAAAATTTTTATTTTCTGTGAGACCACGTTTTTGACTCACTTCAATTAGTGTTCGAATTCCTCGTTCTTTAATGATCACAACAGGACATGTATCGAGGTCCTCACGACACACAAAACAAACGCTCGGACGGATAGTCATTTCGTAACACTCTGAGAGCTGCCCTGGAAGGGCCGGGTGCGGGTAAGGAGGTCAAGGAAGGGGACAACGAAAACACTTGGGGAAAAATCCGTCCGTTATCTGCCATTTTTTAATTTTTGAGTGAACCGCTGGGCCTACAGGTACCAATCCGGTCTCAAATGAAAGCGAATTAAATTTACTACAACTTAATATCTTATAATATTTGACGTGGGATGCGTATTTTAGAAAATATTTCACAAAATAAGTGACCATTTCGAGAAAAAATAATTTTTTGGAAAAAATTGTTGATTTTCGACGAACTGTATCTTAAAAACCAATTGCTGTATAGAACTCCCTTTGGTCTCAAATTGTAGCAAATTTAGTCTACTTTAAAATAGTGTTGAACAACTATACCGGTCAGACCCTTCCTTCACTGAGATATTGAGCAAAAACTGAAAAAAGTCCGAAAATTTCATGGTTTTTTGGGTACACCGCCGCTCGCACAGCACTTTGGAAATTGCAAATTTGTTTTTTTAATATTGGTTTAGGTCCTAACAACATATAAAAAATTCAGAAAGATCGGACCTTTTGCAAGCACGGATGTACATCTTGACTGGACTATGGGGCGAACCAGTAGAAACAGAGCAGCGAGTGGTAGGTTGTTGGCGTATCTGTGGAATTGGCTGTCAAAATCTAGCGTTATTGTTTTCCCGCGCGGACGTTCGCACCCGCAAAGAGGTTTATAAAGTTAAACCACAATCAGAATACCTGATTGATCATAATCTAAATTAAGGGCTGACTTTCTGGAGGAATGGCTCCACTTTAGCCTGGTGGTGTTAATAGAATTAAACCAGATTTAGTGGCTGGTAGAGCTGTTCGAAATAGGATAGTTCAATATTATTCTTTCTGTGTTTATACTTGACTTTTATATCCTGTTGTTCAGTTCATTATTTGTCAATTGTCTGGGATCGTATTATTATTGTTGATATTAGCCATACACAAATAGTGAGTGGTGAGGTGAGGCAACATGAGGCTGCGTTACAACAAACACCTCAAATACAATGTTTACACATGATTATAATAATTAATTTTAAAGCATCACCTTATTTTGGTTGAAGGCCGACATAATACCATTTATGTTTTATGCTGGCCGAGGCCGATTGCCTGCCACAAAGAAGGTTGTGTTGGAAACTAGACAGTTCACTGTATATTATTTGTCAATTGTCTGGATCATATTATTATTCATGATATTAGCTACACACAAATAGTGAGTGATGAGGTGAGGCAACATGAGGCTGCGTTACAACACTTCAAATACAATATTTACATGTGATTATAATAATTCATTTTCAAAGCATCACCTTATTTTGGGTGCAAGCCAACTGATTTATTTAAGGCCGACATAATACCATTTATGTTTAATGCTGGCCGAGGCCGATTGCCTGCCACTGTCAAAGAAAAAGATGGTTATGTTGGAAACTAGACATTTTAAAAATTATTTTGAATCCAGTTGCTGTACAAAATAAGCCCCATCACCAACAGCAGAAGCCAGACTCTTTGGTGGGTCTCGCCCCACGTTCAGTATTGTATAATTTCGAAAGTGAATTTCAAAAAGCTTTTATATATTTTGTGATAATATAGTGATGTAAAATGTAATAAAACAACGGTGTGATCATAAAAAATGTATTTTACTCTAAGAATATCATATTTTTCATCAAATAATACAGAAAAAACACAGTTTTCAATATACAACGTCAATATATTTTATAATACAAGCTAAAAATAAAGAATTATTACGCTGATGAACAAATCAAGTCTGATATTTTCTATTAAAATACAACTCTGGTGTTAATTAGTAAAACATTATGTTTATCCATGATAAAAATAAAACTCTCATTCATTACGCTGATATTGATTTTGTCTACTAGATATCTTTGTTTATTATAAGGAAAAAACATTATATTTATCTACGATAAAACTAAAATGCTACTAAATAGTATCACAATTTTTATCATATAACGCAGAAAACATTACAGTGTCAGTTGTTCAGTTAAAATTGTAATTATTTCAACATATTTTGTATTATTTGAGATCCCTGAGGCGTATGTGTGATAAAAATCATGTGTGTGAGAAATGTGGACATCTGTAAAGAATGCAAGGCTGATGTAAGCGTAATGAGTAAGATTAAGAAAAGGACCCTCAGATGGTTTGGTCATGTAGAGCGAAATAAAGAAAAAAGGAGTGTAAGAAGGACACAAAAGTGAATGGAAAGTTGTGGACGCCCGAGGAAGACATGGCATGATGAAGTGAACCAGGTACTTGAGTCGGGCTATTTCAGGAGTCGGAGTAATAGAAGGTCATGTATGAGAAGATGTATGAATGTGAATGAAGCAAGGAGTGTGTGCCAAGACTGGGTTGTTTGGCGGTCCGTCCTCTCAGCCTACCCCTGCGGTGAAACGGCGTGATGGTTAGTTAGTTTATTTTGTATTACAAGCTAAAATTAAAGAATTAGTGCACTGATGAACTAATCAAGTCTTATATTTTCTATTAAAATTACAACTCTGGTGTTAATTAGTAAAACATATTTATCCATGATAAAAATAAAACTCGTTCATTACGTTGATATTAATTTTGTGTACTAAATATCTTTGTTTATTTTAAAGAAAAAACCTTATATTTATCTATGATAAAACTAAAATGCTACTGAATAGTATCACAATTTTTATCATATAACGCAGAAAACATTACAGTTTCAGTTGTTCAATTACAATTCCAAAAACAAAATTAATATAACCGAAACTTTGAAATATGAACAATTCAAAAAACAAATTTAAGTCCCTGAAATTGGATAATGATATATTGTAACCTTAATTTACACTTAGTTTACGCTTACTTAATTTTTACTATTCAGTTTAAAAAATATATATATATATTGATTTTGTCTTTCAATAACAATTTTTTTCTAAATTGTATACCTATGTTAAATAATATTTGTATTTATCTCGTAAGTCTTTGATTATTGTTTAAAATATTTAATTAGAACATTATTTTTTGCATAGAAATACTTCTCCCATAAACATGAGCTCCTAGAGCTCAACTTATGGAGTAGTAGAATAATAATGAATAATTGTATAACTTTGAATAATGTAATCACTTGTAATGTAAAATCTCTTTCTTATAAATAAATAAAAAAATAAAATAAAAAATTGTAATTATTTCAACTTATTTTGTATTACAAGCTAAAAATAAAGAATTAGTGCACTGATGAACTAATCAAGTCTCATATTTTCTATTAAAATTACAACCCTGGTGTTAATTAGTACAACATTATATTAAAGATAAAAATAGAACTCTTATGCATTAGGCTGATTATTATTGTCTACTAAATATCTTTGGTTAATTTTAAAGTAAAAACATTATATTTATCCACGATAAAACTATAACGCTACTAAATAGTATCACAATTTTTATCATTTAACGCAGAAAACATTACAGTGGCAGTTGTTCAATTACAATTGTAATTATTTCAACATACATATTTTCAATTATAAGCTAAAGAAGAATATGTGTACTGACAAAAAACTATTATTTTGGTTTGAATTAAATTAAAACATTGAATTTTTTCCATGATAAAAATGCAGCGATAACTTCATTATGTGAACCCAAACATTTAAAAAAATTAAATGTTAAACAATACATTTTATATTATAAAGAAAATTATGTTTATAAAAAATGTTACATGTTTTGAATACAAGTTAACCACATTTAGTTTTATTTATAAACCCAGTGTTGATTACGGGCCATATGGGAGTTGAAGAGTCGAAGGTCAACATTGACTTTTCCTCTCTCCAGCCAGCTGCTGGCTGCAACAGGGGAGGAGTTTGCTTAATCAAACCAAAAAAAAAATAATGGACTTAACTAACAGATTCAATTAAATCTCATAATTCTCAATTGAATATGGTGTTTAAACTATTGGAAGAAATAAGACTTCAAATTGTCAAGGGATAGATTTGGCCTTTATTTCTTCCAATAGTTTAACCGCCAAATTTAACCGAGAACTAACAGATTCAATTAAATTTAACCGAGAACCAACAGATTCAATTAAATCTGTTAGCCTCGTCATTGCAGCCAACATGCCATTAATTTTTTTTTCTTGGTTTACAAACTCCTCACCCCCTGTTCAATGAGGGTAGAGGAGAGAATCTGCGAACCTCTGCCGAGGCGTACTGCGAACCTCTGCTAAAGCCGCAGTACGCCCGGGAGTCTGTGTGGGTGGAGGCTCAAAGGTAGGGGGTTCTACAAGGAGAGGTATGGCCTCCAAGAGCAGCGGCACCTCAACAGACTGCCAGCTGCTGCAGCCAGCAACAGGCTGGGGTCCTCCGAGAGATGAAAAGTCGAAGTTGACCTCCGACAGTTCAACTCATTTTCTCATTTCAAAATCAGTTCGTCACTCGCATTGAGGCTGACTGCTGGCGCTGGTGGTCCGCCTCCTGTCCCGGCCGCATGCCGCCTCAAGGAGGCATTCTTCATTTTGGCCTTTGACCTTTAGTCTTGCCATGTCTGAAAACATTTTTGAATTATATTAATTATTTACACAAAATATCAGTGGAAAGAGACTTTAAGATCTTAAAATATTAAAAAAGAAAGACAACGTCAAGATCACACAATTTTACTTGAATTTTGAAATAATCGGCTTTGAAGTAACGTAGCCCCATTATCAATTAACATATTATATGTTAACGTAATTATCATAAATTCATTTCGGCGTTAACTGTAAACTTCAATATCATCAATTATTATATTATCAGTATACTTCATCACCATAAATTATATTATCTGTAAACTTCACCCGCTATAACACAGGGACATCCCTAGCATGGCGGATGAAATAACACAATATCTATACAATGTACAAAATTCATTTAATAAATAAATAAAACTATTTTCAATATCGTGATTTTTAACATACAAAACTAAACACATTGTGAGCGGTGACCGGACAACTCAGAACCCCTTCAGAAAAGTCACTAAAAGTGGTGATAAAAATATACAAAAAATTGGTTAAATAGGTTACGTTAGGGTTAAGGGCTATTTCAAAATTATTTTTTTCATAGCTTTTTTAATGATTCAAAAGAGGTGTTGAGTTAACTTGATTCGGTGTGGAACCAAGGCCAGGACACTGAATCAAGATGGCCGCCGCTGAAGGCTGATGAGTATGGATTAATAAATCTAGTTAGATGCCAATTATGGCAAAACAGTGTGAGCTGAAGAGATAATATCATACAAAATACACACTTAAGTGCAAAAAAACAGGTACATGGCACATTGGGGAAATTGTATTGATGGGTAAAAAAAGAAAACAAAATTTCTTAGTAAAAATCAATAATTTCCTTTGTCAACAATGCAACATTTCTAATACAGTATAATGGTCCTTATAATTATAGAAGGTATCAAATAAAGATTTTTTTTTAGAAGCCCAAGGGCAAATTGTTTCACAAAATTTAAACAATTCATCAAATTTTAATGAAAAATTTTAAATTCTGTGAAAGTTCTATTTAAATTCGGTTATTATAATCAATAGGGGGACAAGTTGTTTTACATAACTGAAATAACAACAGAACTTGAGTAGAACTTTCACAGAACTTGAAAATTAATTTTGAAATTTGATAAATAGTTCAAATTCTGTGAAACAACTGGCCCTAAGAAATAAACTAATTAGAAACAAAATTAATAATTGATTTCATTATTAAATGTAATGTGTGGGAATGTGTATAATACGAAGTATGTGTAGTTAGTGATGGGACGTGATAGCCGGCAGTCTGCTGAGATTGTAGAGCAGTCTGCCGCATCTGCTGGAGGCTGGTGGCTGGCTGCTGTAGTACCGGTGCATCTGAAAATAATAACAACTAAAGTAGTAGGGGTATATTGTTTTTACATGTTGAATAGTGTTGAGGGAATGGTGTACTTTGCTATATCAATCGGTCAAGAATATTTTTTTTTACTGTGTAGATTTTGCGACTTTTTGCAACTTTTTTGGTGGTATCATTTCTTTTTTTAACATAATTATTTAACAATGAATTTGTAGATGATCTGATTAAATGTTGCAAAATAATATTTGATGAATGTCCAGCGGGACAATTGTAATCTGTTAGGAAAAAATCTCTATCATTGATAGCATCTATTGTCAGTTGTAATACTAATTCACGCTGGTTATTGTAATCTAAAAACTTTTTTTCTAGTTTGGTTGATAGAAGCTTTTGAACGGTGACATAGTTATGAATGATGGCATTGACGATGTCAGGGTGAGGACATAATAGACCACCTCGATCCATATTCCTTATTAATGAGTAACTACAATCTGCGTCTAACATTTTATCGACAGTTATGGTATTGGAACATGAAACTTTAAATTGGAACTTTAAAACGGTTCGGGCACAGTAACCTGCAAGATATGTGAGAACAGGGAGACTGGCTTCTGCTTGCTCGAAATCTTTCCCAGTAAATGTTTTGTATAATCCAGAAAAAGAGAAATTTGGTTGCATATTTAAACTGGTACAGGCCTGGGGTTCACTTTCATGTTCACAATCAACAATGTCAATCTGTATACATCCAAATGCAGACCAAGACAACGTTAAAGGTAACAGATCTTGTATCCTCAACTTTGACTCCACTTCAAATATTTGTCTGATTGTATTGCATTGTATACATTGAGGTTATGTACAAAATTGAATCGTCGATGTAATGATACGGGGCTGTATTTGCATTAAAAATAAGCACATTTCACTTACCGTTGAATATTTTGATGGAATAAAATCTCGACGAATAGCCTTAACCCATTTTTGACGTAATATAACATCAATTGGGAATTTAAAAGTGTGACGTTTTGGTCCTGTATCATAGTTTCCCTTACAACGCGGAACAACGCACTTGTTAACCATTTTTTTCAAACTAAAAACACTTCTGTAGATAATAAATATGTTAATTCACTCAAAGGTTTCTGTGTAATGCTTCTAATTAATAGGTTTTTTGTTTAAATCAAAAGACACGCGCTGCGGCGAACGCAAGACACCCATAAACTTGGATGAAGTGAGAGTAAAAATCTATGAATCTGACGTTTCCAGCCGCCTAGAACGTAAAATCCCGCTAGAGACGCAAACTGGTTGGTGGAACCCGTGTGAGATGTAAGCTTGGTGTTCGTTTTGTTGGATAGAAATTTGTCATATGCAGAGCTTCATCTGAACGAAGCGATAGGTGTAACAAATAGACATTAAATGTACAATACACACAAATTAATCGAAATGAATTAAAACAAACCTTTCTCCAGTGTTTGTTTTCCAAGTCTTTATTAGCTCCTGCCGGCATGCAATTGCTCGGAAATCGCCAACCATCTCCTTCGGGATTCACCGAACATTTCCCACTCATCAATTATTTATCAGAACTTACTAATTCTGTTAGTAGTTCCTTCTGGCTTTGCGTAATGTATCCTGCAGACATTTCTGTTTTGCTTTGAATATTTTTGTTTACTGTTGACCGTTTGACAGTGACACCATAGAAATCCCAAAAACATCAGGAACATAGACAATATTCACAGGGCTGCCAATATAATCATCTCTTCTACCGCTCGACGTTCCAGAATACGTAAAATTGAAACATTCGACAAAGTTAGTCGAGACGACGAGTACTTTTTCGCTCGTAGGAGACGCATAACGAGCAACGTTTGATCGTCGGTCGGGAATAGCAGCCCAGGGGTGCTAGCATGGTCCATCGATATAACCCTATATCTATACTACATTGACAAAATCCGTCATCTTTGGTCACTTATCAATATGTGCTAGCACAGTCACCTATTGATAAGACATAATCCAACCGACGATTGACAAAAGCTCGCCAAATCGTATGCGATCTAGGCTGTGACCCTAGCATGGTCCATCGATAAAACCCAAGTATAGATATGAAATTCATTAAATTCGTTGTCTATGGTCAGTTAGCAATAATTGCGAGCACAGTGAAAAGATTATTCCGTTAGTCGGTAGATAAAGGTCACTGATTTTAGCGCGGCTTCCGTAGTGTCAGATAAGATATCAATATGCAGTTTTATTTAAATAATGTCGTTCGTTATGCAAGTTAACTGACTTATTAATCAATGGAGGTTAACCTAAAAACCTCCTAGTATTTAAAGAAATCGTATATGCGACCCATAAACTTACATGCATTCATTTAAGACGAGATCAATTTATTCATTTTAGCTTCGAGATACGAACTTTGATAAAATATGTCTTTGGATCGTATCAACTATTTAACTCCCGGAGATCGCAAAAAGTAAATGCGAAGCGCCGATGTATATTAAAGTTAGTATTTCAATTTGAAATTGTCAATTTATTAGTATTTTTAAATTTTTAAATATCTCATTTGAAATTTAGTAACGTAAATCCATCAAAAAGGTGCCAGTGTTGCCATCTTATACCGACTTAGTATTTTTTTCCTTCCGATATCGGTTTCTTTAGCAACGGTGAAAGCGTGCTAGGACATTCGATATAAACTGTCGGAACGGTATAATACAACGGAAGATGTAAATCACGGGTGTAAATGTTCGAAGGATGATATTTCAAAGCTCTAACTGTATATGGGGCTAAATATTACTTCGTAAAAATATAATGAACTATTTATTAGCGAGATCACCCAAAAAAGTTGATTATTTATATTGTTTACATTACTCAAAGCAGCATCCAAAAAAGGAGTGCATTTTTCTTCGCCCATTTTGTTTCAAAATCCCGCGCTTTGTCGAGTCTGTAGAAATGACGCGTTGGCTCATGTAAGTGGAGTGGTTCTAAAAGTTTATTTTAATGTTTTTGAAATGTGGATTTGTGTTTTTATACCTGAATTGAAAGTTTGCTCTTCTATTTTTACATTTAGTTTTGTATGCATGTGTCAGATCCTGCTACTCAAATTGCTGGAGAAAAATTAAATGAAATTGGAGTTCTTATCAATTACAATGGATACATTTTTAAGGACTCAGTGGTGCCGTATGAAAATCTATGCTTGACGAGAGCATTATAGAGTTCAAAGGATGTCTTAAGTTTAAGGAGTATATTCCATCCAAACGCCAACGATTTGGAATAAAAATATATGTTTTGTGCAACGTGCAGACGGTTATATTTTAGATGTAATTATTTATTGTGGCTTCCGGAGCTGTTGTCACCACTCTATTAAAAGACTAGGTAGGTAAAGGCCACAAATTGTATGTAGATAATTGGTACACTAATAAAATATCATTTAAATTTCTGCATGACTACCAAACCTACGTATGTGGAACAGTTCGAAAAAACCGTAAAAACATATCAAAATTCAATAAATCGAAGAAGGGGTAAATTGCCTCACATTATTCTGCTTCACTGATAGTATTAAAATGGCACGACAAAGGATAAATGCGTATTTTAACAACGCTTCACGATGATACAGTTTCTCCAACAGGGAAAATAAATTTTAGAAGAGGAGAAATAATTTCAAATCCAAATTGTATCGAAGATTATAACAAAAATATGGGCTTAAGAGATAAATCGGATATAACTAGTGTAAATGCCCTACGAAAATCAATTAAGTGGTACAAAAAAGTTTTCTTTCATCCTACATATTAAAATTTACCGAATTCATACATAATGCCCAAAACCGTTAGTTCAAAAGATATTAGTTTTCCTGATTATCAATTAAGTATATGTTATAAGACAATTATTAGAAACATATCATATTTCGTCGCACCCTGAAGTTGGTCCACGTGCGTCACAAGATGTTACATTACGGTTATCTGCCAAAATGCTGGCTAAACATATGCCGTGACCTATACCCGCAACGGATAAAAAACAAAAAGCTGTAATGTTTGCTCAAACAAAAAACAAGAAAAATGATAAATTATATTTGTGGTGAATATAACCTGCCGTTACGTATTTGTCCATCTCAACGAAATTCCATGAGAAAAAAGAATAATAATTTCAAATCTTTTGTAAATAAAAAAAAAACTCCAATAAATGTGAAAACAGTTGGAGAATCGTTCGTTGCCTATTGCCCGTTCGTGCTAGCCGATTGTCAGAATCGTTGTTTATTATGCTCACTTCAAATATTCTGTGTTTGTTATGTATCTAAATCGATCTTTAAAATATATCAAAACGGAAATTTGATGATTTTCATTTTGTTGTTAATGTATACTAACCGCTAAGGTTTGAATAAAATAATTTGACATTTGACACAATATGTTTGACGTTTTATGTACATAGACAATATAGAAAATCTTTCCAGTGTTGCTAGCGTGTTTTACCAAACCTTTATCTACCCAATGTCAGTCGGTATAATATTATCGGTAGTTGCCTATGTCTATTCGATATTGTAAAGTTATCAATTTCATTGTGCTAGCACTCCTGGTGTAAGACCACCATTCAGAATTGAAACGTTGCATGAAATGGCTTTAGCCGTGTTTAGTGACTAGATCTGAATAGCCAGGTACTTCCCCCACCTTCCTCTTCCTTACCCTACTCTCACTGGCTCCAGACGGGAGCAGTGGGACTCTTGTGAGATGTTCACTATAAAAAAATATTTAAAAAAGAACGCGGAAAAATGATTTTTTTTAATTGATTTATTGGCCAGTACAAATCACCAAAAATCTCGTTTGGTGAGTTATCTACACAAGCCGGCAAGATCGCCCGATTCATCACGAGTCTATGTCAACAAGCCTCAGACTCTTGAACCCCTCGAAGAGAATATCCGTTAAGAATGCGAGAACCTATCGCCGGAAGGGTGATGGAAAATGCTATAAATCGGGCCCGTTTCGTCACAATTCTGGCGGCAGCCACTTGTCTGATATAATTTTTTCGAGTTAATGGAAAATAATTTAAGACATCAAATAAACACAATCCAAAAGCAAAACCAAAATTTTTCATTCATAAAAAAAATTACAGCCAAAGAACATCGAGTGACAACTTTTGCGCCACCTTGTACATTTTGTAAGCATTCACAAATGGTTTCTTTTTGGATAGAAAAATGAATAGATACCTAACCTATGTGGTAAGTAAATTTCTGCACACACTCACTCTAATAATTGCTATTTTACATACAAAAGACTAATACTATTAGACAACTTTACTAAATTGGAGGAAGCTCATCAAAAAGCGCCTGCAGGGCGTAGCGGCAGGCGGGTTTTATCTGCTAGTCAAAAATATTCTTGGTTAGCCTGGAAATAGTGCCTAAAGTATATAGTGAATAAAGAGCTGTAGGTACTGCCACGAGCTGCATATGAGGAGAGTCGGCGTCGGTCGTCCCCTAGCAAATTCGATCGATAATGATTGTAATTCCGTAAATTCTTATCGTTCCCTAGGACAACTGCAGATAGCTAACGTAAAAACAAGAGTTGATGTCGAATGTACAACGGACACTTAGTCATTGTGAACTGTCACTAATTTGTTCGCGATTTGCAGTCATTCTAGGGAACGATGAGAAGTTACCGAAAGTTATCGATACAATCCTTATCGATCGAGTGTGCTAGGGCCCGATCCAGATTGTCAGCGCTACGCCGTCGGTTGACCGATGGTAAGCGTGGCATCGATTTCATATAATATTTCAGATTATATCAATAAAATATTTAAAAATTTAATTTCAAACACAAAACCGCACCGCTACCTGAAAACCTGATATGTACCCATTGACCAAGTATAATCACTTGGTCGATGTGTGTACCCGATGGCGCGTCTCCTACGGAAAAATGTCACCAAAAACATCCGACAAAAAAAAACATTGGGCAGCACCATGATGTTTTCGTTTGTCATAGATGACGGAAAACAAAAACAAGCTCTTGTAGACTGGCTTACAAGACTTACTGCACGGAGAAAAATGTTATTCTAAAATACCATAATTTTATTCGTAAAAACGGTTAAAAACGGGACTGAAGTTCTTACGAACAAATTAACAGGGTATCAATGTTTATTGGCGGGAACATGTAAGAATAATTAGTTGGTATACGTACGAAATTACGTATACTAACAAATTATTTTTAAATTTTCCCGCCAATAAACATTGAAACACTGTTAATTTGTTCGTAAGAACTTCAGTCCCGTTTTTACGAATAAAATGATCGTATTTTAGAATAACATTTTTCTCCGTGTGGTAGATTGATTTCCGAGGGATTTTTACAGTACATCCGTTGGCTGGCTGTATGTGTACATTACTGCATTGTACTACCAAATATTTACAAAAATACACTACGTAATTATTTTATAATTTGTATGTCGGAAAAACACTACATGATATATTTATGATTAGTTCATCATTCATATTATTAAATTTTAATATGTAAAAGAAAACCTCAGCACGGAAGATCCCAATGATGCTATCATTATCTCTATTTGTGTTATAAAAAAGGAAGACACCTAATAAAATATTTATTATTATTATTAATAACAAACTTCCATAGTGGCCCATATACAACACACAACACTGACCAACGTGGGTGAATGCGCGGTGAGTTCAACGGAGTTTGCTCATTATCACAAATATTAAATTACCGTCAATTTTGAATGACTTGATGGTGGAAAAATGTACTTTTATCTGCCTATTATACCCACTAAAATTTTGTTTATTTTAATTGAAAATCTGGGTTCGGGCCTGATTATGGGAACTTGGGGAGAAACTCATGCCAGAAGTGTGCTCAACGGCCGATATCAAATTTCATGTCGTAGTTTTATCGACCTCGCGAGCGACATTATTAAATTATAAATGAATTTACTGAAATGTCGGAATGGATACCTACATATTTAATGCAATATCGATAAACTGTAAAACGGAGCTGTAAAAACCACAAAATTATTTAGACATTCCACCCATGCACGACGACAAATAATTATGAAACAGTTCAGCAAGAGATGTCGATTCAAAATTGAATTGAAACGTTGAAGGTTATTCCCATAAATGTAATATATCATTGAAGAAGAAGATAACAATAATAATATAATTTTAAAAAATATGAACATGAACAAGACACAGCAAAATAATAAAAGATAATGGTCGCAACTGGGACTCGAACCCAGAACCTTACGTCTTACCGGGACATACACCTCTACCAATTGGGCCACTGCGATCTATTATGAGACTGTCGTAATTGTCAACTTCATATTTCAGAATTAACAATATTATCTTCGACTAATGTTTTGAGGTGTATGTCCCGGTAAGACGTAAGGTTCTGGGTTCGAGTCCCAGTTGCGACCATTATCTTTTATTATTTTGCTGTGTCTTGTTCATGTTCATATTCTTAAAAAATAGATTATTATTGTTATCTTCTTCTTCAATGATAAATTACATTGATGGAAATAACTTTCAAATGTTAAAAAGAGAGTTTTTCTTTAAAAAATAAATAAATTAAAAGTTGAAATTATTGTGGTTATTTTTTGGCTTATTGTGATGCGCCCCTTCCTTCCATAGCCAATCTTTCAGTTAGAGGTCATTCGTACGCGGAGACACTCAAGCGACTCAAGTTTTGTGCGCGTAGCATACGCGTCGCTTGCTCGTGAGTACCTGAGGCCCTAGCACACTCGATCGATAACGATCGATAGGATAATTATCGGTAACTTCTCATCGTTTCCTAGCATGACTGCAGATCGCCAACGGAATAAGTGACAGTTCACAATGACGAAGTGTCCTTAACATATTCGACATCAACTGTTGTTTTTACGTTAGCGATGTGCAGTTGTCCTAGGGAACGATGAGAAGTTACCGATAGTTATCCTATCGATCGTTATCGATCGAGTGTGCTAGGGCCTCTGCAGTGCTATTTTGCTAGCGTTCGCACACAACGCTAAGCGTCGACAATGGGTTTGACGGCAATTGCACTGACAGTGCTGGTAGCCTGTTGTTACATAAACAAATATTTTCCCATCTCCTCTAATTTAACATTCAAATTATGCTCGGATACTCGAGGCGCTTGTAAGTATCTATCTCCGTGTATAGGGAAAATGTGATAAAGATGTTGATGGCAGATAATGGATACCTACTGTAAAGCTGCCCTAAACGTTGGCTAAAGTGGGAGGAAGCGCAATACGGAATAATAACCAAAAATTATTCACGATAATATACGGCCATGAAAATCTCAAATCACATCCAACGTTAACATTATATTATATAGTGTGCTGTATTTAAAAAAAATGAGTTTCCCCTTTCGTATTAGGTTGGGAAAACTTCGCTGGATGCTTTTAACGGAATTTTCTTGATATGAAACTGTTTTTCCGTCGGTCGTCAGATGGCAGTAGTGTTGGTTTAATCGACAAGGGATTTCCGGCAGATGCTGTTTGAAATTTGTGCGAAAACCTTACATCGGCTAGACGAAATTCTCGCGGGAAATGCGAAAGGTCGGAGGAGATCAGCCATTCGAAAGGGGTTTCATTTATTTATAAATGATTTTTCCGCTGCCAAATTATTGATCGTGTTCTAATAATTTTCAGATTATTTTGTCCGGCAAAACATGCCAAAGTTTTCTCAGCAAGTGAGAAATTGTTAAAAATTATTACACCTTACTACTACGTTGGTGTTTTGAATACTTGACGATTTAGGATACTTACATATACCTGTATATACAGGGTGTCTGAGGGTAAAGTGAATTCACTTCGGGAGATGATTCTAATGATATTTACGCTGTACGATACAAGCCAACAAAATCAACGTCGCCACAAGGCGCCCGGCTGACTCACAGCAAATTTACCGTGTAAGTTTGTACCTCACACTAAGGATTTTTAGTAGGTGCCTACGTCTTTTTGTACGGGAAAAAGAAAATTGGAATTTCGAAAAAAGTTGTTAAACTTTTTTACTTCTACCATCATGTAGAATCACCACCCGAAGTTAATGCACTTTGCCCCCGGACACCTTGTCTATGTTTTGCGAACGAGATGTCAATCTTTAGTTGGATATCAGTATATTATTCCTCCAAAGACAGCAGGCATACAAATTATGAGACCCATAGAATAAAGAATAACACAGGAAGTTGCCTTGTGGGCGTGCGTTTCGTGACCAAATATTTACATAATCGTTCAAAGCTTGTGCAAAGTGTTTACGAAATTCACCGTTTACCGGACTCGGAACAGACTTTGTCTAGTGAGGCAGGTAAAAGAAAACACGTAATTAACTAAACATTGCACGCCCGGGTTGCCGGCACTGAAATTGAACTGAAATGGGACGGAGATCTAGATGTCAGATGAGTGTAAGTGATACGGAGAGCTGGGCCATTCATTGCATTGGACTAAATGGAACATTAGTTTTGATTCAAATTTGTGTGAAAGGCACTTCTAGTGTTATTCTTTATTCTTTGATAAAACCTCACATGTTTTGGTGAGTTGATTATTGTGGTAATTGTAACGAAAATGCTTTGTTCCTCCGGAAACTAGCTCAGATATAGTTATCTTATATTAAAATAAATGCTGTTTTATACTTTACCTCCGTACTTTCGCCACTCTGCCATCTTACCAGTTTGGATCGCTTGGGTTGGTACAATGGGGATGAATTTGATTGCAAAGGACTATTTAGGTTTATGGATTTTAATTAGGTTTGGCCAAATAAATATATAATCTTCATTTTTACTTATATCTAAATCTTAACTAGTTGTCATATGGTTTGGGGTCGCTTCTATTTTGTCATTATTAATTGTTCATTGTAACTACCTTCATTAGCACTGTTATCACTGCGTGGGTCTTTGTTCGGGGCCGAGGTCCTTGATGGCAGCTCCCGCAGTTCTGCAGCTCAGGCCCTCCTAGCCGAGTCTCCTGGTCTCCTGCCAGCACCGTTGTTTTCGCACTTTGGCCTCTGGCCGCGTCTGGTCACCGCACTTGGTCGTCTCACGCCCAGCTTTACGTCGCCGAGCGGAGGAACACACGTCTTGCGAATCACTTTATCGAACACATAAAACTGTGACTTCTTCATCCACCGACTGATTTCTTCATCTACCGCCTGATTTCTTCATCCACCGCCCAGCATCACGGAACCTGCTTGGTGTTCCACCTCTCGCTCCCCCGTCTCGGTCTTAACCGTCTTGTGCCCTATGAACTCCGAGGACCCGTTGCTCTACCCCGTACTTCTCCCTTCTTCCCTTTCTTACTTGCAACCCATGTCAATTAACACCTTATTTGTCTTCAAATGCTCACGCTAGACATTCTCTTATTCAAATTTACTTGTGACGAAATTTGATTCGTCACATAATATATAAAAAGTAGAAAAAACTTTGAACGAACCACTTTATGACGAAAACTCTTGAAGGATGTAAAAAGCGCACAATATACCATCGCTATGCGAAAATATTTCCTTGCAAAAAATACCTATCCTTTTATGTGTAGGTATGTCTAAATGTGGTACCAATTTTCTTATGCTGTTCATTTTTAACCAATTTATTTATTACAAAAGTTGTGCTTAAATTTACTTTTGAAAAGAAAAGGCAAAATTTCTCATTAAAACGTTAAGAAGGTCTAGCTTTACGAATTCGGAACCCACATAAAATATTTCTTTTCTGAAACTACAAGATACTAAACTTATCATTTATCTTCGAATAAAGGTATTGTACAACCTTATAATGAAAGTAGGTACCTTTGGAAACCTAGTTCTTACCCCCACGTAGATATAACAAAGCAACTCTAACCAGGGTCGTCTCAGCACATTTAAATATCTTGGGCTAACAAAATCAGGCGATTCTACATGATTTAAAATCTAGTCTTTATTTTTGTTTAAAAAAAAAAACTTTTTTTATATTGATGATTCATTTTAATGCAAAATTTTGGTTTATAGTGTCAATAAAATATTGTAAACTAGACAAAGCATACTCATATGTAAAGCATTTAAGCATTTTTGCATTAAAATGAATCATCAAAATAAAAAAAGTTTTTTTTTCAACATTGAGGATTTTAAAAAAACGCGCATGTTGCGCCACAATACGAAGTATGTCAAAAAAATACAAATAAATAGTAGTATATCTGTGTGTAAGGATGTAATGGCCAACCTTATGATTCCAGAGATAGCCTCATTTTTAATGTCAGTGCCATACAATTTTTTCTTTAAAAAATTATAACTCCTTCATTTGTACACGCAATTGCTTCATACGAAATTTTATAGCATAGTAATGATCAGCAGAATCCATTTCTAGCCAAAAAAGACCCATGAAAATTCAAGTTTCTATGTCTATGAAAGGCGATTTCCAGCCCACTGTGGGCCGCCGTGGTCCAGGGGCAGGGCTCTTGACTAGATATCCGGAGGTCGCAGATAAATTTTATTTAATTGATTTGTGTTTCAAAAATTAATCATTTAAAAATAATATAAGTAATGTTTGCGGCATGTTCCAGAGTAAAAGATACTCTCAGTATTGCCCTGGTGTAAGACCACCATTCAGAATTGAAACGTTGCTTAAAAATGGTTTTAGCCGTGTTTAGTGCCAGGTACTTCCCCACCTTCCTCTTTCCCATGTTCTTACCCTCCCCATTTACCTTCAGCCTCACAACATACTCCAATTGGGGATGTCATAGTCTCACTGGCACCAGACGGGAGTAGTTGGGAACTCTTGTGAGGTTAAGATGACACATAAAAAAAGTTAAATATATATTACATTTGATACATATATATTACATTTGAAAGTGAAGAGTCCAGAGCCCATGCGGCCCTGTTCCTAGCCATGGAAGTCTGGGTGGGTCTTTCGTATGAAATATTTATTATTTTGTTCATGGTTGTCATATGAAAGGAGAATAGAGAAGAAGGTGGCTGGCTCTCTGTTGTGATAATACTATAACAATAGTTAACGTATACAGAATAAAAACATCAAAAGATTTATCCCGTAGAATACCTCAATTACATGAAAAGGGAATGGGAGGATCGGATTTAGATGTAGTTAATTCCTTTGATGTAGCATATTATTATAATAATACGGACGTTTTATGAAAATGTTCCAGAACATGTCATATTTTCTCGGAACTATGTTCAAAGGAAAAATTCGTTTTATTATTCCATTGAAAACGGAGATTGCAAAATTAATCCAATATGTATTTTTTTCCTCGATTATTTTTTCTTGGTAATTAATTTGAATAACGCATTTTTCCACTAATTATTATCTAAAAGCCGCCTAATTTTTTTAAAGATGAAACAAAAAATAACCTCGTAGTTACACGGAGTAATAATATCGTAGTTACACGGAATTTCAACAAATCCTGCAAATCTTATACACCTACAAAAAATTGGTTAATTTTCAAAATTAACGTTTTTTGTATTGTCATGTGAAACACGGATAGTGTCTGCTGTGGTATCGCGTCTGGATCCTACCCGGGCGTGTGATTTGTTCAATTCCTCGACTGGCTAATTTCTCCACCACGAAACAAGCAATATTTTTTTTTACTGTGGTGGTAGATGGAGAATTTCAAATATCGTCAGGTTATACTAATCCCGGGTAAGTAAAGTAAAAGGGCTGTAACTGCCTGAAGACAACAACTGTGCATCCAGATTTGGCTAGTGTTGTGAGGCTGAGAGAAATAGGTAGGAAAAGGGAATGGAGAAGACTAAAGGTTTGGAATGCACCAGTATTAACGTATTTATGAGATAACAAGTTGGTACCACGACCAGGTACCTCCCAACTTCTCTATTTCTTTCAATTTCATTATATTCCCTAAATGGGGATGGCCACAGGCTTCGTTAGAAAACTCACCCCTTACCGTCAGTCTTCTTCTTCTTCTTCTTCGATGGCGCTACAGCCCATATCGAGCTTTGGCCTCCCGCAACATTCGCCTCCAACTCCTCCTGTCCTCAGCAGCTGACTTCCACTTACCGTCAGTCTAGTTAGTATAAATACCAGAATACACGGCAGTCATAATTCTTGTATTAAATGCCATTTTCCGTCCTGTGATATTATTTATATCATAGATCGACTATAAGTGGCTTCACCACAATGTGATAATGCCTTCGGTAAGCGCAAGCCACGCGCAGTAATAATAATTACCTGTCGGGTTAAAAAAAAATGAACGTTCAGAAAATTGTCTGAACGTTCATTATTAAAAAAAAAACAATGGCACGATGACGCGACGCGACGTTAACCCGTATCGCCTTTCATTTCTGAAGTTTTCAGAATAACAATTTTATCTAGCGATTTAGACCGGAAAAGATTCAGTTGTTGAAATTATTATGAAAATTTTTAACATCAGAATTCAATTGCTACTTATTGATCTAGTGGGTATCAGAATAAAAAATATAATTAAAGGTTTTATGTATAAAAATTTGTTTGAGAAAAAATGTAATCCGATACTAAGAATTATGTTGTCATGACAAACAATCGAAAACTATTCTAGATCTTTTCCATAGGATCTATTGTTACCTGTGTCAACATGTCCTTTTCTTTACTCTTCTGTGAACTTTTTTTATTTAATTTCCCTCACGTGAAAAGTTTGCGCAGGAAATTATTTGATTTCCCAAACTACATAGTGGATTGTTGACACCGGCTAAAGTTGGGAGGAAATGTGACCCTACGGCGACCGGGAAAGGAATGAGCTAGAAACACCCCGGGCCTCATCTGATACCTTTTCGGTAAATATACAGAGGCGCGTCTAAAACACGAAAAATTATTTAAAGAAACATTTTGTATCATTTTAATTACAATGAGGAACAACTATGCAAATCTACGGAAAACCAAAAAAATGCACTTTAAATATTTACTATCGATGTGAGAAAATGAGATAAGAGATTAGATTTTTCTTTCCATTTTAATAAAACAGGTTATATCATTGAGGAAAAAGATAAAACTAATAAATCTAAACTAGAATACGAAAAGGAACAAGACACATACAAATAAAAAACGGATGTGCTTTAGACCACACGACTGAAGTAAAACTTCTAGAGAGAAAGAAAATGTGCGCGCGCACTGCTCTCTTTTGCTCCTACAGTAGTTATAAAATTGTTCAAGAACGAAATGAAATTACGAATAATCTTCATGCACTGGCTATGAGAGGAAGAGAGAAAGAAAATGTGCACGCGCACTGCTCTCTCTTGCTCCTACAGTGTGATACAACCCGTTCCCTACAATACACTTTTCGTAAAGCTCTCGCAAGGCATTCGCCAGCTTACCCCCAAGTCAAGCGTGCATAAAGAAGTTTTACTTCAAAAGCTAGCGGTCACAACTGGGACTCGAATCCAGGATCTTTCATCTTACCCAAACAAGCTCCTCAACCAACTCAGTCATTGAGACCCCTTATTTTTAAGTCACTTTAGTCAATCTCAGATATATACATATTATCAAAGTCAGAATTAACAATATCGTCTTCGACTAATTTTTTTTCCCATTTTAATTTTTGATAATTTATGGTTAAAGAAAGACTGAGCGTACATCCAGCGAAGATCTTTTTTAACTCATACACGACCGCTCGGCATTTCATCTATCTGTGTTTTGTTTGGGCATACTCAATTTTACGATTTCTGTAAATATCTCAGCTTGTTCAACCATAGACGAAGAACAATCAGCTATCATCGTAGCAACTAGCACGGCGAGTCACTGCTTGCGTTGCCATTGACAACGGGTTTTTGAGAGGTTGTGTAGTGTGCGGACCATCAAATTGATACACAGGATAGCGAGTTTAATTGCGAACTGTTTTTTTTTTCAGTTGCCTCGTGAGCCTGATAATAAGTAGGTAGGCATTTAAGTACCTACTTACAAATCTTATGAACGGTATAATAAGAGAAAATTAGAAATACACTTTCTTAGACCCGAGGTCTATCTACACTGTGCACATATAAAATTTTGACATTTAGATATTTTTAATGTGAATACCGTACAAACAGGGTTTTAAGGAATGTACTCAACTTAATTTAACCAGTGATTCCTGATATATTTGGAGTAAAACACACAAATGAAATTTTTGTTCTATTTTGACATTTTTAATGTTTTTTTTCAACTAAAACCATCAAAAATCAGAAGGTATTGGACTGTTTAGTGCGTCCGCTGACGAGGCAGCTGAAAAAAAACCGGTGTGCAATTAAACTCGCTATCCTGTGTATGTTAATATAATAGCCCACACACTATTTCTCAAAAACCCGTTGTCAATGGCAATGGCAACTCGCAACTCACCGTGCTTATTGCCGTGGATGCCAGTTCCTGGTTGCCAAGAATACGCCAGTTTTGTTGTCAGTTTTCTAGGTGACAGCTGCAATGTTCGTCGTCTACGGTGAAACAAGCTGAGATAATGACTGAAATCGTAAAATTGACATGCGCATGAGAGAAGTTTGGCTGGCAACCATAGCAACGCGCAGTTGTAACTGGTTTATTTATGGTTGTAACCATAGCAACAACCCGTTTTAGTTTGGTTTGAGTTTCTCCGATGAGCGGATCGCCTTACGGTCGGGTGAGGGGTTGGGTGGGTTACTCGTCCGAGTGACCAGTGATGACATGAGGAAGATTTTTTTTGTTTGATTTTGAAGATTTGTTAAAAAAAATAGACATTAAAAAAGTCACCGGAAATCAAAAATTCATTTACATTTTGTACTCCAATATAGTTTGGGGTTATGCTTAGTTACAGGTTAGCTATAGCTACAGGTTATAGCTGGTTAAATAAAGTAAGTCAAGTACGTCCCTTTACATACTATATATTTATTACTAGCTTCTGCCCACGACTTCGTCTGCGCAGGATTAGTAGTACTTCGAGTAGCCTATTTTCTTTTCCTAAGTCCCATCTATGTGTGTACCAAAATTCTTAACCTAATTATTAAAAATATCTATAATTCTTTATTCGATTCAAAGTATCAGGCGAGTACTTCAAATAAATTCACTAATTTAAATATTTTCTAAAATAGAATTTTGATTTAACAATCATTGTTTTGCAAAATGTCATTCTCAAATTTTGACATTTTCTATTAAACAATAATAATTATTTATAAATATACTGAAAATAGAGCATCATAAATTAGCCTATATGTTATTCTAATGTATGAGCTATATTATTGTAAAGTTTCATTAAAATCCATTCAGTAAATTTTGCGTGAAAGAGTAACAAACAAACATACATCCATACAAACTTTCGCGTTTATAAAATTAGTAAGATTACTGAAATAATTATGAAACAACACAATTGAATAGTGAATTGAATTGTGATTACGGTTCAAAGAAACAAACTGGTGCTGTTCTTTGTGAGTCCGATCTACCATTCAATTCCATAGTAGTTTACCATTCCTTCTGGACACCTACAAGTAAAGTGGTATAGCTCAGAGCTCAGACTTCCAGCAGTTGAGCAAACTGGCCAAATTGAGTTATTAGTTAGTAATTAATTGTTCGTCTAACTGCTGGGTCCGTCAAGCGATCCGGGGGCAGGTGTTCGTAAGACCAGAACTGTTACTGTAGATGCAGGTCGATATACTCGATACAAAGACTTGGCAAACCTATTCAGGAGATGGCGGGATGTAGAGGGAAAATACAGTGAGCTGCAGATATTGCATCAGCAATTTTAACCTAAAAATATTTAAACCTAGGCAAAAAACATATTTTTTTTACTTATTGTAAAGTCTTTCTGCAATCCCCTACAGGATATCGTATTTATTACTGGTACTGGTCATTATTTCAGTACCATTATTCTGTTTCGATTGAAAGACTTATAGTTATTTAAGATCACACTGACTGTTTAATGCTATTTCCTTAATATAAAAATATGGTATAAGAGGACATACGTCCTTGTAACTAAGAATTTAGTTTTTATCTGGAGAGCTCTTGCAAAATAATTACTTGTCTGTGATTGGCTATCTTCGACCCACGTCGTAACCGACAACATGTGACCCGAACATAGCATAGATGACGGGAAAAATGTTAGAATTGATCATAGACCGATATTACTACGGCATTTAAAAACTAGTAGTGTTTTTTTAAAAAGAAATTTGTGTTGCAGCTCGCAGATGAGTAGGCATTAATGTATTTTAACATTTAATCAAATTTTTGTTGGTAGTTATTTTTGGAGCTTTAGTATCAACGTTCATATAATTTTACAGCTTGTGGTAGAAAACAGGAAGGAAAGCCTTCATCGTCCAACCAATTTTCTTTGTACTCCGTAAAGGGAAAAGTTTCAAAGGTCATGATTGAAGTCTTAATGACCTTACAAACAGTTTGTTATATTATAAAGTATCTACTTCCTGAAACTCAAGATAACTGTGTAGAAAAATGACAAACACAGACGTGATAAATATATGGATTGAGGTATTACAATCGCTACCCTTCAAGAATTGATTATGCTGTTTTATTTTTTACTGAATGCTTATTTTAATTTTTTAATCTACCTACTTAGCAATAAGGTAAGTCGATATACCAATCAAACGGCCTCCGTGGCCGAGGGGTGAGGCAGTCAAAAGGTCGCGGTTTGAAAACCCGTCGGGCGCAAATAAATTATGTTTAATAAGGAAGTTGAGTCCTTTGTTTTTCTTTACCGTGCGGCAGAGTTTGTGACGTAACCAAGGACCGGGTTACGTCACGAACTCTGCCGCACGGTATTATGCTCTTGCCGCCGTTTTCGCGGGCTTTAATAAAATTCAAACTTGTAGAATTAATTTAATTATGAAACCGAACTTTTTAAAAAAAAATACTGGTATTTATTTCTTATTGTCATCTACATGAACATATTTTTTGTAAGTCAAAATATTTTTCACTCAACATCCCTATTATGATTATTTTGTGTTATTTCCGTATTTATTATAATAAAGATTATTATCCAGAGTGGAAGATATTCTGAGTATCGCCCCAGTGTAAGACCACCAATCAGAATTAAAAAGTTGGCTTTCAGCTGTGTTTGGTGACCAGATCTTAATAGCGAGGTTGACCTCACCTTCCTCCATAAAATAAAATGATTTATGAATGTGAATGAAGCAAAGAGTTGTGCAGTGATCCATAATTTCTGCCTTCAACTCCGGGGAAATGCATTAAAATACTTTATTTAGTGAGTTATCGGGTTAATGTAAACACGAGTAATGGGGCCAACAGACCTAGCTATAAAAGCTCAAGCGTTATTTGGATTGGCCTACTTCAGCATATTTTTCGTCATATATTCCCATTGGGAATGTACGGCAACCGATATGCCGAAATACGCCAAACCAAATAACGCTTGAGCTTTTATAGCTAGGTCTGTTGGCCCCAAAAAGTTGGATCACGTATGGCGAGGGACGCGTGGTTAGAGGATCTCATAATTATTTACATATTTGAATGTAAATGTAAAATTGTAAGAGAATAAATGTTTTAATTGTTGATACAAGACTCACGATTGGAAAAAAGGCAGACGAATCTATTTTGTTTAGTACGTACCTTTTTACTGATGAAATTCAAACATTTTTTATCGTATTATTTTCTAGAGAAATGTTTGTTGTTTCGGAATTGCTGGGATGCTTTTGCTTGTTATTTTTTCACGAAATAACAATATTTTTGTTAAGAGAATATTTGATAGCACGTGGTGTCTATTTATGAGGATTCTGGTATACAGGGTGCCCCACAATTCAAAATATATGTACACAATATTATAATTTATCCTTTCTTCACCGAGTATTTTACCTACATATTTTTATTTGTTCGTAGCTTCTTGCTGTTTACTCTGAAAAAGTGGGCCGGAACACACGCCCAATAAAGGGTTGTTTCCCAGTATTTGAAAAAAGGGTATTTTCACAAACTATAAAAACTGTTAGAAATGTATAGAAGATTTAAAGTATATTTTTCTGATTATGATCATTGTACTAAAAATGTATAACTTTAATATTTTCTGATATAAGTGTTGATTTGAAAAACCGCACATTCCTAAACGGTTCCAACTTGCTACAACGTCAGTTGTTTCTTAGGAGTGATATAATATAAAAGTTAATGTTATTCTGAATTCAGATAAAAATATTCATTGAGGCCTAATCAACGATGTTCAGTTGTTTTTCGGTATCATTAAGGCGATCCGCTCACTGAAGAGACTGACACCAAACTAAAACATAGAAAACTAATGACATAGAAAACGCCACTGGACTGTCACCGACGTTGACCGGTGTGACGTCAACGCCGCCGAATTCACCAATAAAAACCAAAATGTCATTTTCCACAAAAATGGTACATTTTAATCGTTATAGAAAATTAATTCTTTAACATAATGAAATTATATGAAAATATCTTCACTATTGTAATTTTTTCGAGAATAAAAAAGGTGTAAATACAGTATTCATCAAATTTCGAAGTGAATATTCAAGTTCTATGAAAGTCCTATTCAAGTTCTGTTATTATCCGAAAAAGTAACAGAAACTGAAGAGAATATTCACAAAACTTAATTTTTAACTTTGAAATTTGATAAATAATTGCTAACATTCTGTAAAACAACCCGTCCTAAGTAAAGCTCTTTCAATTTTTTTATGATAGATGTTTAAAATTAACGCTTTTATAATTAGCGAGCGAAACAAGCAGTTCCTACAAAAATGCAGGGAGACCGAGCCGTGTATTTGATCCGTGTAGATTTAAAATTTGCAAAGTCATCATAAAAACGTCATTTGTGAAAATAAACCAGAATACTTATTTTGAACGGAGTGTTCTTACTGATTGGGACCTGGTAAAATTAAACACATGGTTCAACACTTTATAAAAAAAAAAATTAATACGTGTTGAGGCTCATCCCGGGTGTGGCTCGTCCCTAGATATCTTTCCTCACGATTCTTTGAATCTCCCGTTGTGTATATTTTTATTTTCCAGATCGAGCGACAGACATAATTTCAATTGTTATGACTCGTTATGAGTTTTGATAAACAATACATCCTATCCCGAAACGCTATACAAATATTATGTTTCGATTTTTCAGGCATCCAACTGTAAACTGTATCACTGACAATTCATTTATCGTCTTAAAAATATGCGAATTGGTCGATTCACAGCATTCTTTTACCGATTCACAGCTTTCTTATACCGATTCACAGCATTCTTATACCGATTCACAGCATTCTTATACCGACTCACAGCATTCTTATACCGATTCACAGCATTCTTATACTGATTCACAGCATTCTTATACCGATTTATAACATATTTCTATTGAACACTTTCAGTTTTTAAGTTCCTAATAAAATATTTGTTCATTTTTTTTTTATAAGAAAAACTTTCTTTTTAACTTTTGAAGGTTATTCCTATCGATGTAATCTATAATTGAAGAAGAAGACAACAATAATAATCTAAATTAAAATATGAAAATGAACAAGACACAGACAAAATAATAAAATATAATGGTCGGAATTGGGACTCGAATCCAGATCTCACGTCTTACCGGGACGGCCGCTCTAACCAATTCAGCCATTGCGATCTATTACGAGACTGTAAAAATAAAATCGGATATATTTATCCGAGACATTATCTAGGTAACAAATACATTCTTTGAATACACGTTTCCAATGAAAGAGGTTAGCAGCTGCCAATAATATGGAAAAAAAAACATTAGTCGAAGATAATATTGTTAATTCTTAAATTTGAAATATGAAGTTGACAAATACGACAGTCTCGTGATAGGACGCAATAGCTGAATTGGTTAAAGCGCCCGTCCCGGTAAGAGGTAAGATCTGGGTTCGGGTCCCAGTGGCGACCATTATGTTTTATTATTATTCTGTGTCTTGTTCATTTTCATATTTAATTTAGATTATTATTGTTGTCTTCTTCTTCAATAAAATATATGTTTTTTAAAAGATAACATCTGTACATTGTCGAGCCGAAACGATAATTATATGAAATTCACCCGATACAAAAAAATTGCAAAGTGTGCTCCGAAAATTATTAAAAACACATTTTCTTCTGTTATTTAATTAACGAGTTCTCTATAAAAAATACACACTGTATCTTCAAATGCTTCTTAAACATTTGTCGAGAGATTTATTTCTCTTTTTTAAATGAGTCAGGTTTTATTAAATATTTTCACTAAATTATAATCGTTTTTTAATATTGTAATAAATAAGTGTGCTAGGGGGCCTGGTATTTTGTTCCTATCGACAGGTTCACGTATGACTTTTATTATTTAAATACCTGCATTACCCGTGACAAATCAGGGTTATTAAAATTCCGAATTTGAAAAAGACAATAATTTTCTGTAAGAAAGATTATAGTACAGGTAGCTACCTACATATCGCTCGCTCATAAGAAATCTTCTCACAACGAGTGTCAATTTTGAAAAAGACTCTAATTTTAAGAGTCCATTAAAGCAGAGTTGCGCAGGACATTCACACAAAACCGAAATTAGTCGTTTGTTATCCTCTACGTTCGTAATTGTGGAAGAATCGCTCCTTAGATGTTTTTTTCAGACGAAATTTTAATCAATTATTTTTAAAGACAAATTTCACAGGTCTGCGAAATTTTTTTAATTTGTATAATTTTATGATTTTTTATTTTTTATTAACATTGCTTACAGAAGTAGTGTAAGGCGGGTTTTGCCTATATTTTAATTTCCACTTTGCGGAAAATCGTCACGTAAGGATTTTCCGAAATGCATGCCATTCTAGAATTCAGCATTCTGAAATACATGTAATTCACCCATTACCATTTAAAAAAAAAATTTCAATTTGCTGTCCTGTATTATTAAATGTCGAAACAAATGGTAAAAGTTTCATCCAGCATATACAAATTTTAAATTTAATCATTGTTTAACTTTTACTGAAAATTTATCTCTCCCTTAATTACGGTGACAACTGTTAGGCGGCGTTGAGTGCTATTATTAATTGCAACAATTTTAACATAATATATGGTCTCAGAAGACCTCATCAAGGAATCTTTCTGTATAAAAATCTATGATTAAAATACTATACTTCGTCGATTTTTTGGAAAAACCGTTTTTTAGGATGATGTAAGTAATAGCTAATATTATGCACAATATAATTAATCTTTTTTTTTTTAATTCGCTCCACACATCAGGTCCTGAGGAAAATAATTCCCCTCAGGGCCTATGCCATCATTGGGGATGCTGTGTGGAGAATCATTTAAGAATGGAAATGTATAAAGGATGAGTAGGAATCTGGGGGTCAATGTGTAATATGGACGTATGACACATTGATATTGACACGTTCTGAGATAGTTAGAGAGGTCAAAAAGTCTCCTGCTTCGCAGTTGGTGGGCATATGCATTTGCCGACAAAACCCGGGCACCCCTGCTTAGTCATCACTTGGGTTGATTAATTGCAGAGATGTTGGTTATCTAATAAATGGTTTACTGGCCGCGGTACCCATACCCGCCTCCCAAATTGAATCATCTCGGTATGTAAGCTGTAATCTATGTTCATATTGAAGATAGTGTTTCTAGAAAATCAGAAAGTGATATTTTAAATTAAAGAATGATTTCTTTGTCAGGTATTTGAGAAATTGTCCGAGCGATCTCGTGACGCTTCAGTCAATCAGAGACACGTGTGATGTTAGAGGTGGAGCGTGCAGTGCACGTGTGGTGATCTGATTCAACTGGAGCAAACTGGAATGCCGCTCCGGTTCCTGGAATCCATCGCTCTTACCGTTTTACTCCATGGAATATTAAAAGAAAAATCCCCCCGGTTATAAAGTTAAAATAACATTCTCTTCAAGTGCCACGTGATCAAGTCAATGCCATCGATTAAAACGTCAGTTGATTTGTGTGTTGATTTACCGTAATACTGACGAAAAGATAGAGTGAACACTGTACTATTTTATATTGTGAAGTTTACTTAGCGACAGCACTTACCTCGTAATTTGGCGTTCGAGGGCCCAAATCTTTACTATAGTTGCCCTTGAATCTCTCTATGTGACGTGTAATTCGTCTGAGTGTCCCTTTATATTTTATCTTATTCAGTACTGCTGGCCAGAGGCCCTAGCACGCTTGCTCTATATCGATCGGTAGGATAACTATCGGTAACTTCTCATCGTTCCCTAGGACAACTGCACATCGCTAACGTACAAACAACAGTTGATGTCGAATATGTTAAGGACACTTAGTCATTGTGAACTCTCACTTATTCGTTGGCGATCTGTAGTCATGCTAGGGAACGATGAGAAGTTACCGATAGTTATCCTACCGATCGATATAGAGCAAGCGTGATAGGGCCTCTGGTCGAGGAGTAACGCTCACGACTCCCGATCCGAAGGTCGCGGGTTCGAACCCGGCGTGCGCAAATAACTTTTACTCGATTAATTGTGTTAGTCACAATTTAATTAAAACTAAAATATACTATATTTGTGGCACGTTCCAGAGTGAAATATACTCTCAGCATCGCCCAGGTGTAAGACCACCATTCAGAATTGAAACTTTGCTTGAAGTGGCTTTAGCTATGTTTGGTTACCACATCTGAATAGCCAGGTACTCCACCACCTTCCCCTTCACCATCTCCTTCCCTTCCTTACTACCTTCAGCCTCACAACATACCCCAATTGGGGATGCCATTGTCTCAATGGCTCATTTGTCGCACTGGATATAAAAAAAAAGGTATGCTTACATCGAAGAGACCTCATATTGACTGGTTCCATGACAGTCAATCCCCCGACAGATGGTCCCCCGGCATACACTTTAAGGTTGCACCTGTCACTATCTTCACTCAACTAGGATAATTTTAAGGGTTTCTTCACAGTTGATACCCCGACAATTGGCCCCCCGGCATACTTATATATATATTTTTATTTATTTATTTTTTATTTCACCTTTTATTCACAACAATTTACAATTTTATTCTTGTTTAACAATAGAATAACAAAAATATAACAAAAAGGTATAACAAAAAGGTGAAAACATCTTTTTTTGTTTGTTTCTACACCAGTTAAGAGAACTGGCTCTTGAACTTGGTGTATGAGTTATGTAAGAATATATAATTTTTTAGTCTATAAATAATATAATATCTTAAGGAAACATTATAAAATATTTTATGGTTTGATTTACAGGATTAAGGTTACAGGATTTTATTGCATACAGTTTTTTTAAGAATAGTTTGACCTTTTATCTGGAATAATGCTAAATCTGTTATTTTTTTTACTTCTTCGGGAAGGATACATAGTAAGTTATCCCTTTGTATATATAATTATTTTGCATTTGTTGAGCAGAACATAATGGAATTTGGATATTATATTTACGTCTTAATGATGAGTTAAGTTTAAATTTTTTTAATGTCTTATCTTTGAATATTTGTAATATTGAGTCTTTTTTATAGAATCTTCAATGTTTGGAACTTCGAAAATTTTGAACAATGTAGCAGAAGGGAATGTAGGTTGTTTTTTTAAACTGACTTTAATAATTAGTTTTTGTACCACATTTACAGGGCTTAATTTTTTTTTATATGCACCTCCCCATACAATAATTCCATATTGAATTACTGAATGTACTAGTGCATAAGTACACCTTTTTAAAATTATTTACCTTAATAATATTTCTTAATCTAATAAGTATATAAATACATTTCACATATGTGACTGTTCAATTTCATATGTTGGTCTACAATTACATTAGGTCTACAATTATATGCAATATGTAGTCGGTTTAGATATACCTATGTACACAAAATATAATCAAGTGTCAGGGGAAGGGGTGTGCAGAGAAGATTTACCGCCGAACAACAGAAGTATAAAACACATTATCATTCAAAAGCATCAAGGAATGACCTACTTGTCTATTGTAAACACATCTGAAAAGCCGTCACTGGTACCTTGTACATATTCGTTACTATTGTTGCCAACTATAAATATACTATCCAACTGTAATTCATGTTTAAATTACTGTATTCAGTGCTTCTTTTGTAGGTATATTTTTGTAATTATATGTAGGTATTATTAAGCTTATATGAATGTACTTTTTAAAATTTCATAATTGTAAAGCTGCATATCTCGATACAGGAATTCCCTATTCAGATGTACAGCTATTTTTTATATGTAATACTAATTATTTTTTCAATAAATAACTAAATAAATTGTATTTACCAGCGTATAAGTACAAACAATCCAGAATGTAAATAAATTCGTTTGATATCCATTATCCATACCAACTTATTATCAAAGGAATTTGTGAAGCCATTTTACATTTGAAATTAGTAAATAATCCAAAAAAATCTAATTTTATAATAATTATAAATTTGAGGGGCCAACTGTTAACTGTTGGGGGTCAACTATTGGGTCATAATATTTACTACCAGTGTTGCCGACTCAATTTTTTAAATAAAACCAGAAAAGGAAAAAAAGTCCATTTTAGTGCTTATGTTATATTATTATAAACACAATAATAAAATTGTTAAATTCTCGCACAGGCCCACGTGTATTGCAAGGAAAGGTGTTAGGTAAGAAGAATACGAGTAATACAAAGGTAGCAGTTAGCAGAATCTCCGCGTAAAGAAAAGGAAAAGTTCAGTGATTGTATGAAAGTTTGTATCTGGCGGGCTCGTAGTATAATTAAAATATCTGACAAAGCTGAAAGCTGAACGCTCAGCAAAGTAGAAAATGTTATTTTATCTGACCGCATATCTCGGAAAGGTTTTTCTAACCCGAGCGTTGCCGGAGACTTTGATGTTGGAAACTTTTCCTTTGTATTAGAGAGGGTCTGAGGCAAAATAAAGAACCACAGACGAAACTTAAGTGAACGCTTTAAAACTCATATTGTAGCTAAAAATTAAGTTTTTTAACTGTTTAATTGAACGATAGCAGAAAAACACAAAGCAAATTTCCGTCAGTTTACCTTTGTGGAACTTAGTGTGTACCAACCGTTGATTTTCTTTTTTCCATCTTATATTTTCCGACTTGCTGAACATTTTTTTGTAATATTTTGGCCAAAGGCTAAATTAATTATTAATCCTTTGAGATTTTCTCGGTGATCTTTGCCCAGGCTAATAATTAGAAAATCTTAAGTCTTTGAGAAGTATTATTATTTAATTTGCCGTAATCTTATTGAAGGATTTTGATTTATCGGATAATTATCACAACGGACTATTCCACGCCCTGTTTTTTTGCTAATCACTTTGACTTAAAGTGGAAGATTATAAATAATTATAACCAATATATAATTATAACCAATATATAATTACTAATGTATATAAAACCAAAGCTATTGCCTATAAAACTAAAAGGAAAGGTATACAGACTATTGTTAGACCAGCGATAATGTATGGCTCCGAATGCTGGACCATGTACAACTCCTACACCAGGCAACTTGAATCAGCAGAAATGCGAATGCTTAGATGGTCGGCAGGAGTGTCACTAAAAGATAAAATTAAAAGTTTACGCATTCGTGGTAGCCTGGGTGTCACGGAAATAAACAATAAGCTAGAGGAACGACAGTTGAGATGGTATGGTTACATAAAACGGAGACCACCAGACTACATAGTAAAGCAGGCAATGTCTATGGAGCTTCATCGACAGTCATCCAGAGGAAGACCAAAGAACTCCTGGATGACTCCAAAATCCTAAGTAGAAACGACCTGGAAGAGAGCGATACCCAGAACCGAAGAAGCTACAACCTGAGAACGAGGAGAGCCGACCCCAACAGCCTACCTAGGCAATGAGTTGGGACAGTGCAAGGAAGAAGATATAATTACTAATTTACTTCCGGAAAATAACCTCAATAGATACATTTATATAAAAAAGACAGGTTTACGTGAAGGACATGAGAAAGTAAAAAAATAAAATTAATGATTACGTCGAACAAAACTAGAAGAATAATTAAGGTGTGTAGAATCAAATGCAACAATCTCCAAAATGCTTTATTTTGAGAAAAAAAGTCTCGAAAGTCTCCTATCTAGAAGGAATGGGGGCCCTTTCAGTAACGGCTTTTAAAATTATAATTAAATGAAACAAATAACTTTGTATCACCCACAATTAACATGTTATTACTACCCTGACGAAGAAACCATCGGTTTCGAAACATGTAGGTAATTGTGATTATATAATAGTGGTTGATACAAAGTTATTTGTTTCATTTAATTAAAAATGACACCACAAAGTTAATTTCTGCAGTTTAAAATTATATACTCTTTCATTGACAGCCCATACCTCTTGGCATGCTACAAATTATTCGTACCGCCACCTCTACTTGCTCTGTATTCCACATGGCAAAACGGACGTTCTGGCCCAGCATACACGGAGAAAAATGTTATTCTAAAATACGATCATTTTATTCGTAAAAACGGTTAAAAACGGGACTGAAGTTCTTACAGATTACTTATATTACACATTGAAACACTGTTAATTTGTTCGTAAGAACTTCAGTCCCGTTTTTAACCGTTTTTACGAATAAAATGATCGTATTTTAGAATAAAATTTTTCTCCGTGTAGCATGTGGAGATTGCTGTACTTGATTCTACACACCTCAATTAGGTAAAAATACAGTTTTTTTTTAAATTTAACTATACACAAGAGTCACTACACTATGTAGTCCTTGTAATCCACTAGGGATGTTGTGTGGAGGATTTTTCGAGGGAAAGTGAAGAGACCCATTTTGTAGAGGCCGGCAAATGTTAACACAGCCGAGCGTTGAACTCGAACATGAGCCGTAGAAACGACCCGTTCTCACGTGATAAAGTTTGATATCAACCGTGTATGTTTTGGCACCCATTTGCCATGTTTTCCGACTGTGCACCGGTGCCGAAGGGATCAATAACACTATTTTATTGGATTTATTATTTTACCATTTATTGGATAACCAACACCTCTGCAATAGGTCACCCCAAGTGGTTCGCTACGTTTGGTGACTTAGCAGGGGTGCCCGGGTTCATGGGGGTAAGGTTTATCTAGGTCTTGGCGGCGGATGATCTAGACACACTGAACCCCAGATTACTACCCAACAGAACTTCCTCTCCTTCCTTGCCTTAAAAATACCCACCACACAGCATCCCCAAAGATGACATAGGCCCTGAGGTAAATTATTTTCCTCAGGGCCTCCTGTGTGGACCTAATGTAAAAAAAATAAAAAATTTCCTCGGAGCATCTTCCGTTGAAATACCGATATTGAAAACGGACTGCATTGCCACCCTGTGCCTATACTACAAAGATGACAACCTTTCAGCAATTAACTTTCCTACCCAACCGTTTTTACATTTTCTTTTTGTGTTCATTTTATAACTTTCTATTTTTCTTTACCTCCAATTTTTACAATGATAATTTTCTTTTTACTGCTCTTAATGTTTATGGTGAATTTTATTTGCGCACTTTAATATAAATATGGGTCAGTTAGCAGTGATATCACCACAAAACCCTCGCTTCCTGGAATATAACTATTATTTTTATTACTGACTATTTCGTTGGTCAGTTTAAAGGCCAATCTACTATGAAATATAAAAAGTGTACTTTCATATCTACATAATAAGTAATAAGATAAGAGAATATCATCTTATTAATATTTAAAGTCCTAACATCTTCAACCCTTCTCTCTATTATAACGGATACAAATAAAAAGCATCCTTCTGCCGGAAGTGCGCGGACTGGGGCCACATTGTAGGGTGAGATTAGATTCGAGTCCACAGCACCCCCCCGAGACACCACCGCCAGTAGCAAGGCGCAATAGCTGTCTAATGCCTCTTATTTTGACCATGCATCATTCTTCACGGCCATCTACAGCGCGATCCATTATGGACTGCATTTTATGTGAAGGACGTCCGAGACACAATGAAGATTGTGAGCGAACGTTTTTTTGACAATAAAATTTTAGTAAAGTATATTTTATAAATATACTCGTAGTAACAATTTGGACACTTACGCTCTTCGTTCACGCAGCTACTTATAAGCGACTCAATCGCCGCTACCCGCTACCTGTCATACTATTGTGATAGTGCAGCGCGTAGCGGCGTTTACAAACACTTATAATAGTATGGAAGGTACAGACGAGCGGCGATCGCGTCGCATGCATGTAGCTCCATGGAAGAACGGCGTTAGAGCCAGCGAAATAAATCGGATAGACGTGCACCCGTAGTGCCGGAGAAAAATGCTCAGGTTTCCATGGGCAGTTAGTTGAACAAATGTGTCCATTCTGGAAGAACTAGGCGTTTTTTTTTTAACGCCCTTTTTAGTGGCTTTTACATATTAATAGCAATTATTATATAATATATATTGTACATAACTGAACAATACATTTTAATATAGGTACATTGGACATGTTGCTCGCCAAACTGAACATGTAAGAATAATTTGTTGGTATACGTAATATCGTACGTATACCAACAAATTACTCTTACATTTTCCCGGAAATAAACAATGAAACACTGTTAATTTGTTCGTATGAACGAATTAACAGTGATTCCACTTTTAATTTATTGAGCGTAACCGGTTTCAGCTTGTCAAAGCCATCTTCAGACTGGTCTGAACTGGACCAGTCTGAAGATGGCTTTGACAAGCTGAAACCGGTTACGGTCAATAAATTAAAAGTGGAAAAAGTTTTAAATTTGTTTTATTATACTATTATAATGGAATTCCACCACGAATTATCAGTTTCAAAAATAGAAATATTAAAAAATGTAATATATCATTGAAGAGAAAAACAAAAATAATAATATAAATAATGAAAATGAACAAGACACAGAAATATAATAAAATATAATGGTCGCAACTGGGACTTACTTACCGGGACGGGCGCTCTAACCAATTCAGCCATTGCGATCTATTACGAGACTGTCGTATTTGTCTACTTCATATTTCAAATTTCAAAATTTATTAAAATCTTCGACTTTTATTGTTTTATTTATTTTTATTTATTGTTTTTTCCATATAAAAAACACATACGGTTCTGTTATTTAACACATTATAGGTTTAAAAAATTCACAGTGTTTGCACGGTATTGTCGAGAAATTTTTACTCTATTTTAAATGAGTTATGTTTTATTAAACATGTTCCCAATTTTTGCTTGAATATTATAGATTTTAATATTGGTGCGCTCCCTCTAACATTCGTATTATCGTATATCTACTTCTATTTTTTTTGAGCGGGTACTACCAAGCCTTAACCACACATTTGTCGCTCGGACACCGGTGTCCGGATGACAGATGAAAAAAATGAAATGCGATTTTAACCCTTGTGTTTAAAGAAAATGTACATGGACAAGGTCAGAATCGCTTGCGCCAATATCATTCCAGACGTTGCTTTTTATTTCGAAACTCTAGCCTCTTGAAATGCTCTGATATAATTGTCTATGGAATACGGCCATATGTGGGCAAATTTCATCCGACATTCAAGAGGTTAAGGTGATTTCTCAAATGATCCAATTATTATTATTAGGTAGGTAAATAAAATAAACGATTTTCAAAATTATAATTTAAATTTGCTACATAAAACGTATGATTGACTAAAATATCGATAGAGCAAATGACCGATTTGTTAAAATACGATGCTTTTTATTACGAAACTCTAGACTCTAGGAATGCTCTGAAATTAATTTTCTATAAAATAGGCCATATGTGGGCAAATGTCATCGAAATTAGAGAGGTTAAGGTGATTTCTCACAAAAACGTCGCTTTACAAATGATCCAATTATTATTATTAGGTAGGTAAATGAAATTATAATTTAAATTTGCTACATAAAACATACGATTGACTAAAACTAAAATATCGACAGCACAAATGACTGATTTGCTAAAATACCGATATTTCCCTTTCGCAATGACGCCATGACCCAATGAAAACGATATCATTTTTGTAAGATTGCCATCTCGATGAATTCTTGAGAATGAGGTTTAGAAAATCCTGGTTTTATATTTCGGTCACTAAAACGTAATAAAGAAAGCAAAGTTGGCATCCGTGCTCGCTGGGGCGGTGCACCAGGAATTTTCATTGGGGGATTTTTCACGCGTCGTTGAGAATGATACAATTTAATATCTAACGTGTTATTTAAGATGGCGTCTCAACCCGCTCGTAAACGCTTTTGAAATCGTTTTTTCAATATCACTCTAGCGCGGTGTATGCGTTGTGGTATGTATACATCATTTCTGCATTGGAATTCTTGAGTGGTTGACCAGCGGCTGAGAATAAAAGTTTAAAAATGCTTGCAACTGTACAGGGAGATTCAAATGAGAAATATCGATTATTCCCCGTATCATTTTTTTTTAAATTAAAATTTAAATATCGATTTATTTCATTCAAAACTTGCTTTAATATATACCTACATTAAAGTAAGCAATAAAAATGCTCAAAAAGGACAATGATAAATTATTAAATATCGTGTACTTCTTGTAAGTATTTATAATTTTTCAATAATGTCTAATAAAAATAAATGTGTAAAAAAAATTATTAGGTATTTTAGTTTGTAAGACCTTAAATAAATAGATAATGTGAGGTGTTTTTGTCACAAAACACTTTCTCGGATTTATTTTTTAATGATTTTAATTTAACTAAAATTAAAATTCTCAAAACTGTGTTGACTAGATTATGTATTCATTTATTTCGTTGTATGATTATATGATTTGAAATTTGTGTTGTTTAATAGAATCTATCGTTTGAAAATTGAACAAATCTGCCAATGACCAAAGGGTATAACCTTAGTATATTAAAAATAAACTTAGTTTTTCAATATTTTAAAACTGTGTGTACCAGATAAAATAATAATCTTTCAAAATCAATTTATGTTTTTTTGTAAAAAAGTGTCAATACGTCTAGAATTTCATTTAAAAAGGACCAATTTCCGGTATTCTCTGGTAATACCCTCTTAAGCAATCGAAAATAACACACCTTTGTTGGCCAGTGCTTATGTTATTTTCATTGCATTACAATGATTACAAAAACACTTGCTCAACTACTCCCGTTTGGAGTCAGTGAGACTATGGCGTCCCTAATTGAGGTATGTTAACAGGGCTGAAGGTAGTGGAGAGTAGAAGGATATGGTAAAGAGAAAGGTGGGAAAGTTACCAAACATGGCTAAAGCCATTTCAAGCAACGTTTGAATTTTGCATGGTGGTCTTACACGTGCAGAGTATCTTCCACTCTGGAACGTGCCGCAAATATGCTTTGTATTATGTTAAATGAATAAATTCAAATGAATCAAATAAATTTTATTTGAACCCCGCCTTGCCCCGACCGTCAGCAGGGCCACAAGGAATGTGATATAAATTCTAGCAAAGAAGAAACATTATTAACAAAGTGTTTGTTCTATTGAGTCTTCCTAACATTCCAATAATAAAATAAACCTACCTTAAAATCTTACTAATAAATATTATAAACGCGAAAGTTTGTATGGATGTATGTGTGTTTGTTACTCTTTCACGAAAGAACTACTGAATGGATTTTAATGAAACTTTACAATAATATGGCTCATACATCAGAATAACATATATGCTATAATTTATAAACTAGCTATTTTCCATATATTACAAATAATAATTATTGTTTAATAGAAAATGAATAAATTGTGAAATAAATGTTGCTTAGCAACGCTAGCCACGACATTAGTTTTGCATTTTTGCTCTCTGATTTTTTTAATTATATCAGATAGAAAAGAATTAGCTTTGATCCCAAAACATATAAATATTTGAAAATAAGTATATTAGATAACCTAATAAATAGACTGCCAGTGAACCATAGGATATTTAGTTAAATAAACGGATTTTAAAATTTTCATTTTGTCAGGCCCCAGTAACCAAGGTAAACGACATTATTTGAGATTAATTTGTAATATATTTTATGAGTATATTTAATTATTTTATTTTGATAACATTATTTAAAAATATAATCTATTATAGATTAGTAATGTTGAAAGATAGTTTATTGAAATGTTTAATTTAATTTTGACAGATTGAAAATTATTTGACAGTAACTTGGTTACTGGAATGTAGTAGTTACTAAGCAAAACATATTGTCATTTTCTAGTTGTTTTGTTTTGACACATGTCATATGCAACCAACAGAGATGAACAGGGGAGTATTATGTCATCTATACAGATGAACAATGATAATCTTAGACCCCAAAAAACAAAAGCAGGTATTCCTAGGCAGCGTATGAAATGGACGAACGATGTCAATATGTTCATCGTCCGTTCATATTTTTATGTAACCAAGGTAGAAACAGATATGCTGTTGTATAGAAAAAAACTACATTTACTTTTCTCAGAAAAATATCCGTTAGCCATAGTAAATGAACAAAGATTAGCAGATCAAAAACGGGCAATATTCAAAAATAATTTAATTCCTGTAGTTACATTAGATCAGATAAAAAATGAAGTAGCAGATAGATTGCAACAGGGGAATAATTTAGAACAAATTAATACAAGTAATAATGTTATATTAGATGAATTGAATGTAGATAGTTTAGATAATAATCTAGTAGACATGACCAATGATATTACAGTAGATTCAAATAACGAAGATGTTATTTATAATCTTAGGGAAATCAATATTGCAAATTTAAACTTAGTAGATGATAATGTAGTAGAATTAGCTAACTTACTTCATAATAATATAATTAGATTTATAGATGTAGAGCCCACACATAGACCAAAATTACCAAAATTACATACGTCAAAAAAATTATCTAAATTAATTTTTGATTTAAATAATATAATTTTACCAAAAATTATATTTGAGGACATTAGTTTTTTAGATCTTCATACAATAGTATATGCCAGCGCTATCACTATATGTAATAAGTTAGGAATTGAATTAAAGTCCTCTGATGATAGATCATATAGTTATAGTAAACCAGAATGGCAGATTAGATTAGAAAATGATGTAGTATTTTTAAGAAGTAGCATAGCTAGAATAATAGAATATAAAAATGGAAATAGAAGTAGGAATATTTTGAGACATGTAGACGAAATTGGGAGAAAATTTGGTTATAGCATTGATAGTAATAATAATGAAAATATAATCAATGATTTATTGGATTTATTAAAACAAAAATTAGGTGTAAAAGCTAGTAGATTAAAAAGATATAATTATACGTATAATAAAAAAAATAATAACAAATTATTCCAGAAAAATGAGAAAATATTTTATTCCAAACTTGACGATAAAAAAAATATTATTTCTAATAATAATATTCCGTTGCCATCTAAAACAGATATGCACGATTTTTGGACAAAAATTTGGAGTAAAGATATAAAACACAATGAGTCAGGTCCCTGGATAGAAAATGAAGAACTCAATTGTTCAGACATTGAACAAATGAGTTTTTCTGATATATCGGTTGAATTGTTAGCCAAAATTATTAAAAATACTCATAATTGGAAAGCCACGGGTTGCGATTGGATACATAATTTTTGGTACAAACGTCTGACTACGTTACATCCTCTTTTGGCAAAACATCTTTCAAAATTTGTTAGACAAACTCAAAATTTTCCAAATTTTCTAACTAAGGGCATTACTTATATGTTGCCTAAAAGCGAAAATATTAATAATCCCTCTCAGTATAGACCCATTACATGTTTAACGACAATATATAAAATTTTAACCTCTTGCTTGACAGATTTAATATATAATCATTTAGATGAAAAAAATATTTTATCTGAACAACAAAAAGGTTGTCGCAGAAAACATATGGGATGTAAAGAACAATTAGTTATTGATTCTGTAATTCTAAAACAGATTCAAAATAAAAAACGTAATTTACATACTTGCTATATAGATTACCAAAAGGCTTTTGATAGTGTCCCGCACTCGTGGCTTATCAAAGTATTAAATATATATAAAATTAATCCAATGATTATTAGCTTTTTAGAAAATATTATGTCATTTTGGAATACAGATTTATTTATCAATTTAAAGGGTAAGAAAATAGTAGTACCGGGCATTTCAATAAAAAGAGGAATTTTTCAAGGAGACTCGTTGAGTCCTCTTTGGTTTTGCTTAGCATTAAATCCTCTATCCAAAATGTTAATAAAAAGCAAGTTTGGAATAAAAATTAAGGGAAATACAGGAGAGAGTAGTACAATTTCGCATCTATTATATATGGATGATATAAAATTATTTTCAAATTCTGAATCAAATTTAGAGAAAATGATTAAGATAGTTAAAATTTTTTCAGATGATATTAAAATGACTTTTGGTCTAGATAAATGTAGAACGATCCATATAGAGAAAGGCAAAATTATAGATGGAGATGAGGGTATATTTAGAAATTTCAAAATTAAAAGTATGAAAGGGGATGAGGTTTATAAATACTTAGGATACCCGCAATCGAATAGATTAGATCATACTAGTATTAAAAATGATATTAGGATTAAATTTCAAACTAGGATAAGAAAAATTTTAAAATGCAATCTATCTGCTAAAAATTTAGTAAAGGCAATAAATAGTTGGGCAATACCTCTATTAACGTACTCATTTGGTATAATTAAATGGTCTAATACAGATTTAGATAGCTTAGAACGATTAATTAGAACTACGTTAACAAAGTTTAATTGTCATCATCCAAATTCAGCTATAGAACGAATTAATTTACCTAGAAATTTAGGAGGTAGAGGTATAGTCAAAATAACTTCTTTAAAACAAAATCAGGTAGAAATGTTAAGAAATTTTTTTCATAGAAAAGCTAATAGCTCAGAGCTGCATAAAATAATTTGCAAGGCAGACAGAAATATTTCACCTTTAAATTTATACGACGAGAATGCCAACATTTTTATAAATACCAACCAGGAATTATTAGATTCCTGGTCAAATAAAATTATTCACGCAAAACACTTCAATTATCTCAACCAAACGTATGTTGACAAACTTTCGTCAAACAAATGGTTGAGTATTGGAGAGTTGAGCGCAGAAATAGAAGGTTTTATGCTTGCTATTCAAGATAGAGTAATTAATACCAAAAATTATAGGAAGCATATAATCAAAGATCCAAATCAAATAGATGATTTATGTAGAAAATGTATGGCTTTTCCGGAAACTATAGAACACATTATATCAGGATGTTCTATATTAGCGCCGTCTGAGTATACATTTAGGCACAATCAGGTTTTAAAAATAATTCACCAAAGTTTGGTAATTAAACATAACTTGATTGACTGTCATAATATAGTACCATATTATGAATACGAACCAAATTCATTTTTAGAAAATAATTTCTTTAAAATTTACTATGATAAAACTATACTAACAGACAGACCAATTGGTCATAATAGACCTGATATAGTTTTACATGACAAAATTAAAAAAATAACTTATATTATTGATGTAGCTATTCCAAATTCCTGTAATATTCAAAAATCTGTTTCTGAAAAAATAAGAAAGTATACAGATTTAGGAAATGAAATTAAAAGAATTTGGCATTCTCAGACTATAAAAATATTACCTTTTGTTATTTCGGCTACTGGCATTATACCTAGCTCTCTTATTAAAAATTTAGGCATATTAGATTTGTCAAAGAATTTGTATATAAAAATGCAAAAATCAGTCATTTTAAATACATGTAGAATTACGAAAGATTTTTTAAATATTTATATTGAGGGATCAGTAGGATTTATCGGTCAAATTAGGAATTCCACAGAGCCGAACCCTCTGATATGAAAATATCTGGAGACGGTGAATTATATTCCCATTTAATAGTTTGGTAGATTAACGTGTTGTTCTTGTATTGTTTTGTATTAATTATACTTATATAATACACTTGCATAACGTGGATTTACTAGATGATCATTTATATGGAAAAGTGTATGAAAGGGTTTAGTTTTTCCTATGGGAAAAACTAAACCCGTTCCTGTAAATCTGGTGATGAAGATAAAAAAAAAAAAGAGAATGATATTTTGCAAAACAATAATTGTTAAATCAAAATTCTATTTTAGAAAATATTTAAAATCAGTGAATTTATTTGAAGTACTGGCCTAATACTATGAATCGAATCAAGAATTATCGATATTTTAAATAAATAGGTTAAGAATTTTGGTATAAACATAGAAAGGACCTAGGAAAAGAAAATAGGCTACTCGAAGTACTAATCCTGCGCGGACGAAGTCGCGGGCATAAGCTAGTATTAAATAAATTATGTTATGGATACCGTTCAAAAGTCTCAAAATGAATAATTACAATTAAAATTATCATTGAATATACGAGAAATACCAAGGGGACTTGTTTCGAAATTAAGCGAAAATTGTGAAAATATTTAATAAAACACGGCTCGTTTAAAATATAGCCAAAATCTCTCGACAAATGCCTAAGTTGCATTCAATGTGAATTTTTTCATAGCTATAACATGTTAAATAACGGATTAAAAAGTTTAAAAAAATTTTCAAAGCATACTTTGTTATATTTTTCTATCAAGTAAGTTTCATGTAATTACTGTTTCGGCACTACAAATGTAGGTACTGATATCAAATTATATCTTAAAAAGATCTTAAAAACTTAAAGTGTTCAGATAAATTGTGTTGTAAATCGGTAGAGATTCGGAATGATTTCCAATTTTGATTTTTAAAATTTTAAAATTTTTCACAATGATCACGAAATTCAAATGGGATGGAGATCTATGATGTCAGGCGAGTTTGAGTGAGACAGAGAGTGTAACAAATGGGGTGAATTGAACAATTTTTTTGTATGGAAGGCACTTTTAAGTAATGTTTTTTTATTCTATGTAATGTGATAAGTAGGAGGCGGCTAAGGGGTGGCAAAATGAAGAATTCCAAGTCACGAATCCGCAAAAACATCATTCGGAGACATTGAAGTTTGAAGTTTAGAATTGATATGTTATTGTAATAACAAATAAATTCTAAACTTCAAACCTCAATATCTCCGAATGATGTTTTTGCGGATTTTCAATTTGGAATTCTTCGTTTTGCCACCGCCTAGCCGCCTACTAGTGATAAGTGATAAGAGTAGACAATGGCTTGAATACATGGAATCGATTCTGGGAATGTTTCACAACGGCTCGTTTCTGAACAGCTATCTTTCTCCAAGGCCAATTGACATTTGTCACACGAGAACCGGTCGTTTCTACGACTCGTTCTTGAGTTCAACATCTCGGCTGTGGAACGATTTGCCGGCCTGTGTGTTTCAACCCTCCTTCAACATGGGTCTCTTTAAGACCCATGTTCACTCCTTCCTCACCTCAAAAAGACCTTCCACGCAGCATCTTCACAGATGACATAGGCCCTGAGAGAAATTATTTTCATCAGAACCTCCTGTTTGGAGTTAATATAAAAAAGGCGATACTGAGAATATCACCCACTCTGGAATGAGTCGAATATTTATGTGATTCCAGGAAGGACACCATTAGGTATAAAAGCACTTTATTTAAATAGAAACAGCAATAATGTAATGCATTATAAAGGGGAAAAAATACGACACAATAAGAAAAATGGTTCTATTTATAATACGGCATTAAAAATATAAAAATGTTTTATTCCAGGATGTGGGGAGGATATTACATGAATACATATTTACAAAGTAGAATTTAATTAGAGAAACAAGTACATATAATAGAAAACAAATCAATTATGAATGAGCTCGGGACCAGTGCTCAGTCAAGAGTGGCGCTTGATGCTGGAAGGCTGCGGTCACTACCATGTTGTCGGATGCCATTAGCCGCATCCTGGCTCCAGTGACCTGGTGTCTCATCAGGCTGGCGAATCCCTTCAGTACTAGTTCCGTAAACATCTTTATCCAGTTATAATTCTGCAGGCGTTATTATATTGGATCAGTAGTCGTTCCATCGAGCTGATGGATAGGTAGAGACAAAATATGATGTATTTATTTTATGTAGGTATGTATTTTAACGCCCTTTACATATTTCCATTTTTAATGGAATATCTATAAGAAGTTCATAATAGTTTAATTAACAAACTGATACAGTTGGATTACATATTGCATATCCGGCATGCATAGGCTCGGCATTCACATGTAGGGGGTAGGTGTTCGATACTAGAGAAGGGGGAGGGGGGGGGGGGGAGGAATGGCAAGGGAAAGTTTTTTGTGACCTCTACTTACTATCGTAAGGGTAATATGATATTATTTATGTTCACGTCCAAATGTAGATACCCACTTATCTATCTATAACTTCAGTCCCACGGGGATATAGTCCACCTCATTAAGGGGCATACATTTATTACGTGAGCAAAAAATAGGGGGGGGGTGTGGTCCATTAAAATCTCATTATATCGAGAGGGGGGGGGGGGGGGGGGGGGGGTCAATAAAAATCTCACGTCAACTTTAAAAGAGTATATTTCAATATAGAGATAATAATTTTTTTTTTAATTGTTTCACTTCTTTTGAAGTGTCTTATTTTGCCCGCTCAAAAAATGGCTATTATAAAAAACATTTATTTCGAGAGTAAGAAAATAATCGCACGTGAGGGGGGAGGGAGTCCCACTAAATCTCACCGGTGGAGGGGAGGGAGGGGAGAGGTCTAAATCTTTTTTTAAACTGCTCACGTAATTAATGTATGTCCACTTATCCACTTAGTACATGAACCTATCTATCCCAATAATTAGACAGGCGGACACAAGGTTTGTATAAACAAGTGTACAAGTAGAATCATTTTAAATAGATTTTTGCTATCGTATACTGTATCTTAGGACTACAGTGGTCAGGGCCGTCTTAAGATTGTAAATAATAATAAAATATCGCAAATTTTCTTTTTATTTATTTTTAATTTTATCTTTATTATTGAATTGTTAGTTACATAATTTGAGGAATTTTCGAACATCATTCCCTTGTTGTCACTGTGCTGTCACTGTGATGTGCAGTCACTGTGCTGGGACAATTCTGGTAGTTTAAGAAATTGCATTCAATTGAAATATGTCACATACTTAAAATACATGTGCCTTAAAAATGTACGCTTTATTCTTTCAATTTTACGTTAAAGTTTGTTGCATAATAGTGACAAAATAGACGAATTATACTCAAAAATGCTTCTGACTAGCGTTATGTACAGCGTTTTGAGTGCATTAATATATGTAGCAACACAGGTTAGTCTGAATTTTATATTATGGGAAGGTACCCAACTTTAATGATAGTTAGTTCCAATTTATAAAATCTCAATTAAATTCAAAGCGAATTATGAACCCTGTCAGACAACTGAAATTATAATTTGATGACATTTTAGGTTGTACTATATTCTTCATTAAATAATTGTCATTTTAAAATAATAATAGCTCCTGTTTTTTAACGTCAAACCTAATTGCACAGAAAATCAACAATGATGAAGAATTTATGTAGAAACGATAATCATAAAGGTATCAAAATACTGGGAATACCTAATATACTTATTAACTTCTTAACTTTCTGTTATATTAATGTATAAATTGTAGAACCAAGAGATAGCATAAAAATGGTTTAAACAGCTGTTAAAACTCCCCAAGCAAGACAGACAAAACGAAGCGAGGGATATAAAATATCTCTGTCGCCAATGGAGCGAGGGAAAAAGCGGACAAAAAAACGTCTCGCTAATATAAATTCCAGTTCGACTGCATTTTGTACCGATTTCAAAGTTGTGATTCCATTTTCCTCGTAAAATGAAATTCAAACTTTACAAAGTTGTCCACGGTTTATGGACGTGACGAGTTGGCCGGAGTTTGAATCCAACTTGCTCACTTACTATTACTACTTACTCGTACTTACTTACTTACTTACTTTCCGCTGGATTCTCGCAATTTTGCAGGTAATAATTTAGAGATGTTTGCCGGCCAAATATCCACTGGAAATTTATCAGTCTGCGGGGAAAATACGGTGTTTTTCAAAATGAGATTTCGTTTTATCAGATAATGTATTTAGCTCGTAACTAAAAGAGAAGTGATTGAGAGTGGAAAGCGAAATAACAAATTGATTGGAAGTTTGCATTTGTCGGTTTGAAAGCTTTTCGAAAAATGCTTATTTTAAGTATATGAACGTTGTCTTTCTGAGAGATAGGATAAAATAATTTGAACAATTCATCTAAACAATTTCAATGTTAATATTCAAGTTCTGTGAGTTTTGTTCAAGTTCTGTTATAATCCAAACAAACAGTTAATGAAACAAGCGGTCCATGATGAAAAATATTCAAGAACCTGAATATAACTTTCATAGTACCTACTTGAATTTTATCATTGAAATTAGAAGAATTTTTTAAATTCTGTGAAACAACAAGGCTTTGTGATATCGGTAACAATACAAAATGAAAGTCATGCACAGATTGTTCAAAATTTTTGAGCCGAATTTTTAAAAACAGCTAATGGAGGGTGGATAGGAACCCTGCTGAATAATTAAAACTATCCTGAAAAAAATATGATACCTAACAGAAATTTCACAAATTAATTAAAGCAGTTCATAAATTAATATGATATTTATGACGGACGACAAAAAATTGGGACTAAAATGGTAATGGATTTCCCAATATGGAAATTTCATACCTACCTATACACACAAATAATTTATTTTCAAACAAATTTTCAAGAATTTCAAATATGAAAATTCCCATAAAATTAAATCTATTTGATAAGCAATTACGTACAAGTTTTCCCCCGCTTAAAATGAAATAAATCCATTTTAATTTCGATTTTGTTTTCTGGAATTAATGAATGAATAAATTTTTGAAGTTTAAATTATCGCAATTCCTGACATCCATCATATTTTGATGACACTCACGCACACACACTATTTGTCTGAAATTGGCTACCAGCTGGCCCAAGAGATGGCGCAACAGGATCGAAAATTGAAAATAGGTGTAGTAAAAAAACTTTAAACGGTGGACTTTTTTTTACAAGAAACGTGTAGCATAATCATATAATTATTTTTACCTACACTTCGAACTCCGACGGAATTAATGCTAGAAATTAAATCAAAATTCTATACAAACTATAAAAACTGAAAGATAGCTAAATCATAACAAAGTTAACGTACGAAGATGTTTTGGATAAGGCGGGGCGTCGGAGTTGTACACGAAACTTATTTATTACATTTTTATTAAATTTTCTTGAAATTATATATTACATTTTTTTTTTTTGGGTTGGATAGGGTTTAACTTTTCAAAAGTATCAATCGGCGATTCCTTAAGACGATAGACTTCGCTTTTCGGCCCATACAAAAAGGACGCCCGGGAAAAAACACTTTTCTACATCGAAAATTGTACAAAAAGAATATATTTTTTTTATACTGCCTTCTAGAGGGTGAAAACTATGTCGGTATGTTTTAGAATTTTCGATGCGTTTCGTATTAACGTAAACATTCACTGTCAAACATGTACGATTTATCAAAAAATATTATTTAATAAAAAAGTGCTGCTAACTCAACTCTCATAAAGAATTATAAAATTATAAAAAGCTACCGACGTAGCTTCTTCTTTCTAGAAAATATATATTTTTTAAAATTTCAATTTCGTGAAAGTTTCGGTGTAGAAAAGTGTATTCTCCATAAACCCCTTTTCGAGCGATTTCTGTAGGTAAATTTGAGGGTTGTCTCATTCGCACATTTCGCATTCGCATGTATTGTAAGTGTGCGTGAGCTTATTGTGAGCGGGACAGAATGACAGACGCGGGCGTTCCGCGTGTCGTTCAAAGTCTAGCCTCTTAATGAGTTTTGATACCTCATGGGAGTGCAACTTCGTTGTATGGTTTATTTAATAATAAAAAAAATGTTATTAGCGCCAGATAAAGAAGAAAGTTCTTAACTATTACAATTTTTTAGGAAATTACACCTACATATCTCAAATGAATGAAATGAACGAAATGAACGAAATAAGCAAAATGAGCGAAATGAACGAAATAAACGAAATGAACAAAATGAACGAAATGAACGTAATGAAAGAAATGAACTAAAAGGGTGTAATGAGCGAAATGAGCAAAATTAACGAAATGAACGAAATGAACAAAATAAACGAAATTTGAAAGTACTCTTATTTCTGTTCTAAAATTGGCGTTACAATTTATATATTTTTAGGTCAATTTTTATTAAATTTCTAGAATTTGCTGATGGACTTATGTATTATTTTTCGAGTGATTGGCTTTAACTGGTAGGTTTTTTTAAAGGGAATTATTTGTTTATCTAGCCCAGAGTTTCCATTTCGGCAAGGCGAGTGAGCTTAGGGCGGGATTAGACCAGGATCACAGATCGGGTGAGGAGAGTGCAAATTGTGGATAAAGTTGCCGGGAAGCCGCTACGTTTTTATCGCGGTTGACGCATTCCGGGTAATCTGCCCGGATCTAATAAAATCACCGAAATTTCTAAGGTGTCAGAAAAATCCGTAAGTGCAGACGTTAGAATCTTTTATAAAAACCACGATTTGATAGCTTTTGATGCGGGGAAAAGTGCGATTATTGGTTAGTACTTTAGTTATGAGGATAAAATAATTTTAGAGTGTAATGTAACACTAGAGTTCTCTGAACATAAGACCTCGTGCCCAAAAATAGTAAGTTACTAATTTTCTCTTTTTTAATAAATCAGAACCAAAAATTACATCTGAAATTAAAGGGTGTTTTTTTAGAGGTATACAAATTCAAAATGAAAAAAAAATCATTAAAATAATGTTAATGTTTACAATATTGGCTTTATTTAATATATAATTTTATGCCATTATTGTTTAAATACGATTTCGGGTATACGAGCGCCACGGCTAGCTCGAATGAAGCGCAATCATGAAGTCCAATTTTCGACAACTTTATCGAGCAACTGGGGCCATTTATCGGCAATAAAATGGCGAATGTTGACTTCAAAATGGTCCAACGTCTCTGGTTTATCATTGACTTCACATACCCCTTAAAAAAAGTAATCTAATGGTGTGAGATCACACGATCGTGAAGCCAGTTCACAGGTCCAAGAAATTATGCGCTCACCAAGTATTCCCCATATTGATGGTGGCTAAAATTGATAAAATAAATAAATTTGCACAATGTACAAGCGCTGTTCTGACGTCAGTCTATTCGTGGTGAAATGGCAAAACGTACTGACTACAAATCAACAGTCAAATTGACAGTCTGTAGAAACAATGTTGCCAGTTTAAAAACCAAACCTCTATAAAAAACATCCTATATTAAATACCCACCCTCTTATTTATAAACCATCGATATTTTATGTAACGTTTTTTCAATTCAAATATTGGAATATACAGGATATACAGGCCAAGTAACTGCCCAATCCATCATCCCTTCTTTAAAAATGTCACCGTAGAACAATATTTCATTTACATTTAAGAAAGTAAGTAAAGTAGGTCAATTACGTCCTGTAACACCCTATATAAGTAGTCGAAGATCGAGAAATGATTATTCCTATAATTTATGTTATCTCATTTATACAAACCGATCCACAAAGTCAGAAAAACATTTTGTTGAAATGAACAAAATAATTTTTCGCCTCAGAATTTTTGTATCGTATGTTCACAATAATAGTTATCTACATAAACATACAAAACACTCACAAGATTATTTATCTCAAGCTTGTTGGTATAGAAACTGTTTGTTCAGCAAAATGGGAGTCAACTTTGCGGCAGGACCGAGTTGTTGTTTTTTTTATTTGTCCGCAGGCAGTGTTATCCTTTCTCGTGTTTTCACTTTCAGAAGGTCCTTGAGACGGAGTGGCCACCTGGGGAAACACACACATATATTATGTTGTAAACACCGAACTGGTAATTCGTAGAAGTGTGATCTATACCGATTTTAAAGAAAGCTCTTATTGCCAATTTACCTTAGACCTTTGGACTTCTAATTCCCTAGCTTGAACGCCTTGCATTTATCAAAATTGACACGAATGGTAGTTTTATCAAACATATTGAATATTACTATGCTTCTACGCTTAAAATGCATTCCCTAGAAAACAGAAGAAAAATAAATTAGGTACTTAACTTTTTTGTTTACAATTATTCACTCCGAATTAGACTGTTGTGTACTCCTCCATCTCATCGAGTTCAAGGTACCTAATCGAGCAACAAGGTGAAATCTATTTTGCAACAATAATTCCGGTTTCGCTTAACCTATTTCGCTTTCACGCACTTGGAAATAAATTCATCTCAAATATCGACATGTTTAATATATATACATATTACCGTTATTTAAGAGATACCATGATATTTTTATGAATTTTTTATTTATTTTTGTATTATTTCTTTTTATCTGTAATGTAAAAACTTGTTACTCTCATTTGTTTTTATGTTTTGTAAACTTTTTCTTGTATTACTCATCTATAAATTTATAAAATTAACCTACACTATATATTATTATTTTTATGCCACCTGCAATTAAAAACTGGTTTCAGCTTAATTTATTTTTACTTTTTCTCTTTTATTATAATATAATATTTTTAACTTACTTTTATATCTACCATTTTTATAATGTTCATTGCTATAAGTTTATATTTCTTATTTAAACATTGTATTACATATATATCACTGTATTATATACTTATTATGTAAAAGCCCATCAGGGCGTTGAAAATGAATAATAAATAAATTAGATATGAAATTAAACAATGGAATTCCACCACGAATTAACAGTTAAAAAACTAGACTCAATTAATAAATTAGTCGATACTTGCTAACACGACCGTAAACCGACCATGACATTTGACAGTTGATATCGACTAAATTACTGTTATTTTATAGAGCTTCTTCACTCCCTTGATAAGCTCGTCTCTAGTCAATAAACATCACAAATAAACTTTCGTGCGGAAATCAGAATTATTGGCTGCTCTTTAATGAAAGAAGACAGATTTGAACATTCTCCTCAAACCCTTCAGCCTACAGCATACCATACATTATCAGAGACTCCATAGTCCAACTGATTCCAAACAATCGGTAGCAGTTGAGATACTCACTAGAAAATGCTATTTACCAAAATAAGTTACCTACTTTCTTTCAGGATAAAGAACTACGTAACTATCTACTCGAAAACATTCCTTAAAATTATATAAAAATAAAAATTACTAAGTGAACGATCAAAATCAGGATCCTAAAGGTAAGTACATACCTACTGGGTCGACATTACGCTACGTTAATTACACATTACGATATCTGGACATTTTACAATCCATACATTTTCTATGGAAGTAGATGCTTATTAATATATTTGTGAATCTTAATTATTTTGGTAATAAACAATAACATACTGGATCGACGTACTGAACGTAAGCATACCGGAAATTTGTCATTTTTAAATCAAATTCTTGACGTATTGACTCTTTAAAAAAAAAGCAAAAATGATTTCGGAAGATTGTTTTTTTTATTATCTATCTATTTGTTTATAGTACACATTGATTATGCTTAGTTGTCGATGCGATCTTGTTAGGCCCCAAAGTTCCACAAAGAATTTCGATATTTTATTAAGAAAAAATTGAGCTTATTTCGAGCTCACGGACATGCTCATAACATACTTCTGTGTGTTCATCGCTTCAGTGGTTGTAATGCTAATTCAAAAACTTTAAAACTTTGCCCGGAGAACGCCTAACTAGCAGGGATACTGCTACACGCTTTAACAACTAGACTCTCGCAGTCTGAATCTAAAACTTTTACTTTTAGCGTACAAGTGGACAAGTGCTTGAATTTTTAAACTAGTTTTAAAAAAAACTAGTTTTACTACCCGGCTTCGCACCTGATTATACCACACGTAATTAAAATACTATACCCCTTACTAATTGACATGTTGTAAATTTAACACGACTGATGAACAACCAATTTTGTATGGTAAACGGTTGCAGATCAGTTGTGTAAAATTTTTAAAACTTTTAATAGTAACGCCCATCGTTCACGTAGCTATTTACAAGCGATGCTACCGCTACCTGTCATACAATTTTGCTAGTGTAGCGCTTAGCGGCGATTTCAAAGACTAATAATAGTATTGAAAATACAGACGAGCGGCGATCGCATCGCTTGAACGTAGCTCCATGGAAGAACGGCGTAAGGCCCATCTCTAATTTGTTTACTTCCCTACAGGTTTTTCTGCATTATAATTGATTTGGTGGTGTTTATGAGTAATCTGAATAGATATTGTAACAGATAGAGGGTAAAATTATATATAACTGCATATTCAACTCAAATTTAGATTTTTCGGCGATGTCTGACTAATCAACTAAACGACCGATAAATGTAGTAAATTTTTTTCTTGTGAATTTTACCTTAATTGAAAACAGTTTCGTTGACCTTATAATTCCAAACAGTAAGAAGCTTGGAAATTTCATGAGTTTGCAGATAATTTTCGAGTATTTTTGCTACTGTAATGCTGTATTAGTGCGAAAACCTGCTTCACAGAAAAAACCTCTATGAAATGACAAAAATGATCCTGTTAAAAAATTAATGAAAAAAAATACAAGGAAAAATATTCGTCTTTTACCAAAAATTTATAAAATTGTTAATTTAGTAATGTTTATAGAATATCAATTTAATTTTTTCATCACTTAAAAAAAAACACGTATTTTTATATCCCAACTGAAAAATTACAAATGTCAGTTAATATTTTTTTTTTCTCGTGGAATTTAATTTGAACGGAGTTGAAATATCGGCACATACAATAGTGAAACTCTATTAATATGTCAATCAAATTTGAACATCCATACAAGGCTTTTGAGTTAAAAGCTCATGAAGCGGGGCACTCACCTCTACTAGGTCACTCTATGTTTGAGCGAAAAAGTGTACCGGTCTGTAACTTTGGCGTTGAGATAATTATTTAATAACGAACGATTCTCTAAAGTGCTTTTTTTTTAAAACCTAAAAATATACAGACAAATTTAAATGGGGGTGATGGGGATGGGGTAATAAATACATGGAACGACATATAAAAAATTGGATCAAAATTAATGACTAATGTAGTTTTACCGGTGCACTCACCCATATTCAACGTTATTTATTCAACAAAACCACTCAGTAAACATATTTTATAGTATTCATAGGTATTATATTACATAATAACTTGTAAAATTACTGCATCAACACAGGCTAGCCTGGTGAGGCGCGACACGAGACACCTCAGCTTATATTTAAAAAATATTTAAACACATAAATTATAAACTAAACTTACACTTCTCAAATTATCCCGAAACCATTAAATTTCACAATTTCAACTTCCTCCAAACACTACGTCTAATTTTTTTTTTTATCAAGTCCTATTGTTTAAAATTCTAAATAATGGTCTGGACTCACCAGAACTTACCAATTTAATTCCGTCAAGATCAACCCTACAATCCCATTTATTTTATTTGTCCTCACGTAGAACAAATATTAGATAAAAATGCCCAATTTCTCGTGTATGTATGTGCACAATATAATACAAAATTTCACAGCATTGACATTTTTAGTAATGACTAATAAGTAATAACCTAAAGAAATTTCGATATGAAGTAACGCGTACGATCGAATATTAAATTAGAGAGTATGGAATATATCGGGAGCATCTCCCATCATTTTCCTATATGTCTCTTCCTCCCCCTTCCTATAACCCAAAATTAATTTTTAGATATTAAAACTTCATTTCCAATGAACTTTAGCGTAAGAAACTTCTGTGGCTTGACTTCAGTTCACTTGTATATTTATCACTGCATATTATGTAAAAGCTGTTTGTTTCTTACAAAAAAATAAATAACTATGCAATTCAAATAATTCCACATATTGTTACTCACTGTTATATACTATTTTATATTGTTCTTTTTATGTAGATACCTATTCTAATGTTGCTTTTCTTCAGGAATGTCTAGTATTTTCGGTTTGAAATGTTATTTTCACCTTGCTTTTTAAAATATAGAGAAAAAAAACCACACAAACTATAATCTTTATTGAAATTTTATTTAAAACTATTGTTCAATGACAAAAAGGTGACATTCACTTTGACACTTTCATTTTGATTGTCTTGAACCAGCATTGAAAAAAGAAATTGTTTTTATTTATTTTCCATTTGAGATAAAAGTAGGAAGATACAGGTATTAGTAATTTATTTTAAATATCAATGGTTTACAGAATAAAAGATGTTTCAAATAACCTTCCACTCCCACGGGTTTCTGTAAATTCCCATTAATAGTCTAGGTCAGAGGTTCCCAAACTTTTTTCTCGACGACCACTTTCAAAATTTTACTGGTTTCGGTGGACCCCTTGCTGCTATATTTCTACCATATTCCCAAAACTCTAAAAATTTGCAAAATTAATAAAATGAATTATTAGTTAGGATTGTACAAGAACCATAGCTCCCAAAAAAATTTAACCAAAAATCTGAAAATTAGAATCTTAAAGCTTCAAAATGATTTTTTTAATGTCTCAATACAACCATTTTTCAATGAAATTAATTTAGAATTTTTTTGCTCCCTTATTTTTTTTTGTAGTGTATTATCTACCTACATTGATAGGTAAAGCCAACATTATAGTTCTTTACTATCGAAGCCAGATACATCTTCGTGGACCCCACTTACAACTTGTGAACCCCAATTTTTTTATCACGCCAACGTAGACCCCCGTCAAGTCTCCCGTGGACCCCTGGGGGTACACTTGGACCACTTTGGGAATCACTGGTCTAGGTGAAATTTAACACCGATCAAAAATAATAAAATTCCACTCAAGGTCTGAAATGGTAGATATTGAGAATGCGAAAATAATACGAAGCGGAATATCTTTCAGCTAAATTATTTAAAGGTTTCTTAAGCTTCACGATAAAAAGTTTATACTTTATTTTAGTTATATTTCGTATATCTAAGTTTACAAATTTTATAATAATTATAACTTATGGATGTAACAGCACGTTTCCGAAGAATTTTAACCAGCGATTTTTAAGTATATTTGGAGTAAAAAATGTAAATGTCGTTTTGCTGTCCGATGATGTTTTTTCAAAATTAAAAACAAAAAATATATTTTTCCATCACACGTCGCAACGTGGGTCAGTTGATAAGTACTACGTCTTATTCAAGCAGCACGGTAACATACGAAACAGAGCGCGTATTACCTAGAGCAACTGTAGTAATATGATCAGTGGCGTCGTGTGATTGAAAAATATAATTTTTGTTTTTAATAGAAAAATAAATAATCGGACAGCAAAATGATATCTACTTTTTTACTCCAAATATGCTCAGAAATCGCTTGTCAAATTTTTTATTAATTAATACAAGAAATGTTTTGAAACATTACAAAAGGTTACAATATGCAAATCTGCATACTATTTAACTTTACTTTGGTTGATGTGGTTCTTACAACATATTTTTAATTCATTATTAGATGTGATTTTTTTGGATAATAAATACAAACTAACTAACCATAACCGCTAAAATATATTACCGAAATATTTTAGTCGGGCCATGACAAGAGTCAGATTTGCAAAAGGGTGATATATGAATGTACATGAAGCAAGGAGTGTGTGCAAAGACCAAGTTGTTTGGAGGTCCATCGTCTCTGCTTAGCTAAGCTTCTGTCTTTAGTTAGTTACTTAGTTAGTCGGAGAATGCCAATAATAGATCAAAAACTATATCCATAATGCAGACCATCAATGTGCTCCATGTTCCATTTCGACTAATTCGAACTAATCGTCCCTGTAGACTTCAGATAGATTTTCACTCAGCTGTGGACCCAAGAGCTCGCAGCTCGGGAGCTTTTGTAACTATATATCCTTCCAGCTCCTCTCCTTTAAGGCTTAAAGATTGATAACGGATGGCAGATCCCCCCCCCCCCCCCAGTGACCCCCAGGGGAGGGGCCGGGGGTACAGATCCATTTAAGAGCTCGAGTTCCGCGTCAATGTCACCAATCACCCTTACTAAAAACAGGAATTGACAAAATCTCAAGCTCCGACATTGTATTACACCAAGTGTCAGTGATGTCACATTGTGTTCTAGTTTTCGAGTGTTGGTACGTAAAATGCACCGTTTGACAAATTGGAGGGAAACACAGATTTGGAGGGAAAACGAATAGGGAAACATATGACATTTGTGTATGAATGACAGAGTATAGCCGCATGATTATATTTATTATGTGATTCATATACTTATCCTGTTCCAGAATGATAAACACTTCCAGTATTGCCCTAGTGAGAGAATTAAAATATTGCTTGAAATGCCTTCAGTAAAGTGAAAAGATTCGACTAGTCTAGTCAGGTACTAGTCAGGTACCGAACTAAAACTCCCTCCACCCTATTGCTTTGCCCTCTTCACTCTGCTCCATAACATTCACTATATATTGGGGATGCTGTAGTCTCATTGGCTTTGAGCAGTTGGGACTCTTTTTAAATACTACTACGACTTTTAAAACGACTCTTTTGCTCTCTGCATGATGACCCTTTTAGTGTCGTAATTGGGTAAAAATGCGCTTTTTGCACTTGCTTTTTCCCGATCAGGGCGTTACTGTGCTGTGGAAATGAAAAAAAAACAAATATAATTGGTGGATACTTTATACAGGAGAATAAAAGTGGAAAATTATTTTTTTAACCTTTCCTTGACAGAGCTGTGTTCTGATTTGACATGTCCACAATAAAATACATTAAACACAGAGTTCACATTTTAGGTATTTCTGGGGAAAAATACATTTAGGTATCGAATGAAATAATGAAAATATTTAAGAATTTATTGAAAGAAATAAAAAAAAATTGTTTCTCGAAAAAACGGTAAAAAATATAATATGTGTTTATGTTTGCGTGCGTTGATACCATCCCGAGTGGTACGATAGTAAGCGTGAAGGGTACGGGGTTTCTCTCACCATATGAGCAGTTGTGGTCAGTACCCCATCATTTTTACTTTAAAAAAATAGAAAAATTATAAATATTTAATGAGAATAAATAAATTTGTATACACCACTTTTTGTTGGCAAAAATAGTTTAACGATAAGTATGTGGGTAGATTTTAGGTTATGAATGTATCGACCCTTACCTTTGGAAAATCGATACGTAAATTATTAGTAAGGATGTCACTGAATTCACATTTATTTAAATTATATTTTGTACATAATGTGTACCACATGTACCACATGATAAAAACAGTGAATGAATAATCAGGAGGATTTGAAAATGTGTAGACAGAACACAAACAGAACACAGCCAGCCATCGGACGCACAGACAAGAATCGCGTTCCTGGCGTTATCTTTGTCAGCTGTCTTTAGGTTTTTCTGGTCGAGTGTTGTTAGATTTAAAATTAAATCTTGTTGGTTATTCAGTGCTATCGGTACTGTCTACAATAGTATAAATATCCGTAAAATGCAATGAACAGGTAATGAAATTTGCAAAAAAAATTGTCAGAATAATTTCATTTACATATCGGTCAAAAAAGGTTACACGTAGGTAAAAACTGTTATAGCTTAACTAATACTTCATGCTTAAATTCGGACATGTGGAATACATCCACATTTTCTGCGAGGCAGTAAATTACTTAACCTAGTAAGCCTTCCCAGGGGCATCACCATTGGTAAATTAGTTCTGCACCTGACAAGGATCATAAGCCTGTGTTGGCGGCCAGAGGATTATAATTTCCCTCGTAGTAGTCTGTGTAGAGGTTCTATTTAAGGAAAGGAAAGAGAAGGAAGTTCTGGGACGGAAAAAAGGTATGAGTGGGTAGGAATCTAGTGCTAAGTGTGTCCAGGAAGTATGAATCCAGGTGCAACATGATGGATCGAGAGAGACCAGCTAGAGAGGTCAAAAGGGTCCCCACAAACCGTACTTTCTCTTTCCGGCTGGTGGGCAAGCGCATTCGCCGCCAAGTCCAGGTTGCACCTCATTCAATGTTCCTGGCAACCCAAACGTAGCAAACAACTTGGGGTGACCTGTGGCAGAGGTGTTGGTTATCCAATAAATGGTTAACGGGATGGTAGTACCCTAAAGTAAAAATTTCTCACATTCCTATTTTCCATCTCCTTCTCTATACTACTCTAAGCCTCACAACACGGTTGGGAACAGTTGGGACTCTATGCGGTAGTCACATAAAAAATCAATGTTATTTTTCATTCCCCATTTTCACATTTAACCTACATAAATCAAGAGACCATTGTCTCCTATATACTCCATAGTCTTCAAGCTCCTGGCACTGTTATGATCATGATGAAGGGTTGTAAAATTGGCTTCAAATTTATACTAAGCAATACCGTTCGTTATAAAGAAGTCAAATAAGATCATAAAATCTATTTACCGTTAACCTGATTGAGTTTTACGTTAACGTAAATGGGTTGAACCCATTAAAGTTCGAAAGCAAGAGGGTGAAATGTTTATTGTCATTGGCCATTTATTTTTTAATTACCCTAACAAAACGTTGCAAATATTGTATAGGTTATGTGAATCTTTATACGCCCTTTAAACCTGTCATCAAACCGCACAAGCAGCAGAACACTGCTCCAAGTCAAAAAACTGATTTTACAGGAGAGAAAAAAAGGTTTCATCCAATGTATAAATTTGGATGTTTGCATGCATGTATATATGTATCATTACTAGACATTATGTCAGCACTCTGTAGAAACGGGCGGTCCGTTTGATAGATTCTCCTATCCTAACAAACATATTGAATCTTTAGAGCACTCTTTGTTCCACCGGAGATTTTAATGGAAGATGCTCTGAGGAACTAGCTTCATTGATCCCCTCGGCCCGGGTGCATAGTCAGGAAACACGCCAAACGCGCGCCCAATATATGTACACGGTTGACATTGACATGGGTCTCTTCGAGATCCATGTTTACTCCTTCCTCTCCTCCAAAAGACCCTCCATACAGCGTCCTTTAAGATGACATAGGCCCTGAGGGAAATTATTTTCCTCAGGGCCTCCTGTGTGGAGTTGATGTAAAAAAAAGCACTGGTATAAGATGCGGGTCGATTGAATGAATTAAAGACAATATAATAAAGTATTTCTAATAGTAACTAACTAACTATCACGCCGTTTCTCTGCAGGGTTGGGCAGAGAGGACGGACCGCCAAACAACTCGGTATTGGCATACACTCCTTGCTTCATTCACATTCATGTATCTTCTCATACATGCTCTTCTATTATTTCGATTCCTGACAAGTATCTGGTTCACTTGATCGTGCCACGTCTTCCTCGAGCGTCCACCTTCTTCCATTCACATTTGCGTCATATTGCAACATCTTCCGCTTAGTGTGGTGGTAGTAGGAGATTTTCAAATGTTGTTGATTCGTTACCCGGGAACGTTTGTCATTTGCCATTTTTATACAATATTAAAAAAAATAAAAAAGTACGGGTTGAGTCCTGTATTATTTGTGATCTAACTGTTGTGATGTTGTACGGGACAATCTTAAATTGTTTAGACTATTTCGCTAACTCAAAGTCATGATTAGTTCAGAGTTAGTTCAATAATGTACCGGGGGTTCGAGTCGTTCATCTTCCTCATATTCACAGTTAATTGGTTTCCAAGCCATACATTGAGGTGGATCGTTAAACTGTGTAGACACAAGAAGACAAGCAATTATTAACGATCGGAAATGGCTTCGTTTTAATATAACCCCTTCGCAGGGCACCATCGGATTAATAGATTGTTAATTAAACCAACAATCCTTTGTCTCGTCACGCGTCGGCTTAATTAGGTTCACGAACAGAACAGGCTCATTGTCAATCATCCTTGATCTGCAAGGGTTTTGCAGACGATTTTGACAATAGATTATGGCGGAACGGATTACGCGTGATATCCTAATTAGGCTGCATTGATGTTTTGAATATTTTGACGTGTTTCAATAATCATTAAATTAATGGAATGTTTAATAGGTCTAAAGAGACTTTTAGATAAAAGTGATAGACTAATTATTCATACACATAAGTATTATACTGCATAGCAGGAGTGTTTTTACACCTTTATGACATTACTGATGTTGAAGATGAAAAAAAATATAATGAAAATTTTTCTGTTTAGAGAGCCGCCGAAAATACACACGGAAATCTTCATACAAAAGCTAAATTTCAGCTAAAAAACCTCAATAATGTCGCATTTTTTAATTTTAGCACACTAGCTCACTGAAAAGTCAAACATCAGGAACATATATAATATGTATATTTTTTTTTTTATAAATAAATAATTTACGATAACCATTAAATTTAAAAAAAAAACTTTCTACTTCAACACATAAATACTTGTCATACTTAAACATAACCAACGTACACACCTCAGCATAGGTTCTCTTAGTGAGGTGTTGACGAAACATACAATATCATCCACCCACAATTTCACCATCTCAAACCTACCTTACACACAAAACAATAAAAGCTCAAAATATATTATGTACACATATTAATAATTATGTGAACACTGTAATATTTTATAGAAATAAATTTAAAATAAAAAAAATATAGGAAATAATAACAATAATTTTTTTATTTATTTATGTGCAAAAACATTATAAAAACCAATACATTGCAAAAGCGGTAAATAAAAATTACAATAAAATTTTGACAAAATAAATTCGTTTAAATTAGGACAAAAAATTTATACAAAAATACTCAGATAAAACATATATAATATTTCGCGCTTAAAATCTTTATATGACATGTGGAAAATATCCAAGTTACCTGCGAGGGAGTTAATTAACCTATAGTGGGTTTTCCCAAGGGCATCACCATTGATAAGTTAGTTCTGCACCTGGGAAGAATTAAAAGCCTGTGTTGGCGGCCTCGCGTGATATGTATACATAATTGTAGCTTCTCTTATATTTATCGCATATTCTACTTCCTTTCCCTTTACTTCTCATTACTTTTAAGGCAAAATAAAACTCCTATCTCTAATCAACATTAGCATAAGAATCTTTGTGGCTTTACTTTGTTTTTATTTTTTATTATGAATAAAAGCTGCTTGTTACTATAAAAAGAAATAAGTACAGAATAGGGACACTATAACGGTCGATGTGTAAATTTTTTTCTTTATGTTATCAATTGAATTTCACCACGAATTGTCAGTATCAAAAAAAGAAATATGATAATAGTATAGAATAATTTTTTATTTTATTTTTTACTTTGTGTCTAAATATATTTTAGTTAGAGCTTAAATTTTATAGTTTTAAACTTTATCACAGCTTTAAGCTACATCTAAGCTTAATAAATATTATAATCTTCTACATAAAGCTTAGCTTTAAGCTAAGCCATAGTTTTTAAAACTTGGGTGCATTAATCATAGTCTTACCTTTGGAAGTGAGTTTTAGAATTAATGAGAGCTTTAACCTTACCCAGAGCTTGATGTTTAGAGCGCTTAGCATTTTCAAAACTTCAAGTTTAGAGCTAGAGATTCAAACACAGTAGTTAGTAAAATATTTTCTAAAATGAATCCGTCATCATGTATGATCCAAAGAACTTAACATTTCTGCACTATCTTTCCTGAACTGAGTTACAGGTTTCCAGTCAGAACATATGTCGGATTGAATAAATAATTAAAACGTTACAAATTGTTTATGAATTCAAGTTGGATCAAAGTATGTTTATTATATGTCAGATATTTCATTTTCTCACCACTAGATTGTAGAGATTTTGCGTGTACCAAAAAGGACTCCAAATCTGTATCTGCCTTCTGAGAAGTGGCATGAAGTTTTATTATCTATTAACAATTGCTATAAAATGGACCTTGGTAGGGTGTAGAAGTGAGTGATTTTTCTTCATGTATCAGATTCACTGAGTACTAAGTTACCACCTGCGTATTTCTAATCTTCGGTGACATGAATTTGACGCAAGGAGAAAGGTGGTTGAGTGTACAAAGAATTTAGTAAAAAATTTGGTAATAAACAAGATTCTATATAATATGCAAAGTAAAACATTACATTAGCCCATAAAGGTTTAAAAGCTGTGAAGAAAAATGAACGTAAAAAGGCATTAAAAGTAGATTATTTTGTCAACAAATTGGCTATCATTTCACCATAACTCTCGTTTTGAAAGCTGAAAACAATTATCTTCTATTTTTATGGTTAGTTCTATAAATCAGAGTGCTGAAACTTATAAAAATGAAATGTTTTTCAAGATGGCGGCATTTCCCAAAGTCCGTGTAAACGTCTATTAGTTTGCCTCGGGGACCATATTTATTGTAATATGAAATATTTTCTGAAGTGATTAAAATATTTTTAGATGATCAAAAACTCGCAGAAGAGGTGTTAATAAATCAACCGGAATATACCCAAATTGTATTATTTTCCTTGTTTGAAAAAAGGTTAAATAAAATGCTTGATTTATAATTAAGTAGGTAGTATTAAAGTACCAGCTTAAAATTCTTATGGTTGTAGAGGGAATTTTGGTTTTGATATCTTATCTTACTAATATTATAAATGCGAAAGTTTGTATGGATGTATGTATGTTTGTTACTCTTTCACGCAAAAATTACTGAATGGATGTTAATGAAACTTTACAATAATATAGCTCATATATCAGAATAACATATAAGGTACAATTTATAAAGCTAGCTATTTATTTTCAATACATTGAAAATAATAATTATTGTTTAATAGAAAATGTCAAAATTTGAGAATGACGTTTTGAAAAACAATGATTGTTAAACCAAAATTCTATTTTCGAAAATATTTAAATTAGTGAATTTATTTGAAGTACTCACGCTTGAATCGAATCAAGAATTATAGATATTTTAAATAAATAGGTTAAGATTTTTGGTATAAACATAGATGGGACCAAGAAAAAGAAAATAGGCTACTCGAAGTACTAATCCTGCGTAGACGAAGTCGCGGGCAGAAACTAGTATTAAATAGGAATATTTTTTTGGATACGGTGTCTACTGTTAGAACTACAAGTTGTTACTAATAGTAGATATGCATAACACTACGGTACTATTACCAGAATGAGTTTTTGCATTTCTAAAAGAATTATTCTGAGGTCATTTGAGAGACGGGAAACAAGTGATAGTCGTATAAAAAAGCTTCATTCACGTTCACATCTCCCTTTCGACTGTCTTTGATAAGTTTACATTATTTCAAAAATTATGTTTCATATAGCTACCAACTTTGCGCATTCTATATCTAAGATCTTCAAAGGCGATAATTAAATATTTTTCCACCGTGACAACACCTTTGAGAAAAGCCTCGTGCGAAAGTGTCTCAAACACAACATATCTTTTAGAATTTTTTAATGGCGACGCTACGCAAGATAAGGAGGAGGCGGGTTTTTAATGACATCTCTCGGAACACTGGCGACTTTGCATTATGCCTGTTTATTATTTTTATTACAGAAATCATTAATCTCTTTTCAGAGCAACGTGTGAAGAAGATTTTCATTCATCGTATTCTAGGCCCGGGCAGGTGGTGCTAGAGGTGGGGTCTCTCATTACGCAACGACGCCAGGGGGTGACAACCATTTCGCCACTCAATTTAAAAATGTTTTTAACAAAATGATAATGTAACATATTTCCTGATAAAGTTTAGAGTCTTATATAAACATACAAAATATACATTAAAAATGGCCAAAAAAGAGCGTTTTACCTACTCTGCATCGAAATTAAAAACATAGATTTTATTTAGGTTATTTTACGTTAACCGTTGTCAAACGCTTCCCCAGGTGGTGGCACTCATACTCACTCCCCCTTATTAAATAAATTTGACATTTATTTACTAATAATGTTATAATTGAGCCCTTCCCCGGAATAATGTTGTATCCAAAAAAACTATCAATGTTGAGTTATTGATGGAATAATGTTGTATCCAACAAAACTATCAATGTTGAGTTATTGATGGAATAATGTTGTATCCAACAAAACTATCAATGTTGAGTTATTGATGGAATAATCTTGGGAATATTATTACGCATCTTTTAAGATAGGGGTTATTGTAATGAAATCTTTTTTTGGCCTGTGGCAGCATTTTAAATGTCGGTTTGTGGAAGAATTTTGTATAAAGCCGTTTATCGAAATCACGGAGATTGGTTTAATTCATGGAAATAAATAAAGAAAACGAACGTATTATGGCTTCAACTGTAGAATGCATAAAAGTAAAATTCGTCCAGAAAATATATTGTTAAGGCTGTTTTTTAGCCATTGAAACAGTTTTGTGGAATAGTATGTTAATCTCAAGACAAAATCTCGATTGTAAATAGTTTCATTTATTCCTGTAGTTTTTTGCTTTTTAAGCTCAAATGCATCAACGACATATTTAAATTGATGTTAGAAGAGCATGGTGCTTTCTTGAGGGTAAGAAAAGTAAAAAAAAAACGGTGTGTGGAATAGTGTTGTATGTGAAATATTAATATATTCTTATCTAGAGCTTCATCCGGGCTTGCTATATTAACTAATCACAAGTTCATCCAAACTGATAAATATATATTAAATAAAAAAATAATACAGTGAGAGAAAGATGAATAACAAATAGAAAAGAATACACCTTATTGGAGACAGAAAGAGATACAACTATAAAAAAGAGAGACACATTATTATGGGAGAGATAGGTAAGGGGAGGATGAAACAGTTAACAGTTGACTATCAGTTAAATTTATTTGATTATTAATTATTTTTGAGTTATTATCGACGAATTTATTAATTTAAAGTGCTAGCTGTTTTGTAGTTATTATATATTATGTTAATCAGTTAATATTTTCAATGCGTTTTTTAAGATAAAATTCTAAATATTTTTTAATAGTTTTTTCATTTCTGACCATTTTTCTAGGTGACTATTCTGTTTAAAAAATGTTCTTGTATATTTGCGTATTTCTTGATAATATCATACCACTACACATAACATGGTGAAAAATTATAAACCCACAAAAATATTAAGGAGTCCAGCTTAAATTAAATGATTAAAAACGTTGATAATAAATAATCAATCACTTTTGTCAATAATTTTTTGCATTTAATAAATCTACATGTACCTACACGAACTACTAGACAAACATTAACATTTTATATACACACATCTCATTCTAACTATAAATTGCATTCCCCAATACAACGATTACACAGTCTTGGTAACCAATATTTAAACAATATTGATGTATTTGACAATAATTTGAATTTGGCAAACTTTAAACGCCGGATGTGCGAACTATTTTTACTTAATTCATAAACTATTGTAAATACCAATTTTATACATTTTTATTAATACCTATTATTATTGATTTGGAGGATATTGTCAGGCTATCTATTTTTACTTTATTTATATTCTGTATTACCTACATTTTGTCAAATCATATTTTATCTAACCTATATTATGTGTCTTTATATTTTCTGTTACTTACCTGTATTTTATTCACTTCTAACTCTTCACTGTAATTAATCGAAACATGTATTGCTTTATGTATGTAAAAGCCTTATGGGCGTTTAAATATGAATAAATAAATAAATAAATAAAATAAATAATTGGCTAATTAAAGAAATATTCGTTCAAATCTATTGGAATATTTTTTTTTTTCAATGATTCTTTCTACCATTAAAAACATAACGATTCAAAAAACTTATCTTTTTTATCTACATCCTAATTATTGACACGTACAAGTCGTACATATCATTCTTATTAGAATAAATGTTACCTACATCATGCAGTCAATTAGTAAATATTTATAAAAAATAATATTCAACTAGGGTTAGGATTCATTCATCATCATAATGATCTGAAATTTTCACGACAAAAAATGTTATCACGATTATTTTTTGGGTAATTCTGCCGTGATGCCCTTTTTCCTTCCTTAGGCAACATCCGAAACGTTAATTAATTACGATATTACATACCCAATTAGCTTGGGCAGACCCTTACATAGTTACGTGGAAGCTAATGGAGAATATACATTGATGAAATTTGATAACCCCTCAGGTCTGGACAATATAATATAATGTTAGTTACGAAATCTGTCAGATTAGAGATTTATTTTGAATCATTTCCGCTTGACATTCAATTTAAAATTAAACGTGAAAACATTTTTAGAAAGGCTCCCTTACTAAGGTTCCGACAGAGTCAGGGAAGAGACGATTTAATTGTCACCTAATATTTAAATATACCTCGTGTCCCAAGGGTTGTGGTGCCTGTATACTCTTAAAACTGACTATTGTTGCTCGTCAGTGCGCTTACGTCAATGAGCTGGTAGGGGTTCAGATAAGATACTCGGAAAATCAAAAATAAAAAAATCAGTCATAACTCCGAAACGAAAACGGTTACATGAGTTTTTCGTTCATCATCGTGTATATTTTGAGGTGCTCTAAACAGCAAGCTGACCACAAAAACACAGATTTGCGTACAATAACGATCGAAAGACGTTTCACACATAAAAATAACTGTGGCGCAGAGATTCTACCCAACCCACATTTCTGAATCTATAAAATGGTAAAGTTTTAAATGCAAAGAAAAAGCTCGGAGTTCTTTCTTTCCAAAATTGCTTATATTATATGTCTGCCTATAATAGAAAAGAAGAAAGATCGAGTTTTATGAGGACTTGAGGACGTTGCAATTGGTGACAGATATAGCGCAATGTGACTCAACGGATTTTGATGTTTCGTGACAAATACAGCACTACGATACTCGAAGTAGTCCAGACAAAATAGACATTCCAGTTTGCATTAATTCCGGGCAAGCTGAATTTTTGTACAGGTCTTGAATACGTCATTACAATTGCTATGTCAAAAGTCCCCATCGATCTAGCATTGGCGTTGTTTTCTATACGAGGTCAAAGGTCACAAAATTTTGTTTTTTGCGTATATCTCTGAAACTGTGAGGGCTACCGAAAAAAATTTGACCTCGGATAAAAAACAATGCCAATGCTAGATCGATGGGGACTTTTGGCATAGCATTTGTAATGACGTATTTAAGACCTGTACAAAAATTCAGCTTGCCCGGAATTAATGCAAACTCTGCACTTTTTTTCGTCTATTTTGACTGGACTAAAGGGCAAATATACGTTTTTCAAAATTCGAAAAATTTCTAAATTTCCAGACAATACTTTTGTATATCGAATTTTTTTTATTTAAAAATTAATTTTATCAATCTGAGTATTGTATTTTTCCGTCAAGATTACCATATTACACAAGAATCCCGCATACCTAAGATTTAGTTTAGCGGCTTATTAAAACACGAGACCGGGTAAGTTGAGAAGCTGAATACAAAAGAGGGCTAAGTCTGTAAGATCATCCGTCTGGAAAACGGAAAACTTCTAGCTCCAATAATATTTATCTACCTTAAAACTTTTGAGAAATATTATTCCAACGTAGGCACATAATACCACCTTCCAGTGCATGTATTTATAGTAGGTAGCTATTTACGAGAATGAAAATTATGAAAACAAACAACGCTAGTCATTTAGCCTCAAACGAAAATAAAATCAAGACGTTTATTTAGATTGACACATCACTATTATGATGTTCTGCACATCACTAGTTGTTATCTATGATCTCTAATAAATCAGTAAACAGTGTTTTAAATAAGTCATAAACACTGATCATCTTCATTTAAAATATGGGTAATATTGAAAACTTGTGTTAAAAGTGTAGAGCTTTACAATTAGAGGCGTTATTGTGTACTAATATCTCGTCGAAACGTGTTCCACTGGATTCAGCAGTTTTCGGTCGTTCGGCGTTATAGCGTTGGAGCTTTGTTGGTCAATTGGAGGTAAAAGAGTGGAACCTATTTTTTTGGTAAACATTTTAACAAAAGAAGTAAGTATTAATTTATTTCAAATAAATCATTTTTAATTAATACAATAATGTTTGTACCTATTTTATCGGTTATCTGTAATGGTTTATACTTATAAGTTCAAATTATAACAAAAATGAAAGTACTGAATAATAGAATAATTTTAAACATTATGCAGGAAAACAATAAAAAAAAACACACCCATTCACCGCCAACCAAATTACGAATATTTAATTATTTTGCGAATACAGACAATTTATCATTGAAGAAGAAGATAAAAAAAAAAATATTTTTTTTTAAAATATGAAAATGAACAAGACACAGACAAATAACAAAAGATAATGGTCGCAACTGGGACACGAACCCAGAACCTTACGTCTTACCGGGACATACACATCTACCAATTGGGCCAGTTCCGACCATTATCTTTTATTATTTTTCTGTGTCTTGTTCATTTTCATATTTATTTTTTAAAGATTATTATTGTTATCTTCTTCTTCAATGATATATTACATTGATGGGAATAACCTTCAAATGTTAAAAAGAGAGTTTTTCTTATAAAAAAAAAACAGATATTTTAATTTAAAACTCGTGGAACAATGAATTTATATTTGTGAAATGCCCTTTCAATTTATTTTAGTATGCCCACGCAATTCATTTTAGTTTAAAATATAACAACATATTAACAAGTATTTCAAGCTCTTTCATGCCCATAAATCTAAATAATTCATAGTTTTTCAAAGTCATAAAGTTCGTAAGATTCTATTTGGCTGACAAATTTATAACATCTTGTAATTCGTCGTACAGGTACGTCAGAATGATAAAGTTGACATCAGAACATATGCCCTGAGGGATTACCAGTAGTTCCTGGAACTAAATGGTTGGAAGGAAAATTCCAACTAAATGTGTTCATTAGGGAGTCTTAAAGCCCGCTTATCCCCTATGTGATCAATAATTCCATAGCTAATGATTAGATTCAGAGTATTATTGAGTCTTTGCCGGGAAGTGGTGTTCCGCGGATCCCCTAGATAATTGCATTAATAATATCTGAAGACAGGAATGTGGCTGCCAACCAATGGAGCATCCCCACTAATAGCATTATTAGACGCTTATTAACGTGTCGGTAAGTATGGCAAATCTCTAAGGTATCGTAAAAGTAGATATTAGTCTAAGAGACACAGCTTGAAGGTTATGAGACTTATGAGTTATGAGTAATGATAAATTGCGATGAACCTGCACGGAGAAAAATGTTATTCTAAAATATGATAATTTTATTGGTAAAAACGGTTTAAAACGGAACTGAAGTTCTTACGAACAAATTAACAGGGTTTCAATGTTTATTGGCAGGAACATGTAACAATAATTTGTTGGTATACGTAATTTAGTACGTATACCAACAAATTATTCTTACATTTTCCCGCCAATAAACATTGACACACTGTTAATTTGTTCGTAAGAACTTCAGTTCCGTTTTTAACCGTTTTTGCGAATAAAATGATCGTATTTTAGAATGACATTTTTCTCCGCGTGGTTTCGTCCAATTTTCTAATTCTTTTTTCTTTTCGTATCGTGACTTAAAATGTTAAATATATTGACGCAATTATGTATTCCTACCTTCCATACTTATCCTTTCTGACAATGTGTGCTAATATTACCTACCTCTGGCATTGTGGACCAATTAACAAATAAAAAAAACCAGTGTAATGATAAACTGATCTCTCCGTGCAGTTATCACCACGTATGATACCCAAGTCATTTTAGTATCGGTTCATACGAAGACTTGTGCGTTCATCAGCCAAGTGGTTAATATGATGACATAATATCATAAGAATGTGCTGTGAGAAATTACGATTAGTCAGATTCCCTTCCAGTGTCCACTGTTCATATATTCCCATAGTTGTGTCATTTTGAAAACCCATAATTTTATGATTATAGTCCATTGATTCTCGCAATCAAAGTATCTGGCGACTACTTAAATGGATACAATTTTACCAAGGCAGTATTTTGATCAAGGTTTTGTTGTCACTAAATCGTCACCTTGTTTCGATCAGGTTTTTTTGTCATTTTTTTCAAGCATGAAATTTGAATGCAAAACCAGTTCTTTTGCTCATTTCTTTAACCAAAATAACTTTCAAAGCCATTTGTGATATATTTCCGCAAATATTTGTTAGAAAAAGTTGAAACATCAAGCTTTTAAGGATTCCGTTTATTTTACAAGGTTCTAACATCACTTTGAATATTTTGAAATTGCCATTCTGTTTGCATCAGATAGTTAATCGTTGCTACACGGAGAAAAATGTTATTCTAAAATACGATAATTTTATTAGTAAAAACGGCTAAAAACGGGACTGAAGTTCTTACGAACAAATTAAGAGGGTTTCAATGTTTATTGGCGTGAACATGTAAGAATAATTTGTTGGTATACGTAATTTCGTACGTATAGAACTTCAGTCCCATTTTTACGAATAAAATTATCGTATTTTAGAATAACATGTTTCTCCGTGCAGGATGCGCAGTTTAGTTCATCTTCATACTTTGGTTTGATAGGGATCTAAAATGTCTCGATTACATTGAACGAGCTTACAAGCTACTAGCCGACGAATTCACTATCTGCTAGTAAACCTATTTACTAGCTAACTAGCAGATTGTAAACAATACGAAGTTTACTAGGGCACATAGTGAATTCGCCGGCCAGTAGCTTGTAAACTCGCTTAATGTAATCGAGGCTTTTTGATTACATTGATTGAGTTTACAAGCTACTAGTCGGCGAATTCACTATCTGTAGTAAACTCACTCATTGTACACTACGCCAGTTGGCTGTAAATATTATTACACTGAGCGAGTTTACTCAGTAAGCGAGTTTACAAGCTAGTAGCTTAACACTCAATGTAATCAAGGCTTTACCATGTTCTGAGGTGTCAATGTTTCCAAAGACGAATTCTCATAATCTAAGTAACATTTTCTGATTTTGAGATTCAATCTTGTGTATAGTATTTAAGTTTAACATATTTTAAAGGGAAACGTTTAAATAGGACGTGTCCCTTCCATTTGTGCTACAATGGCCCTATCATACCAAAGTGTTTGGTTGTATATTGTGAATGAATTCTGCAGTATAAAATGTAATTAACCTTTATATTTATTCAAGTAACCATGTTTGTATACAATTTATGTACCTCTACGTCTGTCTCGACACAGGTATATCCTAATGAGACAGGCATTGAAAAAACCACATGTAGTTATACTATATAGATTAAATAATAAAAAATATAATATATATATATATATATATATTTTGAAAATAATATAGGAATAAAACAAGGCGCATTGAATAAACCTTCTTTCTTAGAAATATTGTTGATTCACAGAAATTCAAAAGTAACATTGTCATCAAATGGCAATTCATTGTCATTTCGTTTTTTTTAACATTTCAAAGGTCCCTGTTAAATGCCGATTGCTGACGAGTTTCAGCTTTCCATCAAATTGTAATAAGCAATGACGAGCTTAACAATATAATAGTTGTCCTTTTCTGCTAATCGCAATTTTTTCAAAAGCTGAAGCTGTGTTTAACGAGGATCTTTCAACTGTCAAAACAAAATGGCGCTGAATGACCATTTTATGACAATGCTACAGTTGAATTTCTGTGAAACAACCTGCCCCAAGGATAATAAACAACGTTGAAAGTTTCGACCTCGAACAATAAAAAAAGATTTTATAAAATGAGAACATAGGTAATTTTTTAGATTATCCGATCTTTGTTACTAAATTAATATTAAATCAACTTTTTCAGGTGTGTGTCAACAGTTTGCAACTCCCTCACAATTTTCAAAGGTATATCTATCCGAATTTCTTTTAACTTTTTCCTTCATCCTCCATCATTACCGAGAGATCTAAAGAGGACATTAGAGCAACAGCGAAATGCGCCCTTACAGTATTATCGGCGCACAATACGGCGAGACATCGCCCCGCGCCTTTTACGCCCATATTATCAACCCCAATTCATTTGTTGCCCTTAAAAATGCGACACGATATTCCCATTTACCACAGGTGCTGGCGTACAATTTAAAACTTTCTATGAGGAGGGGCACAATGGGTTTAGTTTTCGAATAACCAAAAAGCCACGTTATTATAATTCACGCTGAATCGTGTTTTATGGGAATATTGAATACATAAATATTTATGAATAATTTTTCCAAATGCGAACCTCACTGAATGGCACAATACGTTTTATGGAACACTTCACAAATACCGAAGGCAATATTGTTGCTGGTACGCTAGAGGGATGGGGATATGGTAAGGTAATAGAAAAGGACATAGAAGGTTGTGTTATACTTTGACTTAACTAGTCGCCAACTTTATGTCATTTTTACGTAAGTCTCCTTGCTTCATCCATCAAAATCAAAATGTTAATGTCATCAACCCATCTATGCATCAATTTTAAATCTTATCTGTGACTCTTCTATTTAATAAATCTTTTCAAACAAAAAAAAAACATAGAATAAAGACGTAAACTAGTATTGCCTTCCATACAAATGTGAGTGGAAGCAAATTTTTCATTTAGCCCAATAGCCCAGCGCTCTGTCCCTTTCATCGTAGATCGATCCCAAATTTCCGACAACGATCTCCTTCCCATTTAAATTTCTTAAAAATAGTTTTGTGTTGAGATTTAACCGCTTGGGCACATAAGCTTGTTTTCACGATAATTTAACGTAGGTAGACATAGGAATGACCTATGCCCCGCACCTGAGTTATTGTTAATAATTTTATAAAGTAATAAAAATAGCACACATTAAATATAAATATAAACATATAGGTAGTGAAAGAAAAAATTGTTACATTAATATTTCTTATGTGCAATGGGTACATACTAAGCTGAAGGAAGTTAGTACATTATAAAGTAAACATGTAGGGCGTATGGTGGTGCTGAAATTTGTTTTGGGTTAGGATTAAAACTTCGTTGAATATTGCATTCAGCCCCCATTTCAATGAATTTCCTACATTTTCCCTTCCAACGTCCTTATCATATTTATTTCGGCTACAACGACATCAATAATGCCATTTTTATTAAAATTAGCACTCTAGCTCACCAACAGTCACGAGCCGCCACTGGGTAAGACCATCATTCAGAATTGAAACGTTGCTTGAAATGACTTTAGCAGTGTTCGGTGACTAGATCTGAATATCTAGGTACTTCCCTATCTTCCTCTTCCCTATCTCCTTCCCCTCCCCGCCATAGTTCTCACTGGCTCCAGGCGGTTAGGAGAAGTAGGGACTCTTGCGTGGTATTCAGATAAAAACATCCTAATTATAAAGATGTCGTTGGTACTATGGAATAAACCTCAGAGCTTCCTGTGCGGAGTTGACATTTTAAAATTTTCTGGAGTTTGACCGATATTAAACTTAACCTAAAAGTTATGTTTTTACAATATGTAAACATTACCGCATAAGTAATTTGTATAAGAAATGCCCCACTGAAAAGATTAAAAAAATATATCACCAGAATTCTGCACATAAATTTAACGATGTTATTATTATTAAGGGAGCGGAAGGACGGACTTAATGGATTCCACTAAATCGCCAAATCAAATTGTGCATTAAACGCATTATCTTCCGCTGGTTTGGCTGCCTTTGCAGTTAGTGCTGTGGCCAGGGACAGAGGAGGGGGGGGCGGATCAAGGGCAGGGGGTATACCAAGTCCCCCCCTACGGACCGCGGCTACATCATTAAGGGTACACGCTGTCGCTGGGACAACAATTAAAATAATCACCTACATCACCGTCACCCTCCGCGCTAATCTACACACGACCCCTGCCAGTGCAGGGGTGGCGCAGGAAACACCTGATTTTATTTTTGAATTTATCAGATATACCGCAAAAATATACAAAATATTACACAACAAAATGTTAAGGTTATTTTGAAAATGTGTTCACAATGAGTGATTAATTTTGAATCGTCCTTTTTGGCATCTTTATCCATTCTGCCGTTAAGTTAATACACAGTGATTCATATGGGAGTCATTCTCCAAAATCAAAGATCAAAGTTTTGCAGTTTTGTTTAACCTTTTAGCATATTTAAAAATAGCTGATTGTACTAATTTTTTTGTCAAAAGATATTATTATATTTTAAAGTAAATTTCGATAACATCAAAGATAATATCGTCCTTTAATAAGACAAAAAACGATAAATTAATTTCCCAAACTCAAATCAATTTACCATTGAACAAGAAGATAACAATAATAATCTAATTTTTTAAAATATGAAAATGAACAAGACACAGAAAAATAAAAAATATAATGGCTGCAACAGGGACTCGAACCCAGAACCTCACGTCTAACCGGGACATACGCATTAACCAATTTTGCCATTGCACCCTATTATGAGACTGTCGTATTTGTCAACTTCATATTTCAAATTTCAGAATTAACAATATTATCTTCGACTAATGTTTTTTTTCCAAATTATTGGAAGCTATCTTTTTCATTGGAAACAAGTATTCAAATAATGTATTTGTTACCTAGATAGTGTCTCGGATAAGTATATCCGATTTAATTTTTATGGAACGCCTATTGACTTTTTGTAGAAGCTAAATGAATATTCATTTTTGTTTTTATAAGAAAAACTCTCTTTATAACTTTTGAAGGTTATTATTATATATTTATAACATTTGCTTGTCATGGACACTATTCGGTTGCACCTATTTCTCCACGTTCCTATCTTAACTCGCAACTAGGATAATTTTCCTTATTCTCTCTAAATCTCCTTGCTTTATTATTCTAATATCTCTATTTTCTTTAACATTCTATTTTGCCTAACATTTTATGGACTCTTTTTCAATTCACAAAAATGTAGAATCACCGTAAATGATTCAGCACAAAATATGACCAAAAAAGACTTTCTGAAAAGCAAGTATCCGTGTCTACGTAATATTTAAAGAGGTTACCCGGTTTCCAGGAAATGTCTTTACATATTTGAATTTGCTTATATTAAGCCGTCATACGAGTACAAATTATGTACTTTAACTCCACCTTTTCTTAAAAATACAGAATAAAAAACATATGAACACAGAGCCTCCTACTTCCGGCCATATTCCCCCGAAACTTCCGGAAAGCAGATAAAAAAGGTTGCAAATGCCGGTTGTGACCTATTTTTCTCTTTGTAAGATTCACAAAGAAGGGACTCGGTGCATGTTATGTTTTTTCGTAAAATGAATTTTCTGAGGGCTGAATGTTCTTCCACATGGCTATAGAATGTTTTCAAGTGGCATGCCAGTCTTAATTGTATGATGCAAAACAAAAGAAAAATAATTAAGCATCGTTATTAAAGAAAATTCAAAATCACGAACTGACAACTTGACACGGCTATAACTTTCTTTTCTATGGACGAAAGTTAAAATCTATTGCAATTTTTATTTTATGTGCATTTTTTTAAATGAAAACTTTACGTACATACAAAATATGGTTCAACTAGTTGATTGAAATGGCGTTATTTTCTTGTACATAAGCTACACACAGGAGGTCCTGAGGAAAAATCCCCCTGGGCCTATGACATCTTTGGGGATGCTGTGTGGTGGGTCTTTTTACGGAAAAGAAGAAGAGGAACAGGTAAAAGGTGTGAGGGTGGGAAAGATCTGGGGGTCAATATGGCTAGGAGTGACGGACGTATGAATCCAACTGTTATTCGGCTTTGCTGTAAATCAAAGCGCCAAATTATCTTCCGAGCTTGCTCAACGATGGTTCAGAGCAAAGAAAACTCTCTTCAGAGCGGGGCATATTACTACATTCTGATTGACTATGGGCCGGTATATAAGTTGGTCTAAAGCTCGGCTTTGACGGAATGTGGAGCTCAGCATGGCTTAGCACACAATCCGTATATCAGTCGTAATCCTAGAGTTGAACAATCTTAAACGTTTAGTCTGTGATAATTTTAGTCATTTCCATGCCAAACCAATCTATTTATGTAAGTATCTATGGACTCTATGGTTATTATCAAACAACCAAACGTCAAACGATATCTAAATCGTCATCACTCGAAGAAAGTTCGAATTCCATGTTGATAGGTAAACTTATTCCTTCACTGTAATTTATTGCGTCCTTACAGATGTAGCAGATCGAAACCAAATGTGAAATCTGACAGACGACAGATGTGTTTTTACCAATAGCGCTACAGCATCTAGCAAAGGAACTATTCTGCGGCTTACCACGGCTTAAGCGGCCGATTTCGGCGGTTTAAGTTGAGCGAGGAATGTGCTCCTTAGCAAAGACTGATATACCGGCCCTATGTGTGAGGTTTGTGGTAAGTAAATGAAAGTTATCATTTTCAGAGGAACCTCAACACAAGATATATTTGAAGTACGGATTACAACATTAGCGCATCCAGGTGATAAAGCCCCGAACACGGCCCCGTGGCCCGGAAAAAGGCCAAGGTTTTCCGGCCAGTAACGGCATCCAGGTGATGAATATATATAGATTTACGTAAAACACATTATCAACTGGTGGTTGACCTTGTCGGACTTTTGCAACTCAATTAAAACCAATAAAACATGGTAGATTAAAATGTCTACCGGTAACAATTTGCCAGCCAGATACGCTAGCCGAGAAGTGAAGTTTAAGCAAACCGTTTCCCTGCGCCTCCCATAAAACTGATGCCTATTTCCTATTGCCTAACCAATCTCTCCCTATCCAGTCCGCCATGCAATAGGTGGGCAAACGCATTGGCCACCAAGACCTAGACAAACCTCACCCCATGAATCCGGACACTTGTAAGTTAGCAAGCGTAGCGAACTACTTGGGGTGATCTAGGCAGGGGTTTTGGTTATTTAACAAATAGTTCCCGGGGCGGCGGGAACCCATACACGCCTCTCAAATTCTATCATTGCATCAGCTATCTCAAGTGACCAGATCTAAATAGAAAGAGTAAGATAGATAATTATTAACTCTCCCCTTCATCACCTCCTTCTCATCCAACCTTTTCCAGACTCAAACCTTTCCTAAAAGTGTTTTAAAATATAGGTTAGTATTTCAACAAAAAATTTAGACATAATTTATGACGCCACCTAGTGGGATATTTAGTACTTTCAATGCCTTTCTCATATAAAATAAAGTCGGTTGTTTGCAGGTGGAAAAAATGTAATAAGCAGTAATTGTTGACTGAAACACTAGTATATATTGAATTATTTGGTAAGGGTAAGAGATAAGCTGACGTAGCTCAGTGGTAGAGCATTTGACCGGAAATCAGAAGGACGCGGGTTGGAGTCCCGTCGGCGGCATGTATCTTTTCTCGGGAGATTTTTTCAATGTGGATGAGTGTTTCAGGCTAATTAATAATTATTGCTTATAATAATTGTTACTTGATGGTGAATTACGCAGTTGTTTTATTTAAAACAAAAAATACAACGTAAATAATTGCGCGTACGACGGACTGTAATGAATGGGTTACTGACTGGCTCGCACGGGACCTCCGACGCCTTATATAGCCGAATTGTTTAGTAGCTACTGGAAAGGCAAGCAAAATACACACGATATCCTTCGCGAAGTTTCGGCGCGGTACTGTGAATTATTCATTGAAGCTCTAGACCTTTCCAGTGGGTGGCGAAATGATAATTATTCCGCGCGTGCTGCTCGGCACCTGTCACGGCTCGGGTAGATACGAGTAGATCGCCACAGAACTCCATTTTCATTTTTATTTCTTTTACATATTCAAAATTATTTTTTTAAAATTTATAAGAACTATTTATTCTAATAAGTTCTGTTATGTACATAATTATTATTACGCGTGAGAGCTGTTTCTCCTTCTGAAGGCATTATCAATCGGCCTTCAGAAGGCGAAATTATAAATTAAAATACCCAAGCATTTTTTTGTTACAGATTATTTTTTTGCAAATAAGAACTCAAATGTATGGTAGCATTTGTGATGCCCCTGTGACGAGGTCTTGGACATAGGCATGTGGAAGGACACGAGTGGACTGAGTGGGTGATGTTGCGGGGGATGTTGCGGGGATGTTGTGGAAGTAGGTAGGTGTGAGGGGGGGGGAGGGTGGATGTTGCGGGTAGGGGTGACATTACCACGTGACCACCCCGAGTGCGGTGTGAGTGTGGACGCTGCTCTACCACGAAATCAGGCGCGACACTTCCACGACTGGTTTGATAATGGTTTCGTGCCTGAAAACTGACTTGTTAAAGATACCACATGACAGAACAAATGTTCTAGCACAGCATAGTGTAAAAAAAAAAAATATGTTATTGAATGAAATTTATAAAACACTGAATATATTAAATTTAATTACTCTAACAAATCAGAATGTTAAAATAAGAAATCTTGTATTGTAAATATGTTAATAATATGTACGATAAATAAAATTAAAAAAAAACTTACTTATGTTTATTTTTAACTTAATGAGTAAAACCTCAAATTGTAATACAATATAACAATATAACCGAAACTCAATCGAAAATCTAAAAATAGAAAAATCTGAAAAATTTTTGAGACCTAGATGTGACCCCACCTTTTTCTGATTTCAGATTTTTTATCGAATTTCGTTGATTTTGTCTTCATTTTGTAATCTCTTTATTCGTTATAATATTGCACAGATCAGACATAGTATATTCCATTATTTGTTCATTTAAGTAAAAATAAGTTTTTTTAAAATTATTTTTTTTAAATTGTCTATTATAGAAACTATCATATTGTACAAACTGAACATTGGTTACAGTGATGAGACACTTTACAGATATTGAATAATATTTCACGGTGTGTACCTATGATATGTTTTTTTGTAATATCTTATTTTTTAAATGCATAATTAGTTTAATTGTGATACCTTACATTAAAACTAAGTGTGAAGTAAACTGTGAAGAGAAAAGAGAAGAAAAAGGTTGGAGAGTATCTGGCTGTTCAGATTTATTGATTAAAAATCGTATAAATTTAGAGAATCTTTAATTTTAGAACGTAAATATGGACATTTTATGTCTTTATAAAATGCTTTCTACGACAAAAATCAGGTAAAATTAGGTAGGTAAATTTAATTGTACCATCTCGCGGTTTGATTGTGAATATAAAAGCTTGTTATTGTTAAAAAATCTGATTTGCGATTGCATTTTATTGGTTTTAATTTTGAAAATATCAAATTTATTTTTTATACTATTCGTATAATCTACCTTACTAATAAAAAAATACACTGAAAAAGCTTCCAAACAAAGAAGGGAAAAATGTTCCAATTTGTAAGAGTAGGTAACTATCCACGCAATAAAATACCCTTTTCTTCCAAATAATCCGGTGAACTGTTCGACTGGCGGTGGTTACCTCTGCCAACTTTATATCGTCACTTCCATAAAAGCTTTTTAGCGTTTCCTCCATTCACATAGCATTCGCTAGATGGCCCCCGTATTTATACTTTCAGCCTAAGGGTCGGCGTAAGCTGGGAGTCAGCATTTGTCGCACGTGCAGAATTTGTTTTGTAAAGTATGGAAACAGCGTGTGCTGAGAGGCAGACATGCTTCGCACAGGTCCATACATTTCCATGCTGACTCCCAGCATACGCCGACGTTAATGGTTCCATTTCACGTAGCTTAATAAAGAATAACTTTAAGTTTGGGAAGATTTAAGATAAGTTATTTATACAATTTTTTCATGGTTTTCTATTCTTGATCACAACTTTTGTTTGTCTGCTTAGATAATAAAATGATCTGAACAGACAGAATCAAGTCATGCACATTAAAATCCGGGAACCAGTTATTATATTCTCTATTAAAACATAAAATACAGCTATATTGAAGGCAGATTTTTCAAATCTATCGAGCGACTGATAAGTGATAACTTTTTTATGAACACTATTTAGTGTAATTTCCCCGAGCAATAAAATTAATATGTATTATATTATTTTAATTTACTATAATATAATAGATATTAAGTGTATTGCTGGGGGATTTTTATTATATAATAGTAAATTGTATACACTTATTGTTATATGTATAAATATATAAACACGAAAAAGCACTGTGGGGCATGAAATCCTAAATAAATAAAAAAAAAAAATTCTTAGAACAGGTAATGCAAGGCAAACATAATGTCAACTTCAAAATACCTTCCTTGGTCGAGGAACAATCGAAGTTCTTTTCGGGGTCACCATTTTATTGGGGACTGAAGGTGTATTGCATGTGTAAATCAAATAAGCGAGATTTTGTACTTACAGGTTTATTAAACAATATTCACCACCATAATTTAACAAATTGTTTATAAGAAAGTAGCAAGCGAAAACTGGAGCTATTCACGAACGGTTGAGACGACGGCAATCGGAAACAGAATGAATTGCATTTTAACTCGGCACCACGTCGCTGGTGCTAACAGGGTCCCTGTCAGCTATTGGAGTACGAGCAGCCAATATGAGGTAATCGCACCGTGATAGCGCTGCATTGTTCGCTCATCACAATAATTTATAACATAAGGCAAAAACAAATATAATGTAATTGTCAATGTTAAATAAATAAAATAAATCACTTTAATGTTGACATAAATGGAAGAGGCCATTTGTGCATTGTTTGTCAATGGTTTTCTCCCCTTCTTTTAGGTAATCCACGAGGAGCGGATAATATATTTTTACGGTCCCACGTCCTTCCCTTCCTCTACCTCTTCTTCTGACGTAACGCGGGGATTTTCCGACACGAAACTGTACACAGACATCAAACCATCAAAAGCCAACCAATTTACAATCCAATACAGTTAGATTGTTTTTCAATACAGACAGGACGAGACGGGTAATGAAGACGTGCTCCTCCATTTCGTCTCTTTCGTCTCACTTGAATTGAAAAGAAAAAAACGCCCAGTGAGTTGGTACGCATTGGGGAAATTTATTTTGTATGTATTCGTAAAGGTTTACATCTTGAGGAATAGAAGATGTGTTTTTTTTTATTGTAATATATAAATATGAGTTACATTAATGTGTAGAATATATATTTTATTTTTTATTGGTATTATAATTTTTTAAATAATATTTCATAAATTCTCATAATGAAGCACATGCTTGTGCTTAAAAGAGGACAACGTATATTTTATTACAACTATTAGAAAATTATTATGTTCCAATGTTGATTTTTAACCTAAAATTACATTTTACATGACAGACGAAAATATATTCATAAGAATAAACACAATGTCATAATGAAAATTGGTCTATTTCAAAATGCACTTTGTTATTAAACTATGAATATGTTTATTTAATATTTATTTATTTTTATTTTTAACTTTTTAACGTAATGAATTAAACCTCAAATTGTAATATTTTAATTAATGAAGATAATATTAGCGAAAGTCAATCGAAAATCCGAAACAGAAAAATCAGAAAAAGATACGGATACATCTGAGACTCGAACCCAGGACCTCTGGCAATCCGGGCCAATGCGCTATCCACTGCGCCAACGTATCCCTATCCGATTCGGTCATTTTTAACTGTATCCATACTTCAACTGACAACCACCAACATTATTTTCATTTTCTTAACGCATATTTTTATTGTCAAATTAATTTTTTGTGAAAGAACATGCTCGTACAAAATTCCATTTCTTTCATCGAATCCTTGTTACGTGAAGTGAAGTCCTGTTTTGATTCGACCTGTCAAATCGTCTATCTGTAAATTTGTTTGTGTTTTCCGTGTCCGGTCAATACTGTCAAGATGGTAGCCGTGTTTGATAGTACCATTTTATTCCGCCACAGAATTACTGTTTACAGAACTGCTATTAATAGAATTCTGCGCTTACGACAATATTATTCCTCGTCCTTAGTTCCATCCTGATTATTGGATTTTATTTTTAACAATTTAGCACTGTATCTACGTGATTTTTTATTAGTCAGCGAATTTAAAGCATGTGCTTTTTATATTTTTTTCGTAAAAAAATACTGCTTTTTTTCGGGCTTTTAACGTAAGTAGGTACAAGCACAAGTTCTAGTCGTGATCTAACCTCGTGACCTTTCTCGGATATTACATTTTGGTAATGGTATCAGAAAAAATCATGTTATCCAGTAAACTAATAGATATTATAGTGATATAACCTTCTACAATTCTTGTCAAGAGGTCACAAATGAAGAGTGTAAAAGCAAAGGCAGCAATCTCCATTTCGGGAAGATTGCGATGTTAGCTTTTGAAATGATCTGGAGATTTCTATCTTTGCTTTTAAGTACAATATTACATACAAATATTGTATACACCTATATTACATACAATATTTGTATGTAATATCGTACGCAAAAGCAAATAAAGCAATATCCTGGTCATTTCAAAGTCAAACATCTGGCCGAAATGGAGATCGCTGCCTTTGCTTTTACACTCCTCATATAATACTAGCATCATTTATTAAAGATAGATGATCAGTGTTATATGGTTTTCAAATTATTAACTAACCATCAACCCATTTCACTGCAAGGGTAGGCAGAGAGTATAGACCGCCACAGTACTCTAGCTTGAAGTGGCTTTAGCCGAGTTTTTGTGACCAGATCTGAACATCCAGGTACATCTCCACCTTCCACTTCTCCGTCTCTTTTGCCTACCAACTACCTTCAACCTCACAATATACAATATACTCACAATTGAGGATGCTATAGTCACACTGGCTCCAGACGGTAGGGATAATTTTTTTCCAAATTTGTCTCGAGAAAGACCTCCATCCGGAATAGAAACGTTGCCTCAAATTGTTCAGTTAGGTAGGTACATAGCACGATCGATCGATAAATGATTTATTGATAACTTGTCATCGTCTACAGATTGCCAACAAACAAACAACAGTACACAGCGACGTAATGTGCTTAATTTATTCGATTTAAACTATTGTTTGTTCGATGGCGATCTGCAGTCGTGCTCGGGAACGATGACAAGTTACCGACATTATTGATAAAACCTTTATCGATCGACCGATAGACATCCAAAACGCAGCAGTCAAATTCATAAAAATGTTCTCTGTATTTTTATTATACCTTCCCATATCCCATGATACCACCGTATCTGGACATTTAGGATTTTCAAAAATTTAAAATCCAAGTATAAAAAAACTCCATGTTGTTATTCCAAGGTCATTTTTCTTCAATGGTTCAATGTTTAACAAAGCACCATAGAAATTAAAATGAATGTCTATGAGAACCACAACAAGTACACCAATTTTTCAGATTGACATTTACGCTTGTCTGAGATGTAAAAGAAGAACCATTCGTAGCTTTGAAGCAAATAGTATTACTAGTAAAAGTATTAATCATTCTACGACCTCCTGATCAGTGGCTGTTCGTAGTCATTCCAAATATCCGAATGGGGGTTCAATGATCAGTGGCTGTTCGTAGTCATTCCAAATATCCGAATGGGGGTTAAATCAAAATTTAAAGAGCAAAATAATTTGATTGAAAAATAATATCTATTCACATAAATGCATCAAATATTTGTAAAAATGTAGAAAAAGAAATGTACAAACCATTAAAATATTTTTTCCTCAACAATTAAACTTTTTGTAATTGAATTTTTTTTATTTATTTAGAGTAACATCTAGTGAATTTTATAACAGCTATGTGTCCCGTGCACAATATAATATGGTAAATGCTAGTGGTAGGTGTGCCGCCACAAACTACGAATATTTTGGTTTTGGAAATAGAGAGGTCCGTACCTCTCACTCTACTAGATATAATACTATTTGTATGAAATAATCCATCGGAAATTTCTGTCCATAGGTGCGTTTTGGGTTCCGCTCATATGAACTTAATTTCTCACGAGCCGAGTGGGCGGATCTCTTAGGTAAGGATATTAAATGCACGCTGTTCAAAATATAGTAATAACTATAATTTATAATTATGTCTTTTCGTCCCTTCTACTGTTTGAGAATTAATTTCACATAGTAGGTACGCTCCTTAGGAAAATCTAAAACACTTGCAGAACTTAATAATAACATTATTAAATTTAATTTAAATAAAAAAAATAAAAAAATTCAATGGAGTTCTACGAATTAAACACAAAAACAATAAATAAAACCACTACTGTTCATGATGTATTAGTCTAGGCATTAGACTTATTGACAGGGGTTACAGTTTCGGTTGTCCTACAGTTCAAACATATACGAGTATTTGTCCGATCTGGCTACCGTGATTTGGATTTTAACATGTTATACCGGTCAGTGGCTAAGTGGGTATCGCGTTTTGGTCCCACCCAGGCGTCCCGTGTTCGTTTCCTCGGCTGGCTAAGTCCTCAATCACAACACAAGCAACATCTTCCGCTTAGTGTGGTGGTATTAGAAGATTTTCAAATGTTGTAAGGTTATTCCTATTCCGGAAATGATTAAAAAAAAGAAAAGGAAAGAAAACCTCACAAAACTGGTTTAACAACTTCCTGAAGGAAAATTATAAATACATTTAATAATATTATGTTAATCTTAAGTAAGAGTGCTGTACCCACCTCATCAGTTAACCTTTGCTATATTATTGTAGCCGAGAATAATATTTGTATTATTGTAGATGAAAAACTTGGAAACGACAACCGTGTACGGATCCACTTTAAGCAAATGTTTTGAAGACTTTGTTTATTTTCTGGCGCCAGTATATTGTTCAGGGATGGAATAAGAGAGTCTCACGGGGTCTTTAAACGGATTCTAGAATGATACTGGATAACATCTGAGAAAGAGAGAGAGATCAGGGATGAGGTTGGTTAACGCTAATAAGGAACTCCCGTCGATTTTCATTTTTTTTTTAAGTAAAACTTCTTTACGCACGTTTGACTTTGTTTGCAATCATTTTTACATAGGTAAAACTTGCAGAAATTTTGAAACGAGGGTTAAGGAACATTTGAGATGTCTACATAGCAATAATTATTCGGAATTTGCTAACCATCTAATTGAATTTAATGGAATTTGCTAACCATCTAATTGAATTTAAGCATTCATTTGATAATACTGGTTTTAAAATTTTACATACTAACGTTAGTGGTTTTCAATTAGATCCTTTAGAAATTTTAGAAATGAGGAAAAATGTCAATAGAAATTTAAATATTATTAATAATGAAATCAATTTTGTGAATGACCCTATTTTAAACATATTTCCATTGTAATTTTTTGTCTTTGATGTTCTAAGCACCTCCCCTTTCCACCTCTCCCCACTCTTCCCTGTTGATCTTCTAAGCACCTCCCCTCACCACCTCTCTTCCCCTACTACTCCAATTTCTACCCACGCATAGCTTTGTATACTTGATTATTTAGTTTTTAGTACATTTAATGTCCTGAGGAAGAGAACATCGTTCTCGAAACATGTTGATTTGTTAAAATAAAGATTATCGTGGTAAAAACAAAGTGTTTTAATTTTTCATAAATAAATATTTGTAGAAAATTAATATATTTATAATATTCATGCATATATTAAACATATAAACATAGATATATATATATAGACGGAACTAAAGAAGTTTTACTTCAGTCGTGTGGTCCAAAGCACTATCGTTTTTTTTAAATCTGTGATGACCTTCAACTAAAATACAATTATATTAAAAAATCTAGTTTGTGTTATTAGTTACTATAATTTTTAAAAGTATTAATTTTTCACGGCTCTCCAAAATACACCAAATGTTTTCATCATTTTTAACCACTTTTCAAAGGAGGCGATGAAGTTGCATATTGTTGATTTGTCTGTACACCAGTTAAAACAATTTATCACTAATTTGTGAATCTAACCCTACAAACCAAATCGGAACATTTCAACAACACCGCAAAATGAATATCGAATACCTACGAAAATGGCTGTATATTACTCATTAGTACAAATCAATAACAATATTAACGAGATGCCAACATTTTACATGAATTAAAAGCGGTTAAATTTTAAAATAAGAATCGTCTCAGTACTGAATGCTAACTATCTCCCCTCGAACAATAAAAAACGGTGACGTCACACCCGGCTACCGCCGTCCCGGAAACCGGGAAGTTTGGTGACTTTGCAGGGGTGCCCGTGAGCCCTTGGTGGCAGATGCGTCTGCCCATCACCTGATTTGGAGTGACCGGATAAGGGAGACCCTGTCCTTTCAAGGCGGACTCTCTCGACCCCTTGCATCGCAGTTGGAGGGATGGATTTATATGTCACTCCTGAACGCACTGACGCTTAGATTCTTACCCACCCTTCATATTTTTTCTTCTCAGAACTTCCTCTCCTTCCTTCCATTAGAAAGACCCTCTACACAGCATAACCAAAGATGTTATGGCCTCCTGTGTTGAGTTATTGAAAAAAATGTTTCAAATTTAGTTGTCTTCTTGCACGCTGTATTTATTTTTATTTGTGCCATTTCTAAATGACTGAACATTTTATCGCCTATCCGCTTCACTTGTGTCATATTATCACTTTAAAAAATTCTAAGATATACGATGTAATGGACGTACCGTAAAATGATTACTTTTTGCAAGATTTTTTTAGCTTTTTTAATATCAGCGGTTTTATGGCATCGTAACTCTGCATTCTAAGATTATACCTGGAAAAATAATATTATCATCTCAATATTGAACCCAATAAAAACAAAGTATTTTCAGGCATCATTAGGCTACGGATTCTCCTGGAAGAAGAAAGACACTCTTCACTCGAATATGGATTACCATAGTTTGAGATTATCATTATAATAATACATTATTATTATTTCTTCAATCTTCGCAAAATTACTTTGTGGCATCATTTTAATTAAATGAAACAAATTAATTTGTGTAAACCACTATAATCATATGTTATAATATCTACACGATTCAAAAACGATGGTTTCTTCGTCATGATAATAACATGAATAAAAATAACAAATAAACAAACAAGTATAGACAAAAAGAACAATAAACAAAAATATTACGGAGAGTGGTGATTAATTACCTAAAAAATATCATAAAAAAATAATTATGTAAAATGAAATAAAAAAAAAAATTTTAGATTTTGTAACTATTACATATTTAAAGATTAACAAAATATATTCACTTACAAATGATAATATTTTTATAGTCTGAGAATGCCAAATTATTTTAATCTCATTTCCTAAATCTGTATATTTTCTTATTTTTTCAGAAACAGATTTTTCAATATTATTATTATTATTACACATATTATTTATTTTATTTTAGGAAAATCAACAGTTTAGAATGTGGTTAATTTATACATGTGTAATTTACCTAACTGAGAAACCAATTGTAGATTTCCTCATTATTTAAAAAAAAAAAAATTATTTATTGTTTTTTCACATATTAGGTATTGAAGTTAATAATCTAATTTTTAACCTCACTAGGACAAGTCTGTGTTGAGGTTAAGAATTATTCAAAGTAACAAAAAATATCACAAAATAATGTGCAATAATAACTTGAAAGAACAATATTTTTACATTAACATTTCATTATACTATTATGTTATGTATCTAAAAATAAAAGATTATATTATACTTACACTAACTAAAAAATATTTCTAACAATAGAAAGATTATTTATTTCTGGAGATACTCGTACTACATAATAAATGTCATTACATAATATAAAATATAATTTAATACATTTTAATTTTAACATATATTATTTTTATTTTTTTGTTCTTACACTTGACATGACTTGACTCAAGTATTTGATTCACTTGATGGTGCCATTTCTTCCTAGAGCTTCCCCAACTTCTTCTACCGTTAACGCCTGTGTCATATATTATTATCCTCACACTCCTTTTTTTGTTCATCCGCTCTACATGTCTAAACCATATAAGCGTCATTTTCTTAATCTTAAACATTACGCTTATAACAAGATTGCATTCTTTCCAGATCACCTCAATTTTAACCTAACCTACCTGAAAAAAGACTACCGATCCCATAATGGAGTGCTGATCTCAATCCTGATGTACGATAGTAAGGCGTGCAACTGGCAGAGGAAGGATGAAAGTTGACTGAATGATATGTACAAATGAGATCTCTGAGGTGTATGTGTGCAAAAATCTTTGCTTGACCATGCATGCTAATAATAATAGGTTCCAACCTTCGACCAAGTATATCTAGACTAGGCCTAAAGGTCTTAAAAATGACAAAAATATTGGTTTACGAAAACATTTATCCAAAAGAAAGTGCATTTCTCACAGCCCAAAGATCGCAAGAAGCACTGGTTTTTAACTTTATTTGGTCTGCACGAAATTGGTATTCCAGCAAGTTAACGGCAACGGAATCACTATCTTTGAGAAGATCAATTTTCAAACACAAAATTGAGTTAGAAATATTTTAGGTACGAGCTATAGTGGACTTTATTATTAACAATTTAAACAGTTTAATGAATACTTCAATATATATATATATACGTTAACGGAAATGTATGTAATCCGTCATTGTATTCAATTCCTAGGAAATGTATGTAGTTCCAAAAATCACCCGGAAATCTGTGAAATAAATTATATTAGACACATTACCTAGGAAATCTATACATTTCCTAAATGGTAATCGGAAATGTAAAACATTTAAGATATCAATAGGTACGCGGGGATAGCGGGGCGAGGGAAGGGTAATTGCATCGTCTGATCAGGCGATCGTGCTAGTGCCGCGTAAACAGTCAGCTTAGGTTAGGTTAGGTTAGGTTAGGTTAGGTAAACCCAGGCATTCGCAAAGTCAGGGGAGTGTGGAAAGAGCAAATCAGGATATTGAAAATATGTTGACCATGTGGATGCAAGACAATGATAATTCACATTGGAGTGAGGGTTTGAGGTTTGTGCAACTCATGAAAATTAGAGATATAAATAAAACAACTTGTTTTATTATAGAAAGCATTCTTTTTATACATTTCCTAATACGATATTGGAATTATATACAATTCCTAGGAAATGTATACGTATTATATAATTTTTAAAACAATATTTTATACATTTCCTAATAAATAGCTTCGGAATTATATACATTTCCAAGGAGTTGTAAACAATTCCTAGATTTCACACATTTCCGGTAACATATATATATACCAATCAGATAGAATCGAAGAAAGTAATATTTGATATAAATGTGTAATTTCTTCCTAGTAAAACCACTAGGTCAAGCGATGCAAAGCCGTATTATGAAATTACTAATAGGTGGTGCCACTTTTGGATTGAAATTGGGTGTGGGAGGGCTAATCTATACTTATTATATCGATGTCTCCAACAGAATTAAAGGTAGATTCAGACTGGGTCGACGTACGTACGCATCGCTACGTCAAACAATGCTTAGCAACCATACATTTTCTATGAAAATAGCTACAGACATCGCACCTCGCGATGCGTGTGGCCAATGTGATTCTAAAACATAAATTTTCATTGAAAATCTATGGTTGCTAAGTAGCCCAGATATTGTTAGGCGTAGCGATGCATACGTACGTCGACCCAGTCTGAATCTACCATAATAGTTAAAAAAAAAATCCTTAAACAAAACCACACCAATAAGCATTTGTAAAAAATTGCGTGTTGTGATTTCTCTCTAATTTAAAAATAGTACTGTATCTATTAATACGATTTTAAGCCGTAAAAACTCTCTTCACAAGAATCTGTTTAAAAATAAAATTGAAAAGTATCTACGTAATATTCAAAATAAATTACTTTACACCCATTCATACGCAATATCCTAGTTCTCGCTATCGGTGGTAACCTTTAAAATGTTAGGGGGATTATTAAGAATTGTATTAAAGAATTTCGGAAACAATTAAGTTTTTAGGTATTACTTCTCGAAATTTTTTTTAGTTCTGCTTCTGCGGCAAAAATTTATTTTAAAATTCATTTTTATGATACGGCTTACGCCTTATACACATTGTACGAACGTGTGAATGTTTTGCACGTGTAAATAATTAACGTTGGAAGTATTACAATATAAGATGGTAGAATTTTAGAACGTGTTTCGGTTTATGGGAACCTTAATCTTTAACAAGAACTGGTAAAATCGTACGTGACAGATCGCATGTTCCTCGTATTTCTTCTGTGTGATATTAATTTAAATGATCCAATCTATAATATAAATTACTTACTTTTAAAAGGCGTTCTAGTTGTGTTCTGTGTGTCATACGAGAAAATAATAAACCATGTGAACTGAAAAACATTACATACAGGAGGCCCTGAGTAAAAATCCCTCTTGGCCTACGTCATCTTTGGGGATGCTGTTTGGAGGTTCTTTTAAGGGAAAGGAACGAGAAAAAGTTCTGGAAAGGAAAAAGATATGAGGAGTGTATAGTAATCTGGGGGTGAATGTATCCAGAAGTGATGGATGTATGAATCCATCCCTCCGACTGCGGTGCAAGGTGATGGGTCGAGAGAGCCCGGCTGGAGAGGTCTAGGATAGTTCTCGCTCAATCAGTGTCTTCCTATCCGGCCCGCCGCGCAGTAGGTGAGTAAACGCATTCGCCGCCAAGACCTAGACAAAGGTCAGCTCTGCTAAGTGTCCGAACGTGGCGAACCACTCGGGGTGACCTATGGCTGGGGTGTTGGTTATCCAATAAATGGTTTCCGGGGCGGCGGTACCCATACCCGCCTTTCAAAGTAAATTTAAAATTAACGTTCGTAAAATAAATGATGATTAAAATAAATTAGATCTTGAAAATGGAAAAGAACTTTGAAAAATCACAAAATCAAACAACCAGGCAGTGTTCATATCACGTCGTCAGGGAGCATTTGTAAGGAACGTACGTCCTAACTTACTTCTTATAATATTAATGGTCACAATGACCATTCTTCTGTAATTGACGGGACCTTTACGTGTATTATATTAATTTATTTTTATACGAATACCGCACAACAGTCCCATCTGCTCCCGTCTCAGATCTGGTCACCAAATACGGCTGGAGCCATTTCAAGCAACGTTTCAATTCTGAATGGTGGTCTTATACCAGGGGGATACTGGTTCCGGTCCGGAACATGCCGCAAATATACCATATATTCTTTTTAATTAATTAATTGTGAAATAATATAAATTAACCAAATAAAATTTATTTGCGCACGCCGGGTTCGAACCCGCTACCTTTATTGGGAGTCAATAGCCTTACCGCTCGACCACGCCGGCCGTCGATATCTACGTCAAGATCACGTAGATACGATCTCTCCCTGGGACGAATATAACTATTGTCAAGTTCAATTCGTATAATATGGAATAGAAAAATAAAATAATTATGTTGCAAAAAAATACCTACAAAAAATATATATTTAGGTAGGTACTTGTCTGAATTCTTCATACAATCAGTTCAAATTTTGAAAATTATTATTATTATTAAGTAATAGCTTCTTCCCGCGACTTCGTCTGCATAGGATTAGTACTTCGAGTAATCTATTTCTTTTCCGTTATACCAAAATTCTTAACCTATTTATTTAAAATATCTATAATTCTTGATTCGATTCAAAGTATCTATTAGGCGACTACTTCAAATAAATGCACTAATTTAAATATTTTATTAAATAGAATTTTGATTTCACAATCATTGTTTTGCAAATGTCATTCTCAAATTTTGACATTTTCTATTGAACAATAATTATTATTTTCAATATATTGAAAATAATAGCTAACTTTTTGAATTATAGCCTATATTTTTTGTTATTCTGATGTATGAGCTATATTATTCTAAAGTTTTATAAAAATTGATTCAGTAAATTTTGGGTGAAAGAGTAACAAACATACATACATCCATACAAACTTTCGCGTTTATAATATTAGTAAGATATTAAAGGAAATTTGAGTTCAATGAAACAGATTGACATTCGAATAATGCATATCACAGCCAATATAAGTTTTAAGATTCGGTAGATATCGTAACCAAGGATAAATAAGGGATTGATTTACATTATTTTTTTAAATTGATAAACTAATGTTTAAGACAAGACTTTTTATGCATAGCACAAAGGGTAACAATTATTATAACCAATAATTATTAACCTGAAAAACTCATCCCTCATACATATTGAAAAAACCTACCGAGAAAAGATACATGCCATGTATCTTTTCTCGGGAGGTTTTTTCAATATGGAGATGTGTTTTAGGCTAATAATTATTGCTTATAATAATTATTCATTTACATGTTTTAAACGTCAATCACGTTTCCAAATTATCATTATATGCCAAATATCAATTGGCACAAATGAAGGCCAACTAATTTGAATAATAATGAATATTAATTTTGTAATAATGTAATAGGTAATAAATAAGCTGTTGAATAATTAATTTCAATGAGTACAAAGCAATATTTGATATTTGTAGTAAATCAAAACGTTATTCAACAAGTTAGAATTAATAATAATAACTAATAAGTTATTATTCTATTTGAGAGCTTGTGCTATTTAATAATTAAAAGATTATTTTTGAATAAGAAAAAAACACTTCATTAATATGAAATATTATTATAGGGTGGGCAGACTGGCAATAAACGTTATGTCGGAAATTTGACGTTCTGATATTTTGTAGTATGATGAAGTTATTTACATAGTTTTCTCTGATCTTCTGATTTCTGGCAGGAAACTTTAATTTCACTTAATTGTTATTGACTGTAGGTGTTTCGCGTGTCTATGACTTCCGTAAACGCCATAAAACGTTTTAACCCAACTTTGTGTATTAAGGGCATCTCCTATCCTTATTCTATATTCCCCGTATTCTCTTCCTCACCAAAAATTAATTTTAAGTTATAATAAAACTCTATCTCCAATCAATTTTAACATACGAGACTCTTTTGGCTTGACTTCAAATTAACAATGTAGATATTTTTATTAATAGTTTCGTACTCCGCCTACTGGTTAATACGGAATATTTTTTATTCAAACAGTTAGATTTTGCTTTATTATTACGAAAATTGAGTATTTATGTCGGGGGAGACGAAAAAACATGCATTTTATATTTTAATTTCATAAGATTATTTCACTTACGCGAAGTGTTTGACAGCCACGTTTGGCCAAGTGAAACGGGACTTACACAACTTCAATTACTAAAATATACAAATATTTACGTGCATAAAATAGGTTATTAGGTTCTTAACCTGGGTTAACTAAGTAATTCATGCGTATTTAGATGGAAAAAATAATCGCAAATATCAAATCTAAAGAAATGGCGGCAAAGGAAATGTTCCGCTCCATATTATGCGTGCGTATCAGTCTATCGAACTTCAAATTCCGTATTATCTGGTAAGCGGAGTAGTAAACATTTACCATATTTTTTCTATATTTTATGTATAAGCTAATTGTCTCTTACAAATAAATAAATAAATAAATGATAATGAAAAACGATAATTTCGGTGGTGTGTCTCCGTATAACTCCGGTTCAATGATTTTTAGAAACGGGAATAGTTTCGATTTTCAAAATTGAATTTGACTGTGAGAACGATTCGAAAGCGAAGTAAATAGATACTAAAATGATGTAATCCATTAATAATTCTATATTTGAAAAGTTTGTTTCTTTCATTTAAATAGTTTTAAAATAAATACATTTATCGGGAACACAAAACAATATTTATTACAAAGGTTTTAAAATGTTCAATGAACTCCCTGAATTTGTTAAGGAAGCTAAAAGTCTTGCAGTTTTTCGTGGATTATGGATTATGTCTCAATGCTGTGATTTCCAAAGTCCAAATTTTAGTAAGTAGGTACGTAGTAAATAATATATAGTAGTCTTAGAATAGAATATTTTAGATATAAAATGTAACATTTTATAACTAAATAAAATAAACTTAAAAAAAGGAATGTTTGTTATTCTTTGTAAAAGAGTCTATGTGAAAATAAATATGTTTCTTTTCGCGATTTTTATTTTTGTTTTTAATCATCATAATTTTTTACTTTTTTGTTCGAACATAACTACTTTTGAGATAATTCCCAGACGACAGAATTTTAAAAAAATCACAGAAATATGCGCACAACATAGGGTTTGTGCAGAAAATACCGAGCCACTGCGAAAATATGATTAATCAATACGTATTTGTAATTCACCATTTGATCAAAATTGAAGTTACGTAGTAAGTAATAACGAATAATGGATTGATTTGTGATATTATTTGCTAATGTAGCAGCCGTATCGAAAGCCATATCTTAGCATGAAATTACGCGCTAATTTGACTAAAATTAATTCGGAGGGCAAATTAATATCAAACTAAATACTAAAATAATGTCAATAAAGTTGGCTGCCACAGAAATAGTAAATGAATAAATCTTTAATTTGACTTGAAGCCAGGCGGGACCATTTATCTTTCATAGAACTGACTAGCTTTGCTGTTACTAGTAGTTGCTAAACTAAGTGTTACTGTTCATTGGAGAAGTTTAGGTAACTTAATTAGATTAATGCGAACGATTAATTTTCATCGGAAAATAATATATTACAACGCATAATTATTATTTAAGGGGGTTTCAATGGAGTGGGAGATGTTAACATGTACAATATTAAAAACTTAATTAATGTTCGAAATTTTTACAAACTTTTTTTATAATAAAGCACAATAGTGTCTGAATTAAAAAAATCTGTATGTTAATATTTACATTTAAGGAAAATTATACATGTTTAATATAAATATAAAAAAAATATGTAGATTATTTTCGTAGTCTTAAGAGGCTGGACTTTGAACGACACGCGGAACACCCGCGTCTGTCATTCTGTCCCGCTCACAATAAGCTCACGCACACTTACAATACATGCGAATGCGAAATGTGCGAATGAGACAACGCTCAAATTTACCTACAGAAATCGCTCGAAAAGGGGTTTATGGAGAATACACTTTTCTACACCGAAACTTTCACGAAATTGAAATTTTAAAAAATTTATATTTTTTAGAAAGAAGAAGCTACGTCGGTAGCTTTTTATAATTCTTTATGAGAGTTGAGTTAGCAGCACTTTTTCCTTAAATAATATTTTTTGATAAATCGTACATGTTTGACAGTGAATGTTTACGTTAATACGAAACGCATCGAAAATTCGAAAACATACCGACATAGTTTTCACCCTTTAGAAGGCAGTATAAAAAAATATATTCATTTTGTGCAATTTTCGATGTAGAAAAGTGTTTTTTCCCGGGCGTCCTTTTTGTATGGGCTGAAAAGCGAAGTCTATCGTCTTAATCACTAGGAAATCTATCACTAGGGACTATATTTTAGATATGTTTTCAGCAATTTCTATGGTTCAACTTCGTGGTTTGGGTTTAATTTTTTAGAATCTTTTATGACGATGTTTTTAATATAATAAATAGTAAGTTCATTTTCCAAGAGTTTCTAAAACAAAAATTTGATGTCCTTAATGTGGTTAATTTTAATTTTATTTTATTTGATACTGTGCGGGTTTTTGTTATATTACTTTACTGCTAAAAATTCGGAGCTTCTTTGTCCAAATGTAGAATTGAGGTGTGTAGAATCAAATGCAGCAATCTCCAAAATGCTTTATTTTGAGAACACCAAAAGAATGCCTGAAATTCGCGTGCATTTATAAGTAACTAAGCAGAACTGGTTTTGATGCCAAATGTGGGTAAACGAGTGAATCATTAACAAAGATGCAATTATTAGTTCACTTTTGGAAAAAGTGGAGGTTGCTGTATTTGATTCTACACACCTCAATTACACATAGGTGTATTTAGTACGTCTATTTGCTTGACTCTGATTTTGTGCTTGTGTGAGGTATTTGCCTCTGTGATTTTTGAGGTGATAACCGAAATATTTTTGACATCGAGCTTTATATTAGTGTGGTCTTTACGATGCAATTCTGAGTTATCTTTAGTTTAGTTGACTCGTATTTTTTTGTAGAAGCAGCTGAGTTTTGTTAGCTTTTTTGAGGTTTCATCGATGTGTGAATCCCAATGAAGTTTGAAGTGAGTTTTGTATTTGCATGCCATCTTCAATTATGAAACGATTTCTTTCTCTTCTCTACTCCTTTTAGCTTCACAAAATACACCAATTTGTATGGGGACTAGTATGGAGCAGTTGGGATTCTTGTGTGGTATTCACAAAAAAGTTATCATATTCATTCAAAAATACATCCCGAATTCTTTTTGGGTTGTCCTAGTACTCTGTAAAAGGACGCATTTTCGGATTCCAAGCACTAATCAGCAAACCAATCACCGGCTAGCCATGAGGAAAACGGTCTTGTGATGGCAGCATTGCACTTCTGGCAGGTTCTCATTTACAAACGGTGGAGCCGATTCCTGAAATCATATATTTCTTAAAGTTTTACTATATTTTCATGTTCTTTTTGATCTGTATTTTTATGTTTTCTCTTCTATATGTAAGAAATATTTTTATTTGTAATTTGAAAAGTTATATGTATTATTTGAAACTAGATGGATTGCACCACAAGTTTTGCCAAATATAAAAGTTGATTTCTTAAATTCGTCATTTAAAAAAATATTTCAGAAATAGCTTATCTTTTTCTGTTAACAAAACTTAATTAAAACATGACATTATTAAAGGATTAAAACTGACGATAAATAACACAAATAATTGTAATTATGTTGAATTATACTAATACAATAGTGAATTGGTATTTAGAATAGAAATTATGTACAAAAACCTTATATGAATCGCACGTCAAATATCAAATCCAAATCGCAAGTCCAAACTTTAATTCATGCAACTTTCTACCAAAGTTCAATGTTACCAACGATATAATAACATTTTTTATTAGTTATAATTAAAAGAAAATGCAGTCTTTATTCAAAGTGTAACAAAAAAACAGTTTTTTAGCAAGTGTTTTTTTATAGGCTGTTAGATAATGCGCTCAGTAACACTCTTAATTTGAATTAATTTTATTATGTTCCCTACAGACGCAAGTTTAGCATAAAAATATTGATTTATGAACCTTTATTCATTTTTTATGAAAAGTGTAAGGTAAATTATCTATTAATTATTTAACTAGCTGTGAAATGCAATTGGTGTTCGTTTGATGAGTGATGTAAATGTCGAACAATGTACCTACATTCCTACATGTACAGATAACGTAATATACGTGCACACATGTGTTAGCATACCAAATCATACATGTACCGGATTATCCCAGCCATTCCTTGCTGATTGCTTTCCGTATAAGTCACGAATTAGTTCTGGCTTTACCAGTGGCACAATTTCTTGCTATTACATCTTGAGACGTCCTCAGGAGAGTGACAAGGATTATATTATGTTTTAGGTATACCTACTCTTACAGGCACATAGTCCCGGAGACAATCAGTCCCATGAAAGTACCCTCTGCCTATTACTTACTAAGAACAGGTTATTGGGTAGCAGATTAAATGACAATCGTGATTGATTAACTGTATGAAGCAATGAGCAATTAATTATAGTCAATGCCTTGCTCCACTGGCATTTATATGCGGTGGTCAATAATAGGCAATAATGAACAAACATTCCAACTGCCGAGTATCTAATAGTAATTATACCCTGGAGGTAGTCAGTATTAACTGTTTAATGTCATATTTATTTATTCGGGAGTGATTTATGATTTCCCTGCCAATAATGAACTATTTGCTGATTTTGGGTGTTTTTTTATTTATTTTATTTTTTAATTTTTTAATTATTATTTAATGACAATACAAATTAAAATCAAATTACAATATTAAATAAATTAAGAATACAAAGTGAAATATTTTATCCTCAGTCCTCCTCACTAGGTATTCCTGTTCTGAGGTGGACTGCAGGTTGTCGTATGGTGTTGATCATGATTTCCTAATCAATGTTGTTTGATTTTGTTGGTTTTCACGAAATATAAATAAATAAAGCAAAAAGTGTTCATGTTTATTATTTTGCGTTGTTTTAAAAAGTGTTTATGTTCATTATCTGTAGGTTGCATTTGGGTTATTTAATAATTTTAATTAGTTCCTCATCTTCATGTTTAGTTAGCCATAATTTGATGTTCTTTTTAAACTTTTGTATATCCATGGTATTTTTAATTTCAATCGGAAGGGCATTATATAATTTTGTAGCATGGAAATAATGGTTTTTCTGGCCGAAAGCTGTATTTAATTTTGGAATGTTTAGTAGTTTTGTCCTTGTAGTATAGGTGTGTTGGTCAGCAAGGTATGCATATTTTTCTTTAAATTTGAGTAGTGCATTTTTTGAGTACAGTTTTATAATGCTAAACACATTAAATTTTTTAAAAACTTATTTTGATGGAGTTCTTATGGGTACTTTCAGGATTATTTTTATTATAACAAGCTGTGTTTTAACAAGCTGCTTCATGTGAAGGTTTGAGGCAGATCCCCATCCAATAATTCCATTTTCTATGCGTGATTGGCAAAGAGCATAGTAGACTTAATATAGATCATTTTTATTTAGTATATTGCGTATGTTTCTAAAATAGTACATGAGCTTTATGAGTTTCTTTGTAATGCTATTTATGTGAGTTTTTTCCGTTTTTTTTATGTGAGAATTTCCCATCGAAAATTTTCATCGATTTCAATGCCAAGATATTTTATGTTTCTAGAGTGTGTTATGGTGGGGCAGTGACATGATTGTGTTAATTTTTTCCTTGACAATCATGTAATTTGAGAGCATAATCCTCGGGTGGTTGTCTTCGGTTTGTCTTTCTCTCGTTTTGATACATTTACGTTTTTGAAACGTTTCTTTGCCTAACATTTGTGCATGACGGTAAAGCAAATTAATTGAATGTATTTATTTATATGTGTAAGACGGTCCACTCGGGTGAAGGTTTACTCCATGTTTACTCGAGCGAATGTTCCCATTTTCGTTTCACTTTTGTTTCATTTCTTGTTCAGACCTGTCACTCCGCGTGAAATAGGTGGAATGAAATATAGAAATGAACGATTAGTGAACTGTCTGATTCAGCCATAACATAATTACACACGGACACGAGACGAGAAATGCAAAAAAAAAATGGATTAAAAGCAAGTAAAAAATCAAGCACACAAATCTCTTATGTTTCAGGCTATCCAACTATAAAATAAAATTACGAAAGAAATTACCACGATTGAAAATATGATTAATTTTAAAAAGGAAATAAGAATGTCCAGTTTTAGAATGAATACACTAAAATAAAACAATATTTAAACAAATATGTTTGCCAAATATTGTAAACCTTTATGTATGTATTTTAGACTAGCAATACTGATTTAGTGATGGCGGATAGAACTCCCAAAACGGGCACCTTAAACTTCGTCTAATTCGTGTAGGTCCTTTTTATATAGTAGGTTGGCTAACATCTCCCATTTGAGAATGAGTTGATCGATTTCTAACATTTTATTATTACTACGATTGTGATGTAAACCGATTATTTATCAGCCTGAATTTTTTTGCTATAGAAAATTATAAACATTTGGAAAACGACACGCCACTTCTTTTTATCACGAAAAAAAAGGAAATTGTTTCTGCATGTTAAATTCTTTTTTTATTATAAGTAATTAGGTAGTTTGAAATGTGGCTTCTCCGAAGAACGCTCAAAGTCCCATGGACCGACATGATCACCAACACAGAAATTATCAGGCTGGCTAGAGCAGAAAGAAAACTACTCACATTAGGGAAATTTCATATCAGAGTCACATACTTCGAGGGGAGAAATATCACTTCCTCAAACTAATATTAAAAGGGAAAATAAAGGGTCGCCGAGGGCCTGATAGGAGACAAATGTCTTGACTGCGAAATGTACGAGAGTGGATCGTATTAGATTAGATTAGGTATTAGATGTGTGGAGGAGCTATTCCGGGTAGCGCAAGATACAGAAATATTCACCACAGTGATCGCCAACGTCGGGGGACCAGAGCCCTAATAACTATCGGTAACTTCCCATCATTCCCTGGCATGACTACAGATCGCCAACGAATAAGTGAAAGTTCACAATGACTATGTCTCCTTAACATATTCGACTTCAACTGTTGTTTGTACGTTAGCGATGTGCAGTTGTCCTAGGGAACGATGAGAAGTTACCGATAGTTATCCTATCGATCGTTATCGAGCGAGTGTGCTAGGGCCTCTGGGGTGCTAGCATGGTCGATCGATAAGGATCGGTAGGATAATTGTCGGTAACTTCTCATCGTTCCCTAGGACAACGGCAGATCGCAAACGAATAGGTGACAGTTCACAATGACTAAGTGTCCTTAATATATTCGATATCAACTATTGTTTGATAAGGCACATGAAGAAGAAGGTCGTTATAAAACATCTTCATTTTCTTCTCGTATATTGTTCAAATACTTTGTGTTAATTTTTTACTCCTTTTGAATTTGACATCGGCTTCAAATTCTGTCAGATAAAAGGTGGATAGTTTTCCTGCCATAAAACAGTTTAAGTTTTTACCGTTCTGCCATTTTCACTCCGCTGCAGTTCGCCCGGACTTACCCCAGAGCAGTGTGTGCACCATCTTGTCCGATGTGACCCCACGTAAGGCGTTAGTTAGGTCGTGATGACCCGCTCCATGCAGGCTCATTACGTATGGTAATGACGATTGTCAGAGGTGGATCAACAAGGCATTAGCTAGACGTGGCTCTAGATTAATTTGCCGCCCTGACGATGGGTAAATCTATTTAGAGATGTCCCGGCCAACCCCGCCCTGGTTGCGGCACAATCACGGAAGCCCTTTGCGCATAACAATCGCCAATCTAATTTCGCTCAATGAGAATAGCGGATCTTACTAAAGCATGCAATTGCGTTGATGTGATTTCAGCTCATTACTTATTATCATATATCTTTATTTATTTATTTAAACATGGTTTTTACAGATGTTCGCACTTACTTATATTAAACAAATAGGTAGGTATATACAATTACAAAAATCTACAGTTACATACAACTAAATATAGGTACCTACATACAATTAGAGAAACAAAAATATCACAAATAAAAATACAAGCTTACTTAAGTAACACATATTACAATGAGAGTCATGCATAGAGAGACACTTGACACAATATAATCAGTTTAACATATTATATTTTTCAATAGCGAGATAATATAAAGTATTCACAGTATTAATGTAAAATATTTTATAACCAGATATTTATGAAAAAAAATCGCTTTAAATACCGTTTTATAACAAGCCTCCGTGGTGGGTTCGCTAATTTAGGATTGAGTTATCCATAAAAGCTAGACACACACTAAATCTACCCAAAAAGGTGTATTTTGTGTGTGTTGGCCATTAAAAGTTTAAAAATGCTTTAAAGTGCTTTTCACTGTAAAGTAAGCAATGTATTAAAAAGAGGTGAGTAGGTACTTCGAGTAGTAACTCTAGTATACGGATGTGAGAATAAGAGTGGACTATCTCATTCCAACTATTAAGTAGGTACTTCGACAGAACACATTGAAGCTGTGTTCTTTAATTTTTATTTTTTTATTATTATTATAGTGAATACCTCACAAGAGTCCTAACTGCTCCCGTCTGGAGCCAGTGAGACTATGGCATCCCCAATTGGGGTATGTTATGAATCTGAAGGAAAGTGGGAAAGGGAAAGAGACGAGGAAGAGGAAGGTGGGGAAGTACTCACCTATTCAGATCTGTCACTAAATACGGCCAAAGTAATTTCAAGCAGCGTTTCAATTCTGAATGGTGGTCTTACATCAGGGTGATACTAAGAGTATCTTCCACTCTGGAACGTGCCGCAAATATACTATATATTATATTAAATAATTAATTGTGAAATAACACAAATCAATTAAATAAAATTTATTTGTGCACGCCGGGTTCAAACCCGCGACCTTCGGAATGGCAGTCCAACGCCCTACCGCTGGACTACACCGACCGTAAAGCTTATTCTCATAGCTTCGAGTACAGACGGTACAAATCACAAAAACACAAACAAAATGTTATAAAAATATTTTCAAGTCAGTATCGCCAAAATAAATCATAAAATCGATTTTTATATGGCTCTTTGAAAAAAGAGAAAAACATGAAATTAATGTAAAACTTTATTATTTAAAGTGTCTTTGAGGATTCGTTTTCACTTTAAGAAATCTTGACGTGAATAATATATTTTATGTTATTACGTTATAAGATTATTTTTAATATAATATTAAACACTCAAAGCTATACGGCGGATAGTTGCATCATTAACTTTAAACCCGATATAAAACATTAAATGTCATAACAGTTAAAAATAAAGTTAATATTGTCAAAATTGTGTTTGTTGGTTAATACTTTGTCCGAGATGACTGTTTTTGAAAATTACTTTCAATAAATAAAGCATTAATCGAGTTAATGGTTGTTGTGTATTATAGTTAATGAATGTATTTGTGTGATGTGAGTTATTCTTGGTAAGTGCATTAATAATTACAATGAAGTGTGTTCATTCCACGACCACAATTTGTGACGGAATTTTTTTCATACAAAACATTTACAGCCTTACTAAAAAACAAACACTTCGCGGCCGTTAAACGGTGTTTTTGTGAATCTTTAGATTTGGCAACGCTGTAATTTACTTGTTTAAATTGGAGTTTTCATAATAATCAGGTGGTGTGATTGATGCGCCTGCGCATTGCTTTCCCGCTGAAAAAAAATAGCCGCGAATGCACACTCTACGAAAAAAAGTCGGTCGCGAATGTGTCTGTGATTAAGATGATGTTTTAGTTAATGATTTCAATCTTTATGACTAATTAGCACTTATATTCATGTACTCAATATATTTACTATTAATTTGTGTTGTTTTTCGTTAGTTTAAGTCAAATTGTGACACAAAAATCGTGTGTTCTAAATTGAACTGTCAGAAAATGGTTCTATAGGTTATATTCAGAAATAATTTGCATTTTAAGATCTTTATTTTATTATAAATTCTTGAAAGTGATGTTTTTGGTGACTAAAATGTCTAATACATATTTTAGTAAACGTATCAAAGAAATTAATGTCTTAAGATGTGCAAGCAATGTATTCAAACGTGACTTTTTTTATTGTAAATTTTTGGGAATGAAAAGCGAATTTCAAGATTTTTTTATTGTGTGAAGGAGTAAATAGTAAAGTGACAGTTTTATTTCAAAATCATTAAACAAAAGGACTGTGTTTTTTGAATTTTGAATTTTTAATATATCAATGTTTTAATAGAAAGTGTTTGGGGTAAGTAAGTTTTTTTTTTCAACTTGATGTTTGAAGCTTAAAATACTACAGTTTTTAAACACTTAAGTATAATTGAGATATGAAAATCGTAAAGGTAATTAAATTTTGGTTCTAAAATGGTATTTGTTTTTACGACATCTCGAAAAATAATAAATATATAGGACATTAAAAAAAAATCGAAATTCGTTGAAAATTACAAATGGAACAAATATATACAACAGATAAACTACCCTCCTTGGCCGTGTAAGCAATGTACATTTGTACATATCTTTCCATGAACAATTTTTTGTCAGTTCTTAATTAGTAAGGATTCTTCATACATGGTTGTTTGACCATTGTAAATATTTTTCAGAAAGTTTATTAGTAAGGCTGGTAAAATACGACGTTGTCAGATCAAAACCATATATTCTGTTTAGTAAGAATTTGAAAAACGAAATGTACAGACTTTTTTTTTGTAAGGCTGTTAAACTCTTCATAACTTATAAAATTCAGTTTTATTATAGATATTTGTATATGTGTTCATCAATTACAACATTTACATGAAATTTCATATACAATATTTAATGTGGACGCAAAATTGAACTTCCCACGGCAGTTGAAAATGGCAGAAAAATGTTTAAAATTGCGCTGTCGCTCCGGTGGATAACTCATATAATAATTTTGATCCTTACTGTAGTAGGGGCACCACAGATAAACAGCTCCATGCTCTAAGAGGTACCTTCGTCGTAAAAGAGTTGGTTATCTTCCAACGGGCGGAAGTTAGTTATGGGTAATCGGTCTTTTCGAGCCATTCGTCATGAGCGGAGCTGACGGCGGAGGAAATTGTAAATAACGCAGGGATCCGGAATTTAATTTGATACCAACCCTGTGACTTTTCTGGCTGCGAGACTGGCGGCTGATCAGTTTATTTCTGATAACATTATTTCTATGAAGTTTTCTCGTGTGCAGTTGACATTAAAATTCGATGTTATCTTGCTTATTCAATTGAATACATACGGCACAACTTGTGCACTGACATAATCATCGGAGCGATTTAGTTCCAAATTTAGACCGCTTTTATTTTTCTGTGATTGATATCGGTCCAAAATTGGACCACATTTAACAAACCTACAAATATGGGATAAACGGTGAAATCTCGGTAGAATCATTAGCTTTAAACCGCAGTAAACAGTTTATATAATGGCCAAATCAAAAACTGAACTCCAATCGCTCGAGTGGATAAGTATAAAGTGTGAAAAAGTATAAAATAACATTAGTAAGTAACTAACTAACCATCACGTCGTTTCCCCGCAGGGGTACAATCATTTTAATAGTAAAAACGGGACTGAAGTTCTTACGAACAAATTAACAGTGTTTCAATGTTTATTGGCGGGAACATGTAAGAATAATTTGTTGGTATACGTAATTTCGTACGTATACCAACAAATTATTCTTACTTTTTCTCGCCAATAAACATTGAAACAATATTAATTTGTTCGTAAGAACTTCAGTCCCATTTTTAACCGTTTTTACTATTAAAATGATCGTTTTTTCGAATAACATTTTTCTCCGTGTAGGCAGAGAGGACGGCCCGCCATCTTGGCATACAATCCTTGCCACATTCACATTAATACATCTTCTCATACATACTCTCCTATTATTATGACTCTTGAAATGGCCCGACTCAAGTATCTGATTCACTTGATCGTGTCAGGTCTTCCTCGGGCGTCCTCGACTTCATTTTACTCTTTACACTCCTTTCTTCGTGCACTCGCTTATGCAAAGCATATACGCGTCCCTTTATTTTTTATTTACGTACGGATACCGCAATGATAAGTAAGGAGGATTATAGTTACTGTAATAAACCTTAATCTACTACTCATTATTTCCTTTATTTAGTAGATAAAACATTTGTACAAATTTAGGGTAGTCCCAATAAGCTGTAATATGGCAGTTTGTCTGTAGGTTCTACCAAATCTTCTTAATCGTACCTATTACGCTCACATCAGCCTTGCATTCTTTTCGGATATCCACATTCCTCACACGATCCAAAGTGTAAAAAAAGTATTAAGTATAAATAAGTTAAAAAAAACATAAGTACAAAGTATAAGAATAAGCACAATGCAAACGAATAAGGAAGATACTATAAAATGCTATAAATATAAAGTGTAAAAAAGTATAATGTGAAATAACATAAAATAACTGAAAATGTTTAATAAATTGATATATAGAATAATAAATATTCGTGGTTAAATACTATGTGTTTGTTTTATTGCGAAAATTTATAAGTATTAAAAATATTCCCCCTTACTTATAATCGTAGTATAACTAATACTCGTCGGATAACATCGTAACTGTGAAAAACTTGACTAATTATCACTGCGTGTGTATGGTTAAAACGGCTTTAAACCAGGTTTAAGGCCAACTTTACAAAACCAAAGATGAGTCGGCGGATACCGCAATGATAAGTAAGGAGGATTATAGTTACTGTAATAAACCTTAATCTACTACTCATTATTTCCTTTATTTACAAAGAGTACATTTGAAATTTGATTTTTTTCTTGAGTTGAGGTTAGCGTAGATCTCTAAATTTTGATAAATTATTAAACCTTTATATGTTTGTATAAATACGCTACTGAACAAATTGAATTACATAAATAGGTCAAATAAATTTTCGTTTACCTAAAATAAATAACTTATTAAACATCACCGTTGATTCGGAAACCCGGTTGATGAAAATATAATTAAATCATGTTTAAGGTATTACTTTTACCAGCTTAAAATAAAATAACATATTTTCAGTAAGGTTTGATACCGGCCAAAGTATTTATATTCCGGGAAATCTGAAAATCGAAAAAGAGTCGGTCGCTCCCACGGAGATGATTGAATTCTGGATCCTCGATTAGCTCCGCCCGCCGGTAAGGGTGCGTTTCCGTAGAAATGTGTCGATAACGCCACCGTCTCGATTGGCCGCGACTACATCCCTAATTTAATACCGGTTCTAAGTACAACTCAATCAGCTGAAGGAATGAGGTAAAAAATTGAATCGACTTCCGAATTGGCTTTAGCGAGGAAACTACAGGGCGACTGGATGTTCGGCCACAAATAACCATCTTGAATAATTAAGCATAATTTTTGGTTTGGGCCATTGTACAATAATTTGGTAGCTTTACCTTGAAAGTTTTGAAAATTAGTAATATAATAGATTTCGATGTGCTTTTTCCGAATTTCAATTTTGCCAACTCATATCTTTGCCGCTCGCGCTGCCATTCTGGAAAAATGGCACCTAATAGCAGTTTTTTAAAATCTATAATACATATTACCAATTTTCAAAACTCTTGGAAAACTTTCCAGGTAACCCATTTTTTTCACAAAAAATCACTGTACTACCATAAATATGTTAATACTCTTTGTAATTTTATAAATGACGTGGCCTATCTTTATGTCCTTTAGTTCAAGTATGGAGATCTTTTACATCATCTGTTGTATAATAGATGTGAACAACATTCGTAATTCACCTTTGTCATTCACCCAATTTATGAAATGTTATTTTATTCATTACTCGTTAGGACTAACCATCCTAATAAAAAAAGTGGATCCTAACTTTGTAATTATTATAAAAATAGAATCATATGCAAAATCACCGCGGCTATATCCATTGAAATTTTATCACTTGTTCTATATAAAGTAAAAGGTGTATTTTGTTTATATAGAGTCAATTATATTATTATTCCTACTCCAATGTAGAATACATGTTCCTTTAAAATCTAACTATCAATAAAAATATCCAAGGTATCATAAATAACGATATTAATAGACACCTACTTGACAACAATAAAATGAGTTGTTAATATTTTATGAAAGGTATTCCCCAAACAAATATTAAAGTAATTGTGGAAACGAGGTAATTATGCCTACTGGTAATAACCAAATAACTAGAAATTGAATCGACAATAACACATAGGGGAACATCCACATTATTTGAAAAGAATCCACGAATACCACCCCGTTAACCCTCCACCCCCCTCCCCCATATGTTATGTATATAACAGATATGTAGAAAACAAATTGTATCAGTCTGAAGACGGCCTTAACGGGCTGAAACCGGTTACGACCACAAATAAATTAAGTGGAAAAAAGTTTTAAATTGTTTTAATATATTATTACAAAAAAATATTGTTTATTTTATTTATAATGGATAAGCAGAAAGTTATAGCTACATCTAAAAGTATCAAAAAAATAAAAGCACACTAAAAAAATCGAATATGTCATTGTTTTAGTTTGGATACTTATAATAGTACGCCGGCGACGGCCGGCGTAGTCCAGCTGTAGGGCATTGGACTGCCATTCCGAAGGTCGCGGGTTCGAACCCGGTGTGCACAAATAAATTTTATTTAATTGATTTGTGTTATTTCACAATTAATTATTTAAAATAATATATATAATATATTTGCGGCACGTTCCAGAGTGGAAGATACTCTTAGTATCGCCCTGGTGTAACACCACTATTCAGAATTGAAACGTTGCTTGAAATGGCTTTAGCCGTGTTTAGTGACTAGATCTGAATAGCCAGGTACTTCCTCCCTTCCTCTTCCTCGTCTCCTCCCCTTTCCCACTTACCGTTAGCCTCATGACATACCCCAATTGGGGATGCTATAGTCTCACTGGCTCCAGACGGGAGCAGTTGGTATTGTGAGGTATTCACTATAAAAAAAAGGTAGCTGAAACTTTAATGTCGACTATCTCAGGATCAACATTTGCTCATTTAGTGTCTTCTGGCAGTAAACCGACGAGACATAATTTAATAAATTCAAATGGTTGCATTGATCCCTGACAACCCTGCACCAGCCACCAACTTGGACAGTTACAGCAGGTGGATGCCCCAAGAAGAGGTTGAGTTCAGAATCTCTGATCATCATCACCCCAAAACACCATTAAAACCATGGACCTTCAAATTCCTAACGTCTATTCTCGAAAATATTTTCCGTTTGTTTGAACCTATTCTTCCCAAATTGAAAATCGATACACCGAAAATTTATCAAAGGCATTGTGTGGAACCGATGGAACAAATCAATGTTCTGCGATAGTTTATGAATTCCACAAGAGTTTGTGGAAAGGTTCAAGAGTTTTTCTCAGTGTTTTATATATTTATCTACCTGAAACCACAAAAAAAATCATTTACATATTTCTTAGATCAAACCTTGAACGTTTTTTTTAAATATATTTTTTATTGCTTAAATTATAACACTTTTTTTTTTTAAGATTAAGAAGATAAAGCTCATTCTGGCATGGTCAATAATATTATTAAATTTAACATTTAACATTTTATTGTTTGATACATGGAAATAACTCTATCGACAAATCATTTGCTTGCTAATAGCTGAATAACGAATGTGATAAAATCAATACCTACCAATGAAACAGTGTCACTATTCTAGTTACTTGCTGACAGCGTGTAACCCACATAACATAATGTCAATTATATCTTATCTATATATTATTATGTACCTGGGAGCTTACGTGATATTGTGCTTCCTATATAACATTGGATAATTTAGTCAAATCATTAAATTCAGTGCTTTGACTTGCAGAATTTTAGTCAGATTAACCTTTCTCCTGAACAAGAGAGGGTTTATCCAAAACCATGCAAAAAACTAAAAATGAAGATGAAATCGGTAATGACTTCGAATCAAAATGTTTCATGTAAACAGGTCAGCCAGCATGTTCAATTTAATTCAAACATGTATTTTTTATAGTGAATACCTCACAAGAGTCCCAACTGCTCCCGTCTGGAGCCAGTGAGACTATGGCATCCCCAATTGGACTATTTTTGAGGCTAAAGGTAAGTGATGAAGGGAAAGAGACGAGGAAGAGGAAGGTGGGGAAGTACCTGGCTATTCAGAGTCACTAAACACGGCTAAACTAAAATTTCAAGCAACGTTTCAATTCTGAATGGTGGTCGTACACCAGGGCGATACTAAGAGTATCTTCCACTCTGGAACGTGCCGCAAATATACTATATATTATTTAAATAATGAATTTTGAAATAACACAAATCAATTAAATAAAATTTATTTGCGCACGCCGGGTTCGAACCCGCGGCCTTCGGAATGGGAGTCTAACGCTCTACCGCTGGACTACGCCGGCCGTATAATATAAAAATAGAATGAATTCAAACAAAGACAGTTAAAACGTAAAAGAATCAGGTATATTATCGAAACGGTTGTTAAATTTTATCGTCTCCAAAGTTTGCTGAGGTTTCGCTATAAAACTGTATGCACACTCAATTGCCGGGGAAATATGACATCTTAATAATGTTTGAAGTTCCCCCTGATCCAGTGAATTCCTCGATTCTAAATAGGTACCATCTTTCAAATTACTAGCTTTCTGAAACGATGGAAAAGCATTGATGGAAGTAATTGAATGCAGTTATAGGAGGATGTAATTATAAGTTCTGTCGTAGACACAAAACGAAAGGGCATAGACGATAAAAAAGGGGAACAGTGATTTGTACGGTGACAAAAAATGTTGGTGTTCATCAAAAATTGGTTATTAATTATTTTCTCGAATTTTTATTTATTTCTAGTTTTAATAACAATAAATGATCTGTTGAGTGTTAGGGGACGTACTTGACTTATTAGTGATTTCTAACATTATTTTCATTAAAAATGTGAGAGTAATTTTGGTCTCCGGTGATTTTTCTTCAAGTATTTTTCTTCAAAATCTAAAAAATAAAATTCGTTAAGATATCTCCACTGGTCACTCAGCCAAGTAACCCAACAAACCCTCACCCGACCCCAACTGTCCAATTTCTATTGTTTTATTATGTTTAAAAAAATTATAATAAACATAAAAAAATGTCACGGAAGACCTAAATTTCGTCTTTTTATTTTTTATTTATTTAACGCCCAAAGGGCTTTTACATGTTGGTACAGTACACTTGTTACATTTTGTTGGTAGTAAAAAAAATTGGTCCATTTTGTTGGTGGTAAAAAATACAAAACCACAAGTCAAAAAACACAAGATAAAAAACTGAAAAATAGAGCGATTAGATACGTTACAAAATACAAGATCAGTTTAGGAACAGTGTTGGAATATATATTTAACATGATCAGCAAAACTCGCTAAGTTGATATTTAAAGTATCAACATCACCTAAGTATTAATTTCCCATATTGTGAAATATAATTTCGCTAATGAATGCTGCAGTTGAATAGTGTATTTTGTCATGTTGTTACTGTGAGTATTCGTTTTGTGTTTATGCGTTGCAGGAGTTTGCAATAGTCAAATTTAGAGTTAAGTATTTTTAATAAAAAGGTAAAGTCGTGTATTTTACGTCGGTCTTCTAATGTATGTATTTTCAGTATATTTAATAAAAAAAATGTATTCTAAGTCTTGGTATGTTTAATTTAAAATTTATAAAATGTAGACATTTTTTTTGTATTCGCTCAATGTTTTTTTTTTAAAGAAAGACAAACATTCCCAAGTTACGAATAACCCAACAACATTTAAAAATCTCCTACTACCACCACACTAAGCGGAAGATGTTGCTTGTGTTGTGATGGAGGACTTAGCCAGCCGAGGAATCGAACACGGAACGCCTGGGTGGGACCCAAACGCGATGCCCACTCAACCACTGACCGGTCATTATATTATAAGATGGAGACCAAACTACTGAGTTATATTCAATTAGGCTTCCAACTAGATATATGTATAATAGTTTAATGGCTTCTAAGGAATTAAAGCTTTTAGTTTAGCTTTAGTGTTTTCATACCTTCGTTCACAGTTTGGTAAATATTTTTGGCGAAACTTAGTTTTTCATCCAAAATAATTCCGAGACCTCTCATTTCCTTGAGTCTTTCTAAAGCTGTGTTGTTGATGGAATATTCGAATAAAACAGGATATTTATTTTTGAAGAAAGGCAAGGTTTTGCACATTTCTACATTTAAAAATAGATTATTTTGTATGCTACAATCTTTAAACTTACTAATATTTGACTGGAGTAAGTGGCAATGATTACTTCACCAAAGCTTTTTTTTTTTTACTTAAAATAATGTCGGAATCACTAGTTAAAGTAAGTCAAGTACGTCCCTTATGGTACTGTATATTATTTCTTACACGTCCTTTGAAAATGTAAAAACATTGAACGAAATAAAAAACCGTTAACATTTCATTTGGAACCTATTATTTTTATTACCGACAGAAATGAGTCCTTTTTAAATCAAATTCTAGATGTTTTGACTCTTTTTTACAAAATCAAAAATTGATTTTGAAAGATTGTTATTTTATTTGATACACGCAGTTTTAAAATTTTGAAAAACTAAGTTTATTTTTAATATACTAAGGTTATACCGTTGGTCGTTGGCAGATTGGTTCAATTTTAAAACGATATATTCTATTAAACAACACAAATTTCATATCATATGATCATACAACAAAATATATCAATACATAATCTAGTAAACACAGTTTTCAGAATTTTAATTTTAGTTAAATTAAAATCATTCAAAAATAAATCCGAGAACGTGTTTTGTGACAAAAATACCTCAGTTTTTCTATTTATTTAAGGTCTTACAAACTAAAATATTTAAAAAAAATTTACACACTTATTTTCTTTAGTCATTATTGAAAAATCATAAATATTTATTATATACTTACAAGAAGTACACGATATTTAAAAATATATCATTGTGCGTTTTGAGCATTTTTACTGCTTACTTGAATGTAGGTATGTATTAAAAAGCAAGTTTTGAATGAAATAAATCGATATTAAATTTTTAATTTAAAAAAATTGATACGGGGAATAATCGATCTTTCTTATCCTGTACAATAGCAAGCATTTTTAAACTTTTGTTCGCAGCCGCTGGTCAGTGGCTCTTAACTTTATAATTTAAATTGTATTGATTATACGTTAAAAAAATACATATTGCATAAGGGCGATTATTGTAAAATATTGTGTCATTTTTCAAATATTCATCGTAACATGTTTTGTCTTGTTAAGGGGCATTAAAACAACCTCAATAGATAAAAAATAATATTATTTTCTTTTGTGCTTTTCTACAAAGCTATTGATATTTCACGACTGGTGTAAAGTAGGCTGGTGGCTTTCCATTGGGATAGAATAAAGTAGGTAGGCCGTACCTACTACTAATAATATAATCAATTAGATATATTTGTAATTTGATTAAACTCATCTGTAAGAACCAATAATTGATTCCATTGGTTCACTCTGCAGACTTGGAGTTAGCGGATTGTTGGTTCGATTGCCGTTGCAGTAAAAATACATTTTTGTTGGTTTTTTCAGGGTGTCGTTGATGACCGATAACGATGATTCTCGTATATTAGAAATTGTCGTAGGTGGAATTTTTAATGAACACGTTGGTGTGGATAATAATGATGCGTCATGACTCATGACACGACTCGTGACATTATGTTAAATATAGAAGACACTTAAGTTTTTCAAAAGAAGCAAACACACTGTGATTTGACATTTTAAAGAAATTAAAAGAAAATACTTGGTTTTCAGTCACTTTATTGTTATATTTTCACTGTCTACCGGTTTCAGTACCTCCGTATCATCATTAGGACTGTTATAAAAATAATTAATAAATTCCTAAATTAATAAATTCCTACACCAAGCTCAAGAGCCAGTTCTCTTAATTGGTGTAGAAACAAAAAAAAATATGTTTTCACCTTTTTGTTCTACCTTTTTGTTATATTTTCGTTTTTATTTTGTTATTCTATTGTTAAACAATGATTAAAATTGTAAAATTGTTGTGTGTAAAAGGTGAAATAAATTGAAAAAAAAAAGATGTACACGTATTACATATAATAATAATAATTGGATAATTTGTAGAGCGCCGTTTTTGTAAGAAGTACTAAAAAGGGAGAGAAGTACTAAATATATAGCAATAACAGTCTTGATGTGGTACGGAGGTACCGAAACCGGTAGACAGTGAAAATAGTGACTTACCAAATATTTTCTTTTCATTTATTATAGTATAGTTAATATTATGTTTACATCGCAATCATGATTATGAAATTAAAATACATAAATATGTATGCATTTAGTAAAAAGAAAAACAAAAAGGAAAAATTACAGAGGATATATAGAACATTATAGGATTATTAGCTCGACTTTCAGGTAGAAATAGAGGAAGCTGTATTTTTGTCAATGATTTCTCTAAAGTATTTTTTTATCGAGCTTAATATTTGTATTTTAACATTAATGCTTTTGATTTCTTCTGGTAATTTAAAAGAAACATTTTTCTTGGGTATAATGGTGTTTGGAAAAAGAAGTATTTAGTTTAGGGCATGCAAATATATAATTAAGGTAGAATCATACCGGCTCGACATACGTACGCATCGCTACGCCAAACAATGCTTAGCAACCATACATTTTCTATGAAAATGGCCACAGACATCGCACGTCGCGATGCGTGTGGCCAATGTGATTCTAAAACATAAATTTTCATAGAAGATGTGTGGTTGCTAAGTAGCCCAAATATTGTTAGGCGTAGCGATGCATACGTACGTCGACCCAGTCTGAATCTACCATAAAGGTAGATTAAGACTGGGTCGACGTATGCACGCATCGCTACGCCAAACAATGCTTAGCAACCATACATTTTCTATGAAAATGGCCACAGACATCGCACGTCGCGATGCGTGTGGCCAATGTGATTCTAAAACATAAATGTTCATTGAAAATCAATGTTTGCTAAGTAGCCCAGATATTGTTAGGCGTAGCGATGCATACGTACGTCGACCCAGTCTGAATCTACCATAAGTCTAGTATGATTTTTAGTTTAGTACGAATGAGCATTTATCTTTTTCTTTCCAAATTAGATTTTTTTACGAATAAGTTTTTTAATGTAGGAATGTAAAATCGTCGTGCTCACTCGGATTTGCTTTTTCGCATTTTTTTCTCAATATTATGGTACCTACCTACCGGTTTGAAGAATGTTTGAAAAAATAATCGTCATTGAGGTGGTGACATATCTTTTGACAAATTGTATAATTCTATGACATTTTTATTTCAGTATCACGACGATCTTTTAAATGTCTCCACATCAATGATCATGTAGGTGTATTTCTTTTATAGTTACTTTACACCTTAATTAGAGTAAGGAATATCCATACTTGTTTGTTCTTTTGTTATTTTTATTGATGTTCGTATTATCCTGATGAAGAAACCTTCGGTTTTGAAATGAGTTGATAATTGTAATGATATACGTGGTGTACACAAAGTTATTTGTTTCATTTAATTAAAAATGACGCCACAAAGTGATTTTGCAAAGATTGAAGAAGAAGGAATGTCATATTATTTTTAACATGAGCTCAAATTCGTCGAAGCACAGACCAATCTAGTCCAATGTCCACCGATGCAGGAAGCTTACAAAGTGGATTTTACTTTAGTTGGCTTGGTACCAAAGGGTCCGACCTGTCAAAATGATTCATGGACACGGTGATAAGAGCCGTGAAGGATTGATAGAAATATTTTCTATACAATTCATACATTATTACGTGAGAATTAGAAATGTTCACATCAAATAATGGTAAGTTCCTAGCTTCGATGGCGCAGCCGATTTGGAAAAGCCCTGGTGTGAAAAATTACATCGATATTCTATTATGTGTTGTGTTTTTATCACCTTCCTGGTAAAGGGGTAGAGGCGGGACGTTCTGTTTAATTTATAACAAATTGAAAATAGGTTTCACTGAAAACCAGTGTACCATTTAAAAATTATTTTTACCTAAATACATATATGTATATATTATATTTATACATGTCTTTTCCTTTCCCTGTAGATCTTACCTTTGTTTTTTTTTAACTATTAGAAAAATTCCCTTTTCTTGAGAACGAATTACCAAAATACTGCCAATTTTTTTACATCTATTTGAATTTCACTTTTTTTCTTGATTGAATGAATGCATGAATAAAGTTAAATCGTAGAAGTTAAAATTAACCCACTTCCAGATATCCGATCGACCTGAAACTCAACAGAAACATTGTCGAGTAATTTCAAATAAATAAATATTATTTTATATCATCAAAAATGGTTGTCTGGCCTCTGTGTTTTGTAATTGACATTACATTTATGTGGCCGTTGAAATGCAACCCAGATGTCGTGCAATTGTCCAATAGTTTGAGCAATAATTGGTTATCGTAACAAGAAGAACTCACCTACAATTAAAACATAGTGAATTTTGCTCTGGTCGAATTTGGGAATCCTTATTTGTTTTCTTAGGAAATATTATAGTTTAATTCTGTGAGGTGCTTTTTTAACCTATGCATGCCATCTGGAAGAGCCGTTTAACATTATATATATATAGTTTTGGTTTTGATATAAATTCATAAATCACTATATATAAGGGTATAACGTCCATCAGTTGACGCTATATGCCCCAGGCTTATACATGCTTTTTATATTTTCACAAAAGTCAACAGATTTGTAATATTTAAAAAAATAAATAAGACATTGTTTTTAATGGGTTCGAAACACAGATAATACTTTTTGTTAGGAAGGGTTCTATTATTAAAAATACTTTCAATGTTCCAAGTCTAATTTTCTTTCAAGTTTAATTTTCTTTTATTTTTCTGAAACTCGCTACGAAGTTTATTTTACTCTTGATATTTCTTATTTCAGTCGCTGTACTTGGTACCACCACATTTCCCCGGACCGCTATTTCTACCTAGATCTTGTAAAATCAACACGCCATTAATTTATCCTCGCCTTCCTAGTTTTCTTAAAATAGTCTCCATCTAAACAAGGAATTAATGAGCCAATTTACGACGGCTCCATAGGAAAGCCTCAGTTCTTCTCTTACTCAGTACTCTGAAGAAATCCTCTGTTCTTACTTCCATAACAATAGCAATGCGAATGAAGAATTGCGGGTAAAAAACTTACTACCATTTACATAAAATTTTCTGTCTGAATATTTCATTTAATTATTTTATTCTTGTTCTAAGTTTTTTAAACAGAAATTTAATTTTGTTCTTTGCGTAATATTCTTTTCTGTTATTGTTAAAGCTCGAAAATTCGTAAATCTTTGGTTTAACCGGTAATTATTAGCAGTTATTGGAATGGCTATGTAGAAGGGTAAACGACGAGTTAAGGGTAATCGAAAGCAAATTCATCGACAAAGAAAGGTTAGGCTAGGTTAGGTTAGGTTAGGTTAGATTGTGTCAGGTTAAGTAAGGTTAGGTTAGGTTATAATAATCGATCTTTCTCATTGGAATCTTCCCGTACAGTTGCAAGCATTTATAAACTTTTATTCTCTGCCGCTGGTCAATCGCTCTTAACGAAGCCAGAAATATAAATAGGGTTAGATTGCCACATATGAAAAAATTAAAATCGCAGATCTGCCTAATGTATAGAGGACTAAAGAGGTACGATGAAATGTTTGATGGTACTGACACACACTGACTTTCTCCTTCCATCCGCGAATCAATGAGTGTGCTCACAAATCAAATGCTCATTTCTCCTTCCACCTGCGAATCAATGAGCGTGCTCACAAATCAAATTGTCATTTCTCCTTCCATCTGCGAATCAATGAACGTGCTCACAAATCAAATGCTCATTTCTCCTTCCACCTGCGAATCAATGAGCGTGCTCACAAATCAAATTCTCATTTCTCCTTCCATCTGCGAATCAATGAACGTGCTCACAAATCAAATGCTCATTTCTCCTTCCACTGGCGAATCAATGAGCGTGCTCACAAATAAAATGCTCATTTCTCCTTCCACCCGTGAATCAATGAGCGTGCTCACAAATCAAATGCTCATTTCTCCTTCCACCCGCGTATCAATGAGCATGCTCACAAATCAACAGCCGGATGATTTGTGAGCATGCTCATTTGGACGTGCCACACATGTTACTAGGTGGCATTGCGGGTAAAAGAGAAAAGAGCGGGCTCATTTATGAGCATGTGTGCCGGTACCACGAAAGTCTAAAGAATGAAGGAAGAATGATAGTAATTAAAAAGAAATGTAATGCTTACTGTAAAAATATTTAAAGTTATAAAATGAAATGTTACCTTGAATATATTAATTTGTATTCTAATATCGTATACACTATCTCATATAATAAAAAAATCTCTCAAATGGTATTATAAAGAGTTAATTGCCTGTACCTTCAATTATTTGAAGTTATCTAAGTATAATCGATGACTTGATTATTCCTGTAGAATACTTGGGATCGTTGCCTTAAGTTGAGCGTGGCATGTTTCTAATGCGTCTCAAATGTTTGGTAGACTCTCTTGCATAGGCTTTAGATAATCTAAACTTCGCCGTAGAAGTTACATATTGTGGGAAGGCGGGGAAATGTGGGCCATCCAAAACTATATATTTTTTCTTTATAAACCTACAAGTAGACCCCGGCGTTGCCCATATTTTACGTAAAGTTTTTCGATATCAAATGTAATAATTTCCACCTTATTTTTAACGTCAAGTGTGCAGAATTTCATCAAGAAATATCAAAATTCTGCTAAAAGGGATCAGAAAAGGGGATCGTGGTGTATTTTTAAAAGCTTAAGTAGACAGTGACAGGTGAAGTCCGCAAAAATTTCGTTACTCTAGGGTTATAATATTCAAAAAACAAACCCCCAAACTTACAATGGGACACCTTTCTTTACAAATACATACCTAAATGTCTTACATACATACCTATATAAGTAATATGATATGTAATAATTAGACATCGGATTATATGCACTAACAAAGTGCCAAAGTATGTATGCAAATATGCACAAAAAAGGCCGAAATATGCACTAAAAACTCTTTATATGCTTAAAATATGCACAATACAAAATAAAAAAACCATTTTTATTTTTATATATTTAAAGTAAAGACTGTACAAAATCAGCGAAATATTCTTAAAATTATATTATGCATAGTTTTTGTGACAATATACAATTGGGTATTTTTCAAAATTTTCGATGTTAAATTTGTGACATTTGTCACCCACTATTAATTTGTACGCCGAAAACGACCTCTCTACGTCAACTGACGTCATTGGACAAAATTTTAAATTTGGCGCAATTTCTGGAGATACCTGTTTAGGCAGGGTATGGATGGACCTGTGAGGTTGATGTAGGCAATGTTCTTCATGTCTTCAAGACTCGGGTTTTTAAGCAAAATAGCGTCTAACTTTTTGCGAATCTTCTCTGTTATTGAATTAGGAAGGGCGTTGGCAAGTTCGATCATTGTTTCCAGTATTTCTATTGATTGAATTAGAGTAAGGTTTTTTTTTCAATTATTCAATGGCATCTGGTAACTTGTGGAAATGTGTTGAGATGAGGGCGATATTTTGTTTAATGGATGTGTCTTAACTTGCTTACTTGCATTGAAATACAATGGCCTCATAACTGTCAAATTGATCAACGAAATAAAAAAGGCTAAATATGCATTAACGCCGTAATTAGAGAGTTATATGCATTTGCATATGCAAATATCCTCCAGCATATGCATATCCGCCAGCATTGCATATGCAAATATCCTCAAGATGTCCAGTAAACATATTAATTCATAAGGTTTTAAAAAAAAATCTATATTATTTTATTTTATTTCAGTATTAGAGATACCGGTTCCTGTTTCAACAAAAATTACGTTCAGTAAAAAAGTCTTGTAAAGTAAAAGAGCCATTGACCAGCAGCTGAGAATAAAACTTTAAAAATGCTTGCAACTGTACAGGGGCGTTCCGATGATAAAGATCTATTAGTCTCCGTATCAATTTTTTTTAATTGAAAATTTAATATTGTTGAAGAAGAAGATTACAATAATAATATTATATATTTCAAATTTCAGAATTAAAAATATTATCTTCGACTAATGTTTTTTTCCATATTATTGGCAGCTACCTTTATTATTGGAAACAAGTATTCAAAGAATGTATTTGTTACCTAGATAGTGTCTCGGATAAATATATCCGATTTTATTTTTATAGAACACCTATTGACTTTTTATAAAAGTCTAAATGAATATTCATATTTTTATAAGAAAAACTCTCTTTTTAACTTTTGAAGGTTATTCCCATCAATTATCTTTTATTATTTTTCTGTGTCTTGTTCATTTTCATAATTAAATTTTTTTTTATTATTATTGTAATCTTCTTCTTCAATGAGATATTACATTGGTGTGAATAACCTTCAAAAGTTAAAAAGAGAGTTTTTCATATAAAAATATGAATATTTAATATTGATTTATTTCATTCAAAACTTGCTTTAATATACAAGTACCTACATTCAAGTAAGCAATAAAAATGCTCAAAACGCACGATGATAAATTATTAAATATCGTGTACTTTTTGTAAGTAATTTTTGATCATAAGTATTTATGATTTTTCAATAACGTCTAAACAAAATAAGTATGTAAACTATTTTAGTGTGTAAGACCTTAAATAAATAGAAAAACTGATGTATTTTCGTCACAAAACACGTTCTCGGATTTATTTTTTAATCATTTTAATTGAACTAAAATTAAAATTCTGAAAAATGTCTTTACTAAATTATGTATTGATTTATTTTGCTGTAGATTACATGATTTGAAATTTGTGTTGTATAATACAATATTTCGTTTGAAAATTGAACAAATCTGCTAACGACTAACGGTATAACCTTAGTATATTAAAAATAAACTTAGTTTTTCAAAATTTATAAAATGTGTTTTCGAGATAAAATAACAATCTTTCATAATCAATTTATGCTTGTTTGTTAATTTGATTTAAAAAGGACTAATTTCCGGTATTCTCTGGTAATACCCCCTCAAGGTGATGTACTACTACTAAGCAATGCAAAATCAAGTGATTTTGGTTTGAAAATTAGTTTCCTTAGATATATTTTAGATGCTATTATATATTAAATAGATAATTAAATGCTGTGAGTAGAACACACAGAACAGTTTGCCTTTGAAATAATCAAGTATTTATTTATTAGTCTTTTTATAAGCCCCAAAAAAAATTAAGTATCAAGTCATACAAAAACTACTTTAATGTTTAAAATCTCCTACTTGTGAAACCCTTTTCGGTTATGGTTTTATTGCGTAATGTAGAAAATTAAATTCTTCAGCTAATGATCGTAAAACATTTTAATATTTGTTACTGAGTTTTGCGAAATAAAAAAAAAACACCCTTTTGGAATTGATTTTTTCGTGAAAAGGGGCGGGCTGGTGTTAAATGGAAATTCATACCTTATAGCCATCTACATAAGAAGTGTTATTGTTAGCGGCCTGATCGTGAATTTTACGTGACGTGTTGCATCACATTTATATAAAATATTAGGATTAAAAGTCAATTTGACAGTCCTAAAACCTAAAATGTCGTGTAATATTGTGTTCCGAACCAAATAAATTCATAAATAATTGCACAAAAGGGGAAAATTAAAATAGTTGAAATAAATTTGATAATACACTTTGCCCCTCTTTCCCCTCTTAGATACGAAGGGACTTGTAAGCGCCAAATTTCCGGAACACTTTGAAGAACTTTATGGATGCTGAAATCTCAATACGAAAACTTTACAACAGGAATTTACTGTTTTACTTGATTGAAAAATGATAATAAAATCAATTTTTTATGCAATTATGTAATAATTTGTCTTTAATCGAGCATAGGCGCGGTTGTGAAGAGCACACAATATATAAATTATGAAAAACGTTTTTAAAAATATAACCAAAATTGTGATTATTATTTAAACATCTGTTACAGCGCATTAATTAATTAGTAATTTTAAAATTGTTAAATTAAATGCTACCATAATTTCATAAAATTATATTTTGTTTTTGGGATAGATATATGAATTCTTGATGTTAGAATAACAATACGAGACATTGTATTGTTAGTTTAAATTGGGAGACGGATATGAATACCGCCGCCGAGGGAACTAGTTAATAGATAGCCAACACCCCTGCGTATAGGTCACTCCAAGTGGTTCAACAAGACAAAATATTTTGAAAATAAAGATTGAAATAAAAAAAAACTTCATTTGATTTTAATCCCAGCTTGGTTTTTATGTAAAAAATTTCGAAAATTATAAAAAAAGTTTTTAAAGCGTGCGGTAATGTAATATGTCAAATTAAATCGGTATATATTTAATTAAAACATTTTTTTTCATTAGCTCTCCACCGGAAGCCCCGAGAAAAATAATTTTCCCCAGGGCTATGTCATCTTTGTGGTAACTGTGTGGAGGATTTTGGAGGCCAAGTCCTCTTTCTTTTAATAAAAAAAAAAACATATGCGAGGATATTAATTTTAAATAGTATTTGCCGTAGTCGTTCACTATTCATGAAATTGTCAAAATTCAAACTATCCTGACATTAGAACTTTTAAAATCCCTTAATTTATTTTAGATTGATTAACAATGAATAAAATCGACATTTAAAAAAAAAAAATTAATTTAAATTAAATTTAATAATGTTTATTATTATTAAGTTCTGCAAGTGTAATAGTTTTTATTATTGTGACAGCTGTTTCGGCTCACAAGGCCATTTTCAAACTGTCTCAAACTCAACAAATTCAGTTTGAAAATGGCCTTGTAAGCCGAAACAGCTGTCACAATAATAAAAACTATAACACTTGCAGAACTTAATAATAATAAACATTATTAAATTTAATTTAAAAAAAAAAATAAATGGAGTTCTACGAATTAGACACAAAAACAATAAATAAAAAATCGAAATTCCCCATCGCTCGATAAATATAATAAACTGTATGACAAGGACAGGATTGTCGACTTACCCCCGTTCTTCCTTCGCTTTTCAATTATCTGCTGGTTCTCACTTCAAATTTAGCTCACTAGCACACGATTGAATTTTTCTTCTCATAGGGTTTCCGACACGGTCGAATAACAGCTCCATATTCAACACTGATATGTTGACAGAAAGAGGTGATAATTTGAACTAACAAATACTGTGACATTTTTATTGCATACAGTCGACAATAAGGGTAAGGAAATAAAAGGATTTTGTGGGTAGAATTTATTTTGGGAAAAGGTACATAAGGATGAATGCAAGACACCAACACCGTATTTTTTAAATTAGGCAATTTACTTATTCAAATAATTACGTGGATGTCAGATTTGAGATTTGACATGCGACTACTTGCGCCTCGGTGCACTTCGGCGTCTAAAAAAGAAACTATTCTCGGACTTATCAAGGCTTGAGTGGCAGATTTAGCCCGCTTAAATTTGAGCAAGGAATATCGTACATAGCGAAGATACGGACTGGCTGATATACCGGGCCCGTATTAGTCTCGTTGCTTTCCTAGAATCCTAGTGCGAGGTCAAGCAAGCCAACCGTGAGATTTGTTGAAACTTGCGAAGGAATCTCCATTTAAATTCTTCTTGAATAAGAGCACTTCTGGAGCATCAAACTAGGGAAACTTCAGATCCTCGGATCGAGAGCGTTGCTATATAATATACAGGAAAACTACATACAAAGTTATTTTATATATATATATATATATATATATATTTTTTTTTATTTTTTTTTTTTTTATTTTTTTTTAATTTTTTTTTTTTTTTTTTTTTTTTTTTTTTTTTTTTTTATTTTTATTTTTATTTTTTTTTTTTTTTTTTATTTTTTTTTTTTATTTTATTTTTTTTTTTTTAAAGAAAGACAAACATTCCCGGGTTACGAATAACCCAACAACATTTGAAAATCTCCTACTACCACCACACTAAGCGGAAGATGTTGCTTGTGTTGTGGTGGAGGACTTAGCCAGCCGAGGAATCGAACACGGAACGCCTGGGTGGGACCCAAACGCGATGCCCACTGAACCACTGACCGGTCAATACGGTTATATTTTGGTAAAAAGCAGTCACTTTGTGGTTTGACATATTAATTGAAATAAAACAATCACTTTGTTTGAAACCACGAATTATTTATTTAAATTTTTCTAACACCGACCGGTTTCGCTTAACATAGATAAAGACGACAAACTTAGTCATTCTGGTATTTATAAATTAGATTGTAGTGATTGTTCAGCATATTATATAGGTAAAACAACGCGCAATGTCAATATTAGAATCAAAGAGCATCTTATATGCTTAAATAATAATGGATTTTCTGAATTCGCCAATCATCTTATTGATAAAGATCATACCTTCAATAAAAGCACCGGTGCTAAGATTTTACACAGAAATGGTTATGGTAACAGGCTAAATAATTTAGAATCACTCGAAATAAAGAAAGCTGTTAAAACAAAAACCCAAATACTTAATAATCAGTTAAATGTGTCCAATAGCCCGATATTAGCGATATTTCCCATCAACTAGTAAAAACCCTTCCTTAATCACATGTTCGAGTGACGTTTTGTCCCTGTAGACATTATATGAAAACTCATTAGATATATCACCTCTCTCTTTCTCTCTATCACTATGTAAGATATTAATTTCACTTTCTCACTGTTCCTTTATATTATGTTTTGTCTCTTTCTGTATGTATATATAAACTCACACAATGTTAATTTTTGATCAGTTTAATTTTTATACCCTGATGATGCTTATGTTAAGCGAAACCGGTCGGTGTTAGAAAAATTAAAATAAATAATTCGTGATTTCAAACAAAGTGATTGTTTTATTTCAAAGTTATTTTAGCCTGGGCCAAAAATTTTATACTTTCTTCGCTTTTACCATCGAATTATTTCGAGTTATGATATCTCTTTACTACAAATTACACGAATTAAGTAAATCAATTTATTGTTATAGACCGGGCGATCGATAGAACGATCGATGGATGGAATTGAGTGTTCAAAATGTGAGTGCTGCATTCTGAACATAGTTTTGAACTCAGAAAAGCTTGCAGATGATGATTCTGGATGTTGCCAGGAGGTTTATTGATCCATTTTTTTATACCCCATCCCCTTAGCTGTCAAGTAAATGAACTTTGTGAATGTAAATGCATTGTAATCATTTTAATGATTGTTTTAGTGACAATATCCAATTTTTTTTCTTATGATTACATATACTTTTAGCTAACTCTCAGTATCTTCTAGGCGTTTGACCGCCATTTATAATTGAAACGTTGCTTATAATAGATTTAGCTGTGCTTAGTGACCAGATCTGAATAGTTAGGTACTCTACCACCTTCCTATTACCTCTCCTTCCCCTCCCCACTACCTTCAGCTTCACAAAATACCCCCTTCGGGGTTGCCATAGTCTCACTTGCTGCAGACGGGAGCAGTTGGGACTCTTGTGCGGTATTCACTTAATTTTTTTACCTGAATTGTGACCACTAATAAGAGAAAATATTAAAATACAGAAAATATGAAGTTCAGTCCTATTTTTAACGAATGTCTAAATTGCTCCTTCTAAATGCGGAAATGACACTGCAAGCCGAAAATGGCGATACCACAAAAAAATTTCAAAGTTTTCACTGGATTAGAAAACAAAAAAAATATCTACATCTTCAATAATCGGAAATTCACTTTTTGGCGTCATTTCAATTAAATGAAAACAAATGACTTTGTATACATCACTATTAGCACTTATGATTTTGTTTTGGATTTTGTTTTATATTCAGTTTTATAATTTTATTTTTTGCTTTTGTTTGAATTGTTTCTTACGTAGATGTAGGTACTTTGATTTTTAATTTTATTTTTTGCTATTGTGTGAAAAAGAGCCAACTAATTTTGTGTGAATTGAATGTAATTTATGATTTAGATGTACTTTGTTAATTAAAAAAAAAATATGTAAAAGCCCAGCAGGGCGTGAAATATAAATAAAATAAATAAATAAACACATTTGAAAAAATGATTGGTTTTGGTTTAAATTTTCTTTACTTTAGTTAAATAATATAGCTATGCTTCGGTAACCTATGGTCCTTCCTAATAATTTAAAAGGATCGCTAGCAAGAAAATGTATATACAATAATACAATATCTTGAATAAATGAATAGTCTCATTTACCCTAGATATTGTAGTTTTTACCCTAGATATTTTATTTTTTTTATTATTTATTAACCATCATATAAGATACAATATAATATACAATTCTTATTTTTTTATTATACAACATCTCACTAGGCTCTGAGCCTATTCATTTAGATATAATAATTTTTGCTTTTTAAGCACAAATACATCAATGACGAATGTAAATTTATGTTAGAAGAGCATGTTGCGTTCTGAAAGATACAGAGAGTAAAAAAAAAACATTTTGTGGAATAAAGTTGTTTGTGAAATTCTTTTATGCAAAATTTTTACACTAATTAAGCATACATTCTTATTTAATTGACTTTCTTTACGACTTTTCATTTGGAACTCTTAAGAATTGTATGTTTGTTGTATTTGAAAAATTCAATGTTATGAAACAGCTGATTTCGTTTTTTCCATTTTTCTCGGAACAAGAATATTGTTGGATACAAAATTTTTCCAGGCAAGGGCTCAATTATATTTTCCATCTTCCGATAATGAATAAGTTTGTCTCAACGGAAACGGAAACGAATCCACTTGTCACCTCGCAGTGCTTACAGATCATTATTCCGGGCAAAAGGTGAGTCTTCAATCGCACCTTTGTAGCAATGTTAATTAGACACCTCTCCGCTGGGAGCCTGTAGTTAGGGGAGCCGAGCCAAGTCAAACGCTCAAAGACCAACTATTCATAGAAGTCTTTAATTAGGCATTCGTGAAAGCCTTTTTAATGTACTATTTCTGGCGCCGTTTGATGTTCTTGAAAGCCTAGATTACAATAGGCTTTATACACATTACGATATTAATTCTTGCTTCCCATTGCAAGAAATCAGACTAATTATTACGATATCCTTAGGAAAAAATTGTGATTTTAATTTACTGTGGAAACATTCATCAAAAATTAATAAATTATAGATAAATCGTGGATCTAGTAAGTATAAGTGTTGTTGATAGCTTTTAACTGACAATATTTTAAACAAAAAATGATAAATCAATAATTAGCTATCGTTGCCCTCTGTGGAATAAAATGTATAATAAACTGGTTCGGCACTTAGCTAAACCCCCCTTGGTATTGTTTTTATGAACTGATCATCCTATGGTATTAAAGATTTCTAACTACTAGAATGTCATGTCGACTTACAGCTGTATCTTTTTGTTAGTGTGAATTTTTCCAACAATCCGGACTCTCTTTACCCTACTACCGTGTGAATCATTTTCAGTGTGGTATTAAAAAAGTGCAAGTTAATTTAAAAGGAACTAGGTATGTAAATAAAATTTCGAATACTTATTTGAAACCGGAGTGTTTTTTTTTATTGAACGAGACCTTATAAAATAAACAAAAAGTTATACCCGAAATCAACTAGTAATCCATCCGCTAAACGCCGGAAAAGCGATTTCATTATTTTTAAAGTACGCAATTCAAAAGGATTCCGTTTTTTAATTTTTCCAATAAAATTGGAAATAGCGAAAACTGTTTTATCCTTGATCATCAATGATCCTCTTTGAAACATAATTTGTTTTGTATTTTTTTGTATATCGACCCTTTGGAATAACAAGGTTCCATCCGTTGCGGAAACGTCACGCGGTTATGGGATCTATGGTAAGCTATCAGTTAACAGATGGAACCTTGTTATTCCAAAGGGTCGATATATTATCCATACTACCTATACACCGATGGGACCTTCATAACAATAGAGTGCTTAAATGCTACTAACAAAATAAAGATAAGTAAAAAATGAGATAAATTTGTAGGAAAATAAAATAAAAAGTGAAAAACAGTGAAAAAGAGAGGAAATATATAGATAAACGATTTAAGAAAATGTATGCATTTATTCATAATTTGTTTTACATATTTTTTGGTTCTAACTTAACTTAAACTAAATTGTTTTTTATATTCAATTTTAAAATATCTATATAGGTACTTACCTAAAACATAACATTAGAAAAACGTAACATAACAAGCGTAGGTAACAGATATACAGAAAAATTGAGAAAAAATAGCCAGGAACTTAGCCACTTTTCTGTTCGACATTTCCTTCCCTTCTCCATAACCTTCAGCCTCACAACATACCCCATTTGGGGATGCCATAATCTCACTAGCTCCAGGCGGGAGATGTTGGGATTTTCGTGCGGTATTCACTTATTAAAAAAGCATACGCGGAGGACCCAACAATAATTAATTTTAAGAAAAGAAGACATTTTTTAGTTTTAACAATAATGATATTATATTATTAAATCAATATTATTTCTTTACTTTTTAGGATAATTATTAAAAATGGCCTCATCTCGTAGATAACACACTATTAATAATTTTTAATATTTTTATATAATTGCGTCAATATAAAAAAAAAAAAAATTATAAAACTTCTCACAAAACTTCTTCAAACACATTTCGTATTTCACAAACGTACAAACGTATTTTCGCCTTTCAAACATTTTTAACGTAAAAAGTATTCGGTGGAATACAGCATATTTATCAGTGTTTCTAATCATATACTTATTATAATAGTACAATTTCACAACGAATTAATAATACACACAATAGAAATATAACAATAACAATCACAGATGGAATTATAGTAAAGGCTTACGTTTACGCGGATTAGCACGGGTTGGGAACGAAATACCATTATGTAATCAAACAGGCTGATCGATCATCGTTTGGAAAATGTTCGAGGGTCTACCCTACTGTGTGCCGATGCATTAGCTGAGATAGACCCACTGCTCAAGCGCTGAGCTGGCTATACCCAACCCATACCACTTTCATACCCCCTCGTGCCGTAGAAATGTGATTTTCTTTTCCGATTTTCTAATCGCTGACCTATAATAAATCCACAGCCTCGATCAAACAGAGATACCATTCCGGAGATCTTATTTTAAGATAGCCACTTCAATCCGTTCTATAAAATCCATATTATGATGTTTGTAGGTAGATACATGCTTTAATGATACAACATCATTGGATTCACTTTTTTATTTAAATGATATTTTTACATTTGATAATCAAGTTAATTATCAGGAACTATTCAGAAGGATAAATGTGTAGATAATAAAACACAACCAACCAAGGTGACGCGCACAACAGAACGGCGTTCCGATCGTTCTCTTTTGTTATATTAGCTGTCGCTAGGTTACTGATCCAGTGTTTTAAATTATAAATGTTTTGGGTTGATCAGTGCAATCTACACACTTCCCCTCCAGTTGTTAAACGATATAAGGGCAAAATTGACCATGCTTTGTAGGGCACATTACACAAACATGTCGCTTAATATTTTGTGGCCCAACCATATATATGAAAATAATAAAAAATTCTAAATTAAAAACTCAAATAGTTGTAAAACATGAATACAGAACTATAAGTATGGTATCTTCAAATATCTATATGGTAAAAAAAATTAGTATTTTTTAACTTAAGTTTAAAAAATTATGTCTAGGAGAATGCTTCGACTAGATTTATTTATGTATCTATATTTTAAAAACAAATGTTTTCATCTACAAACATTTCGTTTGGAATAAGTGTTCAAAGTAACTGTGACTATGACACAATATTGTATATCTAATAATAACTGGATTCAATAAAACTTATATATTAGTATTTCTTAAAAATAAGGTACATGTTTATGAGACGCTATAAATTTTACAAAGCGTTTGATAATTAAAATTTTTTTTTTTTTTTAAACTGTTTACTGGAGTGCGTTATTGATGAACTCAACATATTTATTGAGTTTTTTGTAATTACAGTAAATTAGACTGGGTAGTGAATCATCCAGAGTAGACATATTTGTTTTCATTAAAACTTATCGCTGTTATTTAAATAAATAAATATAATACATTTTATTATATTTAAACATTCACACGTCTCCGTAAACACTTGAAAAGAATTATTACATAATATAAATAAGAAATTTCAACGACATGTTTAATCAGATGTGAGTGCCATTATACATCTGAATGATCATGGTTAAAATAACTAAAAGTAAACATATTTTCACAGTAGGTATATGATTTAAAAACTTATTTTTTAGTTTAGATACAAAGTTTGTTTAGTAACATTAATATAAACCTCTGAAATTTTGTAATTTTTTTTTTTTTTTTTTGTAATTTTTAATCAATTTAGTATGATTTAGAGAAGATAATTATAATCGTAAAAAATAATAATGCCTTTTTATATTTTGAACTGTCCCAATCTGTCTGGAAAATGAACTTTTCGACCAGATCTTGTGGTTCTGGTAATTTCGGGAAGTGGTTTAGGTACAATTGTAGAAATTGGAACATTTTTTTCTACAGGAACCAAAGCAGGCTTTAGACGGTCTATCGTGACGCGTTTTGGTTTTCCTTTTACGGTAATAACGAATGTTTTCTCATCACGTTCTTCAACTTTGTATGGACCTTCATATGGATTTTGGAGTGGTTTTCTTCCACCATCGGTTCTGAGAAACACATGTGTAGTAGTAGGTAGATCCTTATGAACAAAGAATTTTCCTGTACCATGGATACTGGCCGGAGTTGATTTGATATCTTCGAACTTTCTTTGGAGACGTCCGACGTATGTATCGGGTTCTTCTCGAGGAGTTGCTGTGAAGAAATCGCAAGGTAATTTTAGAGTTCTACCGTAAGTTAATTCAGCTGGTGAGCATTTTAGATCTTCACGCACTGTCGCTCTCAGGCCTAGTAAAACGAGTGGAAGGTTTTCAACCCAATTCTGGTCTCCACATGCCATAAGAGATGCTTTTAAAGTACGATGCCATCTTTCAATCATGCCGTTGGCTTGTGGATGATACGCTGTGGTTCTCAAGTGTTTAATTCCAAACTTTTCTGTGAGTTTTTTGAATAGATGACTCTCAAATTGACGACCTTGATCGGTTACTATGCTGTCAGGGGTTCCGTGACGAGCAATCCAATGGGTTGTGAGTGCAGTGGCAACTGTTTCCGCTGTCATGTCTTTCAGGGGAATTGCTTCGGGCCATCGAGTAAATCTATCAATCATTGTTAGTATATACTGGTACTCATTGCACTTTTGAAGGGGTCCAACTAGATCGATATGTACATTACGAAATCGATCCTCTGGTAATATATACGTTGCTAATGGCGCAACAGTGTGTCGAGAAACCTTAGCTTTTTGACAATGAATGCATTGTTTGACAAAGTTTTTTATGTCCTTTGCCATGTTAGACCAAACAAATCTTTGTTTAATTGTCTTTGTTGTTCCCGAGATGCCAGGGTGGCAAACATTATGTACACTTTCAATTACTTGATTTCGCATGCAAGCAGGTACAAACGGTCTGACGTGACCTGTTGATATGTCGCACCATACTGAAGTTTCAGTACCAGGCATCACCATTTGACGTAAGGCGAGGGCGGTGTCATCTTTTGCCTTCATAAATTCGTCATCTTGACACTGCGCTTTTCCCATCTGCCTATAGTCAATAGAAGTAGGACAATTAATCTCCTCTATTCGAGACAGTGCGTCAGCTACTGTGTTGAGTTGTCCTGAAATATGTCTAATGTCCGTTGAAAATTGTGCTATATAATCTAACTGTCTTTCCTGGCGTGGAGAGCTAGAGGCACGTTTCTTGTTAAAGGCGAAGGTGATTGGTTTATGATCCGTGTAAATTATGAAATTCCGTCCTTCAATGTGATTTCTAAAGTATTTTACCGCTTCATAAACACCAGTAAGTTCACGGTCAAAAGTACTATACTTTCGTTGCGCGGGTGTGAATTTTTTTGAAAAGAATCCTAGCGGTTCCCAAGCGTTTCTGTTGGATTGTTGTAGTGAGGCTCCCATAGCTACGTCACTGGCGTCTACCATTATAGCTATTTTTGCATTGGGATTTGGATGTGCAAGTAAAGCCACGGTCGCTAGGTTTTGTTTGCATTCCTCAAATGCTTCCGTCAGTTCTTGATTCCAAACCAATATTCTCTTGTCATTTTTCTTGTAACCAGCAATGCAGTCGTATAATTTTGTTTGAGTGTTAATTGCATTGGGAAGGAATCTTCGGTAATAATTCAACATGCCTAAAAATCGTCGCAATTCCTTTGCTGTTTTAGGTAATGGAAAATTTATGACGGCTTCAACTTTTTCTTTAATAGGTGACATTCCATTTTGGGTAATTGTGTGACCCAAGAAGCTGACTGTAGGTTCGCCAAAATGACATTTGTTTATGTTTATTACTAGGTCAAATTCAGCCAGGCGTTTAAGTAAAGAATCTAAATGTATTTTATGTTCTTCTTCATTTTCAGAAGCAATCAGAATGTCATCTATGTATACAAAGCAAAAATCCAAGTCTCTAGTTACCGCGTGCATGAAACGTTGGAAGCTTTGTGCTGCGTTAGATAAACCGAATTGCATGGATGTAAACTCAAATAATCCAAACGGTGTGATGATGGCTGTTTTTTGTACATCTTCTGGTTCAACTGGAATTTGATGATATGCTCTGGTCATATCTATGGTACTAAAGATTTTTGCATTTGAAAGTTTGTGTGCAAAATCTTGTAGTTGAGGTATCGGGTATTTGTCCGGGATTGTTTTAGCGTTCAATCGTCGATAATCGCCAACAGGACGCCACTCTCCGTTGCTTTTCTTCACCATGTGTAAAGGGCTGGCCCAATTGCTTTTTGATGGCCTGCAAATCCCTTGTTCCATCAGATACTTAAATTCTTTTTTTGCTGCCTCTAATAAGGCTGGTGATAGTCTGCGGGCACGTTCCGTGACAGGTGGTCCTTTTGTTTCGATGCAGTGAGTCACAGAGTGTTTTTTTGTATCCGGTATTTTCATATTAGGCCTCATTAATGTAGGGTATTTGCTCAAGATGTCACGAAATTTCTGTGACGAGGAAATTGTAGAGATACCAGATGTAGGTCCTTTATACGTTGTTCCTTTGATCATTAATTTTGTTGATTGATCTGTGATTGTTGCCTTTCGTAAGTTTACCGTTAGGTTAAAATGGTGGATAAAATCTGCACCTAGAATTGGTCTTGATACGTCAGCAACAATGAAACGCCATTTCAACGCACGGCGTAGTCCAAAGTCGAGTTCGACTGTTCTCGTGCCATAAGTCTTGATGGGGTTTCCATTGGCTCCATACAATGTAGTTGGGCAGTTGTCGGATGTGATATTATTTTTGTTATACGACGGTTTTTTAGGCATTACTGAAACGTCTGCGCCAGTGTCCACCAAGAATTTTTGTCGAGTTTGCAGATCGTATACGAAGAGACGACATGTGTTACTCGGAATCTCACATGTCCCTACTGAGAGGTTCCGCTGTCGTTTTCCGAATTCTTCGTTTTAAAAGTACAAGGTTCGTAGCATTTGTATGCATGTTCTCTAAACCGTCTGTGGAAATAACAATATCCATCAGGATCTCTTCTAGGTGATCGACCGTGAGACCCAGACCTCGGTCTTCTAGCAGGATTCTCTCGAGATGAATTCTGATATGAATTATTTCGACGAGGGCTCTGATTTCGCCGTTCTCGGAAGGTTGAAAAACTGTTATTTTGAGATATTTTCAATTGTGACACTTCGTGTGTTAGCTCAGAAATTTGTTTTTGTAGCTGAAATAATATTGAATTTTCTATTTTCTCGGATCTTGATGTGCTGGGTTTGTTATGTTGATCCATTGCACCGCATTCTGTTGATGTATAAACATCTGTAATTTTGTCGGCAGCCAATGCCAGTTGGTTTATGTTGTTATCAGGAAGAGCTGACAGGATTGCCTGGACATGTTGGGGTAGACGCTGTAGCCAGAGTGTACGTACTATTGCACTCTCTGCTAATGTGGGTCCAGCTAGCTCCATCATATACCGAAGAAGTCCGGAGGGCTTTCGATCTTCCAGTTGAATGCCCGTTAAAAGTCGTGTAAGTCTTTTTTCAGCAGAATCTTGTAGTCTGTCGATAAGTGCAGTTTTCAGTTTTAAATATTTGTCTGATTCAGGTGGCTTCGTGACAATATCACTAACACATTGTAAGGTTTGTGAATCGAGTGCTGCGATGATGATATTGTATTTTGTAAAGTCTTCTTTAATACGTGAGTTTGAAAATTGAGATTCGGCTTGAACGAACCATAGCGATATGTTTTCTTTCCAACATGGTGGTAATCTGACTGAGACATGGTGGATGTTTGATTCATTACTAGTTCCGCTTGATGATTCCATTGTAATTGAATCTGTAATTATCTTGTTGCTTGATGTTTGTAAACTTGATTCCGCTGTTTGCTTCGAGATGAGAATATTTTCTTCAGTTGTCATGGCATTATTTCAGATATTGACAATTCAACGCATATAAGGCGGTTACTTTAAAAAATATTCATCAGCAAAAAATTCGAAAAAACATTAAATTAAATCATATTAAAATATACATATTTAAAATTATCGATAATTTATCAAACTGATTTGGGGTACCATCTATGCATTTTTCTATAAATCATAAGTCAGATACGTGTGATATTATCTGAGGCGCAAACCTTTTGAAAATCTACTAATTTTAGAACATTTTTATTAATGTTAAATTATTTCAAATTATTTTTTAATAATAGAATAATTTCTCAAAACAGATAATAATCATTGACATTTAATTCAAATTTTAAATTTTGAAATTAGGTTATGTAAAAATAATAGTCTTTTGTTTAAACATTTACGTGACTTGAAACGAATTCCTAATGGTTTGCTGTCTGTGATGATGTTTTTTTCTCAGCCAAACGTCTCTCGTGAAGATAGATTCGCTGCGATTGGATACTGCGTCATGAAGTCTCCTTGTTGTGAAGCTCCGCTGCGATTGGGTACTGTGTCATGAAGTCTCCGTGATGTGAAGCTCTGCTGCGATTGGATACTGCGTCATGAAGTCTCCGTGATGTGAAGCTCCGCTGCTTTGGTAGTCTCTATATGGTGTCAGCAAAACTCGTTCACCTGTGCAGCCATGGTCTCCATGTGCGATGATGATCCCTAATTAAATCGCCATTTTCGATTTCTCTGGCCTCAGGATCCTATGCGTCGGTCGTTCTGACTGGTTTGTTGTGGTGCGGAAATTTAAAAAGAAATTTTTCGTATAATTGTGTCTAATTGCGTGGAAGGTCGGGTGGTCACCATTTTAATGATGCAACATCATTGGATTCACTTTTTTATTTAAATGATATTTTTACATTTGATAATCAAGTTAATTATCAGGAACTATTCAGAAGGATAAATTTGTAAATAATAAAACACAACCAACCAAGGTGACGCGCACAACAGAACGGCGTTCCGATCGTTCTCTTTTGTTATATTAGCTGTCGCTAGGTTACTGATCCAGTGTTTTAAATTATAAATGTTTTGGGTTGATCAGTGCAATCTACAATGCGATGAAGTTACAATATATCTAGATTTGCTATTGTCTCCCAAACTCACAATGAAATGTGGAAAGTATAATATATCCAGTAAATTCTTAACTCAAGAGTTATTCATCTATGACAAAGATAGGCATTCAAATAATGTGCGAGTATGAAAGAAATAAATCGAAATCTGCGGCGTTTTCGTATTCAAAAGTTTCGTCTAATACCGCCTTAAAGTCGACTAGAGAATGAGGCTTGGGTGATTTTGAGGTGTCAAGCTTTTAAACCAACGACAGTTCGCAATTGGCGGCGATTCTTGGTGTACTAGTTGTTATTGATAAATAAACAAAGTGATTATACTATTTTTATCTGTAAAGTTTACTTAGCGAGAGCACTGACTTCGTAATTTGACTGTTGCGCGCCCAGACCATGTACCCTAGTCGGCCATGTATTATGTAATGACAAATAAAATCTTAGGGCGGAAAACAATTGTAATAATAATAATAATCGATAACATAAGTAATTTGCGTGCATTTACAAATTAAAAGTTATTCCATGGCTTTTACTGGTATTTGCTGAGTAATGAAAACGTTTTTTTAATGCAATTTGCTTAGAGGTAGCATATTAGCGACGCGTCGCAGTTTAGTACTACAACTACGAAATCAAAAACACTACAATTGACTTGTTTTTGGCTTGCCACTTTGAGATTTCTACAGCGTGTCTACATATAAATGTATTGTGACGTCATATGATACATGTCTGTATATTGTTATACTTCGATCCCTTGAATAAAGTCTATATTATGTTTGTATGTCGATATTTATTATTTATGTTGCTATGAGAATTCTATGTGTCCTTCAGACTGGGTAACTTCTTTAAGAATTCATTTGGTTTGTTTGTATTTTTTTGTTTGTGAAAATATTTTGTAATTTGGGTATAAATGTGGATTTTTCTCTCTTCTCTGTTTGGCCTTCTGAAAAAACACAGAATTAATGTGAATGTTCGTTCTAGATTTACATTTAAATAAAATTATACGCCAAAATCTGAAAAAGGCAGAATTGAGATTTCGTAAGAAAATATTTAAGATTACATCCTAAATAATTTGAAGTTAGGGGTTAATGACCCTTGCCGACCAAATTCATCGTATGGAGAATTACGAAATCTAAAATTCACTCCAAAATAATAAAACCATTCACTGAGAAACGATGTTTCAGATACACATTTCTGAATCACTACGTAGATGTTTACTGAAACAATATTTCAGAGATCATGCTGTCCACATCAGTTAGTTGTTTCGAATATTAATGTAATTTAAATTAATGTTTTCGAATATTTAAACTAGTGGAACAGTTGTCCACACTCAGCAACGTTTGTTGCAAAAACCGAAATGTTTCTGTGTTCTTCATCGCCAGCGGGGAGCACAGAAACATATGAATTGGTTTCAGAAACACGTAGTTGTATCCAAAACAGTGTTTATAAACAATTTTTTCTCGGTGAATACATGGCTGTATAGAAATTGTTAAAAAATCGATGAAACAACTTATCTTAAGAAATTCATAATAACCCATTAACGAATATAAAGTAGACATTCAAACATAGAATTTCAATAGTTTCTTTGCGATGTATAATTTATTTATGATTCAGATTGTGTTGGGAAAATGTTTCCTCTCGGGGCTTATATCGTCTTTGGGGATGCTGTGTGGAGAAAAAAGGCGAGGAAGTTCAGGGAAGGAAAAATGCATGAGAAGAGGGTAGGAATCTGGGCGTCAGTGTGTTCAGGAGTAACATACGTATGACTCTAACCCTCCCTCATGCGTTGCTAGGCGATGTTCCGAGAGAGACATCTATCTCCCTCAACCGATATTTCCCGATCCGGCTTGCCACTAAGTTGGTGGGCAGACCACCACCAAGACAGGTAGGCGGTGGTAACCATACGCGCCACCTAAATTAAAATAACTATTTACATACGTAAACTAGTTTTCCACCAACATTTAAGTTTTAAATTAGTTTTGGAATGAAAGTTTACACAAAGGATAACATTTATCACCTGGTAAAATGAAATTCCCGAGCGATGAGATCGGCATAGAGTATTCACGAGTAATAAAACATTCACTAGTCATGCTGTATGTTCATTCGTCAAAGACTTCTTATCATCGATATAAAATAAACCAGGTAGATTTCTTCTCAATAAAATGGCAAATGAATCGTAAACTTTCCACGTCTATATTTTTTATTCCAAGTGTGTTTTGAAATAGCTAGAACCCCAGGTACTTCTGTTACACTCTGTATAGTGCAATATTTCTTTATATGTAATAATTTTACTAGCTGTGTAAACATAATTTTTTTTATTTTTATCACAAGGAAGGCGCTATATGGTTTCCTTATATATTTTGTATCTGTTATTTGTCGCTTATTCTTTCTAGGTCGAGTGGTTTCAATATCAATATCATGTTGATATTTTTCTCGGATTGAACATATTAAACGAATATAACAAAAGGATATAACATGTCAACTATATGATACGGAGAATTATCTTAATTTTCAAGATTTAAATAGACATCTAGACGTCATTCATTATTCGTGACGGAAATTACGTTTCTAACTGAAAAATAGCTTTGAATTCCAAACGCAAAAAGTTAATAAAATTTATGAAAAAAACTTTCAGCTGATTCAGCGATTTATGCTTTAAGAGCGATTGACCAGCAGCTGAGAATAAAGGTTTAAAAATGCTTACAACTGTACAGGGAGGTTCCAATGAAAAAGATCGATTATTCCCCGTATCAAATGTTTAAAATAAAAAAAATAATATCGATTTATTTCATTCAAAACTTGTTTTAGTATATACCTACATTCAAGTAAGCAATAAAAATACTCAAAACGCACGATGATAAAATATTAAATATAGTGTATTTCTTGTAAGTATTTTTTGATCATAAGTATTAATGATTTTTCAATAATGTCTAAACAAAATAAATGTGTAAAAAAAAATCATTTTAAAAGGTATTTTTGTCAATTTTTGTCTCTGATTTATTTTATAATGATTTTAATTTAACTAAAATTTAAATTTTTAAAACTGTGTTGACTAGATTATGTATTGATTTATTTTGTTGGTTGATTATATGATTTGAAATTTGTGTTGTTTAATAGAATCTATCGTTTGAAAATTGAAGAATTCTGCCAACGACGAACGGTATAACCTTAGTATATTAAAAATACAAATAGTTTTTCAAAATTTTAAAACTGCGTGTACCAGATAAAATAACAGTCTTTCAAAATCAACTTATGTTTTTTTGTAAATAAGAGTCAATACGTCTAGAATTTGATTTAAAAAGGACTAATTTCCGGTATTCTCTGGTAATACCCTCTCAAGGTGATTGTCAAAGAATTCATATTCTACTCTTTCGTAGATGGCGCTCGTATAATTGTTATATCTATAAACGCTTTTTACAAGCTATGCTTTGAAATATTAAGAAAAAATTATTGTTTGCGCAAGTACACAAGCAAAATAATTTTGTCAATTAAAAAACTCTATTCCTTCAAGAGAGGTTAACAAATACAATATTAGATTGAATCACCGGTGCAATATTGTATTTGTGTACTTGCGCGAACTATAAATTCTTCAAGCATAGCTTGTAAAAAGCGTTTATAAGTACAAAAATTATACAAGCGCCATCCACGAAAGAGTAGAATATGAATTCTTTTGACATTCACCTTAAAGTAAAACTTACAAACTTCAGAAAATGAAAGCCGTGAAATTTTAGTGATGCCAGAGCTTAACATTAAAAAATTTTCTGTTTCAAAAAAACAGATTTCTGAGTTGTAGTTTGGATTAGGAGAACCTATTGAGTAAAATGCCAAATTACTGTGCATTATTAATTAGATTATCACACACCCATGAAATATCACGGGATGTTATAATTGTACGTTTTGTGGAGCTTAAAGCATTAATAAAAAAAATATTTGGATCATTGCCTTACAAAAGACGATAAAAAACTTTGCCCCTCAAATGTATAAGACATTTATTTACGAAAATTACGATATCCGTTAAAAATTTAAACAATGAAATACGGATTTCAAATAATTTTAAATTAATTAATTAAAATAAAATTTTTGGTACCTACTTTATCGCTTGTCTCATCTTTTCCACATCAATTCCAATTTTAGAGTTCATTGAATCTGAGTTACTGATAATGTAGCTCCATTATAACTACTCTTATTGTTTGTTACCTGAGCTGGGAGGTTCAATTTGGGAGGCGGGGATGGGTATCACCGCCCCGGGAACCAGTTATTAGATAACCAACACATCTGCTATAGGTCACTACAGTTGTTCACTACGTTTGGTGACGTAGCAGGGGTGACCTGGTTCATAGGCTAAGGTTTGTCTAGGTCATGACGGCGGAGGTGTCCTACTATTACCACCTGCAGCGTGGCGGGCCGGATCAGGAGAGACTGGTTGAGGAAGACCTTTTGGCCTCTCCAGCCGGGCTCTCTCGAACCATCGCCTTGCGCCGCAGTGGGAGGGATGGATTCATACGCCCGTCACTCCTGGAAAGACTGACCCCTCCAGATTCCTAACCACCCCTCATTTAATTTTCCTTCACAGAACTCCCTTTTCCAGAAACGACCCTTCCAACAGCATCCCCAAAGATGACATAGGCCCGGAGGTAAATTATTTTCCTTAGGACCTCCTGTGTGAAACTAATGTAAAAAAATGGTTACAACGGATCTATCAGCGGTTTGTAAATATCCCAAATGGAGGGCCCCTTGTAGTGAAGTCCATGTCGAAGCTCTGTAGTACATCAGATGCCACTTTAATAGGCGGGGGTGGGGTAGCGGGTCGAAGGGAAGGAGTTTTGGGATTTTTTCCTTTGACAAACACGTTCCATAATTACACCCCTTTGTACAGACAGGAGCACGCTATTCGTTACTTCTTTTTCGCTCGTTGTTTGTATGTTCCTTTGGAGTTAAAAGTAAGTTTCCTGCAAGATCAGGTGTTAAAGTTGTGTTTGTACAGACGCAAAAATAAACAAAAAAATAAACGCCGAAAAAAATAAGTGTGTTAAACTTTAACGATGTTGTTTACAGCGTGTACAATTTTCTTGTAAATTAGTTTGCTTTACCAAACAAACGAAAGGTGCTAAAGGCACACATTTAACTAACTAGGTAAATTTAGATGTAAATTTTTTAAACGAAATTCAGTTATGTTCTACAGATGAACACAAACATGCCAAACGGTTTTTTCATAACTGTCAGGCGCAGGCTACATGTTTAATATTTATTACCAGTTAAATATTGAACCATTTACCCTTCACGTTTAATGTTTATTGTGATCCGCCAATATTTATCAAATATCGTTATATTTATTGAAAGTGTAGGCTAGCGTGTTGACGGATCACAATATGGATCACTGGATTTCTAGATTATCGATTGATTTTAACATGGAGTTACAGATCGTGATAAATATTGAAAGTATACCCTACGCATCAATATTTATCACGATCCCTGGGTTCACGATACAGAATTCTGGAACATAGACATTCTGCGATGAATAAATAATCCGTCAATACCCTAGCTTACACATTGAATAAATATCATGATATTGACCGTCTAAGGTTCGTCTGAAGCGAATTTTACTTTACATTTACCCGTTTATTTTGAAGAACTCTATTTTAATTTTAAAAAGCAATAATAATTTTAATAAACACTTTTCACGTGTAAATAATAAATGGATAAATAAAAACGCTTTTAAACATAAATTTATTTTCATTAATGAAGATAATATTAGTGAAACTCGATCGAAAATTCATCTGGTACTCGAATCCAGGACCTTCAGCTTTCCCGGCCACTGCGCTAACCACTTCGCCAATGTATCCATTTCCACCGAGAAAAACCAACATCATCTTCATTTTCTTAACACATTTTTTTATTTGCTGCCATCTTTATGCATGATTGCAAGATTCAAATCGAACTAAATGCTATCTAAAAGTGTCAGGATAAATGTATGAATTTTTATTTAATATGCTACATCTATTGACCTTTCTGCAAGTCTAGGATGAATATTTATTTTTATTTTTAACTTAATGAGTTAAATCTCAAATTATAATATTTTATAGCGCAATCCTGGGTTCGAGTCCCAGATATATACGTATCTTTTTCTGATTTTTTGGTTCAGATTTTCGATTCACTAATATTATCTTCATTACTTAAAATATTATAAAATATTTAAATATTATATTCAACTAAACCATCGGTTTTGAAACATGTAGATATTATAACATGTGATTATAGTGGTTTACACAAAGTAATTGGTTTCATTTAATTAAAGTGATGCCACAAAGTAAATTTGCAAAGATTGAAGAAAAATTTTTTTTTTTTTTATTATACCCCCTAATGTGCTTTTACAATCTAGTTTAATAGTTGAGTATCACTTGTGAATATTTTCATGATTAAAGTTATATTATATTTTTTTGTTTCTGCCTTGTTATTGTATTTTGGGGAAGGGGAAGGATGGGACTGTATTATATGATTATACTAATTTTGAGTTTATAAATTCAACTGTCTTCAAGCGAATAAAATGCAGAGCTTTTATTGGATCATAGCAGCCAATAGCAAGGCATCAATTTTAAGCAAAGTCATCGTTCCAGCTTGGAACAAATACGCAAACCATTCTGATCTAGATTGCCGGACCGATAACATTGTACGCTTCATACGTTTGCTACTTGATTACTTATCATTACAATATTTAATTATGGACGGGAGTTTTATCGGATGTACAATTGTGTTTAAATAAACCTGTGAGTGAAACAATTACTTATTTGATTTATACAACATCCATCATCCGCCAACACTACGTGCCATACAACTATTCTATCCCATTAAATGTTGTTGATTTTTGGATGGATATGTACGAGTACCTACAAACAACCAGTGTCAGTAATCAAGCTTTTCATATGTTTACTTTATTGAAAACTAGACAACCTTTGCAAAAAGTTATTTGGTCTAGGAATTTAAATTATCAATGGAATAGAACCGTTTACGTGTTGAAGTTATTATGTCTAACGATTATAACATGTTGTTTACCGTACCATAAAGTTATCATTTAAATATTATTTGTGAAAATGTAATCATGGCAAATGTGAGAAACTAATACATTTGGTTAATCAACTATTTGCCAGATGTTTTTGATTAGTTCATAACAAATTAAACTATGATAAACTAAAGAGTAATTCAGCCACTCGATAAAAAAGTACATGATTACATTATAAATTAATAGAAAAATATCCATATTTATTCAATACGTTAATATAAATAGGTATTGACGATCTCCGTGGTCGAGGAGTATGCCTCTCGACTCCCAATTCGGGTTCGAACCCGGCGCGTGCGTAAATTAATTTTATATGATTAATTGTGTTATTTCATAGGATATTTGCGGTACGTTCTAGAGTGGAAGATACTCTCAGTATCGTCCTGGTGTAAGACCATTATTCATTTGAAATATTCGTGTTTGATGACCAGATCTGAATAGCCAGGTACTCCCCCACCTTCCTCTTCCCTATCTCGTTCACTCCCCACTACCTGCAGCCTCACAAAATACCCAAATTGGGGATGCCATAGTCTCACTGGCTCCAGGCGGGATCTGTTGGGACTTTTGTGCGGTATTCATATAAAAAAGAAGGTAAAGCGTGGAATACCTACAGTGGAACCTCTTATAACGAGCATAGTTCGTTCCAGAATCTTACTTGTTATATGAAACACTCGGTAAGCGAAACAATTTTCCCCATATATATCAAACCCAATATAAAAAAGCAACTATATTTTTTACATTTATTCAACAACTATTCATGTTTTATAACAACTATTCATTTTTTAAAATCCCACAACCTATCTCACAGTGAAGAAAAACCTTTTGCATGTTCCGATTGCAATTATTCATGTTATGTATGGATTGCTAGAAAGGAGACTTTAAAAACCCACACTTTTACTAATAGTGGAGAAAAACCATATTCGTGTTCCGACTCCACTATTCGTGTTCCCAAAACATTTAAAAGTACGAAAGTCGGCTCACATTGGAGAAAAACCTTTTTCATGTTCCGACTGCAGCTACACATGTTCTTGAAAGGAATAATTTTAAATCCACATGCTGCCTCACAGTGGAGAACAACATTTTTCATGTTCCGACTGCAACTAGTTATGTTTTATAAAGAGAAATTTAAAAATCCACTTGCTGAGTCACATAAGAAAAAACCTTTTTCGTGTTCCGAAATTTGACAAAAAATGAATGAACTTAAGTTTGGAAAAATGTGTGATCACATGCGACACTAACGTGCTAGCAGAACAAGTGCTAACTAGAGACTGACTCACTGGCGCGGAAATATCCGGCTCCCAAGTAGTGTTGAGTACCTCATACAAGATGCACTACAAATGTCGCATACAAAGCCGTAAAATGTCCCGTCACCTCACCAAATATATTTGTACCAACTCTTTTCCTTTGTACCACTTCAAATATGAGGTATTTGAGGTCCAACTCATTTTTGTACCACTTCAAATATGAGGCGGTGAGGTAGTAGCGTTACATCGGTAGTGCCACTTCATTTCGCGTCCGGGACGTATTTGAAGTGAGCCGCGAGGTGTGAGGTGCGAGTTGTTAGTACCACTTCATTTCGCATCCGGGACATATTTGAGTGAGTGAATGAGTGAGCGCGAGGTGTGAGGTGCGAGTTGTTAGTACCACTTCATTTCGCATCCGGGACATATTTGAGTGAGTGAATGAGTGAGCCGCGAGGTGTGAGGTGTGAGCTGGTTCATGTAGTGCCACTTCATTTCGCATCCGGGACGTATTTGAAGTGAGTCACGAGGTATGTGGTGTGAGTTGATGAAGTGGTACTTTCGTGTATGCGACTTATTTGTATTAGAGCCGCGAGGCGTGAAGAGTTGAGGAGAGCCGTACAGTATTGGGACTTAGTATATTATAAATATGTATTAAATTAATATTATGTGAATAAATTGTTAGCCACAATCAATTGTTATTCTTTTTTTTTTTGTTTTTTAATTATTCCTAATATTTGCTTTTGGTTTTTAATGTGACATGTAAATATTGTTTATGGTATGTTTATACCGTTGAAATTGAATAAATAAATACCGCACAAGAGTCCCAACTGCTTCCAAGGGGGGGGGGGGGGGGCGTTGAGGTAGAGTTGTGATGAGGGGGGAGGGTGACTGAGTAGGTGTGGTGAGTGGGAGAGGTGGTGAGAGGTGGTGAAAGGTGGGGTTTTGAGAGGGGTGGGGGGTAGTCGACTTTTTTTTATGCCGCACAATAGTCTTAACTGCTCCCAACCGTCTGGAGCCAGTTAGGGACTCAACTCTATTCATACAATAGTAATAAATACATTTGTTTGAGGTGATCGTAGCCACTGCCATACCTAAGTACCTACCGCCGTTATTTCATGAAGGTTACGTGCATTATCATGCAATGCTATTAACTCTCCAACACAAATTTAATGAAGCGCTTATTTATTTATGTGAAAGGGTACTTACATTAAATTATAACAGTGGTCATTGTCGAGCATAGATACGACGCACACAATTAAATCAACATGTATTTCCACTTCCATTGAATTTTTAAAATAAAAACATTAACAACACTTCACACAAATAAATATATGACAGAACTTACGGTCATTCTATCTAAACAATATAAATTCATAATACATAGTTATTATAACAGTATTGGTCGTGAGATTCATAATACCATTTTTAGCGTTACAAAAATAACCAACAGAAAATACTAGTACCGACTTCGCCAATTCTCTACCCCCCCCCCCCCCCCCCCCCGGATATGCCAGTATTTCAACACCTCACCTCAAAAGAGGTGGGACACCTCAACACCTCATTTCAGTATTTGAGTACCTCATACAATCTCATTCTGATATCGTGTCCTACCCAACACTACTCCCAAGTGAGTGACTTGAGGATGGGAATTCCCTTAGCGTCACGCGGTTTGCGAAATGTCATTCGTTAAGAGAGCATTTTTTTCAAAATGTATTTTGCTCGTTATGTGAATTACTCGTGATGAGAGGTTCCACTCTATATTTACATTGATCTTCATTAAAACAAATTCCTTTAAAGTGGCTACATAAAAAAAATATAAATATATATGTACACAGATTTAAAATAGTACTTAAAATACACGAAAAGTAGAAGAATTAAATACACAGCTAAAAAACATTTCAAAATATACCTACACATATGACATATAAATCAAATAAAATAAATAGGCATAAAATAATAATAGACATTTTAAATAATCGTTTTTTGTGAGGAATTGATTTGAGGTTAGGACTTGAAAGAGACCAGTACTCAAATGATGGTATTGAATATACTAAACCTTTCTTCTTTAGAAAAATGCAGAAAAAACTATGATCTGATTTGCACATTTAAAATTATCTGTGGTCTTATTGGCTCAACTTTTTTATTACAACTCAACATTTCTTAACACAGAATCTGAAATAATGAATTATGAATTATTGTTCCTCAATAAACACTATTAATTTATGGATTCCATTCTCCTTTGTCCAGAATGTCGAGAGTTGTCAAAAACTCAAGTCAAAGAATTGAATTTTCATCGTTACACATTTAAATAATATAATATAATACTAAATTATTGCACTTTATTGAAACCTTGTTCAAGCTTTGACTTGTCATCATCCTGCCTATGTACATGTTTGTCTTAATCATTGCTTAATTCATGTATATGTGCGATCCTTTTGCGGTCATCTCAGTTTTTTTCCTTTTCGTGTGATTTTATATTGTCAATGGAAAATTTATCCGTAATAACTGTAAAAATATATAAATAACAACAAAACACATATTCAATAAACTCAACTGTTTTAATTTCAAAAAAATCATAACACTTTTGATAGTAATAAAGTCATGAAAAGTGTCGAAAAAACTAGATTAGATTTTTTTATCACTAGTTAATAACACTTTTCAAAAGTGTTCTGATTCTTTATAGAACAGGTTAATTAACATAAAGAAACTAGGTTAACTAGATTAGGTTAGGTTACCTTTTTATTATTATTTAAGGGCATGTCAATTTTTAGAAGTGTTCTGATTTGTTATAGAACAGTTTAAAAAACATAAAAAACTAGGTTAACTAGATAAGGTTAGGTTACGTTTTATATTATCGCTTAATGACATTATGTGACTTTTCAAAAGAGTTATGATTTATCATCGATTAAATAACAAAAACATTAGGTTAACTAGGTGAGGTTGTTAGGAGTTTTTTATTATCACTTAATGATTTTGTCACTTTTCAAAAGTGTTCTGATTTGTCATCGGAACGGTTAAATTTAAAAAAAACATATAGTAAGCTCAAAAGAGAATGAACACGTAAAATAGTATACATGTTAGTGCAAATAACATCAGTTTTTTGTTGTTTAATAGCAATTTGAGTGTAAAAATGTTGACGTAACATTCCTATTGAAAAGTCGTGCACAAAGGGCTTGTATGATTAAACCATGCAGAGGCGCGATGTGAACGGAATTTAACGAACGATTTTGATTTCCAGTAAGTGGAACGAGTTTTTTATGCAATAAAATGTTAAAATGAATACTACATTACTCATACAAGAATCCTTTTATTAGTTGAAAACAGGCGATTTGATTTACATTGTTTAAAAGGTTTTAGGGGAAATTTTCATTGTTGGTAATCATAATTGAACATAGATTGAAATTCTCAGGAGGAATTATATTGGCAATTAAATGCTAGTTTCCTTATCGCTGGTAGTTGGTCTTGGCTTAGTTGCAGATTCAACATATTTTTAGAATCTTTATTATTTTTGTAAATTTCGAGTCTAAAAGTTTCCGATTGTGCTATTAAGTTTTAGTCAAGACCTTGAGTTTTTTGGTACGAGTCTTAATGATTTTTGTCGGTTATTACTTCTCCAAGTATTTCGACTTGTAGCTAAGTCAAGACTTTTTTTATTTTTTATTTTTATTTCAATTTATTTCACCTTTTAAACATAACAATTTTACAAATTTAATCATTGTTTAACAATTAAATAACAAAATAAAAACAAAAATATAACAAAAAGGTGAAAACCTATTTTTTTTCTTTCTACACCAATTAAGAGAACTGGCTCTTGAGCTTGGTGTAGGAGTTATGTAAGAATATACAATTTTTAGTCTATAATTAATAATAATATCTTAAGGACTAGATTAAGGAAAACATTATACAATATTTTATGGTTTGATTTACAGGATTAAGGTTAAAGGATTTTATTGCATACAGTTTTTTAAGAATAGTTTGATCCTTTTCTGGAATAATGCTAATTTTTTTTTATTTATTACTTCTTCGAGAAGGCTCTTGAAGTAAGTTATCCCTTTGTGTACATAATTATTTTGCATTTGTAGAGTAGAAAAAAATGTAATTTGGATATTATATTTACGTCTTAATGATGAGTTAACTTTAATTTTTTTAATGTCTTATCTTTGAATATTTGTAATATTGAGTCTTTTTTATAGAGATCTTCAGTTTTTGGAACTTCGAAAATTTTGAACAATGTTGCAGAAGGGAATGTAGGTTTTGTTTTTTTTTAAATGACTTTAATAATTAGTTTGTGAACCATATTTACAGGGTTTACAATTTTTTTGTATGCACCTCCCCATCCAATAATTCCATATTGAATTACTGACTGTACTAGTGCATAGTACAGCTTTTTAAAATTATTCACCTTGAGAATATTTCTTAATCTAATAAATATATAAATACATTTCCTAATGCGCTTAACAAGTTCACACATGTGTCTGTTCCATTTCATATGTTGGTCTACAATTACACCGAGGTATTTTATTTCAGTTGTATGATTTAACTTGACTTGTAACTTTTATTTTCTTATGTTTATATCTGATTTTGTCTTTGCTTTCATTTACCATCTTTTGCTTTTTATAATTTACACGTATTTTTTAAAATTCGTGTTATTCCATTGTAAATTGGACGTAAGTTCGTTTAGAGATCAGTCGTAATGCCATATGTCTCAAAAATATTAACAGTTTGGAATTTTTTTCTAGTCGTGAATTATAGAGCTTTGCACTTTTTACTGAAATCAATTTGTCTGCAAAAAGCACCAGACTAGAAACCGTTATATTATTTGACCCACCGCATCGTTACCAATGTTCAACAAGAAAAAAATAAATAAATGAACGTCGTGTGGAAAATTCTATTTATTGATAAAAATGTTGGCAGTGTAAAATACGTTTTGTAAAAGTAACCAAATGAAGCCATTTTTTACACGTTTTCACATATTACGTAGGCGATTTTACGAAAGTGCCTCAATGATTCTGGCTGGTTGGTTTGATTGTATTCAAACGAATCGATGAGTTAGTCGTAGCAAAAGCCCACGCAATTTTCTATGGGACACAAAATGAAAGCTTTTTTCCAGGTAGAAAAAGTATAATTATTAAAAAAAGTGTTACGTTCTGCGAAAAATACTTGTGGCGGTTTCTGAATAAGTATTTTTATTAACTAACGCTCAACTGGACTTTTACGTAGTCATTTGAAAATATAGGTACATAATATAACATCAATGATTTAAAAATATATATCTTATATAGGTACCCGACCAGGACCCCTGAAAAGACCTTCCACTCTGCATCCTCAAAGATGATATGGGCCGTGAGAGAAATGTTTATGGTTAATAATATTATAAAATTGCACTTTCCTCTCCTTCCCCTCTCAATTAGCTTCAGCCTCAGAACATACTGCTATTATCTATTCGCATTTTTTTTACATTAGTTCTAGAAGGAGGCCCCGAGGGAAATAATTTCGCTCAGGGCTTATCTCATATTTGGGGATGCTGTGTGGAGGGATCTTTTTAAGATAGGAAGAAGATGAAGTTTTGGGAAGGAAAAAAGTATAAGGGGTGGGAAGGAGTCTGGGGTTCACAGTGTCCAGATCATCCGCCGCAAAGGCTTAGAAAAATCTCACCAGGAACCCTGCTAAGTGAGCAAACATAGCACACCACTTGGTATGACCTGACCTATGGCAGAGGTGTTAAGACGATAGACTTCGCTTTTCGGCCCATACAAAAAAGACGCCCGGAAAAAAACACTTTTCTACATCGAAAATTGCACAAAATGAATATATTTTTTTTATACTGCCTTCTAGAGGGTGAAAACTATGTTGGTATGTTTTCGAATTTTCGATGCGTTTCGTATTAACGTAAACATTCACTGTCAAACATGTACGATTTATCAAAAAATATTATTTAAGGAAAAAGTGCTGCTAACTCATCTCTCATAAAGAATTATAAAATTATAAAAAGCTACCGACGTAGCTTCTTCTTTCTAAAGAATATATATATTTTTAAATTTTAATTTTATGAAAGTTTCGGTGTAGAAAAGTGTATTCTCCATAAACCCCTTTTCGAGCGATTTCTGTAGGTAAATTTGAGCGTTGTCTCATTCGTACATTTCGCATTCGCATGTATTATAAGTGTGCGTGAGCTTATTTTGAGCGGGACAGAATGATAGACGCGGGTGTTCCGCGTGTCGTTCAAAGTCTAGCCTCTTAATTAATTAATAAATGGTATCCATTCCCGCTCTTCAAATCCCACTGCTCCTACAATTAAAACGCAATGTTGCAAACTCAAATTCTGATGTTTTTTTGGAGGTTTGTCATCAATCGAGCAAACACCAACCTGCAGGCTGCATCGCAATTCAGCTGTGCACAACTGCACTCGTACTTATATAGTACATTTGAATTCAATTATACTGTACATTTGACATTATAAATATGTGCCAACATGACAAAAAATTCATCCGAACTAAAATATACAAGGTTCCAATGATAAGTGCATTAACTTCGGGAGATGATTCTACAATGTAGAATCTACATGATAGTATAAGTAAAAAAAATTAATAACTTTTCAAAATTCCAACTTTTAAGTGGGCATTACCAGAGAAAACTGGAAATAAGTCCCTTTTAAATCAAATTCTAGACGTATTGACTCTTTTTTACAAAAAAACATAAAATGATTTTGAAAGATTGTTACACAACAAAATAAATCAATACATAATCTAATCAACTCAGTTTTTTAAATTTATGTTTTAGTTAAATTAAAATCATAAAAAAATAAATCCCAGAACATGATTTGTGACAAAAATACCTCAGTTTTTCTATTTATTTAAGGTCTTACAAACTAAAATATTTTATTTTGTTTAAAAATTATTAAAAAATCATAAATACTTATGATCCAAAAATACTTACAAGAAGTACACTATGTTTAATAATTTATCATCGTGCGTTTTGAGCATTTTTATTTCTTACTTGAATGTAGGTAAATATTAAAGCAGGTTTTGAATGCAATAAATAGATATTAAATTTTAAATTTAAAAACTATAATTTTTTTCCTATCAATCCTCATCGTGCTAGGGGGCCTGATCGTGATTACCTTAAATTTCCGAACGTAAATATTGTTATGATCAGAGTCCCATATCACGGTTGGTTAGGAAATCCTTTTTCGTTGTTTCCTCAAGGATTATTAATTTAGCTTTGGGTTATTTTCCATCGAAAGAGAAAACATAATATGCACGTATTATGTTTCGAGAAAACCGTGAATTTGAAAGAGGTTCCATTGCAAAATTGGTATTAGGGATGTTACGAGGCAAAAGGGAAATGGAGAAAATAAAAGATAAGTGGGAAAAAAGATTTGGATGGTTCCTGTTTCCTGTTCCAAATCAGATCTGGTAATAACCACAGCTAAAGGTTTTACAAGCAATATATCAATTCCGAAACCGGTGATAGATACTAAAGTGTTTTTTTTTAAACATATTTATTTATTTCCATTTACACGGCACTGCATGTACCATTAACATAATTAAATTAATATTTGAATAGTACAACAACTTAAAGAAAACAGTAAAAAGTAAAATAAATAAAAAATAATAATTAAATAAACTAAAAATACAAAGTAATAAGGTAATAAATAAAATTGTTAGAGGTGAAAAGTATAAACTATAAAATGTCTAAAGAAAGGATAAAAGTACAAAAAGCATTTACTAAAAGAAGGTATAAAAAGTAAGTAATGAATGCTCATTGTAGAATACAAAATTTCTATGTAATTTAGGTAAACTACCGAGAGAATGGAATATAATAATAAAAAAATAACTTATATAATTAATTTAGCTATTCCAAATGACTGTAATATTAAAAATCTGTTTCTAAAAAAAATAAGAAAATATACAGATTTAGCAAATGAGATTAAAAGAATTTGGCATTCTCAGACTTTAAAAATATTACCGATTATTATTTCGGCTACTGGCATTATACCCAGCTCTCGCATTAAACATTTAGGCGTATTAGATTTGTCAAAGAATTTATATAAAAAAATGCAAAAATCAGTCATTTTAAATACATGTAGGATTACGAAAGATTTTTATAATTTTTATATTTATGGATCAGTAGGATTTATCGGTCCAATTAGGAGTTCAACCGAGCCGAACCCTCTGATATGAAAATATCTGGAGTCGGTGAATTATTTTCCCATCTGGTACTCTGGCAGGTTAACACGTTGTTCTTGTATTGTTTTGTATTAATTATACTTATATAATATAGTTGCATAGCGTGGATTTACTAGATGATCATTTTTGTGGAAAAGTGTGTGAAAGGGTTTAGTTTTTCCTATGGGGAAAATTAAACCGGGACCTAAAAGTCTGGTGCGTAAAATTAGACTAATAAGGAAAGAAATAAAATAGTTAGAGGTAAAAAATAAAAACTATAAAATATCTAAAGAAAGGATAAAAGTACGAAAAGCACTGACTAAAAAAAGGTATGAAAAGTAAGTAATCAATGATCATTGTAGAAGACATAATTTCTTATATAGGTAAACTACCAAGAGAATGGAATGTAACAATAAAATATATTCATAATAATATTTTATGACCACAACACGGGCATTAAGCCTAGTATGTACGGTAGTTGGAAAATGACAAAAAACTGTAACATCTAAAACTTTATTAAATAAAAAAATATATTTAAAAAAAAAATTATGAAGGTGCGAATTGATGAATTTTACAGTACTGGTAGGTTATTTTATGGTTATATGATACATTATGGTTACATGGTACTTAGAGACAATTTTTAATTTTTTTTTTGCTATAGTTCCACACAGGTGGCCCGGAAGAAAATAATTCCCCTCAGGGCCTACGTCATCTTTAGGGATGCTGTATGGAGGGTTCTTTTTAGGAAAAGAAGAAGAGGATGTTTTGGGAAGGTAAAAGGTATGAGAGGTGGGTAGGAATCTGGGGGTCAGTGTGTCCAGGAGTGACGGACGAATAATTTCATCTCTAATACCACGGTGCAAGGTGATATTGAGAGAGAGGTCTGCTGGAGAACCGGGCCACTCCGCTAAGTCACCAAACGTAGCGAACCACTTGGGGTGACCTATGGCAGAGGTGTTGGTTATCCAATAAATGGTTCCAAGGGCGGCAGTTAGTAACCATACCCGCCTACCGAATTACATTTATAAATGCGAATGTATATTATGCATCTTTTGTATGAGGATAGAATACCAGCATTATCGATATTAGAATAGTCATTGCGATGTGTTCTTGAATTTTTATTCCGAATTAGTTCCAGTATTGTTGCAATAATGTGTTAACAGTTGACGTCAGCAGCATCTTATTTATTCAAAATTTTCATTTTGTGTAACGGGACATGTTTTAGAAGTGCTAACATTTAAAACCCGGTTTAAAGACTTCGGCTTCATTTAACCCGTGCTTCTTCAAGACACGTATTTCCAAATAATTACAACCTCGTAATTCAACGTCACTCAGCAGTTAGTAACCGACCGAAACTTGGTTTTCAGCCGAAGTCTAGACCGAAACTTATTTAGTTATATTAAAAACTACCCTATACCTCTAAATTAGGCGTTTTCAATGACAAAACCCGAGTCAAGTTAAGTTAGTGTTACATAAAATGTACATGGCAAAATAAAATAAAATACTTTATTTTTATAAGAAAAATTCTCTTTTTATAACTTTTTAAAGGTTATTACCATATATAATGTAATATATTATGGAAGAAGAAGATAACACTAATAATCTAAATTAAAATATGAAAACGAACAAGACCCAGAAAAATAAAAGATAGCGGTCGCAACTGGGACTCGAACCCAGAACCTCTCGTCTACTAAATTTATCTTTTTATAATAGGTGGTAATTGCTGTATTGGAAAAAGTGTACGTCCCGGTAAGACGAGAGGTTCTGAGTTAAAGTCCCTGTTGCGACAGCTGTCTTTTATTTTTCTGTGTCTTGTTTAAATTCATATGTTAATTTAGATTGTTAGTGTTATTTTATTCTTCAATAAAATACTTCAATTTAATGAGTAAATTGCTTAACTTTCAGCGCTTTTTGGTTTGTTGTTATGCAATATTTATGTGCAGTATAAATACTGCCTACCATACCTTACTCACATCAAATACTTCTTCTTCTTCTTCCCCTTATCCTATTTGGGTCTGGGACCCACTGCATCGACAAGTCCATGGCAGACTCATCCTCACCTCGCATAGTTTCTGGAGTTGCCTCACCCAACTGTGTCTGTCCAGTGGGCCGCCCCAGACACATCAAATACTTACGTAATAAATATTAAAATTTATCAAATAATTGCAAGAAATCAATTTACACGTTTCACTTTGCTCAAAGTTGTCAAAGGCAGGAACTAAATACAAGTCGATTTAATTTTTTTTTAACTCGAAGCAAAAATGTCCCCGTGTGTGCGATGCTAATTGTAGGGACGTTTGTGTTAGTGCCGATAAAGGCCAAGAAAATGTAGCAAGCTGTCGGTACTGTTAATTAGTAAAACCTAATAAATAAAAATATCATAATAATAATTACATATATCTGGGGCCTAATGCTAGAAGTGCCTAAGTAAAATTTCCGTTTCGCCCGAGTATGAAGATTGTTTATCGATTTCTTGGCAAAAAAAAACGCTTAATCAAAATTTTAACTTCTACAGTATATAGGCCACAACTTAATTAATCTAGAGCACTTGACAAAGGTATTCATAGATTTTAAATAAGGGAGGTTTTAGAGTACTTTCTTGAACCTAAATCAAAATATTAAGACTGACACTTTAAAATCATATTTAAATTATTATTTACGTATTCGGCTAATCACTTTATAGTTCCTCTAGCATTACATAGTCCAACAGAGTAGTTTTTATGATGTATCGTAAAAAAACTGAAAAAAGATACAATTTTTTGTACCTCTTTAATTAAATTCGAAAGTATTTATTAACATTTGCACACTCGTGTTGTATGATTATTATTCAATTGTAAAAAGATGGAAGGCAAACAACTTCTAATCGATATCTTGACACGTCTTAAATCTAGACAATATTTATGAGAATGAAATAATTTTTATGTAGGTCGCCCCTAGTACTTTATGTAAAGAAATCCCTTAATTCCAACTTAAATAAGCTAAAGATAAGCACGCCATGAATCGCGTTCCAATAACTTATTATAATTTCTTAAACAAGGGCGCGTTTGTTTAATCTATTGCCACACGAAAACAATAACAATTATTATTTAAGTCATTTTCTTGCATGTCTAAAGGCCTTTATGGAATAAGAAAAAAATCTGATTATGATTAGAAGTCGAAATTACGCCAGTGAAAATAATTATTTTCGTCGTAAAATAGTATAAATCCCAATTTGTAACGTAATTTTTATTTAACGCTAGCTGATACCCGGCATGCGTTTACACTGCCAATTAAATAAATAAATTGTTTCTTCCTTCGTGTCATTTCCCATTCATCTCCGTTCTCCTTTCTACTCCTCTTCCTCTTCCCGTCCCGCGTTCCCTTCCCTTCCAGCGTTCCATTTTCCCTCTCCTTTTCTTCCAATCCTCTTCCACTCACGCATTCCGCCACCACCTTCTTCGCCTACCCCTCTCCCTCATTCCCCCTCCCGAGAAGCCCCTCTTCAATTCCTAAAACTACCCTCCTGCATACCCCTCCCTCCAGTCTTTTTTTCCTGCCGCCTAACTCCATAAAACACACCTATTTTTACAAACAACTCGCGTGACCCATTTATTTATTTTATGCAAATTTCATAATGCCAGAGCTCACCATTATATATATGTAGAAGTATTCACGGGCATGTTTACAACAATTTTAATCGCAATCGTATGAATAGTATAGGAAATAATTTCATAACGCCAGAACTCACTATCTTATAACCATCCCGGGTATGCGCACATCATATTGATAAATGGTATGGCCGCGCATAAGGTACGAACAAACAAACAAACATAAAATAGATATTGACGAGTTAAATTGTTAAATTACAGAATTGTTAAACTTTTCAGTTCTATTAACAGAATATACCCATTATCTGATAAACTTTATATACTCCTTCAATACGGCATCTCGTAAAAAATTTCATCTTGGACAAGAAATCAAAAAATATATTTTTAACAATGTTTTCAGGTCTTGAAATAATAAAAACAAATTGAATTTGGCATTTATACAGCTCTGGCATATATCCATTATAAAAAAACACATTTTTTGTTGTTTACGTTAACAAATTCTTAAAAATCGCTAAACTAAATGCCACAAAAAAAATTCAATGTTCTTTTTTGCAATTTTAATTTCAACTAGATAAATTATAATATTAAGCATTATTATATTTAAGTTGCAGTTATATGAGGGATGGAAAACCAAGGTCATTTTTTCAAATACTCGTAGTTGAGCCCAACAAAAAACCAAAACCATTCATCGGAATCAAATTACAAAAACGTTTTTAAAAATAAAAATGCCCAAAACGCATGATGATAAATTATTAAATATCGTGTACTTCTAAGTATTTTTTGATTCGGTTTGACAACGTTCTCGGATTTATTTTTTAATGATTTTAATTGAACACAATTAAAATTCTGAAAAGTCTCTTTACTAGATTATGTATTGATTTATTTTGCTGTATGGTTATATGATTTGAAATTTGTATTGTATAATACAATATTTCGTTTGAAAATTTAACAAATCTGCCAACGACCAACGGTTTAACCTTAGTATATTAAAAAAAACTTAGTTTTTCAAAATTTAAAAAGTTCGTTTACCATATAAAATAACAATCTTTCAAAGTCAATATAATGATTTGCGGCATGTTGCAGAGTGGAAGATACTGTCAGTATCCATAGTCCCAACTGCCCAAAACTGCCTGGAGCCAGTGAGTCTATGTCATCCCCAATTGCTGAAGGTAATAAGGGGGTGATGGAGATGGGAAAGAGGAAGGCGGGGAAGTACCTGGCTATTCAGATCTGACCACCAAACACGGTTAAAGCCATTTCAAGTAACGTTTCAATTCTGAAAGCGGGGCGGTACTGAGAGTATCTACCATTCTGGAATGTATAATTTTTAAAATTAATTAATTGTGAAATTACACAAATTAATCAAATATTTGCGCACGCCGGGTTCGAACCTTCGGATTGGAAATCAAGAGCGTTATTCCTCGACCACGCTAGCCGTCAATATATTAATTTAAAATTTGAACGAAATCTTGAATATAAAATCGTAGTTTATTAATTCATATGCCTTAAATCCAGTGTAGTGTAAAAAATTGAGCAAAGATAAATTCGAGACTTAAAAAGAAACCCGAGCGACGTTTTACAAACAACCGTTGACGTTTTCCAAAGTGGTTCTTTAAACGAGAAAATTTCAGTGGCTTCTTTGTACGGGCGATATTATTTTTATTTTCCAAACCACAGCCCCAAATGCTACATTAGTATTCATGTACAACGGTTCCTGCTGCCTTCAGACCAGTTCCCATTATTCTAGTTAATTAAATGTATTCATATGTTTACTCTTTTGTGTCTACATAAATGTCACGTCTGCCCTCTTCAACGGAAAAAATAAATCACAACAGTTTTAAATATTTTCTACCTTTTGCGGCAGAACAAAGCAATGTGGATTCATATTCAACTTTCTTTTTCGTTTAATCTACATGTATAATGTCGTGAAGAAAAAATATGACTGTTGGAAAAGCTTTATGACTTGAGAAAGGCTCATTTGGGGCTATCAGATAATTTTTTGGATTAGATTTTAATCAACTTCAGCAAAACAATGCGACTGTAACGGAATACGCATTAAACACGAAAGTTGTTTCATTAGGTTTTAAGAAAGTAATTTTCAAACAAATTTTGCGTTTTGCGCTGACTAAAATAGGCCAAAAAAATATTGTTGGCGTTCTTAATTAAAATTTTTATTTATATATTGATATTATTATAATATAATGTTATTATCGTGGTTACACAATATATAGCCGGAGACTATTTATTGGATTTTCAACACCTCTACCATATGTCACCCCATGTGGTTAGCTACGTTCGATGCATAAGCAGGGGTGCCCGGGTTCATCGGGTGACGTATGTGATCTTGGTGGTGGACGCCAATGCCCGCCAGCTGCGTGCTCTATCTGAACCCACCATCTAGCACCGCAGCGGGAGGGATGGTTTAATAAGTCCGTCATTTCTGGACACATTAACCCACAGATTCCTCCCCCCTCATACTTTTTTCCTTCTCAAATCTTTCTCTCCTCCCTTTCCTTAAAATGACTATCCACACGGCATATTGAAAGATGACATAGGGAAATTATTGTGACGCGAGATTATTATATTTAAAGATATATGTAGAATAATTTTCTCGGTTCACCCACGTAACGTACTCCTTAGAAGGACTTTTTAACTCCTGACGTTTCGGACAGATCTCACTGTACATCTTCAGAGGCCTTATGTCTTGAGTTTTGTAAAAAACTGACCGCTTACGCATATCTGTTCAGTCCAGAGAGTACATGTCAAATCTTATGTCGTGAACGAAGAACACGGGGAGAAGGTGATTTGAGGTGGAGGGGGTAGGTGATTTGCGAATTATGTAGAGACCTGATTGGATGGCTTTGAACTAATTGGAGGTACTTCTGAGGATTTTGGAAATGCCGTTTTGGGGGAATTTTTATCAATTATAACTTTATATATATATATAACTATCAAATGGGTAGCAATGAGAGTGAGTCAAAAGCAACTGGGTGGAAGAAGAAGTCAGGGATGCTCCACATGGCAGTCGTAACTTAAAGCACTCGAGTTTAGTCACGTCAAGAGACACAATAATATGCGAGATGGATTAAGGTTAATAAAGATCGAATGTATCGTGGCACTCCCTCCACCTTCTCTGTCTACCTAGGCCCGCTTGCAAATAAACTCATCCTGATTTGTACTTATCGTTATAACTAAATATTTTTTTAATTAATTCCTAAAGTGTTAAAAAAACTGTTTCCTTTATTTTTATTATTCCTTGGCGTTGTGCTTTCTCAAAGTAGAAATCTAGTTTCTCAGAGAATATTATTATTTGATAACTGCCGTAATAAACATTTATAATTCTTTTGGGAGCGCTAAGACGTGTTCCAAGAATTCTCGGCAGTTTGAGACTTGTAAGTTTTACTTTGGGATTCAATGATACCTACGAGTATTTCATTTATATTGGAAATTTAGTTTGTATGTTAATTTATTTATATTATTTAACAATTTTTTGAAAGCATGTATTACCTATAACTATAAAAAGGTCTACGAATATGTCTGCAGGGATGTAAGCTTTTATTAGTAATCAACCCAAACAATTAATTTTCAGTGAAATATATCATTGAAGAAGAATATTAATATTTAAATGAATAAGACAAAGAAAAATAAAAGATAACGGTCGCAACTGGGACTTGAACCCATAACCCCTCGTCTTACCGGGACGGCGCGGCGCCTCTATTATTTTATTTTCTTATTTTATATTCCTTTTCTTTTATTTTTCTGTGTCTTATTCTTTGTCATATTTTCATTTAGATTAGTAGTGTTATCTTCTTCTTCAATGATATATCACATTGATGGGAATAACCTTCAAAACTTATAAAAAGAGAGTTGTTTTTATAAAAAAATGTAATTACTTTTCAAACTAAAATCCCTACTTGTAGCTTCTATTTACGATAACATTGATACATATATTAATAATCCGCCGAACACTTTTACTACTGTGGCTTGCACAAAAACTGAGGTGAATATTTGTGTTGCTTTTATTTTATTAATATAAATAGTTTTTTCTATATTTTCTCTTTATAATAACAAAAAAAAGAAAACTTTTTCACTTATTCTACTTATGTAATACTAAGTTTTTATTTATTTTTTATATGTTTATACACTTATACTTGACCTTCAAAATAAGAGAAATAAAAAAAAATAGATTAAAAAAAACCACCCCAACCTTTATCTGGAATTTCAAAATTATAAGGAAAATATCAGAGCAACGCCGGGGAGTTCAATGTGAATACAGCTCGCTGTCCCGCTGGCACGTCGTCGGTGAGAAATCAAAATATATAAAATATTATAAAATAGCTGCGTTGCAAACCGTAGTGAACTTTTCACTATAAAATGTAGGATCTTCGTGTTTTATCGATTCCTAAATACCGTCTTTATTATATATTTACCAATAGCGTATTATAGATTTGCATGTATTACTTTTAACTTGTCATTATAAATATCATTGATTTTATTTATTTATTTATTTATAGATACAAAAGAAAGTACAAGTTACACATTAGGAAGCTTTGCCTGTCCAACTAGGAAAATTTCCCGTTCCAGGACAGACAAATTGACAGGTTTAGTTCATATTATTCCTTAATGATAAATAACTAATTTCTAAAACCGAACTTAATCATGTACTGATTTATGTGTGATAGTTACCCGCTACCCCTAAAAGTAAATTCTGAAATTCTAATGTGAAATGAGACATCTTGTCTGTTTACCAATATTGCCTAGCGTGCCAATTTAGGATATAATTGAAATTATCTAATTGCCTGGTTATAATCCCGCTCATGTAAAATGTCAGCCAAGTTTCAAACCACAAGACATGAAACGGTTCAAGCGATTCTGCGAGCACCGAGCACGTTTGATATAACTCTTGAGAAAAGATGTGGCCGCACGGAGGTGTACAGGATAAACTACTGAAATCTACTGAAGCCTTATTAACCCCTCAGGCTAATTTGTATGCCTTTCGGAACAACTCATATAGATTTCAAAGAAATCATTGTCTCCCTTACAATCAAAGTGAGAAATATGATATAAAACGGTGTTAGAAAGAGAAAAACACCACGCTTTAGATTCAGAAATAAAGCACGGTACAGACTCGAAGCTCACATAAAAAGATACTGTGTTATAAAGTATCTTTTCTACTGGCACACTACGTTATAAAAGATTTCTTCCTACGGCAGGAGAAGGGGTCAGTTGAATTCGTAAGTAGTCGAGAGAATATCATTTCTTTGTATTGGATATGTGAACTTGTCGGCTCCGTGCATGCTCCGTGTATTCAAAATGACCCCCTCTCCTGTTAACGGCGTAGGGGGGTCACATAACTTTTCTGATATTGCGACGGTAGCGAATACGAAAAATAACGCCGATTAGCGAAGATTCCGCGCTTATAACGTATGTATGGCGAACGCTATCGTGTTCTAAAGGTAGCATTCGGATCTCGGCAGCCGCGGCCCTGCAGCCGCAGCCGTGGTCGCGCCGTACCGCTTTGTAGGGATTTGTATGCAATAGTTTCCGACACAAGCGACCGTGCAGCGCGGCCGGGGGGCGTGGCCTGCGCGCGACCTTGGCAGCGACGCCGAGCCGCTCCGGTAGCAGTATGGTCGCGCTGCCCACTCACGCAAGTTGACAAATTGGCGACATTTACCGATGAAAATGACGAGTTTCTAGTAGAGTTAATTGCTAAAAATCAACCTCTTTACGATTCTCGAATCAAAACCTATAAGGATAACGTTGTTCGAGATAATATATAGGAGCATATTGCAAGTAAACTCAATAAAACTAGTAAGTACCTTGTATTTTTATTTTTACAGAATCAATACAAATAAACATTCAACCCACAAATCTAGCTTGCTGTGCGTGGTAGTTCATACCTACTCTAGTTCATTATATTTATCCACTGTTCTTGTCATGAGACTTTTCCAGCTTCTGAGGTAAAGTAATCTTTAAGAATATCTCTGATTTGAAATACGTCTATGTTCAGAAACCCACCCCTACGTGCCAGTAGAATCATGTTCTCTGTTGATTTCGTTTTCGTTATAACTATAATATGGTATTCCATTTTTTTTCTAAATAAGCATCCCGTAGTAAATTATGGAGGAAACATAGTGTAATGATATAATCATAGTGCATTGACTTCTGCTTGACTACTGCGTTGGCAGTCGCTGCCCGGGCCGTGGACGCTGCTATCCGAATGCTTCTGGCAGCGCCGCACAGCTGCGATAATGGGTCGCGGCAGCCGGTCGCAACTGCCAAGTCGCGACTGCCGAGATCCGAATGCTACCTTAAGTGTATTTTTAATGTGAGCTACGAATCTGTCGCTACCTTTAAAGTTAACCACAAAATAAATAAAATGTAAACCAAAGTTTCGGATCGCAGTTTAAAAATATAATTATGAAATTTAAAGAATTTTTGGAAAACGATAAAAAAATTCGATAACATTAACGTTTATAATACATTTGTCTAATAAAATACCTATATGTTTTTTTTTTCGTAATCAGTAATTTTAGTTTGAAAAAATATAAGGTGAGCCGTTATTAAAACTTTCGTTGTTTGCATGCAAAAATTTTATACTTCACAAAATGTATTTTTTTTTTTAAATCAAAAAGGTAAGTACATAATATATATGAATTACATTGTGTTTTTTTACGATCAATTAATTTAAGACTACTCTTCCATAGAAGCATTAGCTTGTGGCTGGAAGAGGAGTGTACATTGTTTTGTTTTATTACAGATATTAAGTAGAAATAAAGTAAGTAGAAATTTATAATAAAATAATTTTTTATGTATTTGAAGAAGGGAATGCTACTTAAGGAAACTAGTTGAGATGTGTTATTCTTAAGATTAATTCAATTGAAAATATTTTTTTTGGTAAGTTTGTCTTAAAAATATTTTTTCACAGTGTTTATTATTTCAATTTTGTCTTTTTCAATTTCTTCCGGTAGTCGATTTAAAAAAAAATCCTCGGTAAGTTTTATGATTTTGTGCAACGGAAGTGTTTAATTTTAATTTAATATTATTAATTATTACATTAATAAGCGAATTTTATCACCTTTCAAAATTTTTTTTTGATTTTCGGAAGTGTTCAGAAATATTCCAATTATTTCTATTTTATTGCAAAGTGGAAATATTTAGAATTTCTGACAATATATGGTCGAGGCCTGAGGGGTTAAACTATGCAAGGACGAGAGAATCGTTAAGAGCTGCGGTTTGGATTTAATTACCGGCCTTGTCTTCTGTGCGAAGAAATTAAAATGAATGCTAGGATAAAGGGTAGTTTATCCGCCAGTTTCGTAGAGAAAATCGACTTGTTTTAGCTTTTTCTTTTAATAATAATAAATCTTTTATTCCAGGAGGCGGGGAGGATAGTGCAATCCCACACGTCCCCTACAGTTAAATTATAAATAAAGTAGAACAATTATAAGTAGGTACAAAGTTATAAATAGGCAATCAATTTCTACATGGTCTTGAGTGAGCTCTGGCCCAGCGCTCACTCAGGAGTGGCGCTTGGTGCTGGAAGGCTGCGTTCACCACCGTGTTGTCGGAGGCCATTAGCCGCATCCTGGCTCCAGTGACCTGGTGCCTCATCAGGCCGGCGAATCCATTAAGTCCTTGTTCCGTAAACATTGTTGAAGCTTTTATAGTAGTGTAGTCGCATGTATTCTGCTTATCAATTTGTGGACAACAATCAATAACTTTTAACAAGTTTCAAGTTGTCCCAACTATTGAAGTTAGGCGAGGTTAGATTCAAATTGTAAAGGACTGTTTTTTTTTTTAAATAATTTTATTTATTTATTTATTCATTTATTTTATTTATTGATTTATTTTATTTTATTTTTTTGCCGTAATGCTTTTGGCCGTGAAAATCTAAAAACGTATCTGTAAAGGACTGACTTACCATCTGTCTTCTGATATTCTTGTTGTAAGGATCGTTCTTAGGAATACTGTTGGTATTCACCATAAAGGTCTCCCAGTCTCTTTTATAAGGTTTGCCTCTGATATCTCTGCCAAAATTCTTACAGATCCTGACGTGGTCGTCTTCCGAGAATTTCAATTTTCCGCATTCATTATCACAATTTTCTTTCTTTTTTACTAAACCTACTCATATCTTTTTGACTAATTTCTTTGGTCAAATTAAAATTTACAGTACCAAAACTACCAGCTGTATAGTTTTAAGAATGGAATTTTATTTTACAAGGATTTTTCCAGGAAACTAAAAGATATGGGACTTCAAAAAACATTTTTTTAAAATTTTTTTTTATAGTAAATACCTCACAAGAGCCCCAACTGCTCCCGTCTGGAGCCAGTGAGACTATGTCATCCCCACTGGGGTATGTTGTGAAGTTGAAGGTAAATGGGGAAGGGAAGGATATGGGGAAGAGGAGGGTGGGGAAGTACATGGCTATTCAGATCCAGTCACTAAACACGGCTAAAGCCATTTCAAGCAATGTTTCAGTTCTGAATGGTGGTCTTACACCAGGGCGATATTGAGAGTATCTTCCACTCGACTGAAACGTGCCGCAAATATAGCATATATTTAAAAAAATTAATTAATGATGAAATAACACAAATTAATCAAATAAAACAAAAATTTATTTATCAAATAAATAAAATTTAATTGCGCACTCCGGGTTTGAACCCGCAACCTTCGTAATGTGGGAGTCCAAAGCCTTACCGCTGGACTGCGCCGGCCGTCTTACGATTAGCATTATCTTGATATACAGGGTGTCCGGAGGTAGAGTGCATTCACTTCGGGAGGTGATTCTACATGATGGTAGGAGTAAAAAAGAATAACAACTATTTTCCGAAATTCCACCTTTTTTTTCCCATACAAAAAGACGTACCTATTAAAAATGTTTAGTGTAAGGTACAAACATACCCGATAAATGAGCTGCACGCCTGCTGGGCGCGATTATTGCGACGTTAGATAGGCCCGTATATTAACGGCGGAAAATAACACAGCTGCCTGCACACGCCGGACTAATTTTATCTTTTTACCAAAAAAGTATCTACCCTTAAAAGTTGGAATTTAGAAAAAAGATATTTTTCTTTTTTACTTATACTTACCACGTAGAATCACCTCCCGAGGTTAATGTACTTTACCCCCGGACAACCTGTATAAAACGAATGTTTCTTTTTTTGTCCCTTATGCGTTCATCCGGTTGCGTTGAAACTTTGGTGAGTTGTTATGCGCACATCATCAAAGGTTTCTTCATAATATAATGGTGAGCCCTCGCGTTATGAAATTTGTGTAAAAGGTTAACAACATGTAGCGCGCGAGTATTTGAAAAGGGAGTGTATTTTATATAGTTTAGCGGTAGGGTAGGAAGGCAAGGGAGGGAGGGGAGAGAATTAGAAGGGGCGGGTTTTCGTGAGGGAGACGAGGGAGGGGGAAGACGGGGAAGGAGAACGTGTGAAAGGACTGGCAGGGGAGGGGCGATATAGGGGTGATATAGGGTTGGGATACGAGAGAGGGTGGGATTGCAAAGGAAACATAGTAGCGGTATGGGATAGCAAGGGGTAAATTTGTAAAATCCAAGCATCTCACACGTACAGCTATATGTGGCCCATTTGTCCGTCTATACGTGTACGTAGCAGACAGAAAAACAAAAAATATACCCGTGATTTCAAAAGTACGTCAATAAGAAGAATTAAAACACGAACACTGTGTTTTTTCTTTCTTTGAGTGGCATTTCAACGCATTCCGGGTATACGCTAGTTTATTATGAAAACAGATTTCTCCGTAACCAATAATCCTAACGTAATATCGAAGTACATGTACTCGATTTTTATAATGCTTTACAAAATTAGATCCATACTGCGGATTAAGGCTTTGTGGTAAATATTATGCCTTTAGGCCTTTCGTTTTGTTCCGGGAATACAAAATAGAATGTAGGCGGCGAATCATCTACACATTGTTGGTCCCGGACATCAATAATGGAAGAGACAAACAAGGTACGTAAACTTAATCAAAACTAGCTCTTGCATACAGGCTTTATACTCCCTACCCGCTATTCACTGCTGCTTCCCGGTAACCGCCTGGTCAGGGCTAGAAAATTGTGGACAATGGACGTTTTATTATGGACATGATATGTTAATCAATACCTTATAATTTGAAGAGTGTTTGGTAGTTGATTAGTACAAGTAGATACTGGGAGCAGACCCGTGAAAAACCACGAGATATTGAGGCCCTATTATGTGTACTGATATCTCGTCAAAATGTCATCCACTATTGTCACGTGAATAGCAGTGTGCGAGGACCGGATTTTGTAGTTATTAGAGCGTTGGAGATCAAACTAAACTAAATAAAGATAAACAGTGAAACTAATGTATTCGCTTCGTGTCTCATTTAAATATAATACTTTAATGGAGATAGTTTTTTTAAATTTCCAGTTTTTAATTGAAGGATTGAACCTTCCTTCCCAGGGGTCGGAATAAACCGCTCTATCAAATTTGCCAAACTCCGATTTTTTTTTTATTTAATAATTTTTATTTTAGTAATTTGTACATTCAAGTTTACAAATTGCTAATTATTTACATGTTGTTTTCTATATTAAATTTTCTCCAGTTTCATGTAGCTTCTACAATACATCTTAAACTATCCAATTGGTGCGTACTTTATAGTTTCTGGTTGCTGGTTATAACATTTCATCCCTTTGTACAGTAAGACTATTCTGTGTGTTCGATTTATCCTTTTTTGTAGCCTGATTTCCTTGCATGTCCCTATATTATGTCTGTGAATGTCTTTGTTATATATAATTTTATTTGGAAAATATTTTGGTAAGTTGTTAACTATTTTATGAATAAATATCATAGTGTTCAAGGTTATTATCTGTTTCACTGTTAGCCAATTTAGTTCCTTTATCATTTTATTTATTTTTGAATATCTATTTCTGCGAAGTATTATTCTCATTGCCCTATTTTGGAGAATTTGAAATTTATTTTGTTCTTGTTCGTTACATAGGAAGAGAAAAGTTGAATAGTTGTATTTTGACATTGTAAGCGACATTTATTTCGTATATTGAGTGCGCTGATTTCTCGTAATTGAGAATAAATGCGTATTTCTCCGCGTGTGTGCGCGTGATTTTCACTAAAATGATAGAATGTATTGTCATCGATAACGACTCTATCTGCCGAGTTTCAGTACAATGGGATATTGGAAAGTGGGTTAAATTCCACATCCAATTCCATGTCATTCATTCAATTAAGAAATCAAAAGTAAAATTCAAAATGACGTACTTTTTAAAAATACTTAAAATTTTATGTAGCTTTTTTAAAAATAATTCGTAAAACTACATCAAGGTTTCATTTGTAGGCAGTTTGTTCATGAGAAATCTCACAAGATCCGTCTACACGGTTATTTTCTTATTTGCACGAACTAAGCACCATTCGGCGGCTGCAAAAAGGTTTACCGCGTAAACGGCTTGCACAAACGGCTTGCACAAACTGAATTTGATCTAATTTGCACAAGTAAATACGTATGTCGAGTAGGCAAAAATGTATAATGCTCCTTGAATACAATTCAAATAGTTTGCAGAAACTGATTGCGCATGCAAGTCGCTGCGTGCGAACGGACCTCACTGTCACGTTTTTGAATAGTTATTTTGTTTGATTTCAATGCAGGTACCCTTTGTGGTTAAATATTTCGTTTTATATTTTTCTTATTATTACCCACTTACCCAATCTTTTCTTCCCAAGTGTGAACTTTTAGTGGCTTCTTCAAACCAATTAAAAGCGAATGATGCAAAAAAGTTGATTTTTTATATATTAAAAAGTAAGTAAGCTTATTCAGTTCTCTGTCCAAGTTCACCCCTGTATTTACTAGTGAACGTTAATCCCAATGAAATTAGGTACAAAATCCCAAACCCACAGCTCAGAGCTCAATAATGCCGAGCTGAAATAATTTTCATTAATATTATCAAAACAAAAGCCACAAAGGAAAAATGCATAATTCGTCATGTTGGTAGGTTAAAAATTACCAATGTTGAAAAGAAATTTTTATTTTGTAGTTCCACAGATTTTACGCTTGTTAAATTTAAAAAAAGGCAATCCCTTAATAAAAGTAGCATTCAATGTTTTGCTTTGATATGTATATTTAAGAAAATGTTAATTGAATTTAGCAAAAATCAATGTGCAGAAATCTGGCTTGACAGCTGATAATATAGTATATCAGACAGATGCCGAAACTTTGACAGCGAATCAAACAGCAATGTACCGTATTATTTTATTTTATATAAAAAAAAAACAGTTTTGCACCTTTAAAAAATACATTTTTTTGTTTTTGATGAAAAACTGGAGGAGAAATGGAAACACTATGGACGTGTGTTATCATTAATCGGTTATTACCAAAAATTACCAAGAGCAATATAAAAAATCATTATTGGAATATTTGTCATAATTTTAAAAATCATCAATGGAAATGTTAGTCATAATACTAAAAATCATAATTGGTATTGCTAGTCATAATACTAAAAATCATCATTTGCAATGTTAGGCATATTACTAAAAATATTAGTAATAATACTAAAAATCATCCTTGGCAATGTTAGGCATATTACTAAAAAATATCATTGGTATTGTTAGTCAAAATACTAAAAATCATCATTGGCAATGTAAGTCATAATACTAAAAATCATGATTGACAATGATAGTCATAACACTAAAAATCATTGTTGGCAATGTTGGTCAAAATATATTTTTAATATATAAATATATCTATATATATATATTTTTTTTTTTTTTTTATATGTACCTATACCACACAAGAGTCTCAACTGCTCCCGTCTAGAGGTCTGGAGGTGAGACTATGACTCCCCAATTGGGGTATATTGTGAGGTTGAAGGAAGCGGGGAGGGGAAGGAGATGGGGGAGTGGAAGGATATGGGGGAGTGGAAGGATATGGGGGAGTGGAAGGAGGGGAAGTACGAGGCTAATTAGATTTGGTCATCAAATACAGTTAAAGCCCTTTCAAGCAACATTTCAATTCTGAATAATGGTCTTACACCAGGGCATTATTGAGAGAACCTTCCACTCTGGAACGTGCCGCAAATATAATATATATTATACAAGCTTCTGCACGCGACTTCGTCTGCGTAGGATTAGTACTTCGAGTAATATATTTTATACCAAAATTCTTAACCTATTTATTTAAAATATGTATAATTCTTGATTCGATTCAAAGTATTAGGTCAGTACTTCAAATAAATTCAGTAATTTAAATATTTTCCAAAATAGAATTTTGATTTAACAATTAATGTTTTGCAAAATGTCATTCTCAAATTTTGACGTTTTCTATTAAACTATAATTATTATTTTCAATATATTGAAAATAGATAGCTAGTTCATAAATTATAGCCTATATGTTTTTCTGATGTATGAGCTATATTATTTTAAAGCTTCATTAAAATCCATTAATTAAATTTCGATTTAAAGAGGAACAAACATACATACATCCATACAAACTTTCACGTTTATAATATTAGTAAGATGATTAATTAATTAATTGTGAAATATCACAAAATAATCAAATAAAATTTATTTGCGCACGCCGGGTTCGAACCCGCGACTTTCGGATTGCGAGTCTAGGGCCAAATCCCCCCACCACGGAAGTTGTTATACTATAAAACTAATTTTCATTGGCAATGTTGGTCATAATACTAAAAATCATCATTTGCAATGTTAGTCATAATACTAAAAATCATCATTTGCAATGTTAGTCATAATACTAAAAATCATCATTTGCAATGTTAGTCATAATACTAAAAATCATCTTTTGCAATGTTAGTCATAATACTAAAAATCATTATTTGCAATGTTAGTCATAATACTAAAAATCATCATTTGCAATGTTAGTCATAATACTAAAAATCATCTTTTGCAATGTTAGTCATAATACTAAAAATCATCATTTGCAATGTTAGTCATAATACTAAAAATCATCATTTGCAATGTTAGTCATAATACTAAAAATCATCATTTGCAATGTTAGTCATAATACTAAAAATCATCTTTTGCAATGTTAGTCATAATACTAAAAATCATTATTTGCAATGTTAGTCATAATACTAAAAATCATCATTTGCAATGTTAGTCATAATACTAAAAATCATCATTTGCAATGTTAGTCATAATACTAAAAATCATCTTTTGCAATGTTAGTCCTAATACTAAAAATCATCATTTGCAATGTTAGTCATAATACTAAAAATCTGATTTTGATTTTGGTCTTCTGATTGCGGAATCAATAGTCTCAACTTATTGTGTTTATTTATTTGTTTAAAAATACGTAAATACGATGAATAAATAACAAATTGGAGGCTTCATTTACTAGAAAAATAACATTAAATCCACCCTTTCCCTGGTTAAATGCAGAAGATTCCACAGGAAAACATGAAAAACCTTTCAGGTGTCATTATTTATCGAGGTGAAACTTTAAAAAGTTCCGCGCAGGTATTTTAAATAGGCAGGAGATACGCATACTTGAGAAGTAGGCAACTACTCTGGTCGTTGTTAAAGTTTGAAGTGCGCAGTATGCCTGGCATACCTCAGCGTACTCTGGGTGCGCGACGCGTTTTTTGTTATTCTCAAGGACGCCTCAATCCCAACACTTTTTCAACCACACATTTTCTTTGTTGAAGTGCTGTGTTAACAAACCAGTTTCGAATTTCATCTGTATGTAAATTTGTTTGTATGGTTCAGTAAACATTCTTTTTCAAATGTTGACTCTTCGTGTTATTCGCATTTTAACAATATTAGGGCACCTAACTGAAAAACCCTTGAAAATTAAAAAAAGACTAAAAAAAAAACATTAGGTATATAATGAATCATTTTGCGGGTAGGAGATAATCCGCCGTAGCTAAATGGTAGAGCGCCTGACCGGCAATCAGAGGGGTGTGGGTTCGAGTTCGCGACATGTATCTTTTCTCGAGAGATTTTTTCAATATGGACGACTGTTTCAGGCTAATAATTATTGCTTATAATAATAAAAAAGAGGATTTTCATTGTGAGGCGTTTTGAATATAGACCATAAACATCGTTGCGTGGAATTTTAAAACAAAGTAGGTACCTATTGAATGGTCGAACTCTGGCGGTAAAACAATGAATACTACTAGTAAATGCAAATAAATTGATGTCATCCTATATATATTTGTGTAACGAGTTTTTTTAGTAATTGGATAAAAAATAAACCGTGCAGACTTCGATGTATTTATGAGCTATTGAAAGGTGTCGAGTGTTCAATTTCCAAATGGAGTGTTCCAACAGCCGATGACCCAACTCTGGCTATAAAAAGTAAATCAATAATGCTGAATATATAATAATACCCATTTTCCCTCCACTTACGACGTCTGTTTGTACATCTGACACGTTTGTAGTAGTAATCGGAACAAATCACAAAAGCATAGAGACACAATTGTGAATTATAGAAAAGGTTGGAAATTCAAAACGAAGATATATAAGACAATAGGGAAGTTGAGTGAAAAATATTTTGACTTATAAAAAATATTTTCATGTAGATAACACGCAAACTTAAATACCAGTATTTTTTTTTTGTTAAAGTTCGTTTTCATAATTCAATTAATTCTACAAGTTCGAATTTTATTAAAGATCGCGAAAACGCCATGTAAGAGATTGGAGAGTGTGTAACGTCGTCTCATGTAATCTGGTCCCTTGTTTGTGTAAAATATAAGTGAAAATATTTACAAAACCGGGACAAGCTTAATAAGGATGAAAAAATTAAATTTACAAAGTGGTAGTGGTTAGATATTAACTAGAACTAATCAATTTATTGGTGCATTTTAATGGTTAGTTTTTCAATTTAAAAACACGAAATGTCATTTTTGTCACTGCTATGTTAGGAACCGTTGCAAGTTTCGGTGAAAAATTACATTTTGTGTTTTTAAATTGAAAAAATAACCATGAAAATGCACTTTTTTCGAAATTCCGGTAACGGAATTGATTAGTACCAGTTAATATCTAACTACTACACCTTTTTAATTTAATTTTTTTCGTCCATATTAAGCGTGTTCCGGCTTTGTAAATATTTTCCCTTATATTTCACACAAACAAGGGACCAGATGACGTCACACACTCTCCTGTACCATGCCGGGTGTTTTCGCGGGCTTAATAAAATTCAAACTTGTAGAATTAATTTAGTTATGAAAACGAACTTAAAAAAATACTAGTATTTAAGTTTGCTTGTGAACATTAATAAAAAAATATAAAAAAAGGACTTCCTTATTCTCAAACTGAAAGTAAATCAACGATACTGATGAATGATTCGTATGTCCGAAATAGCAAAAAAAAAACTCTTGATCGTTGAACTCTGGCTTCATGAAATTTGTGCAGATTATGGTATCTCGAGTTTTCAACCTACATTTTCATAATTAGCCGTGGAGCGACATATCTATAAATATATTTAAAACACATATTCAACAATAATAATTGATTGTTCTCTAAGAAAAAAATGTCTTCACACTCTGGGTACCTCATAAATACTAACACGCGTCCAAAAAAACGATATTTCTGATTTTCTGGCAAATATGAAATCAAAATTAAATGCTTCGTTCTCCAGGTGTGAACCCAGCCATAGCTGCTAAGGACGTCCTTACCGCTGATATGACAACTCTTCTCCTCGCGTGGTAGAAAAAACGACCAATTTAAAAAGTTCCATAAATAGACCACCTGCTTTTGAACTAACTATATGCTAAAAAGTTTTTTTCCATGCGTTTCATAACAAAAAATTTGTGAAGTTTCTAGAATTGTTCATAGTTATTCATCAACCATATTTTTGTTCTTAGAATAGTGCGAAGGAAACAATGGATTCTCATATCCTTACCGCTATTCCCAGCTTGAAGATAAAGAGGCAGAAATAGAAAATCATTGTAATTTCTTTATTGATTTACTTATCTAAGTACCTTTGTGGTTTGTAAAGGATCAGGTTTTGTCTATTAACCGGATTGGAATAGTCAGATTCGACCCATAGGATTCTATAACCGTTTTCCATTGTCTCAGAATATTTTCCAATTTAAGTTCATTTTATAATTAAAGTTATTCAAAATCATCATACACGGAGAAAAATGTTATTCTAAAATACGATCATTTTATTCGTAAAAACGGTTAAAAACGAATAAAATGTACGAATTATCGTATTATAGAATAACATTTTTCTCCGTGTACGCACAGAAATACAGCCGTATATGTAATATGTCTTTGCTTGATTTTTGCATCACATAAAATGGTTACAATATTTTTTTTTTTTACATTAGGTCCTCACAGGAGGCCCTGAGGAAAATAATTTCCCTCAGGGCCTATGTCATCTTTGGGGATGCTGTGTGGACGGTATTTTTAAGGAAAGGAAGGAGAGAAAGTTCTGGGAAGGAAAAAGGTATGGGGGTTGGGTAGGAATCTGGGGTTCAGTGTGTCTAGATCATCCGCCGCCAAGACCTAGACAATGAAACCCATGAACCCGGGCACCCCTGCAAAGTCACACCAAACGTAGCGAACCACTTGGGGTGACCTATGGCAGATGTGTTGGTTATCCAATAAATGGTTCCCGGGGCAGCGGTACCCATTCCCGCCTCTCAAATTTCAGTTCAGTTCATAATAAAACATTGGTTGCATATAATAATTACTTACATTACTTAAGACCACGACCACCATAACATGGGCATGTGCCTAGCATAGTGGTCGAAAAATCCTCAATCAATGTAACAAACTATTCAATAAATAAAGAAACATAAAAAATACTTAAATACGAGTACCATTTATATTTAAAAAATAAGTACAATTTCCAAAAGTAATATTTTTAACGATAAAATTACTGAGGTATAAAAACATCATTCTCCTAGCTAGAATATTAACTTTTTGAAAGCTTATAAAAATTTTAAAAGCTCTGTCCTCAGCACAGTTAAATATGATAGATTATTTGTAAATAATGTAAAATTTCGTTGTTTGAGACAACCCCATTAAAAAAAATGAAGCAATTTATTTTTCCCTTTTGTTTGTACTAGAATTGTGTAATAGAGTTTGATTATTGCTTCGTCCCTTTGTATTTAAATTCCGAGTACCTTCCTTAATTGAAGTATTGTACAAAGCAATTTGGATTGTCCCCAAAAAAGGCAAAGTAAAAAAAAATCTGCTTTGTATAAAATTACATAGTAAATGTTTTGGAAATGAAATACTGTAATGGGTTTGATCTCGGGTAGAATATTATAAAGCTAAATTATTAATCTTGGTATCTTTCAAACCTGTATTTAATAGTCAAATTAAATCTCTGACCCGAGTTCAGACATCAGACAAACGTAAGTATTTTCAAGCGATTAAAAGTAATCTTAAATCTTTGGTTAATTCTTTAAATAGCCCACTAAATACTCTGCAATGATATTTTATTTTCTATTACTAAATACAGCTCAATTGGTAATTAATATTTTCAATTCAAATTATTGTGGTTCCAAAATCGAGCTGTGATCCCTTTGTTCAGCGTAATAAAAAACAAGTAGGTATATTTACTCCTGGTGAAATGAAATCGTTCACGAAACATGTAGATTGTGTACGAGTAGGTATATATAAGTAAAATGATGTAAACTAAGTAATTAGTGAAATAAAACAAGTACTTTGTTTATAACGACGATGGTTATGCATTATAATTTTTTGTTTGTTTGTTTTTATTTGTTCGAAAAAATAATTAATATATTTATATTACAAAAGTGGTGATTTGGCAGTCTCTTTGGATTCTAAGAGACAATTATATGTATTGTTTGAAAAACTGCAAAATTACCATAATCGGCCGCACTGGATCACAGATGGCGCTTAGTGTTCCTTTTGGAAAAAATAGTGAAGTTTAAAATGTATTAATATCATCGATATTCTTGTTGATGTGGAAAGAAACTGTTTTATCGTTTTGTAGATAAACCCATTACTTGCAATTCTTTATGGTTTCTAATGCCGTTATGTAAACTCGACAACTGAACTTGTGCGTATCTCAAAATTGCAAAAATTGTGCTGGTGATATTTTAAAGTGAATCGAAATTACTGGAAGAGATCGACATACAAGGTTGGTGTTTCTGTTTTCCATTGAGATTGTACCAGATTGTTTTTTTTTGTAATATTTTTTGTCCTCGCAAGGTAGATTCTATAATCATTATTTTTGTGTAGTATGGCCCAGAGAGTTTTGGGGTTATTTACACACCAAAAGCTCGCAAATTATCAGACGAAATTTATTAATACCAACCGGTTTAGCTTATCACAAGCCTCACAGGGTATAAAATTAAACTTTTTTTAAGTAGTTTAATTTTGTACCCTGATGATGCTCGTGTTAACCAAAAAGTCGGTATTAATAAATTAGATAAATTTCTTCATTATAAACGAAGTATTTATTTTAAGTATCGTTTTATTTAATTGAATATGTCAAACCACAAAGCGACTGTGAAAAATAAAAAAAATAAGTACGATTACACAAAAAATGGCTAAACATTTAATAAAAGATTTCTACCCTCGTATATTTCAAAACGACAAAGAATTCAATATATTTTTTACAAATAGTACAACAAAAATTCTTCCCAGTGCCTTATATTTTTTATTCAATCGCACAAAGAGGATGATGATAAATACAAAAACATTTGATGTTTTATACTGACTGAAGTATCAGCGATAAAAATAATGTGTATATTTTATGGATCACATTTGAAATGGAATGATTGGGTTGGTATTTGGAATCAATAAATTATTATTATCATCTTTGCAAAGCAATTTTTCCTTGAAAAGTGATTTAGATATAAAATAAAAGAGATATTATATAGGTATACAGTGTTTCCACTCTTTTAACTTCGACTAAAATGGATATTTACATTTACTGTTTTTGTGTTTAATTCGTAGAACTCCATTTAATAAAAAATTATTTAATTCAATAATTTTATTATTTAACTTCTGCAAAGATTTTAGTTTTTATTATTGTGACAGCTGTTACGGCTGTACGGTTGTATTAATAACTAATATACAGTACAGTTATATTAATAACTAATATATAAGGTTTTAAATGTCTTTGTAGATGTATAAATTGATTTATTATCGGTTATTAAATCGCTGAGAAAATAATTGTAACAATAGATTCTCTAGCAGGGTATTTTGAAAACTGTTAATGCGTTCTTAATCAATATATATTATAAAAGAAGATCCAAAAAATGTGAGGACCGCAAAAACTCAGAAACGAGTCAGTGAGTGAAGAAGTGGTGGTGTGTATCGGTGAGTCTAGAAGGTTCTGGAAAGTTCTAGAAGGTTGGATAAAGCTGTAAAAAGTTCTGGAAGGAGTGGTGGAGAATGTCGGTGAGCCAAGAAGGTTGAAAATGTTCTGGATGGTTCGCTAATGCTCTAGGAAGTTATGGAAGGAGAACATTCAAGAAGCTTTCAGAAATAAGTGGCAGAGTGTGTCTAGAAGGTTCCAGAAAGTTCTAGAAGGTATAAGGTAAATATGTAGAGAGTTCTGATAGGAGTGGCGGAGTATGTGTATTTATGTGTACTTTTCTTGATGGTGAGTCTATCAAGTCCTGTAAGGTTCGGAAATTCTTTAGAAATCTGTGAAAGAAGAAAGTTCTAGAAGCTTTCAGAAATGAGTGGCGGTGTGTGTCGGTGAGTCTAGAATGTTCCGGAAAGTTCTAGAAGGTTTGATAAAGCTGTAAAAAGTTCTATAGGAGGAGAAGTTATGGAAGGAGAAAGTTATAAAATCTTTCAGAAATGATCGGCGGTGTTTGGTCGTGAGCTAGAACATTCTGGAAAGTTCTAAAAGGTTCAATAATCCTAATTTTTGATCTATTTACATTATTTAAAAAAAGTATTCGAGAGAATTCCAAAACGTTCCAGAACTTCCCGGAACATTCTGGAATGTTGTGAAATGTTCGGGAATTGGGAATCGAGTACCTACATCGTTGGGAACATCTTAGAACACTCTCGAATATTGTGGAGTATTAATGTGTAATAATAATATGGAACAACACATTTTGCTCAAAAAATTTTACAAATAGGAAAAGCACATATCCTACTGACCAGACGACCGGCCTCATTGAACTCAACGGTGATTTCTGCAACATAGCTGAAAACGAACTCATCGACCAAATTTATCCAAACATTGTTCACAACCATACCAATCCGGAGAGGCTATTTCAAAAAGCAATTTTGGCAACTAAAAATAATGTTGTCGACGATATCAATTTGTAGCCCAAAGTGGGGCCCGAACCCACGGCCCTGAGATTAAGAGTCTCATGCTCTACCGACTGATGCTGCAAATATACCTACTACAGATTCTTTTTTAGTTAATAAATTGTGAAGTCAATTATGCACGAATTCAGTAAAGTCTGAAAGCGGTAAAAGAAGCATATGACGCGAGGGTATACACATTTACAATCTCCTCTAACATAGCTTGAAAACAGAAAATAGAATAAACATACAAAATAATAAAAAAAAAAATAAAAAAAAAATGTATGTTAAGAGTAATGAGCTAAATTATAATGTACTTTCATTGAGGAAGATGTTTCTTGCATCCCAGTTAGAAGATCTTGGGTTCGACTCCTAGTTGCGATGGTTACCTTTTTATTTCTCTTGTCTAGTTCTGTTCACGTTTCGCGTAGATTAATATATTGGGAATGTATAGCGATTGGAATGGTGAAATAGGCCAATCTACCATATATATCAGGATGTCCGGGGGTAAAGTGCATTAACATCGGGAGGAAATTCTACATGATGGTATAAGTAAAAAAGAAACATAACTTTTTAGAATTTCCAACTTTTAGGGGTACTCTTTTGGTAAAAAGGATAAAAACAGTCCGCCGTGTGCAGCCAGCACTTTTATTTTCCGCTGCAACGTCGCCACAATCGTGCCCGGCAGGCTCACAGCTAATGTATCGGGTAAGTTTGAACCTTACGCTTAGGATTTTTAATAAGTACATATTTTCGTATGGGAAAAGAAAGTTGGAATTTCAAAAAAAAAGTTGTTATTTTTTTAAGTCCTAATATCATGTAGAATCACCTCCCGAAGATAATGCAATTTACCTCCGGATACTAGAGTATGAGAGTATAGCAATAATTATTAGCCTGAAACACTCATCCATAATGAAAAAACCTCCCGAGAAAAGATACCTGCCGTGACGGGACTCGAACCCGTGCCCTTCTGATAGCCGCTCAGGTGCTCTAATCCACAGAGCTACGGCGGCTTATCTCTTACCCGTCAAATGATTCAATATATACTAGTGTTTCATTTAACAACAAGCAGCTGAACGGCAATCATAACAGCACGGGTTAGAATCCCATCGGCGGCATGTATCTTTTCTCGGGAGGTTTTTTCAATATGGATGAGTGTTTCAGGCTAATAATTATTACTTATAATAATTGTTACCTTAATGTTGAGTTAATTTTTTAATTTTGTTAATCCAAGGCCTTCTATATCAATGGTCAAACTTGAACTACGTACAAATCCGCGAAACTCCGAGTCCCTGATAATTCTCTTTACAGTCATTGTATTAAAAACTTTATGATTGGCACTGCCAAGGGAGGCAAGGTAAAATACCTGTTTGATGCCAGATTAACTCAGTTTCTTACATAATTGACTCTCGAAACTTCAGCTCTGCGCCTGGAACATGGGTCTTGAGACTTTAGTCATTTAACGAATTTATGTAATGCGCGTTTTAGAGCAGTGTTCTGTTTTACCAACTAATATAATTTGAGTGAAAAAAATAATAAATAAATGTGAGGCATTAATAACATTTTAATTGAAGGTGAGCGATTATTGTTTTTAACTTTACTTGTCTTCTAGGAACAAAAAGCTTTTATTTGGTATTGTGAATCCCGTTTAATCACAGGAGACCATATTTGTCCCAGCTCACAAAGGTCTCACAGAAATCGTTGTTTTTCCCTTACTATCATAGTCAAAAATGTGATCTAAACGGTATTGGAAATAGAATACAACAAACTATATATTCTAATCTAAAAGAAAACCAAAAAAAAAAATTTTTACCCCTTTCTGAAACCAAACTATCCGATAGCAATTTGAAAAAAAATTATGGAACTTTGTGAATTTTTTAAGATTTTTTTTTACATGAAACGAAAAAAAGTGAGGTGACAGTAAGGTTTATAATTCATTTATCTAATGAAATAAGTATGTGTTTTTAAAACATTTAAAAGTTTTTGCAAAAAAATTTTATATTTAAAAAACTACATAGTAATTTTTAATGTAGAAATTTGAAAGCCTATTTCATCACCTTTCGAAAACAGTTTTTAGTTTTCGAATACGTTAACAAATGTTCCATTTATTTGGATTTTATTGCAAAGCGGAAATATTTTTAGCCTTTGACAAAATACGCCAATTTTTTTAGGGGTTAAGTTGAAAAAAAAAACTCCTTTTTTATTAATTTGTTTTGTTTTAATTTAATTATGCTAGAAAATGAAACTCTTGAGTCATCATTTAAAAATAACTCGGATTCAAAATTTAAATAATGGAGCAATTGGAGAAACTTTAAAAGGGTTTCAACCATAAATTACATTATTTTATTCCGAAATCAATAAGTGTATAGGTAATAAAGTCTAGAAACAATTGTAGATTGCACTGAACAACCAAAAATATTTATAATTTAAAACACTGGATCAGTAACCTAGCGACAGCTGATATAACAAAAGACAACGATCGGAACGCCGTTCTGTTGTGCGCGTCACCTTGGTTGGTTGTGTTTTATTATCTACAAATTTATCCTTCTGAATAGTTCCTGATAATTAACTTGATTATCAAATGTAAAAATATCATTTAAATAAAAAAGTGAATCCAATGATGTTGTATCATTAAAATGGTGACCACCCGACCTTCCACGCAATTAGACACAACTATACGAAAAAAAAAAAAATCTTTTTAAATCTCCGCACCACAACAAACCAGTCAGAGCGACCGACGCATAGAATCCTGAGGCCAGAAAATCGAAAATGGCGATTTAATTAGGGACCATCATCGCACATGGAGACCATGGCTGCACAGGTGAACGAGTTTTGCTGACACCATATAGAGACTACCAAAGCAGCGGAGCTTCACATCACGGAGACTTCATGACGCAGTATCCAATCGCAGCAGAGCTTCACATCACGGAGACTTCATGACGCAGTACCCAATCGCAGCGGAGCTTCACAACAAGGAGACTTCATGACGCAGTACCCAATCGCAGCGAATCTATCTTCACGAGAGACGTTTGGCTGAAAAACAAAAACATCATCACAGACAGCAGACCACTAGGAATTCGTTTCAAGTCACGTAAATGTTTAAACAAAAGCCTATTATTTTTACATAACCTAATTTAAAAATTTAAAATTTGAATTAAATGTCAATGATTATTATCTGTTTTGAGAAATTATTCTATTATTAAAAAATAATTTGAAATAATTTAACATTAATAAAAATGTTCGAAAATTAGTAGATTTTCAAAAGGTTTGCGCCTAAGATAATATCACATGCATCTGACTTATGATTTATAGAAAAATGCATAGATGGTACCCCAAATCAGTTTGATAAATTATCGATAATTTTAAATATGTATATTTTAATATGATTTAATTTAATGTTTTTTCGAATTTTTTGGTGATGAATATTTTTTTTAAAGTAACCGCCTTATATGCGTTGAATTGTCAATATCTGAAATAATGCCATGACAACTGAAGAAAATATTCTTATCTCGAAGCAAACAGCGGAATCAAGTTTAAAAAAAAAAAAGAAAAAAGATAATTACAGATTCAATTACAATGGAATCATCAAGCGGAACTAGTAATGAATCAAACATCCATCATGTCTCAGTCAGATTACCACCATGTTGGAAAGAAAACATATCGCTATGGTTCGTTCAAGCCGAATCTCAATTTTCAAACTCACGTATTAAAGAAGACTTTACAAAATACAATATCATCATCGCAGCACTCGATTCACAAACCTTACAATGTGTTAGTGATATTGTCACGAAGCCACCTGAATCAGACAAATATTTAAAACTGAAAACTGCACTTATCGACAGACTACAAGATTCTGCTGAAAAAAGACTTACACGACTTTTAACGGGCATTCAACTGGAAGATCGAAAGCCCTCCGGACTTCTTCGGTATATGATGGAGCTAGCTGGACCCACATTAGCAGAGAGTGCAATTGTACGTACACTCTGGCTACAGCGTCTACCCCAAAATGTCCAGGCAATCCTGTCAGCTCTTCCTGATAACAACACAAACCAACTGGCATTGGCTGCCGACAAAATCACAGATGTTTATACATCAACAGAATGTGGTGCAATGGATCAAAGTAACAAACCCAGCACATCAAGATCCGAAAAAATAGAAAATTCAATATTACTTCAGCTACAAAAACAAATTTCTGAGCTAACACGAGAAGTGTCAAAATTGAAAATATCTCAAAATAACAGTTTTTCAACCTTCCGAGGACGGCGAAATCAGAGCCCATTCATCATTTCATCTCGAGAGAATCCTGCTAGAAGACCGAGTTCTGGGTCTCGCGGTCGATCACCTAGAAGAGATCCTGATGGATATTGTTATTTCCACAGACGGTTTGGAGAACATGCATACAAATGCTACGAACCTTGTACTTTTAAAAATAAAAATTCGGAAAACGACAGCGGAACCTCTCAGTAGGGACATGTGAGATTCCGAGTAATACATGTCGTCTCTTCGTATACGATCTGCAAACTCGACAAAAATTCTTGGTGGACACTGGCGCGGACGTTTCAGTAATGCCTAGAAAACCGTCATATAACAAAAATAATATCACTTCCGACAACTGCCCAACTACATTGTATGGAGCCAATGGAAACCCCATCAAGACTTATGGCACGAGAACAGTCGAACTCGACTTTGGACTACGCCGTGCGTTGAAATGGCGTTTCATTATTGCTGACGTATCAAGACCAATTCTAGGTGCAGATTTTATCCACCATTTTAACCTCACGGTAAACTTACGAAAGGCAACAATCACAGATCAGTCAACAAAATTAATGATCAAAGGAATAACGTATAAAGGACCTACATCTGGTATCTCTACAATTTCCTCGTCACAGAAATTTCGTGACATCTTGAGCAAATACCCTACATTGATGAGGCCTAATATGAAAATACCGGATACAAAAAAACACTCTGTGACTCACTGCATCGAAACAAAAGGACCACCTGTCACGGAACGTGCCCGCAGACTATCACCAGCCCTATTAGAGGCAGCGAAAAAAGAATTTAAGTATCTGATGGAACAAGGGATTTGCAGGCCATCAAAAAGCAATTGGGCCAGCCCTTTACACATGGTGAAGAAAAGCAACGGAGATTGGCGTCCTGTTGGTGATTATCGACGATTGAACGCTAAAACAATCCCGGACAAATACCCGATACCTCAACTACAAGATTTTGCACACAAACTTTCAAATGCAAAAATCTTTAGTACCATAGATATGACCAGAGCATATCATCAAATTCCAGTTGAACCAGAAGATGTACAAAAAACAGCCATCATCACACCGTTTGGATTATTTGAGTTTACATCCATGCAATTCGGTTTATCTAACGCAGCACAAAGCTTCCAACGTTTCATGCACGCGGTAACTAGAGACTTGGATTTTTGCTTTGTATACATAGATGACATTCTGATTGTTTCTGAAAATGAAGAAGAACATAAAATACATTTAGATTCTTTACTTAAACGCCTGGCTGAATATGATCTAGTAATAAACATAAACAAATGTCATTTTGGCGAACCTACAGTCAACTTCTTGGGTCACACAATTACCCAAAATGGAATGTCACCTATTAAAGAAAAAGTTGAAGCCGTCATAAATTTTCCATTACCTAAAACAGCAAAGGAATTGCGACGATTTTTAGGCATGTTGAATTATTACCGAAGATTCCTTCCCAATGCAATTAACACTCAAACAAAATTATACGACTGCATTGCTGGTTACAAGAAAAATGACAAGAGAATATTGGTTTGGAATCAAGAACTGACGGAAGCATTTGAGGAATGCAAACAAAACCTAGCGACCGTGGCTTTACTTGCACATCCAAATCCCAATGCAAAAATAGCTATAATGGTAGATGCCAGTGACGTAGCTATGGGAGCCTCACTACAACAGTCCAACAGAAACGCTTGGGAACCGCTAGGATTCTTTTCAAAAAAATTCACACCCGCGCAACGAAAGTATAGTACTTTTGACCGTGAACTTACTGGTGTTTATGAAGCGGTAAAATACTTTAGAAATCACATTGAAGGACGGGATTTCATAATTTACACGGATCATAAACCAATCACCTTCGCCTTTAACAAGAAACGTGCCTCTAGCTCTCCACGCCAGGAAAGACAGTTAGATTATATAGCACAATTTTCAACGGACATTAGACTTATTTCAGGACAACTCAACACAGTAGCTGACGCACTGTCTCGAATAGAGGAGATTAATTGTCCTACTTCTATTGACTATAGGCAGATGGGAAAAGCGCAGTGTCAAGATGACGAATTTATGAAGGCAAAAGATGACACCTCTCTCGCCTTACGTCAAATGGTGATGCCTGGTACTGAAACTTCAGTATGGTGCGACATATCAACAGGTCACGTCAGACCGTTTGTACCTGCTTGCATGCGAAATCAAGTAATTGAAAGTGTACATAATGTTTGCCACCCTGGCATCTCGGGAACAACAAAGACAATTAAACAAAGATTTGTTTGGTCTAACATGGCAAAGGACATAAAAAACTTTGTCAAACAATGCATTCATTGTCAAAAAGCTAAGGTTCCTCGACACACTGTTGCGCTATTAGCAACGTATATATTACCAGAGGATCGATTTCGCAATGTACATATCGATCTAGTTGGACCCCTTCAGAAGTGCAATGAGTACCAGTATATACTAACAATGATTGATAGATTTACTCGATGGCCCGAAGCAATTCCCCTGAAAGACATGACAGCGGAAACAGTCGCCACTGCACTCACAACCCATTGGATTGCTCGTCACGGAACCCCTGACAGCATAGTAACCGATCAAGGTCGTCAATTTGAGAGTCATCTATTCAAAAAACTCACAGAAAAGTTTGGAATTAAACACTTGAGAACCACAGCGTATCATCCACAAGCCAACGGCATGATTGAAAGATGGCATCGTACTTTAAAAGCATCTCTTATGGCATGTGGAGACCAGAATTGGGTTGAAAACCTTCCACTCGTTTTACTAGGCCTGAGAGCGACAGTGCGTGAAGATCTAAAATGCTCACCAGCTGAATTAACTTACGGTAGAACTCTAAAATTACCTTGCGATTTCTTCACAGCAACTCCTCGAGAAGAACCCGATACATACGTCGGACGTCTCCAAAGAAAGTTCGAAGATATCAAATCGACTCCGGCCAGTACCCATGGTACAGGAAAATTCTTTGTCCATAAGGATCTACCTACTGCTACACATGTGTTTCTCAGAACCGATGGTGGAAGAAAACCACTCCAAAATCCATATGAAGGTCCATACAAAGTTGAAGAACGTGATGAGAAAACATTCGTTATTACCGTAAAAGGAAAACCAAAACGCGTCACGATAGACCGTCTAAAGCCTGCTTTTGTTCCTGTAGAAAAAAATGTTCCAATTTCTACAATTTTCCCTAAACCACTTCCCGAAATTAACAGAACCACAAGATCTGGTCGAAAAGTTCATTTTCCAGACAGATTGGGACAGTTCAAAACATAAAAAAGCATTATTATTTTTTACGATTATAATTATCTTCTCTAAATCATACAAAAAAAAAAATAAATATTAAAAAATCTCAGAGATATATTAATGTTACTAAACAAACTTTGTATCTAAACTAAAAAATAAGTTTTTAAATCATATACCTACTGTGAAAATATGTTTACTTTTAGTTATTTTAACCATGATCATTCAGATGTATAATGGCACTCACATCTGATTGAACATGTTGTTGAAAATTCTTATTTATATTATGTAATAATTATTTTCAAGTGTTTACGGAGGCGTGTGAATGTTTAAATATAATAAAATGTATTATATTTATTTATTTAAATAACAACGATAAGTTTTAATGAAAACAAATATGTCTATTCTGGATGATACACTACCCAGTCTAATTTACTGTAATTACAAAAAACTCAATAAATATGTTGAGTTCATCAATAACGCACTCCAGTAAACAGTAAAAAAAAAAAAAAAAAAAAAAAAAATTATAATTATCAAACGCTTTGTAAAATTTATAGCGTCTCATAAACATGTACCTTATTTTTAAGAAATACTAATATATAAGTTTTATTGAATCCGTTATTATTAGATATAAAATATTGTGTCATAGTCACAGTTACTTTGAACACTTGTTCCAAACGAAATGTTTGTGGATGAAAACATTTGTTTTTAAAATATAGATACATAAATAAATCTAGATGAAGTATACTCCTAGACATAACTTTTTAAACTTAAGTTAAAATTCCTAATTTTGTTTACCATATAGATATTTGAAGATAACATACTTATAGTTCTGTATACATGTTTTACAACTATTTGAGCTTTTAATTTAGAAATTTTTTATTATTTTCATATATATGGTTGGGCCAAAACACATTAAGATGATCCACTAGTCCTTGACTCATTCGGAATTGGGCGGAGCGAACGATTTTTGGGCGTTTACCAATAAAAACCCTAATCTCTAGCAAACAACAGTGTTTTGCTATTCCGCAGGTATATTTTTAAAGATCGAAGCGCCGCGTAGACTAAGGCAAGTCCGTTTGCCCCGGGCCCTGGGCGTAGAATGAGCGACGGGCTAAAATCCTTCCGTACATGGCATAAGGATGAAATTCGCACTTACAAATTCGTTGGGTACCGCCTATTTTTATTCACTGAAAAGAAACGTCACCAAAATGCACGTTTTATTTTATTTTGTGAAGTTCAGATACAAATATTAAAATGTTTTCCGATCACTCTATAAGAAACTTAATTAGCTACATTATTCAATAAAACAACACCAGAAAAAGGATTTGTAATAGGAGATTTTTCACTTTTAACCATTTTTTATAGGTCAGACGCATAATTTGTTTCTAAGCGTATTAAAAAGCTTATCAAAAAAATACTCGATCACTTCAAAGGCCAAGATGTGTTCCACTCACAGTATTTAATTGAAGCATCTATATTATTTCTAAGCGATCAAATTTTCAAAACTAATACACAAGATTTTATACGATTTTGCGTTTTTCCGCATGTCTTCACCTTAAGCGACATGTTTGTGTAATGTGCCCCACACAGCATGGTCAATTTTGCCCTTATATCGTTTAACAACTGGAGGGGAAGTGTGTAGATTGCACTGAACAACCAAAAATATTTATAATTTAAAACACTGGATCAGTAACCTAGCGACAGCTGATATAACAAAAGACAACGATCGGAACGCCGTTCTGTTGTGCGCGTCACCTTGGTTGGTTGTGTTTTATTATCTACAAATTTATCCTTCTGAATAGTTCCTGATAATTAACTTGATTATCAAATGTAAAAATATCATTTAAATAAAAAAGTGAATCCAATGATGTTGTATCATTAAACAATATAAATATATCTTCAATAAGTGACCTAACCGCAGTTTGATAACGACTTCAGAAGGCGGAACAGCTGTCACGCGTAATAATATGTTTTTTAAAAATTAAATAATAATATGAATTAATTAATTAACTAGTAATTAATCAATTAATTAACTAGTAATGTGTAGAACTCCATTTTAATTTAAATTTTTTTTTTTTTTTCAATTTAATTTTTATTTTTTTTAATGTAAAATAAATAAAAATTAAAAAGAGTTTTACTAATTACTATTTAATTAACAAGAATGTTAGAATATTTCGATTAACAGTGTTTTGCCAAATACTTTCATTTGTACAGCCGTTAGTTCTGATTAACGTTGTTTGGTATCATTGCTATGTTTTTATTGTTTTGAATGCTTGACATAAAAAGAAACGGAATTCAAAGGAAAGCAAAAAATATTAATGTATTTGTGGATGTTGACATAAAGAGACTCACATCCTATAACTGTATTCAAAATTGACAGTTTTTTTTATTAGTAAGCATATAAACGAATTGCTTTGATTATCGATAAAGGCTGTTGTAATGTAAGTAATATTATAATATAATATTCTGTTTTCAATTTGATGAAAACGTCAGATATTGACAAAGTAAAAGTACATAAATCACATTATGGACTTGGCAGATTAAACCAATTGAACATCAAAATTATATGACTTGAAAACGAGATCGTTTCTTATTTTAAAAACAATATATACTAGGTTTTAAGGGACGTACTTGAGAAAGTAATAAATGTACTTAAATAAAATGTTGGTGATATTGATGACGTGTTTTTTTTTCAATTAAAAACATTTAAAAAATCACTAGGTATGGATAGTCAGGAGCGAGGTGAGGGGTTGGGCGGTTACTCGGTTGTAACCAGTAATGACATGTAGAAGAACTTTTTGTTTTTTTTTGATTTAAAGAAAAAAAATAAAAATAAATTTACGTAAAAAAACACCAGAGATCAAATTTCTTCAACATTTTTATTCCAAATGATGTCAGGAATCATTGGATAAAATAAATTAAATATATGCGTTCCTAGAATTACATTGCAAATAATTAAATAACTTTTTTATTATTATTTAAATATCCCAACCGTTTGGAGTCAGTGAGACTATGGTATCCTTAATTGGGGTATGTTGTGAGGTTGAAGGTAGTTGGGAGAAGAAAATGAAGGTAGAGAAGTACCTGGCTATTCAGATCATGTCACCAAACACTGTTAAGCAACGTTTCAATTCGGAATGGTGGTCTTACACCAGGATAAAACTTAGGGTATATTCCACACTGGAACGTGCCGCATATTTGCTATATATTATTTATAATGAATAAAATTGTGAAATAACATACAGTAATAAAATAAAATTTGATTTGAAAAACACTGGGATTTGAACCCGCGTCGTCCCTTGCACAATTTTCTACGATAATATAACTACATACTTGTATTGTACCAACATATGTCTTTCTACTTTTTACATGTGCACCTTTTATCGCTGTAAATTTAGCGATGTTGTGTAAAACATAAATCGGGCGTAATAAATGTTTGCTAATTACAAACTTGTTTTGCAACGTACTATTCATGTTTACGTTTAAAATAATATCAACAAAGTTACTACACATTGCTCTTGCACTACTTTTATAGTACCTTAAGTACTTTTTTTTACTTATAATATACTCATATTTATAGAACTCCTTTGTACAACCTTTCAAAATAATTAAACTACATACAAAACAATATAATTATAGTACTTACTTATATATTTCAAATTATTATTACGTTATGTAATAGGTATTCAATTAATATTATACTCCTGAACAACTTACTTATAATACGCACATGTTTAAGGATGATCACAGACTCGGCGGAATTTAGAGCTAAACTTAAAACTCACCCTTTCAGACAATCGTATCCATAAATTCAAAAATCTATCACCTTCACCCTTACCGCCCACGAAACTTTAATGTACTAACCCCAGTCCAAAAGAGTCCTAAATTCTCCAGCCTTTCAAAATAAATATTAACTCAACTTTTTTTTGCTAATATTCTTATTAATGTAATATTAACAGTGATGGGGTAGAAAATGTAAAATGATGCAATATCCAGCGTTTTAAATATAATGTCCTCCGCGTGCAAAGTCGTATCTTCTCCAAGCAAAAACTTTCTAATTAAAGTGTTTTTATCGGAAGTTTTCTGTCAGGTAAGTATGTTTTCTATATCTATTTGTAAATAATAAAATTTGTTAGAGCCTAATAATTCAAATTAAATTGCTCTGCAAATTATCCAATTATTTTTTTTTTCACCAGACTTTATGTCCGGGTTTAATTTTCCCCACAGGAAAAACTTAACCCTTTCACACACACACACTGATCATCTAGTAAATCCACGCTATGCAAGTGTATTATACCTATATAAGTATAATTAATACAAAACAATACAAGAACAAACCTACCAGAGTACCAACTGGGAAAATCATTAACCGAATCCAGATATTTTCATATCAGGTTTCGGCTTGGTAGAACTCCTAACTTAACCGATAAATCCTACTGATTCCTCAATATAAATATTTTAAAAATCTTTCATAATTCTACATGTATTTAAAATGGATGATTTTTGCATTTTTATGCATAAATTCTTTGACAAATAATAATAATAATAATTTAATACGCCTAAATTTTTAATGAGAGAGTTGGGTATAATGCCAGTAGCCGAAATAAGAAATGGTAATATTTGTATAGTCTGAGAATGCCAAATTCTTTTAGTCTCATTTCCTAAATCGGTATTTTTTTATTCAGAAACAGATTTTTCAATATTACATGAATTTGGAATAACTACATCAATGTATATAAGTAAGTTATTTTTTAAATTTTGTCATGTAAAACTATATCGGGTCTATTCTGACTAATTGTGCTTATTAAAAGCCTTCAAGGCGTTAAAGGCGATTGGAGGTTGCTTTAGGTGAGTAGGTAAAAATACAATGGCTTTTTAAATACGTTTTGATAATCTCCGAGTTGATCACAAATGCAGTACCGTAAACCTGACGGAATTTCATATTCTGTGGCCGGTCTCGTGATAAACTTTCCCGTGAATTTGTAATATGAAAGAGCCGGAACTTTTCTAATAAGCGCTCATTTCTTCTCGTAAAACAGGAACTTAAATGTGAAATTCTCGGTTTGAATTAACCGTCTTATTTCTAACTGCTTACAGTCACACCTCGACCAAGCGAGACAAATTTTATAGGATTTTGTAAAGTTATGATTATCTACCGTTTTTTCATCAGTTTTGTAATCAGTGCTGTACTGTATCTAGTTGGGCACAAAAACTTAACAATACTTTATTCATTAATATTAGTTCAACTGAATTCCGTATGTTTTTGCGATTCCATTCTAGTACAAAAATGTAGATACTACTACCGTTGGTACTTTATAATGTTTTGATATTTATTTCTAACTAGCACAGGACTCGTGAAAATAACTGGGAAAATCTAGAAATTTTAAGTGACACACCAGATCAATGCAAAAAGCTGCACTAAGATCAAGTAAAACTATTCAAGAAAATATACTAATTTCAAAATGACAGTTAAATTCCAAGCTAATCCGAGTTCATTGAACAAGAAATACCGAGGCAAACACAGCCGAAATCAGTATTTTTAAATGATATCGTTTTAAGGCATTTTTGTTAATTCTATAAAATGTTTTGCTAGAAAGGTGCATCAATCTAGATTAGATTATTTAAAGAAAACGATTCATTTTTTCAAATTATATATTTATATTTTATTTATTTTTGTTTCTCACTGCAAATAAATCATATTATGTTTTTTTTAACACAAAAACGTATGTTTGTCATTTGTTCAAATATCAACAAATAAGAATGAAAATTGACAATGAGAAATCATAGACAATTGACAACAATGCAAGCGCACACGAAAATTATTCCATTCCATCTTAATTCCCAAATCATGCAACTTTTCTGTGGATGACATTAAATAAAAATGTTTGTGGTTTTCACATCAGCAATGTAAAATCAACATGCAAAGCAGCTGCAAGGATTGGGTTTCTAGATTAAAAATGAAAATAAGGTATTTTAAATAAATAAGTATATTATTTAAAATAACACCCTGATTCTAAAACCTTCTGGCATTAAGGCTTGCTTAGGTAATAAATGAAAGGTGATAATGAAGAATATGTGGACCCGTGAAAGAAGGGGAACAGTGGCTCATCCGGCACAACAAAGAACTGTATGATATATATCAGGCCCCCAATATCTCAGCCCATATGAGACTCCTCAGGTTGAGATGGGCTGAACATGTACACACGCGTCCCAAAAATAATTATGGCTGGACACCCAGGTGGAAAGAGAAAAGTGGGAAGACCCAGACTGAGGTGGGAAGACGAAGTAAGAGGGGATGCAGCACAGCTTCTCCAGATAACAAACTGGAAGTCAGCCGCTGAGGACAGGAGGAGTTGGAGGCGAATGTTGCGGGAGGCCAAAACTCGATATGGGCTGTAGCGCCATCGAAGAAGAAGATACCATGATGAGTCGTTCGACGCTGAAGGGTGGCTTTGTCGAAAACTCCTCTATTTTCAAAAAAAAATCTTACATCATGAGGATTATTGGCTTATTATTATTTTCTACAGATTATTGGCTTCTAGCCAAAAGGGTCTGCAAGAAGCAGGGCAGGCAGTTGTCATCAGATAGCTCTCATCAGCCCAGTGTGTCCTCTAGTCAATCTCCAAGATGGCGAGAGTCACTTCTAAATTGTACGATCACCATCGTTGCGTTTTTCAAATTGATTCGTCGTAAGGCAGTCCGGAGGTTTGTTAAATACTCTAAGCTATGCAACAAAGAATGAATCAGCTTCAATTCAAATCTGCAGATTTGAATCCTGCCTGCAGGTTTGACAACAGTTTAACCAAAATATTCCATGGCTGGCAATTTGACCAATCACAAATTGTCTCTGTGGTGTGTGGAGGTGCCACACACCAAAACCATAAATATGGTGTGTATAAAAGGGTGCACACACCTTGTTACTAATACTCTTATGTAACAACATCAACTTCACTAACCTGTATTGAGATGAACATTTACAAATTTAAGTGATGCAGCATAATTAGTCACTACATATATGGAAAAACACTTAATATTACACGGAGAAGAAAAAAATTTACAAGAGTTGCCAGAGGGGTACAATGAGAGTGAATTTGAAACAATATTTAAACCACACATAAATCATTATTTCCACCATACTAAGTGAATATTAAAAACAACTAGGATGACACTCCGTTTTTAGCAAATGATCATAAGCATGCTTCTTACTTTGAGTCGGTCGGTTGAAGGATTAACTCTCCTGGATTTTACAAAAAAGGATGGATTTTACAGAAAATGGCTATTATATTTTAGATAAGCCCAGGTTAATGTAATAATTAATTTTTAAAAGTTAAGTCAATTGTCTTTCAATAAAAAATTCTTTCTAAATTGTAAACCTATGTTAAATAATGTTTGTATTTATCTCATAAGTATTTGATTATTGTTTACAAATTTAATTAGAACATTATTTTTTCCATGTAAATACTCCTCCCATAAACACGAGCTCTTAGAGCTCAACGTATGGAGTAGTAGAATAATAATGTATAACTTTGCATAATGTAATCACTTGTAATGTAAAATCTTTTTCTTATAAATAAATAAATAAAAAAAATAAAAAATAATTTTTAAAAGTTAATTTAATAATTAATTTTAAAAAGTTGATTTAATAATTATTTTTTAAAAGTTAATTTAATAATTCATTTTTAAAAGTTAATTTAATAATTAATTTTTAAATGCCAAATTAATAATTTTTAAAAGTCAACAAAAATTCTTAGTAAAGATTATTAAATTCTAAAAATCCTCATCAAGCTGCCTTTCTATCGTTCACAAAGTGGTTACTTTTTGAAATAACACAAAACGTGATATTTTCCTCATTAAATTCCCCTCTACAATTTATAGTCTTTGTACATTTCTTTGTATCTGAGAAATTTGTTATTATATTCTCACAATGAGGAAAGTATAAAAGAGTAGATATTATTTTCTTTGTCATAGTGAGACTCTCTTCTCAGAAGCATCGTCATACGAGGTATGACTGTACTGGGAGTAGGTTTCTCTGCACCTCGTTATATTTTTCTACAAAACTTGTGAAATAAAGACTGGCTAAGTAGGAGTGGCTGCGGCTCTGAGATCAAAGGACCAAAATTATATTAATCATCCACAGGGCAACAGAAGTCATGAGTCCAATTAGCACCGTAAAGGGAACCTCAAGAAGGTTTACCGAATTTGCGTGAAAGTAAACCACTTTAAAAACAACACTCCTGATGAAAATTGCATGAAAAAGCGATATTTTTTAAAAATCCCCCAGGCCTCGACCATATTTTGTCAGAGTCAAAATATTTCCGTCTAACAATAAAATCCAAATAAATGGAATATTTCTGGACGTGTCCGAATACTTAAAACCGTTTATGAAAGGTGATAAAACGTATACATTACATAAAATGTATACATAAAAAATAGACGTATACATTTTTAAATATAAAAATTTCATAAATTTTCAAATTTTTATGTTTGCACATTTCAAAATCGTGCAAACATAAAAAAATTTCAAAGTGGCTCCCATTACGTTTTTTCTAACTAAAATTACTGATACCAAAAAAAAATTAAACACATCAATACATTATTAGACAAATGTATTATAAAAGTTGTTTTTACCTAATATTTTTGTAAATGAGGTGAGAAAAGGTTCCATGTAAAAAAAATAATTCATAAAACATTCCCAAAATCCCATATTTTTTTTTTTCAAATTCCGATTCGAAACTTTTGTTTTGTAAAGGTCTACTTTTCCCCCTTTTGTGGTTAACTTATGTCACATTTATTACTAAGATAATAAGAGCGACACAATGATTTCTATGAAACTTATTTATTTATATGAGTTGTTAAATTATAAATTATAACAAAAATTATAAATAAAAACGATTTGGCTGTCAACAAAGTAAATCCCAATTTAAGTCAGCATATTATGCACAATACACAGTCAGGTTAAATATTTAGAAAATGTTAAGTGAATGGCATTCAAAAGTCCTACAGCTCAGAGTCAGTGCGGGCTATGACACCCCATTTAGGGAAAAAAACGAAAATGCTGAGAAATACCTAGACGCTCAGATTTTCTTATTTAACCATTAAATAAGTAACTAATAAATTGTAAAAAATGGCTCGAAAAAGTGTTCTAGGGAAATATGTTAAAAATCGGTAGAAATATGGAATGCGGGGGTTTAAACAGAACTTTTGTTATTAATTTCGCAAAAGCAGAAGCTGATGGCGGTCTTGAAAAGTATGCAGAACTCGTCAACATCCATCGAACATCTCTAATTAAAAAATCATACAGAATGCGGGCAGTAGGTAGGTACTCAAAAATTTAGAACAATTATTGTTTTTTTTTACATTTATGTCACTTACATGACCAGTGTAATATTACCACAAACTTTTCTAAATACGAAACACGGCCCAAAAAATGTAATCAATGGAAGGATAGAAACCTAATTATAACACATGCTAATTTCACTATGACCATAAACAGCTGTTTCCGGAAAATATTAATACACAACATAGTCTCTTTTCACTGGAACAGACTACTTCCCTGACAACGAAATTCTAGTCGGAAATATACAGCATTTCTCATTAATGATTCCGGTATTTAAAAATAATTCGTTAAGTTCAATAAAGTATCGATCTACCGTAATTTCCTTTGTCTGAAAATGAGCGTGTACGAGTAAAAAGCTATTATACATTTTATTGTTTTGTTGATAGAAACTTAAAGATTCTTCATCGCTCATTGCACTTGATATGTTATGCTGCCTATACACAATTTGGGTGGAGGATATGGGTATTTGATAACCAAGACCTCTGACATAGGTAGTTCCAATTTGCCGCAAACGGTGTGAAGCGCTGCTTATGTGTAAACGCTACCTAAGAATTCATGTTGTAAGGTTAAAATATTAAGAAATTCATAAAATCTATGAAGTAATAAGTATTAGTCTCATTAAAAAAATACCACAGGAAAGATTTACTTCGTGACATTGCAGCTCTGTACATATTCGTTAAGAGGGCATTACCAGAGAATACCGGAAATTAGTCCTTTTTAAATCAATTTCTAGACGTATTGACTCTTTTTTAATATACTAAGGTTATACCGTAACGTTACGGTCGTTGGCAGATTTGTTAAATTTTCAAACGATAGATTCTATTAAGCAACACAAATTTCAAAACATATTTTAATCATACAAAAAAATAAATCAATACATAATCTAGTCAACACAGTTATAAAAATTTAAAATTCAGTTAAATTAAAATCATTAAAAAATAAATCCGAGAACGTGTTTTGTGACAAAAATACCTCAGGTCTTAAAAACTAAAATATTAAAATTTTTTTTACACACTTATTTTGTTTAGACATTATTAAAAAATCATAAATACTTATGATCAAAAAATACTTACAAGAAGAACACTATATTTAATAATATATCATCGTGCGTTTTGAGCATTTTTATTTACTTGAATGTAGGTATATATTAAGGCAAGCTTTGAATGAAATAAATCGATATTAAATTTTTAATTTAAATAAATTTGATACGGGGAATAATCAATCTTTCTCATTGGAACCTCTCTGTACTGTTGCAAGCCTTTTTAAACTTTTATTCTCGGCTGCTGGTCAATCGCTCTTAAGTTGGGATCGCGTTTGAGTCCCTCGCAGTCGTCGCGTCTCCAATTCCTCGGCTGGCTAAGGCGCTCCGCCCACTGAGGCAACTGAGAACCAACTGAAACCAACTGTTTTCTCTGTCTTGATTGGTCAAAAAGCTTGGTTAACCATAGATGACGAACAATCAGCTGACAGCTGGCAACTATCAATGGCCGCCCAGGGAAATCAGCAGTGACAGTCGCAAGTCACCGCTTGCGTTACCATTGACAACGGGGTTTTGTGTGATTGTGTAGTGCGCGGGCCATCACATTGTCATACAAAGACAGTTGGCAGTTGAGAGTTTTCAGTTGCCTGAGTGGGCGGAGGCGCTAAGTCCTCCATCACACATTATCCGCTTACTGTGGTGGTAGTAGGAGATTTTCAAATATTTTCAGGTTATTCGTAACCCGGGAAAGTTTTATTTCTTGAAAAAAAAAATTACCGTGCCAAGAGAAGTTTAATTTAGTTTAGAAATTTATGTTTTAGAATCATATTGGCCACACGCATCGCGACGTGCGATGTCTGTGGCCATTTTCATAGAAAATGTATGGGTTGCTAAGCATTGTTTGGCGTAGCGATGCGTACGTACGTCGTCCAGTCTGAATCTACCTTAACCTATCTATGTAATATGGGAAATAAATCTGAAATAATCCTATCACTTCTTCAAACACAGTAAATTTATTTGGTGGCACGATTTTAATTCAAAATTAATTGATAAGACAAAAGTTTTAATTTTAGTACAGAAAATTTACGCTGCTTTGATTATGTGTGCAGGTATTTTATTACAATATTTCATAGCATTTGCTACTTGGAACCATCTAATGGAAGAGTTGCTTTCGCCATAAAGCAATTAACCAACTACTTTATTGTTGGTCTCGTAATTGCGTTATTATCTGTGAAGGGAGGTTTATTGAAAAGTATGACAGCATTAAGGCATTATATGTAGCGGTTAATTGGACCTAGTAGCGGTGATGCCTCCGGGCTGGGGTAGGCACACGGTTATGATTTCACTACATAATATCATTATTTATGGTGAACCGGAAGTTGATCTCCTGATAGTAGTTGCCCCCCCCGAAATTATAAGGCGATCCGCTCACTGAAGAGACTGAAACCAAACTAAAACTGGCTTGTTGCTATGGTTTCCAACCAAACTTTCTTCTCAATTTTACGATTTCAATAATTATCTTAACTTGTTTAACCATAGACGAAGAACAATCAGCTGTTATGTTACGCAACTGACATATCGAGTCACGAGTCACTGCCTGCGTTGCCATTGACATCGGGTTTTTGAGAAGTTGTATAGTGTGCGGACCATCATATTTACATACAGAGGATAGCGAGTTTAGTTGTAAACTGTTTTTTTTCAGTTGCCTCGTGAGCGGAGGCAGTTAATGTGACTTCGAAAATACCTTTAATAATACGTTTTTTTTTTATATTAGCTCCACCCAAAATGCCCTGAGGAAAACAATTCCCCTCAAGGCCTATGTCATCATTGGAGATTGCCGTGTGGAGGGTTTTTTAAGGTAAAGAGGGAGATGAAGTTCTGGGAAAGAAAAATATATGAGGGCTAGATAGGAATCTGGGGGTCAGTTTCCCGAGGAGTGATGGAGTATGAATCCATCCGTTCAAAAGGTCTTTCTCAACCAGTGTCTACCAAACGGTCTGCCACGCAGCAAGTGTGACCAAGACCTTACCCCATGAACCCGGGCGCCCCTGCTAACCCAAACGTAGCAACCCACTTGGGTTGATCGATGGCAGGGGTGTTTGTTATTCAACAAATGGTTCCCGGGTCGGCGGTTCCCATATCGGCCTCTGAAATTAGAAATGGTATGGATATCAAACGAATTCACTAAGTGCATTCGCTCACAGGGAAAACTGAAAAATAAAACAGTTTCAACAACTCAAGTCGCTCTCTTGTGTATTTCAGTGTGTTGGTACGCACTCTACACAACTTCTCAAAAACCCGTTGTCAACGGCAAAGCAAACAGTCACTAGCATCTCGCCGTGCTAATCGCAGTCGCCTGGTTGCCATGTTTGCGCCTCACGAGCTGTCAGTTTTCGAGTAATTTTCGATATGTCAGTTGCCAACAAATTTTAGTTTAGTTTCGGTTTCTCCATGCTTGAAGTAAATTACAGTGTCGATGTTTTGTACTTATACGCTGGTAAATACATTAAATGGACTATTATATAAATTATTATTATTATAATAATATATTATTATAATATAATATAAATATAAATTATTATTCTTGTGCATTTAAATCAAAATATGTTTTGTATTTTTTCACACCCCTTCGCGAACATACTTTATATTTTATGTGAGTACGTATATAGTATTTTCCCTAAGCCGCCTGCATATTGTACATAAGTATGCCGGGGGCCAATTGTCGGGGGACCAACTGTCTTGGAACCATTATTTATGTTACTGACTGGAAGTCCAGTTTACGGCGACCGTTTTGCATTTACCCGGTATGTAAATTTATTTGTAAGTACGTTCTACGTAAAGATTCTGTTTTTTAATGTGAAATCGTCGTGTTTATATGGAATTTCTTGTTAACATTATTTGAATATTATGGTAGCTACCATCTCGCAGGAAGTTTAAAAAAATATTTGTCATTGAAATAGTGACGTTTCTCCGGACAAATTGTACAATTTTTACAATTAGTTATTCTTGTTCCTACTTAAAAATCCTATTGTTTTAGAATAAGTTTTTGAAACGAACCCGTTCTCATGTGATACATGTCAACCGTGTACATATGTTGAGCGCGGGTTTGGTGTGTTTCCCGACTATGCACCGGTACCGAGGGTATCAATGCTGTTATTTGTTCGGAGCATCTTCCATTAAAATACCGGTAGAACAAGGACAGCATTCTCACCCCATGTCTGTGCTTTAAGGATTGCAATTCGTTTAAGATATGAGATTCTAGTCTTCTAGATTCTTTTCTGCCCAGAGTCGAGGTTTTTTTTGGGGTTCCAGACTATTGTGATATTATCATGATTTTTATGAAATAACAAGTAATAATAAGATATTTTGTTTGAACATAAGGGTGAATTGTGGCGATTTTTTATATCTTAATAGTACTGTGATTTTTGTGGTATGATGTACATCCGATAATATCACTTAATGCTAATTTCTCGATAGTTGAAATCTAGAAAAAGCACATGAACCCGGGTTTTCCTGCTAAGTTATCAAACGAAGTGAACCACTTGGGATGGTCTATCATATTTCAATCGTATGATAATAGATCGGTGGCCACTGGCAATTTTTTTCTTTGTAAAACATGTGGCCTAGTCATCGACCAAGTATAATATCAGTTTAATGAACTCACATTTACGTAAGTTTAAATATTTGATTAAGTAACCTAACCTCACCTAACGTTACCTAACCTAACTAACCCTACTTAACCTTACGTAACCTAACCTCACCTAACATTACCTAACCTAACTAACCCTACTTAACCTTACATAACCTAACTTGACCTAACCCAACCTAAACGTTTTGAGACTGTGACATCACCAATTGGGATTTGTTATGAGGCTGAAGATAGTGGGTAGGAAAATATGATAAGGAAGGGGTAGTTAGAGGAAATACCTGACTATTCAGAAGCATAAAACGCGGCTAAAGCTATTTCAACCAACGGTTCAATTCTAAATGATGGTCTTACTCCATGTCGATACCGAGCGTATTTTCCAATCTGGAACCGTTCTAAACTATATTATTATGTCGTATTATACCATGTTATTGCTCTCATTGTCTACTATGTACATATTAACTATACATTTCTTTATAGCTAAATTACGTTTGTTAACCCTAGAAGTAGACAAATTCTTATTTTTGTACAACAGGTTTATACCTACAAATAATCATCGTACGCATTACTAGTTACTTGCTGTTATAATATGTCAAATGGATAGATTACTGTAACTGTGAACTTACAATCTTTAGAATATTTTTTATAACTATGTATGTAAAAGCCCAATAGGCGTATAAATAAATCAATAAAAAATAATAAAAAACTTACTTGTACATATAGTTAAACTTATATTTTTTAACGCAAATCGAATTAAAAATAAAATATAAATTATGTAAGAATAAATCTTATTTATGGTTATAAGCACTTTATTCCATAAAGCTTCTACATGAATAAGAACTTAGGAAGTATTTAACAGCGTTATGAGGGTCGTAACTTCGTAAAAGCAATCCAGTAATTGCGAATGATTTCAGAAAACGTTCCATATTTACGTTTTATTTCTAATGCATTAGAGTCGTAACTTACCACACACACTTATTTTTATGTTTTTTGTAAATTTCTTCATTACTATTAAACCGAAATTTTTTTTTTTTTTTTTTTAAATTTTTAAATTTTTTTTTTGTTGTGAATACCTCACAAGAGTCCCAACTCCTCCCGTCTGGAGCTAGTGAGACTATGGCATTCCCAATTGGGGTTTGTTATGAGGCTGAAGGTAAGTGGGAAAGGGAAGGAGACGAGGGAGAGGAAGGTGGGGAAGTACCTGGCTATTCAGATCTAGTCACTAAACACGGCTAAAGCCATTTCAAGCAACGTTTCAATTCTGAATGGTGGTTTTACACCAGGGCGATACTAAGAGTATCTTCCACTCTGGAATGTGTCGCAAATATACTATATATTATTTTAAAGAATTTATTGTGAAATAAGAAAAATCAATTTAATAAAATTTATTTGCGCACGCCGGGTTCGAACCCGCGACCTTCGGAATGGCAATCCAACGCTCTACCGTCGGCCGTCATGCAAATTGACGATATCTCCATTTGGTTTACGCATTAATAAAATCTGAATATTTAAAACCGCTAATTGGGCGCTAACACCTTGCTTCGCTTCGTATAACCAAGTCACAGTACAAGGAATACCGATGATTAATAATCCACAAGATGGATTCTGCTGAAAAACAATGACCATGGCAAGGGGTCTGGTTCAGTAATTCAGAATCGAGCGGCTTTTATGTATAGAAATAATTAATGTTTTTATACATTTTTTGGCTATTTAGTACCTACGACCTTTTAAGAACTAGTGTTTTTGTGAACGGTAGCCACGGGAAGGTTAAAAAATAATCTACTTAATTTTGAATAGTAGGCGCCCATATTGTGGTCGCCTGTAGTTCAAGTGTGATAGCTATCTACCCACTTTGTGGGCGTCTAGCGCTCTGGTGGATAAATTATTTAGGAACATGCCATTACATTTGCCTGGTCGATATTTTTCCCGTTCCAAGGAATCAAAAAATATTAGCGAATAACAGACGTGCGAAATCAATATTAGTTTTTTTTTTAAATTTTTATTCTAGCAACTATAAATGTACCTACAAAATAAAATAGTAAATTTAGCTATAGATATTGTATTTCTTAGTCCTCCTCACTAGAGAGTCCTGTGCGGAGGCGGACTAAAGTTATTTAATTACAGTTTATTTGTCTATGTAGGTTTTAGTGTCTTTATTAGGATTTTTTTATTGACTTCTTTCAGTCATACTTTTTTTCTTGATTTGTACTCAGTAATTTTTTTAATTAGTTTTATGTCTTGGGAAAAGATGTAGATCTTCTATGAACAGTAAATCTCGCGTCCTAAACAGTACGTTATTAATTTTATCATATTTAATAAATTAAAAATCAAAAATATTCTCTGAAATCGTATAACATTTGTAAGAAGGTACTTAGATATCTACCTACTTAATTATGAACCGTAACACATTTTATGCATTTTTTATATCAAATAAGAATTTATTAAATTTTTCCAAAAATACGCCACTATCTCAAAGACAGTTTCTTTTTTAAGGAATTCTTTAGGGTATGTAGCATGATATAAATAGTATATGTATATGATATAAATAGTATGTAGCATGATGCTTAACGATTCTGCATTGACCATCGACATTTTCAATGTCACTTACAGACAGTTCAGCAACTATCTTTTAGCACATGTCACTAAGTAGTAAAACTGCCCTTGTGTACTTTGTAATTTATAATCTTCTCCATGATATATTGGTGTATAACTGTTTTATAGAGAACATGAAAAAATAAATAAATAAATAAATAATAATAAATAATAAAATATTCTGATTTAACAGCTCGTAGAAGGATAGATGCTCATGCGAACACTGGCGGAATAAAAATACAATATCCATTGCCACCATCTTGAAACGTACAAACAAATTTACGGAGTGACGAAATGCCAAACGGTCGAATTATACGCTACGCTCAGGCTCGTTAACAAAGGGGCTGTATGTATGAAGGAGTTTATTAATTTGAGATTTGAACAGGTCCGGATTAAATGAAGAAGGAAAAGTAATAACATAAAAATACGTTACCGTTTCAGGAAAAAAATGAGCCAAACAAACGACTCCGATGCGCTGGTGATAAATGTTGTTAGGTTTTCCGAGCAGATTAAACTGTAATACTTGTAATACAGCTTTAGAATTAGCATAAATACATATTTTTTTTACATTACATTTCACAAAAATAATTTCATATTTGGGGATGCTGTGTTGAGGTTCTTTTAAAGGAAAGGAAGGAGAGGAAGTTCTGGGAATAAAAAAGGTATGAGGGGTGGGTAGGAATCTGGGGTTCAATGCGTCTAGGTCGTCCGCCGTGTATATCTAGACAAACCTTACCCCGTGAACCCGGACACCCCTGCTAAGTCATCAAACGTAGAAACCCACTTAGAGTGATCTATGGTTTCCGGGGCTGCGGTACTTATTCCCGCCTCCCAATTTAGAATTTGCTGGTTACTAAACTACAACGATATGGCGGCAACTGGAGAGAATGATACCTTATTTGAGTGGTAGGTGCCTTCTAGTAGATTCCTTAGCAATGGTTTAAGAATATCGTATTGGAACAACAATCGCGGTACTAATCACCGCCTGGAATATGGTTATGTTCAAAAAGGGGGGGGGGGGGATAGGGGTAGGGGATAGGCGGGGTAACGATAATATGTGATTGCGCAAAGCTCAAGAATGATCCCTGAAGCTTTGTGATAACAACAATCACACACTAACCCCGCGTTCCCCGGCTTTAGTCGTTCTCTGTAGTAATTAATAGCGTTTATGTGTACTTGTATGTATTCTGTATGCAAATACTGGGGCTTACTTGCCCGCACCTCCCCTCTTTGGCTTGTTGCGCAAATTAACCCCGCTCAAAGCTTTGGAATAATAGTGTAAATTTTTTTATCGATGTGTTCGCCAATTAAGTTAAAAAGGAATTATTTTTATACATGAACTCGTGTAACTTCGTGTGTATCACTTTTTTTACATGAACACGCAAACTGGTTTCGTATGCTTCGCCATTTCTTAGGCTTTACATAACCGCATATCAGCTGTTGTTTTTTTCTAGCACCTTTACAATCATCTCCTTATTAGTATATTATATATATATATATATTTTTTTTTGTAACTTTATTTTATTATTTTTACCATAAGAATACATACATGTTAAATATGTGTAAAATAGATATTGGTTATATTCGTAGTCCTCCTCACTAGGAGATCCTGTGCTGAGGGGGACTACGTTTTAAATAAGTTTTCAGCGACTTCCATGGTTCGACTTCATGGTTTTAGTAAGGTTTTCCAGAAAATTCTACGACGATGCTTTTTTAAATATGCAAGTAAGTTTTTTCCGGTAGTTCATTTAACCAAGATTTAATTTTCTTAATGTAGTTATTTTTTTTTTTTTTTTTTTTGATACTAAGAATATATTTATCTTAAAAACGGATTGTGAGTTTTTTTTAAATAGCTCATAGGAGGCCACGAGGAAAACAATTTTCCTCGAGGCCTATATAATCTTTGGGGATGCTGTGCGAAAGGTCTTTTTTTAGGAAAAATGAATGATGAGGGGATCGAAATACTTTTATTTTTTTTATTTTTATTTATTTATATTTCACGCCCTGTTGGGCTTTTACATGTTTTTTTTTAATTAACAAAGTACATCTAAATCATAAATTACATTCAATTCGCACAAAATTAGTTGGCTCTTTTTCACACAAAAGCAAAAAATAAAATTATAAAACTGAATCTAAAACAAAATCCAAAACAAAATCATAAACTATAATGACTAAATATAACTAATCATAATGCCGTTTCCGCGCAGGGATATTCAGAGAGGACGGACCGCCAAAAGTTGGGTCTTGGCACGCACTCCTTGCCTCATTCACATTCATACATCGTCGCATACATGCTCTTGTATTATTCTGACTACTGACATGGCCCGTTTAAAGAATCTGGTTCGTTTGATGCGTAATTCACATTCGATCTACATGCCGACATCTTTTCTTCATCCTTCTCCTTCATGTAATCGAATTCATGGTGTGAGTTATTGGTAGTGTATGCGTCTATCCACCTTTTTTGCGTGGCGGGCCAGTTCAGAAGGGGTTGGTTGAGGGAGACCTTTTCACCTCTCCAGCCAGACCTGTGTGGAGCTAAAAAAATCAGCTTATTTCTCATCTCGTTTCTACAGTCTACTTTTAGCTTTCTTTTGCCAGTTCATTTAATTTTATTCAACATCAGAAACATTTCGTTTTATTGTATATTCAATATTGTGCTTTAATTTGTCATATCTATCTGCACCAACATCAAGCAATTACATTGCACTCCCACAATAAAAATATTACTTTTTATTAAAACCAATCAACGTTATGTGCATTTTTAATTGAATTTTGTGAGTATTTTGCATTCAAAAATACATTTCCAAATGGTGAAGGCAATTACAAAAAACATTAAGTAAAATACATCAGAATTTATCTGACTTGGACTGTATTTATTATTCTGGTTAAAATTTTGATACTTACATTGCACATTTTTGTGCAAGTTGATGTATATTATTTAACTCATGTTAACAATATTATAATATGTAAAGTTTAACTTAGTTTAAAATATATTATTTTTAAACATATAATTTAATATAATGAGCTTATTAGCTATTTAGGCTTAGTCCTACATATCGACAAAAGCAACATTTACCGCTTTGGTTGTGGTACGGGATTGTCAAATATTGTCAGGTTCTTTGTAACTCTGGAACATTTATCTTTCAGTTTAAAAAAAACAAATTCGCCAAACACAAGAAATACGCTGTAAAAAACCAATGAATTCTTACAAATATCTAAAACAAATACAACATTTGGCAAAGAAACCTCAAACAAGAAAATTAAAAAATGTAAACAAATTATCTGGACTAAAAAATTTATCATAAACAAAAGTAGCGCAATAATTGGTCAGTTAATTTTTTTTTTTTTTTTAAATATATGCATATATTTGAATAATGTCGTCCATTATGCAAAAAAAAGGCTTATTTTATGAACGGACTGAACGAACGAAGCTCTTGAACGTAGAATTGAAAGACGTTGTATACGCGATTCATAGGCTGAAATAATGCATCTTAGACGATATCAATTTATTCAGTTCGATCTTTGAGAAACGAAAATGGTTGAAATATGAATAAAGACCTCATAAAAAAATTAACTCCTATTACCTATTGCTAAAATAAAATATTTGTAAACCAGCCTCTCTCGACACAGAATATCCATAACGAGACAAGCACAGAAAAAAAACATTTTTATTTAGAAAATCGAATACCGAGTCCTGTGATTATGATAGTTTTTTTTATTATGGTAGTCCTATGGCATCCCCAATTCGGGTATGTTGTGAAGCTGAAGTTAGTAGGGAGGGGAACGAGATGGGTAAGAGGAAGGGGGGTCACCAAACATGCTTAAAGCCATTTCAAGCAACGTTTCAATTCTGAATGGTGGTCTTACAACACGGCGATATTTTCCACTCTGGAACGTGCCGCAAATAAATTATAAGTATACAAATTAATTATAAGAATGGTAAAAACCCATTAATTTATTGTAAACAAAATATTTAACTTTTCTCAATATATTATCCTTATGGGGATTTAACTTTGTACTTTTTCCATAAATCGGCTTAGTTTCTAAACGAAGTCTGAAATTTTCTGGAATTATCTGGAATTTTCCTTCTTTAAAAAAAAAGTAAGACGTCCTCCGTGGTCCTCAAGGTAGAAGAGGGGGAGGGGGTTAAGGCTCTCGACCAGAATTTCGAAGGCCGTGGGTCGAAATCCTGGCTTGCAAAAAAATTTAATTCTGTTAATTTATTTCATTAAACAGTGATTTAATTAAAAACAATATAATATTGGCCCGTTCCAGAGTGAAAGCTACTCTCAGTATTGCCCTGGTGTAAGACTACCTTTCAGAATTGAAAAGCTGCTTTAAATGGCTTTTTCCGTGTTTGGTGACCAGATCTGAATAGCCAGGTACTTCCCCACCTTCCTCTTACTCTACCCCATCACCCTCTCCAGTCACCTTCAGCCTCATAACACACCCCAATTGGGGATGCCGTAGTCTCATATATATCTATCGGTATGTAGAAAAATAAGATTTTCAAACATTTAATTTTTCCCCAAATTATCCACTGAACTGAAAAGAGTGTGTTGAATTTATTCTACTATTTTTGCAAATATTTTATTCATGACCGGTGGATTTTATAATCACGACCATGATTTAAACTTCAAGAACTTTCGTCAAACTAAAAAACTACTATAAACAGCTTTGAGATGTCATAAAGATCCTCTAACCTGGTTATTTTTCTCCGGTTGGTTCAGTATTTCGGATTCCCATATAGAGGGTGGTCCAACCATAACGCACAATGTTTATTGTAAATAAAACAAAAGTTTTCAAAGAATTATCTTAATTTTTTTATTATGATAGAATGATCTATGACAATTATTTGTGAAACAAAATATCGGCCAAATCCTCGCCATGGCTTCGGTGGAATACTTCTATCCGATGGTCCTTATTTTTAAGGACGTTGAGGCATAATTGAGGTCCAATGTCGTTAATGTGCCGAATTATCTATCCTTTATCTCTGGAATTGTTCTTGGTTTATTGTTGTACATTTTTTCTTTTAAATATCCCCAAAGTAAGAAGTCCAACTGTGTCAAATCACATGATCGTGACGGCCAATTGACATCGCTACGACGTCAGATAACACAGCAATTGAATATCTCGCGCAAAAGAGCCATTGTTTCGTTGGCTGTGTGGCAAGTGGCACCGTCCTGTTGGAAGCACATATCGTCTAGCTCCATATCCTCAATTTCTGGCCACAAAAAGTCCGTTATCATCTCGCGATAGCGAACACCATTCACGGCAACTGCTTGGCCCACCTCATTTTCGAAGAAGTACGTCCAGATGACGCCAGCCCATAAACCGCACCAAACAGTCACTCTTTGTGGATGCATAGGCTTTTCAACAATCACAGATAGATTATCATTTGCCCAAATGTGGCAAATTTGGTTGATTATGCTGACCAAAAAAATCACAAAGTGCACGAAATGCGTTTTGATTTGTTGAATTTGTCAAAAACTGAATCAAATAAATGTCAAAAAAGTTGGGCAAAAAACTTGACACTAAGGTGTGACTCACAATTAACATCGTGCGTTATGGTTGGATCATCCTTTAGTACCCATTGGGTGATTTTATAATTTTCTCATTTATTTAATACGAGTGAGGGAGATGCAAAAGAGTAATCATTTTCTTGCCTCTCCCTCATTTGTACCTAAGAAATGAGATGGTGCCAGCCATTCTCGTCACCGTTTCATTTCCGCGGGAATACTAAAAGCGCCTAACCTCTTGGCAATTGCTTATATTAAGGCTCCGCAGTAAGCCTTCAAACATAAGAAGAATATGGTTTGAAAGGGAGATATGTAAAAACAAATGGTAGAGAGAGGGCGCTAATATTTAAAAAAAACGATAGTAGTTAGGTGAAAATTTTGAAAATATTTAAAGAAACACGACCGTTTAAAATAGAGCGAAAATCTTTCGATAAATTCCTAAGTTGAATTTTATGCACTGTGATCTTTTTCATGCCTGTAACATGTTAAATAATATAACAAAATATCGTTTTAATAATTTTCGGAGATTCTCTGCGATTTTTTTCTATCGGAATGTCGTATAATTACTGTTTCGGTTCTGCAAATGTAATAGATATTATCGTAACAAAATAACTGTTATTTTTTTATAGAACTTAAAGTGTTTAAGAGAAATGTATTAATCGGCAAAAATTCAGAATACGGTGACATAATTGAAATTTGTAGCAGAAACGTAGTTTGATTAATTTAAATTACCAATTAAACTTGTCACGTTACGCCCCTGGCACCGACCCTAAATATTTCCACAACACGGTTATTAGAGTACTGGTGTTCTCAAGTCGTCGGTTAATGACAGCAAAATTGTTTCCGTCCCATAACTTTGTATATAAATTCACATAATATTGGTACAAGTAACAAAACCCTTCCAAGAATGAGAATAATGCCGGTTGATTACAGCCGTCAGTTGTGACATGTGTACTTCTGCTTGTTATCAGCGTATATTCTATACATTCTGAGATTACAATTTTGTTGATAGGTTCTTTGAAATATTCATGTAATTCTGTGGAAAATTATTCAAAGTATGTCAAAATGTTGTATTTATGATTAATTTCAGTTTCATGTTATGTCTGAAGCCTCGTTAAGAAAATATTTACAATTTTTAATTTATAAGGTCAATCAGTAAGAAACACTCCGGTTCAAAATAAGTATTTGAATTTATTTTACAAGTTCCATTTAACATGATTTTGCCCTTTTTTAAAGCTACACTGCTTGGGTCGCTGGCAGATTTAGAAAAGAAGACCGGATTAAAGAATCCGATTGTATTTATAAAGATGATAAAAACTCACACTAATGAAAACGGTTCCATGTCTAATCGGACTATGAAATCTCAGCGTCTGAATTCTCATACCATAGTAAATTTATTCAGACAACATACTTCCTCACATGATAATTCATCACATCATAACTCACATTAACCTAACATAGCCTAACCTAACCTAACCTAACCTAACCTAACCTAAGGTTAAAAACCCCAATTATCAGTTTTCGATGCTTCGAGACATGATGAATTATCATGTTAGGAATTAACATCCGACGAAAAGTTTGTACTCAATATTCATACACTTAAAAAGTTTCCACTGAACATTCTGGTCACCAATGAAAACAAACATACAGTCATATAAAAATGACATTCTAGGTTAGAAATCTGTTTGACCAGATGATGATCAGTTTATCAAATCGACACATAGAGGGGTTTTAGCTAAGTGCCGAACCAGATCTATACGTTTTATTCCACAGAGAGAAATTGTAGATATTTATTGATTTTAACATGTATCTTAGATACATTATTAAGATAAAAGTCTTGTTTTAACCATACAAATTTGGCATTTAATCTGTACCTATATAAATTTATTTGTTGCGTTCCGTTTAAATTTGTTTGTTGCGGTTTCAAGATTGTCTCCGTGTTGTATATTATATTTTTACCCGGTTTGACCAGTCAGTGGCCGAGTTGGCAAACACAAGAGGACATAAAGAACAATATAGATCCAGTTGATGTGGGCGTGGCAGGAATAAAAAATTTCAAAAAAGGATCAGTTATAGTGGAATTAAAGAACACGGAGGCCACAAAAAAGATCCAACAAGAAGTAATTACAAAGCTTGGGGATAAGTACGAGGTTGATATTCCGAAACCCAAGTATCCAACAGTAAAAGTGGTAGGAATTACGGATAAATATACCGCCGAAGAAATCGAAAATAAAATAAGGATGCAAAATGAATACATTGACAAGAATAATTCAAAAATATCAGTAAAATTTATAAAAGAAAATAAAAAAAGTAGTGGATACAATAACTTTACTGTATTCATAGAAGTAGACGGAAAAACACACTCAAAAATGTTAGAGGAAACAAAGATAAATATTGGATGGAATAGATGTGCTGTCTACGATCATCTCTCAGTTTTGAGATGTTTCAATTGCAACGGATATAGACATAAAGCAGGCGATTGTAAAAATAAAAAATCATGTGGAAGATGCTCTAACGCACATGATACGTCAGAATGTAAGGAAAATATTGACAAAATAAAATGTGTGAATTGCAAACTTTCAAATGATAAACTTTCATTAAATTTGAATGATAGCCACCATGCATGGAGCAAGGAGTGTCCTATCTACAAAAGAAATATAGAATCGGAGAAGAGAAAAATTGATTTTTTAGGATAAAAAGAAAAGCATCCATATACTATTTAAACATTTCAAGTCTTTTGGCACACATAAATGAAATTGAAGTATTATTACAAGAATCCAAACCAGAAATTTTAATGTTAAGTGAAACGTGTATAACTAATGATATTTATGATTCTGAAGTATCATTTATAGGGTATTCAACTGTAAGATGCGATTCATATAGTAGACATACAGGAGGAGTTTTTATGTTGATTAAAAACAGTATATCTTTCAAAATAATATCAAATGAAGTGTTTGATGAAAAAAATACATGGATACTGGCAGTACAAATAAGAAACAACTTGACTAAAGGAACATACGCTGTATTATACCACTCACCAAACCAAAGCCATTCAAAATTCTTAGATTTCTTTGAAATTTGGTGTACCAAAAACATGAAAAATCAAGATATGTTTTATATAACCGGTGACTTTAACATTGACATGAAAGTCAATAATACCTACAGTAATAAACTTCAAAGTTTAGTGAATAATCTAGGACTGAAACAACTTGTGACCAAACCAACTAGAATATCAAATACATCAGCAACCATTATTGATTTAGTTATAACAAATAATTTTTACTTGAATGTTAATGTTGTGGATACACCAAAAATATCAGACCACGAAAACATATTAACAATATTTGAAACGAGTATAATTAAAAATGAATCAAGGGATATTATATATAGAGATAAAAGGAAATATGATCAAACAAGATTTTGTGAAACTTTACAAAATAGTATTTCTCAAGTTACCGAATCAAATAACCTAAATGACAAAGCAGAGACCTTCGTCAATATTTTGACTTCAGCAGTCAATACAAATATGCCAATGAAAAGGGTTAAGTTTAAAAATACGAATAAATGGTATTCAAAACCATTACACAACCTTCAGCAACAAAGAGATAATGCGTATAAAGCGGCAAAATTGGAACCATCAGACGAAAAATGGAATGCATATAAAAAAATTCGTAATATTTATTCCAAACAAATCAAACAACATAAATGCGATTATTATAAGCAAAAATTAGAAACACAACAGAATGAGCCAAGAAAACTTTGGATTACACTAAAAGAAATCATAAAGGGTAAGCAAAAAGAAGTAGTAAAGTCAATTGAATTCCCAGATGGAACTGAAGAAGAAGTAGAGAAGATAACGACTAAATTTAACAAGCATTTTATTTCGAGCATAGATCTTATAATTGAAAGTATTCCACAGCATCCCGAGAACCAACTAGACAAGCCAATATGCACCGATGAAGAATTTAAGTTTAAAAATATAGATTTAGCGTACTTAAAGAGGGTGCTGAGTAATATGAAGTCAAAGGAATCCCAAGATGGTATTACAATAAATATAATCAAAAACTCTATAAATGTTATTGGCGAATCGATGGTCGAAATAATCAATGAGTCTTTGAATAGTGGAGTTTTTCCCAAAACTTGGAAGACATCTGTAATAACTCCTATTCCAAAAATTGACAACCCAAAAAAATTTGACGACTTTAGACCAATAAATTGTTTACCCAAATATGAACAAATATTGGAATACATTGTAAAGGAGCAATTGACTGAATATATTGATGCCAAGCAGATATTAGTTCGACAACAATCTGGTTTTAGAAACAAATATTCTTGTGAAACCGCTATCAACTATGTTATAGATGAGTGGAAAAATTTTAGAGATAAAAAAAGTAAAATTATTGCAGTATTTCTAGATTTAAAACGGGCATTTGAAACAATCGATAGAGATAGATTAATAAAAAAATTAAGTAATATTGGAGTTAATGGCAAAGAAATTAAGTGGTTTGCTGATTACCTGTCAGAAAGAACACAAGTCACCAAATATGGTGGGATAACATCTGAACCACATAGTACTAATAAAGGTGTTCCGCAGGGTTCTGTCTTAGGTCCATTGTTGTTCATTATATATATAAATGACATTATCAAAGTGTTAAAGCATTGTTCAATTAAACTCTTTGCTGATGATACACTGTTATACATAGCCAGCAAAAATTTACAGGACGTCATTGAGAAAATACAAATTGACTTAAATTATGTAACTCTCTGGTTAAACCAAAATAAACTAAAATTAAATGTTATGAAAACCAAATTTTTAATTGTGGATAGCCTGGGAGGAAACGAGCAAATAGTACTAAAAATTGATAACGTAAATATAGAAAGGGTTAGCAGTATTAAATATCTGGGTGTAATATTAGACGACAAATTGAAATTCGACGAACACTTAGAATACATAACAAAGAAAATTGCTAAAAAGGTTGGATTCATTAGAAGGATCAGAAATAACTTGGATCTCAAGACAACGCGCCTTGTTTACAATTCTATTGTAACTCCGCATTTAAATTATTGTTCTAGTGTTTTATTCCTATGTAACGAAGCACAAAATAACAAACTACAGGTTATACAGAATAGGGGAATGAGGATCATTTTAAAGTGCAACATTTATACTAGAGTCAAAATTATGTTACAAAATTTAAATATGATGACAACCAAACAACATATAATATATAATACCTTAACAATGTTGTACAAACTCAAAAATAATATGCTGCCAAGTTATCTGAATAGTAATATTATGTATCACGAAAATGTTCATAATTATCCTACGAGAAGATGCAGAGATTTTAGGCTTCCCAAAACTAAGCTTTCGTGCACCCAAAATAGCGTGTTTTATAAAGGACAAAAACTGTATAATAACCTGCCGAATGCCGTTAAGGAAGCCTCAAACCTTAGCACTTTTCGTAGGACATGTGCTACATATATTAAAAACAATCATTGATTAGATTACAAAAAAAAAAAAAAAATTAAATTAATAATCTTAAATTAATCTCTTAAATTGTATTTTTTAATTTGTATTTTTTAATTTGTATTTTTTAAACTGTATTAATTAAATTGTATTATTGTATTTTCTTACTAGATGTATGAAAAAAATATGCATACATCTAAATAAACAAAACAAAAACAAAACAAAAGCATCACGACCTGGTCAATTTGAATTTTTTTTTGGTAAATTAAAAACAACATTTTTATGTGATTCATATTACGATCTGATAATTTAGAATAATATTATGGTATCTACCTGAAGGAGTACAGTTTGAAAAACGAATTGTCGTTGAGATAGTGACACTTCTTTGGACAAATTGTATAATTCCTGAATCGTTGAACAAATGTAAGGTTTATATGTATTTAAGGTAAATGTATACTACTCCGCTTACCGGATAATACGGAATTCGAATTTCGATACACGGATACGCACGGATAATACGGAGCGGAATATTTCCTTTGCCGCCATTTCTTTGGATTTGATATTTGCGATTTTTTTCAATCGCACGTACGCACGAATTACTTAGGTTACCCAGCCTAAGAACCTAATAACCTATTTTGTGCACGTAAATAGTTGTATATTGTAGTAATTTAAGTTGTATAAGTCCCATTTCACTTGGCCAAAAGTGGCTGTCAAATACTTTGCGTAAGTGAAATAATCTTATAAAATTGAAATATAAAATGCATGTTTTTTCGTCTCCCCTGACATAAATACTCAATTTTCGTAATAATAAATTAAAATCTAACTCTTAGAATAAAAAATATTCCATATTAACCAGTAGGCGGAGTATGAAACTATTAATGTATTTAATTACCTACTTACAAGCCTTATTATTTCAGAGAAAATTTTAGTTTTGACTTGTTATATGAAAAAAAAAAGAAATACACTTCTTTGGCAAGAGGTCTCATGTTCACAGAACCACAGGTCAATTAGATTTCGGTAGAGGTACGCGAAGATTCTAAATTTACATTGCTCGAATATGAACGTTTAAACATTATAATCTGAAAACCATAAAAATATTTGGTAAATTGGCGATAAGCCGCCGCATGCCGCTACGCTCTTAATGGGCATATATTTTAAAAACTAAACTACAAATAAACTTGACTACCACAAGAACCATCAGTTTCAGTCGAAAAAGGCGGAAAAATATGCATTTAAATTTATATTCGTAAAAACTTTTATACACGTAATATTTCTTTAATTCTCCGTTTTGACGCGGACGCCATATTAAATCTTGTCTGATCTTGTCCATAGAAACCACATAGGAAATTTTTTTCGAAAATAACGAACCATTAACAAAAAAAAAATCGTTCTACTTTTTCGTTTTGTACAGAGAGCAGTGCTTGTCTTGATATGTGTTCTAATACATTTTATTATAAAAACAGCTTAAAAATTCTCAATTATTTATTTCTGAATGTCGTCGGAGAACGTCGTATTTAATATACCTAACCTAACCTAAACTAATCTAATAACCTAAACTAAGAACGAAAGTAATAAAGAAACACGCACGCAAGTTTAAGCAAGATATACATCCCAGGTTTTGAATGGTTTGTAGGGCAAGCAGGGTTTGTATAACGGGTTTGTGTAATTATTTGAATACCTAGAACGAAAAAAAAGATACGCACGCGTTTTAAGTAGTTTAGCGGCTACGCTAGGTTTATGATACAAAAAAGTGCCCCTTTATAGCGCCTGCTCACGGCAAGGCAAGAAAAACATACCAGTTTTCAAGTAGTTTTGCGGCCACGCTAGGTTTGTGTAACATGGTTTGTGTAACATGGTTTGTGATACAAGAGAAAGTGCCCCCTTTATAGCGCCTGCTCACGTCAAGGCAAGAAAAACATCCCAGTTTTCAAGTAGTTTGGCGGCTACGCTAGGTTTATGTAACATGGTTTGTGATACAAGAGAAAGTGCCCCTTTATAGCGCCTGCTCGCGGCAAGGCTAGAAAAACATCCCAGTTTTCAAGTAGTTTAGCGGCTACGCTAGGTTTGTATAACATGGTTTGTGTAACATGGTTTGTGATACAAGAGAAAGTGCCCCCTTTATAGCGCCTGCTCACGTCAAGGCAAGAAAAACATTCAAGTAGTTTGGCGGCTACGCTAGGTTTGTGTAACATGGTTTGTGATACAAGAGAAAGTGCCCCCTTTATAGCGCCTGCTCACGTCAAGGCAAGAAAAACATCCCAGTTTTCAAGTAGTTTGGCGGCTACGCTAGGTTTCTGTAACATGGTTTGTGATACAAGAGAAAGTGCCCCCTTTATAACGCCTGCTCACGTCAAGGCAAGAAAAACATCCCAGTTTTCAAGTAGTTTGGCGGCTACGCTAGGTTTGTGATACAAAAGTGAATGTATTATTTAAAAAATAATAATTACTAGGAAAAGAGCATGTCTTTTTACGTCATTTTATTTTCAAAACTTCGGTACTTAAATTAGTGTTTACCTAATACGCCCAGATTTCGTGATATCTTCAAAATCTTCTAGCCGGTCGTTATGTATAAAAAAATATCAGGAATACCAACATACCAAAGTGACAGTGATTACAAATATGGGCAAAATTTCACAAGATGAAGCTTATTTTATTTTTTTCGTAATTAAAATTTAAAATGAAATATTCCCCCCCCCCCCCCCCCCCCCCCCCTCCCCATGTAAATAGTTGGTTTTAATGTAATTAAGGTGAATCAAAAGAGTTTATTTAAAAAAGTGTTTCCATCTATATCCAATAATTATTACTTAACCTAACCTAACATAACCTAACCTAATTAATAGTACATTGATTTCAATTCGTCCTTAATATACTTAATTATTTATTTATTCAGAAAATGAAAATTTGTATGGTGCAACACAATCTTTAGTTAGTACCTTCCTCGAATATGTGTGATTTTTGCCATAGAGTAATCTTTTTTAAATATTTATCGATTGGTACCCTGGAAATTGTTCAGCATTGTTCTATGCAAAATAATGTAATACGAAATGTCAGCCGTAACGAGGAATTATGTACAGTTTTTTTTTAATGAAATGTAAATTTAAATGCATATTTTTCCACCGGTCTCGACTGAAACTGATGTTTTTTGTAGTAACTAAGTTTAAAAGTAGTGTACTTTTCAAAATCTGTGCCTATTAAAAAAGCGGCGGCTTATTGCAAAATTAATAAATATTTTTAAAAGTTAAATTTTTTTTTACACTGATTTAACTTTTGACCGTTACCGGTTTAGGCCATCTTCAGACTGGTACAATGATTCCAATATAAATTTTCTAAATTTAGAACCCATTTTAATATTACCCCCTATTCCAATGCAATATATCACGTCTTCAATCCAACATTTCAAATATCAAAAAAAATAATACAGTGTTATCATGAGTATTATAATAACCTGCCTGAAATCTGAAAATGAGCGAAAACAATTCAAGTTTAAAAGTATTTCCCAAATTAATAAGCAAATTTAAGTTTGAAGATGCTTAATAAGTAAAAAAATAAGCAGAAAAATGTTTGAAACTGTATTAATATATTATTTTAATGCGATTCCACCTCGAATTATCAGTATCAAAAATAGAAATATTAAAAGTTTAAAAATGCTTGCAACTGTACAGGGAGGTTCCGTTGAGAAAGATCGATTATTCCCCTATCGAATTCTTTAAATTAAAAAATTAATATGGGTTTATTTAATTCAAAACTTGCTTTAATATATACCTACATTCAAGTAAGCAATAAAAATGCTCAAAACGCACGATGATACATTATTAAATATCGTGTACTTCTTGAAAGTATTTTTTGATCATAAGTATTTATGATTTTTCAATAAAATATAAACAAAATAAGCGTGTAAAAAAAATCTGTAAAAAGTAATACCCTAAATAAAAATACATAGAACCATGTTCAGGGAAGAAAGTGGGGAACGTGACTAATATTAGCTGAAACTGACGTCTTCCACATCTAACTCAATTTTACATAATTATTTGTGCGACGCCATACATTCAAACCCTTGATTAATTTTTGATTGCACCAATATAATACTATGTTTATTATGTTAATGAAACTTCTTTTTAAAACGTTATATTTTTATGTTTCTTTAAAATCCAATTGAAAATGTCGTATTTTGTGTTATTTTTATTTTTATATCACATATTGTTCATCACAGTAATTTTACATAATTTATACCCTTAAAATAACTCAGGTGCGGGGCATACGTCATTCCTATGTCTACCTTAGTTAAATTGTCTTGAAAACAAGCTTATGTGCCCAATCGGTTAAAGATAATGAATACCTTAACAATGTTGCGTTTAATTTCGAAAACAGATATGTCTAACGCAGTACCTACACATGAACCTTTGCACAGGGTTTGTCTTTGTGGTTTTTGAAATCTGTTTTTTAAAAACTGTTCCAATGACTTGTGTCAAAAATTTCAATTAAAAAACCAGATGTCGTAAAAAGTAAAAAAAAAAATTAAAGTAAAAATTTAATTACAACGTCGTATGTTACACAAAATAAAAATACTGACAAATTATGGCAAATAGGACTTCGTATTTTATTATCTGAATACCTACTGTACAAGATATCCAACTGTCCGGATTCAGTGGGACTAAGCTTTTTCCCAGGGTTCCTGTGTCGTGAGACTAAATGGAAAATAATTAAATTAAAACAAATAACTTTGTTTAAACCACTAATATAATCACAATCACCTACATGTTTCAAAACCGATGGTTTCTTCGTCAGGGTAGTAATGACATTAAATTAAAACAAAGTGATTATGTAGGAATGTAGAGATTAGTTTTCCCGATTGTTTATGTCATGCAAAAGTTTTTCAACATTACAATCAAGTTCTAGATGTACCATTTTTACATTGAGTAACATTTGGTTTAAAATAAAAACACATTGTGTATGCGTATCTGGGACCGAAATTATACAATAAAATCCCCCCAGACTTAAATATTAAAAATTGCAAAATGTCTTGCATTGGTTCAATAATAACTAAATGGTTGATTGGCTTGGGTAGGGAGGAGTCTGAAAAACTAATATGTAATGTGACTTAAAACTATACATGGTTACCTATGAATGGCACATTTAGTAAAAACTTAGTATAAATAAGTATTAATTTAAAAAAATAATAATAATTTAAATTGCATTTGGGACTTTACAAACTTTGGTTCCTTAGAACAGGCAATCTGCCTAGCTAGGAACTAATATCGACCTAAAACAACGTAATAACACTTGTATTCATTTTAAATATATTCTCTTATTGTGTAATATTATTTCTGTTATTTTGGCTTTAAGTGTATCAAATGTAAATAAATAAAAAAATAAAAAAATTGAATATGGATTTCTACGTAAGTATCAATCAATTAGCAGTTTTATTATTAAAACGTAATTGGTTAGGCAGGGATAAAAAACTCGGTGACACGGATGGAAATAGACCGACCGGAACATCATGACGCCCGGCAGTCAAATGAACACATTAAGTATTTAATGACCGGCTCGGTTTTCCGTGGGTCGACGTTATAATCTATTTAATCTTTTCCCTTCATTAGTACAATTTTCTGATGGCCTGTTCTATTCACGGCAAATGTAGAAAAATGTATCCGTAGGTAGGTACTTCGGAAGTTCACTTAACTTCATTTATATATTTTTTCCTTATTATTTATAAGTAAAATTATTTTTATCTGTTTTTGTCTGCTGTCAAAGTCAATTAGTGAGAAATAGTTTGGATGCAGGTGAGTTCTCTAGTTGTTGTTTTTATGAATTATGAATTGACATCTGTGTCTGTATTTTCTCCTAAATAAAAAAAAAAAAAAAAAACTTTAAAGTATTTATTAATATTTATGTGACACGAGTCTCATTTGTCCAGAATTAGAAATTAATGCTTTATTATTGTTTATTTATTACTGAATTTAATTGAATTATTTTCAAACAAATACAGTAAATATTAAATAATAGGTCACTTCCGATAAACTTACGTTTATTAGACAGTTTATGATTTTTTGTTGTTATATTTCTGGGGCATTAAATATGTAACAATTTCTAGACATTGAACGATGAATACTTGGAGCAGGTCGATGAGTTTGTGTCTAGGTAGTATATTTACGAGAGATGGGAAGGCTAATAGAGATATTGAAAGAAGGGTAAATGCAGGTCGTCGGCGCTAACAAAAAGATGCCCAAAGAAACGAAGCTAGCAGTCCACAACGGAGTGCTTGTACCTACCCTGATGTATGGCAGTGAGGCATGGAACTGGCAGAGAAAGATGAAAGTAGACTGAATGCTGTTGAAATGAGATCCCTGAGGCGTATTTGTGGTAAAACTATGTATGATCGAGTGAGAAATGTGGAGTTCCTAAAATATTGCAAGGCTGATGTAAGCGTAATGAGTAAAATTTAGAAAGGGACCCTCAGATGGTTTGGGCATGTAGAGCGAATAGCGAGAATGTATAACGTAAGTGTGAGTGGTATAAAAAGTAGGGGACGTCCGAGGAAGACATGGCATGATCAAGTGAATCAGATACTTGAGTCGGGCCATGTCAAGAGTCAGAAAAGTACTGTTGATATTTAAAATACTGACGAATTTTGGACTCTTTAGGAATGCAAAATATTTATGAACTAACTTTAAATACCCCACAAGTTCGTAGTTGCTTGTATTTTTTATACATAAGTTATTTAAAATGTCGCGGGCTGTGAAGGTGAAAGATTTCTGTCTAAGGATACGACTATCTAAAAATTGGAGTTTTACGTTTAGCTCTAGGAACTATGACACTTCCAAATGGAGATGTGTGCGAGGATGAAATATAAAAGGAAAGGAGGGAAGACATGAAAGAGAAAGTTAAAAAAATCGTGGCTTTTTTGATCTAGAAATCAAATACAACTGAAGAGAAACATTTTGAATATCATTTCGATTCTTCTAATTAACGTCCCATAGCCATCACTTCGTATTCTCAAAGGTAATGGAAAGTAAAGTTAATAACAATTTGCTCACATACCTCGAGAATAAAAACAATCTAAGTGATTGGCAAAATGGATTTCGATAAAACCGATCGTGTGGCGATCTGCTCGGAAATGTGACGCAAATTTGGGGACGGTGCTTGGAGCGTGTTTGGGAGAAATTCAAACCGTCGCGGTTGGGTAGGATATTTTCCAAAGCTTTTAATAAGGTCTGGCACCAGGTTCTTGTCGGGAAGTTACCATCGTATGGGATCCATTCAACCCTGCATAGTTGGATTGCGGACTTTCTCAAGGGATTTACAATCTAAACCGTAGCTGACGGCTCTTCTTCCTCTCCGCACCAAATCAATGCCATTGGGTGCTGTCACCAACGCTGTTTTTGATGCACATCAACGAACACGTTGGATGACACAGCAAGAGATGACAGCACAATTCATTAGAGTTATTTTTTTGACTTCCACTTATAATATCCGAACAGCTTGGGAAGATTTGAGACCAAAATTTGACCAACAGAAGGTTCGTGCCTGGGGTAAAAGTTACTCCAAATATTTTCAGGGATAACTGGTTAAAGTAAATCGAGTACGAACCTTGACAACCTATGTTTTTTTTTAAAATATAAATTTTGTACCTAAAATTATTTTTATATTTGATGTTACAAAAATCTTTGAAAATTCGTCAAATATTCTTCACACACTATTTCTCAAAAAATTAGATATAAAGATGCATTTCATTTGAATTACATGGGCGATATATCATATGACTATGAGACAAATATTTAGAGTCCCATTGACCTATTGTTGAGCCACTGACCTAAAATGTAAATCAAGTAGGTACCCACGTAGCCATGTAAAACAAGCCACACAAGTCGGTCTGTTATCCTCGCCCGGAAAAACAATCAAAAGTGAGCACCTAGCCGCTGGCGGGCATAATAATTCTCGGCGGCTTTCCGGCCCTGGCTAAATTGTTGTCGTTACCATACTAATTGAACGCACCGGTAAGGTGGATCTCGCAGATATGCCGCCGGCGACACGGTACTGCCGTGCCTAGCAGGTCCGGATTTGTTTATGGGCGCCGCATAATGCCTCGTAAAAGGACTCGGCCGTTTCCTGTGTGACAAATGCCCCGCGCTTTGAGAGCTGCAATGCAGGAGGTATAATTGCCCTTTTTGCGTGTGCCAAATTATCGCACCGTAAAAAGTTGTTATTTCCCGCCGTTTGAATCACAGTTTACCTTTTTATGTTCTCGGTTTTGTCGCCACGCCAAAATGGTCTTACAGTCCAATTAAAATGCTACAAATTAACGGATAAACTAATGTATATTCAGTTTCTTTTAAAAATTAAATTGCTTAGATATATAATTTTCGCACTTATCATTTACTTCACTTATTCATATTTTTTATTGTGAAAAATAATATGAACACTTTTATTGGAATATTTCTAATTTCGCGAGAGAAATAGCACAAAATTGAAAACAATTGAATTAACTTTGAAATTTCAGACAGAAAATTCTCTGCAAATATCATCTAACCTGATCCTTTTGAGTGCCGACGTATCCATTTGGCACAATCAAATATTAATTTGTCTGAGCTTTTCCGGTGAAACTACTTATGGTAGATTATAAACTATATTTATAAATTTATTAACACATTTTTTTATTTGGAAAGTAAGATTATACATTGTACAAAACATTATTTTGCAAAAAACAATTAAGTTATTACAAAAATTAAATTAGCTGGCTAGCTTATAAAAAACCTAACAATTTATAGTCGTTTGTAGATACATAAAAACGTTGTCCATAGTTGTATTTTTGTTTAGTTTTAATTTAATCTCAATAATATTTGTTTACTTTACATGTTTATTTGTTTACAGGTACACCAAATAATAAAAAATATATAAAAAAACTTAATATAATAAATGTATGAATAAAAAAAAAAAATCCCACATAGGCGTAGGGTTGAATATTGATTTTTATTGTATTTCTATAGTCAAAGTGAAGATTTAAGTATTAAATATAAATGAGGTATTTATAAATGCAATAAAAAAAACTAGATCATAATAATAGTCTGCACTGTTATTATCGCATTTGTGAAAGTTTTATAAAGAACTAGCTGATACCCGGCATGCGTTGTGCTAATTAAATAAATAAATTGTTTCTCCCTTCGTGTCATTTCCCGTTCGTCCCCGTTCCCCTTCCGACTCCTCTTCCTCTTCACCTCTCACGTCCAAATCCCCTCCCGCGTTCCCTTTTCCCCTTCCCGCATCCCCCCTCCTCTCTCCCGCTCTCCCCTTTTTCGCGAACCTTCCACCTACTTCACCTTCCCCCCTACCTCGTCCTCCCTTCCACGAAGCCCCTCTCCTTCCCCAACCGACCCTCCCGCACACCCCTCCCCCAGCCCTTTTCCTTGCCGCTTAACTCCATAAAATACACCCATTTTTCCAACAACTCGCGTGACCTTTTTTTTTTGAAAATATTATAATGCCAGCGCTCACCAGTATAGAAATAGAGGTATTCACGGACATGTTCACAACAATTTAAAAAAAAATCAATAGCATTCGGATGAAATTTTAATCGCAATCGTATGAATAGTCTTCTTCTTCTTACTTGCACTGTCCCAACTCATTGCCTAGGTAGGCTGTTGGGGTCGGCTCTCCTCGTTCTCAGGTTGTAGCTTCTTCGGTTCTGGGTCGTATGAATAGTATAGGAAATAATTTTATAACGCCAGACCTTACTATCCTTTGACCATCCCGGGTAGGCGCGCATCATATTCCCAAAGTTTCATTGCAGTCGGATAAACGGTATGGCCGCGCATAAGTTACGAACAAACAAACAAACATTAATTTTTATATTATTATAGATTAATGTTATAAGTGCAATTAAATAACAAAAACATAGCAAACAATATAACATATCTACTCTAAAGATGTCCAATGATAAATATAATAATGGCTGAATTAAAACTTACAAGAAAAAAAATATATTTTTCAGTGTTTTTAGCCAAATTTTGATATATTAAGTAATGTTTTCTCCCTCTTTGAAACTGAATATCGGTATATTTATAAATATTTGATAAAGGCTACCGAGAAAATATTTGTGGATTCCTGAATAATATATAGGTACATGAAAAATTCTATTTCTCAGTTATCATTTGCTTTTAAGATATAAATATTTATGTGATTTTGATGGATAGGGTATTTACATCAAACAACAATGGAATTCCATCATTTAATTAAAATATTCAACAATATTCTGTATCTAACAATATTTTATGATTTCTAAATAATTTACAACAATCTTCGTTACCAGATCCCAAAACAGCATTAACCCTTTCGGAATGTACGTATATTTGAAAAAATATAGATTTTTAGAATTTTCTTCCCTATCGAGTGAATAAAAATCCAATTCAGTTGGCAATATAGGCTTTGACGCTATTTTTTCGTCTAAATCTACAAAACTTGGGATCCAGGTTTGTAGATTTTCAATGAATCTTGGTTGGATCCCACTTTTTCATTCATTTTATTTTGACAGGTGAAGTTTGTGTCTCGATTTTAGCAGAATATTTTATTTAAATTTGAATTTTGTAGGTATGTTTTAATTTTTATTTGCAGATTGAATTTATTCTGATCAGCGTATTACTTATTTTGTGGATATTCTATATATATTTTGAAATAAATTTTCTGAAACCTAATGTTCTTTTAAATAAGCGTTGCAATAATTCAAAATGTTTTATCAAAAATCATAATAAATGCTCATTTACTGAATTTTTTAAACATTAACGCCGTTCTTCCACGTAGCTACTCACGTAGCTACCGCTACCTGTCATACTGTTTTGCTAGTGTAGCGCCTAGCGGCGTTTTCAAACATTAATAATACTATGGAAAACACAGACGAGCGACGATCGCGTCGCTTGAACGTAGCTCCATGGAAGAACGGCGTGCTCCTCACATGAGGCTCTGAGGAAAATGTTTTCTCCCGTGACCTATGTCATCTTTGGGTATGCTGTGCGGAGGATATTTAAAGGGAAGGAAGGTGATGAAGTTCTGGGAAGGAAAAAGGTATGATAGGGTGTGTAGGAATTTGGGGTCATTAGGTATGTCCAGGAGTACGAATCACTCCCCCACTGCGACGCATCCCCTACCCAAGGCGACGGAATCGAGATAGTCCGATAGGATAGGTTGAAGGGTTTCCCTCATCCGGCCTGCCACACACCAAGATCTGGACGAACCTCACCACTTGAACTCGCCCCCCCTGCTAACTCACCAAACGTAGCGTACCACTTAAGGTAACTTTCGGCAGAGGTGTTAATTATCCAATTAATTTGCCCTTTGGGGGGGGCGATCGAAATTTTATGGGGCGATACATATAGTTTATGGGGGGGGGGGGGGGGATTAATAGTTTAGTGGCTATTTAAGTCGCTTGTAGGGCGATCAAGAGTTAACGGTGCTGCAGTGATTCTCAACATGAGCGATTTCGCCAACTGTGGGGGATTTCAGTCGCTTGTGGGGGCGATCAAGAGTTTAGGGGGCGATTTAAGTCGCTTGTGTGGGGCGATCAAGAGTTTAGGGGGCGATTTAAGTCGCTTGTGTGGGGCGATCAAGAGTTTAGGGGGCGATTTAAGTCGCTGGTGTGGGGCGATCAAGAGTTTAGAGCAATTTTGCCCTTTGGGGGGGCGATCGAAATTTTATGGGGCGATACATATGGTTTATGGGGGGGGGGGGATTAATAGTTTAGTGGCTATTTAAGTCGCTTGTAGGGCGATCAAGAGTTAACGGGGCAATTTAAATTGTTATGGGGAGCGATCAAGACTTTGGAGGCGATTTAAGTCGCTCGTTTACGGGTCGAACTAAGTAGGCTGTGGGGCGATCAATAATTAGCGGGGTAATTTAAGTCACTGGTGGGGCGATCAGTATACTGGGCGATTTAAGTCGCTGGTGGGGCGATCAAGAGTTTACCGGGTGATTTAAGTAGCTTGTAGGACGATCAAGAATTTACGGGGCGATTTACGTCGCTTGTGGGGCGATCAAGAGTTTGGAGGGCAATTATGTGCGATAGGCGTTTATATTTATTATAAACACTGTGGATAATTTAGCTTTTTTTAATTTAGCTTTTTTAATTTAGCATTTATTGATTTTTTCCTGAGTCTAGTAAGCCACAATCCAGAAAATTATGTATTCCTAGTGTGCCTTATATCGCCACAAATATAGGTAAAAGGCATACAAATAAAGTCTAGAATAAATTTATAATATATAATCAGAATTTAAAAATATATAATCAGAATTTAAGCGCAAAAATGTTTTATTTATTTATTTAGTGAATAATTGTATTAGAAAGAAAAATTGTTAATGAATGGCAACTGTCACAGATAATTTTAGCCATTAAAATAGTATTTTTAAAAATATGTTTCTTATATGTGTTCATATAATAATTATTACATATAGAGGTAGAATCTGCAGACAAGCAACCATATTAATAATAGAAAATTATTAATATGGTTGATATTATATCACTCTTATTTAATAGCCTTCCAGAATATGTAAAGTCAACTAATTCCTTGTGTACTTTTAAAAAGAATCTCAAATTATTTTTGTTTGCCGAGGATTGCCAATTAATTTTTTCTTCTTTGTCCTTCATAAATTAAAAGTATATTCTATTGTCTAAATCATTTTTTTCATCTTTGTCGTGCTAAATTAATAGCATAATATATTATATACATATATTTATTATTTATCTTAGTCCTTCAAAATTCAAATCAACTATGGTCACCCTACTTTGTTTACATTGTAACGTGCCAAGGGCCTTTAGCTTGCCCATTATCGGTGTAACAATATTGTTCTTTGAAGTATCATTTTTATTTTACCTATATTATTTTGTGTTTTTTGAAGTATTATTTTTGTTTTTCCTTTTGTGTTATTTTGTTACTTTAAGTAAATAATTGTTAACCTCAATACAGTGAGGTTAAATTTGTATTGTAAACTGTTATACCTAAAATGTGAAGAAGAAACAATAAACAATAAACAATATGGCGGCTTCGCGGAACTACCTATTTATTGTCTGAACTTTGTACTTTGTTAATTGTTTTAGTTTGAAATAAAAAATAAAACATTTCTAATGAAAAATGTATTTTTATAACTTTTCGCTTATATATTTTTTTATAAAGTAATTAACAATTTTATTTTAATTCTACTTCAATTTATCCAAAACTTTTTGTTTTAAAATAAAACAATAACTATGTAAATACCACTTTTATTATAAATTATAATGTCACATCACAAAGTAACTGCTCCATATGGAGAACAAAAAAATTGTACATTTAATTTAAACCGATTCGTAGTAAAGATTAATCTAAAATAGTAATTTATCATTAAGCTTCACCTTAAAGGGGTACTGGACTAATGGACCCAAAAATGTTGAAAACCTCTGGTGTACTACTTCGGTCTTCCTGTCTGAAAGTTATGCCTTCTCTACTCCTGCTCGCTACAATAGTTGTTCTATTAAATAGTCCTGACAAAGGAGAATTTAATTTCATACGTCAACAACACACTTGCATTTCCCAATATACGTCCTGCGCTACTCCTTTCCATGGGAATACGTAATAAAGGTACTGAAATCTGGAACGTATTGTAACGGGAACCTGATCATGCCATTGATATACGGCCCTAAATAATGGGGCCTGCTTAGGAAATTACGAGGCTGTTTTTAACGAAACGGCTTTCACGGTTCATGTTTCCTTTGCTTACTTTTTACTAGGTAGATTGTTATAAATAGCTCGATTATTAAATGCGCTGCAAAATTCATGTAGATTTTTTCCACTTTGTCGTTGGTTATTCTGTTTTAATAACCTCTTGTATTTTTGATGACATTTGGCCACATTATGGCTGTTCTCAATACAAAATTAATTTCAAAGCATTCCGAGAAGCTACATTACTGAAATTAAAATCAACGTCTGGAATGATATTCTGACCTTGTCCTTGTATAGTTTCTTTATAAATAAGGGTTAAAATCGCATAAAAAATACCCTGGACCGGTTAAAAGTTATGAAAATATTTTTGGATGGTGATTGTGAGTTGGCCCCCGACAGTTGGTCCCCAAATGTTGGCCCCCCAGCATGCAATACGCAGTTGGTTTTGGAAAAAAGAAGTCTAGAAGAAGTGTGCAGAGAGGATGTACCGCCGAATAACAAAATAATAAAAAATATTTTCTTTCACATGCATCTCGTGTTGCCTAAATGGCTTTGGCCGTGTTTGGTGAGCAGATCTGAATAGTCTAGTCCTTTCCCACAATCCTCTTCCCCAACTCCTTCCCCTCCCCACTATCTTCAGATTCACTTGGGGATATAACATATCACACTTGGGGATGCCATAGTCTCACTGGCTCCAGACGGGAGTAGTTAAAAATCAAAGAAAAAACTACTTGTCAACTTCCTAGGTTCTTTAATATGTGCAAGCAGAAACAAAAATCTTACTTTTTTTTACGTTTTTGGACACATTAGTTAATCACTATTAAAAGTATTAACGTAATGTTAACAATTGTAAATTTTGTAAGTTGTACCTAATTTCGATCACTGTTTTTTTCACTATAAATATATATAATTTGAAATTTAATTAAATTGTAAATTTTCTTCTGAAATAATTTCATTTATTTGAATGTACGCATATAAAAATACTATGTATGAATTTTGATTATCAGAAATACTTTCAGAGGCCCTAGCACGCTCGCTCTATAACGATCGGTAGGATAACTTTCGGTAACTTCTCATCGTTCCCTACGACAACTGCACATCGCTAACGTACAAACAACAGTTGATGTCGAATATGTTAAGGACACTTAGTCATTGTGAACTGTCACTTATTCGTTGGCGATCTGTAGTCATGCTAGGGAACGATGAGAAGTTACCGATAGTTATCCTATCGATCGTTATAAAGCGAGCGTGCTAGGGCTGCAGGTGAGGAAAATATTCCTTTAAAAAGAAAGGAAATACATATATTTATTTTTCGAAACAACGCTTTATGAAAATCAGACAGAAATTGAACAACATTATTGACAAAAAATTATTTTGAAGAACAATAATAAAACAATTGCGGATGGTGACAGTCTCTTGTTTTTTATGTAACACTAGCTGATACCCGGCATGCGTTCCTATGCTGATTAAGTAAATAAAATGTTTCACCCTTCGTGTCATTTTCCATTACTTCCCGTTCCTCTTCTGACTCCTCTTCCACTTCCCCTCCCGCGTCGCTTTCCCCTCCCGCGTTCTTCTTTCTCCCCTCCCCTTACGCATTCCGCTTCCACCTTCTTCACCTTACCCTCTTCCTCATCCCCCCTCCCGCAGAGCCCCCCTCCCTAATTCCCCAACCGATCCTCCCTTCGTGTTATCTTCTCCCTTCGTGTCATGTCCTCGTTCCCCTTCAGATTCGTCTTCCTCTTCCTCGTCCCCTTCCACTCCCGCTTTCCCTTTTCCCCTTCCTGCGTTCCCCCTCTCCTATCCAGCTCTCCCCTCCCGCGAAAGCCCCCTCTTTAATTCCCCAATCGACCCTCCCGCATTCTCTTTCCCCAGCCTTTTTTCAAGCAATCGGATGAAATTTTAATCGCAATCGTATGAATAGTATAGGAAATAATTTCGTAAAGCCAGAGCTTATTATCCTATAATCATCTCGGGTATGCGCACATTATATTCCCAAAGTTTCATCGCAATCGGATGAACGGTATGGCCGCGCATAAGGTACGAACAATCAAACAAACAAACAAACCAACATTAATTTTTATATTAAAGATAATTTCCTATCCAATACAAATAAGTCTGAATTTGTATTGGAAATCTTTTCAAAGTATTTGCAACTATTGATAGGTACTATATAAAATGACAAATAACAGTTTTAGGTATATTGTCTGTTTGTCCTTTTCTTCAGTTTTCTTGCTTGATCGTCTGGACGCTCGTCGTCTGGACGTCTTTTGGCAGGGCTTCGGGCTTCAGTTTCATAACCTTATTTGCTTTTGGCTTGGCTGCAAGTTTCGGTTTTATAACCTTGTCTACCTTTGGCTTGGCTGAGAGTTTCGGTTTTATAACCTTGTCTGCCTTTGGCTGGGCTACGAGTTTCGGTTTTATATTCTTGTCTTCCTCTGGCTGGGCTTCAAGTTGCGGGTTTATAATCTTATCTTCCTCTGGCTGGGCTTCAAGTTGCGGGTTTATAATCTTGCCTTCCTCTGGCTGGGTTTCGAGCATCGGTTTTATAACCTCGTCTGCATTTGGCAAGGCTTCGAGCTTCGGTTTTATAACCATGTCTGCCTTTAACTGGGTTGCTAACTTTATAACCTTTTTGAAGGAATCCCTTGGCCTTAAATTGTATGGATGCCTATGTATTGATATATGGTCTATGAATCTGCGACTTGACTTCGATTGAAGCCTGTTTGTTGGGAAGGTTTCCGAAACAAAAATGATATCATCATCTTCCAGCTCCATCTCGCTATTTCTATGTGTTTCCAAGCTTGGCACACTGTTCGACATTGTAAATTATATCTCAAAAATAAATAATTATAAAACTAACACGACTCTCACAAATGGAAAAAAAAGTATATGCTGCAACAAAAAAGCGTTGCCAACGAAAACAAAATTATAAAATGTTCTAAATTGGAAAGAAAAACAGCAAAAATAGTAACACTTTATAATCAAATTATTCACTGCTAAAAAAAATACAGATCGATTTACGTACCTACTTATCTGTGCTCAGCGCTTGATCCGCCATACATCCATTCTGAGTAAAACATAGTTGCGATCTCTGAAGGCGATGTGAAAATAAATTTCGTATTTAATTTATTTAAATTATTCCCAAATTCTTGCGAAAAAATTCCCAAATTCAAGAAAATATTACCGCGTCTATGGAGTAAAATTATTCATTCGGCATAATATATATAGCTAGATAGGCTAGGGTCCTGCTATGATGGCCGGCGTAGTCCGGAGGCAAGGCTTTAGACTCCCATTCTGAAGGTCAAATAAATTTTATTTGTTTAATTTGTGTTATTTCACAATTAATTATTTAAAAATAATATATACCATGTTTGCGGCACGTTCCAGATTGGAAGATACTCTCAGTATCGCCCTGGGGTAAGATCACATTCAGAATTGAAACGTTGCTTGACATGGCTTTAGCCGCGTTTAGTGACTAGATCTGAATATCCAGGTACATCCCCACTTCCCCATCTCATTTCTTTCCCCTTGATAAAAGGTTGCTGCTACGATTCGTTTACTATGTAGGCTGCGCTAAACTGTGGTGAACTGTCTTTTTTATTAATTATGTCTTACTCCGCTTACTCGTTAATACAGAATATTTTTTAATAAAAAAACAGTTAGAATTAGCTTTATTATTACGAAAAGTGAGTTGTTTTATCGGGGGAGACAAAAAAACCTGCAAGAAATATGCATTTAACCTTTTAATTTTGTTTAAATTAATTCACTTACGCGATGTACGAACTCTTCGCCAAATTTTTATTAATTATTAATGCCCTTACGCCGTTCTTCCATGGAGCTACGTTCAAGCGACGCGATCGCCGCTCGTCTGTATTTTCTATACTATTATTAGTGTTTAAAATCGCCGCTAGGCGCTGCACTAGCAACATTGAATGAAAGGTAGCGGTAGCGTCGCTTGTAAATAGCTACGTGAACGATGGGCATTCTAGTTTTAGTTCATACACGTGTGTTTAGATAACAAAGACAACATTAATATGCATATAGCATATTGTATTTTTTTTTTATAGACAAACAATCCTTCACATTTTCCAAGGTATCAATATCTAAAAAAAATTTAAAATATTACCAAACCGCAAAAATTGACTCTTATAATATATTCTATGAAGTTATTATTTTATTAAAGGAAATCGTCAAAACCTAGGTTAGGTGAAAGGCATTAAAATAATTACACATACCCGTTAGACAAACCCTGCTTGCCATATAAGCCATTCAAAACCTGGGATGTATACAGGGTGTTAATGTACGTACTTGAGTTACTTTAACCAGTGGTTCCTGACATTATTTGGAGTAAAAAATGTAAATAAAATTTTGGTCTCCGGCAACATTTTTTATGTTTTTTTTTTTTTTTTTTTCTACAAAAACATAAAAAATAGTAGGTGTTGGGTAGTTGGGGGCGGGGTAAGTGGTGTGGCGGTAACTCGACTGAGTGACCAATAAGATCATGTGAAAGAATTTTTTTGTTTGATTTTGAACAAAAAAATTAAAAAAAAAAAAAAATTTTGTCATGAAAAAAGTCACCGGAGAACAAAATTTCATTTACATTTTTTATTCCAAATAATGTCAGGAATCACTGGTTAAAGTAACTCAAGTACGTTCCTTAACACCCTGTATATAGATTAAAAGAGCTCCTCAAAAGTTATTATTTCATTATAGGAAATCTAGGTTAGGTTATAAGTGTTTAATTTTACGATTACATTGTATTAATTAGCTCAACCAGTAGTTGGTAGTTGGTAGGTACTGTGCCCACACCCGTCATTAATTCCTGGCTAGGTAAATAACTAGTTGAATCAAGAATATCTATATTTAAAAGAAAAAATCTTATTTGATTATCTATTCATGGCGCTCCGCTGACGAGGCAACTGAAACCAAACAAAAACCGGCCGGTTCCTATGTCTTGATTGGTCAAAAAGCTTGTTTAACCATAGACGAAGAACAATCAGCTGACAGCTGGCAACTAGCAACGGCCGGCCATGGTGTTGCGAGACACCGCTTGCGTTACCATTGACAACGGGTTTTTTGTGTGATTCACATTGTGCCATCACATTGTCATACAAAGACAGTTGCCAGTTGGCAGTTTTCAGTTGCCTCAGTGAGCGGATCGCCTAAAAAAGGAACGCTCCGTATTATCCGTGTATCGAATTTCGAAGAAATATTCCGTATTATCCGGTAGGCGGAGTAATGCATCTTTACCTCTTTTTGTTCACTAAGTTATTTTCTTGTTCGATGGATACAATAGTACGATTTATTTATAATATTGGTTTATTATCAGTTGATTACAGAATACGTGCTTCCTCGAAGCCATATGACAAGCGAGAGAGCTGGAGAGATCGTTTAACAAAAGAAGGAATCTATTCCTGTTAGGCGCTCCGCCCACTGAGGCAACTGAAAACCAACTAAAACCGGCTGTTTTCTATGTCTTGATTGGTCAAAAAGCTTGTTTAACCATAGAAGAAGAACAATCAGCTGACAGCTCGCAACTAGCAACGGCCGCCCAGGGCAATGAGCAGTGACAGTCGCAAGTCACCGCTTGCGTTACCATTGACAACGGGGTTTTGTGTGATTGTAAAGTGTGCGGGCCATCACATTGTCATACAAAGACAGTTGGCAGTTGAGAGTTTTCAGTTGCCTCAGTGGGCGGAGGCGCTAACTACTATTGTTTATTCTTTATTTGAACCGTAGTAACCTACGTTCATTACAGTGTACTTGTACGTACCTCCTGTATCATTCTCGACCTTACTTATATGACATAATATGTAAGTCTGGGGTGTGTAAATAACCCCGAAACTTGTTGGGCGTTATAACCTTAAAATTATTTGAATTATGAATTTACTCGCGGACAAAAAATATATAAAAAAATGGCAATCGGCACCGGTCTAAATGTATAACAAAAACACTATATAGAGCGATCGTCTTCTGCAAAGGCGTCTGCTCTTCATACGTTAAAATACACCTCACAACTATGACATAATATCTCGTGAGAAAATAAATCCTGATAATATGTCGATCCGACAAGAGCAAATTTATGATACAGTCATCGAAAAAATACTTACAATCAAACAATATACGAGGTCTTTTAAAAGGGACGATCGAACTTTGTTAGGTTTTTGCAGCCATGTTGTTAAAGTGATCTGTCAAATTTGTTGTCATTTGTTTATTAGTGTACGGCAAATCACCATGTAAGGTTTGAAAACAGCATTGACGGAGGTGTGCAAAATTATCTTATTTGATTTTCAATGTCACTGCCGAAACTGCATTGTCACTGCTACGATGCTGTTACGTTCGTTTCGGTTACGAACTGGTGTTGGCTGATTATTTACTGAACCAGTTGACTCGAATTTGTTCACCAAACGTCGAATAGTCGATTAGGCAGGACGGTTGTGGCGAGGATAAAAATCACGTATTGCGCAAACGTTTCTCGAACGGAGCAGTGACTTTCATAATAAAATTCGATGCGTTGTACACGTTGTTCAATGCTGTAACCTTCCATGGTGATTTCCCGTACACTAAGCGCCTCCGCCACTCAGGCAACTGAAAACTCTCAACTGCCAACTGTCTTTGTATGACAATGTGATGGCCCGCACACTACACAATCACACAAAACCCCGTTGTCAATGGTAACGCAAGCGGTGACTTGCGACCATCTTGCGACTGTCACGGCTGATTACCCTGGGCGGCCGTTGCTAGGTTGCGAGCTGTCAGCTGATTGTTCTTCATCTATTGTTAAACAAGCTTTTTGACCAATCAAGACAGAGGAAAACAGCCGGTTTTAGTTGGTTTTCAGTTGCCTCAGTGGGCGGAGCGCCTAATAAACAAATAACAATAAATTTGACAGATGTCACTTTAACAACATGGCTGCTATAACGTAACAAAGTTCGAGCGTCCTTCTTGAAAGACCCTATATAGTGCTTTCACACAAACGAAGTATTGAATTCCGCAAGTCTAAACTTAAACTTTAAAAAAAAAAATCAAATATACTATGAGGTAGGTTCTTTCTAACATTCCCTTCCAAAATTTCCTTCTATTTCACTAAATTCCTTCGTTCTAAATTCCCCATAAAATGCTTTAGTTCAACTAGTTCTGAGTAGAGAAATTCTTGTCTCGTAATCACATTAAAACTTTCACAAATACTCAAATAACTGCGCCCTTAATTTAACCATTTAGGGAAATTAAAACTTTGCCCAGGCGATTTTAAAACGATAACAAATTTGAAATGTCGTTATAAACTTTTGATGCAGACGTAATTATTCGTGAAAGGGGATGAATATTTTATAAAATGTACCTAACTGGCACGAACCGAGTTCGTATTGCATTATAGCGGACAGATTAACGAGCCATCGAAACTCATGCATTAATTATCATTTACCTCAAATTAGGCTTTTGCAACGTATTTCAAAAATTGTTAATTATTTATTTAATTGGAAGCCGAATACGTTATTCGAAATATATTTTAAACAAAACAATATTGACGCGGACATGATGTGTTGTTATTTTATGAAAAATAATATCCATCCGTAATTTTGGTTAATTATTCCCTCCGCAGAATATCATATGAAATATTGAATAGGATATAGGGGTGTTAGCATGGTCGATCGATATGAAGTTACAGACCGATTGTCGGTAACTTCTCATCGTTCCCTAGGACAACTGCAGATGTAAATAACAGTATTTGATAATATTTCTATTTTTGAAACTGATAATTCGTGGTGGAATTCCATTATAATATTATAATAAAACAAATTTAAAACTTTTTCCACTTTTAATTTAATGACCGTAACCGGTTTCAGCTTGTCAAAGCCATCTTCAGACTGGTGAAAAATATTCTTAACCTAGGGATTTTATACAAAACATATTAGGGAGGGGGAGGAGGGGGCGGGGGGCGGGAGGGGTGGTCTACAGGGATTTTATTCAATTATGGATTTTATTACATTTGTTGTTAAGTGGTCTTGAGTGTCCAACTATCTAATTATTTTTTTGGTTATTCCCAGTAGGCTAATTACATAGGGTTGGTAGCTTACATACTTTAGTATTGTTTGGGAAATACCTTACAAGTAATGTGAATTATTAGCACCTAATTTTATTGTTGTCAAGTCTATTATTAATTACAATCTTTATTATATTTATGATGTTATGGAATTTTTGATTAAACAATTGATTTTATAAAGGGGGATACGTTGGAGTAGGATTATTCTTATAATGGACCTAATACAAACAAAGTACATATTTTACTTGGAACATATATGATAGAAAATTACAATGGATACAATAGTGGAGATTTTGCAAATGATTCTAATTTCTTATTCATTACAAATATAGGGTCTACTTTTTTTGTTAGGCGGGTTATTTCTAATGATTCTAGTTTATCAAGTTTATGACCCTTATTACAAGTGTGGAGGACTTTAATATCTCTGTCTTTATCAAACGAATGTTGGTTTTCTAATAGGTGTGACGCTACATTCGACAATTCACCTTTATCATTCACCCAATTTGTGAAATGTTCTTTTATACGGGTTTTGAATGATCTTCCCGTTTGGCCTATATAATATGACGGGCAATTAGAGCAGTTCACTTGGTAAACGCCTGAGTTTTCCAGTTTTTCTCTCTTATCTTTATTATTAATTAAAATTCTCCCTAGAGAATTTACATTATAAAATGCTGTTCTACATTTATCGTTATTAGTTAGTCGAGATATTTTTGTGGATATTTCGCCAATATAAGGAATTTTAACCCATTGTTTTGTGATTTCATTTTTATTTACGAGGCCTTGTGACATTATTGCTAATGTAATTTTTTTATTCTTTTTCTTTAATAAACTATCAATAGTTTCGCTTTTGTATCCATTGTTCTTTGCTATTGTTTTTATAATATTTAATTCATTTGTATAATTTATATAATTCAAGGGCACATGTAAAAGTCTGTGAATGAGGGAATAGAATACTGATAATTTATGTGAAATGTGGTGTCTAGATGTGTTGTGTATGATGTTATCACTATATGTTGGTTTTCTGTAGATTGAAAATTCTAATTTATTGTTAACGATTTCGATACCTATGTCAAGAAAATAGATACATAGGTATCGAAATCGTTAACAATAAATTAGAATTTTCAATCTACAGAAAACCAACATATAGTGATAACATCATACACAACACATCTAGACACCACATTTCACATAAATTATCAGTATTCTATTCCCTCATTCACAGACTTTTACATGTGCCCTTGAATTATATAAATTATACAAATGAATTAAATATTATAAAAACAATAGCAAAGAACAATGGATACAAAAGCGAAACTATTGATAGTTTATTAAAGAAAAAGAATAAAAAAATTACATTAGCAATAATGTCACAAGGCCTCGTAAATAAAAATGAAATCACAAAACAATGGGTTAAAATTCCTTATATTGGCGAAATATCCACAAAAATATCTCGACTAACTAATAACGATAAATGTAGAACAGCATTTTATAATGTAAATTCTCTAGGGAGAATTTTAATTAATAATAAAGATAAGAGAGAAAAACTGGAAAACTCAGGCGTTTACCAAGTGAACTGCTCTAATTGCCCGTCATATTATATAGGCCAAACGGGAAGATCATTCAAAACCCGTATAAAAGAACATTTCACAAATTGGGTGAATGATAAAGGTGAATTGTCGAATGTAGCGTCACACCTATTAGAAAACCAACATTCGTTTGATAAAGACAGAGATATTAAAGTCCTCCACACTTGTAATAAGGGTCATAAACTTGATAAACTAGAATCATTAGAAATAACCCGCCTAACAAAAAAAGTAGACCCTATATTTGTAATGAATAAGAAATTAGAATCATTTGCAAAATCTCCACTATTGTATCCATTGTAATTTTCTATCATATATGTTCCAAGTAAAATATGTACTTTGTTTGTATTAGGTCCATTATAAGAATAATCCTACTCCAACGTATCCCCCTTTATAAAATCAATTGTTTAATCAAAAATTCCATAACATCATAAATATAATAAAGATTGTAATTAATAATAGACTTGACAACAATAAAATTAGGTGCTAATAATTCACATTACTTGTAAGGTATTTCCCAAACAATACTAAAGTATGTAAGCTACCAACCCTATGTAATTAGCCTACTGGGAATAACCAAAAAAATAATTAGATAGTTGGACACTCAAGACCACTTAACAACAAATGTAATAAAATCCATAATTGAATAAAATCCCTGTAGACCACCCCTCCCGCCCCCCGCCCCCTCCTCCCCCTCCCTAATATGTTTTGTATAAAATCCCTAGGTTAAGAATATTTTTCACCAGTCTGAAGATGGCTTTGACAAGCTGAAACCGGTTACGGTCATTAAATTAAAAGTGGAAAAAGTTTTAAATTTGTTTTATTATAATAGTATTTGATAACCTTTAAATTTTTCAAAAATCCTCAGTAAAAGACGCAAGTATTTTCCTAGAAATATTTCAACGACGCAGAATGAAAGAAAAAATTACATATTTAACTTATTTTTGGATTTATTGTCCTTTACAGCACTTCAAATTTCCGCTATCGATACTCATTCATAGGATGCACACATTTCACACAAAATTTAAAATCCTTACCGTAACCAATGATATATTTAATCTAAATCGAGCCAAATCATGTCTACAAGTAATTGGAGCTCCCATTTCTTTTAAATCTGCCATTGAAGATTATTATTATACACTTAATATAATGTAGATTAGAGATACAACTTACTAAAATCCTTAGTTTAAAATCTCCAGTTTATGTTGGCTTGGAAAACATTGGTTAATTATGGGCGCTCTCTGGGGAAACCCGTGGCCGTAAATTAGGATGGTATTTTGATAGAACTAATAACACCCCAGAGCCTTTTGGGCTCCTGCGAGCAGTTGAAAGGCAAACTCATTTGGAAGAGATATCAGTGTGGCCCCTATGTTGTTTGTATTACTTGTTCCTTATTATCTCACTGTCAAACTAATTAAGATAATAAGATATATTATTATGTGTGTATTAGATACGTAATTTAAAAAGGATTTAATTTGAGTATTTTTGACATACGAAAAAACTGACGTTTGGAATTTATCATGAATTTATCAGTTTATCATATTTATAAAACATAGCAATGTCTTGACGACCGGCGTAGTACAGTGGTAAGGCTTTGGACTCCCATTTCAAAGGTCGCGGGTTCGATTTGATTAATTTCTGTTATTTCACAATTAATTAATTAAAAATAATATATAGTGTATTTGCGGCACGTTCCAGAGTGGAAGATACTCTAAGTATCGCCCTGGTGTAAGACCACCATTCAGAATTGAAACGTTGCTTTAAATGGCTTTAGCCGTGTTTAGTGACTAGATCTGAATAGTCAGGTACTTCCCCACCTTCCGCTTCCCCACTTACCTTCAGCCTCACAATATACCCCAATTGGGGATGCCATAGTCTCACTGGCTCCAGACGGGAGCATTTAGGACTCTTGTGAGATGTTCACTATAAAAATGAAAATAAAAACTCACTTTTCTTGCATAAAATTACCATGAAATATTTTTTTTAATTTTGGTGACGGGAACCATTTATTGGATAACCAACATCCATAAGTCACCCTAAGTGGTTTTATGACATCAGGGGTTCAAGAGGTGAGGTTTGTCCGGGTCTTGGCGGCGGATTCATCTGGACACCGTGGCGGGCTGGAAGGGGAGAGACTGGTTGACGGAGACATTCGAGGTATCTCAACCAATCGCATCGTACCGCAGGAAGCGATGGATTTATATGTCCATCTCTCCTAAAGACACCGACATCCAGTTTCCTCCCCACCCCTCATACCTTTTTTATTTTTTATTTTCTTTATTAATTTTGATTGTTACAGGTTTGTTTTACATGGCTTTTCGACTACCAAGCTAGGCAAATGCCCGTATTATGGTAGTCGAATTTCGTTATGGTAGTTGGTTTTCATTTCTAGAACTTCCTCTGCTTCCTTTCCTTAAAAATACTCTTCATTCATCATCCCCAGAGATGACATAGGCCCTTAGACTTCCCTAGAAAAATACTCAATATTGAGAAAAAATTCATGTGAATTACTTTAATTTATAAATGTATAACCATTCCGGTAAGTATGAATTTATTGAAGAGGACTTTAGGTAACTATTTTAAATATCTGTTAATTTCTCAAGTACCCTGTTTCACACAAACCCGTGAAAGGGTACATTCCTTGTTTACCTAACAAATTTCTCTACAAAATACCGTAAAATCCATATCGCTGTTGGCTCTGTTGTAACCTCTACCTTAATCTCGCTAACATGACGTAAAGGGAGATTAGAATGGAGATTTTAACGGTAAAACCAAATACACGGTGTCCGGAAACTCATAGTACAAGAGATAAACTGGTGAATCTACAATCAGACAGAGGACCCTCAAAAAAATTATAAGCATATACTATTTTTTTGTTTTAAAAACTGTTTTACCATATTTTTCGGCAACCAAAGGGTTAAAAAAAACTTTTGGGATCCGATCTACGCATGGTATTTTAAGACATTAAATAGCTAATATTAACCCCCTAGCGGCCGATTTTCTTAAACTACAATATAAACACAAATTTGTCTTAGATCACTTTATTTTTCGACACTCTACTGGTTTCAAAAGTACTCTTTCCTCACCAGGAGAATGTTAAAAAACTAGCTTAAGATAGATCAAGAAAGGGACCCTCAGATTGTTTGGGCATGTAGAGCGAATGAACGAAGAAAGGAGTGTAAGGAGAATATATGACGCAAATGTGAATGTAAGAAGAAGTTGTGAACCAGATACTTGAGTCGGGCCAGGAGTCGGAATAATAGAAGAGCATGTATGAGAAGATGTATGAATGTGACTGAAGCAACGAGTATATGCCAAGACCGAGTTGTTTGGCGGTCCGTCCCCTCTGCCTACCCCTGCGGAGAGACGGCGTGATAGTTAGTACTGATAGACATATATATTTTTTTTTACAGAGAATACCTCACAAGAGTCTTAACTGCTCCCGCCTGGAGCCAGTGAGACTATGGCATCCCCAATTGGGGAATGTTGTGAGGCTGAAGGTAAGTGGGGAAGGAGATGGGGAATAGGAAGGTGGGAAAGTACCTGGCTATTCAGATCTAGTCACTAAACACGGCTAAAGCCATTATTAAGCAACGTTTCAATTCTGAATGGTGGTCTTACACCAGGGCGATACTACGATCTTCCACTCTGTTATAATAATATATAAATATTTCGTTTGTTGGAGTGGGGGATGAACAAAGGGGAAGTGGTAATTATGGGATTTCGTGGAAGAGCAGAGTGGTTTACTGGAGATATGTCCAGAATAGGACTAAAAGATAAATTTATTTGATTATTCAATATACTAGAAACCAATATATTTAGGGTTTTTCTAATTTCAAGTGCTTCTAAGTTATCTTATTTTTTTTACTTTATTATTACAGTGAAGTATTTTAACCCATGTGTTCTTATTAAAAGTTTATTCGGTGGAAGTGAAATCATTGACAAACTCTGAAAAAATATTGTCATTTAAAAATATTAAATGATCCGCGATTCTAATGATTTTTCTAAAACTTAAACTAAAAAATTCCAACTACGGTCTCGGTTTACTCGAAAACGAAAGCTCAACTAAAAAAGGTTGTTTTCGAAATCGGCTCCAAATGTGATCTAAATTCACGACCTTCAACTGTAGTTTCCGGACGACGTGTATAATAAACATGTCTATATTCAACTTTTCGTAAATAGAAGATGTCTCTAAAAATCATCTAAAACAATATTTGTATGAAGGTGTTGAACCATGCGAAGGCCAAAAAATGATTTCAACTAATGTATTTTAAAACATACTTTATATGGAAATACGTTTCCAATTTAAATTCATGAGTGCATTTCGTCTGCACCACTGCACGCCGATACAAGTTGTGGGAAAAAATATAATTTGCAGCGCCATAAGTCTCATTTTCCCATCCCCCCGCCCCGACGCGTCTGGACCAAATCCCCAGTCAAATCTTCTCTAGGTGCGAAGCTATTTCCAACCGAATTAACAACGCTGCAAACTGAGGACAACAGTCTCCAAGAACTATTGGAATTTTACGCGAATATTACTTGTGTATTGTATGTTACTTCTGGGGTTTACCATTAGTGCGTCAAAAAAACCACCGTGGATATGTTAGTACCTTACTTACCGCACTTGTCCCGACTTCATGATTTATTTTTATTATTTTTTTATTTTTATTAACTCCACACAGGAGGCCCTGAGGAAAATAATTTTCCTCAGGGCCTATGTCATCCGTGAAGATGCTGTCTATTTGAGGAGAGGAAGGAGTAACATGGGTCTTAAAGAGATCCATGTTGTAGGAAACCGTTTATCTGAATTAGGCGCTCCGCTGATGAGACAACTGAAAACAAACTAAAACCGGCTGGTTTCCATGTCTTGATTGGTCAAATAGCTTGTTTAACCATAGACGAAGAACAATCAGCTGACGGCTGGCAACTATAGCAACGGCCGGCCACGGCAATCAGCAGTGCGAGTCGCGAGTCACCGCTTGCGTTACTATTGACAACGGGTTTTTGAGTGATTGTGTAGTAGACGTGGGCAAAATTGAATGACTAAAATAAATGAATTAATTCATTATTGTGACACACTTCATCCGATTCTCAATTTCAAAACGAATTAGTTCTTCATTCCTTACACCCTAAATAATAAATTTTAATTTGAAATTATTTTACTGAAAAATTATTTTAATGAATGTTGTGTACCGTAAACGATTTAAATATTACAATATTTTGTAGATATTATTATTCTATAGGATGCGCGCGCGAAGTGGCCGAAGTATTGTGCAGGACTCCGAACGTATTGTAAATCACGTAAAGTATCCCGCCACCGCACCGTAATTCATACAAAACCCTGTAGATCAGCTTAGTTCCCTGCCCAATACAAGCGAAAAACGGCCGAAACCGTTCTGAACAACCGGGATTTCCAAGATGCAACCTGGTCCCTGGGGTCCGAGAACGACGTACCTAGTCTGTCGCTACCGAGTTTGTCCGGAGCGAGATCTCTGTTTCACTTATTCAGGAATCAAAACAATATTGTATTTTTCAGTTGTGACGTCAAAGTCCCAAGTCCGAATCGATCCATTTCGTTCTAATTCCCGATTAAATTCCGAATCTCATTTCACAGTCATAGTCAGTTAGTTCCGTTTCTAGCTGCAGTACTGACTAGGTCCGCAGCTCGCGAGTTAATAAGTCACTGCAAGGCAAGATACAAGACATTGCTCAAAAGATACAACTCATTCTCAATGCCTGCCGCAAATCCGTTTCGGAGTGCAGTGCGATTCCCCCGTGGGCCGAGCCGTCAATTTGGTTACATCGTAAGTCGAAAACTTCTGATTTCGAGCCCTGCGTAAATTGGGTAGAATGCGCTTTATATTCGATCACACGAAGCCGAACTATTTTAAGTTTAAAATAAATAAAATAAAATTAGTAAAACTGTTTAATTTGAAGATTTATTTGCTAGCCTTATAAAAATACGTTTTTTCTATCGGTTTTGCTTTCATAATATCACACATTAAAAAAATTAAAAACCCCGTCGTCGTAGTTTTCGTCGATCAGTACAGTTTTTCAGATAGAAAATTAAAATTTAGGACTTTAAACTTTTATGAATGTCTAAATTTGTTTTTGTTTTTATGTAATTTTATGAATTAAAGAATCGAATGAAAGGAATCAGTTCACAAGGCCAAGGGAATCAGACTGAATCGATTCACTACTGTGAATAAATCTGCCCATGTCTATTGTGTAGTGTGCGGGCCATCACATTGTCATACAAAGACAGTTGACAGTTGACAGTTTTCAGTTGCCTCAGTGAGCGGATCGCCTTAGTCTTCATACAAGCAGATCCAATTTTGAAAATGACACTTAAAATCAAAGCCAAGATGAGCACATCATAGGCAATCGAAATTGGTCTGCTTAATAAATCAACGACTTTGGTTTCGCTTGTATCTTAATTTTGTCAGGGCAGAATATTAAGTACTAATATTTATACAATATAAAGTATTTACCTTAGGAATTTTACGTTTAAGCGAAATAAAACACTAGGTTTAAAACACTCTCAAATGTTTACCAGGGCGTTACTGATAGTATCTATCTACCATTATGACCTCCATCGTATATCCCAAGATCAAGGGTAGGTACATACAAGCTTCAGCAATCTGCATCCGAGATACAGATGTTTTTTTTTGTCAAAATAAAGTATTTTTTGGACTCACTTTGTGTACACAAATGTATCAATCTCACAAAAATGCACCACTTCTTTAAAATCACCATCATTTCATTATAAATCTATTTGAAAACTCACCCCCACTTCAGCCAAGTTTTCATTTAACAAATTATCACCCCATATGATTCCCGATCGATGCTTAACATAAATAAACACACGCTCTTATATCCCGATCCCGACAGGTTTATGGGCTCCGGGGATTAGCGGCGAGAAATATGCGTGGCCGAAAAATAAACACAATTTAGCTCATTTGCGTTAAAAGCCCGAAATTGCGTTGATGTGAAAGCGTACAAGAGCCGCACCGTCGAGGATGTCGCTAGAAGATGGTAATTCAAATCCGAGGAGACCAGATTTGTTTTTATAACTAAGTATTTTCTTGAAGTTGCCACGTATCTTATGGTAGTGGTTGCTACGTTCTTCTCGTACTTAGTTGATTTGTTTTGCGTTTGTTTACGTTGTTATTTGGCTCAAAATCAATTTGGGTGCTGAATGAGCATACTGCTGATGTTTTTAAACTATCCTGTTTAATTTTAAAGGTATGTACAGAACATTATTAGTGGAGAAATTTGAAGAATAGATTTTACTAAATTGTTGCTGTCACTGTTGCTCTTCCTCCACCGGATTTTGAGCGAAAGGGACAATGCACCTCGGGCTACTAATACCTAACTAAAATCGAGGTTTTGTATTCCCCAATTTTCTCTTTCAAAAGTGGACTGATTTTCAATTAAAAAAAAAAAAAACATTGTCTAGTTTGTATACTGAACGTCTGTTGACATCGTTTAAACCACTCAATTTTATTGATTTTTGGAAGGTCATAACTTCTATAAAAAGTATATTTTCTCTAGGGTTAAAATTCAGAGAGATAAATAGGGAATACGTTTGTATGGAAAAATCACCGCCCGGTATCCCTTTAAGACAAGATGTTTATGCATAGCACAAAGGGTAGAAATTATTATAAGCAATAATTATCAGCCTGAAACACTCATCCACATTGAAAAATCTTCAGAGAAAATATACATGCCGCCAACGGGACGTAGCCCAGTGGATCAGAGCACCTAACGTGACATCAGGTGTGCTAGCATGGTCGACGATATGAAGTTACCGACCGATCGTCGGTAACTTCTCATCGTTCCCTAGGACAACTGCAGATTGCTAACGTACAAAAGATAGTTCATATCGAATATATTAAAGACACTTAGTCATTGTGAACTGTCACCTATTCGTTTGCGATCTGCAGTTGTCCTAGGGAACGATGAGAAGTTACCGACAATCGGTCGGTAATTCCATATCGATCGACCATGCTAGGGGTGCAGAAGGACACGGGTTCGAGTTTTACTCAATTATAATGAAACTAATTGTCAATAGATGTCTCTATTGATACATTTGATTTATTTATAGAGCAATAAATCAAATGTACCAATTAGAACAAACAAGCATTAGAACAATTGTCTTTTGTTTATCTTTTGTTACATTGGTTGATACGTTCTTCTCGTAGTTATTTGTTCTGTGTTTTTTACGATGATATTTGTTTTAAAATAGATTTGGGTGTTCAAAACTGAATGCAAGAGCATACTGCTGATTTTTGTAAATTTTTGTAATATTAATTTTAAAGATTCGTACAAAACATGATTATGGTAATAAAAGTTTGATGGTATGATATCAAGATTTGCTCAATAATAATGCAACTAATTGTCAATAGATGTCTTTGTTGGCAGGTTTGATTTATCAATAAAGCAATTGTAGTATTTTATTGTTTAATTTGAACAATTTTCTTTTGTTTATCTTACAATAGTAGTTGTTAAGTTCTTCTCGTAGTCGTGTTGTTCTGCGTTTGTTTGAGTTATTATTTGGCTAAAATCGGTATGGGTTTTATTCAGAGCATACTGATTAATTTTAAGGGTTCATACAAAACACGATTATGGTCATAAAGGATTACTTAATTTATAATGCAACTATTTGTCAATAGATGTCTCTGTTGGTACCGTTGATTTATCAATACATCAATAGTAGTAGTTTCCTGTTTTACCATACTAACCATTTTTTTATGATACAGAATCATTTCTTCTTCTAATTTTGGATCTCGAGAGAACAGCAGTTTTAGACCAAGGCTTCCTACTGTTATAACATATTATATAAGGAATTGATTGGATAATAAATGGGATTTATCTATTAAAGCAGTGTCTTTTTTAAATAAATCATTTTTCTTTTAAACGAAGCATGTAAGCAGGGAGGTTGGTCGTGGCTGTAGGGGCTGAATCACGTGAAGATGAATTCAAGGTGAAACGTATAGGTAGGCAGTGGGAAAACTTTAAGCAAAAATTTACTTTTGTTGGTTATATTTTATACTAATACTAGTGTAGATCCGTGGAAAATGACTTGTTATGAATTGAATATAAATACATGTATTTTTAAAATGAAAGTACAAATAGGTACATGTAGATACCACACGAAATAAACTTAAAAAAAAATTATACATATAAACAGGGTGTTAAGCATCGTACTTGAGTTACTTTAACCAGTGATTCCTGACATTATTTGGAGTAAAAATGTAAATGAAATTTTGGTCTCCGGTGACTCTTTTGATGAGATTTTTTTTTTTCAAAAACTTTTTCTTCAAAATCAAAGAAAAAAAAAATTCTTCCACATGTCGTCGCTGGTCTCTAAGCCAAGTAACCAACCAACCCCTCACCCAATACCTACTGATTTTTATGTTTTTGTAGAAAAAAAATAATTCCAAAATGCCACTGGAAACAAAAATTATATTATCATTTTTTACTTAAAATAATGTCAGGAATCACTGGCTAAAGTAAGTCAAGTACGATGCTTAACACCCTGTTATATAGCCACGGTCGAGATTTTTTTTTCATGATACTGCACAAGAGTTCCAACTGCTCCCGTATGGAGCCAGTGAGACTTTGGCATTCCCAAGAGGGGTATGATGTGAGGCTGAAGGTAGTTGGGAGGGGAAGGAGATGGGGATGAGGAAGATGGGGAAGTACCTGGCTTTTCAGATCTGGTTACCAAACACGGCTAAAACCATTTCAAACAACGTTTCAATTCTAAATAATGGTCTTACACCAGGGCGATACTGAGAGTATCTTCCACTGAACTATACAATGTACATTTTGTTACTTATTATCTTAATAATTAATTAGCATTCTTAAACTACATTAAAATGCTACAAGTAGGCAATAATAATATATTATTAGATAGGGGTGGAAATTTGAAAGCGGAGAGTGGGAGGAGTCAAAATAAGGATAGGTACATATAATAAATAACAAAAAAGGTTCGAAAAATTTCACTTTTAAAATTTCATTATTTTGAACGTGAAAAGCTAAAAATTATTATGAACTGGTTTTTTTAAGGTATTTGGTTGCAAAAAAACGTACGACATAATTTTGCTAATTCTGCAAATATAACAGCTAACATCTTTGTATTTCTTTGTACGGAAAAATGTACATAGCTGCCCCTGGAGTAAGACTAGGGGTGGAAAGGATGTGTAAGAAAGGCAGTGTTCGTAAAACTTGTGTCTTCTTGTTTCATTTGCATGAGAGTTTGTCTTACCCCTCGAGTCCACCGCGAGGCCACAAGTTGGTAGAGGCAAGGAAAACTTTATTGTGCAAGGGTAGCTGTATAAACTATGGTATTATTTTTGTTAAAATGGGTGCCATTCTTGTAAGTCACTTTTAAGAATTTTCAATGGGGCAATTTTTCTTTATGTGTTATTCTTCTGCAATAAGAGACAGATCAATAATGTCTATGGTTTGCTTCAGGGCAACGTATCTTTAAGAAAATATTGAAATATTTTTTTATATAAGTTAGATACAACCTTTATTAACTTATAATGATGAAAAAGTTGACTTGTACTGTACGTGGAGATTTCAATGAATGCACATATCTTCATTATCATATTTTGTACCTGATTTTTCATATTTTATTTATTATTTATTTATATATTTTATTTTCAAAATGTGTAAACTTTGAGTGTCCAACAATGCTTAGGAGATATATATACTATTTACCAAACAAAAAAAACAAATTAACCCTGAAGCAATACGGAAAATATTAAAAAAAGTTACTTTGAACCAAAAATATAAAAAATAGAAAAATAATATCGAACAACTAAATATTAACTCAAAAATTAGATGCCAATACAAATACAGAATACAGATGCTAATAAAAATACAGGTTAACGGGCGTGATATACAAGGATTATATTAAAATTATATGGATTTTCCCATATTCGTTATTATGTCGTGTTTGACGATTGAATTTATAGTTATTTGGTTATTACCAATATGCATAATTAACCCGGGTTTATAAGATTTCTTTAGTATTTATTTGGGGTACCTATACCTTACAGGAGTTAAACAACCCATTTAATTGCTGTCATGTACGTATGTAGTAGGTATCTATTAATATCATTATCATATTTATCACAACATGGAATTTTTAAATGAACGTAGAGCTATAGGAACGACAGTTGACATGGTATGGTCACATTAAACGGAGACCACCAGAACACACAGTAAAGCAGGCAATGTCTATGGAGCTTCATCGACATTCATCCAGAGGTAGACTAAAGAACTCCTGGATGACTCAATGCTCCAAAATCCTACGTAGAAACGGTCTAGATGAAAGCAATACCCAGAACCAAAGAAGCTACAACCTGAGAACGAGGAGAGCCGACTCCAACAGCCTACCTAGGCAATGAGTTGGGACAGTGCAAGGACGAAAAAGAAGATGGCATTTTTAAATGATTGTTAGATTTTAAAGGGATACAAATTTTATATTAGAGTAAGCATAATATTATAATTAGTTTCTTAAGTTTATCGAATCATTTGGTCACTATGAAAGTAGAGTTTGGAGAACAGACCAAAGCATAAATCACCAAGGTGAGAAAAGCAATAACAAAAGACCTAAAATAGTTATCCAATCTCATTCCCAATCCGATGAAAAAATGAGCTGTTTTGGTTCAGAGTGTTGGTCAAAATGAATAGTTCGAGTATGTGTATGTATATATTTCAAGGAACTAAAATAAATTAATTATGTATATAATTATATTATATACATTGCAGCAGATCTGTTAATTTGCACGACATTTTGTAATCTTTAGTATTTTACAAATCATCAAAGCACTACGCTGTTTTAGTCAGTTTGTTATGTTATGTCGAGGGTAATATGGCATTATATTAAAAATCAATTATAGACCCTATTTTATAAACAAATATCCTAATGCCTGAATTCACTGAGGTAATCATCCCCAATCCTACATTTAACCCATTTTTTATATTAAGGTTATGCATTTTTATTATATTATTTATTTATTTACATTAAATTCAATTTATTTTAATGTCTTACCTTTTATTAATTAATATTACCTTAATTTTTACTTCTTCTGCTTTGTGTGCCCTATCAGGTCCCCCCGACGTCTTAGATCACTCTGATGAACATGTCTTATCATATCTCTACACTTCTGATAGCAGTAAACACGAATTAAAATATTTTCTATCATCAAAACAGAAGTCATTCTTTTTTAGAAAAGTTTCTGGTAGGTACGAAGTCTCAGTGAAATTAAATAAAAAAAAAAGTAAATGAATTAAAGTATTTTAATTATTTTCTTTTACTGCCTTCATCCCTGACCATGTGCTTCATTAGGTTCAAGTTCTCAGTTTGGCATTAGTTGTGTTCAAAGTATTTTAAAATACATTATAGCCAGACAGAAGTGTTGACAACCTGTTTTAGGAGCTCAAATTTTGTTTTTAATATTGTCCTTTGAACAAAAGAAATTACCGTACCTCTGGCCTGAAGTCGGCAGGTTAAAGAAGTTTTGCTTAATATATTTATTAACTATGTTGTCAAAAGCACTTAGCCTTTTGTAAATATGGTCGTTATGGAAAGAAGTAGTTGTATAGCCTTCTTAGAATTACATAAAGAAATAATAAGAACAAAGTAATTTAAAGTTCCATCACTTCAACGGTTGTCCCAGTTTGTTACAATGTAAATACTTTTTCCTTTGTAAATAAACTCTGGAGGATTGATACATTCAAATTGGATCCGGGAATCGTTATCCATTTGCAATATGCATTAAACCTTAACTTTGTAGATCTCTTTTGTGCTAATGTAATACCATTAGCACGAAATAAAATAGGTAAGCGTAAGCTATATTATTACTTTCAAAGATGTGAAGAGACTAAATTGTACTCTTTATGATATTATTTTTTTTATTATTTATTAAATTATGTACTTACACATTTCGCTTTCAAGTATATAATTCAATACTTTGTCATAAATATACATAATATTATTCTTATCTCACAGTTATGATAGTTATTTATAAAATAGAATCTTTAAAATTATTCCACAATACATGTATTTTGTTCCCTTAAAATGTATATATATATATATAAAACTAGCTGACCTCTCTGCGTGTCCTTTGCCATTCGTCCCCGTTAATCTTCCGTCTCCTCTTCCCCTCCCGTGACTCCTTTTCCTCCCACGTTCCACTTTCACCTTCCCCCTCCCCTCTCCCGCTGTCCCCCTTCTCGCGACCCCCCTCCATTATTCAAACAACTCGCGTTTGACTTATTTAGAAAATTTTATGCAATTTTCATAACGCCAGAGCTCGTTACTCTGCTATTTGGAACGGAGATAAATCCAACAAATCAAAGATCATAAAAAGCGGTCCAGCCGCGCTTGAGTTATAAATGGTGTAACTAACCCAACTTTGTTTGATTCAACAGGTAAAACAATATTTATTCGTTTCTCCGTTTACAGGCTATCGGGAAAGAGATTGTTAATGTGTATACTCTCGTGGTATGATATAACTTATAAATAATGTTATCTTTTAAAGTGTTCGTGTACTTGTGACGTTTTTATAAATGTTATGTTTGTGTGTACGAGTCCATTTTGTATTTTATTTATTTATTTATTTCCACGTACTTATAATAAAATTAACAGTCCTAGAATGGTACATAAAATCTTTTAAAAAATAAATCGTGTAGTAAATATGCAATACGATTATATTCGAGATGAAAAATTAGTGTTTGTAATTAATAAACCTTAATTTATGTACAAATGTTGTTTATGTTTTCGAAGAAAAGTTCATCGAAATGGTTTTCACACTATGATGGCATTATTTTTATTCAATTAAAAAAAAATAATTCTTAAAAAACAATATTACGCATGATGAAAACATGTACTTGGTTCTTATATTATAATAAAGTTACCGAAACATTACTTTGAAAAAATAAATATATTTAATTCGCTAAAAATAATATCTGGATGAACTGACTCTGTTGGTCCAAACAAAATTACTGAAATAATTATTGGTTCAGGCTTTAAACCTCCGATATTAACATCGAGTGACAGATTGACAATGAAAAGACTCTGTGGCTGCTTTCCCGTCACGGAAAATTGACATTTTCCTGTGGGATAATGAAAGGGAGGGGGTATACTGGACTCCCCCCGTCAATCGGAATATGTTACCATTTTCCCTTGCCAAATATATCTCCTACCATCTACCCGAAGAGGGAACTTCAATTTTTATTGTTTCCGTTAGTAGCTACTCGGCGAGAGGCGGACGGGGCGTTTATATAAGTGGAAATATTGTTGTAGAAGAAGATAACAATAATAATCTAAATTAAAATAAGAAAATGAACAAGACACAGAAAAATAATAAAAGACAATGGTCGTAACTGGGACAGCATTTAGAAGTTTTAGATATTTCAAAACCAAAGAAAAATAATTGCCAAATTTTGAACAAACAGCTAGAATTAACCAACAGTCCGATTTTAAAGTTGTTCCCTTTCTCCCTTATGTAACCCCCACCCTTAATTTACCCCGCCTCCTACCCCTTCACCAACCAGTCTATGATGTTCTCTCCCTCTCCCGTATGCTTTCTCTCTCTACTTTGTTTACCTGATACTGTTTATCTGAACTATGATTTAGTTTATATATTATTGTCCTGATGAAGGTTGAGTTCAACCGAAACCGGTCGACCAATGTAATTCAAAATAAAGTGGTTTAAAACAAAGTATTTGTTTAATTTGGTTTAAGTTAATTATTACCTTGGACCAAATTATGTACTTTTTAAAATTAAATATTTTAAAAATACATACACTCGAGGATCAGCGAAGCATAAGCGACCTATAAATATATATTTTTAAATTGTATATTTGGAGCTCGACTATTGCAAGCTCTTGAGACTGGTCAATTTAAGAGTACCTAAATGAAAGATCCTTTTTTTAAAAAGAAAGACAAACATTTCCGGGTTACGGATAACTCGACGATAATATGAAAATCTCTTATTACCAGTACAGTACCAGTGGCGTTCAATGGGGCAGGGGAGGCTGTGCGAATGCCTAAAAATATAGTAAAAGGAAGCCTTAGTTACTTCAGTTTAAGCCTAGGTATATGAGAAATAGAAGCCCTATTAAAGCTATTATAATTTAAATATTACCTATTCTATTTTTCGAATTTCACTAGGACTGGTTGTCTTTATAATATAAATATATCTTTATAATACTCGCACTAGCACAATCCATAATGGAATACGGCATTATTGCCAGGGGCTGTGCCAGTAAAAATACATTAACACACTGTTTAATGCTCAAAAAACCTTAATAAAAGTAATACTTAAATTACCAATACTAACATCAAATTCTATCATTTTCAAAAAATTCCCAGTGCTGAAAATTCTAAAATTATATTTAAAACAAATACGAACTTTCCTTTACAAGAACTTAAACACATTTAACACCTCACAAAATTCTCACAATACTAGATCAAGACATGCACACCAACTAAAAATACCAAAAACAAACACCTACCTTTGGACAAAAACACTACACATACCAGGCTATCAAAACCAAATAATTCACTTCCATCACAATATAAAACATCCAATCTTACAGAATACAAAAAACACATATTTAACCGGCTACAATCCTTATAACTTTTAATTCATAATTTGGTTACCTCACTCATAACTCATTACTAACGAGGCACATCTAGTTTGTTGAAACTATTTAGAAATCGATTTTATATTTATTGTTTTCTTTTTATTTTATTTTATTTTTTTATTATTTCATAAATTTTTATAAGTTACAGTTCTTTGTCGTTTTTTCAAGTACCATACAAGGCTAATGCCCATGTTGTGGTAGTCAACTGTATAATGTACTGTAACTAAGCCCACTGTTTCTTCTACTATATAGATGAAATCCTAGCTTAGAGGACAATGTACTACGTCTTTGTATTTTAAATATATTAAGAATAAATAAATAAATAAAAATTAGGTAACTGATCATAATAGTATAATAATTATCTTCCAGTGTGCGGTGGCGGCTTCGGTAGAATTCCCGCCGAGCTACTAGCTACTAAACCCTACACAACGCAGTAATACTATGTCAGGACTGTCAGGAGGCAGGCGTAGGGCCCGCCTCAGAGAGCCACTTTTAGTGGGGAAGTCACGTGGAGTTGAAATGAGCGGTAAAATTGTAAACGTTTGTTTGTTTATCACAAAATTATTGTGAATATTTCGTGTACCCAAAGGAAAAAAAATATATAGATTCAAGGACATCGTCTGATCTGCCGGATCTGCCCTGAAGATTGACACTGAAACGCTGTCCGAAACGTCGGCTAAAGAACACCCCAAAAACAAACAACGAAAAAGATTCAAGGAACTTATCACAGAGCACGCAGTTTGTCATTAAGTTCTAGTCCGTCCCTATGCTCCATTGGGACAGATATTCCATGTATCGTAGGGATGATTGGGAACCTTTAATTGACATTAATGGACGTTAATGCCTGTCTCGCAATTCCCACGAATAAATGTCATCATGAGGCACTGCCCAAAATTCGCATATACCCACGCACCGACACCCGAAATTAGTATGTTTAATAATAGCCAAACAGGTATCGCTTCCACCGTAGCTTTGCTAGAACAGTATTGCCCTGTCATATCACAAAGTGTTTCCACAATTAAATTTGGGAGGCGTGTACGGGCACCGCCGCACTGTGTACTACCCGGCCCATACAAGCAATAAGGTAGGTAAATCACTTTAGAATTCTTGAACGACAACGTCATGGGGGTATAACCAGGTAATCAGTGTAATAAATGCAGTTTTAATTGGATTTTTTAATGCATGGGTTGACGAGTACCAGAGCCCAAAATTCGGATAAATAAATCGATCAGTTATTTTTATTAGATTCTCGCAGCGCAGACTCTTTGTTGTTTATGAGTTTAAAGTTGCTGTTTTTAAAAAATGGATAATACTTTAAATGGTATGTAATATGGCTTTTTACCAAAACTTTAATATAAATCATTTCAGATTTTAGAAAAACATAATGTTTAACTTGCGTGTTCTATGTGGTTTAAAAAATATTTTATTTTAACTACTCTAGAATTTATTTCGGAGAGTACATAAAAATCGCACGAAGTATATTTTTTTTAATATATTAATTAATTTTCCATCCAAATCAAATTCGATATCTTTCCACGCATTTTTGCATCTACCTTATTTTGTCATTTTACAGGCACCATATACGATAATTACCATACAGGTTTTAGGATATTTGATGTTATATATCAGTTCTTAAAAATATGGAACTTACTTTGGAAAGTTTGTAGTATAGTTTTTTTTAATTGTAATATTAACCATGCTAGTTTTTTTAATAATAGTAAAAAAACTTGCGTTTTTTTGTGTGTTCTAAAAATATTATATTTTATCATACCGAAAATATATCGGAGAGTAATATCAAAAACTCAAGATCGTTTTATTTTTTTTAAATAGAGCAAAACATTTTTTATTCAAATCAGTTTCTATATTTTCTCACACGAACCTGCATCAAGACCTTTGAGATTTTCAGGCAGAAATTTTGTAACATGGAGGAATTTGACCAGTTTGCCAAAAAGAGTTCTTGAAATGTATTCGAATATTTTAAGTATATTTGAACTTGAAAAGCTCAGTGTAAGTGGTGAAAATCTTAAAATGTAAATTTTTTTGACAATTTGTAAATAATGGGTGTTATAAATTTAAAAAAAAATATTTAAAAAATTAAACATGAAGTTTATCACAAAATTTCTTCATATGCGGGTTAAATACACCACGAAGGTGGGTTACAAGTACTTGATTGATGTATTAGAGTTTTTGTCCGTCTAGCTTGTACGAAACTAAACACTTTGCGCCGCCTCGAGAAAAATTTATTAGTCAACCAACTCCTTTGCCACAGGCCATCCCAAGAGTTTCGTAAGGTTTCATAGGGTGAGGTTTGTCTAGGTCTTGGAGGCGGATGCTTCTGACCACTTACTACGTGGCGGTAGGGAGTTGTTGGGAGAGCCCATTTGACCTTGCACCGCAATGGGAGGGATGGATTCATGCGTCCATCACTCTTGCACCCGCTGACCCCAGATTCCTACCCATCCCTAAACTTTATTTCTTTTAAAAGACTCTCCACACACTAAAATATGACATAGACCCTGAGGGAAATGTAAAAAAAAACAAAATATGTTTATGGAAAAGCTGCATTACGTAAAAAAAAAATATTTGTAGTTTTTTAAGACTTTTAGTAATTTTTTTTTAGTTAATTTACATATTTCACTTTGCAAAAACGTGTAGTGTTTAAAACTTAACTAGTATACGTATTTTCAACTACGTACACGGTATACAAGTCTAATTGCTCGCGAATCCAATTATGTAGTGTAAATATTGAATTCTAAGTGGAATTATTTTTCCTGTGGCTTCTTGTATAGAACTAATATAAAATAGGTACCCACTATGAAATATTATTTAAAATCTGCAAAATTATTTAATCACCGTAACCAATGCACTATAATATAAAATAAATATAACAAACTACCTACTTATACGTTCAATAAATAACCTTATTTTGAGCCAAAAACTTGAGTGTACAACTTTTAAATTGAGAACAAGCATGGTTAAAGTTTTGATCGTTTTGGCAAGGACACCAAATATCTTATTTTGTTGGCAGCCGGAAATTCCTTTAGTGTACTGTACCGATTTATCCCGATATATTCCAACATACCCAGATATAACCCGATATACCCTGATATACCCTGATATGGTCAAATAGTCCGCTCCGGTGACTTTATTTACTTCAGTTCCATTCTATCCTACACATTTGCTTTGAATTTGCTCGGAGATACGAATGTACGTTGCACATCTGTACTATTGTTTACTTTTCAACTACATGGCTTTATTTTATTGGCTTTGTTACCGAAATAACGAAATCTGTTTATAAACTAAATTTATTATAAGAAATTTAATACGTATGAAAATATTTTTGTTGAAAACCATAATTATATGAGGTTTTCGTTTGAATAATTTCTCTCCTCAAAATAAAAAGGTTTTTAATAAATCTAGTTTATTTTAACACACCAGGTCTCGGGCATATTCTGTCAAAAGGTCAATATATTTACAATAAAATAAAATCCGAATAAATGGAATATTTCTGAATGTGTCCAAAAACTAAAAACTATTTTTGAAAGGTAATAGAATATGCTATCAAATAATGTTATTATTGAAAAATAAATTATTATATAATTCCTGAAATACAAAATTTTTTAATGCAATAATAAAAAAGTAATAATAAGACTGATGAAAACAAAATAAAAATACACACATTGTTTAGAGTTTAGGCAAATCAATTATAAACGTTATCATCATCTCACGTTTTTGGTGTTTCATAAAAAATCTAAAAAATCATTTTAAAATTGATATCGGAAGCTTTGGTGCCCCGGGAACCATTTATTGGACGACCAACACCTCTGCCTCAGGTCACCCCAAGTGGTTCGCTACGTTTGGTGACTTAGCAGGGGTGCCCGGGTTCATGGGGTTAGGTTTGTCCTTGATTTGGGGGCGGATGCGTCTGCCGACCACCTGCGTGGCAGGGCAGATCGGGGGAGAGACTGGTTGAGAGAGACCTTTTGATCTCTGTAGCCGGACCCTCTCAACCCATCGCCTTGCACCGCAGAGGGAGGGATGGCTTCACACATCCATCACCCCTGGACATATTTATCCCCAGATTCCTACCCACCCTTCAAACCTTTTTCCTTCCCAGGACTTCCTTTCCCTTAAAAACCCTCCACATAGCATCTTCAAAGATGACATAGGCCCTGAGGGAATTTTTTCCTCAGGGCCTCCTGTGTGGATCTAATGTAAAAAAAATCATATTTCTCACCATATAGTACCTAAGGGAGATACAACGATTTATATGAGACCCTTGAGGTGATTTCTCACAAAAACGGCGCTATACAAATTATCCAATTATTATTATTATATGTGAACTGGGACAGATATGGTCTCCTGTGATTATACGGGTTAAAATACATTTATTTTTTGCAGTACACAGATTAGTTTTGGATTCGGTGAACAAGCTTTTTTTTATTTTTTTTATAGAGAAACCTCACAAGAGTCCCAACTGCTCCCTTCTGGAGCCAGTGAGACTATGGCATCCCCAATTGGAGTATGTTGTGAGGCTGAAGGTAAGTGGGGAAGGGAAGGAGATGGGGAAGAGGAAGGTGGGAAAGTACCTGGCTATTCAGATCTAGTCACTAAACATGGCTAGAGCCATTATTAAGCAACGTTTCAATTCTGAATGGTGGTCTTACACCAGGGCGATACTGAGAGTATCTTCCACTCTAGCTAGTCCAATCTTATAATAACTTTTGAAAAATATGTATGACTTTTTTAGAAACTTGGCTGTTGGAAAGGTGAAATGTTTATTTGACGACTGATGATGATTTGCTGCTGTAGGGATCAAATTAGATAAATTAGTGACTTTATTCAACACTTCATTTTTTGTTAAAAATTTTAACACTTATAATCTTTCTACTTTCGTGAGAATAATCCAGTAATTAAAACTGATAATCATAACATACAGATTTAAAAATACCTACTCATTCACGAAGTTGATTGAAAATTATAAAAATATAATTTTATAAAAGATTACTGCAATGATATATCTACCCACGTAAAATACGAAAAGAAGCAAGAGGCATAAACAGAGAAACAAGTTCATTATACAAATAGCTCAACCATTATCCGCTTGTTAATTTATGACTTGCGAGGATCCGTGATAATTCACGTGAAAAAGAAAAATGAAAATGCACCGTCGAGAATCGAACCCCGATCAACTGCTTGGAAGGCAACTTTTCTGATCATTCACCACCTACTAATTTAAGATCTGCGGTGTAAAATCATTATTACTTGTAAATATAATTGTATTTATAATATAAAGGATCTTTTGACAGCTGTTTCGCCGTCCGAATACATTATCAACAAATTATTGATAACGCCTTTGAAGGGTAAACAGCGGACACGTTTTATAATAATTACACAACAGAACTTGTTTATAAATAAATAGGTCTTATTTTTTTATTAGATATATATGTATTTGAATATACAAAATTAAAACGGAGTTCTTCGAACTATGCTTCAAGGAAAAATGCAGATATATAAATAAAATACAAAATATTATAAACCTATTTACACAAAAAATAACCAAATAAATTGCTTATTTATGAAACTACAAATGATTATTTTAAAATTAGTTAGTATATTTGCTAAAGAAAACAAGACTAGAATGAAAATGTATACAATCATAGGAATCTAAATAAGATAACCTAAATTGTTTTGGAATCACAATGAATTAATTATTTGTGTAGGTATTACACATTTTGTATTGCTCATTTCAGTATGAATTTGCCTGAAATAGCTTTAAACGCTGATAAACACCTTAAAGCGTCGTTTAACCTCTAAGTAATCTCGTAAAATCTATACCAATATCGTTCCAATGGGTTCAATAAATATATTATGTAACTGAAAATGGTTTAAAATATGTAAATTGTAAATAACTACCTCATTCTCCTTAATGGCATTTGCTTTATTTAAACTAAGTGTGGAGTAATATTCCAGTTGAGTTTCAAATAAGGTCAGGATTTGGTTAAAGGGTAATCCATGTAAATGTTTAAACAAATACACGAAGATTTAAGGAACTGATTTCCATACTTGAATCGTAACAAGCAGAATTGTCTAAAAGGCTATCTATTTTGTACATTCGGATGAAGGTATATATATATTATTTGTAATTGAATTTAATTTAATTTGTATAATCTAGTAAATTATAATTCAATTTATCAACCATCATACTATGTAACTTTTAAATGAATTATTATTTATCTGTAACCCACATTTCCATAAGTTCATTGTCATATTATCCGTAAACTACACTATCATCAATTATTATATTATCTGTAAACTTAGTTAAAATTCAATGTTATATTATCTGTAAACTTCATCTATCAATTATTATTTTATCTGTAAATTTCATTGTCATAAATTCCTTTTTATATTTATTACCTGTAAACATCATTATCATCAATTACTATATAATATGTAAATTTCTTTATCATAAATTCATTGCTGCATTAACTGTAAACCTCATTATCATAATTATTATATTATCAGTAAACGTACTTCATTACCTTAAATTATATAATCTGCATACTTCACCCGCCATAACATAGGGACATCCCTAGCATGGAGGGCGAAATAACACAATATCTACACTATGTATAAAATTCTTTTAATAAATAAATAAATAAATAATAAATAAATAAATAAAGGCGGCTTTCTTGGTAAATTTTCACTGCTTTTTGCTTATATATAAATAACTAACTAACTAGCCTTATTTAAATAACTAAATGCCGTTGGCTCTAACGAAAAAAATAGTCCAAAGAAGCAAAGCTAGCAGTCCAGAATGGAATGCTGGAAGCTATCCTGATGTATGGCAGTTAGGTATGGAACTGGAAGAGGATGGATGAAAGTAGACTGAATGCTGTAGATCTTAGAAATAAGATTGCTAAGGCGTTTGTATAGTAAAACCTTGTATGATCGTGCGAAAAACGTGAAGATCTGCAAAGAATTAGGATTAAAAAAGGGACTCTCAGATGGATTGGGAATGTAGAGAGAATGAATAAAGAAAGGAGTGTAAGGAGAATATATTATGATGCAAATGTGAATGGTAGAAGAAGTTGTGGAAGCCCGTGGAAGACATGGCACGATCAAGATACTTGAGTCGAGCCATATCAAGAGTAAGAATATTAGAAGAGTATGTATCTGACAACCCTGTGCAAATATTGGCCTACGCTGATTATATCGATATAATCGCGTAAACTCCCGATGCCTTACGTGACGCCTTCATAAGTCTTGAAAGTTCTCCTAAACACATAAGTCCTGTACAAGTATTAAACCAGCAGAAGACCAAATACATGGCCGTAGGATACACCCAACAAACCCCAACTCTCTTATGCGGGAGTAAAAATTTTGAAACGCCTACAAAAGCATATAAAATCCAGACTGTTGTCCAGAAACACCAAGGTATTAGTGTTTAAAACTCTTATTAGACCAGTGCTCACGTACGCAGCTGAGACGAGGGTACTAATTAAGAGAAATGAGCGAGAACTGGACGTTTTTGAAAGGAACATTTTGTGCAATGGAAAACAATGCTCTGTTTAAGGAACCAAACGTCACAAAATGTATAAAATTGGGAAGACTTCGGTGGTTGGGTCGAGTGGAGAGGATGACCGAACATCAACCACCAAAGACCCTGCTAAACTCTTAATTATTTATTTATTGATGCAATATTTTTACATTTTATAATAAAATTCAAAAATGTTTGCCTCACTAGGTGGTTTACCCGTGCTGAGGCCTCCATTTTACACAATACATTAAAAAATATATGAAAAACATAAGATTAAGATAAATTAAATTTAAAAACAGAGATTTGAAATTAAAGTAAAATTAAAAATAAATAATATTATTTAAGGTTTAGATAGGTATATTTATATTATGTGTTGTGTGTTTGTGGGTGATTGTGTTTTATATTTGTTTTGTGTGTTACTTTATGTTTTATTATTTTATGCTATGAGATTTTGGTAATATTGTGTTTTTTGTTCTTTAATCCATTTTGTAATTTTGTGTCGGAATTTATTTTTGTTTTCCTCAATTCTATTTTCGAGTGATGCTTTTATAGCGTGATATTGGTAGTGTCTTTGTCCAAAGCTTGTATTTACCGTCGGAGTTTTTATGTTTTCTTTGTACGCTCGTCCAACTGGTCTGTTAGTGATATTTTGTGTTTGTTGAAATTTGTTTTTTTGTTCAAAAATGTAGTTAAGTAGACCCATAGGGCGAAGGAGCCTGGGAAGGTCAAGATTAAGATGGAGCGACAACGTCCCCAAAGATCTATCCACCTCGGAGCTTCCAAACTGGAGAGAGTTGGTACAAAGGAGAGATGAGTGGAGGAAGACTTTTGAGGAGGCCAAAACCCACCAGGGGTTGTATAGCCAAATATGATGATTATGATGTATGAGATGATGTATGAAGTGAACGAAGCAAAGAGTCTGTGCCAAGACCGAGTTGTTTGGCGGTCCGTCCTCTCTGCCAATCCCTGTGGGGCCAGTTAGACTATGGCAGCCCCAATTAGGGTATGTTGTGAAACTGAAGATAAGTAAGGAGGGGAAGGAAATGGAGAAAATAATGGTGGGGAAGTACCTGGCTATTCAGATCTAGTCACCAAACACGTATATAGCCATTTAAAACAACGTTTCAATTCTGAATGGTGGTCTTACACCAAGGCGATACTGAGACTATCTTCTCTACTTTATATTATTATATATGATTAAATTGTGAAAACAAAAATCAGTAATTTAAAATTTATCTGCGTACGATAAGATTTGAACCCGCAACTTCTGCTTCGCAAGTCGAGGGCATTGCTTCTCGACCACGGAGGCCGTCAATTCTAATTGATAATTTATCATATAAAAATATTACACCTTATAAAAAAAATCATAAGATTTCTTCAAATAATAATTGTTTACTTATTTTAGAAATTGGATTTAAAGGATGTGAAAACGGATGGTTGTGTCTTATTGAAATCTCATGTAGACAGTGACCATTCTCTTAAATTTGAAGGTCAAGTCGTAACCTAGGACAGCCTTCTTTACACATAATATAATGTTAATAACAATCAAACAATAAGTAGAAAAACACGTAGAAAAGGAAAAAAAGATTTTAAATGCCACTGGTGAAAGGCCATTCTTCTTTTTGTATGTTTTTCTATGTCTCATTGTTTGAATGCTATTAATATATATATTTTTCCATTTAAAATATAAATTATTTGAGTGTGAAAGGGCATTGACATTATAAAATGTTCAATATAATCTTACTTCTTGTTCATTCCTTCTTCTTAGGGAAGACTGGTAAGTTTTCTATGAATACTTCATTTGTTAATTTAATAACCACATTTTTTACGTACATACGTATAACCTTTAGATAGTTATACTAAAGAAAAATTTGTCGAGTTTTGCAAAATATGTAAAAAAACACCTGTTAAATTTAACTGTATAATATACATACCGACCTCTCGTAAGTAAACTATCGTATCTTCAAATTCTCATTCGATGAGTAAAGCAGGTTAACGTTTATCTTGATCGCTACAAATCCAATTATTAACCGATTGAACTCAACTTTTAACGAAATATTTTAATTTTTTGTAATATTATATTGTCGTTTGATATTTCATCAATAATCGTAACGGTTTTTGAGTTAGACTCGGAATCAGTATTATTTTCCCCATTAAAACTAATGTGAAAATAATTCTATGAAAACATTTTAAGAACCAGGAATAATGCCATTGCCACGGATATAATTTTTTTTTAGCTTTTTGAATTTGTATCTAATCTACGTATTTGAAAAGGGATCAGCCTTTTGGCGACAAAAAAGATTTCTACACCCAAAGTAAAACAGTTACTTATTTTCAAAGGATCATTAAAATTAATACAATATTGGAATTTTAACTCCGTAATCTTTTTTTTACCAATTTCGTGCCTGTAAAAGCGCATTAAAATCAAAATAATCTTTATGCTTACTTTCTATTACTTTATATGGATTACAATATTTCGTAGCCCACCTGACCATATAGTACACCGTATACACGTAAAGGGCATAAAAATACGGTTTCAATTTTGGCTAGTCCAAAACCCGAATATTTTTCTTACCATTTCACATCGCTTTAATGTGAAATCAAGAAGACAACATGAGATTACATTTGCATCGGGTATCGGTAAGTTTTATTTTTTTTTTCATTAAAGTTACTTTTTATAGGAATCAGGACACTCAAAAATCCTTGAAAATGCTTTGTTTGAATTCCTTCAAAAAAGCAAAACTTATCAGTGTTTACTCGTAACAGTGCCAAATGACATTTTAACACGGGTAACCGGGAATAATCATGTCAAAGACTCTCGACCTGCATCACCGATTCAGGTATTGGAAAAACTATTTGGAAATATTTGCGAACCTAAATAACACTTTGCATTTCAAATTTTCACACTTGAAGCAAAAAATCGTGTTTTAATACGTTTTATTATTTAAATTTCGTACTGTCTGTCGGTTCATATAATCATACTAGCTTCTGCCCGCCACTTCGTCTGCGTAGGATTAGTACTTCGAGTAATCTGTTTTCTTCTCATAGGTCCCATCTACGTTTATACCAAAATTCTTAACCTATTTATTTAAAATATTTATAATTCTTGATTCGATTTAAAGTTATAGGCGAGTACTTTAAATAAATTAACTAATTTAAATATTTTCTAAAATAGAATTTTGATTTAACAATCATTGTTTTGCAAAATATCATTCTCAAATTTGGATACTTTCACTTTTTAACAATTATTACTATTTTCAATGTATTTAAAATTAATAGCTAGCTTCATAAATTATATCTAAAAATTATAGCCTTTATGTTATTCATATGTATGAGCTATTTTATTGTAAAGTTTCATTAAAATCCATTCAGTAAATTTTGCGTGAAAGAGTAACAAACACACATACATCCATATAAACTTTCGCGTTGACCATCCCATAGCGGAGTGGAGCGCCACAAAGAGTTCCCCCGGTTTTTTTCCCTAAAAAACGTTTTTCGGTTTCCACTTTTGGGACTGGTGCTGCAGTGAAAACAATGAAATACACAGCATTTTCCCATACCACGATAGAAAGGTGCAAAATTCAAATAAACTCCACGAAATATTCAAAATTTGTCGACTTATTCCAATTTAACAAGTTCGTTTTGAAGCGATTCTTTATTTTTCCGTGGCTCAATTCAGACTCTTCAGGTCGTTCCTCCGAGCAGCTCCGGACCGGAAAAGTTCATGAATAAACCAACAACGGGCCAACCAGGCAGTTGTAAATAATGAGTCAAATAAACACAATCAAAAACACGTCGGAAAGCTATCCCCGAGAACTATATCGGCCATTGGGATGTGCGCTTACCTCAATTCCTGATAAAGCTAAATTTTTGATAATATTTTTTTAAAAATAAAAATTATAAAATGGAGACTAGTGAAAAGTTCGACGATTCGAGATGTGCTGCACGGAGAAAAATGTTATTCTAAAATACGATAATTTTATTCGTAAAACGGTTAAAAACGGGACTGAAGTTCTTACGAACAAATTAACAGGGTTTCAATATTTATTGACGGGAAAATGTAAGACGTGTGGCATCGAACCCCTGCTATTATTTAAAAAAAAGTTGTATATGTGGTGATTGGATATTATTTATGACAAAATAGTAGACTAGTGAAATAGTCATTCAGGCACTATTGCATACTAATATCTCATCGAAATGTATTCCACTATTATCGAGCAAGTAGCAGTACGCGGGGACTGGATCCAGGGATAGTTTCCGGTTATTCGGCATTAGAGGGCTGTAAATCAAAGAGTCGGAATAATAGAAGAGCATGTATGATAAGATGTATGAATGTGAATGAGGCGAGGAGTGTATGCCAAGACCGAGTTGTTTGGCGGTCCGTCCTCTCTGCCTACCCCTGCGGGGAAACGGCGTGATGGTTAGTTAGTTAGTTAGTTAGTTAGATCAAATTTGGCAAATTGGACATAAAAAAAGTGGAACCAATTTTTTTTGGTTTCGTGCCCCATCAATATAATACATCAATGGGGATAGCCTGAATTCCCGACAAATCAGTTTAATTTTGAAAAAGCAATTAAAACATTTTTCTATTTTTATTTTTATTTTTAACTTTTTAAAGAGATAAACCTCAAATTATAATATTTTAATTAATGAAGATAATATTTGCGAAAGTCAATCGAAAATCCGAAACAGAAAAATCAGAAAAAGATACGGATACACCTGGGACTCGAACCCAGGACCTCTAGCAATCCGGGCCAACGCGCTAACCACTGCGCCAACGTATCCCTATCCGATTCGGTCATTTTTAACTGTATCATACTTCGACTGAGAACCACCCACATTAGAGTCCCAGATGTATCCGTATCTTTTTCTGATTTTTTTGTTTTGGATTTTCGATTGACTTTCGCTAATATTATCTTCATTAATTAAAATATTAAAACATTTTCAGTTAAAAATATTATATTACAGGTACTTACAGGATAACTAGGAACATTTTACCGGAGTTAGAGATAAAGATACACAAAACCGTTGTGAATTTTTGAATAATTGGGTAGGTACGTAGGTACTAGTGGCAATTCCAGAAAAAAAGACGTCCAGCTGGCTACCCTGTCAATGTCAGGAAAAGCAGTTCAAGAGACTGAGAGAGAAGCTGAGATTGTAATAAACCATTCTAACACCTGCTGTGTCGGTAAATATTAATTGTCTTTGACTTCACGGGAAAATCTTCTCTTATCACAATAATGCAATGCTGTGCGAATTGAGATGCATAATAATAATTTCTTAATTCATTTGAAGACGCTAAGTAGTATTCGGTTTTGATAATTATATTTATACAGGATCAATTCAGATTGTATAAAATACGTGCTTTGAATATAGTTATAAAGGGGGGGGGGGGGTAATGAAGTCTTGTCTGTAACACCATGCTTGGCTTTGCGATGCCTAGGTATAGTATACTTCAATGTCCAGATTTTTCTAGGCCTCCTGGCTATATTTAACTTTTAGGATATTTAATCTATCATAACTGGGTCCCATAAAATAAGCTGGTTATCTGATTGTTTGGTGCCATGACAACTCAACACAGTGACAAATCAAAACACCTTTGAAGTCACCCCCGTAGGAGGGGTAGATATTTCAAATAAGTCTTGTTAATATTTCAAAGTCAAACATAACATATAAAATTTAAATTAATTAAAAAAAAAAACACTTCCATTGTATCAACTTCTTTGCTTTACTTTCATGAACAGTAATGAAATTCGTTAAAAAACTTCTAAAACTTATCTCTACACACGGAAAATTACAGTCCACCTCGATGTAGGCATTATTTAACATACTACAGAGGTTAATAGACCTAACCGTATTTACCTAACGTAACCAATTTAACCGACTTTTCGTTTTTCATAAAATTATATCACTTCCCAAAAGTGTGTCGATTTGTCACTGTTTTAAGTTGTCCAGTTACTGTTTTTCACCAATGATTATAATTTTATCTCACATTTAACTCTCTTTGAAATATGATCTATCCTGTTTCGATTAATTTTTTAACATTAGCTCCACACTGGAGGTCCGAAAGAAAATAATTACACCAAAGGCCCATGTCAGCTTTAGGGATGCTATGTGGAGGGTATTTTTAAGAAAAGAAGGAGAAGAAGTTCTGGGAAGGAAAAAGGTAAGAGGATAGGAATGTGAGGGTCAGTTGAATCCATCCCTCCTACAAACGTAATAATAATTTACTTCAAAATCAGGGAACTTTGATAAATAACTTTTATAAACTTTTCTAACCTACAAAACTAAAAATAGACCCCTTTAACTCAGGTATACAGAGAATTTTAATTAGTTCCTACTCTGTGTTAATTGCGTAATATTACTATGAGCTTCTTCAGCCAACACTTGTTTCCACGAACATAGAAACTCGTTATCTCATAATACCAGGATATTTAGAACATCACAATTTCTTATTTTAATAATAATTAGATTACTCGACGAAATACGCATAATTATCATCCCCCAGTTTAAAGGCAACACTAACTCTGAGAGATTTTCTCAATTCTAAATACATTGAAATAACCTGGAAGAGATAGTATTCTGGTAGAAAATGTTTTTCTAATGTATGAAATTTTCTCTTGATTTAAAAAAAAATTGTTTATTTGTTTATTTATAAAAATATATTTACAGTTTAATGACGCTTTGACTATCTAATTAGGTAGGTCTCCCGTTCAAGACAGTTAAATTGATAGGTTTCATACATATTCGGTAGATAGAAATATGGTGAATCAAATAGAATTAAATTATGTTAAGATTCACAAATTCCATTTACATAAATTTAATATATAATACAGTCGAGTACTAGGTTCCCGAATCAATTATTATCGAATATACAATAATATTATCGAATATACAGAAAAGGTTTAATTATAGTAGGTAAATATACAAGAAAAAAAATTAAAGAAAGGAAAATAGAAATTTTGGATTCAAAAGAAATATATAAGGCACCCGTAATACATAATTATCAGATAGCATTTTTTTTTCTGACTCCATCTGCCTAAATTTAGTAACCATTTTGTTATATTGAACAACAAAAAAAACAGTATAGAAGAAAAACAGTAAAAGAAAAACAAAATAAATTTTTTGTAACATTCCTAATTTTGAATGACTTATTAGTTTTTTTAGTGCATTTTTAACCCCTATGTCCTGTACCGAATAAAAGTATCCATAAATAAAAGAAAAGCTTCACGATCGCTTTTTCTTGTGTTGAGTAGTAAACATTCTAAAGTAACCCATAAAATTGGTTGTATATTTCCAAGGCAATTTCATTTTATTTATCGAGATTTCTGACACACAATTGTTGTCAATTTTTTCATCAGGTGTTTTTATAAATTTCGAAATTATTTAAAAGGTATCTAGTCCTTTGTAAGAGTTAACTTTAATATATTTTAAAATTTACACGATCCAGCAAATTAAGCAACATTCTGAACATATATCGAGCTGTAAAGCATCCATTTTCATAATAAAGTCACTGAAATGCTTGGGCTTTATTTTTAAAGTGTTTATTAAGATAATTGGTTTGGAAACATAATGTTGAAACTTCGATGAAGCCGGTAGTATCAAACATGGAGATAATTAATTAAGGATTTTCAGATCTACAATTAAGGTTTTATAGATCTACATTGGCATGGTTTTTTTATAGTGAAGATCACACGACATGATGTCGTGAACATTAATTTTACTTGTTTCAGATAGAAGGTAGAAAATTTGTTATTAATTATGATTATTTTGCGGGGTCTGTATTGCAAGGATTTAGATCTGAATTAATTAAATAGTATGCTTGGTTCAACGCCGAGAATTACACCTACCATCTCTACCCCGAAGTTAAGTCAATGTAATAATATGATGCTAGAACGTACGCGTGGTCAATGTATATCTAGTTTGGATGGCTGTGGTTGGGCAATGTTTAAACCTCGTGCTAGGATTTATACATGATTACATTGATTGACATAATAATTGAGGTCCCTTTTAGTTGTCGCACAGGCCAATCTGTCGTGCTCTTTATCAATGGTCGGATATAATATAAGCCAGAAGAATATTAAAACGGACTAAAATTAGCATTTAAATATACAATCACAGTTCCTGTTAGAGGAAGGGTAAACCTTCCTCTGTTTTGTTTGAGCAATTCACCAAATTCGACTGGGCTCTTTATAATCCAGAGATGTATGAAAATTGCTAAATAAAATGATAGGCTAAAATAAACAGCAACTATAATTGCAAACTGTTAAAGTTTAAAGAGTTTATCCAATTAGCTTTAATCCGTAAAGCGAACACTTAAGTTTCTAAGGCTTTCACTCAGTGGAGTAGTACGCAGCGACGTTCCACATAAAGATGAATACCACACTGTATTGAAAATCAGGTTTTATTTTCTGATGTTGGAGATCGTAATTTATTATTGGAGTCGGCTATCGAAGAACTATCCAAATGTGCGATACAAACAAGTAAGTGACACTTCACATAAAAAAAATTCACAAATTTTTTTAAAAATTTTCATTGCCATTAAGAGAAAACCCGGTCGTGGAGAAATTTCAACAAAAGGTATTTTAACAAACTGTTGCTGTCACTTTCGCTCTTATTCCCCCGAATACTGAGCGAAAGGAATAGGTTGATAATACCTAAATAAAATGGTCTAAATCGAGGTTTTATGTATTAAAAGAAAATACTCGTCTGTATGTTTTGCTTTAAAAAAATAATACATTGTCTAGTTTGTATATTGAATGATGACATTAAAACCAGATAATTGTAACTATTTTTGAGGGTTCTAACTCCTCTATACGAAGCGAATTATCAAAAAAGAGAAAGCGTATCGATATGTTAGTGGACAATGTCAATACATTAAAAAAATCTGGAGAGGAAATTGGGTTATACGTTTGTATGGACAAAACGTCACCCGGTTTCCGCTTAAGAGGGTGTTACCAGAGAATACCGGAAATTAGTCCTTTTTCAAATCAAATTCTAGACGTATTGACTCTTTTTAAAAAAAAATATAAATTGATTTTGAAAGATTGTTATTTTATCTGGTACACGCAGTTTTAAAATTTGGAAAAGCTAAGTTTATTTTTTTTATACTTAGGTTATACCGTTGGTCTTTAGCAGATTTGTTTAATTTTCAAACGATAGATTCTATTAAACAACACAAATTTCAAATCATATAATCATACAAAAAAATAAATCATTAGGTATATAATCCAGTTAACACAGTTTTCAGAATTTTAATTTTAATTAAAGTGAAATCATTAAAAAATAAATCCGAGAACGTGTTTTGTGACAAAAACACCCCAAGGTCTTATAAAATAAAATATTACAGTTTTTTTACACACGTAATTTGTTTAGACATTATTGAAAAGTAATAAATACTTATGATCAAAAAATACTAACAAGAAGTACACGATATTTAATAATTTATCATCGTGCGTTTTTAGCATTTTTATTGCTTACTTTAATGTAGGTATATATTAAAGCAAGTTTTGAATAAAGTAAATCGATATTAAATTTTCAATTAAAAAAAAATTGATACGGGGTATAATCGATCTTTCTCATTGGAACCTCGCTGTACAGTCGCAAGCAGTTTTAAACTTTTATTATCAGCCGCTGGTCAATCGCTTTTAAGAGCTGCAAAAATACCTAATAAAAGGTCAAAAAGTACTTCACACCGAACGGTACCCATATTGTAGATGATTGTAGATGAATATACATTTAGATGATTCAGAGAATTTTAAATTTTTCATACCGAAGAACACACTAGTCTACTTATTGTACGATGTTTGGTACGTTTCGATCAGTGTATCTTCTTCTTCTTCTGATGGTAATTATACAATCTCTTGTTTGCTATTATCAAAGGAAACTTATTATCATAGATTGCAGCATAAAATATCTAGGAATTATCATAGACAAGAATCTGAGATGGAATGAACATATCAACTCAATTTCCACAAAGGTCAGAAAACTCACGCATCTTTTCATGGCTACTAGAAATATTCTCCGCGCAAAAGATCTGAAACTAATGTACTATGCCATGTGCAACTCATTACTTGAATATGCATCTTTAGGATGGGGAGGATGTGCCAAATCAATACTGGACCCCTTAGCCAAAGCACAAAAATCACTTCTAAGGGTCATTCTTAAAAAACCATTTAGATACCCCAGTAATGATTTATTCAAAGAGATAGGAGTTCTGGTTGTGAGGCAACTATTCATAAGAAAAGTTATATTACACACGCAAAAATATCGTCACCTCTTCCCCTCCGTAGTACATTATCACGACACCCGACGTGCAGGGAGGAAACCAATAGTTCCACTTACTACTATGACATCCCTTGCTCAAAGACAATACTCTTACCTAGGTCCAAAAATGTTCAATCTTATACCCGGTTCTTGGAAATTGAAAAGTGCAAACGTCCTGCGTAAATTAGTCAATGATTGGATTATGGAAGAGTTGAAAGTGAACATATGCTGTTTAACTGATAAACAAAATCACCTAACTTTCCAGATAACTATACCAAAATTCCTACCACACTTCATTGAGTCCGATATTGCTTCGCAATGTTCCGTCATCCTTTTTGATGTTTTTATACCTGGGATTTTATGGTTGTGCGCCCCTTCATACTGTTGCACAGAGTAGGTAAAGTAGGTGTAAATTTGTCTGTCCTGGAACGGGAAACTTTCCTAGTTGGACAGGCAAAGCTTCATAATATATAACTTGTACTTTCTTTTGTATCTATATATAAATAAATAAAAGTTTGAAATAGGTCAATAATCCTGTGCAATTTGACAAATTTTGGCGATTCGATGAAAAAATCACCCTCTATTCGGGATATTTTAACTAAGCTCCGGTGAATCAAACACATTCACATCGATGCTTGACTAATATTACAGGAATAAATGCCATACAAACATTGAAAAAAGATATCACCGAACAATTCTGTTTTTTTTTAAAGGTGTAATTAACTTAAACTTTCAAATTGTTTGCAACAATGCAATTGCTGGGAACTATTCAAAACCGTCCAATTCTTAAGCAAAACTTGCTGCGAAACTGTTTGTTCTGAAGCAATTCATCCAAGGGAAATAAAACAATGATTTTCAAAGTATATGCAAAACAAAAGTGCCTCTCATTCGCTCGCCATAAACTTTAATTCTAACTTCAGCGCCGGAAGAGTAAACTTTCTTGGAATAAGTCAGTTATTAGATTCAAGTTCTCACTCACAAAATTTCAAAGGATACTTGCGTATTTATGTTATCTGATCTCCGCTACGGAACACACAATCTTTGTGTCACCAGCTCATTTGAGCGAAATTGTTTCTTCAAGGGTTTGTTTGACTTATGTTTATACTTATATTTTTTTGTAGATAATTGGGATCTTATAGGGAAATTTCAGTGATTCGTGCAACCATATAACGTGTAAAAATTAAAAATAAAATTTGTATAACCGCTTGTTTCCTCGATAAACTAAAATAATTTTGATTATTGTTAATTGATAAACTAATGTTTTAAGACAAGATTTTATGATATTATAAGCAATAATTATTAGCCTGAAATACTTACCCATATTGAAAAAACCTGTCGTGAATCATTTGGCGGGTAACAGATAAGCCGCCGTAGCTTAGTGGATAGATCTCCCGACGACAAGAGCTAGACAAACCTCACGTCATGAACCCGGGCACCTCTGCTAAGTCACCAAACGTAGCAAACTACTTAGGGCGACCTACGGCACGGATTTTGGTTATTCTGTAAATGGTACCCGGGCATGACATCCCCAATTAGGGTATTTTGTGAGGTAGTGGGGAGGGGAAGAAGATGACGATGGAGAGGAGAAATACTAGGCTATTCAGATCTAGTCACCAAACATGAATAAAGCCATTTCAAGTAACGTTTTAGTTTTTAATTGTGGTCTTAAACCATGGCGACACAGACAGTATCTTCCAGTCTGGATGGTGCCGCTAATATACCATATATTATTTTTAATTAGTAATTTTGTAAAATGACACAATGAAGACAAGATGAGCTGAACTCAATCTAAATCTGAAACAGAAAAATCAGAAAAGGATCGGGTGAATCTGGGACTCGAACCCAGGACCTTCAGCTTACCGGGCAGAAGCTCTAACCACTGAGCTAATGTGTCCCTATCCGATTCGATCATATTTAAGTGTATCATAACTCTGTCATATCGAATAGGGTCACATTAGCCCAGTGGATAGAGCATCTGTTTTGCCTATTAAGTTAAAAATAAAAATAAGCAAATAAAGTTTATTGGGCACGCCAGGATTTGAACCCGGCTTGCTAGTCGAAAGCCTTATCCATCAACCACGGAGGCCTTCAAAGTTGAAACAAATAGTAGAGAACATAAAAAAGACCCATTTTAAAATTGCGAATCTTTTACTTGAAGTTGTGAAACAGTTGATAAAATTGTCATAGTTCTTAAAATGACATTCTTTCTTTGAAGAACGTGGCCCCGGAGAGTGAAGGGTATAAAGGCGCTTCCCAAAACAGTCATAAACCGCTCGTGCTGTGAAGTGTATTAGGGAACAAGCCACTCGCTGCACTTTCACGCGCTCCATACATACAATATCCTCGCACTTAAAAATATACGTTGTGTTTCATGAATTGGTTACTTAAAACCAAATTGCGCAATAAACTGACTGCGAGAAAAATCACAAGTTATTACACAGACAACTCGCATATTATATATAGCAAGATTATATAATATGTAGTTCTTGCTAGATATGACGTAAAAAGCTTCAAACACGAAGAATCACCCCAAAGAAGCTTAGACATTTATTTATTTTATTTTAATTACGACATATACACAATAACTTCAATAAAACTTCAATTTATTTACTTCATTTTTGGCAGCAATTATTTTATAAATGTAATATGAAAAGCGATGGCGTCGCAAATGTAAAATTATTTATTTATTTTATTGCCCCGATAGGGCATTTACATATAAAATTATACATAAAGTCAATATACTTGAACATGAGAAAAAAATATACATCCATATGAAATAAAAATAAAGGCAACAAAAATGTGAAGTACAGGGAAAAATAATGACAATAAAGTTATGATAAAAAAAATACATAGATGATACTAAATTACAAGCAAAAAAATTTAAAAGTAACTTCAGTGAACAGAGAATTACAACATAACATGTTAATGACACCTAGGTATTGATTTCGCATAGTACGAAACCGCTGCGCGCTGTATCGGGGAATCAGTTTAATTATGTCCGATGTTTTAAATATAGTGTCCTCAGAGTGCAAAGTCGTATCTTCTCCAAGCATAAACTTTATAATTAAGCGGACTTCTATGCGAAGCTCACATCAAAAGATACTGTGTTATAAAGTATCTTTTCTACCGACACACTATAAAAGATTTCTTCCTACGGCAGGAGAGGGGTCAGTTGTATCGGTTGTATGTATCAATATCGTTTCTTTGTACTGGATATGCCAACTTGACGGCTGACAGGGGCTTGAGCACGGCGCTCCGTGTATTCAAAATGACCCTCTCCCGTTTACGGCGGAGGGGGGGTCACATAACTTTTCTGATATCCCGCCGCTAGCAAATACGTAGAATAAAGCCAGTGACACACACAGCGTTAAAAGCGCCAGCTTTATTTGGCTTGGCCTATTTCAGCATATCCCTCGCAATATATATTACCATTGTAAATGTATGGCGAGCGATGTGGTGAAATAGGTCAAGCCAAATAACGCCGGCGCTTTTAACGCTGTGTTTGTCCCTGGCTTAACGCCGAATAGACCCGAACCGCGCTTATAAGACATCATCTTTTTACGTCTGGTGGGTCTGTATGGGATTGTATGGCGAGCGCTATTGTGTTATACGTTTGACGTAAGCTTCGCGTCTGTATCGTGCTTTAAAGTGTGTTTATCGGAAGTGACTTGCCAAGTACGTTTTCTCTATATATTTGTAAATAATAGATTTAGAGCCCAAAAACTCATAATAAAATGTACAGCGCCCTTGTGGTGATTTTTCTCAAAAATGGCGCTCTAAAAATTATACAAATTGTTATATTATTCAAGAGTAGATATATATTAAATCACTACAATAGGCGGCTGCCTGTTTAATGGTGACCAATGGAATATAGTTAAGTATGTATGAAGTCTAGTTTAAACGTATCGATTTAGTATGTAAGCATGCTGAAAATTTACGATAAAAAGCAGAAAATCGAAAGGAGAAAAAGACGCTTATAAAGATTAGATTATAAAAATTAACATAACTTTATTTATATGTATGCGCATGCATGCACATATATGTGTATATAAAATATATATGTATTTTTTATATTTTTAAATTTAAAATAGAAAGGTATATGTTTAACGTGTAAGGGTTTTATATTAAGTACTTTGAAGTTTTTAAATAAGTCCTTCGTGGGGTGAATACAGTTTGTTTTGTGAATAATCTGCCTTATCAATTTTTGAGCTTTAATTGATGGATCTAATATCGTTTTAGAGCAGCCCTGGCCAACCCGCGACCCGCAGTCATGTTTGAAGTTTTTTTTAAAGAATCGGGTACTTCAGATGTCTTTAAAAACAAATTTTAGATATTAAAACCAATAAAGTTTCTATAAACCAAATGCTTTAGTTTTGCTGATTTATATTTTCCGCGGAAATCTTTTCAGACTATCTTATACATAAAGTCAAAAACCTTTCACCATCACTGTCTGTGGCACAGTGTACATAACTAATTATGTAAAAATATGAGCTAATTCTTATTAATAAGTTTTGTAATGGGTCCCTTAATGAAAATTCTCCAGTCCTAAAGAATCCTAAAATTCTCAAGTCTTTCAAAATAAATATTAACTCAACTTTGGCATTAATCTTCTTATAAATAAATACCAACAGTGATGGGGGTAACAACAGCAAATGTAAAATCATGTAATGTTCAGTGTTTTTAATATAAAGTCCTCCACGCAAATTGGTATCTTCTCCGAGCATAAACTTTATAATAAAATTAAAGTGCGTTTATCGGAGCGGACAGGTAAGTCTGTTTCTGTATATATTTGTAAATAATAAACTTAGTTAGAGTCTAAGAATTCATAATTAATTGTACAGCGTCCTTGAGGTGATTTCTCACAAAAACAGCGCTCTACAAATTGTCCAATTATTATTTTTATTAACTTCTCGCCCGAGAAATCGCTTTCCGGATTAACAGCAGATGGAGCGCATAACTTCTCGCTCTATTAGTCTCTACAATAGTAGTATTCAAACAAGACAAGTGTTTTAAGGTGAGGAAAGATGACCAACCGCAATTATTTTGGGAGTTATTATTTAGCCAACAAAAATCTGGACTTAAAAACTATAACAAAAAATTTAATATATTTCTAATCGGTTGAGCACCCTCCCCCCCACTTTGGAAAATTCTAGGTCGCGAATGCGGCCCGTGGTGCAATTTGGGTTGGCTTAATTATCAATTATTATTATAACTATTATACCGTGAGGTATAATTGATTGACATTAAGATTGATTGTTTTTTATTTTTATTTAGTATATTTCAAAATGATCTGAAGATTTGTGCCAGTTTCCATATACGGTGATCTTCCCACCGAAGTTTATTTTCAATGAGTACACCCAAGTAAGCTTAAAACTTAATTTCTCTTAGATATTATAACTAAATTGTTAAAAGTATGCATTGATTTTTGTATGCTTCACAAATCATTACATAATTTTTATTTTAACATACTAACTGTTAAATATAAAATAATATGAATATGTTTTTTCAATTAATAACTAATAACTAACTCATAACTAATTTCAAAAACAGCTACCTAATTGAAATGAATTATTTAAAAATAAATAATGTGCATTTCAATTATTATAAAAATTAAAATAACCGGTTTAAATCATTATTGAGTCAGTTATGCTTGCTTTGAATTTTAAATCAACATTTTGATGTTAGGTTATATTATTTATTTAAATCACCGGATAACTGAAAAATATTTCACTAAAAGTATTCTTCTGAAACACTCGATTAAGCATTATGAAATTTTGACCTGCAAATGAATAAAATCGGATATCCGACGGACTATTCATTTACAATATGAAACATAAATTTGTTTAATATCATTTTACTTTTATTATAATAATAACAATATAATAACTATGTTTCTTCAAACTTTGCAACATCACTTTGTGGCATCATTTTTAATTAAATGAAACAATTTTTATTTTATTTTATTTTTTTTTTTTTTTCCGTTGTTTGTTTTGGGGTGTTATGCCGTGTTGCGCTACCTCCTTCTAAAGCCGACGTTTCGGAGAGCGTTGCAGTGTCCATCATCGGGGCAGATGCTGGATCTGCAGATCGACATCGTCGGATCTGCCGGATCTGCCGGATCTGCCCTGATGATGGACACTGCAACGCTGTCCGAAACGTCGGCTAAAAAATGAGGTAGCGCAACACGGCATTACACCCCAAAAACAAAGAACGAAAATGCTTTTGGCCGTGAAAATCTAAAAACGTATCCAAATTTATTTTATTTTGGGAGGCTGGTATGGGTACCGCCGCCCCGGGAATTATTTATCGGACGACCAACACCTCTGCCACAGGTCACCCCAAGTGGTTCGCTATGTTTGGTGACTTAGCAGGGTTGCCCGGGTTCATGGGGTTAGGTTAGGTTAGGTTGTTATTGGACTTGGGGGCGGATGCATCTGCCGACCATCTGCATGGCAGGCCGGATCGGGAGGGACCGGTTGAGGGAGAACTTTTGATCTCTCCAGCCGGACCCTCTCGACCCATTGCCTTGCACCGCAGTGAGAAGGATGGCTTCACACGTCCATCACTCTTGGACATATTTATCCCCAGATTTCTACCCACCCGTCAAACATTTTTTCCTTCTCAGGACTTCCTCTCCTTCTTTCCCTTAAAAAACACTCCACACAGCGTCTTCAAAGATGACATAGGCCCTGAGGGAAAAAATCTAGGGAGCTAATGTAAAAAAAAATTCTTTGAGATTTCTTAAAAGGTTTCTTTGATTAGTGATTACTACCCCGACGAAGAATATAATCACAATTACCTGTATGTTTCGAAACCGTAGGTAATTGTGATTATATAATAGTGATTAATGCAAAGTTATTTGTTTAGTTTAAAATAACTTTGTTTTAATTCCACTTTATTATATATCTTTAATCAACCAGTTTTGTATCTAGAATAGGGCCAAAGAATGCAGTTATTTGCTTATTCGATTATTATTTAAGGATTTCTAGCTTTAAGTGCTTCTAAGTTAACTAATTTATTGTCTTTGATATTACGGTGAAGAATTTTAATCCTTGTCTTATTAAAAGTATGATCGGTTGTAATCAATTTTTAGGTTCTTCGAATATAATGCTCTTAATTCTGAATATTTAGAATTTCGTTTAGAATGAATTGTTGAAAGGTAACTAAACGGGGTTTAAATTTGTTAAGTACGTCAGAGGCGTGCTAAATTAATAAAAATATAGGTAAGCCCAAAGCATACGGTTTCTTAAGTCGTATTTTTAAAGAAAGCGGATGATATCCTTCAAGTTGGGCTTTTCCGCCAGCTTCCGACTTGCACATAGTTTGCCAGAATAAAATAATACTGATAGTTTCGCAAACAAACTGTTGTTGTGTACATATATTTTAAGAAGTAGATTATTTGCAAGATGCTGCTTCTGGATGTTGATATTTGTCTAAGAAATAGCAGAAAACAGATTGCATCCTCTATGAAGTTATTGTAATGTTTATATGCACTCACAAAAGCTGATAGTTTCAATATCGAAATATTATTGTTGTCGATATTAAGTTTTGTGTGTTACACGTAAAGCACATATAAGCGTTATTATTTTTATGTGATATATCATAAGTTTGAACACAGGGCTGGCACTAAACAAAACAGCGCCAGGGGCAAGTAAAAATCTGAAGTACGCTGTGTCTACGGCATATTCGGTCGCTGTAGTAAGCGGATGTTTGCAATGTACCTGGTTCTTCGGATCTGCTTACTAAACACAGATAAAACCATTTCTGGATGAGTTTAGATTCTAAGTAACGGTAGTATCTTCCTCTCTAGAACAAAGTGTTAAAGCACTGCTTTATACATAGATATCGATCACGGAAATTTGAAACGAATTAAAGGACAAATTGTTAATTTATTGTTCAGGAAAGCGAAAAGAAAGTTTCTTTTTTTTTTTTCCAAAAATATTTCTCCTGTTTTTGTAGACCTATACTGATGAATTTTTATTATAAAATAAAATTGAATAGATCTTTAAGAATACTTATTTTTTTGTAGCGATAAAACTTATGAATAGCATTTACGTTATCTATAATTTTTCAGAAAAAAAAAACTTAAAATGCACGTCGTAAAAGACGCACTTATTTTCATAGAAATATTCCGAGGACACAGATCGAAATAGAAAAAGTAATAAAGTAAAATAAAATATTTAAGTAATTTTTGGATTATTGTCCATTTCAAATTTCCATTATCGATATTATACGTAAAATTATTTTCAATTTGGGAGGCGGGAATGGTTACCGCCGCCCCGGGAACCATTTATTTGATAACCAACACCTCTGCCATAGGTCACCCCAAGTGGTTCGCTACGTTTGGTGACTTAGCAGGGGTGCCCAGGTTCATGGGGTAAGGTTTATCTAGGTCTTGGCGGCGGATGATCTAGAAACACTGAACCCCAAATTCCTACCCAACCCTCACACATTTTTCCTTCCCAGAACTTCTCCTTCCTTTCCTTAAAAATACCCTCCACACAGCACACAAGAAATTATTTTCCTCAGGGCCTCCTGTGTCTAATGTAAAAGGTCCTAGGTCCTCGGTCTTAATGTAAAAAAAAATAAATTATTTCATGATCCAATTGTAAAATAACACAAGAAAATTATGTTTTTTGAAATTTTGTAGATAGATAGGTCACCCCAAGCGATTCGCTACGTTTGGTGACTTCGCAGGGGTACATGGATTCACGGGGTGAGGTATGTCCGGGCAGGAATTCGTCCGCCCACCTACTACGTGATGGACCGGATCGAAAGAGACAGTTTGAGGGACTCTTCAGCTGGATTCTCTTGATCCATCGCCTTGCACCGTAGTTGGAGGTATGAATTCATACGTCCGTCATTTCTGGGCACGCTGACTCCCAGATTCTTACACACTACTCATAGATTTTTTCCTTCCCATTACTTTCCTCTCCTTCTTTTCCTAAAAATACTCTCCGTACAGTACGCCCAAAAATAAAACAGGCCCCGAGGAAAATTGTTTCCGCCAGGGCCTCCTCCTTTCCTTAAAGACCCTTTACACAGTATCTCCTAAGGTGACGGAAAGGGAAATTATTTTCCTTAGGTCCTACTTTGTAGAAATAATGTATACAAAAGTATACGTTTACAAAAACACAATAACAGCAGAACGTTGTCTAATACACTCGACGAAGTAAAACTATTCTCATACATTTGAAATAACATTATTCCACTGTCAGTTGAGAGAAAAGCCAAGTATTGGATTTCACCAAGTTGTATTGTCTTATTATTATCATCCCGTCTGAAGTCAGATGCAGTTGCTTCCAGTTGCCTCTCAATTCTGACAGTTAATTTTATTTTTACGATGCTATTTATATCAATTTAACACGTTGCCAGCCGAGTCATGCTGTCAGATTAAATCGGAAGTCGAGAGATATAATGATTATCGAAGGACACCCCAACGATAGGTTTAAAAATTACTTTATTGTATAATGGTAACGACGCTGACATCGTGGTGTTTGATATTTGACGTCTGGGAATTTTTACCGCATTGCGGAGAAAGTGTCTTACGTTGCTAGGACTCTCTACATTTGAATTGAAAGGGGAATTTTGAAGGTGTTGTGAAATAATGTAAATACATTGCACGATTCTTTGTTACTGTATTTCCCAACATAAAAATAATATTATATCTATCTCTACTTATTTCTTAAGAGTAGTTCTTACTTTATAATTCTACCAAGTTAACGTTTTATAATTGCTTCAATGTTTACACGTGTTTGAAACAAAAATATCTCAATTGGAAAACAATTAATAAGAGTAGCTATGAGAATAGTTCTTATTTGTATAATTTAAGCAAGCATTTAAAAATAGTTTCATGTTTACACGTGTTAATTAAAAATTAAAAATAACTCAAATAGAAAACAATTCATGATAGTACCTACGCAAGCTGTGAGAATAGTATTTTTTGATGATTATTTCAATTAACCGTTCTATAACAGCTTCATGGTGGGGTTCATGTTTGAATTAGGCGCTCCGCCCACTGAGGCAACTGAAAACCAACTAAAACCGGCTGTTTTCTCTGTCTTGATTGGTCAAAAAGCTTGGTTAACCATAGATGACTAACAATCAGCTGACCGTTGGCAATATCAATGGCTGCCCAGGGAAATCAGCAGTGACAGTCGCAAGTCACCGCTTGCGTTACCATAGACAACGGGGTTTTGTGTGATTGTGTAGTGCGCGGGCCATCACATTGTCATACAAAGACAGTTGGCAGTTGAGAGTTTTCAGTTGCCTGAGTGGGCGGAGGCGCTTAGTGCCTCAAGAGGCAACTGAAAAAAAACCGGTTTGCAACTTAATACCATATTTTTCTCTTTATATTTTAATTTTACCTACTAGTTATTACCTCATTACTACTTACTTTTTACCATTTTTTTCTCATATTTAACTTATACATTTATACTGTTATTCTTCATGTTATTGTACTATTATGTCAATTATGTTAATGGTTATGTCAATTATGTTAATGGCATATGTTGTGCCGTATATGTGGAAATAAATAAATAAACTCGCTATCCTGTGTATGTCAATGTGATGGTCCGCACACTACACAACTTCTCCAAAATTTGTTGTCAATGGCAACGCAAGCAGTGACTCGAAACTCGCCGTGCTAGTTGCTACGATCACAGCTGATTGTTCTTCGTCTATGATATTTTTTATATCCGTTCTTATTTTTTTATTAATCGTTTTATAACAGCTTCATTTTTTACACATGTTTCAATTAAAAATAACTCAAATATTGAAGACAGTGCCTACGCATGCCTTGAGGATAGTTCTTATTTTACGATTCCTTCAATTAACTTTTTTATAATACACATTTCACAGTTTGCCACATGTTTAAATTAAAATATAACTCAAACAGAAAACAATCCAAAACAATCCATTGAGAAAAGTTCTTGCCTACTTTAAGATTTTTTCAATTACCAGTTGTACGAGCCTTACAGTTTACACATGTTTGAAATAATGTCAATAAATTATTTTTTTCTCAAATATCAATGAATTTTTTTTTTTGCAATTCTAAAAATTGTTTTGGCCAAAGTGAAATTGCACAGAATTGTCATGGATGATTTGCGGATTATTAGTGTTTCGTTCATAATAATAATAATAATTAGATTATTTGTAGAGCGCCGTTTTTGTGAAAAATCATCTCAAGGGCGCTCTACAATTTATTATTATTTCTTAAATACTTTATAAATATATAACTCGTATTTACAAATGGATACAGAAAACATACTTACCTGACAGGTCACTTAATATAATAAATATATATGATAAACACACTTTTATTAAAAAGTTCATGCTTCGATAAGATACGACGTTTCACGCGGAGGGCACTATATTTAAAACACTGGACAATGAAATTGCATGATTATACATTTTCTACCCCCGTTACTATTGATATTTGGTTTATTAGAAGATTTGTGGAAAAAGAAGATATTTATTTTAAAAGACCGGAGAAGTTAAGACTCTTTAGGACCACTATTTTTATGATGATTTGTATAAAAGGCTTACAAGTTCTGCGAGATCACTAATCACAACAGTGTTGTCTTACATTGTTGCAATTTTGATGCCAGTGTGGAAAATTGTTCAAATTACTTTATTTTTAGCAAACCGATAAAAAATTCAAGGTGACAGGAGAAATGTTAGCCCATTTGAGGGGATATTCTTTACAGAACTTCACTAGAAAATTAGTTATATATTAAAAAGAAAGAAACACTTGCATAACTTTAGATATTTTTGTTTTCTATAAGACTGTTTCTATTATTTCGTATGCCTGTGATACATAACTAGTGAGCGAAGTCAAATATTTTATCTTTATTTTTTTATACTAGAGAACCAGATCACTTTAAACGTAATTTTAAATTTAAACTTTGAGAATGTTAAATTAGACTCATTCGACTAGTAAGTTTAATTATCCGATAGAAGGACATCATTTTTGGGTTTTTGAGTACAAAAATATAAATAATTAGTCTTTAATGCATTTCATTAAGTGTCAATAGGATTCAGAAGTTTAAAGTATTACTTAAAATGGATACATACATACTTAATACATTCCTTCATCTTTCAATAGCGCTGCTATCTGTCACGTTAATGATCATCGGTTGTTATATGGACTAATCGACAATAGTATATCGCAAAAAAAGATATACATAAACCATAAAGCCAGTGACACACACAGCGTTAAAAGCGCTAGCGTTATTTGGCTTGGCCTATTTCAGCATATCCCTCGCCATAGATTACCATTGTAAATGTATGGCGAGCGATGTGGTAAAATAGGTCAAGCCAAATAACGCCGGCGCTTTTAACGCTGTGTTTGTCCCTGGCTTAATGTGTGTCTCACTGTGTGCTTCATCGAGCTAGGCCGCCATTTTAGGATTTAATTTCAATAACAAGATAATATGAAATAATACATTAAAATATAATAAAATGAATCTGAGTAGACATAAAATAAAATACAACAATAAAGGCAGTGGTTGAGTGGGCATCGCGTTTGGGTCCCACCCAGGCGTTCCGTGTTCAAGTACTCCATCACAACACAAGCAACATCTTCCGCTTAGTGTGATGGTAGTAGGAGATTTTCAAATTTTGTTGGGTTATTCGTAAACCGAGAATGTTTGTCTTTCTTTTAAAAAATTATATTTTTTTAAAAAGGCGGTAATGAAAAAAAAGTCGTCAAATATAATAAAGTAGGTTACTGTTGTATATAATGAAGTTTACTTTAAAATGAAAAATACACATATTTAATTAGATAGATGTAATCAAAACGTTTTAGTCTCCTAACTTTTTTGTCATTTCATAAAAAAAATAATTAATAAAAAAATAGGAAGTTTCATAATTTTTTTCTCAAATTGCAGTCGAAAATTTTTGGTTTTTAGAGGTTTACATTTTAATTTCTCTGTGGTTGGCTTCAAGATATGAATATAGTGTTTTAAAATGGTATGTTTTATTCTTTTACGTCTTAATTTTTTGAAATATTGCCTAAAATATCTGAACTATGTTTTTTTTTAATTAGATTTTTAACTCAATATTAAGATAAAATTTCAAGTAGTTAAATTATTCATGTGTCCCAATTTAGCAAAACTTCTTGAAACAACACGGGTTATCAGTAAGGTTTTGTTTTTAAACACTGAACCGTTTTATTTTCAAATTTGTTCCTAAATTAGAATTAGCAGCCTTTCAGGTGAGTCCTTACTACTTAATAAGAATGAATTCATTCTGTTACCATTGAAGAAAGGGTTCGGCCGACAAAATCCTGCCCATATTAATGACAGTCCGTACAGGACTAAGTACTTAATACAGAGAGCTTTATTTATTTCTGAATATTGTAATATTCTTCGTAATATAGTATTTTGACATTTTATTCTTGGAAAAGCAATAAAGTTGAATAATTTTGATTCTGGTTTCTACAAATTGTTTTTTTTTCTACATGTTTTTTTAAAATAAATATTTGCTCTTTGTTCTAAATTAGAAAATACTTTTTAAAATCACCGGTATTGACCGCAGTTGAAAATCGAAAAGGTGCTTGAAATTGCTTTAGCTATTTGATCAGAAAATGAGTTTCTTTCAACATTCCTCTTTACTTCTTTTACCCAATTCCTTTTTTTTCGCAATATTCTAAATTATTTTGTTTCTATCTTGCAAGAAATAAGGGTACCGGCCTCTAACCTTCTGAAAATGCACGATCGTACACGGAGAAAAATGTTATTCTAAAATACGATCATTTTATTCGTATAAACGGGACTGAAATTCTTACTAACAAATAAACAGTGTTTCAATGTTTATTGGCGGGAAAATGTAAGAATAATTTGTTGGAATACGTACGAAATTACGTATACCAACAAATTATTCTTACATGTTCCTGCCAATAAACATTCAAACCCTGTTAATTTGTTCGTAAGAACTTCATTCCCGTTTTTAACCGTTTTTACGAATAAAATGATCGTATTTTAGAATAACATTTTTCTCTGTGTAGGGTCCAAATCGTAGTTATCTATTGTAAGTCTTGGCGGCGGATGCTTTTACCCACCTACTGCGTGATGAGACTGAATCGGGAGAGACTGGTTGAGGTAGATGTTTTGATTTCTCTGACCGGCCTCTCTTGATCCATCGCCTTGCACTGCAGTGGGAGGGAAGGATTCACACGTTCGTCACTCATTGATTCCTACCAACCCTTCATACATTTTTCCTTTCCAGAACTTCCTCTCCTTCTTTTCTCTAAAAGAACTCTCCACGCAGCATCCCCACAAGTAATATAGGTTCCGAGGGAACTTTTTCCTCGAGACCTCCTTTGCGAAGAAAATGTAAAAAATATATTTTTGTGTGATCGCATATTTGTATTTTGTGCTCACCAGGGGGTGCTAGCATGGTCGATCGATATGAAGTTACCGACCGACTGTCAGTAACTTCTCATCGTTCCCTAGCACAACTGCAGATCGCAAACGAATAGGTGATAGTTTACAATGACTAAGTGTCCTTAATATATTCGATATAAACTGTCGTTTGTACGTTAGCGATCTGCAGTTCTCCTAGGGAACGATGAGAAGTTACCGATAATTGGTCGGTAACTTCATATCGATCGACCATGCTAGCACACCTGAGTAGGTATTTTTTCTAAATTATATTACAATTATGGAATCGTTTATATATTATTCGTTCCAGCTGAAAAAACACAATGATTTTAGTAAAATTTAATAATACATCTATATATTATATAGAGAAGTTATTTCACTCGGTCACATGGTGTTTTCGGTAACCACACATTGCAGCAACATTGGTAATCATCCATTTTTGCAGCTAGCTGTCCGTTATGTCCGTAGGGTTTCCTTTAGTCACGCGATGAATACGTATAACTTCATATTTTATGGTTCTTGCCATTTAAACATTAAATCGAATTAAACGATATCCGATACGACTTTTACGGTGCAAGACAATGCAAGATTAAGCAGCATAAACACATACAAACGTTTATATAATATACTAGCTTATACATAAAACACTGGACTAAACTGTTTTCCAGTGCAGGCGAACCTTGTTATCGGCATCCCAAGACTAAAAGGTTTCTTAGCCCTTTACTGCATAGTATAACATATCTGATATAACAAACGTTTTTATTTCTTATTAATTCTGACATCTATGGGTTAGTTTTTTTTCCTCAAAGACCTACGTACCTTAGAGATTCCAAACTGGAGAGAACTAATACAATACAGAGATGAGTGGAGGAGGCCAACACCCACTAAGGGTTGTGGAGCCAATTGTGATGATGATGATGGGTTAGTTTTAGTTTTAGTAATAAAGTAAGGTTTTAACATTATCTATGCATAGTTATTTGGCCGAAGAATTCCAAGACGTGGCTTATGTCTCAGAACTCTTATTTAAAGAATTTTAAGTCAGAAAATTAAGCGCATTATATTTCGACCATGCAACATTACAAATTTATAAAGATAATATTCAAAATAAAGCTGCACCCTTTAAAAATAACAGAAATCTAAGACAAACTTCAATACTTCCTACTCCAAAACGTAAAAAAACAATAGGACAGTTAAATCATAATCTCGGAGTAATTTAAAAAAAATTATTACAAGAATATATTAGAAACACGAATACCACTATAAAAAAAATTAAAACTCACCTTAAAAATTATACTGAAAACTTGACCTGAATCATGTCGAATGGTAAACTAAGTATATTGTGTCAATTGTATCTCTATGTATGCCTCTCGTGTTTCTTTATGTCTCTTGTCTCTCATTGTAAAATGTGTCACATGAGTGAGCTTGTATATAACTTTGAATATTTTTTATTTGTGATGTTTCTGTTTTTCTAATTATATGTATCCGTATTTAATTGTAGATATTTTGTAATTGTATGTACCTATTTGTACAATAACTGCATTTTTATAACTAGATTGTTCTCACGTAAAAACCCAGTATAAATAAAAAAAACAATATAATAATACCCACCCATACACACAAGCCCTGCTTATTTATGGGGGTACACCAAACACAACTATTATGTAATTAGTTAATATATAAAATTTATTTGTGATTTATGTTTTATATCTTTTTTATAACTTAAAAAAAATTATAAATATACAAGTACACGAAAATTTAATTTATCCATCAGGCCTCGGATGTATTCTGTCAGAAGGTCAGAAAATTTCCGCTTTGAAATAAATCCAAATAGTTATATAGATTATTCCCGAATATATCCGTAAAATAAAAACTGTTTGTGAAAGGTGATGAAATACGTTTTCAAATGTTATCATTACAAAAAAACACATAATTTTTGATATACTTAAATTTTTTATGTAAACATTAAAATAAAAATAGCTCACCTTACTTATTCTAACTAAAATTACAGATAACGAATAAAATGAAAAATTTCATAATTTTTTCTCAAATTGCAGTCGATAACTTTTTAGAATGTTAATTGCTTTATGGTTGGCTTCTAGATTTGAATAAAAAGAGTTTTTTATGTTCTTTTTAACACCGTTTAACATCATATTTCTCACCGTGACAGTAAAGGAGATACAACGATTTCCATGAGACCTATGTGAGATGTTCCCAAAAGCGAAATAATGAATTAGCCTGAGAGGTTAACATTTGAATGTTTGAGGTTACCTTTATTATAATGTTTTACTTGCAGCATGTTTTTTTTTTATTTATTTTTATTTTTTTATATATATATATATTTTTTTTTATATAGAAACCTTACAAGAAAAACACAAATTAATCAAATAAAATTTATTTGCGCACGCCGGGTTCGAACCCGCGACCTTCCGAATGGGAGTCTTACCACTCGACCACGGACGGTTGTTTAATGTTTAATATCATAATGAAAGTTGTTTAATGTTTAATATCATATCAAGAAATATGGTTTTTATCGACATGTTGGGCCGTAATTACATAATTTCGTGAAGAATAAGGTGCGTTTATGTGTTTTAAACAAAAATGTCATTTGTATTACTATTTTGACTACCTAAATTTGACGAAACATTATTATAATTAAATAACGATCTTCTCAAAATAAACGTAATTTATGTAAAAAATATATATAAATTTATTATTCTGTAATTTTGTTACGGTTATAAAAAAAAAATCCGAAACAAAAGTACTCATGCAGTAAAGTATTGGGTAATTTCGGTGTCGTCGAATGTTCAATGCATTTTATTAGTTTTTTGGTATTTATTTTTGGGGTGTTATGCCGTGTTACGCTACCTCCTTCTTTAGCCAACGTTTCGGACAAGGTTACAGTGTCCATCATCTCCATGTCCATCGACACATCTGCCCTGATGATTGACACTGTAACGTTGGCTAAAGAACGAGGTAGCGTAACACGGCATAACGCCCCAAAAATAAATAGCAAAAACACTTTTGACCGTGAAAATCTAAAATCATTTTATTCGTGTTTATTGTACGTAGGTACATCGTAGGAAGATAGGGCATTATTTCCAAAGCAATGAAAAGTATACTGTTTTCATAAATACGCGTAAGCCAGGTGAATTTGGCAAAATGAGATAAGAAAAAAATTCAGTTCTCTAAATTCACTTACGTAATGGAGATTTTTTAACCATTGCAGAGAACAAACTGACAATGTAATCGCAACAGAAAAATAACTTTCTCTGTTAATTTGTGATTTTTACAATTAAATTCAGAAGACCTATATTAAAATATCTACATTTGGTAAGATTTCAACAGTTTCCGCATTTTATCAAAAAAAAAAAAATCCTCACTTAATGGGCGCTTTTACTATTACCTTAATGACCCGCGAAAACGGCACGGCGACGGTAACGGCTCGCGCCATCTCATTAATTTAAAACGAGTGAGGGAGATGCAAGAAAAAGTTATCATTTTCTTGCCTTTCCCTTACTCGTATTAAATAAATGAGATGCCGCGAACCGTTACGGTCAGTACGGTAATGAGAATAGGACATTGTTACGTTGCTTCTAACCTTTTTAAAATCACGTCTTTAACTCCCCTGAACTTTCTGTGGTCTAGAAATGGGAACTTTAGATCACATATTTTTTGGGTGTCCTCCTCTAAAGCGTTATCTAAAATTGCCTCCCCTCCATTGAACATCTCACATATAAATCTAAACTTGACTCCAATCTTCCATATAGTTTTGAAATTTGCACAATTAAATAAAATTAATTTTTTGATTCATATTTCCTTTCTTCGTAATTTAAAATGGTGGCCTAGAATATCCTAGAATGGCGAAAACCGGAAAAACGGAAAAAAATATTTATAAAATATTAAATTTATTATTGAGCCCATGTGAAAATATTTTTCTTGAATAATTTACCCTATTGTTTTCATTCTACTAAGAAATACAGGAAATGTTTTTTGCTCCTTTGTTCTATTGAAAAAACAACGTGTAGATATATTTTTAATATACATGGGAGAGTAAGCAATTGTATTTATTTTCTACCCTTGCTAAATACACAACGTATGTACTACCAACTTCCACTTCAAGTACATCAGTTTAAATATTTACTCAAAGCGGATAACTCAGTACATTTTATTTTATACATTTCACTTCTGATCTATTAATTATTTATTTAAAGTTGGTTTTCAACCCGTAAGTTGTATTATTATTCAAGTCAATTTAAGTTTATGGCTGACCAAACACACCTTATGTATTTAAAAAAAAAAATTTAAAAAAAAAATTACAATTTCACTTATAGTATAACTAATATGTATTTATTTATTTTCATTAAGTTTAATTTGTAAAAATCCATTTGAATTTCTATTTCTTTACGTTTGGGGATTTAGCAAGGGTGCCTGAGTTCTTGGGATGAAGTTTGTTCGAGTCTTGGCGGTGGATGTATCTGCCCCAGCTGCGTGAGAGGCCGGATTGGGAGAGACCGGCTGAGGGAGACATTTTGGCCTCTCCAGCACGACTCTCTCGGAACATCGCCTTGTACCGCAGTGGAAGGATGCATGGATTCATGCGTCCGTCTCTCCTGGAGACACTGACTCTCAAATTCCTACCCATCTCTCATATCCTTTTCCTTCTCAGAATTTATCCTCCTTCCTTTTCTCAAAAGACCCTCCATACAGCATACTTATCCTCATTGAGATGAATTATGTTTCTTAGGGCCTCCTGTGTGGAGCTAATGTTAAAAAAAAACTTTAAATATTCATTTATAATTCCAAAATCAGACAAAGTGTAGGTACATATTTTGTATACAAATTTATATACAAAATAAAGCTAAGAATTTTTTTTTCACGTAAAATAGTAAATAAACTTTTAAAAGTGTACAAAATTAATCGTATTTTAAAAAATCTTATTTCTCCATACTATATTCAGATACATACATTGCAATCGTTTGTAAGGTGGCATGCTTATATTTCACACAATATGTCAGCTTTCCCTACTATTATTTAGCAGGTTATAATCACTGACAGCATGGCCTCTTATCATAATATAATATCTCCTTTGGCATTACTCTGACATTTAAATAATGGTAGACTGCATTTACAACACAACTTCTTGGTTATATATGAATAAATGCAAGTATTAGATACTACAGGGACTATTGTCATGTATTCTAATTTGCTAATAACTTTTACTTTATACTATGTCTTTAGTAGTCAGCGATATGAGTATTTAAATGTCAATTAAATGGTCACATTACTGTTTTCTTAAAAAAAGTGTTTCTTAAAAAAAATCTCGCTTCTGTCCGGGTTTTGAAAATTTTGTATAGATGTATATATTTCGACATCGCGAGACTGACGACATCACAGGAAGGATTACAAGAGTGGATCAACCGATTCAGCGAAGAGTGCATGGCGGCGGGAATGAAGATGAGTACCTCCAAAACAGAGGTGATGGTTATAGGAAGGGACCAAACTCAGTGCAACATACTCGCTAATGGGACTCAGCTGAACCAGGTGGACAGGTTCAAATACCTTGGGGTCGAATTCTCCAACGACGGTCGGCAAGACGGAGAGATTGATCGAAGAATTAGTGCGGCAAGCAGTGTGCTACGTCCTCTCTACAGCTCAGTGATAAGAAAAGCCGAGCTCAGCATCAAGACAAAGATGGCAGTGTTTAAAACGGTATACCGCCCGACGCTCACTTACGGCCACCAGATATGGATGCTAAACGAACAAACACGCTCTAGAGTCCAAGCTGCCGAAATGAGGTACTTGAGAGGAGTGGCAGGGGTTACGAAATGGGATCATATAAGAAATTCTACGATCCGAGATGATCTAAACATTGAACCACTGCTACTCTTCGTAGAAAAATCGCAACTGAGGTGGCTTGGACATGTACTAAGAATGTCTGATGACCGAATTCCGAAGAAAATACTGAGTGCCATTCCAGAGGGTAGACGTCCAGTAGGCCGCCCCAGACACAGTTGGGCGAGGCAAATCCAAAAACTGTGCGAGGAGAGGATGGATCTGCCATGGGCGGAGGCCGATCAATCGGCGCAAGACAGGGAAGGATGGAGGAGCCTTGTCGATGCAGTGGGTCCCCGACCCGAATAGGACAAGGGGAAGAAGAAGAAGAAGAAGTATATATTTCGATGCGTAATTTGTTATTTAACTTTAGACAGTCCAATTTGGAAATGATTGGGCGCGAAATTGAATGGTCTGAAAGTATGTTGTCTGTTGTATGCTGATGATGCGGTGCTGATTTCTAACAGCATAGAAGATCTGCAGTCACTCGTATCTAGGATGAACGAAGTATGTATGAAGAATGAGTTGATGATGAATGTAAGTAAGTCAAAAGTAATGGTGTTTGAAAGAGAGAGCACGAAAACAGTGTGCAACATAGTTGTGAATGATGAGTACTTAGAGCAAGTTGATGAGTTTGTGTATTTGGGAAGTATGTTTACGAGAGATGGGAAGGCTGATAGGGATATTGAAAGAAGGGTAAATGCAGGTAACTCTATTAATGGTGGACTGAATGCTGTTGGCGCAAACAAAAAGCTGTCCAAAGAAGCGAAGCTAGCAGTTCACAATGGAGTGCTGGTACCTACCCTGATGTATGGCAGTGAAGCATGGAACTGGCAGAGAAAGGATGAAAGTAGACTGAATGCTGTAGAAATGAGATCCCTGAGGCGTATGTGTGGTAAAACCATGTATGATCGTGTGAGGAATGTGGAGTTCCGAAAAGAATGCAAGGCCGATGTGAGCGTCATAAGTAAGATTAAAAAAGGGACGCTTAGATGGTTTGGACATATAGAGCGAATGAACGAAGAAAGAAGTGTCAAGAGAATATATGATACTAATGTGAATGGTAGAAGAAGTCGAGGACGCCCGAGGAAGACATGGCACGATCAAGTGAATCAGATACTTGAGTCGGGTCATGTCAAGAGTCAGAATAATAGAATAGCATGTACGATAAGATGTATGAATGTGAATGAGGCGAGGAGTGTATGCCAAGACCGAGTTGTTTGGTGGTCCGTCCTCTCTGCCTACCCCTGCGGGGAAACGGCGTGGTGGTTAGTTAGTTTTTTTTTCTCAAGTAAGCAATAAAAATGCTCAAAACGCAAGATGATAAATTGTTAAATATCTTGTACCTACTTCTTGTAAGTATTTTTTTGATCATAAGTACCTATTTATGATTTTTCAATAATGGCTAAACAAAATAAGCGTGTAAAAATATATTTTTATATTTTAGTTTGTAAGACCTTAAATAAATAGAAAAACTGAGGTATTTTCGGCACAAAACACGTTCTCAGATTTATTTTTTAATGATTTTAATTTAACTAAAATTAAAATTCTGAAAACTGTCTTTACTAGATTATGTATTGGTTTATTTTTCTGTGTGATTATATGATTTGATATTTGTGTTGTACAATACAATATTTCGTTTGAAAAAATTGAACAAATATGCCAACGACCAACGGTATAACCTTAGTATATTAAAAATAAACTTAGTTTTTCAAAATTTTAAAACTGGGTTTACCAGATAAAATAACAATCTTTCGAAATGAATTTATTTTTTTTTGTAAAATAGAGCCAATACATCTAGAATTTCATTTAAAAAATACTAATTTCCGGTATTCTCTGGTAATATCTTCTTAATCGTCACCTCAATATAATTCTAGCTTATCATTTCGGCACTTGCATCTGTGAAAAAGCCCACCGTAAAAACTCATTAGTACTGTATTTATGTACAGAAAAGCTTCGTATGACTTATTTTTATTGTTAATAATACTTATTTAGCTAAAAAATATAATAAATTTCAAGAATAAATCCACATTTGTAATATTTTTTTAAAACATACCGATCCTGGGAAAACGATGCTGGATAGATATGTACGATTTTCATAAATATACAAACAAATTATCTGCTAAGTTATAACAATCCACCAAAACATAAACTTGCAAGAAAAAACAAGCATAGTTATAACAAAAATATATAGTCTCAGCCGGCGTACGGCGGGTGAATCCTTGATGTATTTGAATGAATATTTGTTATAGGTACATCCTCTCCGCACACACCTCCAGAATTATAATTTGTGTAAGTAGGTATACCGTATTTTCCCTAAAACGAACTTCATATCGACCCTTTGGAATAACAAGGTTCCATCTGTTGCTGTATCATCATGCAATAATGGGATCTATGGTAAGCTACTTTAGAGTTCATTATCGCATGACGTTTCCGCAACAGATGGAACCTTGTTATTCCAAAGGGTCGATATTGTATAAAAGTGTCCCGGGGGGCCAACTGTCGGTGAGTCAACTGTCAACTTATCAGCTCATATAGCACATATAATTTGTAACTGTCAACTTATCAGCTCATATAGCACATATAATTTGTAACTGTCAACTTATCAGCTCATATAGCACATATAATTTGTATTTTGTTTTGAAGAGTTTTAATTTTCAATGTACTATCGTTACTTAAATTTTAATTTTTATGCTACCGGTTTCGACACATCCGTGTCATTCACTAGCAAACTTAAAACTAGTGAATGACACGGATGTGTCGAAACCGGTAGCATAAAAATTAAAATTTAAGTAACGATAGTACATTGAAAATTAAAACTCTTCAAAACAAAATGTCTAGAAATTGTTACATAGTTAATGCCCAAGAAATACAAAAAATATAATTTGTAGTCTACGAAGATATTTAGTATTTTAAAGAGCACATTTTTAATGGTTATATAGTCATTTTGTAATTATTAATGTTATATTAAATATTACTACTATTTATTACTCCAAGTATGGTCAGGAAACGCTGGGTAAAATCTCTCGGGTACGTCTTGTTACACCCTGTATGTAAACTATTTTAAATTGTTTATATATAATTTATACAGGGCGTAAAAGAACGTACCCGAGACATTTTACCCACCGATTCCTGAGCATATTTCGAGTAATAATGAGTGTATTTGTCATTTTGCTGTCCGATGATATTTTTTTTTCTATTAAAAGCAAAAAAAATATATTTCCATTACACGTTGCTACTGATCCCATCGCTATCGGAAATACCCCACCGCGATGGGTTTGAGCGATTCACGCGCTGTTAAAAAATATTACAACCCATAACACAAAATATTACTAGACAATCCAATTATATTATTCCAGCAACAAAAACCTCAATGGTACCGTCACAATTTAACATTCTTGCTCCTTAAATATTCAATAATTTAACAATTGAAATAAAGTCAATAGCCAAATGGCACAGTTTCAGAAAGACGCTTGGGGACTTTTTGAAGAGTGAATATGATAGTGTACGTGTATGTATGTGTATATCTGTGTTTATGTGTGCATGTATGTATGCACCTTGACACACATGTGCGCATGCATGCACACAATATAAAAAAGTTATGAAATTTTTTATAATATTGTATGTTCTGCTTATTTGTGTCGTGGCTCACTAGCCCACGATGTCTTCTGATTAATAACAACGTAAGTTCGTTTACTCGTTTATTGCGAATGATCGTAAAAACAATGGTATTGTACGTAACGTCTGATCACAGGTATGCTCTATTTTGGTCTGGCGGCCGCGACGCGCTCCGACCGTGACTGTTTGCCAATGCGTTCATTCGGGAATCTTCGGCTGTGCCGATCATCTCCGAATGAACGTGGACTATTAAATAGGTATATGCTTATATGCTATACACTACACATATATAATCCTTATGCACGTCTTTTTTTCCTTTCAATCTTCTACTTTCTATTATATTTTTCCAATTTTCAGCATCATTATATACTAAATCCATATGTACATAGACTTCACACAAAGTAACTATATATACTGCATTGGTCACCATGAAACAAGCTACTAAATATTTTTGAATAATAGTGGTATAATAGCTTATGCGTTGAAATATATTTCGGTTAGGTGGTATTAATAATAAAGGCTGTAACAAACACTAAAAATTAACACGTTACGACGATACGATATTATTACAGATATACGTCGTTAGTTAATAACTAACGACTGTACCAACATAAGTTTAAGAATTTGATAGAATTTCTCAACGATGTATATTTGACTCTGATTACGTACAAAGAAAACACGAGTCTACAAGATTTTATACGGAATCTAAATCTCTTGTTTGTTCGGCGCACGTATGTAGATTGATCCTCGAAAGCATCTTCCCAAAGTAAACAATCAAATACTCGTTTAAATAAACCATTTAACATTTGCTAGAACTAATCGTGTGGCGGCTCTGGGCTTAGAGAATTATTTATATTATTATATTATTAAACAACCCCTGTGGCAACAAAAGGATACTAATTTTATGTTTCCAAGGAGAGAGAAGATACGGTGACTGTTTTACATTATTTGTGCTCTGTTATATTAAGTAAGCCAAAATTTGCAAAGAGTTAATTTTTATTTAAAGAAAGGTACACATTCCCGGGTAAGTAAATAACATGACAATATTTGAAAATGATCATCATCTGGATGATATAATATAAAAAAATATTCTTCTATCAAATTGCACATTTTAATGATCATCATCGGAATGATATAATATAAAAAATATTCTTGTATCAAACTTCACATTATGATCATCATCTAGATGATATAATATAAAAAGTTATTCTTCTATCAAACAGCACATTTTAATGATGATCATCAGAATAATATAATATAAAAAATATTCTTGTATCAAACTGCACATTTTAATGATCATCATCTGGATGATATAATATAATTTCTTTTCTTGTATAAAACTGCACATTTATTTATTTTTTATTTATTTATTTATTGAATCTATATAATAAGGTTTACATTTTTTTTTTGGCCTTGCCTGTCTCACTAGGAACTCCCGTGTCGAGACAGACTAGTTTACAAATATTTTCTAATTATAATATGAAGTACATTTTTCAATAAAGCAAAAATATTTGACAAAATTTTCAGGTTGGTAGGTAGTGGTAACAATAATGAGATATACGATTATATTTGGGTGAGGTGACTAATTATTGCACGACCTTTTTCGATGATCCATTGTTTGATCAGGATTTTGTATTTTTTAATATTATTCGATTGTCTTGTTTTGTCAGGTAGGTTATTGTATATTTTAGACGCAATGTATTTGAAATTTCTTTGACCAAATGTTGTGTTTGTTTTAGGTATTTGTATGAGTTCTTTGGTTTTGTGCCGCGTGTTTACAATATTTTGGGTATTTTTATAAAATGTATGTGTTTTATTTTTAAACAGATGAGTTAAGATAGTTTTTGTGTATATTTGTCGAATATCTAATACATTGAATTTGTTGAATATATCTACAGTACTTGTTATTATGGGAACTTTAAGAATAACTTTCATAATTAATTTTTGTGCCTTCGATAATGAATCTATAGCTGATAGTGTTGCACCTCCCCATGCGATTATTCCATATTCAATGATTGATTGACAAAGAGAGTAATAAACAATTTTAAATGATCATAATCAGGATGATATAACATAAAAGATATTCTTGTATCAAACTGCACATTTTAATGATCATCATCAGGATGATATAATATAAAAAATATTCTTGTATCAAACTGCACATTTTAATAATCATCATTAGGATGATATAATATAAAAAATATTCTTGTATCAAACTGCACATTTTAATAATCATCATCAAGATGATATAATATAAAAAAAATATTTTGATCAAACTGCACATTTTAATGATCATCATCACGATGATAATATAATATAAAAAATATTCTTGAATCAAAGTGCACATTTTAATGATCATCATCAGGATGATATAATATAATATCATTATTGATTTATGGAATGTGCTTAGTTATGTGGTCGACTGCTGCCTCAGCCATATTGAAGAGTACAACATGACAATACGTGGGTATGTTTGGCGAAATGTCAGTTTGTTAACTTTTTTGGATGGTGTAGTACGTATTCGGTTTTTTTTTATATTTATTTTAATAGCCTTAAAATAATATTATAATGATACATTGAAAAACAGAACCTGTTATCTGAAACAGAAAAGAAACAGAACCTCAGCATTCTGGCCAAAATTAAATTTGTTCACTGTTAAGTTACCCAACAAGAAAACAAACTTTTTTGGCTTGTTATATCATTTCAATTGCTAATATCAAACTCAGGCGAAGTTGCGGAGTATATACATACTTGCATTATGGTAATCAAACATTTTCTCTATGAATATATTACAGCGAATGTAAAACTCGAGCAGATTTTCAACCTGTTAAATATGAAAACGACTAGATAAAGTTTGCATTGATTATTCAAACGTGCTATATTTAACCACATATTTTTTATTGATATTTGTTAGTGCTATATTAAACCAAAAACAAAAAATTCTGAAGAAATTAAGGAAAAATTAATTCCTCCGTTATAATAATGGGAACCGCAAGGCGTAAGTGCAAAACTATTATAAAAAAATATTATTATCTTCGTTGATTTTAACTTCTCGTCAGTTCTTTTTATGATCTGACACAACTAAACACTGTTTATAACGTAAATACCCGCATGTTAGACTTAGTATTAAGTAATATAAATCCTGAAAATGCTGTTATCCATCGCCATGATTCTCCACTAGTCAAAGAAGATATCAATCACCCTTCACTCTCATTCACACTCGATTACATAACAAAATCACATAAAATACCTGACATATTACCTCCGGACATAAACATGGGTTGGATTTTCGACGAAAGCTCATATCATACAATTAGAAATGCCTTAGAACAACACGACTGGAATCATTATGACTGCCTCGATGTAAACCTGGCTGTCGAAATGTTTTATAAGCAGCTTAATAACATTTTCGACCTCTGTTTAAAGAAAAGATCCACACATTTGCTCAGAGATGATAAACAATATCCAAAATGGTTTACTGGAGAGATCATTCACCGCATACGAGAGAAAAATAAAATACACTATCTTTGGAAAAAAACTAAATCTGGGCGGCGGTACCCATATTCGCATCCCTAATTCCAATACGATAATTGAAATGGCTTTAGCTGTGTTTGGTGACCAGATCTGAATAGGCAGGTACTAAACCCACATCGCTTTTCCCTATACATTTCTTCTTCCCCCTACCTTCAACCTCACAACATATCCCAATTGTGGATGTCATAGTTTCACTGGCTCCAGACGGTTGGGACCAGTTGAGAGTCTTGTGCGGTATTCCCTTTAAAAAATAATGAAAAGTGCATTAGTTAAAGAATGGCATTCAATTGGATTTAAGGCAGCTGAACTGGAAACTATTAAATAAAATGCAAAAACTACGTAAATAATAATTCATATGTAACGAAGTCATATTTTATAAACAATAACTAACTAACTAAGTGACTAACCATCACGCCGTTTCCCCGTAGGGGTAGGCAGAGAATTTGCATTGACGACTATCCGTGGTCGAGTGGTAAGACTTTTGACTCCGAATCGGAAGGTCGCGGGTTCGAACCCGGCGTGCGCAAATAAATTTTATTTGATTAATTTGTGTTATTTCACAACTAATTAAATAAAAATAATACATACTATATTTGCGGCACGTTTCAGAGTGGAAGATACTCTCAGTATCGCCCTGGTGTAAGTCTACCATTCAGAATTAAAACGTTGCTTAATAATGGCTTTAGCCGTGTTTAGTGCCTAGGTCTGAATAGCCAGGTACTTCCCCACCTTCCTCTTCCCCATCTCCTTCCCTTCACCACTCACATTCAGCCTCACAACATACCCCAATCGGGGATGTCATAGTCTCACTGTCGCCATACGGGAGCAGTTGGGACTCTTGTGAGGTTACTCTATAAAAAAAATAGAGAGAGGACGGACCGCCAAACAACTTCGTCTTGACACGAACTCCTTGCTTCATTCACATTCATACATCATCTCATACATGCTTTTCTATTATTCCGACTCCTGACATGGCCCAACTCAAGTATCTGGTTCACTTGATTGTGCCATCTTCCTCGGGCGTCCACAACTTCTTCTTCCATTCACTTTTGCATCATATATCCTCCTTAGACTCCTTTCTTCGTTCATTTGCTCTACATGTACAAAACATCTGAGGGTTCTTTCTTAATCTTACTCATTACTCTTACATCAGCCTTGCATTATTTGCGGATATCCACATTTGTCACACGATCATACATGGTTTTACTACACATACGCCTCAAGGATCTAATCTTTACAGCATTCAGTCTACTTTCATCCTTCCTCTGCAGGTCCATGCTTCACTACAATACATCAGGGTAGATACCAGCACTCCATTGTGGACTGCAAGCTTCGCTTCTTTGGACAGTTTTTTTGTTAGTGGCAATTGAATTCAGTCCTCCATTAATGGAGTTACCCTTTTTTCAATATCTCTATCAGCTTTCCCACCTCTCTCAGACATACTTACCAAACACACAAATTCATTCACTTGCTCCGGTATTCATTATTCATACAGGGTGTTAAGGTACGTACTTGAGTTACTTTAACCAGTGATTCCTGACATTATTTGAAGTAAAAAATGCAAATGAAATTTTGGTCTCCGGTGACATTTTTGATGTTTTTTTTTTTTTTTTTTTTTTCTACAAAAATATAAATAATAGTAGGTGTTGGTTAGTTGGGGGCGGGGTAAGTGGTGGGGCGGTAACTCGGCTGAGTGACCAATAAGGTCATGTGAAAGATTTTTTTTTGTTTGATTTTGAAGAAAAAATATTTTGAAAAAATAAATTTTTGACATAAAAAAAGTCACCGGAGACAAAATTTTTATTTTCATTTTTTACTCCAAATAATGTCAGGAATCATTGGTTAAAGTAACTCAAGTACGTACCTTAACACCCTGTATAATTATTCATATAAATATAATAACTATATTGTACACTGTTTGCGTACTCTCTCTTTCAAACACCATGACTTTAGACTTACTTACATTTATCATTAACACATTCTTCATACATACTTCGTTCAGTCTAGATACTAGAGACTTAAAGAATATTACGTTATAAATTTATTACACCGCAAAGCATGTAACAACTATTTTTTTTAAATAACACAAGGTATTGTTTTTTTCCAGACTTACTGTAATTAATTATCAAAAGATAAGCATTTTTAATTATTTGGATACCTTTGGTTTTTTTTTACCTGCCATGTAGGTAGATAATATGGATCATATCAAATGACAGCAAGGTAATTATAATAATAGCTAATAATAATTTCATGTCAACTAAATAATTGCTTGTCTCGAATACCCTCAAATTACACCTTTGACTTTAACCCCTACGTGAACTAAATACAGATAAAATATAATTGGTACGTTTGCATCAGTCTTTGTTTTTTCAGATCTATGGCTTTGTTAGGTTAATGACAGTTGTTGGTTAGGAATGGTATTTATTATTTGTATTTTTTTGTACGTGAAAACCTCTTAAGAGTCCAAACTGCTCTCGTCAGGAGCCAGTGAGAGTATAGCATCCCCAATTAGGGTGTGTTGTGAGGTTAAAAGAAGTAGGGAGGGGAAGAAGAGGTGGGGAAAGGAAGGTAAAAAAAAAGAAAAAAAAGAAGAAGAAAAAAAAAACCTGGATATTCAGATCTTGTCGCCAAATATGTTTAAAGCCATTTTGTTACATTAGCTCCTCAAAGGAGGACCTCAGGAAAATATCTTTCAGGGCCTGTGTCATCTCAGGGGATGCAGTGTGAAGTGTATTTTTAAGGAAAGATAGGAGGGAAAGTTCTGGGAAGGAAAATGTATGTGAAAATGGGTGGGTATGTATCTGGGTGTCCAGTTGCAATGGTTAATAATAATAATAATATTTGGCTAATTTATATAGCGCCGTTTTCGTTTCTATGTAATAATCCATCCCTTCAACTGTGGTGCAAGGCGATAGGTTGAGAGAGTGCTGTGCTATTGAGAGAGGCCTTCCTCAACCAGTCTTTCCAGGCCAAGCAGTTGGTGGGCAGACGCAACCGTCACCAAAATCTCACTCCATGGTACTTCTGATAAGTCGCTAACCACTTGGGGTGACCTACGGCAGAGGTATTGGTGATCCAATGAATTGATTCCCAAATTGTATACACGACGGTTACGTTTGCGCCTGTCTTCATTTTGAAGTCTATGGCAATAGCTAGGTTTAAGGCAGATGTTGGTAAGAAAGGTTTTTATTATTTGTACGGAGTAGGTTCTTTGGTTTAATTGCATAAAGATACCCCAATGTCCAGATTCTAGTAGGCGATTGAGACAAAAAAAAAGAATAGTGAAAGGATTCCAGGAGGATCCGAGTCCAAAAATATGAATTTTGTTATAATTGGTGAAATCTAGTTTTAAACCTTCAAAATTATCTTATTAATAAACGTTTTCACCATTTTAGCCTACCTATTTGAAAAAAATGTTATATTTGGTCGTTTGTGAGTATTTGAAGAAGTTTAGTTTTCATTATAATCATTTTCATTCATATCACAAAATCAACTGGATGGACTTAGTTCACTTTGCAGTGTGCCCCATTATATTGAAATATGTAATTTCAAGCATCTTTGCTTTTTCTAGAGATTGTAATAGCGATTTATCTACCCAATTGCCATATGCCAAAATTATAATAAAACGTAGAAAATTTGTATCTAAGAGTATGTTTCTATTGACTTAAATATTTTTTTTCATAAAATCCACAACGCAATCGTTACACGCATTATCTCTTAAAGATATGAAAATTAATAAACTTCACTTGAATTTCAAAGTCACCGGAGCCGGAGGTCAAAAAAGGTTAAATTTACTTTAAAACAGGAACGAAACGTACTGGAAACATAAAAATGGAGCACAAGTTTCATTCGGTTTCTGTTCCAACGCGTTCAAATTTAGAACACCATTCTGCGCTAGCGTGTCGCTCTCCACAGAGAGAAAAAAAATTGCCTTATTTTTAAACGCCCGGGGTCTCAAAAGTTGCGTATAATCTGTAGCTATTCGAAAAAGGAAAAATAAATGAAATTGGTGTTCACTATTAGCTCGCTAAAATGGCCGAAAGTTTTGATAAAAAATAGATTTCGTGATTCGGGAATATGTGATGTGTTTGTTAAAAATATATAAAGGGAAAATAACACTTTTTCTAGATAAAATCAAGATACTAAACAATAACTACACCAAAAATTTTGAACCAAATACAACGAATAAAAAATAATGGATGCTCAAAATTGAATGATAACATGTTATGACAACAGTTACTGTGAAAAATATATTAATAACCATAACTAAAAAATTTGTGTTTAAGGTATTGTCAGTAATTATTGTGAAAAAAATATTAATTACCACAATTTAAAAATACATGTTTTTGGTGTTTTTTCTGATTTTCAATACATTTTAGCGAGCTAATAACCATTTATATATATGCAGTTCTCATTTTATTTGTAAGACGCAACTTTTGAGATACCAGGCGTTTCTGAATTCAAAATACGAAATTACGTATACCAACAAATTATTCTTACATGTTCCCGCCAATAAACATTGAAACCCTGTTAATTTGTTCGTAAGTTCAGTCCCGTTTTTAACCGTTTTTACTATTAAAATTATCGTTTTTTCGAATAACATTTTTCTCCGTGTATTCTGTGCGTCGCGAAAAGTTGGGCCATTGATTGATATGACGCTCTTTTGTTTTAAAATTTTCTACGACATTATGACAAGTTCGTTAATAGTTAAATTTTCTTAAAAAGTAAATTTTCGCGAACAACTTATGAATACTTCGTGCAAGTGTTTAAGAGGGTATGTGTTTGTGGGAAACATATTTAAGAGGGACATAATGAAAGGTAAGTGCAGATAATGGAGGAATGAACACCGTTGGAGCGCATGAAGGAACGAAGCCAGCAGTTCACAATGGAGTGCTGATAGCAACTCTGATGTAAGGCACTGGGGAATGGAACTGGCGAAGAAAAGCTTAAAACAGACTGAATGCTATACAAATGAGAACCCTGGGGCATGTGTATGGCAAAACCATGTCTAACACTGTTAAAAATATTCCCATACCAGTATTTTGGTTAACTCCTCAGGCCTCGACCATATTTTGACAGAGGGTCAAAATGTTTCCGCATTGAAATACAATCAAATAATATGGAATATTTTAATGTAAATAAGTATCCCAAAAATAAAAAAAAACTGTTTTCGATAGGTGATAAAATACGCTTTCAAATTTTATAAAGATAAATAAAAACATTTATAAATATAAATAAAAACATGATTATTTAAAAGGCAAAAAATTCGCATGCACACATAAAAAGGTTTTTAAAAATGTCTCACATTACGTTAAAAAAAAAACACATACTTATTTTATTAGACAAATATATAATAAACGTTATTGTCACCTAACTCTGTATTTCCAGGTAAAAATTATAAATTAAAGATTCCCAGAGTTTCATATGTTTTATATTACATAACACATACTTATTTTATTAGACAAATGTATTATAAACGTTATTGTCACCTCACTTTTTTGTATTTCCAGGTAAAAAATTATAAATTAAAAATTCCCAGAGATTCAGATTTTTATAATTGTGATCCGAAACATTGGTTTCATAAAGGTGTAGGTGCATATTACTTATTCTGTGGTTAACTTTTATATTTGGATATAAAGCGTGGTGTTTTTTCTTTTTAAAATCGCTTGTATCGTATTTCTCACTATGATAGCAAGGTAGACCCAACGCTTTATATGAAACCAAAATGAGTTATTCTAAAAGGTGAATAAATTAGCCTGTGGGGTTAAAATTATAGTAAAATTGAATTTTTTCTAATGAAACAGGAAATTATTATAGTAAAATTTTGTTGCGTTTTATGAAATTTTGTGTTTTTTACAGAATAAAGGTTTAGATTGTGAGTATAAAAATTTTCATCGTGGGTATTTGAACCCCACCACACGTTTCAGGTTAAACCCATCGATAAAAGAGAATGGAGACGCTCTCCGATATCAAAGTGGTTATCACGATATCAATTAACGTTGAATAATTATATATTAAGTGAAGTGGTACGCGCACACTCCTTACTGAAAGTCTACCTGAACTTGTAACATGGCTGTATTTGGTAAGTTAGTGTCGTTTGTACACTAAAAAGGCATTATTATAACTGTATTTGTGAAAATAAACTGTATTTGTGAAAATGATGTTAATATAAATATTATCTTTCCAATCAATAAAACGTCCTGAAAACGGAATTAGCCCACACAAATTAAATTATTAATTAAAAAAAAGTACATATATATTTTTTAAATTAAAAATATTCCAAAAACACGTCGAGGAAAAAGGTCTTGGCCCACACGTATGTTTTTTTAAATGTGAATACCGCACAAGAGTTCCAACTTCTCCCAACTATCTGGTACCATTGAGAATAGGTCATCCGCAATTGAGATGTGTTGTGAGGCTGAAGAAAGGGGTGGAGAGGAAGGAATAGATATGAGGAAGGTGAGGAAATAATCAAATGTAGTTACCAAACACGTCTAAAGCCATTTTAAGCTACGTTTTAGTTCTGAATGGTGGTCTTACACCGTGGAGATACAGAGAGATTCTTGCACTCTGGCACCTGCCGCAAATATACTATATTTTGTAAATCAATTATACAATCCGCGACTTCTAGATTGCTAGTTGAGAGACGCACGGAGGCCGTGCAAAATATTATTAATTATTTTTTAAATCTCTACGTTGATACCAAATCCTTAGCCCTTGTCCTGATTATTTATTATTAGGAAAAAATCACTTTTTGCAATGTACAGTCTATGATCAATTCTAACATTTTTTGAGTTGTCTTTGTTATATTCTGGTCACATGGTATCGGTTACGACTTGTGCCGAAAACAGCCGAAGACGGATAAGCAGAGTCATTATTTTGGGAGAGCTCTTCAGACCAAAACTAGCTTCCCAGTTAAACAATATTAATAATTTTCAATAATTTGTCCATTTAAACAATACTTTATTTTATTTATACTTATTATATTTATACTACAAATGTATATATAGAATATTGTCCCCCACGCTAGGAGTTCACCAGTGTTGCAGAGGACATTTTTCAATTGTAAATTATAATTTGTACAAACTAAAACAAACAGTGGGCTAAGTTACAGTATATAAAAAGAGAAACAATAAAATATAAAAGTTAAAATATAAAATCGCTTTCTACATAGTTAACAAAACAGTTAACAGACAGTTCCATATGTGTTTTTTTTGTATTCTGTAAGATTAGATGTTTTATATTGTATTGGAAGTGAATTGTATAGTTTTATAGCCTGGTATATTTAGTGTTTTTGTCCAAAGGATGTGTTTGTTTTTGGTATTTGTGGTTTTTAAAGGAAAATTAGTATTTGTGATACGAAATAACAATAAGCAGTCACTGTGATCTCAAAGAACTTATACGTTTCTTAATCAATACAAAATAGTACTGAGATACTGGCCGGTACTAATTAAACATAATATCTATGGAGTGATCTACACTTTTGAAACTTTTTTGCTTCTGCTATAAAATCATGATTTTCAGAGTTAATGCCCTTTGCCTAATAGCAGTCGATATTATGTTGTTAAATATAACATCATTATCAATATGTGAGCAGACTCAATCAATTCACTCCTAATATGTAACATGACTGTTAGAATGATGGGGTGATGGCATGTGGCAAGTGGATTGTGGGAAATGGTATAATATCTATGTGGCGTGGGTTCGGCAGACAATTTACAACACTATCAATATATGTTCACTCAATCTGCCACTAATTAGTCAGACATTAAAAACATGTCATTTTAGGCCCAATCAACCGTCATATCTTCGTTTGTTTATTGTTTCTTTATATGGTAGGTATTATTATGTACAAATCAATTTTTAACGTCACTACAAGCCTGTGTTTGAGTTTATAATTTTATAATAATACAAAAATAATATATCCATAGTTTCTCTTTCTCTATGTAGGTATTATCAGTTCACACTTCTAAACATATAACCTAAAATAATTTCATATCGTTTATGTTGTAATTTTTTTTTTTTTTTTTTTTTTTTTTATTTACAAAAGAAAATCATAAGTCTTAAATATTGCATAATTCTTTGGCTAATTACAATAAAAATAGTTTTTTTTAACGAAATCTAATTGTAATTCCTCCATCTTGTTATCAGGTACCTGGTTTACACATTAAATACTACCAACTTACCTACTTATCTCATACTCTGTAAATCTGAATATAGTATATGTTACCAGGCTAATTCGGTAAATCCGAATAGAATATATGCTACCATATTACTTTTTCTACATTGTCACAAAAAACATGTATGTATATATTTATATATATCTTCATTACACAACTTGGTTTCAGAGAAAAATAATATTTTTTTTGTTTTTTATGGTTTTCAGTTTTTTGTTATGTAATTATGTACATTTCTTAAGGACTAATAATATGAACTAAAACCTGTCAATTTGTCTGTCCTGGAACGGGAAACTTTCCTAGTTGGACAGGCAAAGCTTTCTTATATGTAAATTGTACTTTTTTTGTGTCCTTCTATAATAAATAAATAAATAAATTGAAATCTCAATATTTCCCAATATTTTGTCACTGGTTTAAAAGTTATGATTTTTTTTTGTAAAATATTAAACGTTTTTGGCTCTGGTGAACAATTTGGTTTTTCGCTGTTGCAGCAGTATTGTTTTCTTGCGACAATACGATGTTAAAAAAAATTATAATTATCAATTATCTATCAAGTAATAAGTTCTAAGAACAGTTCTGGTGAAGGTAGTGGTAAGTAAAAATACAGTGTACTCTTTGAGAGTCTCAAGAAGACACCGTGTTTTTGCTAATAATCTCTTATTCAGTAAATATTATTTGTAACATTTATTTGAATGTCTAATGAGAAATTATGCAATTTGCCCAAGAAATGTCACTATTTCAATAAGAATTATTTTTGCAAACTTCCTAGAAAAGCCATGTAGATAGGTAACATAATATTGCAAAAAAATGTGAATTTAAATCGGCCACCATCTTGAAACGGAAAAGGAAAGTACAACAAAAATTGAAAGTAAGACGAATGTAAAACTATTGAGTTATAATGAGACTTTGCTACGCTAAGACAATAATATTGTTCATAAGAAATTGTTATTCGGGGCTAACCATGTTTTTATAAAACGCGAGAAAGATGCATAATGCGTTGTACAAAGAAAACATGTTGTAGTCCAAGAAAAATGTTAAGACATTTTATTATGCCACGTGTTGTTGTTCTGATTTCAATATAGATGCTGTTATTATTTGTCTGCATTGTACGAAATAATTTATTAATATGTTTATGGAAGGAATAAAGCTTTCTAATACGAAAAGTGGATAAAAAATAAATGATTATTCCTACCAAAACATTTAAACATCGTATAGCATATGTATGTATGCTAGGAGTGTATGTATGTGACTTATATCGCCACGAATATAGGTAGCTGGGATATTTTATAGATGTTAAAGATGTAATTTAAATTATTTAATATTACTATGACTGTTATCTATTCTAATGTTTCCTTAAAACTGTAAATGTATTTACAAATATTTCCTAATGTATCATATTAAGAATGTTTAATTGGTAGAACCTACAGACAAGCTGTCATATGTCAGCATTGTGGTACTACCCTAAATTTGTACCAATGTTGTTATCTAATAAATAAAAAAATAAAATTTAAAAAAAAGTCATAATTTTTTTTAGTAAAGATAATATTTTTATTATATATTTTGTGATGGCAACTCGGTTACATTGTGGTTAGGCGTTTTTTTTTTACCTATTTATTATTTATTATAAAATTCAAAATACTAATCCAAAAATCGACCACCATCCAGAATCACAGTTGTATTTAGTGAGTAGATCTGAAAAGCATGGCATTTTCGAAACTTCCTTTCTCTGATAGCTTTCTCGTCTCCATTCCCGTCAGCCGCGCAATAGGTCTAAATGGGGATGATATAATTCCACAGGCTCCGAGCAGTTGAGACTGTGTTAGAATAAAGTGAGAGAAAGGTAAAGCATTATTTTTTAAACCTTATGACTCTAGAGAGCTATGAATCAACACAATAATATTCGCTGAGTAAAGAAGTAGGTAATAACAAGAAGATTCATTCCTTCTTCTCCGAGTCTCTTGAAAATGATATAATACCCGGCACGTGCAAACAAATAGAAATTTTAGTATTCCAAAAACACGCAGCAGCAATGCTAATATTTTGTTTAATAAAAACCCATCACTTTTGAAAGGTTGCGAATGTAGAAATGAAAATTGCCAAGGAACCGCATCGGGTCCCAGAACGGTGTTTTTGAAGCTTAAGTTGGTAGAGAGAGAGAGAGGGGAAAGCAAGGTGCACGAGGAAAGGAAGAGGCATTATTTATAGTCCCTGCGGTAGCCCCCTACACTACTTTGCTTAAGAAAAGTGGCTTTTGCATATCAGAGTTTATCATTTTCTTTTGTTCTACGTAAGCGCGAGTTTTCCGGGAAGCGGAAAGAGCACTTTTCAAGGAAATTAAGTCTGAATGCTATTCAAACACTAACTACAATGCAGCGCGGGACTTCAAGCAATTCATCATTATTTTAATGTACTGTTGCTGCATACGTTTTGGAACAAACTAAATTGTGATCCTTTTTTTTGCATAAAGCATTCATGAATATAAAAACTATGCTTAATTATTCGTGTGCAAACATGGCAATTTACAACTTTCACGTAAGAGAGTGGAGGAGTTAAGTTGAAGTCTTATTTAGGTAGGTACTTTTTATTTTGCTAGTAAAAAAACCCAGAGCGAAGTTAACCTATTTGTTTTGCAAAGGGGGCTCCGGTAAAGGGTCATTATGCTGATACCTGAGTGCTTCGCAGTATGAGAACTGGGATCTTCGAAGCAATATATATATATAATAGAAGTTATATCAAGATGTCAACCTTTTGTGTTACTGATCACTATTTTGGGAGGCGGGTATGGCTATCGCTGCCCCGGGAACCGTTTATCGGATAACCAACACCCCTGCCATGAGTCACCCCAAGAGGTTCGTTTGGTGATTTAGCAGGGGTGCCCGGGTTCGTAAGGGTTAGGTTTGTCTAAGTCTAGGCTACGGATGTGTTTACCCACCTTCTGCGTGGCGGGCTGGATCAGGAGGTAGTCTTTTCGACCTCTCCAGCAGGACTATCTCGAGCATCGGCTTGGACCGCAGTGGAAGTAATGGATTAATACGTCCGTCACTCCTATACACACTGACATCCAAATTTCTACCAACCTAAAACCCTTTTCCCTCATAGAACTTCCTTTCCCTAAAAAGACCCTCCACACAGCATACCCAAAGTTGATGAAAATTGAGGGAAATTATTTTCCTCGAGGAGTGGAGTTCTGCGTGGAGGTAATCTTAAAAAAATATTATAAAATACATTTTTTTAAAATGAATGAAAATTAAATTTAATAGTTTTTTTTTATAAAAAAAGCAAGAATTTTAGGATTTAAATGGAGTAAGTATTACGAATTAAATATAGGTTTACCATTTTTGGAATTTCTGACAAAAGTAGTCGTTAATTAAAGGTAGATACATATTGAGTCGACGCACGTACGCTACGCCACGCATAACAAATCTGGACTTTTGTATGGAAATATATGCTTCAGAATCCCATTGGCTATACGTTGCGATGCGTGTGGCCAGTGTGATGCTAAAGCATATTCCATAGAAAATGTAAATGTAGCATTCAGTTATTTCACATATAAAAAACTCCAATTGATCGCAGCAAGGGACCTGGATTTTTACAGCGAAATGTTCTTTAAAAAAACATACATTGATGGAGTGTTTTGTTTGTGAGTTTTTAGTGGGACACACAAGAATACAACACGGTACAGATTATGCTGAAGGCTTTGTTGCATATCGATCAACCGTTATACAGCATATCATTCGCAAAATTATGCGATAGTACAGTATTCAGATATTCAAATTTCATATCAAATACAGTACAGTATTTGATATGAAATTTGACTTATTTGATTAGGAAGAAAAACAAACCTCATAAAATTAACAATTCATTCTGAGAATTAGTTATGGCGTTAATTACAATAAACATCGTGTTCTATTTTTATACCACGAAACTTTGGGGGTGGAACACGAAAATCTAAGAAAAAATCCCTATCCTTACGAAGTTTTTTAAATAATGCAATAATAATTACAAAATAATGGAATAAAAAATGTCGAGCGTAATCTAAGCTATACTTTTGTGAGTAATGCACTTTTTCAAATATCAAAATGGCTACCTTCACAAATCATATACAAAGAAATAAGAGAGTGTCCATTGTTTATATTTGTGTAAATTAGTGTGTATATGTAAACATATGAACTTGTGTATGTGTATATGTGTGTGCATACACATATGTGCATGTGAATGCGTACAAATATATAGTTATATGTATTCATATATGTATGTGTGCATCTAATCACATACGCATGCATGAATACATATAAAACAAGAATTAAAATATGTGTTAAATCTATATTCCTCATCTTTTCTCTTTTATACTTTTTATACTCTTTATCCTCTCTCTTTTGTATATTATACTTTCTGTTAAAGTTTTTTCAACTTCATTATAATTTTTTCTTCTACAACTTTTCCAATTTTCAAGCATGTTTATATACTTAATCCATATATGTTTACACTAGACTTCATAAAGTAACCAATTAAACTTATATATAATTGGTCACCATAAAACAGGCAGCCGCCTAGTATGGTGATTAAATATGTCATTTATATGTAAATGTTTTAATTTATTTCATGTATTTTATAAATAAAATAGAATATCTTAAATATATATTCATGAAACTTATTAAAAAATTTGAAACAGAAAAAGAACGGGCATATCTGGGATTCGAACCCAAGACCTTCGGCTTTCCGGGCCGCTGCTCAACCAAATTCTAAATAAATCAATTTATCCAAGACACTATCTAAATAGCATTTAGTTCGTGTTGAATCTTGCAATCATAAATAAAGATTGCAGCCAACAAAAAATAAAGATAATGTTGGTAGTTGTCAGTCGAAGTAGCGATACAGTTAAATGCGACCGAATTGGAAAGGGATACATTAGCGCAGAAACATGAAATAACACAAAACATAACTCGCTTCTGAACTGGAGGGGCGAACCTATATACTAGAGACATCTCTTGGATGAATCCACAAACTTTATGAGCTACTAGGACTAGATCCATAATATACTACATAGCTTTAACTATCACAATTATGTTTAATTACTTAACATTTACAAAAACTAGATAAATAAAATAAATTACAAGTTTCGTCTTTTTATTTTGAAATACATACCTACATGTTTTAGGGTTTCGTGAAAATGTTTAATGTTCGATGAATACACTACAATAGTTAATGTAAATCATCCATAAACACGTTACGTCAGCTTTGACAGTGGCTGTTTGCTTAAAAATGCAATCGGGTAAATGGTGTTTTAATGTGATTTTATTGCATGTCACATCGCAGCAGCGAGACCTGTCTCACATAGCCGCATTAATACCGCAGTGGAAATAAAATGGTCAAATGCAATACATTTTTAATGTTCGTTTCCTTTAAATTATAAAATAATGTTACAAAATCTATGAATTTTATTTTCAAACCACCTTTCTACAATTTAAACTTTGAAAATTTTGACATTTTTGGAAAAATTACCTTTTGTTTGGTACCAGAATTTATTCTTAGCCCACTAGAACTGGTGTGCTAGCATGGTCGATCGATATGAAGTTACCGACCGATTGTCGGTAACTTCTCATCGTTCCCTAGGACAACTGCAGATCACTGACGTACAAACGACAGTTGATATCAAATATATTAAGGATACTTAGTCATTGTGCACTTTTACCTATTCGTTTGCGATCTGCAGTTGTCCTAAGGAACGATGAGAAGTTACCGACAATTGGTCTGTAACTTCATATCGATCGACCATGTTAGCACCCCAGGGGTCTGTATTAAATGAACATCAACTTCAACCATTTATTAAAGAACCAACACCTCTGCCATAGGTCACCCCAAGTGGTTCTGTACATTTGGTGACTTAGCAAGGGTGCCCGGGTGCCTGGGGTGAGGTATGTCTAGGTATTAGCGGCGGATGATTTGGACACACTGAACGACTGAACCCCAGATTCCTACTCACCCCACGTACCTTTTTCCTTCCCAGAACTTCCTTTCCTAAAAAGCTCTCTCCACACAGCATCCCCAAAGATGACATAGGCCTTGAGGGATTTTTTTTCCTCAGGGCCTCCCGTATGGAGTTAATGTAAAACAAAAAAAAATATGGCGTACGGTAAGAATGCGGGTAATTAAAATACATAACACCGTTCCCGCGTTGCACCGACCCGTGTGCGGGCGCTATCAGGTATACAGGATGTGCGGGGGTAAAGTGCATTAACTTCGGGAGGTGATTCTACATAAGTAAACAAGATAAAAAACTTTTTTTCAAAATTCGAACTTTAAGGGATACTTTTTTCGTAAAAAGATAAAAAATACTCCGGCGTGTGCGGCCAGCACTTTTATTTTCCACTGTTACGATACGTTACAATCACAACTATTCAACGTCGTCACAATCGCACCCAGCAAGCGTATGCATCGGGTAAGTTGTACCTCACACTTAGTATGTATGTACCTCACACTAATTTTTGTATGGGAAAATAAAGTTGGAATTTCGGAAAAAAATTTTAATCTTTTTTACTCCAGCCATCATGTAGAATCACCTTAAGTTAATGCACTTTACCCCCGGACATCCTGTATACAAAACGAAGCGGCTTTCTTACTATACCAGTTTATATTCTTGAAAAATGTCAAACAAACAATATGGCGTATTCTTGGCAGTAAAATGGATTTTATAAATCTCAATAACACACTTCCCTTTTATAGCCATTGTAAAATTTTCTAACATAATTAAAACTGTTTTGTTAGCATTCGTGCAATTTATCGAGACCATCATGTTAAAAATCCATGGTTAATGCTTTAAATAATATCCCGATATTTTGCATGCATATAAAAATAGAGTTATGTGTTAATATGCAAAGATCGAAACGTCAATCTGACAGTTGATTTTGTGCCAAATCGTTCTGTTGTGTCAATATGTCAATTTTGCAACGGCACGAATCAAAACTTTTGACAAATTACACGCGATGATCGGGAATTGTGAAATAAATGCCTAATGGAGATTACTTCGTACATCATTGACTGTTGCAATTTTAACATGACTTTTGTTGTTTTATATTGACTGTTTTTGTAAAAACATCGAAAATATTAAAAGGTGGGTATGTATTACAAAGTAAGTAAGTTATTATCTAGAAGAATTCATGGGGTTTGTCTAGTGGCGTACATGTCTGCTCACTTTTTAAGTGGCGGGCCGGATCGGGAAAGAATGGCTGAGGGAGACCTTTTAATCTCCAGCAACCCATCGCCTCGCACCGCAGCGGGAGGGATGGATTCATACGTCCGTCACTTCTGGACACACTGACCCCCAGATTCCTACCCACCCCTTATAACTTATCTTTTCCAAGACTTTCTCTAATTCCTCACATTAAAAAATCCTCCAAACAGCATCTTCTCAGATGACATAGGACAGGGTATCCTGTGTGAAGCTAATGTAAAAAAATTAACAAATTTCCAAGTTATTTCATGGTTTCATCTCGATAATTTTATTTCTAAATTTAATGTCGACCAATTTGAGCATGTACCTAGTGTGTCACCTTACCGCAAGATAGAGTTTTTTAAGGTACATACCTACACATTTTTTTACATAATTTAAAAATCATAGTATTTGAATTTACAAGGTGTGATTTTGGTGTAATTATTTCTGTAGTTATCTGGGAAGAGGAAACCTTTTGGCCAAAATAACGTTAACAATTTTTAATAAACCCAGAAATTTTATGTTAAACCCAGAGTGGTCATATAAATAGCTATAAACTGTCTGGTTTCCAACATCCTTTTGGATATAAATATATTTGTGAATAAATAAGTATGTATATGAAGGTATATGTATATATGTGTGTATAAATATGTATGCATGTATGTATATGAGTATGTGTGTGTGTAGATGTATGATCTAATCCTGCATAATAGCATGTCTTATTCTTTTTATTCTTTCTAATTTTCATGTTACTGTTTTCAATTTTAAATTTTCTATTTCCATCATAATTTTTCCTAATTTCAACATGTATATATTTAATCCATATATTTAATAGCATGTCTTATTATTTTTTATACTTTTTCGTTTTCCGTTTTTCTATTTTATATTTTCTATTTCCATTATAATTTTTCTTCTATAAATTTTCTTATTTTCAACATCTTTTTATATTTAGTTCTCATGTTTACACTAGACATCACAAAGCAACTATATAACTATATTCCATTGGTCACCATGAAACAGGCAGTCGCCTAGTATGGTGATCTAATGTATTACATATATGTTAATGTTTTAATGTGTATAATCATGTATTTTATAAATATAATAAAATAAAATATAGAAATATGAAGTAATTATTTTACATCATAAAAAAAATAACCGACTTCAAAAGAATTATTAAGATAATGGAGACGGAAAGGAAGAATGTATATAATGTTGCAACCCATTTACGCTTATGTAATTTTTTCTTCTAGATATTGCTTTATAATTTTCCTATCGTAATATTTTAACATACAAAAACATACCTAATTAAAAAATCGACCTAATTAAGTATACTACTCGTACAGAAAAACACGTTTGATGTGACCTTAGTACGGGGTACCCCAACGAAGGACATATTATTATAGACATTTGTAAAAAAATATGACAAAAAAATATCTAAAAAAATGGTTAATATTGAGCTGAACGATTAAAAAGTAACAAGAATAAAGAATATTTTAAAATATATTTTATAATAGGAATTAATTTGTTCCTCCCACTCCATATTTTCAGGGTTGACTGTTGTACTAATTGAATAAATAATTCAACACTAAAAGTGCCTTCCATATAAATTTGAGTGGAAACAAAGTGATACTGGTTCTAGACCATTTAGACTCTCTCACACTTGCCTGGAAACGTATATCATCATTCCATTTGAATTTGTACCTATATTTAGATTTTAAACACAGTTTGCATCTAAATAGACGTCCAAATAGGGCCTAAAATTGGATCACGAAACACGCCCACAAGGCCCTACTTGTGTTATTCATTATTCTATGCTCTAGGTAAAAAATCACATTTTTGAGAGTGTTAGCGCCATATTGGCTATAATGGCCCATACGGACTAGACTAGTTAGTATTTTAGTCGAGTTGGAGAGTATTTTAGTAACTAAACGTGTCCAAACATCATAAATTTAGTAGTTAGTAGTAACATTTTGGTCAGTCAAGCGGCAAAATACTTGCTTGATCCGAACGGGGTCTAAGTGAGAAGATCATCAGGTATATGAAAGAATAAGTTTCTTCTGAAGGTAGTTATTGAACTTGCATATATATACAAGTCTTCACGATTGCATTACATATTACATTCTCGAGTTATTCTTGACGTTTATTTGAAAATTTTGTATTACTACATTTTAGAAAAAGCATCGCCTTTACACCGATTCACCAATTTACCTTCCAAAAATCGTGATACATATTTTACATAATTTTCGTCTTCTTCAAACTTCGCAAAATCACTTTGTGGCATCATTTTTAATTAAATGAAACCAATAATGACGTTCTTTTTATCCTGACGAAGAAACCATCGCTTTCGAAACATGTCGATAATTATGATTATATATAGTAGTGAACAATTTAAAGACAACTACTCATACGAAGTGGTCGATCAATTTACCTACCTGGGCTCTAGTCTGACAGAGAACAATGAGGATCCCGCAGAAATCAGAAGGAGAATTACAGCAGCCAACAAAACATTTTTCTCTTTGCTGCCAGTGTTTAAGTCACGTAGCGTCCACAGGAAAACCTATGTAACCATATATAAGACCATTGTGAGAACTGTATTGGCATATGATATATAAGATGGCTGAAATGCTGGATACTTTTAAAAGAAAAGTGTTAAGGAGAATATGTGGTCCCGTGAAAGAGGGGGAACAGTGGAGCATCCGGCACAACAAAGAACTATACGATATATATCAGGCCCCAACATCTCAGCCCATATGAGACTCCTCAGGTTGGGATGGGCTGGGCATGTACAGAGAATGCCGGACACACGCTTCCCAAAAAGAATTATGACTGGACACCCAGGTGGAAAGAGAAAAGTGGGAAGACCCACACTGAGGTGAGAAGACGAGGTAAGAGGGGATGCGGCACAGCTTCTCCAGGTAACAAAGTGGAAGTCAACTTCTGAGGACAGGAGGAGTTGGAGGCGAATGTTGTGGGAGGCCAAAGCTCGATATGGTCTGTAGCGCTATCGAAGAAGAAGAAGATAGTGGTGTACACAAATTTAAATGTTTCATTTAATTTTCGTCTTGTCCACTCAAAATAGTTATCCATTAGGTACAGATCGACCAATATATTGCAACATTTTAAATTCGGTGGAGCCTAAATATTTTGATTTAAAGAATAATTTATATTAATTACTTTCATGCATTTGATGGCCCCGTAATTATGTTTCAAAACCATGAATTATTCGACGCAATTGTATAGTCATTGTTTTCAGGGTGATTCAAGACGAATATGACGTATAGAAATATGCCACATATTGGGAACATTGTATTAGGTGGAAATAAATAGATGAAGGAAGGAAGGAAAAAAATAAGTACATGAAAATAGAAAGTAAAGATAAATTCTCCAAAAATTGAATTCTCTAGGACGGAGATCAAACAAACGACAGCCACGGATTTTAAAACAATACCACAAAGTATTTTTCCAAGGCCAAAAAATTATCTTTATGTTTCCCTTAAACTTATCGATACTGTAACATTTAATAATTCTCCAGCTTCGATGATCTCCGTGGTCGAGGGGTGAGGCTCTCGAACAGATATACGAAAGTCGCGGGTTGAAATTCCAGCGTACAAATATACATTTTTTTATTCATTTATGTTATATCGCAGATAATCAATTAAAAATTATACACAGTATATTTGCGACACATATTTGCCTTGTATCACAAGATATTCTCAGTGTCGTCCTGGTGTAAGACCAACATTCAGAATTGTAACATCGCTTGAAATGGCTATAGCCATGTTTGGTGACTAGATCTGAATAGCCAGGTACTTCCCCCACCTTCCTCTTTCACTCCTCCTCCACCTCCGCACCACCTTTATAACATAGCCCTGGCCTAGTCTTACGGGAAAAGTTGGGACTTCTGTGTGTGCTTTAGACCACACGACTGAAGTAAACCATATTTAGCTCCATCTATATATATGTGTATATATATGTATATGTTTATATGTATAAAATATATATACATATATTAATTTTCTACAAATATTTATTTAAATTTATTAATTATCGTTCGCCTCGCCCGATTAAGCCGTATCGACGTCCGCTCTCCCCCGCGTTTGGCGCGTCACTGGTATGTTAAAATACTGACTGAGTTATTTCATGCACTGGCTATGAGAGGTATAGATAAAGAAAATGTGCGTGCGCACTGCTCTCTTTTGCTCCTACAGTCGCCCGATATAACGTCTTTTCGTAACGCTCTCGCCAAGCCTTCGGCAGTTTACCCCCCAAGTCAAGGAGGTAAACTGGGAAGTTTTACTTCAAAAACGAACACAAATCCTATAACGCCTTCCGTAACACAACGTTCTACATATTTGTCCTTAAGATGGAAGTTTGCAGATTCGATTATTGAAAAAGTAAAGATTTGAAATACTACAGAAAAAGATTTAAATCAGCCTTTTTATCTTTGAGATACTAAATAGTAAAACAAAAATATTTTATTTTATATTTGTTTCTAACTAAAATTAATAATGATTCTCATTCAAACACCATGTGAATCATTATTTATACATTCCTGTAATTTGGGCTACCATGTCAAAAAACAAAAATTAAAAGCGTCCAGCGTTTTCATTAAATTGAAATATGAAATCAGATATTTTAAAATTCTACATAAAATATGTCTCCTTTCATATTATGTTCAATAAACACATTTATTGTTTTAGGGAGCACGTAAAAATTGATAAAGGTATACTTAAATATTATGTTCCAAAATATCTATTGCGTTTTCCAGCTAACTCATTTGAACATAATACTTTATACAAAAGTAACTTAAATAAAATATTGTGTTCTTAGTAGGAATTACTAAAGGGCCATCTTATTTCATAGCGTCGCATCTTATTTGTACCTCTCAACCGTGTAACATGACCCTTATTCAAGATATTTAATAACGGCAAAGTTTCCCGGGAAACTTTGTTTTTACAAAAGTAATTGTTATTTCTTGCGAACAGTCTAAAAGTTAAGGAAAGTTAAGTTACCTGGTTCCCTTGTACTTTCTGAGAAGCGGAATCATCAGTTTTGAACCCAAAGTTCACTGCGTAGATGGGGAAAGGATATGAACGTAAAAGACAGAGTGTTTGTTCCGGGAAGACAATAGAGATTAAAGAATTAAGTTCTTATCTTATGTCAGCATGTAAGAGATGTATTTTTAATATTCCAGCGTCGAAAATTTTTATTTTAACGAACAGCTTACGATTTAATAAATCGCTAGTAAACCATTTTAGCATGTTATTCCTTATTTCTAGGCTGATTTGTTTATTTTCCCAAAAAGATTGTAAATGAAGTTTTGTCAGTTGCGGCAAATCTACCATTGTTAAACCATGTTGTTTTTATAATAAGGTGTTTGAATAATAATAATTATTCTGAATTTGCCAACCACATTTTAGAAACAAATCATTCTTTTGATATAAATAAAGGATTAAAAATTTTACACACAAACACAACAGATTTACAATTAGCAAACTTAGAAATTTTAGAAATTAGAAAAAGTGTTAATAGTAAATTAAATATTATTAATAACCAAATATTTTTTTAAAATAGCCATCTCTTAAATTTATTTTCTTATTAATAATTATATTTAAAATAATTTATTTTTTTGTCTAAACATCTTTATTATGTTTTAATTTATATAATGTAATTTTTCATATTTTAAAATAATTTTTATATTTAATTTTAAATAATTGTTTTTTACGATATTTTTTAATTAATTAATCACCTCTCTCTATAATATTTTTGTCCATAGTTGTTTTTAATCTGTTCTTTTTAGTCTATACTTGTTTGTTTATTTTGTTAATGTCATTACTACCCTGACGAAGAAACCATCGGTTTTGAAACATGTAGGTAATTGTAATTATATTAGTGGTTTAAACAAAGTTATTTGTTTTAATTTAATTCATGTTGTTTTTAGTCAATTGATTTTATTAATTAGAGATAGATTTCATCAATGTTCACTCTCAGAAACGACCTGATGTAAGTCCATGTTTCTGGGTTGAAAGGTTGAATTAAATGGTTTTAGCTGTATTTAGTGACTAGATCTGAATAGCCAGGTACTTTACCACCTTCCTCTTTCACATCTCCTTTCCCTCCGCACTACTTTCAGCCTCACAACATACCCCAATCGGGGATGCCTTCGTCTCACTAGCTCCAGATAGTTGGTAGCCTTTGAGAATCTTGTGCGGTTTTCACATAAAAAAAGTTAAAAGGTACCATGTTTCCATTCACGTCTACATTTCACGCCATTTCAAACAAGTATAGTTTTGTGGGTGACAATACTCAACATTCCCTATACCCAAAATTACTTTAAACATTTAAATTCCTAGAATTTAACGAATGCAAATAAAACTATGTATGTATGAATAGATATACTTCATGTTTAAAAAGATGTCTCATATCAAGGATCTGGGTATCGTATTTGATGAAAAATTAACGTTTGTTCCACACATTAATGAAGTTACTAATAAGGCTATGAAATGTTTGGGATTTATTTTAAGAACAGTCAAAGATTTTACGTCACTTTATTCATTTAAAATACTCTTCACTGCCTTAGTTAGAAGTAATTTAGAATACAATTCCACTATTTTAAACTCTCCATACCCATTGAACGAATCAATTATGATATATTTATGAAACGACTAAATTTAACTGACTTATCTAGTAGAAGAACCAAGAGCGATATGGTACTTTTATTTAAATTAGTAAATGGCACCATTGACGCACCTGACTTAACTAAACTAATAACATTCAGAGTACCAAATCGTAACACGAGGCTTCCAGAGCTGTTCTTTGTTTATCCTTCTAAAACTAACTATTTCATTAACTCCCCAATCCAAAGACTACACAGGCTTGGAAATAAATTTAGTTTAGTTGATATTTTCGTTTATTCCTTACCAAAATTTATTTCTGAAATTTCAAAAATTCTGTTTCCCGTTTACTAAACAATGATATAACATAATTTGTATATTATTGTTTATTTTTCTATTATTTTTGGATTATGATTGTTGTAAAAGCCCTAAAGGCGTGAATAAATTAATAAAATAAATGTTATTTTTTGAGATATATTTCTATATTATTTCAAAGTACGTATTTTGTTCATGATCTGTTTCTCTCCTGTGTATCATTGTAAGCTTATGTATCACTTGAATGTAAAAGCCTTTCATGGCGTTTAAATAAATAAATAAATAAAATTTCTAAAAATTGGATTAACTTGATGTCAATAATTGAATTTATCTTTAATTCGTGAAAGCGAGTTATCTTGGAAAACTTTTCATTGGCAAATTGGGCTTCAAGAAGTATAAAAATGCTAGGTTAACTTCGTCGCGTGCCAGTTTTTATATCAAGTTCTGACATTTCATTGCAAATAAAAATTCTATTGTTTTCCTTCACAAAACAAACATCAAAGGTTACGGTCGTCAAAAATGCCAGTGATACTTTATTTGGGGTCATGAACATGAAGAAACAAAACGTTCCTGAATATCGAAGGTGAATATATCGATATATTGTATCGTTATGGCAATGACATTGGAGGAATTTTTTATCACTTATTCGGTTTCATTATTTTAGGTCTTTGTGCATTATTCAGGTAATGTGGCTTTCTCACCTATAAAATAAATATATTTTGTATATTGGAAACTGTGCCTAAATATCACTAGAGTACCTATCTAAATGCTGGTCATCAAGTCAATATCATGTTTAAAAGGATTATTATTATTGGTCCATACGAAGTTATTATATAAAATTTGTGTATTAGGTTTGATTCCATCACACCACTCCATTCCACACAGGAGGCCCTGAGGAAAAAACATTCTTCAGAGTTTGTCGTCTTTGGGAATGCTCTGTGGAAGGCCTTTTTAGTGAAAGGAAGGGGGGAAGTTCTTGGAAGGAAAATTGTATGAAGGGTGCTTAGTAATCTGAGGATCAATGTGTCCAGGAATGATGGGCGTATTAATCCACCCCAAGTGGTACGCTACGTTTGATGACTTAGCAGTGGTGCCCGGGTTCATGGGGTGAGGTTTTTCCGGATCTTGGCAGTGGATGCGTCTGCCAACCAGCTGCAACTGGCTGTTGAGACTTTTTTACCTTTCCAGTCGGACTCTTGACCCATCGCCTTGTTTTGCAGTGGGAGGGATGGATTCATACGATTGTCACTCCTGGAGACATTGACCTCCAGATTCCTACCCACCCCCTATACCCTTTTCCTTCCCAAAAAATCATATCCTTCTTTTCCTTAAAAGACCATCCACACAGCCTCTCCAAAGATGACGGAGGCCCTGAAGGGAATTATTTTCTTTAGGGCCTCCGGTCAACTTATTTTTATTTTATTTTCACATTTATCTGAAATATATATTTCAATGTCATTGTTTGGAGCCTGTATCGTTATTGCTTTAGCTTACCATTAATCTAAATCAGTGGTCACCAACTTTTTTGGGAGAAGGGCCAGATTGATTTTTTTGAAAACCTGGAGGACCGGATGAAAGAAAAAAAAATCAAATTAGAATCCAACTCCAACATTTATTTTACAATAGGAAAAAAATGTTTATTATATTTGTGGGAATAAGTAATTTACAGCTAATTAAAAAAGGAATAAAGGCCTTCCAATTATAGCATTTATTTATTTGTGTAGTTTTACATACTGAATGGATGTTATTTTTTCTATTGAGTTGGAAATAAAACATTTAAGAGAAATACTCTTGTGTATGTAAACATGCAGATTGATACTATCACGAGTAAATTGTTATTTGTGCGAAGTTTACGCCTTTTTTGACATTCGGTTTTAATTTTATGGTGCCAATTTGCAAGTAAGATTCGAGATGGGGATCCGTTAAAAATTATCTCAAATGTCCAACTTTTTTTACTATCTAAACAAATACCGATTGACAAATTGACAAATATTCATACGCAGAAATCGTGAATTTTTGGCGGGCCGGATGTGAATCTTTGGCGGGCGGGATCCGGCCCGCGGGCCGTATATTGGTGACCACTGATCTAGATCATAAAATAAAGTTTGTGTTTGCACCAGCAATGAAAGTCAATCGATATTAACGAATCAGCAGAGATAAAAAAAACTAGAAATTGATGCTTAACTTTCAGCTTCCACGAGATTAGTTTCTAAGTTTTCTTAATAAGATTTTGTAAATATTTGCCTTTAAATGCATCGATCCACATTTTATTTTCCTGATTATTATAGAATTCAAATAACATAAAATAAAGTTGAGTGACTAAATAGATAAAGTCGTCTTGACATTTCTCACTTATCCTTTGAAATGTTTATAGCAATCCAAAAACGTATGTAAAAATATGAATTGTGTAGTAAGTTTTACGTTTTTTCTTCAAACTCAAAAGTCACTTCTTAAATTTTATAGCTGTTTTTGAAACAGAAAAACTCTCGACCGGTGAGCTCTGATGTCAGCAAATTAACAAAGGTTGTTTGTCTGACATTTCTACAAATATTTTCAACTTCATAGAAGGATTTCAAAAAAATATTTACCCTCAAGATCTATATTATCTATGGGGATGCTGCGTGGAGGGTAATTTAAGCCAAGGAAGCAGAGAAAGTTCTGGGAAGGAAAAACGTCTGAGGAGTGGGTAGGAATCTAGGGGTCAGTGTATCCAGGAGTGACGTAGGAATCCATACCTCCCACTGAGGTGCAATACGTTGCGTAGAGAGAGTCTCAAAGGGGAGATCAAAACCAGTCTCCCTCAACCAGTCTCTCCAATCTGGCCTGCCACGCAGTTGGAGGGCGCACACTTCCACCGCCAAGACCCGGACAAACCTCACCCGATGAACATGCGGGCACCCCTACTTGGTCACCAAACGTGGTGAACCACTCGGGGCAACCAATAAATACGGGTTATCCAATAAATATTTCCCGGGCGGCGGTATTCCTAAGCGCCTCCCAAATGAACAAATTGTTTAAAAATACGTCATAAATGATATGCTTTTTGTGGAGTGGTGTTCAAACAGATATAACTTGAAATATTCACGGTAAATAATTTTCGTGATTATTTTTTGGGTTATTATGCCGTGTACTAATACACAGAAAGCTATAAACTTTACCCAATGTAATACCCAACTTTTTTTACTGGTATCGCTAGTTAAAAAGATATATCAACCTTCTTTATTAGTTTCATTGCCAACTCGAGCCGAAATTTTCAGAGATTTATCCGTACATCTGTAATCCCCTTAAAAGCGGTATTAAGGTTCCGAAACAATATAAAAATCCGAATAAAAAATATAAACCTTAAATTGGAGCATGAAATTTCCTTCCGGCATTATATGGGGGGCTTAAGAGATTGGGAAAGGCTCTTCCGGGCGGAAACAGCGCCTGGGGATGGAACTACCGGATCATTTTTGTCACACCAGCCTACGACCGCTGATGCTCTAAGGCACTACGATGCTACGACACTACGATACTACGGCGCTACGATGCTACGACGGTACAAAGTCACGAGTTTACTGGGCCACATGTAAAATTCTACGAAAAGCGTGTAGGGGCTATATCGTCATTGCTGTGTGGCGCCAGAAAGCGCAATGGAATCTATGTTGGGAATATAGCATTTTCAAGTGACATACATTTAATATAGTTTTATCTTTGAAGAAATCTCTCTTCCTATTTGCATCTGAAATCAAAAGTAATATCAATGTTAGAAAAAAATATAAAATGTTTTTATTTACTTTTAAATGGACATTTACAGTTAACATAATCAATAATAAGCATATTTTATATTTTGTTAAGTAATAATCACATTTTTAAATTGTTGATTTGCATTCAGTATATAAATATCTATGTCAGGGGACAAATAATTTAATAACAGACACATTTTTCCGAGATTACCAATGGTAGGTTAGTTCGTGCATCTCGGAACAACAAAAATCCTGTGCCTACGAAGTTATCGGGAATAAAAAACTCAATTTTTTGTATATATCAGCAAAATATTTTTTTAAATATCGGCGAATCCCAGCATTTAATATCCAGCATCCTGGAAAGAAAAACTGAAGGACATAACCAGGTATAATATTATCTGATGTCTCTAAGATATATATATATATATATATATATATATATATATATATATATATATATATATATATATATATATATACATCCCGCTATCATTTCTGCGTCCTTTCATCCAATCGACATTACCGCGTCTGTCTGAAGGACTTGATTTTACATAGTTTTAACTAAAGTATATACTATCTTTTAAGTGTTTGATTGTAGCTAGGTATTTAAATTTTTAAAAAACATTAATTTAAAAATATACAAAACGAAAAAAACGCCCTTTATCGTCCCATCAAACTGAACTCCTTTTATATCAAATGCAGTATAGCATCCAGTGTATACTTTCTTTCATGATGGAAACAATGTAGCGTCCATTACGTCATAAAAACTATACTTATTTTTATGTTGACAACAAACCAACGTCCTGCGACGTTGCCGCTTATTTGTTCAAGGTTTTGGTTGGACCACTTTGTATTTATAAAATATGAAGGTGCCAACACGACTGTTGCATACGTCGCGGACTCTAATCGACCCGGCGGCGATGCGAACTTTAAAAAATTATTATATTGGTACGGGATTTTTAGAGACTTAGCATTCAGAATTGAAACCTTTTTAAATTAACTCCACACAGGAGGCCCTCAGGAAAATAATTTCCCTCAGAGCCTATGTCATCTGTGAATATGCTGTGTAAAGGGTCTTTTTGGGGAGAGGAAAGAGTGAACGTGGGTCTTGAAGAGACCCATGTTGAGGGAGGAAACACAGATGTTGGCAAATCGTTCCACAGCCGAGCTGTTGAACTCAAGAACGAGTCGTAGAAACGACTAGTTCTCATGTGACAAATGTCAACCGTGTACATATTCTGGGCGCGTGTTTGACGTGTTTCCCGTCTATTCACCAGTACTGAGGGAATCAATGATGCTCCTCGGAGTTCCTCGGAGCATCTTCCATTGAAATACCGGTAGAACAAGGACAGCATTCCCACCCGGCGCCTGTGCACTAAAGATTTCAATCCGTTTGCTAGTTCCTCGGAGCATCTTCCTTTGAAATACCGGTAGAACAAGGACAGCATTCCCTCCCGACGCCTGTGCATTAAATATTGCAATCCGTTTGTTAAGACGGGAGAATCTATCAAACGGATCACCCGTTTCCCGAGTCGAGGGTTTTTTTTTCAAGTATCGTGGGGCTCCAGACCAGAAGTGGCTGCCAAATTCAACCGTGGGGCGCACTTGCGATTTGTATAGGGTTAGCAGTTGTGTACTATTATGTTGCCTGCTCACAGTGCTCACGGGTTGGAAAACCTTCTGATTTATGTATGTACGCACCAGACGGAAAAACAAAAAATATGTTATATCCAAAAGGGCTTCAATAAACAGAATTAACACAAACACTTTCTTTGAGTGGGGTGCGAAAATATTTTTTTTTGATTAATTTGTGTTATTCCGCAATCAATAAATTAACAATAATATAAGGTATATTTGCGGCACGTTCCAGAGTTGCAGATACTCTCAGTATCGCCCTGGTGTTAGACCACCATTCAGAATTCAAAATTTGCTTTAAATGGCTTTAGCTGTGTTTGGTGACCAGATCTGAATAGTCAGTTACTTCCCAACCTCCCTTTTCCCCACATCCTTCCTCTCCCCTCTAACTTCAGCCTCACAACGTACCCCAATTGAACTGCTCCCAGACGAGAGCAGGTGGGACTCTTGTGCGGTATTCATAAAAAAAAATCATTACATTTTTTTTTTATGGATACAACATTGAATTTTTTTATAAAATCATTAAATAAAAAAATATGTTTTATCTGTATTATATACAGTAATTTTTTAAATAAATAAAAATCAAATTAAAATGCAGAAGTGCTTATCGGAGATGTCATGATTGACGCTAGGTATATTTTAGAGTTATGGATAACTATTGCATTTTCGTTCACATGAGAAAAAATAACATGCCTTTAATAATAAATAAATAGTATTTAACAATAACTAACTAACTAACTATCAAGCCGTTTTCTCGCAGGGGTTAGCAGAGACGACCGCCAAACAACTCGGTCTTGACACACACTCCTTCCTCACCTTATTCACATTCATACATCGTTCTGTTATTCTGTTTTTTGACATGACTGAAAAATGCCATGTGTTTCTCGGGCATCCCCGACTTCTTCTACCAATCGTCATTAGTTCGTGTAATATATAATTCTCATTACCTTTTCTTAGATCATTGTCCCTTCTTGCCAAAACCATCTAAGCGTCACAATTCTAATTCTTACTCATTACACTCACATCTCCAATATCTCACTATTTTTTTACTATCAAATCAGTCGTAATTGAAGAAAAAAATATTTTATTTTACTTATTTACACAAGTAACTAAGTTTTCAAATTACTGAAGTTCATTGATTGTCTCTTAATTAATAATTGTAGGGTGGCGTGACACAAATGATCACGCATTATAAATACAATAATAATCTATGACAGGGTGTCTGAAGTATTTTGTACTTTCTTTCATGGAATTTTACTAACTAAATGTAGCAACCTTCCACATCAATATAATATATAGCAACGTCCAAAAAAATATATGGAATGCAGATTTTTTTACGTGAAAACCGCACAAGTGTTCCAACTGCTCCCAACTGCCTGTATCCAGTGAGACCCAGTATTCAAATCTACACGTTCCTGGCTAATTAAAACAACTAAAGCCATTTCAAGCAAAGTTTTAATTCTGAATGATGGTCTTACATTGGGGCGATACTAAGATTATATTCCATAATTGTTAACATACAGATCAATCAAATAGAATTTACATGCGGGGATTTGAACCCGCGACCTCCGGATGGCTAGTCACATTGATTAGAAATTATTTTTTCTGTGAATTTTAATGAAATCTTATTTTATTATTTTGCACTGTGCGATGTTTTATTATGATTGATCTGTACTCGATATTCTAAGTCTAATGATAGTCTCTTTTGTTCATCAGCCATTTTTCTTGAATTTGCTTATAATCATTTATTAAAAAAAAATTATTTCTACATTAAACCTAGATTTTTTTAAAATGAAATAACAATTTTTTTACATTAGCTCCACACAAGAGGCGCTGGGGAAAATAATTTCCCTCAGGGCCTGTGTCATATTTGGGGATGTTGTGTGGAGGGTATTTTAAGGAAAGGAAGTGGAAGAAGTTCTGGGAAGGAAAAAGGTATGTGGGGTGGGTATGAATCTGGGGGTCGGTGTCTCTAGAAATGCCAAACATATGAATCCATCCCTCCCACTGCGGTGCAAGGCGATGTACCGGGAGAGTCTGGCTGGAGAGATAAAAAGGTTTCGCTCAACCAATCTCTCCCGATTCGGCCTGCCACGCAGCTGGCAAGCCGATGTATACATAGCCAAGACCCGGATAAACATCACTCCCATGAAACCAGGCACTCCTTCTAAGTCACCAAATGTAGCGATCTACTTGGGGTGACCTATGGCAGAGGTGTTGGTTATCCAATAAATGGTTCCCAGGGCGGCGGTACCCATACCCGCCTCCCAAATTGGTACCCATCATAAATGCTTATCAAATTTATCATGATTGACGGTAGATATCTTTACGAATTATAGGTTCTAATACATTTTCGTTCACGGGAGAAACGGTCTATTGCGAACCTCATCAATAAAATATTTATTAAATCCTCTTAGAACGAAAAATGGGGAAAGACGAAAAGGGAAAGCAAACGGTGTAAACAAATAAACTAATATGCCTTTAATAATACATGAATATTAATAAACAATAACTCACTAACAAGCACCTCTTTTCGCCGCAGAGCTAGACAAAGAGGACCGGCCGCCAAACAACTCAGCATTTCAAAGCATTTCAAATGCAAAATGCAAAACATGTATTTTCAAAATGCACAGTAAAACAGTAAAAAAAAACTAAAATACTGGATAAACTAACATAGCCTATACTAGCATTTATTGGTTTTGGTAAATATTCCACAACTGCCGCACTTTCAACAGATCTTGAAAATTACACTACGTTTCAACATAATCACTTAAAAAAACTAATTATGTTAAGGATGAATGATAAAAATTGCAATAATTTTTATTCAAACAAGTTTAAAATTTTCCGTATAAAACCAAGAACCTTGATATAAAACGATTTCTTTACCGCCATTTTTTTAATATTTGATATTTGTAAAGTTTTGTTCTAATCTAAATACGCATCAATTAACGTTATTAAGAGCAGAAAAAAGACATAAATGTTAACAAATGCCACCAAATTTTACATGAAACTAATTGCCAGCATAAATAAATAGAAACTACTATCGAAAATTTAATATTTTTTTTGCCCCTTTTTTTGGAATGGTTTCTATTATTTTGCCAAGGTTTTTTTTTTACCAGGGAGTGCCTTGACAGACATAAATATGAAAAAAGGGTCTATTGATATGATAGGAAGAATGTTGCAAAAATGCATTTAGAATGCATCTAAAATGGAAATGGGTGAAAAAAACCATTTAAAATGCAAAATGGATTTATTTGAAATAAAGTATATCTGTGGTGTACAATTTTAAATTTAAAATTAACCGATTAAATACGCCAATTAAGGGTGTGGTTTTTTCTTTAACATCTTGTATGTGTTGTTTAAAAGTTAAATGCTTACGATGCTAGACCCCCAGATATTATTTCAGTATCAGGATTTGCAAATTGTCCTTTTTTTAATTTTGAGGGAACATGAGGAGGAATTATTTTCCCATTGAGCTTAAAAACATGTATCCTGTTTTATTTCATATTTATTGTTAGAATATTTGATTGGGGCCAACTGTAAATTATTTCTAGGACACTTTGTGCATTTTCTAGTACGATGTTTAGATCTTTACCCCAGTAGAATTTTGCAGCGCATATAGAAAAATTACACCTTTTATATATCACTTGATAATGCTTCCTCGGGTGTCCACGACTTATTCTACCATTAAAATTTGCATAGTTTATTATTTTTACACCATTTTCTTCATTCATTCGCTCTAATGACGGTTGGTGTGGTCTGGGGGTAAGGCTTTGGACTCCCAATCCGAAGGTCTGGTGTTTGAACTCTTCGTGCATAAATAAATTTTATTTGATTAATTTGTGTTATTTCATAATTAAATAATTAAAAATAATATATAGTATATTGGAAGTGGAAGATACTATGAAAATACAAAATAATTTATACATTCCCTAGGACAACTGCAGATCACTAACGCACAAACAACAGTTGACATCGAACATATTAAGGACACGTAGTCATTGTGAACTGTTACTTATTTGTTGGCGATCTGCAGTCATGCTAGAGAACGATGGGAAGTTTTTTGTTTTTATTTATTAAGAGTGTATTACCAGAGAATACCGGAAATTAGTCATTTTTAAATCAAATTCTAGACGTATTGACTCTTTTTTACAAAAAAACATAAATTGATTTTGAAAGATGTTATTTTATCTGGTGCACGCAGTTTTAAAATTTTTGAAATAAGTGTATTTTTAATATATACTAAGGTTATACCGTTGATAGTTGGCACATTTGTTCAATTTTCAAACAATAGATTATATTAAACAACACAAATTTCAAATCATATAATCATACAACAAAATAAATCAATGCATAATCTAATCAACAGAGTTTTAAAAATTTAAATTAAAATCATTAAAAAAATCCGAAAACGTGTTTCGTGACAAACGTACCCCAGTTTTTCTATTTATTTAAGGTCTTACAAACTAAAATATTTCAAAAATTTTTTACACACTTATTTTCTTCAGACATTATTGAAAAATCAAAAATACTTACGATCACAAAATACTTACAAGAAGTACACTATATTTAATAATTTATCATCGTGCGTTTTGAGCATTTTTATTGCTCACTTGAATGTGGGTATATATTAAAGCACCAGCAGGTCCTCCAGATGACATGCTGGTGGACATGCGCTGCTCATCATATGCAGACTTCAAAAGAGCCGCACAATTCAGGGATGAATGGAAGAGAAAATAGAGGAAATTGCTGCAAACCAATCCCAGGATTGAAACCGGAGAGAGAGAGATTAAAGCAAGTTTGGAATAAAATAAATCGATATTCAATTTTTTATTTTAAAAATTTGATACGGGGAATAATCGATCTTTCTCATTGGAACCTCCCTGTACAGTTGCAAGCATTTTTAAACTTTTATTATCAGCCGCTGGTCAATCGCTCTTAAGGAGAAAATACAGATACAGATCTCAATTCACAATTCATAAAAACAAGAACTAGAGAACTCACCTGCATCCAAACTATTTCTCACTAATTGACTTTAACAGCAGATAAAAACATTTTTTTTTTTACTTATAAATAATAAGGAAAAATATATAAATGAGGTTATTGTTTTACAATTAGAGAGACGAAAAAAAAGCGCAATATCCTTGACTTGTAAAAGTTTACAAATTATTTTGGAAAAATTTTGAGGGTAAAAAAAAAATTAAAATATATATATAGATAAAAAACAATGTTATACGGATATGTTTAAACTTTAGTTCTCGAAAGTATCATTCCTTATCGATCGCCTATGTGATAGGAGTCCTTGAGACAGCTGACCCATTAATGGATTTCTCAAGTGTTTGCATTTCTGGCATTTGTTCATAATATTTCTGGGGTGCTAGCATGGTCCATCAATAAGGATCGGTAGGTTAATTGTCGGTAACTTCTCATCGTTCTCTAGGACAACTGCAGATCGCAAACGAATAGGTGACAGTTCACAATGACTAGTGTCCTTAATATATTCGATATCAACTATTATTTGTACGTTTGCGATCTGCAGTTATCTAGGGAACGGTGAGAAGTTACCGACAATTATTTTACCGATCGACCCTAGCGTGGTCGATCGATGAGGATCGGTAAAATAATTGTCGGTAACTTCTCACCGTTCCCTAGACAACTGCAGATCGCAAACCTACATACAACAGTTGATATCGATAATATTAAGGACACTAGTCATTTTGAACTGTCACTTATTCGTTGGCGATCTGTAGTCATGCTAGGGAACGATGAGAAGTTACCGATAGTTATCCTATCGATCGAGTGTGCTAGGGCCTGGTGTTCATAGGTACCCTTAATATAAACAAACTGCCTCGTAGGTCATAACTAAACTAAACACGTAATAATATTATAAATAAGTAATAATACAATAATAAAATAACAAAACAAATAAATACGATAAGATTATTTAAACCAAAAGAGTCATATATTTATTTTCCCCCCTTTTTGCAAAATACGTTTTAACCATTACCTTTTATGAATTAATTCTGGGTGACTTTGAAACAGTTTTATGTTCATTTCTTTTGGAAGTATTCGTGATAATATAATTTTTGAAAAAAAAGAACTACATTTTTCTGATGTAGGTAACCCAAACCACAGTTACCGTCAACCTCTGTCCGGCAACTTCATAAAAAATAATAATACATATATTTTTTTTACATTAGCTTTACACAGGGGCTTTATGTCATCTATGGGGATGCTGTGTGGAAGGTCTCTTTCAGAAATTAATAGATGAAGTTCTTTGAATGAAGGTATGAGTGGTGGGTAGGAATTTAAGGTTCAGTTCGTTCAGGAGTTGCGAACGTATGAATCCATCCGTCCCTCTGCGGTGCAAGACGATGTTCCGGGAAAGTCCTGCTGGAGAAATCAAAACGTCTTCCACAACTAGTCTCTCCCGATCTGGCCTGCCACGTATTTGGTAGACAGACGCATCCATGCCAAGGGCCGGACAAACCTCATCTCTATGAACCCGGGCACTAAAGCTAATTCACCAAAATTGTGAACCACTTGGGGTGACCTATGGCGGAGTGTTGACTATCCGATAAATGGTTCCCAGGGCGGCGGCACCCATATCCTCTTCCAAAGTTGTTATGTGTTTGAAAACACATTTTAAGTGATAAGAAACCACTCTCCTGGTAACTATAAAACTAACAAAAGTTTGTTTATAATAAAAAGATATTATAAACACATGGGAATGTGGGTCACATAACCAATGGGTTATTGCGTTTGAAGGCCACCCTGTCTGTAACAGAAGATTCATTCATTTGTAATATTGCCGATTATTTTAGTTGACCGTGAAAAAGATTAGGAATACGTTTATGACACAGCAGTCGGTACATACCTCTCAGCGACAGAGATTTCTACGCATTCCTACACGTTGTGAAAATCTCAGTTCCTCTTCTTTGACGGCATCCGTGGTCAAGGGGTAAGGCTCTCGAATAGCTATCCGGAGGTCAGCAAATAAATTCCTTTGGTAAATTTTTATTAGGTATTTCACAATTTAATAATTAAAAATAATAAAATGTGTATTTGCGGCACGTTCTAGACTGGACGATACTCTCCGTATCGCCTTTTTGTGAGACCACCATTCAGGATTGAAACATAGCATGAAATGGCTTTAGCTGTGTTTAGTGACTAGTTATTAATAATCATTATATTGTGAAAACACAAATCAATCAAATAGAATTTACTTACGCACACCGGGATTTTAATCCCGCGACCTCCAGATCGCTAGTCGAGAGTCTTGCCCCTCATTGATTAAAAACTAGTTTTTCTCTGTGACTTCTAACGAAGTCGTATCTTATTATGCTGTAATGCGCGATGTTTTATTATTATAATTGATCTGCTCGCACCGTTCCAGGAAACAGACGAAACGCCGTTAAAAAGCGATGTTGCCAAACGTAGGAGTTGCGATAGGCGAGTCAATGTAAAGATGTATATATTAAAAAATATACGCTCATCTACTGCAGCGCCGCCGCGCGCCGCTCGAAGGCAAAACGGTGAACTAAAATTATATATTTCAGTTGATTTGGGTACCAAAACTGCGTCTGGCTTGTTTTTGTATTTAGACTCTATGATGGTATAGGAGTGGGGAAAACTTGAAATTACATGTGTGTAATCCTGCGTCTGTATACCGGATGCAGAATTACCGTCGGACGCAGGATTGAATGAAACTGGACCATTAGAAGACGCCGTAATGATAGCGGGATGTATATATATATATATATATATATATATATATATATATATATATATATATATATATATATATATATCTTAGAAACTTCTTTTGCAAATTCTCTACCCTTGAGAGTAAGTTAAATCAACTGGTCACCATATTATTATTGAGCTGCTTAAAAATAAGGGCAGACCATTATAACCAGACGATGGATAAGCCGGCACTTTATAACAATTTTTAATTGCGTTCACATTCGCTGTCAGTTTGTGTTTTCTCCGAGAAACTTTCCAGTTGGCGTATCACGTTGAGAATTGTGAAAAGTTTCGTCCCTGTAGTAACCTTCTGAAAATGCTCAAGCACATTTTACTCTTCGTTAAACTCTAACAAAGACCTCCATGGACTTGTGGTTATGATCCTAAACTTCGGATCCGATGGTTCAGGGTTTGGTTACCGCCCAAGAAAATAAATATAATGTATCCAAGAATTATCCACGCTATCAGAATACATTAACTTAATTAATCTTCGACGCTTTTATTTATCCGCACGTAAATCTAATAATAATTATTATTCCCACGTTTCATAATGCTTTTAAGAAGTTTCCTTACCTTATTATCGCAGGGTGGGTCGTTACTTTGAGCTAATCAGGTTAAAGTTAAGACTATCATCGCCAAGTTACTTTGTCAAAGTTAGAATAAGCATATTATAATTTATGGCAAATGTTTCCATTTCCAGTAATCGAGCTATGCCAGCGAAATTCAACACAAACAGTTTATCAGATTCAATAATTAAAACGTGAAATCGGTTATTATTTAGGCTGTCATTAGCATAATGGGTTTTTGACATTAAGAATTAAATGGAAAAGTTTTCAGTTTGAAATGTTGATTGATTCTGGGTTCACTAGATTACCTATACATTAATTACTTTAATAGTTTGAAATTTACTAATTTATTTCTTCAATCTTTGCAAATTCACTTTGTGACATCATTTTATTTAGATGAAACAAATTACTTTTCTGTAAACCACTATAATCAATGTTATAATACGTACATGTTTCAAAACCGATGGTTTCTTCGTCAGGATAATAACATGAATAAAAATAACAAAAGAAACAAAAAATGATAGACTAAAAGAATAATAGACAAAAATATTAGAGAGAAGTGATGGATTACTTATAAATATTATAAAAAAAATTATATAAAATGAAATACATAAATTATTTTAGAATATATTAATATTACATTATAGGTATATTTAAAGTATTTAAAAAAAATACCAAAAGATAATCAGGTTGTTTAAATAACATACAAAAATTAAAAAATTTTGCGAAGTTTGAAGAAACAAAAAAAATATTCTTAAATATAAGTACTAATACGAAAATAAATTTAAGAGGTGGCTATTTAAAAAAATATTTGATTATTAACAATATTTAATTTATTGTTAACACTTTTCTAATTTCTAAAATTTCTGCGTTTGCTAATTATACATCTGTTGTAAATTTTTTAACCCTTTATTTATATCAAAAGAATGATTTGTTTCTAAAATATTTGTTGGCAAATTCAGAATAATAATTATTATTCAAACGCCTTAGATATTCCTTAACTATAGTATTCAAATTTCTAGAAGTCTTCCCTATATAATATTCCCTTTTTTCTTTGATTTTGAAGAAAAAGTTTTTGAAAAAAAAAAAAATCTCACCAAAAAAGTCACCGGAGACCAAAATTTTATTTACATTTTTTACTCCAAATAATGTCAGGAATCACTGGTTAAAGTAACTCAAGTAAGATGCTTAACACCCTGTATATAATGTAATGTTAACATACTCAAAAATTATTTTTATATTTCATTTTATATAATTGTTTTTATAATATTTTTAAGTAATTAATCACCTCTCCCTAATATTTTTGTCTATTGTTCTTTTGGTCTATACTTGTTTGTTTATTTTGTTATTTTTATTCATGTTATTATCCGGACGAAGAAACCATCGGTTTTGAAACTTATAACTATTATATTAACTTATAGTGGTTTACACAAAAGTAATTTGTTTCATTTTACTACTATATGTTGATAAAATATATAACAACTGATGGCAAAGGATACTTTATGTGATTGTTCAAAATCTTAAGGTGTTTACGGTATTTTCCGTTATCGGTGATAGATATCGCAGTGAATGTTGTTGCGAACACAGTACTCATACCGATGCTTCCTTACAAACAGTAAACTTTTTTTTACTTCAGAACAGAATATTTAAATTAATCATATGTATATCATAGATTAAAATACACTTGTTATCAATTCCAACCTTTCGGACTTTATCAATCATGTTGATGTTAAAATACTTAAAACGCCAGCTATATTAGCCACTGAGAAAAAGGTTTTGATTATTGATCAACCAAAAAGAAAATTCAGATTCTAAAGAGGATAGTGATAATTGAATATCGATTCCGTTATCAAAAAAGTATGCCATATGCTCTGCAAGTGAAATATCTGATGACTCCAATGAAGCAAAAACAGATTGGCTATTGAAGAACGAGCCAGTTGTCAAGGAAACTAAAGAAAATATACTCGAAAATAGGTATAAATGTGTACATATATTTATAAAAAACAAGCTGATACCTGACATGCGTTGGATGCCACTTATATAAATAAATTGTTTCTTCCTTCGTGTAATTTACCATTCGTCCCCGTTCCCCTTCCGCCTCCTCCTCCTCTTCCCCTCCCGCATTCTCTTCTTCTCCCGCGCCTCCCCCTCTCCTCTCCCAATCAACCCTTTCTCGTAACCCCTCCTCACGAATGCCGCTTCCAACTTCTCCGCCTTCCCCTCTCCCTCGTCCCCCCTCCCGCTAAACCCCTCTCATTCATTCCCCATCTGACCCTACCGCTTACCCCTTCCCCCAGACTTTTTTCCCTGCCGCTTAACTCCATAAAATACACAATTTTTTCCAACAGCTCGCGTGACCTATTTAATTTTTTATGCAAATTTGACAATGCCAGAGCTCACCAGTATAGATATAGAAGTATTCACGGGCATGTTAAGAACAATTAAAAAAAAATTATAGCAATCGGATGAAATTTTAATCGCAATCGTAAGAAGAGTAGGTATAGGAAATAATTTCATAACGCCATTTTATAACCATCCAGGGTTTTCACATATCATATTCCCAAAGTTTCATCGCAATCGGATAAACGGTATGGCCGGGCATAACATACGAACAAACAAACCTTAATTTTTATATATTAAAGATAATAAAAAAGAACTGAAATATTTTAAATGAAAAGTACACAAAATCATTTTGAATATATAAATTCGATCAATATATGCCTTCATTAATTGTTAACCCTTTTTCGATATACATATATTATAAAGTAGGAGAAAAGACAAAAGATTTGCAAGGACAAACTCACCTAATAATGTGGTGGTCGCCTCAACCCTAATTGTGCGACTTATTTCTACATTTGATCTCAGTTTTCACATGTTTTCCCCTAGAAGAACCATAAATATAATGAGTGTAAAACCGAGTATACATATAACTGAGAGCACGGTTCCATGACAACTCAACAAATTGGCATTTCGATACCCCATTGAAAAGTCATAAAAAGTTTTGAATTTTTTTAAGTACCCTATGAACTTAACTAACCTAACCTGTTAAACAAAGTTTTAGTTTTGTTTACTTTTAATGATTTTTCAAAGGCGTGAAGTTGCAAATTGTTGAGTTATCCGGTCACCTAAAAACACATAGCTCACCATAAAGCTGCATAGTGGCTAAATTTGCAACGCGTCTTGGTCCCTCCCAAACGTTGAGTTAATTCCTCGACAAGCAACATTTTCCACTTTCTATGATGGTAGTAGGAGAATTTCAAATATTTGTCAGGTTATTCGTACCCCGGGAATGCAATCTTTCTTTTAAAAAGAAACAGTTTAAAAAACGTGCAACACTAATGATATTACTTCATTTTATTTAAATCGTATCTTGATCGATTAGCGAATGGTTTTCATACCTTTACGACCAATCTAGTGAATTTAACACCAAAAGGAAAATTTGTGCACGCTATGTTGGTTGATCAATTATGTTTTTTTTTTCAATTTGCATTTACACCGTGCGTATAAACGCGCCTTCCAATTTTCCAAATAATTGATCAACTTTCATGTCGGTCATAAACGGATACACAATGCTATTTCCACAGAAATGTTTTTAATTGAAATAGTAAAATGTACAGATAATTGCTGCTCAAATATACGTGAAAAATCCAATTTCAGTATCGATCAATAATTACAAATTTCTGTTTATGACATTTTGGCTGTAATTTAATTAAATTATTAAAATTTTAAATATCCAATATCAATTTCTATGGAGGTAATGAGGCGGTTTGGGTGTAACGGAATTAGTACCAAAGTAAAAAAAGAGTTTTTTATTTATTTATTTGTTTTATTTATTTATTATTTCTTTACAATTAAAATACATTGTTTAGCATTAATTATTAACCCCACTAGGGTTCGCCTGTATCGGGGTTAATAATTTCACTATTTAATAAAAGTAACACACATAGCAGCAATTTAAAAATAACGATGATATTATGAAATTTGTAGAAAAAAAGAATTAACAACGAAATAATATTTTTTATTATTTATTGTGGTATTAGTTAATACCATTATTAACAATAGAAAAAATCAAAAGAAGAAAAATCAACAATAGAAAAAAACAAATAATATATATATACCTTTATGGTTTAGAAAAAATATAAATAAAAAATTTTATATTTTTTATTATTTATTGTGGTATTAGTTAATACCATTATTAACAATAGAAAAAATCAAAAGAAGAAAAATCAACAATAGAAAAAAACAAATAATATATATATACCTTTATGGTTTAGAAAAAATATAAATAAAAAATAACACAATTTTTTTTATTTATTTTTTTATATTTCGATTAGTTATCGGTCCCAATCCCGACAAATCGCGGGTTCAAATCCCAGAAAGTTTTGTATGATTGATTTGTGATATTTCACAATTTAATAATTTAAAAATAATATAAGGTACATAATATAATATAAGGTTTGTGGCATGTTACGGAGTGGAAGATGTAAGCTGCCCTAGTGTATACCACCATCCAGAAATTTTGAAATGTTACAATAAATTTTAATTTAATAATTTTTAATAAATTTTAATTTGTTAAATTTTTAAATGTTCGGAATGGCATTAGCCGTGTTTGGTGACTAGATCTGAATAGCCAGGTACTTCCCCATCTTCATTTTTCCCATTTCCTTCCCCTCTCCTTTGACAGCCTAACATACCCCAATAGGGGTATGTTAGGCTGACTCACTTGCTTCAGACAGTTGGGAGCAGTTGGTAGCAGTTTGGGCTCTTGTGAGGTATTCACATTTAGAAAGAAAATCATTCAGAATTGAAACGTTGCTTGAAATGACATTTCTTTCCCCTCCCCACTACTCTCAGCCTCACAACATGTACCCTAATCGGGGATGCCATTGTCTCACTTGATCCAGGCGGTTGGGAACAGTTTTTTTTATTTATTTTTTATATTAGCTCCACACAGGAGGCCCAGATAAAGAAATCCCTCAGGGTCTATATGATCTTTGGGGATGCTGTGTGGAGGGTCTTTTATGGAAAAAAGGAGAGGAGAAGTTCTGGAAAGGAATTCGGTATGAGGGGTGGGTAGGAATCTGGGTTTCAATGTGTCCAGGAATGACGGACTTGTGAATCCATCCCTCCCACTGCAATGCAAGGCGATGTTCCAAGAAAGTCCCGTTGGAGAGGTCAAAACGTCTACTTCAATCATTTTCTCCTGATCCAGCCTGCGCCGCAGTTTGTGGGCGGAAGCATCCGCCACCAAGACCCGGAAAAACCTCACCCCCATAAACCCAAGCCCCGTAAGTCACCAAACGTAGTGAACCACATGAGGTGACCTATGGCAGAGGTGTTGGTAGTCCAATAAATGGTTCGCGGGGCGGCGGTACCCATAGCGCCTCCCAAATTGAAAATTAAAAATTGGGGACTCTTATGCGGTAATCACATTAAAAAACTAGTAACTTTAATTTCAACAAATTAAAAATTCTCTATGTCACGAGTTTGCATCTGAAAATTTCACTAAAACTGTTACACTTTCATATGGAATCCAAATTTAAGATACAATTATTATCATACAACCTAACCTAAATAAAATAATAAACCTAATCCTGTGAAATCTAACTTACAGAATAATTATATGAAAATCGATTTTACTTTTTCCTCCATTTGTAAAAGTTTACTGTCGATTAACCTTAACATTCTTTTTCCTTTCTTTTTAATTTTTATGGAAGATTATTCTATCAAAATCAAGAAAATGTTTTTTTATTTATTTTTTATTATTTAAAATAAGCCCCAAATACACTACTTGCGAAGTTGATCGAAGTTAATCGAATACGTTAGTGTAGAAACGAACTTCACTTCGCTTCGTGCAACCTAGCCTCGCTTCGTCCGACTTCCGATTGTTGTCGGTTAGTCAAAAGACTCGAAGCGTTCCGAAGTTCGAACACGAAGCGTCTCACTACACTACTCAGCTCACTTCTTCATTAACTTATTAACTTCGATCAACTTCGCGAGTAGTGTATTTGTGGCTTTATAATATATATAAATATATGAGTTAATATTACAATTATATAACTACATTTTTTTTCTATATAACACTCACAAGGCTGAGCCTATTCCGAGGTAGCAGGAATTTAAACTAATTTTGATATTTTAATCTTGGATAAAATAAAATGACTTTAGAATTTATGTTTGAATGTTTATACGCATGTATCGTACCTGTCTCGACACAGTTACGTCGTGGTTAGACAGGTATCGAAGAAGCACCTGTAACCAAACATAAATAAAAAAAAGTCTACCAAAAAATTTGCTTCATAATCAATATCACTTTTTTTTTTTAATATTTGTTATTTTAGCAAAAAGTTTTATTTTAGTTTCGACAATCGTTTATATTAAATTAATAGATACACCATCAAAATTAAGCTCTGCCATAGTGGACGCGATATTTCCACTCAACCGTCCAATCCGTCCGATCCGTCCGTGTCTGCCGTTCATCATATCCGCACTTCATTTTAATAGAAGCACTTCATTAAATACGCTGAATGTTGATGACGCCAAAAGTGGTGCTTCATCAAGTAACAGCGTTCACACCTTAGGAGTGCCTTGTTTATACATCACTTGGTAATTTGCTCCGTTGTGTGCTTGGTACGGTGGGTGACAAAACAGCTGTGCAAACACAACATATAATTTAAAGTTATTGTTAAATAAAGGACACTGTTTTGGATATCAATCACATCATTTATTTAATCCCTTCCTTTTATAATAATATAAACAGTAGTTTAACAAAAACGATCTTATTATTTCGAGAATATATTGATTAGATTTTCGATCTCGAATTCTGTCTCATGCCCGCATCGCTTCGTCTCTTACTAATTAGGGCGAGGGATGCTTTTGGTTAATTTTCACTCCGCCGCTCGGGCTCACAGATGTGATCCCCGGAAGGGATGTCACATTATCACAATATCTGACAACTTTTACGACTTAGCAGTTAATAATAATAATAATATTTGGATGATTTATATGGCGCCCATTTCATAAAAAATATCAAAGGGCGCTGTTCAAATATGGACCGAGCGTATATTTACAATGCTCTATCTTATTACTAACTACAGACTACTCAAAGGTTCGATGACTAATGTGTGTGTTCGTCAGTGCCACCAAAATGATGTGATAACTCTAAAAAGTTTCGTTGGCTCCCGGTTCTAACCGCGCATCTTCAGCACAATAAAAATCGTTCGATGTTTACACCCCGAGGAAGCTTTACGTGGAGAATATTGACTGATACATTTTAAAAGAAATAATAATTTATTTTTTTTATAATTTTTTGATATTTTTGATTGTCGGACCCGGTACCCGGTAACGGCATCGTGAAGTGAAATCTTCTCACTGAATTTAAAAAGAGTAGCGCTGTTGTTAATGTCATGACGTAGCAGATACACCATTAGCTGAACTCAAAGAAGATACTTCACCTCCCGGGGTAGGTCCCTAGAATTAATGCTGTACCTATAGCCCGCATACCTTTTCCACGTAGGCATTAAATTTGTTTCAAAACTGATGTAAGGAATTTCCTGAGATTTAATATAAGTACCTGCGCTGCAGGCCTAACGTTCTATGCATGTTTTACGATGTAGGGCTGATATAGGCAGGTAAAGATGTACAAAGTAATTGAGCAAAAGAGAATATAATGCTAGTAAAAGAGGCAGCCAAATACGAATTTTCACGAACGAGTATTTTTTGCACTTTTAGCTGGAAGTACTACATATGCTGCCCTGATAATTACTACAGGATGTACGGATTGACGCTCTCGATTAAAAAGGTGAGTTTGTGAACTTTACTGACAGTACAGATTTTTATCGAAGGTACCTATTCATAATCATGCCTAAATTTATAAAATCACATGTAACATCTCGACCCTTTGGAATAACAAGGTTCTACTGCTTTAACGTCATGCGATAATGAACTTTAAGGTAGCTTACTATAGATCTCATTATCGTATGACGTTTCCGCAACAGATGGAATACGGCATAATACCTCTAAAATTAATCATTATAATGCTTTATTTTATCTTATTCAGACACTGTTTTCTGATGTTCATAATTTTTCGAAACAAAAATCTTTATTTTTACGATTTAATGACATTTTTCCATTTCTTATTTATTCGTTAAAAATTGCAAAAAAGCATTTTTTCGCAAAAACGCAAAAGCGTTTCGAGTTTTCATAACCTTAAAAAATATAATGAAACTGGTTTCAGCAGACAACATAAATTAATATAGAAAATCAAGTTTAAGTTAATTTTATATTGGTAAACGTGTTATAAAGGTCAATATAGTTTTCGTAGTTGCCGTTTATTCACGCAAATACTTATTGATCTACAATTACTTATTCACCAGCAATTACTTAGTGATATACAGCTATTGCTTATTGATCTTCATTACTTATTGATTTTCAATTAAGCATTGATCCACAATTACTTACTGATCTACAATTACTTATTGATATAAAATTACGTTTTGACCAAATATTTCTTTCAGAATAACGTCACGATGGGGATATCATTTTCCAATAATTATATAAAAAAATAATTAAGTATAATAAATATTTGATTAAAAATTAAACAGAAATTTGAAAAATCATTTTCATCACGAAAATAAAAGACCTCGCAAATATTTTATTAAGACGCTCTCATAAAAAATATGAATAAAGTTAGAAGCTACAAATAAAATTAAATTATGAGTTAAAAATATAATAATTGAGTTATTAGTTAAAAATATAATTAAATTTAAAGTTACAAATCAACGATTTGTAACTTATGTTTTCACCAACAAAATAATTAACTTTTTAAATAATTTCTTTATTGATTAAATTGTTAATTAAAAGTTTTGGGGATTTTACGATCCGTATTGTGGTGGTCGATTTCCTTTACATTGTATTTACATATGAAATATAAAAGAATGTGAAAGACTATGAAATAATATAAAATAACATAGACTTATATAATAACACAAAAACTTTGTTTTTTTATTATATTATAATCCAGAAATACAATAGTTTATTTAGAGTAGACATGCTGAATTTTTGTACATACGGAAATAACCATTAGTATTCTACAAATATCTTATCACGCTTTCTATACTCCAGCATCGTTAAATTGCAGTACCTACGTGTAGATTCTCGGAGCAAGGTTGGTTATACTAAAGGGCTGATCAGTATACCACCTGATCACCCTCTTGTATAAATTAGCTCAATTGGAGCACTGTACACCTGCACAAGTATACAGATGTTTCAACTTGGGAATGCATTACGTGCTGAATCCATTTAAATATTAACTGCTCCTAATGTCACGGTTATGTGTAAGACGGTACAATTTACATTACATTATGATCTGAATGCATAGTTGCAAATATAACTTAATAAATTTTTAAAATTTCAGAATAATGAGAGACCCTGCATAAAAAAAACAAGGCGTTGGCTAATAAATGACGAATCCGTGTATCTTTGAATATCTCAATGTACCTGCCTAAATACTTTGTTTTTAGGTAGGTAGGTACATTGAGATATATCATTGTATATAAAATGTTTTATTATACACATGTTAAACATTAAGAAATATTACTTGGTAAAACCTTTTGACTAGCTGTCATGTGCCAGCTTTGTGGGACTACCTAAAACTTGTATTATTTTTTCTATTAAATTTATAAAATTAAATCCAATACAAAAAAATGCTTGTCTCTTATGCCTTACGTGAAACGAACCGTGCACAGGAAGTTAACAGTTAAATTTGAAATGTTTTAAGGGTGCTAGGTTTAACCCATAGACATGCATATTACTAGACCTACCCTAAGTGATAAAAGCGTATTATTTCCCCCTCCCCATACCGGTTCCATTTGGAGCCGGCTGGGCCCGTGTATGGCTTCGCGTGAATCTAGAAAATATGACGTCATCATTATTATGCGAACTAGCATTGAGCTCTCATCGGTACATTTTACGAAATAACACGGCAAAAATGGTGGCTTGTGCTATTAAAACGTGTAAAAACAGAAGTGAAAAAGATAATAAACCTAATTAGTTGTATTATATTCCATAGGTAAACATTATTTTACAACATTTTAAGCTTATTCAGATCATATAATCAGTTTTCGTAACATATACTATGACATAGAGATACATGGCGAGGCATTTCTCGAGTGTGCTCGTCGCTGTTTACTGGGGTAAATAAATTATGAAAAAAAAATCTTAACTAAATACGGCAACAAAATATTCGACTGTGAAAACAGCTAAGAACTTTACTTTGCTGTATTTGGACTTTGCAAGTTTGTTCGTAACGTGGCGACCAATTCGCGCTCCCATGTAAAAAGGTATATTCATTCAAAAGCAGATTTTACTTTAAATGGTGATATTATAATGCGAGATGCCTATATACTGTCAGATTGATTTATTGACGAATCACATATCATCACAGTCAACTTACCCCTCTGCGCCCAACAATAGTTTGTACCCCTCTCCTATATGTTCTCGTCTAGTAATATTCATATGTCTATGGTTTAACCACATTTTAACACTCGTTAGATAAAAGATTATTGCCGTGATGGGAATTTTTTGACATTAGCTCCACACATGAGGCCCTGAGGAAAAAAATCCTGATCTTTGGGGATGCTGGGTGGGGGTTATTTTTAGGGAAAGGAAGAAGAGGAAGTTTTGGGAAGGAAAAATGCAATAAGGGGGTGGGGGGGGGGGGGGGTAGGAATCTGGGAGACTAGATAATCTAGAGAATTTGTAAATTAATAAATAAGCGCAGTTTGAAGTAAATTAAACAATGCTGTCAGTGATAAAATTATTCATGTAAAGACTAGGAGAATCATTGTATATCTTATTCATATAATCATATATCACTGTTTCTCGGATGTCAAGCTTTTCATGTGAGCAAAATCTATTGAGAAGGTCAACATAAAGGTCATTGTCTGTTAAAATAGTGTTTTTATTTTGAAAACTAACAAATATCACTTTCAGGAGGTAAAAATCAACAGAGAGAATTGTTTATGTTTTGTAATTTGGAAACACATTGATCGTTATCTGATCATTTCGCTAAATATTTACAATCTTACTAATAATAAATAAAAAAAACTGAATTAAAACTTACTAATAGAAACGTAAAATAAAACATAAAATATTTTAATCAATGGAGACAATATTAGCTAAGACAATATTAACTCAATCAAAAATCTGATGCAGAAAAATCAGAAAAAAGGTAGGTCACATCTGGGACTCGAACCCAGATACTTTGCCATGGGGTGCAGCTCTACCGACTGAACTAATGTGTCCCTATTCAATTAGGTAATATTCGAAGTGAGAACTACCAACATTATCTTTGTTTTCTTAAGGCATGTTTTTATTGGCTGCTATCTTTAAGTATGGTTGCAAGATTCAAACTCGAACAAAATGCTACCTAGATAGTGTCTTGGATAAACTTACCCATTTTTTTTAAATTCCTTGTTGATAATATTTGCAAGGTATTTTAAATGTGCTATAAATTTCTCCTATTTGAAGATGTGATGAAAACAAATATCACTTTAAAACAACATAAAATTACCATTTTGATTTTTGTATTTTAAAAACTGTGTAATATTTTATTATTTCAAATACAAAAAACGTTGAAAAAAAAAAAAAAGTTTTACTCCTAATGTAGATAAATTGTGAAATTAAGAAAACAGATATCTTTTATTGAAATTTCCAAAAAAGTAATTATCTCGTTTGGTAGGTACATTAAAAATATTTAAAAAATCCAGGAGAATAACAAAAATAAACATTTTGGATTCATTGTGGATTCATTCATTGACCGGTCAGTGGTTTAGTGGGCATCGCGTTTGGGTCCCACCCAGGCGTTCCGTGTTCTATTCCTCGGCTGGCTAAGTCCTCCACCACAACACAAGCAACATCTTCCGCTTAGTGTGGTGGTAGTAGGAGATTTTCAAATGTTGTTGGGTTATTCGTAACCCGGGAATGTTTGTCTTTCTTTTTAAAAAAAGAAAAAAAAAAGTTTAATATTCGTTCATTTCAAAGATTTAGTTTTACCTACAGAAGCAAGCGACATGAATGGTATTAAAAAACATTACTTTCGTAGAAATCTTATTAAATTTAAGAGATCAATTAAAAAGTAATATATCCGAAACGACCTCACTTTTTAGAGACTGGATTTCATGTCAGTTTGTTAAAATGAAACATTGCCAGCTTTTAAAACCCACATTTTCATTAGTACCAAATCGAATCTGAATTAGTACAGTATTTATTCAATCATTCAATGTGTAACTAAAACACCGTTTAACATTTGGGAGGTTTTTTTTTATTAGTAAAACATGCAATTAATCCGAGTACTTTTCACTTCCTTATTTTAAAAAACATAACGCGACAAGGGAACCTTTTACACAAATGAAAGTCGGAATCAGAATGTTACTAGGAAGGGCTGGAAGTTCAACCTAGCTGAAGTGTGCATAATTAACGGAAGAGGGAGAGATGGCGTAAAAAAACTGGTATTTGAGAATTGAAGGTGTCGTTGAAATTTAAGCTTCAACAAGCTTTAGCTTTTCTCAATATAAGTTGCAGTGACGCGTATGACTTTCAGCTTAATATTTTCGCGACTTGAGCTTTTCCAAGAAGAATTTTCTATTGCAAACATATAACTGTTACGATAACTTGTGACGTCGTGTCGTCGAAAAGATGTGACGGTGCTTGTCACATCATTTCTAAATCATAATGCAAAAGAGTAATTGTATGCACAGTGTTAGATAATTTCGAGTCATCTTTCATTTAGAATGAAACCTAATATTTTGTACATGTTGCCACTTATTATTTACGTACTTACTTTCTTTCACTGTGGTTTGAACTCCATGCGAACTAGATCCTTCCACAGAGTTGTAAGTGATGATAACTTTTGTCTTGTTACTTTTAAAAATATAGTGAGAAATATAATCTAAACGGTGTTAGAAAGAGAAAACATCGCGCTTTATATTCCAATCGAAAAATTAACCATAAAATAATTAAAATGTGCACCTTTATGAAACCAAAGTTTCGGAACGCATTTTGAAAAATTTTTTATTTTAAATTATTATTTTTTTTTTTTTAATAAAATGGGGTGACAAAAATGTTTACAAAACATGTGTGTAAAAAGATAAGTGTTTTTTTGTTGTTAGTAATTTCAGTTTTAAAAAACGTAATGTGAGCCATTGTTAAAACTTTTTATGATTGCATTCAAAATTATTATATTTCAAATATTATATATTTATTTTGAATTACTAAATTTGAAAGCGTATATTATCACCTTTCTAAACAGTTTTTAGTTTTCGGATATATTCAGAAATATTCAATTTATTTTGATTTTATTGCAAAGCAGAAACATTTTGATGCTCTTACAAAATACGCCTGGCGGGTTAAATACGATGAACTACGGTCATGTTATTTGATTTATTTGATAAATCCGATATATGTAGGTACCTAGTTAACTGTTTGAATTTTATTGCCATTTAAAAAAGAATGAATTTTAACGAACTGTCCGATTCTGTTTGGGGAAACAATGGAAAATAATTCCGATTAATTTAATTACAATCTCTGCTCCGCTATGCCACTAAATGCGTCATTTCGAAACTGGGGTTTTCGCTTCATCGAGTCCGGTGGAAATGCATAAACATGCCCGGGATATTGACAAAATATTTTTATATGCGCTATGAATAATTCATCCATCGGCCTATTTATGAATTCGCATATTGCCATCGCAGTGATCCGTGACGATATGCCTGTGTAATCATTTGTATGCTTGGTCATAACAGTAGGGTGGACTAGAGTATTGTTTTAACATAATTATGCGAAATGTTCCTTTGATACTAATCTGAGGGGGTAAACTGATTTGTATATTGGAAATAATAACTACTCGACTGGCCCGAGATCGTGACAATTATTTTATACATATTTGTAATGAGCATTAACTTTGTGGCTCGCCTTAATTTACAATAAAAATATATAAATTTGTTTTTGACCACTTTATTTGTAATTAAACTTTACCGGTTTCGGAAGATATATTTCCTGTGAACCGCTCTGTTATTGTCGGAATTCCTGCAATTACCCCTCCCCCTTTGTTAACCTCCCACCAAAACAACTATTTTTTTGGTATATATCAGTCAATATTTTGTATCATAGCTATTAGTATTAGTTTTATAGATTTATATACATATATATATTTTATATACATATTTGGTATTCTCCTGACGAAGGAAGGGTTCTTCCAAAACCGGTAGAGTATAAAGTGGTCTAAAACAAATTTATATAATTTTATTGTAAATTTTTTCATAAACTGCAACTGCGGTTTTTGATAAAAATAAGTAATTTACAAATAAATAATTTTAATAATAAGCTAATTTTTAAATATATTTCTCCCACAAACTTAAAAAAAAGTTCTCATAATGTATTTCTAAAAACCTTCACGTTTTTTGTCTCTCAATAGATTTCAATACTGTTTTGACTTATTTTTTCTTGTTTTTTTATTTTATTTATTTTTATATATTTTTTTTAACCCAACAACATTTGAAAAACTCCTACTACCACCACACTAAGCGGAAGATGTTGCTTGTGTTGTGATGGAGGACTTAGCCAGTCGAGGAATTGAACACGGAACGCATGGGTGGGACCCAAACGCGATGCCCACTCAACCACTGACCGGACTTTACTTTAATTGAATAATTAAAGTAAATTTTGTACAACATAAGGATTCTTGTCTATTTTGAGTTTAATATACAATGTGAGACTATGGCTTCCGCAACTGGTGTACGCTCTGAGGCTGAAGGTAGTGTAGAGTGAAAGGAGATAAAGAAGAGGAAGATGAAAAACGTACCTTGCTATCTAGATCTGATCACTAAATACGGATAAATCCATGTTAAGATTTGGGAGGCATGTATGGGTTCCGCCGCCCCGGGAAACATTTATCAGATAACCAACATCTCTGCCACAGGTCATTCCAAGTCATGTGCTACGTTTGGTGACTAGCAGGGGTTCCCGGCTTCATACGTTGAGGTTTGTCCAGGGTTTGGCCTCTGATAAGTCTGCCAGATTGGAAAAGACCGGTTGAGTGAGATGTTAAAAAATTTTAATAAAAAAAAAATTAAATCAACTTCTCATACCCTTTTCCGTTCGAGAACGTCTCCACCCTTTCCTTTAAAAAAACCTCCACACAGCACCCCCAAAGAAGGGATAGGCCCTGAGGGAAATTATTTTGTTCGGACCTCCTGTAGAAATAATGTAAAAAAAGCTACGTTTCCATTCGGAATGGTGGTCTTTCACCAGGGCGATACTGAAAGTATGTATCTACCAACAAAATGATTTGGTTTTTTTTTTGGAATAGTAACCTTCTAGTAATAAGTTACCCATGGCCAATATTTTAGAATTATATATAATATATTATTACCAATTAAAAGTTAATTAAAATCCACTCTCTCGGGAAACAAGGAAATGCCATCCATATCAATGAATAAATTATCAACTGCCAATAAATGCTTAAATAATTAAACAATAACCAACTTTTCACTTAAGAGAAATGGCTGATTTGAGGCCAAAATACCCAACTAAATGAAGTAATTATTTTTATAAATCAAAATGTATAGGAAATATCTAGTACCTAATTATTTATTTTATGTATAGCCCATAGGGCTTTTACATACATAAATCAATATATGTTTCCAAACACAGTAAAAAAAAAGAGTTGATAAAATACAAGTAAGTAACAGAAAGTACAATGAACATAATATAGGTTAGAAAAATACATGAGTTGACAAAATGTAGGTAATATAGAATATAAATGAAGTAAAAATAGACAGTCCGCCAATATCCTCCAAATCAACAATAATATTAATAAAAAATATATAAAATTGGTATTTACAATAGTTTATTAACTAAGTAGAAATAATTCGCACATACGGCGTTTAAAGTTTGCCAAATTCAAATTATTGTCAAATACATCAATATTGTTTAAATGTTGGTTACCGAGAATATGTAATCGTTGTATTGGGGAGTGCAATTTATAGTTGGAATGAGATGTGTGTATATAAAATGTTAATGTTTGTCTAGTAGTTCGTGTAGGTACTTGTAGATATATTAAATGCAGGAGTTCACAGCAAATCAAATTTAGAGTTTAATAATTTTAATAACAAAGTTAGGCGGTTATTTTTCGTCAGTTTTCTAAAGTTAGAATATTTAAAATATTCATTAATGACAGGTAATTTATGTGCTCTAAAGGGATGTTAAGTTTTAAATTTACAAATCGTAGAAATTTTCTTTAAACTCTATCCATATTATGACTATTAATTTTGTCGAAGGGCGACTAGACTATGGAGTTATGTTCAATTAGGCTTCTAACCAGGTATATTTTACGTATTTTATTTTATAATTCTACGATTTTACGATTCGTAAAGATTCAAAGTTTTTAATTGTTCTTAAAATAAATCCTAATATTTTCATTAACAAATAAAATTCTACCAGAAATGTTACTTCTTTATGATTCCTATAGCATGAAGTTTTCGGATCAATACTTTATGATACACTTTATCAAAAGCCTTACCTTGTGCTACTTTATTTATTTGTGTTTTAAACTATAAAATGTAGGCCATGAAGAAATCCATTTTTTATTTTTTTGTGAGTCTATGGTCATTATTAAAAAAAATTTTGCCCAACCTATCATGTAAATATAATGAATTACAAGATTTAAAAAATGAAATCACCTAAAATATATTTTCGTTTTTTGGGTCGAAATTTTATATTTGTGTACGACAAACTTGTGTTCCAACGTAAAATTGCACATAATTTTTTTTTTAAATAATATATTTCATTATATTTTCATAGTAGGTAAGGGAATTTTTAAAAAATAATTACCTTGTAAATAAGTGCCAAAGTTGGCTCTAAACATTTGTGAAAAAGTTGGTGAATAAATTGTGGCCTTTAATTAATAATTCGAAACACAAATAAATAAAGCAGAAAATATCCGTACTTATATTTACTTTTACCTTTTGATTTAAAAAAATATTATTCAGTTTGGTCAGGTATTTTTGCCTCAAATCCGATTTAAGTTTTTTTTATGAATGAGACTGGGTAGCCGTTCCCCTTAAAGCATTTAGTTTAAAAACATTTTGATGAATTTAAATTTAAAAAATAAGCGAAAGTTTTTGAGATTATGTTTAACTCCTTGGCAAACTGAATATCGTCGCATATAACACCGCATATCTCATTTTACAGGTTTTCAAGAGGAACAAAAAACCGTTTAGTTTATTAAGATCAGTTATTTACATATATAAATTTTAACTCCTTGACAAACTGAATATCGTCGCTTATAACACCGTGTATCTCATTTTACAGGTTTTGAAGCGGAACAAAAAACCGCTTAGTTTATTAAGATCAGTTATTTGAAGAAGTAATTTTTTCATTAAAAACATATTGTTAGTTATTTTAAATGACATTCGCGGTGTAACACACAAAAAAGCTGAGAAATAATGAGATACACATGCGAGAAATATATAATATTCTTTCTTCAAACTTCGCAAAATCACTTTGTGGCGTCATTTTGAATTAAATTAAAAATTACTACCCTGACGAAGAAACCATCGGTTTTGAAACATGTAGGTAATTGTGATTATATTAGTGGTTTAAACAAAGTTATTTGTTTTAATTTAATATAATATTCTATTCAACTTTCTTCGAATAATAAAATAAAAATAATTATTAAAGCAATAAAAAATTATAATAATTTTATTCTTATCACTGAATAATTTTTTTATAAAAACATTAACTTCCAGTCATAGATAAGTACCTACCATTTATTTTGTTACTAAACATTGTTTAAAAGGAGGGGTAATTCGTCGGAACATTTGTTTGTCGATTCAAACCGCATGCGCGTGAAAAGTTAAAAAAAAAATTATATCATGTGATATAATTATAATTATAACGATTTTGATATGATACAATGAGAGCGATGATAATATATCCTTCTAATAAAATTATATCGGTATTAATGAAACCATTTACTGGATTTCCACCTTTGCTGTAGCACCCCAAGTGCTTCGCTACGTTTGGTAACTTAGGGGTGCTAAAAATATTTTTTAGAGTTTGCCAATAAATCAGGATGATATGATGGACTACATGATAATGAAGACAAAAATTAGATTCGCTTTAAATCAGAAAGTCCCTCAATAATAACTTTATTGTTTTGGATAACTAATTAAATTTGTTTTACAATCCAGAAAATATTCTTCCAGGCACTCCGTTCTCCCTTTAATTCTCTTAATTACCCCTTTCTCTTTGTTGATCTCCCACTCACCACAACGTATACATATTTATGTATAGCTGTCATTATTATATTTTATGTATAATATATCTATATTTATGTATAGCTGTCATTATTATATTTTATGTAGGTATATCTCTCAGTATTATATTTTGTGTATAATTGTCAGAATTATTTTTCAAGTATATCTTTCAGTATATTATATTTTATGCATATCTTTGAGTATTATATTTTAAGTATATCTGTCACTATTATATTTTAAGCTGGTTTTAATATTCTCCTGATGAAGGGAGGTCACTTTCGTAACCGAAAGAGCAATAATTGTTTTTAAAAGTGGTTTCAAAACAAATTTATGGGTTTAGAACCTGAAAATATTTTTAGCTTGCAATATCATTTCTAACACAAGACATAGAGTTTTGTTAAAGCCGTCAAAAATTAAAACGTAACATTTTTAGTCATCATGTATTTCAAGTCTTTTACTTCAATCCCCTTTCTCTAATGGATTTATTTTAGTCAAATGCATAATTCGGACGATGGATACTGGATATTGGATATTGACTTTAATGTCTGTGAATTTAGTGGTGTCTAAATTTGAGTAGCGTTTTCACAAAGAGAAATAATTAATTACCTGCAAAAATTATATTTTTGAAGACAGGTTTAAGTGAATAAATTACTCGGGGTCGAAATTTTAAGATAACCTTTAAACGCACATTCAATTAACTGTTAGACATGATGAATAATAATAAAAGTCAATTCACTTTTGAAAAGCCATCTTTATTTAAAAAGAAGTCGAAAAATGCAAGATTTAAAGAGATAAAAAATTTACCACACATCTGAAAAATGCGAAATTTAAATACATTTTAGTTTCATAGTAAACATTTTTTTTGTTTGCTCAAGCTTTCAAAGTATTTGTTAACACCTAAAAATAATTGTAAAAATTCTTAATTAACATTTTAAAATATAATACTTAACCTTGATAGGTCTAAGGCAAAAATATTGTTGGGAATCAGAAATAAAGTTTCTTTTGCGTATATCTGGGGACCTACTCAAATACATCGAAATAAGATAATAATGGATCTATTAAATTATATTATACCTACTACCTACCTAGTTATTTCTTTTTTACGTAGATGTAGGTATGTAGATATTTCACTTTGTAAAAATGTATAATTTTCTATTACATTTAAAACAGGTACTATTTTATTGATTTCTGAAAATCTGAATTAGGCTTTTCGTAGACACCTGTGTAGAGGATAAGAATAATAAAAAACCGTTTAAGGCAATGTTCGTAAAAAATGTATTTAACATAGTTAGCTCATCTAGGGGTAGAGCGGTGATTGGCTGTAGTCCATTTTCCACAGGGAGATTTGAATTTACTGCAATGCAAATGGCGTCGAACGACTCTGAATTCATTTGCAATGATTTATACAGAGTAGGTACCTTGGTAATATTAAACTAATTAATTATTAAAATGGACGGAGTTGTGGAAATAATATTATTGTTGAGATTAGAATTTTTTTAAATGTATTTGTTCCACTTGGTCGTGGCATGTCTTCCTCTGGAGTCCCCGACTTTTCCTATCATTCACCACTCGTCGCCTGAGTGCTTAATTGTCCAATCTCCATTTTAGGTTTTGTTCAACCTCCATTTTTAAATTAAAAATTAAGTATAAAAAACGATAATTATTCATTTAACTTAGAATAATTTCAACTAACGAGACCTTTTCCTTTACGGGAATAACTTCATCTTAAACACCTAATATTGTTTCATTGAAATGATGAAAGAAAACCTCCTCCACCTGTAAAACTTGCAAATGGTCATTGGGACAATTAAGCGATCGATCGACGTACTGTGTACCACTATGTTTCTGTTAAAAAACAGCATTTTATCTACAATAATTCGACTCGTGTATACCCACATAAGTGCAAAGAAATTTACAAAAAATTTCCAAAACATAATAATTATACAGTGAAAAGTGAAAGAACGACTTCAGCTGGACTTCAGGCTACGTCACGAGCTTATAAGTTTGTTTTCCAAAAAGTGTACGTTTTCTACAAACCTTGTGTTTGGGTTAGATGTTTCTCTTTGTGAAAACGCTCCTTTATATCCCATCGATGTCCAGTTGTATCAATGATCTCAGTGTGCATTTGCCTACAAATAATAATATCTCTTTGTCAGACAGCTGATTGACTTAATGACTAGGTCCTTGCTAGAACCAAGCATATTTCTAAGGATATATGAGGGAGACTGGATGACAGAACTTGGCAATGAAACATAATTAATTTAATTGGTTGGTTTACTTCTGTCAGAACCAGACTATGTGATATATGATGAATGTTTTGCATTGGATTTAATTTTATGTTTAGTTGGCACATTAACATGTTTTAATCTGACCCAGGTTTTGCAGCTAGCAGCATTTAAGTGATACTCCGTAACATACAAAAAATACTCTTGAATATAATGTTGGCTTCTGTGCTTTTGTGCTTCTGGGATTGTTGGCAATTGTTATTAAAATTTGATTGTGCGTTAACTCGTCCCTTTTCTCATGTGTATTATGAGGTATTTTCATAAACTGTGAATACCGTTAAAATGCGTGAAAGATTTAAAAGTTATTTTCCTGATTCTGATCAATGTACTAAAAAATAAGAAATCGATCTAAAACCGCCAAATCCTAAATTGTTCCAACTTGATACAACGTCGTAGTAAAGTATAAAACGCCACTGTCTGGAAATCTAAAGTAACATACCTATTTTAAATCGTTATAGAGAATTTAATCATCGACTAGGTATATAACGAACGATGCGACGATATAAAAATTGGATAAAAATTCCTTCGCCGTCGTAAATTTTTTCAAAATTCTGTTAAAAAATTTTATCACAATAAATTGTTTCGATTCGAATTTATATCAGGTTTTCTCCCGATCGTCCAGTTGATTAGTCAGACATTTCCAAATACGTAGTTATTGACGGCCGGCGTAGTCCAGCGGTAGGGCGTTGGACTCCCATTCCGAAGGTCGCGGGTTCGAACCCGGCGTGCGCAAAGAAATTTTATTAAATTGATTTGTGTTATTTCACAATTAATAATTTTAAAATAATATATAGTATATTTGGGGCACGTTCCAGAGTGGAAGATACTCTTAGTATCGCCCTGGTGTAAGACCACCATTCAGAATTAAAACGTTGCTTGAAATGGCTTTAGCCGTGTTTAGTGACTAGATCTGAATAGCCAGGTTCTTCCCCACCTTCCTCTCCCTCGTCTCCTTCCCTTCCCCACATACCTTCAGCCTCATAACATGCCATAGTCTCACTGGCTCCAGACGGGAGCAGTTGGGACTCTTGTGAGGTATTCACTATAAAAAAAAAGACAAACAAACAAAATATCAAGAAGTCCAAAGTTCCACTCCTCTATCTTTAAAAGATAGAAGGGTGAAACTGTGATAGAATCTTTTTCACCAAAAATCTTTGAGGGCCGTTTTCTCAGCTTTGTGATTTTGTAGCTAGACTCCCTTCACATCTACGGCGACTAAAAATAAGTTTATTTCTGGTATATCCAGTCAGGGAAATCAGTTACAAGTTGAGATCTGTTCTTTATGTAGTATTGCGCCCTCCACCAAACAACAGGCACTCGAATAATTCCGAGTCAGCATCCGATAGCGCGTCAGAAGCGCACAATGCATCTCAGTTGGCCCGACTGACCGGTCCGCCCACTCCCCGCCCCGCGATCGCCTAGCTTCACGGCTGATCCGGCCCTGTGCGATGACGTCATTCATTTTCATATCTGTCAATTATTCATGGATTGGGAGTTTATGGTGCTTCTGTGCTGTAAGCAAACGAAACACGGGAAGGCTTTGGACGAAGGTATCGACTTTGGCTTATGAAATGGCTAAACATGGATTTATGACGACTAAATTGCACTTTACATATTATTGACTGGTCCAAACCTAAATGGCGAATGACACTTTTTTGCAGTTAGTAATTAGTGTAATTATGAGAAGATAAAAACGATATTATCCGAATATGTATCTACAAATGTAAGAGGTTCTGTCTAAAGACATTTTTATAGAAGAAAAACATGAGTCTTAAAAAATTACAATAAAGTAGTTTGTTGTTAACGAATCTACCCAATTCAATAAAGAAAACATTTCTCGTGTTTGAATTGGGGAGTAGTGCCATTACAGTATAAGGTAAAATAAAAAAAATAAAACAATTTTTAAGTATGAAAAAAATAAACTTATATAGTATATTAACAAGCGTAGATAATGGAATTGACTAACATAGCAGTTACTAAATTGGATATACAGTATAGATAAGTAAAAGTAAGAATATAGATGTAGCGAAATAAAATAAAAAATTTACATTTCAATTTATAGGTACAAAGGTGTTAGGTATATATATTTGATTCTAACAATTGAATAGAAGAATACATGAATTATATTCAAAATTTAGGCCAAAATTTAACAACTTTTTTGCATTTATTAGTTACTTCTAACAATGGTTTTCTCTTAAAAATCCTATATAAAAAATAAATTGTCAAAATTCTATGTAAGTGCATCAAATATTATGCTAGTTCTTTTTAAAATACTCGATATTTGTTTTTTAGAACAAGGTTCCATTTGCAATTTAAGAGCAACGTTCAAAGTTCTATTTAAAAAAAAACCTTATTTTTATTTTGACACCACGGTTCCGTTTGTAAAATTTTACGGGTAACTTAGTTCTATCTGCTATAGGAAAAATATTTTCGGAGTAGCATGGTTCCATTTGCGTTGTACTTCGAGCTCATTCGCTTGAGGCGATAAGATTTTATATGCAAATTGCGTGAAACTAAGAAAATAAATGAAAAATAAGTATGTGGAACATATTGCAATTGAATTATTGTTAATTATATACTTGATCGTAATATATAATGGGTTATGTAATCATACTTGAGTTTAATTTAATAATAATATTATATTAAATTTACATGTTATTTCGGCTACTGGCATTATACCTAGTTCTCTTATTAAAAAAAATAGGCATATTAGATTTGTCAAAGAATTTGTATATAAAAATGCAAAAATCAGTCATTTTAAATACATTTTTTAAATATTTATATTAAGGGATCAGTAGGATTTATCGGTCAAATTAGGAATTCCACCGAGCCGAACCCTCTGATGTAAAAATATCTGGAGTCGGTGAATTATTTTCCCATTTAATAGTCTGGTAGGTTAACATGTTGTTCTTGTATTGTTTTGTATTAATTAGACTTATATAACACACTTGCATAGCGTGGATTTACAAGATGATCATTTTTATGGAAAAGTGTGTGAAAGGGTTTAGTTTTTCCTATGGGAAAAATTAAACCCGGACCTAAAAGTCTGGTGCGTAAAAAAAAGTCTTATAAGTTCAATTAATTAATTTTTCAGAACTTACTACTTCTCAAGTCGGTTCTTCATTTCTGAGGATCGTGACCCCTACTAGAATTTCCATTGTGGACGATTGTGGACAATGTGGAGAGCTGCGGACACCGACATACCAGATGCTAGTTATATTCGGTCACTCCAGCGCATTGATGACCTACCTCTACTTCCTATGCCTTCTACTTTGCCAGTGAATATGAGTTTCTCCAAGTTGAAGTCGGGTCCAAAGTATCTTAAGATACGTTGTACGCAGATAGTTGAAAGCCTATTGTGAATGCCTTGCTCTTACAGGAAGGACACATTTGTGCGTTTGGCTGTCCATGGAAACCTGAGCATTTTGCCAGCACCACATTTCGAGGGCGACTATCCGTTTTCATCATCTCATCTTGGTGGCCAGAACATTCATTTGAAACAAAAATTTTAAGGACTCGTCGATGAAAATATTCCAGGAGGTTTTAAGATCCCAACCGAACTAATGATCACTAGTATTGGTTTTATTTGCATTTTTACAACACAAATAATCTATAATATAAAAATTAATGTTTGTTTGTGTGTTCGTACCTTATGCGCGGCCATACCATTCATCCGATTGCGTTGAAACTTTGGGAATATGATGTGCGCATAACCGGGATAGTTATAGGATAGTGAGCTCTGGAGTTATGAAATTATTTCCTATACTATTCATACGATTGCGATTAAAATGTCATCCGAATTGTATTAGATTTTTTTTGAATTGTTGTCAAAATGCCCGTGAATATTTCTATATATACTGGTGATCTCTGGCATTATGAAATTTGCATTAAAAAATTAGAGTCAAAATCACGCAAGTTGTTGGAAATTGGGTCTATTTTATGAAGTTAAGCGGCAGGGAAAAAAGGCTATGGGGAGGGGTATGCGGGAGGGTATGCGGATGGGGAATTAAAGAGGGGGGCTTCGCGGGATGGGGGACGAGGTAGAGGGGAAGGCGGAGAAGGTGGGTGCTGAAAGCAGGAAAGGGGGGGGGGGTGGGAATGCAGTATGGAATGGGGACGTGAGAAGGGGAAGAGGAAGAGGAGGCGGAAGGGGGACGAGGACGAATGGGAATTGACACGAAGGGAGAAACAATTTATTTATTTGAGTAGCATTCGACTCATGCTGGGTATCAGCTAATATTATATATTTTACAACGCCCTTGAGGTGATTTTTCACAAATTATCCAATTATTATTATTATTATTTATTATATACCTTCTCCTAACATAAATGCCGAATCCTAAAACCCTAATGACCAATTTATTTATTTTTCACTTAGGTAAGTATTTGATTTGCAATTTAAAAAAAAGTTTTCCTTTCCTAAAAAACCAGGATCTCCTACCGAGTTTGTATGAATGCTGTCAACAAATCTTCACCGTAGCACACCACCCTGTTAATGATATTATCCGTAGATGCCATTCGCACAACGTACATTATTAATGCATTTCCCACCAGCACGTCAGCCAACTCCAGTACTGTTTCATTCGAAATAAAGTTTGTCCACATTTGCATTGAGTTATGTTAAGTATAATATGCATCCCCTGTCTCATTCGGCTTAGGTAAAAAAATGCCGGGTTAGTCCGTCTACTCAATTTGCAAGTAAACACAATTACAGAAGTTGGGTTAGGTGAGACTATGGAAACTCAATTGAATGCGCAGCAAGGATAAATAGTTTGTCTGAGCTGCAACGGAGACCAATATACAGTATGATGAACTCTATGGCAGAATGGAAACTCATTGGCTCTGGTCACAGAGGTCAGAGGATCAAAAGAGAAACTAAAAAGTGTTTTTTGAGCTTAAAATGGATTGTCATCAAATATGCATGGTGGATTCTTAAGAACGATTGACCAGTAGCTGAGAATAAAAGTTTAAAAATGCTTTCAACTGTACAGGGAGGTTCCAATGAGAAAGATCGATTATTCCCCGTATGAAATTTTTTAAATAAAATTTTTTATATCGATTTATTTCGTTCAAAACTGGCTTTAATATATACCTACTTTCAAGTAAGCAATAAAAATGCTTAAAACGCACGATAATAAATTATTAAATATAGTGTATTTCTTACCAAAAATCATTCTAACGAGATACCCTACCAGTCAATAGATGGCAGTAAATGCGTAATCTGAAAATTAAATAAAACTGCAAACAGGCGTAAGTACGGAAAGTTCTTACAGGTGTGCCGAAATTTTGCCCAACAATAGGCGCAAATAAAAATAAACATAAATCGATAAATATACCCCATCTGAACATTTTTATAGAACACAAAGAAAATGGACAAAAACATGGAATTATTTTTATTTAAACTTGATGAGAAACTGGAAAAACAAGCCGAAATAATAACTCATTCGGTAACTAGAAATGTGATGGAAGCGCTAGATGAGAAGATGAAAACAATTATTGAGGAAAACAATATCCTTAAAAATAAAGTATCAGAACTAGAACAAAAACTCAAAGCAGTAGATAGAGAAAAACGTAAAAAATAACCTGGTGTTCTTCGGAATAGAAGAGAAGGGAAAATCTGAAGGAAACCTAGTAGACTACATTAAAGACCTCATAGTAGATACGGGAGTACACTTGGACAGCGAAGAAATTATCAACGTGTATAAAATAGGAAAACAAATCGAAAACAAGAATCGTCCGGTTATAGCCTCTATCACGACCCAGTGGAAAAAACACCTTATACTCAAGAACAAGACAAACCTTCCGTCAGGTATTAATGTAAAAGAAGATTACTCGAAAGAAATCCTGGAAAAACGAAAACAGCTACAACCTCAACTAGAAGAAGAGAAAAAGAAGGGAAATATTGCTTACATAAAATATGACAAACTGATAGTGTTAAAACCGAAGGACAACATTAGCGAAAAGAGAAAAAGAGGAACTTCGGATTCTCCAAAGTCATCAGCACAGAAGAAAGTAAATACAAACAAAATATTAAGCAATCCTTCACAACCTCTACCCAAAACTAGCACGAAAGATACCAGCAGACCTAACATACTGAACTATGTCTACCGGGCAAGTTCTGACTCACAACTAAATGCTCCAAAAAACTAACGATTGTCTCGGAAAAACGGAAACAAAGAATATTTATACCAACCAAAATTAACGAACAAAATCAATTTACAAAAATTCTCCCAATTCGGCTGGTCCCCGCGGGAGCAATAGACCACCACCCTCTAACAGCAAAAACAAACATAGTACTCAATATTGCAACTTTAAATACGAGAACCTTTAGAACCGAAGAAAGCCTACATGAGCTAGAAAAAGCTCTCGAAGAAATAAAATGGGATATCCTGGGCATAAGTGAGATGCGAAGACTAGGAGAAAAGATTGAGGAACGCACTGACTACATACTATTCCACAAAGGCGAAACAGCCGGTCAAAAAGGAGTAGGATTCATAATCAAACGGTCAATGAAACAATACATACAAGACTTAATTGGAATCTCTGATCGAATAGCCATTCTTAACATTGACATACCGGGATACCAAAAAGTATGGTCAGTTTTACAAATTTATGCTCCAACAGAACAAGCAACGAAAACAGAAATCAAACTTTTCTATAAAGAACTAACACAGACATTAACTAGGTATCAAAAGAACCATATTATTCTAATGGGCGACTTTAATGCTCAAGTCGGGGCGAAGCAATGCGAGGAAGAATATATCTTGGGATAGTTCAGCCAAGGTAGAAGAAGTCCACATGGTGAATTTTTGGTTGAATTCTTATTACAACACAACCTAACCCTCTTGAACAGTTTATATATGAAAAACCAAAAGAATAAATGGACATGGATCTCCCCCGACGGCAACACCAAAAATTAAATAAACTACATAACAACAAACTATCCAAAAGCCTTCACGGATACGTCGGTCCTAACTAAATTCAACTTCAATACAGATCATCGTATGGTCAGAAGCAACATAAGAATTGAACCTCCAAAGAAATCTAGAAAACATTTTGTTTCACTCACTATAAAACACCACAGCGATGAAACCTTAAAGATAATAACAAAATCTCTAATTAAATCAGCTGACGAATTAACGAGTGTAAAAAAAAAATTATTATTATAGTTTGTAAGACCTTAAATAAATAGAAAAACTGAGGTATTTTTGTCACAAAACACGTTCTCGGTTTTTTTTAATGAATTTAATTTAACTAAAATTAAAAAATTTCAAGCTGTATTGACTAGATTATGTATTGATTTATTTTGTTGTATGATTTATATGATTTGAAATTTGTGGTGTTTAATAGAATCTATCGTTTGAAAAATGAACAAACTTGCCAACGACCAACGGCATAACCTTAGTATATTAAAAATACACTTAGTTTTTTTAAATTTTAAAACTGCGTGTATCAGATAAAATAACAATTTTTCAAAATCAATTTATGTTTTGTTGTAAAAAAGAGTAAACGTCTAGAATTTGATTTAAAAAGGACTAATTTCCGGTATTCTCTGGTAATACACTCTTAAGTTTACTAAGATATAAACTATTACTTATAATAGTAATATTGCATGAAAATTATTGCGACATGTTTAGGGAGCAGTTTCGAATAGTTGGACCACGCATAACCTAATATTTTTTTTTTTATGAGTCTTAACTGCTTCCGCCTGGAGCCAGTGAGACAATGATATCCCCAATTGGGGTATGTTGTGAGGCTGAAAGTAGTGGGGAGGAGAAGGAGATGGGGAAGAGGAAGGTGGGGACGTACTTGGCTATTCAAATCTAGTCACCAAACACAGCCAAAGCCATTTTTCGGTAATTACTAATTATACATTCCACAAATAAGACATTGCAAAGAAACATATCACAGGCACCCACAATGAAATACTACTTAGTATATATAACTTTTTTATCACCGTAACCAATGTAGTTTGTTCTGTAATATAAAATAAAATCAATTAAAAAAAGCCATTAATTTTGCACAATGGACCACAGAATTCATAAATATGTAAATATTTATTTAACCGAAACTTATGTGATGAAACTTGCCAAATGTGAAGACCGTGGCCGGTTTCTCATTGAGTTTCTGGACTCCCGTGGATGGATCCAGATTCCTTGGTGTGGTACTCTCAGGACAGGGGTGACTTGCAATAATAAGTCGTAGGTAGACTATTGATGTTTATTACGAGATTTGTACAGTGTTCCTTCTTAGGAAGTCTAAAGGCAAAGAGGACAAATGGACAACAATCATACCTTTTATGCGTTACTCATGCTGTCTCACTCATACACGCATGTCTCTTTCATACCGCAAGACATACGTTTATCACATCCCTCCACACTTAAATCCGAAGACAGTTATACAACATGATAATATTATTTACAATGCATACAATATTTACAGTGTAATTCATTATCATGTTGAGTCGAGAGCTGAATCCTGTCTTCATTGACTCATCTGTGTGTCCGTGGTCGTAATCTGTCCTTCCAGTTTCCCGACGTGGAAGCCACCGGTTCACTGGAGCTGGAAGTAAGAGGAGAATCACCCATTACATTGTCATCCGACATAAAGCCGGAGATATCGTACTCATCTGACGATAATCTCCTAGTCTCAGACGCGGTTAAGGTAGGAGGTAGGAGGTACGGTTGGAGGTAGCGCTAAAATTTATTAATTATCGGTCTCAATCAGTTAACAATAATTGTCAACCGTGCTCGCAAATATTGATAACTGACCATAGATAACAGAATTGGTCAATATCGTATATATAGGGTTTTATCGATCGACCGTGCTAGACCTCCTAGCAGTAATATGGAAAGTTTTTGCTCTAGGGTGGTATCACATAAAATAAGCGTTAACGTAAGACATTGGAAATGGTGTTGTAAAAACCGTTTAAATGCCTAGTTAATAAATTTTTTAAGCGTTTTTTGTCACCCTATTGTAAAATAGTTCTGGATATTTCGAGGAATGGATGCAATTAAATGGTTTTTTGAAAGTCTACACCTATAAGATATTGAATAATGTATCCAAAACAAATTAAAACAGAAAAATGATCAAAAAAATATGAAGCTATTTACCAGACGTGTCTTAAACATAAAACCAATTATTTTTGGGTTTCTATTAGTATTCTCGTTCAATTGATCTTTAGAAATTGAGAAAATAGCTTCCAAAAGAATGTTCATAAAATAGCTTTCATCTCGATTTTCTATAGTGTAGTCTAGACAGTGCAAATATGCTATTGATAAATCATCTTTTGAATGATACAAAATGCAGATGATACTTAAATTGTATTGGTCTTTACATCTCTATTGAACTTATAAGCTTTCTCGGGTCTTTTGCTGGGCTTATTCCCCGGTGTACTATGATTAATATTGTCAAAATGTATCAATAATTTCACATTCATTTTGATTTTTGGTTATATCTTTATAAACTATAAAATTTGCCGGATTTTTTGTTTTGTTTTTCTAATTAAAATATATAAGTTGAAATTTTTTTATCTACGGCGTATATTCGCGTATACGTGGCATCTTGCAAGGAGATCTCCGAAAAATTGAAATTTGAGTATAGTCGGCAAAATACCCTCTATCTGGTACAATATTATATATATTATATCGGCTGAGATTTATAATCCATAATACCTACCTATTAAATTTTTTTTTTGCTCCTATGAGGATTTTTTACTTTTTGTAATTTATATTTAAACCTCTACCTTTAAATGATATCTTATATTTCTACATTTATCTTTTTTATTTTTATTATTTCATTTTCACTTTTAACTTATTATGTTTGCTTAATACCTCATATTTGTACTTTATACTTTACACTTTATTCTCATACTTTGTACCATATTTTTCTCTTGACATTTTACCTTTACCTACTCCTTATTACCTTACTCATACAACAAACATTTAACTTTTTTTCTTATATTTAAACTGTTATTCTTCATGTTGTTGTACTATTTATTGTTGTACTATATGCTATGTCAATTATGTTAATGGCACATGTTGTGCCGTATTATGTGTACGGTGAAAAATGTTATTCGAAAAAACGATAATTTTAATAGTAAAAACGGGACTGAAGTTCTTACGAACAAATTAACACCGTTTCAATGTTTATTGGCGGGAAAATGTAAGAATAATTTGTTGGTATACGTACGAAATTACGTATACCAACTAATTATTCTTACATTACCCGCCAATAAACATTGAAACCCTGTTAATTTGTTTTTACTATTAAAATGATCTTTTTTTCGAATAACATTTTTCTCCGTGTGTAAATAAATGTACTCAGATTACTCATAAACATCGCCAAATTATATTGCTGAAAAAATTGTAGTGAATTAAACAAAATGTTGATGTTTTCTAAGTCACTATCAGGATATTTCAATATGTCGTACTTATGTACTCGATAATTTTGTCTCCCGGTGTTATTTAATACCGTATTTATTGTTTTAAAGACAGACACGTGTATATGATATTTGATTTAGGTGAGCATTCGAAAATTGCTTTCTTCATTATATCAAAACTTAGCATTTGGAGATGTGTGACTAATAAACTGAACGATCGATATCTAGACCAGTTATTTATTATCTCTCACAGAAAATTGGCATTGTCTTATTTAAAAAAAATCAAATGGATATTTAAATGCCCCATGATTTTTTATGGAAATTATGTTATAATTTGGTATCATTTTATTTCGCCATAGCTCACGGTACGAGAGTAGTAGCCGCAACAAAAAATATCTATCTTCTTTAGAGTTAAGATATTATGTGGGAGCGTATGGAAAACAGAAAATTTGAATTTTCTCTACAAGCACTTCATCAGTGGAGCACGTGACTTATTTTTAGATTTTCGCGATTTTCTGAAAGCAAAATATTTGCCTATAATAACAACGGAAGAAGTTTATATCAAATTCTAACATTTATGTAAATCTGCGAAAATATCGAGATGCCTGAAAACGTAGGCCAACGTTAACATCAACTCAACAAGACTTCACAGTTATTAATGTTTTACAGAAGTCATAAATTAGATACCTTCATCAAAGCCATCATATAGTTAAAAGCTATAACGACCTTTTCTATTTATTTATCAATTTTAACGGGCTTTTACAAATACACGATATCGGTGCTGGAAAGGATAAATGACTAAAGCACCTTTATGCAAAATTTAATGTTCAAGAGAGCTATTTGAAAGTAAAGCGAAAGGAAAACTAAACCCGGGCCTAAAAGTCTGGTACGTTAAATAAAATTGTGAAATTAATTAGAATTAAAGTTATGTGATAATTAGTATAGGTATATAACTTTTCTTTGTATAACAAAAAACAATGCAGTATAATATTTTATGTATATTTATTATTACAAAATATTTTAGTACGATTTTATAAATATATCCATTTACATACATTTACGTATATCAGCACATGTGACGTCGGAAGAACTTGTAAGTAGCAAAATTAAGATTAATAATGAATAATTAAAAAACTTACACAACATAATGTATCTGATGCACAACTCGTAACCTGTCAATAATGAAGTGCGTTCACCAGCACTGATTTTGGAGACTAAAGCGCACATGGAATCCGGAACTATATATTTATAGATGGGTGCTTCCGATTAAATAATAGAATGTAAAATGGTAGATCTAAGCGACATCAGCAAAATGACATTCAATATATTATATAAAATGATTTATTCGCCAAATCAACTGTAAAACGTGGCAAGCATAATTAACTGAAGCGACAAATCTTGCTTTTTTTTTGGAAAGGAAAAACATTGTTAGTGATTTTTAATATGACCTATTTCACATGACAACCAATATAATATTAAAACGAGTAGGGAAGAAATACTAATGTGAATTATATACTATATTACGGTAGGGAACACACACATAGTCTAAGATGACTTAAGTCGCACTCATATAAAAAGCTGTTGTTTAAAATCGTGGCAATTTCAAAAAAAGCAGCTAATTGTGGTGACTAAAGAGCCATAAAATTGCTCAGATCGCAATAAAACTAGGGCCGAACGATGCAGAAAAAAAACTAAGTCGGACTGCATAACTCATATTCATCCGATGTGGTGCTTTAGTCACTCTTCCTTTCCTGCATCGATATAGTATTTGTGGTACAGTAATCGTGAAATAGTAACTTATGCTATCAAATCGTATAGAACCCATGCGGAACAATCAATTCAATTCATTGCCGGCAACCCGGGCGTTTATTAAGGTAATATAGTATTTTATTACAAATAAGTTACCCGCCTCACTAGACGTTGTCTGTTCTGAGACGGATAATAATAATTAGAACATTAAAAAAGATAAAAGGTGTACAGGAAAATAGTCAGAAAATAAACAAGAAAATATAAGTTATATTAATCAAGAATAATAAATCCTAATAATAAACCAATAAGAAGAAAGAATAAAACTCTATAATTGGATATAAAACATGTGTAAATAAAGGATGAGAAATTATCGATTAGGAAGAGATTAGCATTAACTTGGGGATGCATTCTCTTTTTTTTGTGTAGTAGCCAAATGTTGAATTGTTTATATAACCATTTTAGATTTTTATGGGTGACGGAGTAAGTGGTTTCTTTTAAGAAGGTGTTGAATACTATATAGTAGATATCATGCAAAAAATATAATAGTAGGTATCATGCAAACATTGATTATTATTATTGGGGTTTACAGCCTGTTTGTAACTATATTCCGTGCAGTAACACATCTACTACTTCTGAGAAAGAATTGTCAAAAGCATTCAATCTAGGTGCAAGCGAGTTTCAAATGACTTAGACCCGATATTGTTGTTTGCAATTAAAAATAATTTTAGATCGAGTAGTTGTTATTGGTGTATCGAAGGTAATGAAGATTAACAAATCAGGGATGTCTACGATACTAATAACAATTTTGAAAATAAAAGTCTACAATACCATTAACAATTTAAAATGTTTTTGTAACTTTTTATATCGTACATCAATTTGAACCATATGTTAGGATTTAATATACTTTAAACCCGGTATATTAACATAATTGAAACCCAGTTTTTGAACATTTACACCGTCTAGAGAAATATCTGAAGAAAATGTCGACATATAATATGAAAAAGGTACGCTGTCCAATTGGGTACTAGCTTCACGGTTCTTTTTTATAAATAATATATCCGATAAGGTGCAATTATCGAGTCTAGCGAGAGCTCAATTTCCTTTGAACGAACGTTATAGGATGTTCCTTTGAATAAAGTGACACTAAAATTTACCAGTAATTGAGAATAAATTATTAGAAGGAATAAAGAATCATGAAAAACGTGTATTTGACATTTCAATCAATACTCCTCGGGAACGTTTCTTTTTCCCAGAAAACGAATTGTAATTATTGGCCATTATAGATAGTTGGAGTAATTGCGGAACCAATCATAAATTCGCTTTCGACTCAATAAAATTCAGTGGGAATATAGGTGGGCTGCACAATAATTTTTACACACACTTTGAAATGGTGCTCTATTATTCAAAGTGCAGTCATATTATCATTTGATCTATGCACGCTGAGTACATTATTAGGCCTGCAATTTTTATTGTTTTACCAGAGTTTACCACTATTTCCAAGTGCCGGTAATAAAATAAAGTGTAAAATTTCCCGTGAAATATTAAAATTCTCATTTACTTACTAAAACTATGGAGATTTAAGCGATAAACTCACCTCGGCAAGTATAGGTTGTTACCTGGTAAATATTTGCGTAAATTAAAAATGACCATGTATGCAGATGACATGGTCATTTTGTCGCCAAGCATTTAAAGCTATGAGAAAACTGTTAAAGATATACGATGAATATGCCACTGAAAATAACAAGTAACCAAACTAAACCTGGTGTTGCTAGTGTTCTAGTCATAGCTTATTAAAAGAAAGAAAGTCATTGGTATTAAGAATTAAAATAGCAAGCACCTTTCAATAAACTATGGAGTTCCGCAGGGATCTGTACTAGGACCACCACTGTTCCAAATTTATATCAATGATTTTCGAAATTAGATTTAAACGGTGATTTTTTAAAATTTTAAAACAGGGCGAAAAGATTTACAAATCTAACTAGAAAATGCACACAGTGACCTTTTATTATCCATCAGCACAAACACAAAAAATTGAAAAATCTGAGGTTAAATACTTAGACACATCACTCAGTGATGTTACGGATACTGACATGGTAGAACAATGTGCATTAGGGCAAATATAATTTCTCAAATATCCAATATGTTGTAGCCCAGAAGCAAAAGGGTAACTTTTTAACAAGTACTTTACCAGTAAATTTACCTCGGAGCTGTGAACCAACTTCCACAAAGCATCTCTAAAAATAATGGAAATACAATACAACAATTCGTACCGAATGCTTTTTGGGTTGTTCTGGTACTGCAGTGCCACTGAGATGTTTGTAGAAAGGCGCTTTCCCGGATTCCGAGCACCAATCAAAACACGGATCACCAGCTATATATTACGCAACTATCCACGAGCGAAAACGCTATTGTGATGGCAGCACTGCACTTCTTTTTACTGTATTTTCATTTCATTATTTTGAGTATATTTATTTATTTTAATATTTTCGTATTCTATGTAATACCTTACAATATTTTTATTTTTACTTTGATATAATAATTTTCTATGTATAATACGGAACTCGTGGAATTGCTCCACCCTCCCCGAATAAACAAGAAAAAAATTGGAAAAATAAATATTTCTAAAAATTAATGCCTCTTTTTTAAAATATTATGATTTTAAGCAATTTGATGAGAAAACTTATTTAAGAGAAAGCTACGAAATTTAACCTTGAGAACGTCGAGTGAGCATACAAAAATAACAATTAGAATACTTCAAAAAATAGAATTACATGTTTTTTGTATTTTATAATTATATTTTAAATTTCAGCCTTGTACTACTCGTAAGCAAAGAACAACCATAGAATAACGAAAAACACAAGAAATGCCTTGTGGGCGTGTTTCTTTATTCAAATATTTGCTCAATTTGAGTTAATATTTCTGTGCAAAATCGGGTTTCTAATGGATGGAGATCTACGATTTCAGATGAGTGTAAGTGAGATGGAACGCTGGGTAGTTGGATAAATGGAACATTCGTTTCCATTCGAATTTGTATGGAAAGCACTTCTATTATTATATTATTCTATGAGTATAAGTCAACCCTGAGTATGCAGAGTGGGAGGAAAAAATTAATTCATATTATAAATTAACATAATATAATGTGCTCATTTTAAGATTGATGTAAAATAAGAACTCTAATGGAAATACGAACATTCAGTAGGTGTAATTATGAATTTTGAAACGATTAGAAGCGAAAAACCAATTCTTACGTGCTTCAAAATACGTTTAAGTAGATACTTAGCAATTCAACCTTTTGGAATATTTCAACTGAAGCAAGTATAATAATAATGTAATATTAACAATATTTATTTATTCACGTAGATGGATAGACGCTTGGTTAAATTTACAAAAATATATATAATTTTCTTTTGGTTTGAACATTTTGAAATATATCCAACGAGCCTCTTAAAAACTTACAATTTTTCAGTGCAATTTTGGTATGTTTCATCATCTAGAGCTTTTTTCTGATAGCGTAAACCTATAAAAATATATTTTTAAATATTTTATTGCAAAAAAAAAAAACGTTGGGTTAGATTTATATATTTTACAAAATATTTTATATATAGGCATTATGTGCCCGATAAGGAAGCAACGATTCTTACTTTGGTTGTTTAATATTATAATAATATGTTTTGTGTTATAATTTGTTTAATGTAATTTAAATAAATAAATATTTTTTAATTTTATTATTTTTTTCTGATTTCTAATATAGATCAATTGTTCAAAAGATCGATTTTTTTAAAAGTATTATTATCATGGTGATTTTTTACTGAATTTAGATGATGTGTATAAAATCCTTCAAATCATATAATCACGGATAGGCCAATGGTTAACTAAGGTATTTATTTATTTGTTATAATAAAAATACATTACATTTTTTTGACTTTTTGACTGTCCAATTAGGTAAGTCTCCCGTTCTATGACAGTCAAATTGATTAAAAGGTATCATACAAATTAGGTAGGTAGGTAGATACATGATGATTCATATAAGTATTAAATAAAGTTAAGATTCACAATTTCCAATCAATTAAGTATCCAATATACAAACCAATCAATTAAGTAAATAATATACAAGAAAAAGTGTATTCGAAGTGAATATACAGAAAACAGTAAAAGAAAAGAAAATAAAAAAGGTTTGGTAACAAATGAATCAGATAGCATTTTTAATAATATTACTGAACCTGTCCTGCCTAAAATTGGTTACCATAAATTAAATGGTATAAAAAACATGTTTGATTATTTTTACATTAAAATATCCAAACCTAAAAATTACAAATAAAAAATACATTTCTTTGTATTTAATTCGTAGAACTCCATTAAATTTTATTTTTTTGATTTAAATTCAATTTAATAATGTTATTATTAAGTTCTGCAAGTATTTTAGAGTCGTGTTATTTTTACAGCTGTTTCGGCTTAAAATGCCATTTTAAAACTGTGACACAGTTTGAAAAAAAAATATTTATAAATTTAAAAAATTCTTATTCTCTTTACAAGCCTTATGATGAAGCTTTTCCACTTTAAGTTTTGATCAACAGTCAGACAGAAATATTTAAGTTTAGAGGGTTAGGTTGGGGTTGCTTTATTTCTTACACAAACGTATTATTTACATGAAAGAAGCGATATTGTTTTCAGTTATATCAAAATAATACATCAAATAATGCAACATACTCGTATTGTATTAATGCCCAACGTTGAGATTGAAAGCACTTAGATGAAATAGTAAATAAATTATTTCACGATGTTTACCAAAGAAGAGCAAATACTGAAATTGAAAACATACTTGATGTTTATAGATCAAGATTTATTTTAAATAATAAACAATAATATGCTCAAAATTGTTTCGATTACTTTTCTACCAATAAATTGATTTTTGTTTTTTATATCTTAGAAATTTCATTTTAAAAAAAATGGAAAAATTCCTGATACATTACATAATTTTTATTGTCGAAAATTACAAATTTATTATTATTAGAACTTATAAAATTTATAAACATTCGACAATAAATATGCTTGGGTACCAAAAATATGCTTAAGTATCACTCATTAGAGGTAGATTAAAAAATAAAACACTATATTATTTTAAAAAATAAAACACTATATTATTTTAAAAAATAACGCACTAATAAAAATATTACATTATTTGAAAAAACCTACGTACAATTAAATTAAATTAAATTTATTAAATTACAATTTCGCATCTATTATATATGGATGGTATAAAATTATTTTCAAATTCTGAATCGAATTTAGAGAAAATGATTAAGGTAGTTAAAATTTTTTCAGATGATATTAAAATGACTTTTGGTCTAGATAAATGTAGAACGATCCATATAGAGAAAGGCAAAATTATAGATGGAGATGAGGGTATATTTAGAAATTTCAAAATTAAAAGTATGAAAGGGGATGAGGTTTATAAATACTTAGGATACCCGCAATCGAATAGATTAGATCATACTAGTATTAAAAATGATATTAGGATTAAATTTCAAACTAGGATAAGAAAAATTTTAAAATGCTATCTATCTGCTAAAAATTTAGTAAAGGCAATAAATAGTTGGGCAATACCTCTATTAACGTACTCATTTGGTATAATTAAATGGTCTAATACAGATTTAGATAGCTTAGAACGATTAACTAGAACTACGTTAACAAAGTTTAATTGTCATCATCCAAATTCAGCTATAGAACGAATTAATTTACCTAGAAAATTAGGAGGTAGAGGTATAGTCAAAATAACTTCTTTAAAACAAAATCAGGTAGAAATGTTAAGAATTTTTTTCCATAGAAAAGCTAATAGCTCAGAGCTGCATAAAATAATTTGCAAGGCAGACAGAAATATTTCACCTTTAAATTTATACGACGAGAATGCCAACATTTTTATAAATACCAACCAGGAATTATTAGATTCCTGGTCAAATAAAATTATTCACGCAAAACACTTCAATTATCTCAACCAAACGTATGTTGACAAACTTTCGTCAAACAAATGGTTGAGTATTGGAGAGTTGAGCGCAGAAATAGAAGGTTTTATGCTTGCAATTCAAGATAGAGTAATTAATACCAAAAATTATAGGAAGCATATAATCAAAGATCCAAATCAAATTGATGATTTATGTAGAAAATGTATGGCTTTTCCGGAAACTATAGAACACATTATATCAGGATGTTCTATATTAGCGCCGTCTGAGTATACATTTAGGCACAATCAGGTTTTAAAAATAATTCACCAAAGTTTGGTAATTAAACATAACTTGATTGACTGTCATAATATAGTACCATATTATGAATACGAACCAAATTCATTTTTAGAAAATAATTTCTTTAAAATTTACTATGATAAAACTATACTAACAGACAGACCAATTGATCATAATAGACCTGATATAGTTTTACATGACAAAATTAAAAAAATAACTTATATTATTGATGTAGCTATTCCAAATTCCTGTAATATTCAAAAATCTGTTTCTGAAAAAATAAGAAAGTATACAGATTTAGGAAATGAAATTAAAAGAATTTGGCATTCTCAGACTATAAAAATATTACCTTTTGTTATTTCGGCTACTGGCATTATACCTAGCTCTCTTATTAAAAATTTAGGCATATTAGATTTGTCAAAGAATTTGTATATAAAAATGCAAAAATCAGTCATTTTAAATACATGTAGAATTACGAAAGATTTTTTAAATATTTATATTGAGGGATCAGTAGGATTTATCGGTCAAATTAGGAATTCCACAGAGCCGAACCCTCTGATATGAAAATATCTGGAGACGGTGAATTATATTCCCATTTAATAGTTTGGTAGATTAACGTGTTGTTCTTGTATTAATTATACTTATATAATACACTTGCATAACGTGGATTTACTAGATGATCATTTATATGGAAAAGTGTATGAAAGGGTTTAGTTTTTCCTATGGGAAAAACTAAACCCGTTCCTGTAAATCTGGTGAATAAAAAAATTAAACCTACTTTTTTTTAAAATTACTAAACTGTGAACAAAATACTGCATTATATAAACATACTATATTTAAAAAAAAAAACTGCATTATTAAAAATACTACACTCAGACTAAAGATACAGGCGAACCCTAGAGGGGGTTAATACTTATATGTTAAACAATCTTTTTTTAATTGTGAAGAGACAATAAATAAATAAATTAAAAAAAATAATAAAATACCACATTAGTTAAAAAAAGACAATATTATTGAAAAAAATACTTCATTATTAAAAAAAATACATTATTAACAAAATATTGCTAATAATTGTTAATAAAAAATATTGCATTATTATTTAGTCATCAACTTTTAATGTCTCTAAGTTTCAAACATTCCTTGATTTTTCAGCAGCATATAAAGAAATACTACCATTTATTTATAATGCACCCTTCTGACGTTTCCCACCTCCCACCCCTTACCTAGTCGTGGCGCTTGTAATACAAGTAAGTACACATTTCCCACTTCACACGCCAAGTGTTAAAACCTTGCCGAGCCATCTACCATATCCACGGTACAAAGTGCGACAGACCTAAGACACTTATTCCTTACCTTACTGGGAAGGCTCTACCCGATGATGAAAGATCTATAGGTGGAAAATAATATTAGAGGAGACGGTGTATATTTAGGCATAAAGGGGAGGGTTTAGGGGGTTCAATCCCCCTACCCCCCTCCCCCCCGCCCACATCAACCTCAGTATAGCGTAGAAAAAAAAAAAAAAACTAGGACTGATTTGGTGATGTATTAAATAGCTTACATAAAATATTTTTGGAAAACATCAAATTTTACGTTTCTGAAATATAAATCAATTTTGTTTTTTTTTTTTGTTAACGCTGTTTTAGGGGATTTTACATAGGAATAGTTTATAAAATTATCAACAATTATTTTCCTTGAACTCAGTTTTTTGTACATAACTGAACTGCCCCAGTAATAATATTTTGAATTCTTTAAGCTATACATTTAAAATGTCCACTGAAGAATCCACAATATTACCCTCCATTAGTATTATGGACAGTGAAGAGAACATATTATGGAAGTAAGTCCAAGAATTTCTGCAATGAAAAAAATCTAGTAAATAAAAATAAAAGTATCATAATGGAAAGCACACACATTTTAAAAACGTGTACATACTTTGGCGAAAATTCCCAAATGAGGGTCACAAAAAAACTCTTCAAGAAATTTTCCACCTCTCTTCCCTTTCTCCAATGCTAAGCCCTCCCAGAATACGACAAATCCCCACAAAACGGAAAGAAAAACCAACTTTACAAGTCAAATCATTTTTTTCCAATGAGAGAAATCCTACTTCAACTTCTTCTGGACTTATTATTTATTTAAAAACATGTGAGATCCGCTCATTACTTCTGAGATTTTGATGTAATCTAATTATGGAATTTTTAAGCTTTATGGCACATAACCAAAGTTCTAAGGCGATCCGCTCAATGAGGCAACTGAAAACTGTCAACTGGCAACTGTCTTTATATGACAATGTGATGGCCCGCACACTACACAATCACTCAAAAACCCGTTGTCAATGGTAACTCAAGCGATGACTCGCGACTCGCACTGTTGATTGCAGTGGCCGGCCGTTGCTAGTTGCAGGCTGTCAGCTGATTGTTCTTCGTCTATGGTTAAACAAGCTTTTTGACCAATCAAGACATAGAAACCACCCGGTTTTAGTTTGGTTTCAGTTGCCTCGTCAGCGGAGCGCCTAACTGTTCTGTCAAGGGAGGTTTTAAAAAGATATAACAATTATTGAAGAAGAAGATAACAATAATAATATAAATTAAAATATGAAAAAGAACACGAACAGAAAAATAACAAACGAAAATGGTCGCAACTGGGACTCGAAACCAGATATCTCGTCTTATTCAGCCATTGCGTCCTACTATATAATATATTACGTTGATGGGAATATCCTTCAGAAGTTAAAAAGAGATTTTTTTCTTATAAAATATTTTATAACAATTAGTATAATTTCTTAACTACACCATTTACGGTTAGCCATCACTAAATATGTTCTGCATCCTCTACAACTTTTAAATATACGGTTCCACCACGTTTAACCTACTCAAGTTACAGTCTAAAGGAGCAATGCTTGAAACGGGAAGTATTCCGCTTTTTAAAGTGGATGTTGTGTGAGAGGGAAATTATATTATTGTGAACCGTATTTTGAGCACAAACAGGTGAGGTGTCGGTACCGCGGGTGGTTTTAAGGGTGTCGTTACCCTTATCGCCTTCTTTAGAATAATTGTATGTAAAAGCTTATAGATCCGTTTAGCGGTACATTTGCATATTTTTTTATTATTTTCAAGAAAAATAATCTATCAACCATTGGCGTAGGATCACAATATACAAATGCCACTGAATTAGTATTTTAATTTTTCCTGCAGTTAGTAATTCGATTTGCCAATTTAAATGATATGTCAATAAAAAATGTTATATGATTAAATGATTATATTATTATTCTTGAAAGAGTCTCTCCACATTGACGAAATCATCACCACTGCCTGGAATTTTTTTATTGTTTGAAATTGCTATATTCTTTGAAATTTCTTTTACATATAACTATTTTTTGTAATATATTTATATGACATTATTGCTTACATATAATTAATTTAAATTTGTAATTGTGTAAGAAATCAATAAAAAATAATTTTTTTTTTTTTTTTCACCAGATTTACTTTCATACATTTTTCCATATAAATGATCATCTAGTAAATCCACGTTATGCAAGTGTATTATATAAGTATAATTAATACAAAGCAATACAAGAACAACACGTTAATCTACCAAACTATTAAATGGGAATATAATTCACCGTCTCCAGATATTTTCATATCAGAGGGTTCGGCTCTGTGGAATTCCTAATTTGACCGATAAATCCTACTGATCCCTCAATATAAATATTTAAAAAATCTTTCGTAATTCTACATGTATTTAAAATGACTGATTTTTGCATTTTTATATACAAATTCTTTGACAAATCTAATATGCCTAAATTTTTAATAAGAGAGCTAGGTATAATGCCAGTAGCCGAAATAACAAAAGGTAATATTTTTATAGTCTGAGAATGCCAAATTCTTTTAATTTCATTTCCTAAATCTGTATATTTTCTTATTTTTTCAGAAACAGATTTTTGAATATTACAGGAATTTGGAATAGCTACATCAATAATATAAGTTATTTTTTTAATTTTGTCATGTAAAACTATATCAGGTCTATTATGACCAATTGGTCTGTCTGTTAGTATAGTTTTATCATAGTAAATTTTAAAGAAATTATTTTCTAAAAATGAATTTGGTTCGTATTCATAATATGGTACTATATTATGACATTCAATCAAGTTATGTTTAATTACCAAACTTTGGTGAATTATTTTTAAAACCTGATTGTGCCTAAATGTATACTTTTTTTTTATTCACCAGATTTACAGGAACGAGTTTAGTTTTTCCCATAGGAAAAACTAAACCCTTTCATACACTTTTCCATATAAATGATCATCTAGTAAATCCACGTTATGCAAGTGTATTATAAAAGTATAATTAATACAAAACAATACAAGAACAACACGTTAATCTACCAAACTATTAAATGGGAATATAATTCACCGTCTCCAGATATTTTCATATCAGAGGGTTCGGCTCTGTGGAATTCCTAATTTTATTATTATTATTAAATGTGTTAGGTATATCGTTTATGTCTTATGAATATACTAAGAAGCCGGGAATACATAAAATTCTTTAAAATAAACTAAAATGCTTGCAGAACCTAAAATAACATTGTTAAATTAATATTTTTTTTTAAATTGCAAAAATGATTAATTATGTTAATATAGTTACGAATTCGTCGGAATTAATTAAAATGTGAGCCTCTAGCAAACCTCCGTTATTAGAATCTTGTGGGCGTATTTTATGTAAAATCTCAGAATTACTGAATGATAACCAATATTGCCAATGTATAGAAGACCTTTCGACTTCTTGATATTAACTAATCTATCCTATAAATAATTCAGTAATTAAAAAAGTGGGTGCTGTCGTCAATGACATAACGCGTTCCACGACAACTAAAAAAAGAGGGTGCTGTCGTCAACGATATAACGGGTTCCATGACAACTAAAAAAAGATGGTGCTGTCGTCAATGACATAACGGGTTCCATGACAACTAAAAAAAGATGGTGCTGTCGTCAATGACATAACGGGTTCCATGACAACTAAAAAAAGATGGTGCTGTCGTCAATGACATAACGGGTTCCATGACAACTAAAAAAAGATGGTGCTGTCGTCAATGACATAACGGGTTCCATGACAACTAAAAAAAGATGGTGCTGTCGTCAATGACATAACGGGTTCCATGACAACTAAAAAAAGATGGTGCTGTCGTCAATGACATAACGGGTTCCATGACAACTAAAAAAAGATGGTGCTGTCGTCAATGACATAACGGGTTCCATGACAACTAAAAAAAGAGGATGCTGTCGTCAATGACATAACGGGTTCCATGACAACTAAAAAAAGAGGATGCTGTCGTCAATGACATAACGGGTTCCATGACAACTAAAAAAAGAGGATGCTGTCGTCAATGACATAACGGGTTCCATGACAACTAAAAAAAGATGGTGCTGTCGTCAATGACATAACGGGTTCCATGACAACTAAAAAAAGATGGTGCTGTCGTCAATGACATAACGGGTTCCATGACAACTAAAAAAAGAGGATGCTGTCGTCAATGACATAACGGGTTCCATGACAACTAAAAAAAGAGGATGCTGTCGTCAATGACATAACGGGTTCCATGACAACTAAAAAAAGATGGTGCTGTCGTCAATGACATAACGGGTTCCATGACAACTAAAAAAAGATGGTGCTGTCGTCAATGACATAACGGGTTCCATGACAACTAAAAAAAGATGGTGCTGTCGTCAATGACATAACGGGTTCCATGACAACTAAAAAAAGAGGATGCTGTCGTCAATGACATAACGGGTTCCATGACAACTAAAAAAAGATGGTGCTGTCGTCAATGACATAACGGGTTCCATGACAACTAAAAAAAGATGGTGCTGTCGTCAACGACATAACGGGTTCCATGACAACTAAAAAAAGATGGTGCTGTCGTCAATGACATAACGGGTTCCATGACAACTAAAAAAAGATGGTGCTGTCGTCAATGACATAACGCGTTCCACGACAACTAATAAAAGAGGGTGCTGTCGTCAACGACATAACGGGTTCCATGACAACTAAAAAAAGATGGTGCTGTCGTCAATGACATAACGGGTTCCTTGACAACTAAAAAAAGATGGTGCTGTCGTCAATGACATAACGCGTTCCACGACAACTAAAAAAAGAGGGTGCTGTCGCCAACGACATAACGGGTTCCATGATAACTAAAAAAAGATGGTGCTGTCGTCAATGACATAACGGGTTCCATGACAACTAAAAAAAGATGATGTTGTCGTCAATGACATAACGGGTTCCATGACAACTAAAAAAAGTGGCATTTTAACACCCCTTTGAATAGCCATTAAAATTGAAAACATGCCCATAACCTAACTTAACGTAACCTATTTAACCTGTTTTTCTTCATCCCTTTTAAAGGAGTGTTGAAATACCAATTTGTGAAGTTTTCTGATCACAGACAGCACTCCGATCACAGCAGGTAATAGGTATAGTTTCCAGTTTATATATATATATATATATACAGGATGTTAAGGGACGTACTTGAGTTACTTTAACCAGTGATTCCTGACATTATTTGGAGTAAAAAATATAAATGAAATTTTGGTCTCCGGTGACATTTTTGATGTTTTTTTTTTTTCTTCTACAAAAACATAAATAATAGTAGTTGTTGGGTAGTTGGGGGCGGGGTAAGTGGTGAGGCGGTAACTCGGCTGAGTGACCAATAAGGTCATGTGAAAGAATTTTTTTTTGTTTGATTTTGAAGAAAAAAAATTTTGAAAAAAAAAAATTGACATAAAAAAAGTCACCGGAGACCAAAATTTCACTTACATTTTTACTCCAAATAATGTCAGGAATCACTGTTCAAAGTAACTCAAGTACGTACCTTAACACCCTGTAAATCGCACTTTTATCAAACTACCAATATAAGTAAGTATTATGGCTAAACGAAATTAAATTGAAATATTGTAGTATTATATATATATTACAAACGCTATATTTATATATAAATATAGCTTTTGTTCACGTTTATGACACCGCCAACTTATTACCTGTAGCACTGTAAAAATAATTCTTGATGACGTAGAATATTTAAAACAGACTGGTCATTTGAAGTATTTTATTTAGACTAAAAAAACTAATTACTTTTACACACAATACATTTTAATAAATGGTTTGCTTATTATAGTTTACTCATTTGACTGAACTGTACCGCTTACCGACAAAATGCACAATAAAATAATGTTTTTTGTTTAAGTATACAATATGTGCCCAGCTAGTATTTATAACATTGGTAGTTTAAAAAAAAGAACATTACTTTGAAATGTGAATTTTGTGATATTTCTCTATCCAGCGCTTTACTTTAATATCCCAAGCTCAACCCCTATACACTAAATACATTTTCTTGGAAAACTTATTCAAGGATGCTCTTCCCAACTAAAACAACCCCCACATTCACCACAGTGGTGTTAGCGTAATATAATCAACCTAACTCACAGCCTTATATGAATTAATATGAATATTAATCATGCCATTAGCTGTAAAAGGAATACTGTTGATATAAACAGGCCAACTAAAATAATAGAATAACAACAATCTGGAAACAGTTATGTTTGTAAGCACAAAATTGTTATTACGTATATATTACGCACACATATTACGTATTTTTTTATTCCAGAAATTGGAAACACTTATTTAACTAGAATGGTAACCTGAATTACATTACTAATTATAATTTTTTTTATTTATTACAAAAAAATAACATTTCAAGTCATTTTAATATGCAAAACTAGGTAATGTTTTTCATAATTACTCTACTAATCCATAAGTTGAGCTTTAGTGGCTCGTGGATATTGGAGGAATATTCACATAAATACAGAAAATAATGCTAAAAAGGCGATACGCAGACAATAATCAAAGACTTCAAAACTACAAACGAAATTCAACATACAAAGTACACAATTTTACATAAACAGTTAAAACAATAACCAATTTTTTTTTTAAAGTCCTAGATGGTAAAGATCAGTGATTCCCAAAATGGTCCAGGTGAGTCACGGGAGACTCGATGGGGGTCTACGTTGGCGTGATAAACAAATGGGGGTCCACAAGTTGTATATGGGGGTCCACGAAAATTTATCTGGTTTCGGTATTAAAGAACAAAAATGATATCTTGGCTTTACCTATCAATGTAGGCCAGTGGTTCCCAAAGTGGTCCCCGGGAACGTTCAGTGGATCCCTGAACAATATCAGGGGGTCCACGCAAGGTTGAACATAAAATAAATAAAAATTACGACACATTTTTATAATATGGAAGTTATTATAAATATCGATGCACAAATTATTTTTACGTCCTAGGTAAAGTATAGGTATATGATTCCTGAAATTCTCTAGCCACCCCCCCCCTCCCCCCCTCCCCCCCAGGAATGGATTATTTATTGCTAAGTCAGGAATTTTGGCAGGATCACGCATTCCCTTCCTCGGGGGTCCGAGGGCAAATGTTGACTATAAAAAGTGGTCCGCGGGCCAAAAGAGTTTGGGAACCACTGGTATAGATTAAGCAAAAGTACAATAAGGCTCAATTTATCAATATACAATTTCAGGTAGTAAATTTGCTTTTAAAATTATGTGTTTATATTTCAAAGTTTCGGTTACATTAATTTGGTTTTTGGACAATAATATATTGTAACATCTCACACCTAAATATGAGCAGTGGTGCTGGGAAGCATTCTTAGCATTGGGAAAGCTATTAATCCATTTCTTTTGAATCTATTGCTTTTGTTACTTAAGGGGTGAATTTTTTTTTATGAAATATTATTTATAAATTTGTTGTAAGGCGTTTCTTTCCTACAATTCTGTTATATATGTTATATTACAATCTCGATATTTTTCTAAAGTAGGGAAGTCGTAAGGTTTTTAATAGTTATTCGTTGAATTATAATTATGGGCTGTAAGACAGCTATGAAGACGCTTCCCCACCTATTAATGCCATATGCAATAGGGTATAGATTAACGCGTAATAGACATTTCTGATGGTTTACTTGTGTAATATGTTGCGTATGTTAGTGAAGATATAGATAAGTTTTCTTATTCTTTCCAATTAACATTTACAATATATTACAATACGGATATTACAAAACATTAGTTACATAATTAAATACATGGGTATTTCCTCATTTAATTATTTTGTTCATTTAGTTCCGCAAGAATTTTTTTTTATACAGTTCAACTTATGTATTTTTCAAAGTCGTCTGGAAGGTAATTGCTTAAATTGCCCCCCCCCCTCCCCCTCTTCGTAGCCAATACGAATGTACGGTGTTTAAATGTTATTCATCTTTTTATTATAACTTGGTTTTTTTTTGTTAATTATTCATAACCCATTTTATGATCATGGTTTTTTACAAGATATACAAATATTTAACAATAATACCCATTTAAGTTGAGAAATCTATTCTCGTGTTTGATATGAGGAGTTGTGCTTTTAATTTGTATAATATTATAGTGTATAATATTATGATGATATATGGCATGCAGAAAGTAATATATATTTTATATTTTTAATAAAGTAGCTACATTATCCGATATGGAATAAAATAAACATATCAAAAAGGATGCACAATATGCACCATCAAGAACACCAAAGGCATACCTGAAGCACCCACGATGCCCGGCTTTCTGCTTTAAAGGGGCAAGAAAAGGGGATGGGGGTGGACTTTTGAAAAACATTGTCGACCGTGACCTTCTTCCTGTTTTGAAGGTAAATTTGCGAAATTTGAACAACTACAGAATAAAACTGTAAATTTGTATAAAAAAACAAATCCAATCATAGACACTCTTCTATATAAATATTTACCTATTATAAAAACGATGTTAACGGACGCACTTACTTTATCCAGTGAATCAAGATATTAAATGAAACCAATTACTTTGTGTAAACCACTAAAATCACATGTTATAATATCCACATGTTTCAAAACCGATGGTTTCTTCGTCCGAATAATAACATGAATATAATTTTTAATTTAATTTTAATTTTCATGTATTATTATTATTTCAACTTATTGAACAAATTAATTACACTTTGAATAATTATTATCTTTTAATCTAATTATAAAATGAGGGCTTCAACACGGGAAGTACCCAGTGAAGCTCACATTAAGAATATAGTGTTAAAAAAATCTTTATGTTATGGCATTAAATAATAAAAAAAAATAAAAAAAAATATCCTGATGAATAAACTATCGGTTTTGAAACATGTAGATCTTATAACACGTGATTAAAGTGGTTTATACAAAGTAATTTGTTTCATTTAATTAAAATGATGCCACAAAGTAATTTTGCACAGATTGAAGAAATAATCAAGACATATTTTGGAATGAAAAAGGTGAATGGAATTTTGGTCTCCGCTGGCTTTTTTTTACTTCTTCAAAATCAAATAAATTTATAAAAAATCGTCCACATGTCATATTTTTTCACTTAGCCAATTAACCTCTCAACCACTCCCCTCATTTTATTAGCTACCTATATTAAGTTTGATATATCTGCAGAAACATTAAAAGAAAGGTAATAGTATCTAATCTAGATTTTGTTGGTTTTGATTTCCAGGTATGTCTCCGATAACTCAGATACTTATATTTTCCGTTGAATTCGTTTATCGCCCAGGGTTCCAATATCTAAAGGTGTTCTAGTTATGGTAGATTCAGACTGGGTCGACGTACGTATGCATCGCTACGCCTAACAATATCTGGGCTACTTAGCAACCATAGATTTTCAATGAAAATTTATGTTTTAGAATCACATTGGCCACACGCATCGCGACGTGCGATGTCTGTGGCCATTTTCATAGAAAATGTATGGGTTGCTAAGCATTGTTTGTCGTAGCGATGCGTACGTACGTTCCAGTCTGAATCTACCTTTAATCTCCTGTGACATTGCGACAACATTCTGAAAAGTAATTTCGATTACTGACTTTTTTCTCAGAATGTTACTTATTTACCTACCTTTGATATTTTAAGCCAAAATATTTTTTGTCACAATAAAATTTTATAAGTATCTACCCAAATAAGAATATAATTAGTATATATTTATTACTAGCTTATACCCGGCATGCGTTGCAATGCTAATTAAACAAATAAATTGTCTCCCTTCGTTCATTTCCCATTCGTCAACGTTCCCCTTCCGACTCCTCTTCTTCTTCCCCTCCCGCATCCCCTTCCCCTCCTGCGTCCCCTTTTCCCCTTCCCGCGTTCCCCCCTCCCTCTCCCGCTCCCCCCTCACGCATTCTACTTCCACCTTCTTTGCCTTCCCCTCTCCCTCGTTTCCCCTCCCGTGAAGCCCCACTCTCCTTAATTCCCCAACCGTAAATTTAACCGTAAAGGTAATTTATTTTTATCAAAATAAAAATAGATAAGTGACTACCTCATTTAGACTAGTCTATATAATAGGAATGCTTTGAATATGTATACAGAACGTATTTCGTTTTTTTTTCAGTGAAAATTCAAAGGATTATGGTTCGAAAGAGAATCGCAATTTTGATATGAAAACATCAACGTTGACCTGGAAATTCATAGCGGAACGTACTCTAATTTAATATCCCTATAGTCTTTTGCTCGTGAGTTTTAAGTGGAACCGACATAAAAATGATATTAGACTATAGTTTATGTATTAACAATAATTTTAAGGCATGGTGATGAAAAATACTGTTCAATTTCTAGTATACTTTGACAAAAAACCATTTAATATTTTTTTTCTTTTTTGTCCTTTAATTCCTCAGATGTAAGTTTTAAAGTGTTAAAAAAGTCGTTTCAATTTTCATAGAGGAGTAATTATGCACAAAGTACTTTCAGTAACAGAAAGGAAAAGTATTTACTGTGAAAAAAATTTCTCGCTTTATAAATAAATTCATGCAAACTTTTCCTATTACTCTATAAGGACAGGTAAAGCAATAAAAACATAATGTTTTCTCTCTACTCTTTTATGTTACCAAACCCATTATTTTTCTCCTTTTCTGATCTTATACTTGTAAAATGAAATAATTAATTGAAAGTAATTAAATGAAACAAATTACTTTGAGCAAACCACTATAATCACATGTTATAATATCTACATGTTACAAAACCGATGGTTTCTTCGTCAGGATAATAACATGACTAAAAATAACAAAAGAAACAAACAAGTAAAAGAACTAATGAACAATAGGCAGAAATATTAAATAGAGGTGATAAATTACCTAAAAATATAATAAAAAACAATCATATAAAATGAAATATAAAAATTATTTTAGAATATATTGACATTACATTTTATATTTTAAAATTAGCAAAATAAAATCAGTTTGTTGATACAACAAAAACAACAAGAATAAATTGAAATAAATACCTATAAGTATTATTATATGAAAATAAATTTAAGAGATGGCAATTTAAAAAAAATATTTAGTTATTTATAATATTTAATTTACTATAAACACTTTTTTTTAACTTCTAAAATTTCTATGTTTGCTAATTGTAAATTTGTTGTGTTTATGAGTAAAATTTTTAACCCTTTATTGTAATTTGTAATAATTGTATCAAAAGAATGATAAATGTTAAATGTAAAATGAAATAATTACATTAGATTTTTCCCTACTACAACATGGATCTCTTCAAGACCCACGTTCACTCTTTCCTCTCCTCAAAAAACCGCCCACACAGCATCTTCAAAGATGTCATAGGCCCTTAGGTCCGAGGGAAATTATTTTCTTCGGGGCATGTAAAAAATAGAGTAGTGAATTTCTGTTTTGAATGATTGTATACCAACATTTAAATTAACGAAAATGTTAGACGTATTTTTTTCTTGTTTTTGTTACGGAAATAGCTTTCACGAATGACCTTTACAAATTTTACTGATTATTTAAGATTTGCTTCCAAAAAGTTGTTATCGAGAATTGTTTTTTTTTCCAAATCCAGAGAATATTTCTGTTTTCCGATTAACCTACGCCGATATCTAAGGAACAATTTCTTTATAATAAATGTGTGTTTGCAGTTTAAATCTTTTTACAATTATGGTCTTAAATAATACGAAATACGAAAAAAAAACCTGAGTGGATACTCCAAAAAATTGTTATTTTAGATTGTCTTTGATAAAAAATTACACAATCGATATTTAATTCAACATAAAACCGTTCAAAAATACATGAAATTGTTAAATTAAATTTGCTTTGTAAAGTTGAAAATCCGTGACTTTCATCCCTTTACAGAAATAGGGGTAACAATCAGGACCAGGCGAGGTTTTTGGTACCTGAGGCAAAACAATCAAAACGCCTTCCCCTATTTTAAGTTGACAATTTCCTTAAACACTGGATACGTAAAATGTTGATGCATATTACCCACACTGTAAAATAAACACAACGTAAATCAATAAACCAAAATGAATTGTGTTTTGAAGAGTTTTACTTTCAATGTAGAATTTTTACATAAATTTTAATTTTTCTGCTACCGGTTTTGAAATCTGGGGTGATTTCGGGGGAGGGAAAGATCAGTGGAAAAGAGAAAATCACCCCTCCCACTACCCCACCTAATACCAGAGAGTATTACCAGACAATATCGGAAATTAGTCCTTTTTAAATCAAATTCTAGACGTATTGAGTCATTTTTACAAAAAAAAAAACAAAATTGATTTTAAAATATTGTGATTTTCCCCGGTACACGCAGTTTTAAAATTTTGAAAAACTAAGACGCTCCGCTGACGAGGCAACTGAAAACCAACTAAAACCGGCTGTTTTCTCTGTCATGATTGGTCAAAAAGCTTGTTTAACCATAGACGAACAACAATCAGCTGACAGCTAACAACTAGCAACGGCCGGCCAGGGCAATCAGCAGTGCAAGTCGCAAGTCACCGCTTGCGTTACCATTGACAACGGGTGTTTGAGTGATTGTGTAGTGTGCGGGTTATCACATTGACAAACAAGACAGTTGCCAGTTGACAGTTTTCAGTTGCCTCAGTGGGCGGTTCGCTTAAGTGTATATTTAATATACTAAGGTTATACCGTTGGTCGTTGGCAGATTTGTTCAATTTTTAAACAATAGATTCTAGTAAACAACACAAATTTCAAATCATATAATCATACAACAAAATAAATCAATACATAATCCAGTCAATATAGTTTTCAGAATTTTAATTTAAGTTAAATTAAATCATTAAAAAATAAAACCGAGAAAGTGTTTTGTGACAAAAATAAATCAGTTTTTCTATTCATATAAGGTCTTCCAAACTATAATATTTTATATTTTTTTTATACACTTATTTTTTTTAGACATTATTGAAAAGTCATAAATACTTATGATCTAAAAATACTTAAAAGAAGTACACCATATTTAATAATTTATCATCGGGCGTTTTGAGCATTTTTATTGCTTATTTGAATGTAGTTATATATTAAAGCAAGTTTTGAATGAAATAAATCGATATTTAGTTTTTATTTTAAAAAATTTTATAGAGGAATAATCAATCTTTCTCATTGGAACCTCCCTGTACAGTTGCAAGCATTTTTAAACTTTTATTTTCAGTCGCTGGGCAATCGCTCTTAAGTTTGCTAGTAAATGACGAAAGTCATGTGAAAGTCACTTAATTTTATTTATTTAAAATTTAAATTAAAAAGTAAAACACTTCAAAACGAAATGACTAGAAACTGTTGCATAGTTAAAGCCCAAGAAATTCAAAAAACAAAATGAATTCGATAAACTACTTTTTTTGGCTTCATTAGCTCCGCACAGGAGGCCCTAAGGACATCCCTCGGGACTTATGTTATGAGATTTAGGTATCTTATCTTTGGGAGAGCTGTGTGGAGGGTCTCTTTAAGGAAAGGAAAGAGTTGTTTTGGGAAAAAAAGTTATGACGGGTGGGTGGAAGTAAATGTACCGAGGAGTGCCGGACGTATGAATTCATCCTCCTCACTGCGGTTAAAGACGATGGGTTGAGTGAGTCCGGCTGGGGAGGTCTCTGAGGGAATCTCTCCCGATCCGGCCTGACACGCAGTGGGTGGGCAAATGCATTCACCGCCAAGACCTAGGGAATCCTCACCCCATTAACCCGGACGCTTCTGCTAAATAACCAAATGTAGCAAACCACTTGCGGTGACCTATGGCAGGAGTGTTGATTTCCGGGGTGACGTTACCCATACCCGCCTCCCAAATCTGTTTATATATGCGTGTCAAAAAAACTGTAACTACTCTAAAGTCGCGCAAGTATTTTTATTAAATTAATAATCTATATATATATATATTTAAATCAATTGCCGTTCGTTTGTCTCGCTAAAACTCGAGAACGGCTGGGCCGATTTAGTTGATTTTGGTTTTGAAATGTTTGTCGTAGTCCAGGAAAGGTTTAAACAAAGAAAATAACTATATATGTATGAAGATAAATATATAAACATAAAGTGGGAGGGGAAATCAGAAGGGGGATTCGCGGGACAGGGGAAGGGGGGGAATAGATTGTGGAGAGGAGGAGAGGAAGGGGAGGAGGAAGGTAAACGGGACGAATGAGAGAGGAGGCGAAGGGAGAAACAATTTCTTTATTAAATGGCATAGCGACGGTTCACGGCGAGTTCATCGAAAACGAGTTCAACTAACTAAAATTCAACCTAACCTAACCTAACCATATCTTTTTTTGTGTATTTTGTGAATTTGCTTTTGTAAATTTGCTTTCGATGAATTGATTTTCGATGATTTGATTTCGTCGGTTGGGTAACCTAATAGGTTGGGTAAAATAGCAACGTATGACGGGTACCAGCTAGTTTTATAAAATTATATATAATCATATATGTATAATATATATATATATATATATATATACCTACATTAAAAAACAATAAAATATACGGAACTGAATTTATTTAGAAAATCATGTAGCCTTTGGACAGGAGAATGAATAAAACAGTTTGTATTCGACGAATAAACAAAAAACATCAGATTTCATTAGCTTTGTTAAGTCAGTTTGCTTCCATTTTGCAATTAACCAATTTGTATATCTCAGGCCCTAGATAGTAATCTTGGGGATGCTGGATAGATAATTAAACACTTCAATTATCTCAACCAAGCGTATGTTGACCACTTTGGTCAAACAAATGGTTGAGTATTGGAGAGTTGAGCGCAGAAATAGAAGGATTTATGCTTGCAATTCAAGATAGATTCATTAATACTAAAAATTATAGGAAACATATAATCATAGATACAAATCAAATTAATGATTTATGTAGAAAGTTTATGGATTTTCTGGAAACTATAGAACATATTATATCGAGATGTTCTATATTAGCGCCGTCCGAGTCATTTAGGCACAATCAGGTTTTCAAAATAATTCACCAACGTTTGGTAATTAAACATAACTTGATTGACTGTCATAATATAGTACCACATTATGAATACGAACCAAATTCATTTTCAGAAAATGAATTTTTAAAAATATATTTTGATAAAACTATACTAACAGACAGACCAATTAGTCATAATAGGTCCGATATAGTTTTACATGACAAAATTAAAATAATAACTTACATCAGCTATTCCAAATTCCCGTAATATTGAAAAATCTGTTTCTGAATAAATAAGAAAATATACAGATTTAGGAAATGAGATTAAAAGAATTTGGCATTCTCAGACTATAAAAATATTACCATTTATTATTTTGGCTACTGGCATTATACCTAGCTCTCTCATTAAAAGTTTAGGCGTATTAGATTTGTCAAAGAATTTATATATAAAAATGCAAAAATCAGTCATTTTAAGTATATACAGGATTACGAAAGATTTTTTAAATATTTATTTTGAGGGATCAGTAGGATTTATCGGTCCAATTAGGAGTTCCACCCAGCCGAACCCTCTGATATGAAAATATCTAGAGTCAGTGAATTATTTTCCCATTTGGTACTCTGGTGGGTTAACATGTTATTCTTGTATTGATTATGCTTATATAATACACTTGCATAGCGTGGATTGACTAGATGATAATCTGTGGAAAAGTGTGTGAAAGGTTTTACTTTTTCCTGTGGGGAAAATTTAACCCGGACATAAAGTCTGGTTACATAAAAAAATAAAAATAAGTATCTAATTTTTTTTAAATTTTTGAATGAAATCGGTATTTTTACAAGTTAACTAAAGTTGAACAAAAATAAAAATTATGTTTTTTCTTAAAGTTAAGGATCCTGAGACGAATATTTTTTTAAATACTTTCAGCTTTACACATTCTACAATTATAATATTCCGTGATTTTTAAAGGGTCTGTCCTAGTATGTTTTAAAGTAATGTGTAATTAGTTACATTTTTTATTAGCAAAGGATAGGTAAATTTATTATTAAGACTTTGTTTTTAGAAGTAAGAAGAAAATAAGTTTTCCTTTATATAATCCTTTGTGTTCCTAGACTCGCCGAGGGAATTACTTGTTTGTCAAAATAATACGAAAAGTCTCTCTCCTTGAACTTTAATACACGGAAAAAAGATTAGCATAAGACAGGAGATACTCTTTTATGGAAGGATCGGCTTTCATTAAAAAAGATAAAGGGAAAAGTTTGCAAATTACACGAAATTTCATTTTAAATACCTTTAATGTATAACGTAAGAAAGGGTGAAATGAAAAAACCTATTTTCTAAAACCAATTTACTCACTTTTCTTTTTATAATGTCGACTCTCTTTAGTTTAGGTAATCTGCTTACAAAAGGCAGGACGATTCGATTGACAGAAAACCATTATTATTGGCTATGTTAGGTACTCTCATTTAGTGATTTTTTTTCATTGCAGAATAGAAATATATCAATCAAAACGTTTTGCCGCTGTAATTTTCTTTGGCGGCTTTATTCGTTATACTTATTTTACTGCAGAAACAGTTATTTGGCAAGGCATGAAACACAAACAAAATATTATAAATCAGAAATAAAATAATCGTATTGTTGTTCAATTTATAAATAAATATTTTAGTTATAAACAAGTTATGCTATGTAATTATTATTATGAGTGAAAACTGTTCACCTTCTGAAGGTATTATCAAACTGTGGTGAAGCCATTTAACAAGCGATATATTGATGTTATTTTAATTTTTTTATTTTTATAATGTGCATTAGAGACTGATATAATCCTATTACAATACACATAACATATACATAACTTTAAATAAATAAGTTTTTTTATTTTTATATTGTATTTTAGAGTTCAAAAATAAGTTAGAATTAAAAAAATAGTCTTAAAACCTTAAAATGAAAAATGTTGAAAATGTCAATACTGGGCCAGAACGTCCGTTCTGCCATGTGTAATACAGAGCAACTAATTGTTCAATCTTTAATGCAATCCCGGAGGAATGGGCCATTAATAAAATAGTATATTATTTTAAAAGCCGTTACTGTCCTCCTAGCTTGGAGCCTTTTTTCATTCACATCGATATTGTAATTCTTCTTCTTTACATTGCCTAGGTAAGTTGTTGGGGTCGGCTCATCTCGTTCTCAGGTTGTAGTATTCTTCGGTTCTGAGTATTGCTTTCATCCAGGCCGTTTGTCTGTAGAATTTTGGAGCATTGATTCATCCAGGAGTTCTTTGGTCTGCTTCTAGATGACTGTCTAAGAAGCCCCATGGACATTGCTTGCTTCACTGTGTGGTCTGGTGGTCTCCGTCTCCGTCTAGATATTTCAATTTAGATATTTCGATTCGTGCTAGATTTTCCGATCTTACCTATCAAATCGCTAGCCGACCTGCAGGTAGTTCAAAACCGAGCTCTCAGAAATGTTTATGGACTTCCATGGGACACTGTAGTGAACCTACCCCTGGCCTTACTAACTTCTATGGGTCTCGGGACCTCCTGTAATGTACCTGTGGGGCTACCCGGCACCCGTTGTACTGATCCGTAGTCGTCTATCCTTGGTTTTTCTATTCTTTCCCTTTAACATTAGCTGTCGGGATCTACTGGCTACGCTACCCTTATCTTTTGGCCTTCGATCAATATACCCTTGCATCTAGCTACACCTAACTTTTCCTTAAACCCCTGCGATTTTCTCACAGTAAATAAGATTTAAGATTTTATTGCACATTATTCCTATTTACCCCGTTGTGTGATTTTTTGATTCGGTAATTACATTTGCATGTGTAAATTAATACACATACACATGTAGAGGAAATAATGTAGTGTGTGGTAACCTCAGATTCTTTTGGAGTAAAGTGTGAAAGAATCTCGTTTGATAAACTGACCCCGTTTTTTAGATTGTTTTATTTTATTTTCAAACCTATACTCGTATTACCCGCCTTTTCTCAACTGGAACGGAGTGTCATTGACGCTAATCCTACAGTGAATTGTCAGCCGGTTTATAAAATTCAAAGTCGTAGTTTTCTTACCCGATTTTTTTCTGTCTATAGGTTTACATTGGGTTATATTTACATTACGTGAACAGTGTGTATTATGAAATACATGTCGGGATCCTTGCGAAGCTCTCAATGTCGTCGTACTGCACCTAGATGGTCAAGTTATTATTGTTATTAGTATACACTACATGTACTGGGGAAGAGGAAGGTGAGGAGGGGTGATAGGAGGATCTGGGAAATGTTGTTTCCTGAATAAGTCGGCTCCTCCTCTAACCAAATAGATACTGGTGACCAACATTCCGGACAAAGACTCAATCATTACGTTTGCTAGGATGGTCCTTAAGTCCTGATTTTGTTCTCTTGCATGAACTTCATTGCTACGAAAGGGTCCCTTCACGCCAGATGAAAGCGCGCAGAGTCCTCATGTCACTTCCAGTATTATTCCGACTTCCTATCCTCCAGATTTGATTTTAACTCGACTGATTCTAGAAGGGGTATGTCCATTTCTTCCCTTATCATGATTCTACTCGCGTTGAGTGCGTACGGAGCCGTTTGAGATGATCCTTTCGTCTCCTACGAGGATAATCATTGGCTTGCGTTCCTCGCCTCCAAGAGCTGACATAACTTCTACCTTGTAAAAACTATGTTTGCTTTCAGGTCGACACTACTGGTAGTATGCAATAGTGCTACAGACTTATTCTCACGGAATACCACGCCGACGTCCCCTCCACATAACTTCGCAAAACTTGGGATACCTTCGGTCGAAACGCCTCCGTCAGCGAATCATACCCTACCATTCCAAGTGGCATTTTCTTTTTATTCTGTCTTTCATGCCTTTTCACTCTGCATGACCCCGCGAAAGGGATTAACTTCCAGTACCCCGCGTGAATGCTAAGTTTACGTTGACATCCCCTATCGCATGATAGCGTAAGAAAAAAAGCCCTCTTTGTCTCATATCTTGTGGGGATATAATTTCAGTGAACGCTATTGCATTCCCCAATCGTGAAGTCTATATTTCGCAGGTCAAGCGGGATTTTGGAAGGGTCTGATTGAGAAAACATTACCGAAATAATGTTGATTTCATATTTTGTAAGGAAGCCTGAAAGAAATTTGACATGATAATATTGTTGTTAGTAAACAATTATAATGTTTAAATTCAATTCTCCAAATTTCATTTTTGAACTAATATCCAGTATGGCATGGATGTTGCCGTCATTCTCACTTTGGTTCGGCATACCTTAGAACAAAAAAAACCCCTACTAATTTGGATGACCGTACGATGTTCAACGCGGCTACGATTTATGGCCGGGATCCTTTTTTATACGCATTCGTCTCGTCCTTTCTAGCACGCAAAAAATATAAGTTCGTTGAACCCACATTGATAATAGATTTAATTTGGGACAAATCTCGTAATTACACATTGAGAATAATATTTAAAACACAATTATATCCTGGAACATAACTTCTTTTATCATTGGTTTTGTAGATTGGCAGATCCTCTCAGGTATCGGGACCATGTACGACCTGTAATTTAATTAAAATGTTTCTTTCACTCACCTGAACGAAGCCTGATTACGTACATGTGGGGAAAATATTAAAAGTAAAAAGACCTTCCTGTCACTATGATTCGGTAATTTAGTCCCCAGAAGTAGTAGCACCCATGACTCTATGTCACACTTTTATTTGAATTTAAGAAAATACGTAGGTTATTAATTATTATTTGTTAACATTTTTATTTTCTTTTGTTTTTTTTTTGGGACTATTAAAGATGACATTTATACGTAGGTATATGTTGATATTATTTTGAATATTTGTATTATCTTGATTATATGATATATTGAAGAAACTACAAGCGCGTAGGTATTGTTTATTATCGTTGAACAATTTCAAATTGGGGGATTCAGAACAAGCAATAGTTTATTTTATATTATTATTATGCTCGCGGAAGATCGAAGGTGACATTTGTATGTAATTTTTATTTTGATGTTGTTTTGATATTATTATTTTGTGTGTACAAGTTTGAAAATGATATTTGTACGTTATTATTGACTAGACTAATTTTATATTTCAAATCAAAATTCACGCGATGCACTCCCTTCTATTTTTAAAACACAAAGTTATGTTATTATAAACTCACTGAAGCTAAGTATTTCATTCACTTTGATTACTATTTTGGTTTTGATAATTCAAATTAATTTTATTATTTAATTAATCCACTCGCGGCGCACTGTCATTCACTGCAGCTAATTTTCAATAGAGTATTTTAACAAGCCGAATAATTAATTTATGTACACGAACTATTGCTTCTCACGAAGTCACAACCTTAAAAATTCTTTAATATTACGATGGATATTTTCTCCCAACATTAACAAACACTTGTCACTGTTTATCACGACTTTTTTAATTCTTCGGTGGATTATGTCTTATCACTCGTTTTTATAATATTTGATCAATTGTTTTGTTAAATACGAACGATCTTATCACTGCTAGCACTCTATAGCCTCGTCTTCCTTCGATCCTCGACCCTCGACTCTCACTGCCTACCGCCACATGGTATCCAGCCCTTCGAATATCTTGTCCAAAAAAAGGTGCCAGGCGTGGACTCAGGACGTACATCTCGTCTTTCGTTAGGGCGTTTTATAATTGAGAGTTCAGACTATTTCAACTTTCATTGATATGTTATTTTTCATGACTCTCTCTCTCCAAAATTAAATATGTCCATTTTAATTATTTCTTTGTCTGGCCGCCGATAAGTGTAACTCACCCTTTTGATGCGATTTTGCTTTAAACTTTTTCTAGAATTCTGCAATCGGTCTTTCCTTAATAATCGGTAAATTATCTCGGCTAATTGTGACTTTACATCTGAAATAATTATCACTCTCGCACTCTCCCATTTATTTTTGTTTAAAATTTGCGGCAGGTAAAATTGAATTCAGTAGTATTTCGGCTTAATTCTCATGGTGACATGAAATTGCTTCTGTCATTTACTTGATTCACCACATTCCTTGCAGATGTTTACAACTATTTTTTATCCTTCGTCCCTTTTCATGATCAGATATAATATTCGTAAAACTTTGTCTGGTAATAACTAATATCACCTTATTAATTCAGAATTCATTTTCTTAATGCGTTCCAAATAGCTCTATGGTCTAGTACGTACCTGTTTGACTTCATTTTTTTGTGTACTCAAAAGTAAAATCTTATTTACTTTTAATCTGAGTTTTTTGTTTACCTTTCGAAAAATCTCGATCTATAGCACTAATGCATAGATTGTGTACGTCGTTAATTTTAATTGGTTTTCTGAATACTCCGTCTGTATTCTGTAGTGGTAATTTGGGCTTAATTACCCCATTTATTCCTCAAAACCATGTAAGTTTTTTTTGTTACTAAACAAACTCTCTTCGACACGCTCTAGGATTTTAAATTTATGGTTGGTCTGAAGTGTCGGCTTACATTCAATATTGATAAATTTTAAACGTGGTATCGATTTGAAAACTTCGAGCTCTCCATTATGTCATCACCTTTATTTACCTCAGCCCTTCTCAGATTGTGATTTTTCTGTCCTTTTCAATAGCGGTCGCTAGTGTAGTCGATTTGAAATTTCGTTTAGGTGGGAAAAATTTTGTATGAGCTCTTCCGATAAAGAAGATGCTTTTTTTTTTCTTTCGAACGTAGTGTTGAAGCCATCACAACACTCATGTCAGAGACATCTATTCAGTTTCCGGTATCCTTCCAATCACAATCCTTTCTAAACATGAAATCACAAGCACCATCTTACAAATTACCCAACAATCAACTCATACTATCACCAAGCCACTTTACAATCAAGACATCCACAATCACAATACTCGAAATAACAATAAAATCCGCGTTCTTCAAACACACACTACAAAATATGGGATAAAATCTCTGAACTTAATTGCCTATACACTATATAATTCGCTTCCAGATATGTACAAAAACATCCAGCATAATAAAAAATTGCAAAGCAATGCTTTAAAAGAATATTTTTTAACTACATTTAAAAATGAAAATATGTAATTGTCTTGTCATTTTTTGTTCTATCTATTCTATCTTGTTTTCTCTTGTTGTTTGTTCTACTTAACCTGTCTTTATTTTTATTTTTATGCTGTACTGAATGTAAAACTTATATTATGATACCAAAATACCTTTGTAAAATTGTAACTACTACCTATGAATTGTAAGTTCCTCCTGTCCTAAAATGAGTTTTGTAACTCATCGGGAAATAAAAACAAAAATGAAAAAAAAATGAAAAAAATATTGTAATTAATAAATCGAAATAAATGTAAATAAATCAGGTTGTAATTTAGTACAATCTGGAATGTTGCATATCATATAAACCTGAGCAGTTTCAGATCATTAGCAAAAGAAAGACGTGGTTCTTTGGATGCATTCTTGAATATCATCTATCAATATCAAGATTAGTAAAGGTCCCAAGTTTAACCCCTGAACTATTCCGGAAAAGGAAGGGAATTCCCTGGACTCATGATCGCCGATGCATACATACTGAGTTCTGTTTTTTTTTTAAATACAGGTACTTATAATTAAAAACAAATCGCTTTTACTTTTATTTTGATTATGGCTATTCATTTTCCTTTAAAGTTGCCCCACTTATTGCAGTTCAAATTTGACTAAAGGTTGTTAAAGTAAGGTGAATGAATAATTTGGATGATTTAAAGGTTTCTATTTCCCTTTACTAACTTGTATGTTTGTGTTCTCCTATTACCTGAACAGAAAATCAAACGTTTTTTTGGTACTTTTAAAATATAATACATTACGTTTGTCAAGTTGTTTTTCGCTAATTACTAATCTGTTACTAATATATTTAAAAATATTGATTGGCAATAAGATAATACAACACTAAATTTACAGTTCTAATTTTTCTATGTTTATCGTACTTCTTTCCAATAAATCTATTTTACAAACCCTTTGATTTTGAAAATATCACAAATAATTTTTGCCGGAAATGTTTTTATTCAGTTTTTCTGAACGCTGCCACTAATGAGTACAGAAGTGATTTCAAAAGAAAATACGACTATTTTTCCTAATTTTTTTAAATAATAAAGCATTAAGTAAGAATATTATAAAGTATGCACTCTTGTTAGCTAGACAAAACAATGTAGAATAATAATTAGTGTACAAAAAGTAACGCAATTGATAAAAACAATATTTTTATTTATCGTGATATATTTTTGGTTATTACGCCGCGGCGTGTTGTACTACGTCATTATTTAGCCAATATATCGGACAGCATTGTAGTGTGCTTCATCAGGGCAGATGTGTAATCGTAATTTTTTTTTTGTGTAACAGGCCCTCCATTGACATGATCAGTGTAACTCTAAGGCGCTCCGCCCACTGAGGCAACTGAAAACCAACTAAAACCGTCTGTTTCTCTGTCTTGATTGGTCAAAAAGCTTGGTTAACCATAGAAGAAGAACAATCAGCTGACAGTTGGCAACTATCAATGGCCGCCCAGGGCAACCAGTAGAGCAAGTCGCAAGTCACCGCTTGCGTTACCATTGACAACGGGGTTTTGTGTGATAGTGTATGTGCGGGCCATCACATTGTCATACAAAGACAGTTGGCAGTTGAGAGTTTTCAGTTGCCTGAGTGGGCGGAGGCGCTAAGTGAACAGCTCTGGAACGGGGGGCTCCATCGAAGCCAGAGTTAAGTTAGCCTCTCAGAAACTGGGCATACTGTACAGGACCCGCAGATACTTTAATAGTACACAGCTGCTATCCCTGCACATATCGCAAGTGTGCCCCACGGTTTTATTTGGCATCCACCTCTGGTCAGGGTCCCCAAAGTACCTCAACAAAACCCTCGACGATGCTCCCAGGAACTAGCGTCATTGATCCCCTCGGCACTGGTGCAATGTCGGGAAACAAGCCAAACTCTCGCCCAACATATGTACACGGTTGACATGTTCACTCCTTTCTCTCCTCAAAAAGACCCTCCACACAACATCCTCAAAGATGACATAGGCCCTAAGGAAAGTTGTTTTCCTCAAGGCCTCCTGTGTGGAGGTTATATGAAAAAAGACGTGATTCGTATAACTAGTATATAACCATTTATATGTAGGTAATATTTTATTTTATTGAAGAAGAAGACAACAATAATAATCTAAATTAAAATATGAAAATGAACAAGACACAGAAAAATAATATAACATAATGGTCGCAACTGGGACTCGAACCCAGATCTCTCGTCTTACCGGGACGGTGCTCTACCAATTCAGCCATTGTGATCTATTATGAGACTGTCGTATTTGTCAACATCATATATTACAAGTATTCAAAGAATATATTTGTTACCTAGATAGTGTCTCGGATAAATATATCCGATTTTATTTTTATGGAACACCTATTGACTTTTTATAAAACTCTAAATGAATAACCTTCAAAAGTTAAAAAGAGAGTTTTTCTAATTAAAAAATGAATATTTTATTTATTTATAAAAGTGTTGTTAATGTATAATTTTATGTAGCAATAAATAGTAAGGCATTCATAGAAATATTTGGTCGAAAAAAATAATAATAAACAAAACAAAACATCGTCGGATCTGCCCTGATGATGGACACTGCAACGCTGTCCGAAACGTCGGCTAAAGAAGGTGGTAGCGCAACACGGCATAACACCCCAAAAACAAACAACGAAAAAACAAAACTTTTGGAAAACGATGGAATGAGTCAATTAAACTGATTTAAAAAATAATTGTGTGCTTAATCATGGTTGTGAAATAGTAGCTCACATTCCGTCTCTGCACCGCATTTCATAGCTTTTATAAGAGGATATCAAAGACTAATAAATAGCATGTTTGTACATAGAAATGAAAATTCTAACGTTTTTTCTTTAAGGATTATAAAACTAAAGGGGAGTATCCCTTTTGCATCCTAACCACAAACCACCCTTACTTTGTGCATTCTTCCGGCTTGGAGGAGTTCTTTTTAATTGATTGGTTTCCAGCAAAGGGCTCATCCATTGCACTTTATATCACCGGAACTAGGTAACTTATCAAAGTCTGCCAGTCGACGGTTATCAAACACAAGTTTGTGAAATTATTCAGCCAACGAATACAAAGCCAACAAGAACAAAGGCCTCCTTTGAGTATTTACAAAATTTTGGCATAATTACGAAATCAATCATGTCAACCGAACCTACTAGCTGTCGATTTACTTGTGGAAATTTAATTCATTTTTGGACTTAGGTACATCATTCTATCGGATACTTAAACATTATAACAGTTTTGTAGAAATAAAAACCCAATAAAAACCTTATCATTTATAAATTTTTTGAAGCTGCTTCAAAAGGTGTTTTTTTTTTCTTATTGAACGCTTCAAACTTATTTAACAAACATATTTAACAAACTTATTTAACAAACTTATTTAACAAACTTATTTAACAAACAAAGACAGTTATTAAATTTTCTAATGTTCATGATGGAAATTGCATTGTCGTGTAAATTATTTTTCACCCCGTTTTTTAAACATGGAAAAACATTAACGTGATTTTTAACAAAGCAATTAATATTTCAAACCAGCTAATATCGGGCATGCGTTACAATGCCAATTAAATAAATAAATTTTTTCTCCCTTCGTGTCATTTCCCATTCGTCCCCGTTCCTCTTCCGCTTCCTCTTCCTCTTTCCCTCCCGCACTCCCCTTCCCCTCCCGGGTTCACTGTTCACCTTCCCCGCTTTCCCCCTCCCGTCTCCCCTCTCCCGCTCTCCCCTTTCTCGCGAACTACCTCACGCGTTCTGCTTCCATATTATTTGCCTTCTCCTCTCCCTCTTCCCCCCTCCCGCGAAGCCACCCTCCTTAATTTCCCATCCGACCCTCCCACAAGCCCCTCTCCCCAACCCTTTTCCCCTGCCGCTTAACTCCATAAAATACACCCATTTTTCCAACAACTCGCGTGACCTATTTAATTTTTATGCAAATTTCATAATGCCAGAGCTCACCAGTATATATATATATATAGGAATATTGACGGGCATTTTTACAACAATTAAAAAAAAAATCATACGAATCGGATGAAATTTTAATTGCAATCGTATGAATAGTATAAGAAATAATTTCATAACGCCAGAGCTCACTATCCTATAATCATCCCGGGTATACCCACATCATTTCCAAAGTTTCATCGCAATCGGATGAACGGTATGGTCGCGCCTAACGTACGAACACAGTAACAAACAAACATTAACTTTTATATTATAGATGATGAAAATGACAATTCGGTCTAAATACGATTGCTTTTGCATATAGATAGACAAATCTGTGGAATTTTTATGATACCAGAGCTCACTGTTCGAGAATTAATCCCGTTTTATATAACAGATTTCTGGAGAAAGTAGAGTTACTGGGGTACCCCATTTTGAAGTAAGAATATGATTACAATATTTTAATTAATGAAGATAATGTTAGAGAAAGTCAATCGAAAATCCGAAACAGAAAAATCAGAAAAAGATACGGATACATCTGCGACTCGAACCCAGGACCTCTGGCAATCCGGGCCAACGCGCTATCCACTGCGCCAACGTATTCTTATCCGATTCGGTCATTTTTAACTGTATCATACATACTTCGACTGAGAACCACCAACATCATTTTTCATTTTTCTTAACGCATATTTTTATTGGCTGCTTTCATTATGTATGATTGCAAGATTCAACTCGAACTAAAAGCCCTCTAGATAGTGTTTCCACGTTAATAACTATTTTTGTTTTAATAACGTTAAAGTTATCATTTGGGAAAACAGTTTTTTATTTATTTAATAAATTCGTAAAAAAAGAGTGTCTATCACCTATGGCGGGCGGCATACATGTGAATTGTATGCAAATCTAATGTTTTTATTTTGAGATTGATGAAATTTTGCAAGCTTTTCCTAAAGAATAAGATGAAGGTCACTGTTTACATTAGATTTCGAAAAAAACTCTGTGTAAGGCCCGGAAACACCAGATATTTAAGCTAGTTAATAAATATGTAATTCATTTCTTTAAACTATGAGTTGAAAGGCTTTCGTAGTCGTTTTAAAACATTTTTTTTCCAATTAGTATTAATTTCGTATTATTATTGAAAAAAATGTTTTCCTAGAACAATTACCCCTGGCAGGTAATTCATGGTAATGCACCCAACGCTCTGTTCTGTTAAAATGAAGCAATTTACTTTTATAATATAGGTGCCACTTAGAACAAGTCTCTACTGACCTGGTTAGGAAAACACGGAAGCAAAGCACAAAACAAACTGTACCTACTCAAGAAAAGTAGTAATAAATATATTATTACGGATCTTCGTCTTAAAACACCATTTTAAATTTCACTATATTTTGCCGGAACGGTTTCAGTTTTTTTAGTTGAAAGCTTTCTGCTACGGATATTATCTTCGGACAGGTATATCAGGAAAGTATTCAGCTTTTAGGGAACCATTTATTGGATAACGAACATCCCTGCCATTTGTCATACCAGATGGTTCAGTACGTTTGGTGACTTAGCAGTAATGCCCTGATTCATGGGGTGAGGTTTGTCTAGGTCTTGGCGGCGGATGTGTTTGCCTACCTTCGGCGTGGCGGGCTGGATCGGGAGAGACTGGTTGAAGGAGATGTGTTGATCTCTACAGCCGGATGCCCTCGAAACATCGCCTAGCACCACAGTGGGAGGAATGGATTCATACGTCCGTCACTCCTGGACACACTGACCTTCAGATTCCTACCACCCCTCATAACTTTTTAATTTCCCAGAACTTCCTTTTCTTCCTTTCCCTAAAAAGTTCTCTACAAAGGAGGCCCTTAAAGACGACATAAGCCCTAAGGGAAATTGGGGCATATGTCATTTTTGAGGGCTTATGTCGCTTTTTTTACACTAGCTCCACACTGGAGGCACGTTAAATATTCTAAGTATCGCCTTGCTTTAATGTATGTTGTAACCAAACCCTTCAGCCTCGTGACATACTTCAATTGGGGATGTCATAGTCCAACTTAGTTATGTAAAAGCAAATGCAGCAATCTCCATTTCGGCCAGATCGCTTTGTTTCATTTTGAAATGACCTGGAGATTGCTATCTTTGCTTTTACGCACAAATATTACGTACAAAGATTGTTTGTAATATACGTGAATACAATATTTGTATGTAATATTGTACTAAAAATAAAAGGTAGAAATCTCCAGGTCATTTCAAAAGCAAACATCGCAATCTCTCCAAAATGGAGATTGCTGCCTTTGCTTTTACACACCTCAACTGGTTCCAGACAACTACATAGAAACATTTATGTTTTTGGTATGGTGATCACATTAGTACAAAGAGTAAAAAGAAAAACCTTCCGTCCCAGTAGGACTATATGTTCTGGATTCGTGTCCCAGTTGCGACTGTTATATTTTATCTTTCTGTCTCTTGTTCATTTTCATATTTTCATTTAGATTATCAGTGTTATCTTCTTCTTCAAAGTAAAAAGAAAGTTTAATTTAATTAATTAATTTTAAATGCATACTTCTATAGGGATGGCAAGAAATCTTTTTACGTTTGTTCAATTCTGTATTCTTTAACTACTGACGATTACACCAAATCAAAACGCCGAAAATAATAATTTTAAATTAAATTCTAATAGCAAGAGGATCGGAGCTAGCAACACTGAATCGCATTTACATACAAAAGCACAGCTATTACCATAATTTTTTAGACATCTGCCCTGATAGAGGACACTGTAATGGTGTCCGAAATGTTGGCTAAAGAAGTAAGTAACGAAACACAGCATTATAAACCAAAAATAAATCTGGGGTAAGTGTATTTCATTTGTTTCAATTTTGACACTTTTTTTTAAAGTTTTAAATTTTACAATTTGGGAGGCGGGAATGGGTACCGCCGCCCCGGGAACCATTTATTGGATAATCAATAATAATAATAATTTTATCATATGTAGAGCGCTGTTTTTGTGAGAAATCACCTCAAGGGCGCTGTACATTTTATTATGACTTCTTAGGCTCCACCAAGAACTATTATTTACAAATAAATACAGAAAACATACTTACCTGGCAGGTCACTTCCGATAAACACAATTTTATTAGAAAGTTTATGCTTGGAGGAGATACGACTTTGCACGCGGAGGACACTATATTTAAAACATTGGACATTGCATAATTTTACATTTGCTACACTATGACTTTTCATATTACAATTATGAGAAGATTACTGCCAAAAATGGAGTTAATAAATTGAAGTTATTTCGTAAGACTTGAGAATTTACGATTCATTAGGACTGGAGAATTTGAATGAAATTAGATGTAAAAATAACCCAAAAATAAGAATTTGTTGAAGAACATTTTTATGCAAGTAGTTATTTATTATTATTAGGTATTTATTAGGGCTGAGAAGGTGATTTTTTTTTTTTTTTTTATTACAGAAAAACAGATTTTTTTTCATGTTAACAATATACCTGCAAAGCTACTGCAAGTAGCTTGTCTGCAGGAAAACAGTGTGAACAAAACATTGTACAATTTAAATGTCTCAAGTATAATACAATAAGAAAAAAATTGCAATTTAATAAAATACATAATAAAAACATAAATAAGTATAAAAAATAATAGAATACTAAGTCTAAAAAATTTTAAAGTGCAAGAGGTACAGTCATTCAATACAGAAAATCTGATTCCAATAGCCATGTTTTTAACAATAGCGCAAATTTAGGTGTCGAGTAACATTTTTTCAAATCATATGGCAGCATATTAAATATAAGTGGTACAATGTATTCAAAAGTTCTCTGGCCATGTTTATTAGAAAATCTAGGTACTATCAACCCTTCATTTTGTGTAAGCCTAGTATTGTACACGTGATCCACCATTGTTTTGTATGGGCTATCTAAGATATGTTGCATACAAATTTTATGCCAAAAAAGAGCTCTAATAGGTAAAACATTTATGGATTTATACATTATTGTGATATTTTGCCGCTGGTCATACACTGCTTTGCTGATAAGTAATTTGACCATGGCGTTTTGAATTGACTGTACATGTTGGATGTTTGTCTTACATGAGTGCCCCCAAGAAGTTATACCATATCTCACATTAGATTCAGCCAGGGACAAATATATTAATTTCATTGTTTTGATGGGCACATAATATTTAAGTTTATACAGTTTGCCTACGATCGCTCGAAGGCGCTTACATAGCTTAACAATATGTATATCCCATTTCATATTACAATCCACCGTTACCCCTAAGTAGACATACTCTTTGACAAGGTCATGGTAAAGGTTTTGGTTTTTAGCTTTATGCTTTGCTAAAAAGGTGAGTTTTAAGCTTAGCTCTAAATTCCGCCGAGTCTGTGATTATTCTTACAGGTCACCCCACACTCCACTGGCTCGCTACGTTTGGTGACTTAGCAGGGGTACCCGGGTTCACGGATCTGGACACACTGAACCCCAGTTTCCTATCCAACCCTCATACCTTTTTCCTTCCCAGAATATCCTCTCCTTCCTTTCCTTAAAAATACCCTCCACACAGCATCCCCAAAGATGACAGGGACCTCAAGGGAAATTATTTTCCGCAGGGCCTCTTGTGTGGAGCAAATATTAAAAAAAAGAGAAAAAAGTTCTCACTATTGGTGTTTATTTGAAAGGTAAATTTATTGTTTGTGTCTTACCGATTTATTAACAAAAACTATCAAACTGTAACGAAAATTGACAAAATTTGATTTTCATGAACATAAGGCAAATATTTTATAAAAATTTTCAATTTCATAAATTCTACAACAATTATAAAATCCTATTTTTTTCACGTGCCTATGCCAGTAACACTATAAAAACAAAACGCTTTCATATTCCGGTAGGTAAAAACATAATATTCATTTTTTGCGAGAAATAAATTTACATAGAGTCTTTCTGAGATTTTTTTTTAATACGTCTAACCTTTATACTTTGTAAAGAGCTTGAAGCTGTTACAGTGAAAGCTCCCCTGTGCAGTAGGAAACTACCTCCGTTCGTGCTACTTGCATCTGCCTTCAACGCAGTCGATCGATAAACGCCAATGCAGTCATAAAGCTTTCGAATCAATCATTCAACAAAAAAACACAACGTAATTTATGTTCGTATTGACAGAACTAAGTAATTGATGTATTCTTTATATTGACGAAAAACAGTTCTCGTAATATAACTGAAAAACATTATTAATATTGACAGATAAAACAAACTTACAAAAGTGAATAGTTCTGTTAGGTACCTACCTATTGTAACAAATCCATACATGTATGATATATCTATTGAAGGATACCATGACAATTGATTACCCGACAGTTGGCCTCTTAGCAAATTTATGTACAATATGCTGTCGGTTTAGGGTAAAAACCGTATACCTACTTACGCAAGATGTACCGCCGAAAAACAAAAGAATAAAACATATTTAATTCAAATGCATCAAGCATAAAACACCCACGCGTTGCTGTGGCTAACGAAACACAACGCCATCTACTGGATGGTTACCAAACCTAGATAACCAAATGTTGTGTCAATAAATTAACTCACACCGCCATCTGTCAGAAACTTATGGAACTTTTTTTTTTTATAGAGAAACCTCACAAGAGTCCCAACTGCTCCCTTCTGGAGCCAGTGAGACTATGGCATCCCCAATTGGAGTATGTTGTGAGGCTGAAGGTAAGTGGGGAAGGGAAGGAGATGGGGAAGAGGAAGGTGGGAAAGTACCTGGCTATTCAGATCTAGTCACTAAACACGGCTAAAGCCATTATTAAGCAACGTTTCAATTCTGAATTATGGTCTTCCACCAGGGCGATACTGAGAGTATATTCCACTCTTACAAATAATTTCAAATAATTGTCCCATAAAAAACATTTAATTCGCAATAATAAATATTGAAGTCAATAATCGAGATAAAAACTATCCTATCTTTTAAGTTGGACCAAATTTCATACGGTAAGCCAAATTTCATAAAAATCGGAAGTTTACCTTGGACGAACATTGTGACGCGAGATTTTTATATATAACGATGAGAAGTTTTCGGCCATTATCCTATCGATCCTTATCGATCGAGTGTGCTAGGGGGCCTGAATGGTAAAATAAATTGAAAAAATGTTTTACAGGAATGATTTCGTAACTTTCCAAAAATTTCATTTACATTTTTTACTCCAAATAATATCAGGAATAACAGGTTAAATTAAGTCATGTACTCCCTTAACACTATAGGACATATGATAAAACTATACTAAACTAGCTACAGTAGCTTCAAACCTGTTATTTTGTAGCTGCAGACTTTTGTTTTCTCAGAAATTACCCAGGAAAAATTTAAAATTGCAGAATAGGTTTCCACTTCTTTACGATGTTTTATGACAAAGAATTTTAAAACTCGCCTTTGCGTTTGTTTTTAAAATCAAATTTTATTTTGTTTTATTACCTTTAATATACAAAGTTACAAAAGTTCTTTGAATTTCTTTGAACAACTGTACATAAATATTTTATGCCTTGTATATGTATAAGCATGTTATATACCATATACTCAGCCCATTTTTATTCTACAATAGCACAAAGATATGAGTATTACGAACAATTTTTGTCACACCCTTCTTTATAATTGTCGATAACTAAACAAATCAATTTCGTAAAATGTCATCAGAATTTTGTTTTAATAGTTTAAGAGGGTATCACCAGAGAATACCGGAAATTAGTTTTTTAAATCAAATTCTAGACGTATTGACTCTTTTTCACAAAAAAACATAAATTGATTTAAAAAGATTGTTATTTTATCTGGTACACGCAGTTTTTAAATTTTGAAAAACTAATATTTTTTATATACAAAGGTTATACCGTTGGTCGTTCGAAGATTTGTTCAATTTTCAAATGATAGATTCTATTAAACAACACAAATTTAAAATCATATAATCATACAACAAAATAAATCAATACATAATCTAGTAAACACAGTTTTCAGAATTTAAATTTTAGTTAAATTAAAATCATTTAAAAATAAATCCTAGAGCGTGTTTTGTGACAAAAGTAGTTTTTTATATTTATTTAAGGTCTTACAAACTAAAATATATCGGTATTTTTTACACACTTATTTTGTTTAGAAATTTTATAAAATCATAAATACTTATGAGCAAAAAATACTTGCAAGAAGTACACGATAATTAATGATTCATCATTGTGCGGTTTGAGAATTTTTATTGCTTACTTGAATGTATATTAAAGCAAGTAATGAATGAAATAAATCGACATTACATTTTTAATTTAAAAAATTTGATAGGGGAATAGTCGATCTTTCTCATTGGAACCTTCCTGTACAGTTGCAAGCATTTTTAAACTTTTATTCTCAGCCGCTGGTCAATCGCTCTTAAGTTTTGAAACATCCTCTTTACTCCCTTCATTTTATGTATATAGCTACCACACACCTACATACATAAGTGCTACAAGTCGTTTATCAGTATTGGAATTTATGTTAGTTTTTCTGTCTTGTACAAACACGTTAAAACGTAACAAGCTTTTAAAAACTATTTTCTTTAATCGTGGAAGAATAAGAATAATAATTAAAAACAATAAAGTTAATTTACTTTTTTATGAAGAGTAGCCGGACTGACTAATGGCCTCCATGGTCGAGCCATATTTCAAATCCCGGCGTGCGGAAAAAAATATTTGATTAATTTGTGTTTTTTCACAATTAACTAAAAAAAAAAAATTGCAGGATATTTGCGTCCCTTTTCAAAGTCATGGAAGATACTCTCAGAATCGCTCTGGTGTAAGACCACCATTCAGAGTTGAAACGTTTCTTGAAATGGCTTCAGCCGTGTTTGTTGACCAGATCGGAGGCCCTAGCACGCTCGCTGTATAACGATCGATAGGATAACTATCGGTAACTTCTCATCGTTTCCTAGGACAACTGCACATCGCTAATGTACAAACAACAGTTGATGTCGAGTATGTTAAGGACACTTAGTCATTGTGAACTGCCACTTATTCGTTGGCGATCTGTAGTCGTGCTAGGGAACGATGAGAAGTTACCGATAGTTATCCTATCGATCGTTATAGAGCGAGCATGATAGGGCCTCTGAATAGGCAGGAACTTTTCCACCATCCTCTCCCTCATATCTTTCTCATCCCTACTACCTAGAGCTTCACAATACACCCCAATTGGAGAAGCCATAGTCTCACTGGGCCCAGTCGGAAGTTGGGACTCTTTTTTAATGAGTACAGACCATAATAAAAAATATAGTCATCCATTATATATTACGCACAAAAGCCAACAGAAAGTTTTCTGTTATAGTTCGCCTATTAAAATCGATTTTGAATAGCTAACCGTGCAGTTTTTATGAACCATTGAATTAGAAGTTATAATACACAAGGTTGGCCTTTGCGGAAAAAAAACTTACCTGTTCCACTTAATTCTAGTCACCCAATAATCTTTAAGGAAGATATGAATGTATCTTTAACGCCCTCCTATTAAATTATTACCTGAATTAATATACATTATATATACGGGTAGTATTAGTGTTGTCGAAGTTTGGAGATTAAAGGGAGAATGGAGGGGAATGAGATAGGAAATGAACATACATTTTAGATACATTTTCCCCGCATATTCAAATCTGCTTACTAAACAAGGATAAAGTCATCCAAAGCAATGTTTCCATTCTGCATTGTGAATACAATTTTGGACACTACGTAGATTAAATGCATCAAAAGATAGGATTAACGCGGAATGAATTGTGTTATGGTCCAAATTAATATATCGTTTCAGAAAGTGTGTGAGGAGAGGATGGGTCTGCCATGGATGGAAACCGAACAATCAGCAAAAAACAGGGACGTATTTTTGTTTTATGTTTCTTTATTCTTTGAATAGTAAATATTACATTTGTGGATTTTATGGCCGCCATACTAGGCACGTGCCCGTGTTATGGTGGCCCGTGTATGGAGGAGTCTTGTCGATGCAGTTGGTCCCCTACCCGAATAGGACAAGGGGAAGAAGATGATGATGATGATGATAAAAACAGTTTAATTATAGAGAATTTATACTATGTAATTATTATTATGCGTGTCAGCTCTTTCGCCTTCTGAAGGCATTATCAAACTGTGGTTAGACCACTTATCTTTCTTTTAACTTACCGATAATGCCTTCAGAAGGTGAAACGAAGGTGAAACGTGAATTGTTTATAAATAAACTACTTTTTTTAAATGTAATAAATCGTCGTTGCATATTTAATATGAACAATGTGACGATTTTGGCGAAAATGAGTTAAATATGCAGTTATTTTTCTTTCTTTTTTCTCCATCATCTACAATACGAACCATGTCATAATATCAAATATTTAAGACAATAGAAAATATACCATGTGAGGACAATTACCAACCTAAAAATTTTGTCAAATATTTTTGCTATATTGAAAAATGTACTTTATATAATAATTAAAAAATATTTTTAAACTAGTCTGTCTCGACACAGGAGTTCCTAGTGAGACAGGCAAGACCAACAAAATGTAAACCTTATGATATAGATTCAATAAATAAATAAATAAATTAAAATAGTACATAATAAAAAGTAATATCATCTGCCTAGCATTACACAACTCAATTGCCTTGGTATGAACATAATATAACCATCATTTTGTGATGCCCGGCTGTCAAATTTTAATAAATTAAAATTAAATATTTTGACATTATATGGTATTTAAAATTATGAAGAAAACTGTATACAGAATATGAACCATGTGAATAAAACTGTGAATAGAATATGAAGCATGTGCAAAATTCAATTTTCTGGCATAAAATAATTAATGTTTGCCATAAACATATTTTTATAATAAACGAAATATATATTTCCTACTTTGTTCATAAATAGAATTGTTATTTTTCCATTTCGTTATTTTTTTAAACAGTTTTTATCGATTTTCTCAGACTGTACACATTATTACATGGTTCATATTCTATATGCAACGACGAAATAATTCGAGAATTATTGACAATATAAAAGAAATAAAAAATCATAATGGAGTTCTACAAATTAAACTTAATAACATAAATTTTGTAATATCTCGTGTACTATCTATCTATGTATATGAAAGTATTGATGTGACTATTCATTTGTATTTGTTTAATATATAAGGCTTATACTGCTATTTACATATTTATATTTATACCTTTCTGTCAATTTAACCAATTATTTGATAATTTACTATCATCATTAACTATACATATTACATCCCGTTTGAAAATGTACCATGTTATTACTAAATGCTATAAATTATTGTCATTATGTACCTGCTGACAAACTAGTAGCTTAGCAGGTTTGAAAGTTAATAAATAAATTAAATAAACAATTGTTAAAGTTTATTTCTTCAAACTTCGCAAAATCACTTTGTGGCGTCATTTTGAATTAAATTAAAACAAATAATTTTGTTTAAACCACTAATGTAATCACAATTAATGTCATTACTACCCTGACGAAGAAACCATCGGTTTTGAAACATGTAGGTAATTGTGATTATATTAGTGGTTTAAACAAAGTTATTTGTTTTAATTTAATTGTTAAAGTTTTTAGTTTGAAAAGCTTTACTAGGTTTAATGACTTTTATCTTTCGAAATCCTTTCCCTCTTCCATATACCATATACAATAGCCCCACTAATTCTCCAAGAAAGGGGATGATATAGTGCCACTGGCTCCGGGCAGTTGATGGCAAATGTTACACGAAATTAAACCTCCCACACTTCTGCCTGTCGCATAAATGGTATCTCATTCTCGAATAAATAGATCTCTTCATAATATTTATATGAAGTTCCTACTTTCATATTCAGAATCCAGCAAACCATTGCTATTTTACACCCTTGTTGATTATTTGAACCGCATACATGAAATGAACAACTTACGTTGTATTTTTTTTCGGTTTGAAATGTAAATATAAATATTTTAAAATCGTATTTTTAAAACTGCAGAAATCATTAGTACTTTTGACAACATTGACATTTGAATATATTCGAAATTGAAGCATCTAAACACGAGTATATAAAAATGAATCCCTGTTTCCCTTGGTCACGCCATAACTTCAGAACGACTTTACCTATTTCATTCATCAGTTTTCTATTAATTTGTAGAAGGTTCTTAGGAAAAGAAAAATTGAGAAAATTGCGCAGAAAATTGGAATATTTCAGAAAACTTAACGACTATATTAACTTAATATGTTTGACAGTTAGCGCGTGTCTTATATTTAGAAAAATATTTCCTATAATATTCATCCGATTGCGATAAAAATTTGGTGAATTGTTGTGGACATGTCTCGTGAAGGTTTCTACATAGCAATATTTCTAAATTTAAAAGTTCTAGAGTTATGAAATTTGCAAAAAAAAAAATTGGGCACATGAGTGTATTTAGTTTAGACGCAGGGAAAAAGGCGGGAGGGGGGGAATCCTGAAGGGGCGGAGGGGAATGAAGGAGGAGTGGTTCGCGGGAGGGAGGATGGGGAAGGGGGAAGGTGGAGAAGGTGGAAGGGGAATTTCGCGAGAAGGAGAACAGCGGGAGAGGGGAGGGGGACCGCGGATAAGGTGAAAAGGGAACACGGGAAGGGAAGGGGGCGAGGATGGGGAAGAGGTGGCGGAATGGGAATGGGGACGAATGGAATATTTTTAAAACAGAATTTTTTTCTTTATTCCCGTTCGATTAGTTGCATTAATATTTAAAAATGAGCCCATATTGACTACTGTAGAGATTGACACGTAGTAACGTACAGTGGATTGCCATATTAAAGGGGACACCTATGAATAATGTGTTTTTCTCACTTCTGTATTCGTAATACAAAGGTATTTTTGATTTTAGGTATAGTGATTGTTATTTAGTAAGTTACCATTTAAACCCATATTTGTTCTTAATCTGCACAAGGCAACTTCTTCCTCTCATCAAAAAGACATGACAGATTCCGAGGGAAATTACTTTCCTATGTTGAGTTAATGTAAAAAATTTTATGCAAAAAATACTTATTTGTTTGCGTTGACTCAACCAACAATGTTTGTGTCTCAGAACATTTTTTTAAATGAATTTTTAACTTGTTAAAAATGCATGCAAGAGTCTCACACAATTGTGAACAGTAAACGGTAGGAAAAACAAGGTAGTAAACGAGGTAAAAGCACATGACGTTTTTTTCCATTGGGGCTTTCTCTCCAACGCCCTGATTTAATTAGGCTCGGGCGAGGTCATGGCTGTAATTTCCAAGTCCCTTAGCGGTGATATTCGAGTTCGGATCGCTAAATCTTGAAGAACGCCAATTAAAAAAAAAAACTGGAAAAATAATATGTCTACCGTACAATTATTTGAGCGAAAATATTTTTCAAGGAAAACTGGACCGATTTCAAGTGGGTACGAATATGTGTATTGTAGTAGGGAAATATGAATGCTAGAAATTTCTCATTGAAGTAAATGATAACACTATTTATTCTAATCGAAGAAAACAAAAAATAGAAACAGGCACAGAAAAATAAAAAAAGGTAACGGTCGCAACTGAGAATCAAACACAAAAAATCTTGTCTTAACCAACGCAGCCATTGAGACCTAATTATTTTGCATCATTATTGTCGATTTTATATTTCGAATTCAGAATTAATAACATATCTTCAACTATTTTTAGCTGCCATCATTTTAAATTATTATAAAGTTCTGACGAATTTATTTGTAAGCTAAATAGTGTGTCAATAAAAAATAGGTCCCAGTGGCCGAGTTGGTGAAGAGGCGGCATCCAAAAAGTTTGAAATTTTTAAGCTCTTAAAAATATATATGTTATTCTTTAAGATAGTATCTATACATTCCCCACGCCGAAACGCTAATTATTTGAAAATTCCTCCTTAGAAATGAATCGCAAAGTGTGTATCTGTTATTTTACAAGTTATATATAAGATAAAATTCTCAATATTTATTTTAATGCTACTTAACACAACCCCCACGAGATTTTTGCTCTTTTTTAAACGAGTCGTGTTTTATTAAATATTTTCACAATTTCGCTGGAATTTTATCGTTTTTAATTTTAACGCGCTCCCTCCAACATTTGTATTGTCGTATCTCCCCTTCTTCTTCTTTTTCGGTAGATAAGACGAGAAATTCTGGGTTCAAGTCCCTTCCTTTATCTTTTTAGTTTCCTGCATCTTTTCTGATTATATATATATTTATATATGTACATATAATATATTTATTTATTTCATTGTATTATATTTATTTTCTTCTTCTTCAATAATATATTACATTGATAAAGTGAGGTTTTTCCAAGTCAAATGATGTCTCAGGGGTTTCTTTTTCCCAGCATAATTAACTATTTTTGTGTCCTTGAAATCCCGAGCCCCGAGTTATCATTTAGAAACACCTCGCTCACTTAACAACCTTTAACCAAATTTAAACAATGCGGTAATTGTGGAAAATTTAAAGGGTAATTAATAATCATTAATAATTTCTATCATCTTTCTCCTAAATTAATAAGGGCATGATAATAAAAATAAGATAATTCAGTTTTTCATTATAAGTAACTACATAGAAATCATATAACATATCAATTTTATCATTTTTAAATGTACTAAAAATTTTCTTTTAAAGAATTAATTTGAAATGTTTTATTACGCTGGATGTTTTTGTATATATCTGGAAACTCGTTTATATTATATATAGTTCAGAGATGAAAGCTACGGACACACATGCTCATTTGAAGCCAATATAGCATGCTCTCAAATCAACAGCTGTTTGATTTGTGAGCATGCTAATTGGATTATCGGACGGAAGGGGAAGCCTCTAAGCATGTGTGATCAGGCTGAATCCGATCTCAGTTCGGAATAGCATTCCGCATTTTAGTATCTCGTTTTTGTATGCAATTCTAAAGAGTAACTGGTTTTAGTAAACGATTCTTATATCCATTGACATCTTCTTCTCGCGCTTTTCCAAAAAACAAATGATTACTTGCTCCAAGGTTTTCTCTTCTAGTGATCCAATTACAAACCCAAATCTATCTTTTTATTTTCTTAATATAATAAAATCTTGTATAACCTTTATAATTTTCTGAAATAATTAATAATTGTGTTGCAAGCAATAAGATATTCTGGGCGAACAGAACTGATTCTATACGATGACATTTATTATTTGACATGAGCATGCTCATTAAAGAGCATGTGTGTTCAATTGTTGGCTTTGAGCATGCTCATTCATGAGAAAGCTCAAACCAAGCCTGTTCATTTATGAGCAAGTGTGTACAGTTGTGTGAGCATGCTCATTAATGAGCATGCTAATAAGCCGGCTTGTAATAAGCAAGTGTGTCAGTATCATTATCCCTTATTTTGTAGTGTGTATTTAAAGAACGCAGATTTTATTGTGGTTGTGGGTGTGTTAATTGTAAAGTGGCTTGATGTTAGAATAAGTTGATGGTTGAGTAATTTGTAGGATGGTGCTTGTGATTCCATGTTTAGGAAGGATTGTGATGGGAATGATACCGGAAACTAAATAGATGTCACTGGTTATGTTGATTTTTAAAAGCTCATCAGAACTTTGTTGCTGTTGTGCAAATAACCTGACGGTAGAACTCAGAGAACTCAAAACTCAAGAAGTTTTGCAGTTTCATATATACGGATCAAATTTTCTGCTTCATCGGATAAATCAAAAAGTGTAGAATAGAATGGTAACTTGATGAAATTAAAATAACGCTGATTGCAAGTTTTCTCCTTCCACTTTGACGACACCGGAGCTCAAAGTCCCGGTTGATCTCCCGCGAGCTTTAGTATGAAGTAAACAAACTACACAGCGGAAAGCTCACTCCTATCGTATAACTTAACGTTGCGTGCCAAACGTGTTTTCGCAACGTAAGCAAAAGAATTGTATTTCTGTGTTCTGTTATCTGATATTGCTTGCAGAACTCATTTGTTGTTTACATTTACTTCTCATCTCAAACTTATGATTATGATCAACATTTCAAAGATAGACAACTTCAAGATTAAAGATTCGAAAAACTATTCATTCAATAATATATTTTGTGTACCGTGGCGAAGGAAAACCTTATATGTTCAATATTTTTTGTGATCCGTCAATATTTATCAAATATCGTGATATTTATTGAACGTGTAAGTTGTGGTGTCTAGATTCCTCAATTCCATATCGTGAACCCACGGATCGTGATAAATATTGATGCGTAGGCTACACGCTCAATATGTATCACGATCCAACTGGAATTCTGAAAACAAATCGATCGATCGATTCGAATCTAGAAATCTTGTGATCCATATTGTGATCCGTCAATATGCTAGCCTACATGTTAACTAGATATCACGATATTTGATAAATATTGACGGATCACAATAAATATTGAACGTACAGGATAGCGCTCCGATCCATATTGATGAATCGTGATCGATCAATAAGTTTATCTTAAATAAGAGAAAGCACAGAAATAATATTTACATTAATTTTTGTACGTCAGGTACAGTAACAGCCTAGTTTAAACATAGTCACTCTACCGACTTACAAGTATCATATATTTAAATACGACATTTCATATATTTTTGGAAACTATTCGAATTTCTACATTTGAATCGAACTAATTTCATCTGATTTTTTAAATTTTTGCGCTTAAAAAAATACTATTTGTTTTCATCTTTTTCTACCTTTAATTAAGTAAAATAAAAAGGGATCTGGGGGATTGCTTTGCCTTTTATACAAATCAATTTTTTTCTGAGATTCTTGAAATTTTGCCCACTTGACCTTTAAAACAAGAGAACAATTACTGTATGCACGAGGTTTTATAAACCATCTCCATACTCTTTTCCCACTCCTTAAAGCAGCATTTTGGTACCGTTTGATGAAATTAGTGAAGTCCGAGCAACGCAAGTGATGTAATTTTTTAAGGAAGTTTTTGGCATACTGCGTGGGTTAATGATTTCCCTGATGATAATCTACCCCCAATGCCATTCCAATAATGTGTAATTATGAATAAACTTAAGTTAAAAAAAAAAAAAATAAACATCCTACTTGTAGATTGGCAAGTAATATTATTTTCCCACACATATTTTTTAAAACCACAGAAAATTATTTTTAGTATTTGATTCAAACTATCTCTATTTAAATTCGATTGAATAAATAACAAAACTAGTCTAGTCTAGTCTATTTATAGACTAGTCTTTTAAAACGTAAATATGACAAGTGAATAATAAATATGGCAAAAGTTTGTGCTTTAACAGGTTTGTATAAATTGGTTTATTTTTGATTCTGCCAACACCTTTCTCTGAATTCTGCATAATATATGATTGCGTGGTAGAAGAAACTTTCGGCGTATCATAAATAATTCGTAAACCGAATTTCTTAAAGACTTTCCCTCTTTTAAAATATTCCTACGGTTTCCCTTTATATTCACGACGCCTTCACGAGTATTCCCAACCTTCTGAGACTTCTGTTTTTCCGTACATTGGGGATAATCAGGGAGGAATGACAAAATAACACACCGCATAATCCATTAGAATTTTGCAAATTCAAATTGAGTCCTTAGTCAGAAAATACGGAAAAAACACATCTAGCCAACAAAGTGCTTTATTTAACTGTGAATATTTTATTCTGGGGGCATGTTCGACGTTCGAATTCAAAGCCGGTATTGAATAAATCGATAAGTACTGTTCTCATAATGGAGCGAACTTTAGAGGCTTTTGATGTTTTTCAGTCTGTTTGAAGGGAAAGGAAAAATACTTTTTTTCTGTTTGACGCATGATAGCAAAAGGAGGAATCAGTTACCTACCCACTTTGAAGATATGCGGGTAGTTTTGTGGTACCACCATGCATAGTAATGTGTATCTCCTAGTAGTTCTTTTACCCTGCATATTTATTTTTTTACTGGGTGTAGCAAAGTTCTGGTTCAAATAGAACACTTCTCATTTCATCTATCTGTAAATTTGTTTGTTTCGTTCTAGTTGCCAAATTTTGGATTTGATTTATTAAATAATAGAAATTTAGAATCACATGTTGGACGCGAGTTTAAAACAAATCATAATAGTATTTAGGTCACATTAATTGTACCCTTTACAGGTTTCCACATGAGTATTATACAAATTAAATGATTCGAAAGATACCATAACAAGTTATTTGAATGGGAATAGGGTAAGAGTAGGACGGGGGAGGGGGGGGGGGTCGTTCTAGTTAAGGTATATTATATATATATAGTATATAGTAAAAATATGCATATAATACATAAATATTTTTTCTTCTAACACAGAAAACTTATTTCGTGGCACCATTTTAATTCAAATTAATAAAATACCACTTTTATTGTTTATAAAAACCAACATGTTCCGAGAGCAACGCTCACTTCTTCTGGGTTTTAATAATACTAATTATAAATAATAGACAATAGTGTCAATGAAAAAATAATAGACGTAAACAATGGTAACAATGGAAAGATGAGAATGTGTAGGGGGAAGAGGGGCAATATGAAAAAATTTAGAAAAGGAATAGGTTTAATATTGGGTCATTTAAAAATATTTTTTTGATTATTAATAACAAGCTTCTGCCCGCGACTTCGTCTGCGTAGGATTAGTACTTCGAGTAATCTATTTTCTTTTCCTAGGTCCCATCCACGTTTATTATACCAACATTCTTAACCTATTAACTTAAAATATGTATAATTCTTGATTCGATTCAAAGTATTAGGCGAGTACTTCAAATAAATTCACTAATTTAAATATTTTCCAAAATAGAATTTTGAATTAACAATCATTGTTTTGCAAAATGTCATTCTTAAATTTTGACATTTTCTATTAAACAATAACTATTATTTTCAATATATTGAAAATAAATAGCTAGCTTTATAAACTATAGCCTATATGTTATTCTGATGTATGAGTTATATAATTGTAAAGTTTCATTAAGGGTATCTTACCGCAAGCGCAGCATAATTTGCGGTTTTTGATGCAGTTTTTAGAAAATTTCTATATTGTTTATCAGAAAACAATATTATGTTTTGAACAAATAAATTATTCTTCTAAAAGATGTTACAACAAAACGTGTTAAAATGTTTACAACTATTGTATAAAAAAATATTTACAGAACCTCTAAAAATAGCTTAAAGTTCGATTGTATCATTTAATTCTAAATACAAAAGAATTATTAAAATATACTTTATCACCACAACAATGTTGTCTAAACGGCTGGAAAATAAAATTATTTTTAAAAGTATTAAAACAATGCTTAAATAAATAAAAACCGTTTTTCAATATTAGGATATTGTTATCTTATATAAACCAGAACAGAATTAATTTCTCGTCAGTATTCGAGATGGTCTCAGAGCGAGCGGACGTCAAATTTTACTAGAAAAAAATGCGGGCACATGAGAAAAAGGGGTCACACTAACGGTTTGGCGTTATGTTACGATGTATTATTTTAGGTCCAAGCAGACTTTTTTACTAAAAATTCCGTTTATGTGGCCGATGTAAACAACCAGCGTTCTAAAAAGTTGTAGAGTGGCCCGTTGAGCAGAATCGTATCCCTAGTTTTATTTATTTACGCCCTACATGGCTTTCACATTAATTTATAAATTATACAGTTGTGTTAGTTGTAACAATGGTATATCTAACATTCTATCGACAATATTCTCAAGTTGATAACCTAGATCAGGGTTTCCCAAACTTTTTCTGCAGTGGAACACTGTGATTAAATTTTAACGGAACCCTGGGCTTATTTTTAAGATTAAGTAATTCCTAATATTAAAAATTTAAAAAGAAAAGTTATTAAACCCATTATTTATTTAGTATACAAATAAACTATACATATATTACAAAAACAATAAAACGGAAAATAAAATAAAAATATATATATACACAAAAAATGGAATAAATGAAGCACCGATGATATGCTTGGTGTAACTAACTCTAACGCCGTTCTTCCACGTAGCTATTCACAAGCGACGCTACCGCTACCTGTCAAACAAATTTGCTAGTGTAGCACCTAGCGGCGTTTTCAAACACTAATAATAGTATGGAAAATACAGACGAGCGGCGATCGCGTCGCTTGAAGGTAGCTCCATGGAAGAACGGCGTAAGTGAACAGCTCAGGTTTGGGTTTTACATTTTTTTAATTCGTGGAATTTTTTTTAGTTATCAATGCTCGACTATGCAAAACACAATGACTGCTGGTGGCTATTGTTTGGCTATTTCTGGTTACGTGATACAACGCCTTCCATCTATCGTACCATTGCTGATGGGGGGAATTCCCTGGGAAGTTTTTGAATAATATTTAAATTCCTTAATAAGAAAAAAATTTCGACATTTTAGGCAATCAGATTAAATTAATAATCAAGAAAATTGTTACTTTTTTTTTCTAAAATAGTTAATTTATATTTTCGGAAATCATACACCCAATTCTGTTTTAATGTAATACATTGGTTCCAGGAAATGATGTGTAGAATAAAAACGCGTAGAAACAACAATCTAATGTAAATTTGACAGAATGGTTCGCAACATTGAGTAAAAATTGTGTAAAAAAGTATCAAAAATGTACCAGAAAACTAAAAGCGTTCCTTGTTGTTAAAATTAATTTACCACTGGAGCGACAGCGAAATTTCTAACATTTTTCTCCGATTGCTCGTGATTTTGTGTTGACGATTTTGAAAATTTTCCACCCAAATTAAAAAATAACATACTTTCGAATTTTAATAGGGAGACATATAAACCGAACACAGTGCTTTCTCGACAACTAATTCATATTCTATATATAAATAATCATCTCATGTCTTTAGGATTTATAAATAAATTACTAAAAAATCGTAAACATTAGAAAAGCATATATTCTTTGGGTTTTTTAGTTTTAAACCGCCGTAGGAAGTTCAATTTTCCGTCCACATTAAATATTTTATATGAAATTTCATGTAAATGTCTAATATATGAACACATTTACAAATATCTATAATAAAACCGAATTTTATAAGTTATGAAGTGTTTCAATGTTTCGTATGAAAAAAATTTCGTCACATTTTCTGGTCGTGGAATGCATACACTTCGTTGTACTAAAATGTAATTAGTAATGCACTTAACAAGAATAACTTACATCACATCACACAAATACATCCATTAACTATAATACACAACAACACTTAACTCGATTAATGCTTTATTTATTGAAAGTAATGCATTTGCAAAAATAGTCATCTCGAACAAATTATTAACCAACAAACACTATTTTGACAATATGAACTTGATTTTTAACCGTTACGGCATTTAAACACTTTAAATACATTAAACATTTAAGCACTATTACACTGGTATACAGATATGTTAGAAAAATCGACTCAACATGGAAATAATGATATTTTAGAGCATAAAAGCCTGACAGCGCGTCATTTCAAATATTCTCCATCTTAGACTTAGCAATCCGAGAAATATTGAAAATGACCGATATTTTATTTTTCTTGCCAATATATTCAGATAATTATGATCACATAATAATGCGTAATTGAATACCGTATTGTTTTGGCACCTGTCAGTGAAAAACTGTCGGTTACGAGTCATAAGCTACTGCCTACCGTCTAGCAGCGTAGTTGATTGTATCGAATAATTAGTCAAACAAGTTTGATCGAAATCTGATAAGAATCGTATAATCATGAGCTCTTTCAGTAAATGTAGGTAACGTTTCTATCGAAATTTATCTAAAACATGCATATTCAACTTAATAAACATAATTTGAAAGATGCGCATTATTAAGCGTCTCACGTGCAAACCTTACTCAAGGGTACCATCTAGCGGATATTTTTCGCTGGTCTGACTCGACTGTGAGTCTGTGATATCGCATAAGCGTCTTTCCCGTTCTAGGATACCTCATACCTCTCCGCCCCGAAATATTTTTTCGGTCAACGCAAATTAAGCCTTAAAATCCATTCATTAAATTTCGATTTAAAGAGTAACAAACATACATACATCCATAAAAACTTTCGCGTTTATAATATTAGTAAGATATTCAAATTTAAAATTGGATATTATTTTTTTAAGAAATTGAATTAAGTAAAATATAATTGCTTCCCTTTATAAATAACTGATTCCGAATACCTACGGTATAAAGACTATCAATATTTTTGATTTCTTGGTATCAATACTCGGTGAGTTAAACATTTTGGGAGCAATATAAAAGAACTGTCTCTGGGCGAAAGCTGTTTTCGTTGAAGAAATTGCATATTGAATTATGCACAGTAAAAATATACCAAAATAATTTACGTTAAAAAGTATTATAGTATTATAGTTGAGTAATGAGAAAAGTACTTTTTAACAACCAAAACATAGTGGTCTAGGAATTTGAATGCGTGGTAGATGGTTCGATTTACAGAATTCTAATGGCCTCCATGGCTGAGTGGTTACGATCCTTGGTTTCAGCTATGAATCCGGAGGTAACAGAATGGAGTAGAATGAGCAACCGACTAAAGCAGAATTAAAAACAGAATTTATGCTTTTAAAAGTTCTAAAATTTTATTTGTTATTTCTATGTATTTGTAAAATAAACCTTTTTTAAATTAGCGGTTATTGACCCATATGAATTTATATTTTTAAACCTAATTATTATTCACTCAAGCTCTTAAATTGAAATAAGAATTCAACGAAAAAGTGTTGAGACTCCCATGCCAGGAAGTAGCTCCTAATAAAATTTCTGTGAATTTATACATTTTCTCGAAGTTAAACTTTTAAACTTAACCCGGCGTCATGGAGGATGGGTCAAAATGACCCACCATGGTTTAAATTGCTTGTAACTTGTAACTATGCGTGCGGTGTTGCGGATCTTCTCAGTTGCTGGAGAAGTTTATTTCAACTTTTTAAATAAGAAATCAGTCAAGTCATTGTAATGATGATTCGAATTAAGGTATTGATTTTTTTTTCCAATGATTAGTTTGGGAAATTCCTAAAAGTGGTATTTAAATAAAATGAATGATAAAATATAAGGACCAGTTGTTTCGGAAAATTTGACGTTAGATTTTCCTTCAAATCGTCAATCACCGCAAAATTGGGTTGTTTCAACCTCCGTCAGACGAAATTTCAACGAAAATTCCATACAAATGTGATTGGACATCACCTTAATGTGATCAGCCGAGTTCGAACCATTAAGCTTGAATGGCGCATGCGCAGACGTCAATATTGTGATCTGACAGGTCGTGGCGGGAATGTCTGTAATATTTTTAACTAAATATGGCTGGACAATTTTTGTACATAACGTAAAGAATGCACAATGGTTAAAACTTCAGAAGTTAGATATCCTCTCAAAGTAATTCTGTATAAGAAGTTAGATATCCTCTCAAAGTATATAGTTGTCGAAAATCGTCAGTTTCAGAGATTGAAAATGACGTAAAAACTGGCGAAAACATTGAACAAAATAAAAGTTTTCTCTTATTGACCGATGGTATCACAATAATTGTCAACTGTAATACTTACATTATGAATCTACAATATATAAGAAACCTCTTTTTTATGATTGACATATCCCCGTCAAATTATTTTACTGATTATTTACCTTGAAACCACGGAGCTGCATGGAGCTATAGGTTCATGTACATGGATACAACTGAGGAACTCCCGATTTCGTACAAGATACGAAATTAATAGTATTTTATAATAAAAATCCTTTTGTGCTCAATATATATCTTTATTCAAATGTTTATTTATACACGTAAAACTTCCTCGTCATATAAGTTATAAGAATAAGTACACGTATATATAAGTCAGTATTTGTACACAGTTGTATGTGGGTAAAAAAAACTGTTTATTCATTTCACTTGTATGTTTAATTGGCGACTTAAGAACAATGTTAAAATTATCTGTTCGTGATTATTGCTCCTTTGTACCCATATCTTTCGCATGAGATAAGTTGGTTTCTGTTTGGAGATAGCCTTTATCCAAAACACAGACTTGTCATAATTTCAGTTGCAATCCTCCATTATATATTTCTCTCCCATACTGCAATGCCGCTAAAACAAGTATCAATATTATAACATATTTTACTTCATCCGTTGGTACCTGATAAGTAAAACAGACAAACTTAATATTATATCAAATAATAACAATAAATGAGATGTCCGTCATTCATTGTTAATAATGTTAGTTGCAAATATAGTTATACGATTGTAGGATACCAAATAAACTTTAGTAGATACGTAATTATCGGAATTCGGACTTAAAAAATACTCATTATTAATAATACAAGTAACCTCTAATGTACGACGTTTTATGTTGTTAAACGTAGCTTGTAAATATGGGCACGTTGAATTCATTTTCCATATATTTTTATGTTTTCTTTAGCACTTTTCCCACCTTGCTTTCAGGTTACATCTCTGAAGTGGTCACATTCCGGAAAATCGGTCTAAAATTAAATAATATACAAATAATACGATTGAAAGTTACCATATTAACTTTACTATGTATGTAATTGACTGAATACGAATAAAAACAACACTCATTCTCAATCATTTACGTTTTATATCGTAGAAAAATATTACTGACCGCAACAAAACAAAATAGCGGTAAAATTCTGACGGCCGTGGTCGGCGTGCGCATGCGCATCCATAGAAATTTTATAAGTGTTGCCATCATAAAAATATCTCGGTCTTCGAAATAAATAATTCTGCGGAATAAATGCCTAATTCGGCGGGGAACACTCAGTGAAATTTTCAACGTGGATTGGAGTGTGATCGGAGTTGAAACAACCCATTTGGTATTTGAAATGATGGAAGACGTGATTGCCAATCTAGTTTGAAGTGAATTAAAAGAATATTTTCATTATTTGAAACAACTGCTCCTAAGTGTTTAGTATGATTAGACTAGATTTCAGTGATCACCAACATACGGCCCGCCAAAGATTTTCATCCGGCCCTCCAAAAAATTCCGATTTCTGCGTGTAAATAATTCATATAGGAAATTTTACTTTTATAGAATTTAATTATTTGGTTGTGAATTCAAGGCAGCCGTATTTCAATCCATCAATCGGAATTTGATTAGGTAGTGGAAAAAAAGTTTAAAAAGTTGTGAAATGTGATAAAAAGAGTTTTCCGAGATACGGTGTTGAAGGCGACCAGGTTACTCGAAAATTTCCCGGATATTTTCAATAAATTTGTTGAAATTATATGAACGTAGTGCAGGAAAGATAAAACAAAGGGTAGTTCAGGCAAAACAGAGGCCAAATTTAAAATATTCAGTGTAGGTATATATCGCTTGATTATCGTGATAGCTTGAAGTGAATTAGTAATAGTGTGAAGCGGTGATTGCCCCAATTGAGGTTGTTTCTAAAATTTCAATTGAAATTCATTCAATTACAATGCTCCAATATAACTATGCCAAAGAAAAGGAAAGCAGTGGTCAATTCGTTATTTTTTGTGAAAAGCAAAGACGTCTTTTTTGAGAACGTCGACTTTCGTGAAATACAAATGTCTAATTTCCAAAAAGTGGTGTCTGTTATAAATAAAATAATTTAAAACGACACTACACTAAAAAACACGTGACAAAATATGACATATTTCATCATACATATGCACATATAAATCAATATTCCAGTTGAATTCTAACCAGAATAAGAATTTATTTTTCATCCGGCCCCCAGGTTTTCAAAAACATCAATCCGGCCCTCTTCTAAAAAAAAGTTTGTGACCACTGGGCTAAGAGGAAGCTATCTTTGTTAACTATTATGTTTTATGTTTATTGGTTTAAAAAAAATACATATTTTTATCGATATAATGTCATGTTTTAATTCCTTAATAAAGTTCAATTTACGAGTAGCTATAAGAAAAAAATCTTGCATATAATTAAATACCTGGTGTTAAATAAGTGGGTCATAATGACCCAACCCCTACGCCCTTGTAACAAACTTCCACCCCCATGACACCGGGTTAGATATCATTTAACTCAACGGTTACACGTGCCTCTATTTATATAGTTAATTATGAAGAATTAGTTTGTCTGTTAAATTTTTGCTGGTTATTCGCCGCCGGAAATATACGCCTCTGCTTTTATAATAATAATCGTAATGACTCTTGGAGAAATGTGGGAGAAAGGTCAAGCTACTGAACCAATCAAGATGTCATGTCATTTGATTCAGAATTGTTGGGCAAAAGGCCGAGAAATTAATATATTATATCAGAGGAAAATCGGAGGGAATTCTTTCGGAATAAGGTAACAACTGAATTACCGGGGACTTTAAGTCTTCCAATACAAGATACAAATAGAACTTTAATTTAGAAAAAAAAAATTTTTTTAGTTTCAGTGAAATATTATTATGTAATTGAAAAAACCCAAAAATGTCTATTTTTGGTAAAATAGACATTTTCGAATTTAAAAATCTATAAAATATTTTGTGTAAATTTCTTAAATGTTTTCGCTTTCTTTATTCTAAGAAGATTTTATATATTTACCACCAGATTAAGCTTTATATTTACACCAAACATTTAAATCAGTCAGAATGAATTTTATATCCAACTAGCTGACCCGGCAAACTTCGTACCCCCTCAGAATCAATAAATGTTGTGTTTAATTTATTAGCTGAAATAAATTAAGTTTTTATTAAGTTAAAAAAAAAAGGTACTGTAAGTTCAAAAAATTAAATTGAGCTGTTGACTAAGCACGAAATATTCGGCACACTACACCATTGACAGTTAGAATTGATTCAAATTATGTCTACCAACGCACATTATTTGAAAAGCCGTTCTATACAAAATATATGAAAAAATTAATTTTCATCATAATTATTTTTCCAGTATTTTTTTCCGATGTTTTAATAGTTATTCTGTTAATCGGGAGGGAGACAAATCCAACAAATCAAAGATCATAAAAATCGGTCCAGCCGTTCTTGAGTTATAAGTTATAAGTTTCTTGGTGTAACTAACCCGACTTTGTTTTATATATTAAGATTATAAATATAAAAAAGAAAAAAAAAAATAGTATTAATAACTATTTAATGGTTATATTTAAATGACAAATTTAATAATCACCATATCAATGACATGTAAAAGTTTTTTTTTAAATGATGACCAAAATAACCCATTTTTACAGACCCTGAAGAAAATAATTTCCCTCAGGGCATATGACGTCTTTGGGAATGCTGTATGAAGGGTATTTTAAGGAAAGGAAGGACAAAAAGTTCTGGAAAGGAAAAATGTTGGTCAGCGCGTAAAGAAGTTACGGACGTATTTTTATTTATTTATTTATGTATATAAAGTTTCATTACATGTGATTTTTCGATGCCTGTCTCACTAAGTTATACCTGTACCGAGACCGCCATTAATTAATCTATGAATCTATCCCTCCCATTGCGGTGCAAGATGATGTTCGAGCAGGAGAGGTCAAATGGGCTCCCTCAACCAGTCTTTCCCGATCCGGCCTGCCACATAGTATGTGAATCTGCCACAAACCTCACTCCATGAACCCGGGAATCCCTACTAAGTCACCAAACGTAGCGAACCACTTGGTGTCACCTGTGGCAGAAGTGTTGGTCACCCAATAAATGGTTCACGGGGCGGCGGTACCGAAACCCGTCTCCCAATTTAAAAAATCCATGAACGGTAAAATCCAGAAACAATAAAAAAAAAAAAAATAGTCAATAATTTTTCTTATTTTGGCAGAACGATCGATGGACTTGTTCATTGTTGATAATATAAAACTCCTAAAGTAGTATTCTTATACTTTTTTAGATTAATAAATGCACCTAATCCGAATTTTTGGTAAATTGTAACTTTCGCGAGGTTTCTAAAACTAAACTTCTTGTATTATAAAGCACCCAGTGAACTGTTTACAAGTTCAACTGAAAATATATATATATATATATATATATATATATATATATATATATATACATATATTTTTTTTTTTTTATAGAGAAACCTCACAAGAGTCCCAACTGCTCCCTTCTGGAGCCAGTGAGACTATGGCATCCCCAATTGGAGTATGTTGTTAGGCTGAAGGGGTAAGTGGGGAAGGGAAGGAGATGGGGAAGAGGAAGGTGGGAAAGTACCTGGCTATTCAGATCTAGTCACTAAACACGGCTGAAGCCATTATTAAGCAACGTTTCAATTCTGAATGGTGGTCTTACACCAGGGCGATACTGAGAGGATCTTCCACTCTGGAACGTGCCGCAAATATAACATATATTATTTTTATTAATTAATTGTGAAATAACACAAATTAATCAAATAAAATTTATTTGCGCACGCCGGGTTCGAACCCGCGACCTTCCGAATGGGAGTCAAGTGTCTTACCACTCGACCACGGACAGTCGTCATATTATTCACATCGTTAACTTTTATTGCCTCAAATTATTTAATTAAATTTACAAATGTAATTTTAGTGAAAATCATAAAATTAATTCTCATGCTCAAAATATGCTGTTCCCCTTATTTTCTATAGTTGGTGTTGGTTTATGGTTTTACAAACAAATTAGGTTGGACGAAACCCGCGATGTGAACCAAATAATTAAAACGCACTCATTAAACCGACAAATTATTTATTCATATTTAACTTTGTTTCGTAAAAGCAGTAATTTGCATTCGCGGACTGAAAGCCATTTAACACGAAATAGAAATCGGGTAAAAAGTGCACTGGGTAAAAAACTTTGTTTTATCGCCCGGAACACGGAGTTATCGCCGGGATAAACCCGGACGTGGAGCCGTTGTATTGGCGCCGGGTTTCCGGAATCCCGGGATGCGACTCGTGACCGTGACCGTCCCTAATCTTTTACTCTACGTATTATACATGTATAGTACAGAGGCAGATGCAGGACATAAACCAATGCCACAACATTGGATAGTAATATATGCATACACGCAGAAAAATGTTATTCTAAAATACGATCATTTTATTCGTAAAAACGGTTAAAAACGGGACAGAAGTTCTTACGAACAAATTAATAGGGTTTCAATGTTTATTGGCGGGAACATGTAAGAATAATTTATTGGTATACGTAATTTCGTACGTATACCTACCAACAAATTATTCTTTCATTTCCCCGCTAATAAACATTGAAACACTGTTAATTTGTTCGTAAGAACTTTAGTCCCGTTTCTAATAGTTCTTACGAATAAAATCATCTTATTTTAGAATAAAAATTTTCTCCGTGTACTGTTTGGTTGGGCCTTCTACACAATACACACCTACATTTATATACTAATGAACCGCTGTACTTGGGAGATACATAATATCGTTACATATTTCCGTCCTTCCTGCTACTGTGTGTATACCTGTGTCATTTTATTACCCGCACACTCAGTCATCAATTGATTCCGCTAACAAAACATCATACTGCTGAATTACGAATATTCACGTCCGCGATCAATTCTTGAGCCCGCCGCTGAATAAAAATACTGCGAACTACACAATCCGCTATAAGTGCAGTGTAATTAATATATTAACTAGCTCGACAGAAGAGAGTGTCACTAGTCTCGTAGTAGATCGTTTTTTCCTTACCTGTATGTGCATTTTTTCTCCTTGTGCAGGGGTTACAAATTACCGGCAATCAGAGGGGTGCGGGTTCGAGTTCCGTTGGCGACATGTATCTTTTCTCGGGTGATTTTTCAATATGGATGAGTGTTTCAGGCTTATAATAATTGTTACCATTTGTGCTGTGCATATAAAATCTTGTCTTAAATTATCAATTTAAAAAAAAATTAATACAAGAATGCGGAATGTATCAGAAACATCTTATATCATTTTCCTATATTCCTCTCCCTTTCTCTCGCCTAAAATTAGTTTTAAGATAAATATAAAAATTAAAAAACTCCATCTCTAGGCAGCGTTAACATAAAATACTTGTTCGGCTTAACGCAGTTGACATAAATATGTATCGCTGTATTTTATGTATTATTTGATGTTTCTTACAAATAAATAAAGACATAATATTATTTGTTTTACGAAATTAGTAAGTTAGTTGTATCCGCTCTTTACAAAATGATTACAGCTCTAAAATATGAAATCTTTCGTTACTTATTCGGTTAAAATTTCTTAAATAGTTGCCTGCCGGGGCGCTTCAATATTCGCGTTTATTTCATACTTTTCTAGGAAAATAGTAAGAGCATTAAAAGCTTAACAGGCTGCCAGGATTTCATCCTTTGATGGGAAACCACTAGTTCGTGGTGTCGGTTCCATCGACATAAGAACCTTTTTCAGTTAGTTACCTGCCTTTATAATTTTAAAGTTCATTCAAAATTCTGAAATGTTATCGAAGGGTGATTTTAGAAATTCTTTTGGTGTTGATTTATCTAATTTGGATGTTCCTTTCTTTAATTTAATTGGACACATTTATCATATCGGATAAGGAATATTCATGGGATGCACCGGCCACGAATTATTCTGCAAATAATAAGATACATACCAACGCAGAACTGTGAAAAACTAAGGGATTTTGTTATTATAGGATTTGCGAAGATGAAAAAAATTTCAAAATATTTACCAAAAGATCAGTAATTTTACAATTTAGATCTGCCATTTTTTGCCAGATTTCTGGCAAAAACATAAGCAAAAGAAGTACTCATTTCAAATATAGAATTTAAAAATAAAATAAAATACTTTTGTACCTTTTTTATCTATGGATTCTAACATCTCAATTTTGAATAATTATAAGTGATGCTTACGATGGAAAAAATATGAAATTACCACAGAAAATCTAAATTAGTACCTCTGTCCATATATAATTATTTAAGATGGAAACTTTCAAATTCAAAAAGCAGTCGGAAACCCTCATCCTTTATGGGTTCAAGACCAGATAAAAAACTTTATTTTGAAAATTATTGTATTTTTAATATGGCATTCAAGAGCCGTGTTTAGATTAGTCAAGCGCAGGGTTTCCCAAACGCAATAGAATACTTTGCAAACTCGTAAATTTTAACAGATCACTTGGCTTATTTTTTAGGTTTGAAAATTCCTGATAATATTTTTTTTTAATAAACACATTATTTATTTAGTATATAATAAAATATATATGTATAATAAGAACAAAAAAATATAATATAAATTGGAATTTAAACAAACAAAGTTAATAGATAAAGCACCTTTTGACTTTGATGATTTTGTGTCCGTGAATTGCATATCTTGTTGATATCAGGCACAATATTGGTAAAAAGGATTCTAATAATATATATATGGTGTGGCGTCGAGCCTGCATTTTGACTTCGTTGCAACATAATTGGAAAATCCTACTTCGCATAAATAGGTTGTAGAAAACGGAAGTAAAACAATAATGGCTTGTTTTGATAAATTGGGGTATTAACCAAAAATCATGGGAAGTTTTTTAATAATATTTAAATTCTGTAATAAGAACAAATTTTCGACAATGTAAGCAATTAGAATAAATTAATATTTTTTTCATCTTACTGTATATTAATTTTGCTCTAGTTCTACTATGTAAACCTCTGTAATATTATGTAAAATGTATTTTCAAGAATTGAAATAAATAAAATTAAATTAAACCAGGAGCGTGGGAGTCAGGCGACTGGCATGGATTGTTCGTGTGTGCTTACTGGGTAAGTACGGAGCCATTTAAATGGTGTACAAAAAAATCTCTATTTCTGGTACCTATCAGATCTTTAGAACTTCTTGAAAAACGTGATGGTAAAATGGGCTAGAAAGATTGCTGGGAGCCAATAAAAACGAATCGTCCGAAGAGGATTGGGATCACGAAGTAGACATACGTCGTACATTATATAAAAACTGAAAACACCTATTTCTTATACATTTAGCCATAACCTTTTTTTCATTAATTTAATTTTTTTCTTCTAAAATCAGCCTTGTATTGTTGAACCAAAGTTTTGTATTTTGGTAAATATTGTTTAATTTCATTATGAAATCTCACTGTTGGTAAATTTGCTACGATTAAATATTTAAAATCATTTAATATATAACGTGCTAACAAAACATCTATTTCTGATATAATCAATACGTTTCTATTATTTGACATGGCTGTTCGTATTTCTGAAATACAAAATCAATGTGAATCCTGTGGCTGACAAAGATGTTGGCATTTTGTCGCACCTATAAATAAAATGCAAAGCTATGTGAAACATGTCATTTAAAAAACATTTAATTATTTATAAAGTAATAAATACTGTTAAAACGGAAATCGGTATTTTGGAGAAACTTCATTAAATATTAAACATTTAACTTTTCATTTAAAATATGCAGAGAAGAAAATTAATTCGAACATAGTTACTTTATAAAACATCATATATTATTTTATATGCTTTCTCTGTTAAAAAAGGTACATATTTTAGACCCCTAAAACACCATAAAAAATCTGTTTATATACATTATTTTCCATTTTAAATGTATAAAAATGCTCAATACTCTTAAAAGAGACAATACATAAAACTTTGGCGAACTGAGTCATCACAGAATGTAAAACTTGTGCCGAAAAGGAAAAAAAATGTGCGATCACAATAGCACCTGCCGGGGTGAAGTAAATATGATTTTGGTAGAACTCAGTGACAAATAGACCTTTGACTAGATTTTAATTTTAATTTAATATAATTTTAAACTTGTACATACATTTAACAAATAATTACAATAGTTTACAATGTTTACATAGTAGTACAAAAAAGTTCATATTCAGTAACAGGATGTAAAAAGGTTAATAGTAGCATTTTGTGAACACCTCACTGGGAGAACCTGTGCTGAGGTGTTCGCATTTTTTGGATTAAGAGATATTCTGCCGACATAAGTAAAACACAGTATCCTCCTTGATATTGTCAAGAAGGGTACCGTGGTTCGACCCATGTCGCCAGTATAGTAGACATAAAATTGGTAGCAGTTAAAGTTATACAAATAATTGTCTTGAAAAGCAGGCAAGTATATATTTGATTTTAGACCACACGCCACTGAAATAAATAATATTAAGGTCATATTTTCTGTCTAGAAGCAAAGTTTTTAGTTTTATTTGTTTGGGTAGGGTTATGTTAGGTTAGAAGAAGAGGAGAACAACTTTCCAAAAACACTAATAACAATATATGCTGGAATGTAACTCGGTAAAACAGTTGGTAAAACCGTAATATGAATTACATGTTTCAGAAATTGGTGTAGTGTTAGAAATAAGGTATTTTACCTTATTTGATAGTATTAATACGGTAAAGTCTGTACGGTTGAAATTTAATAATCCGACTTTGAGTTCATCTCTGACGCCGCGCCGTATGCAAAATCATTCTCGTAAGTGAAGTTTGTTACAAAGGTATTGTCGGGTAGCCCTCCGTTCGCAGGGTCTAGCAGCAAAAACTTGCGGAGCGGGTTTTTAACTGCTACACGGAGAAAAATTTTATTCGAAAAAATGATCATTTTAAAAGTAAAAACGGTTAAAAACGGGACTGAAGTTCTTACGATATACAGGGTTTCAATGTTTATTGGCGGGAACATGTAATAATAATTTGTTGGTAAACGTAATTTTGTACGTATACCAATAAATTTTTCTAAACATTGAAACACTGTTAATTTGTTCGTAAAAACTTCAGTCCCGTTTTTAACCGTTTTTACTATTAAAATGATCGTTTTTTCGAATAACATTTTTCTCTGTGTAGTTAAGAATGATTTGCTTTCCGATTACCTTTAGCTATTCGTCTCATCTGCCCTGAATATGGGCGCTGTATGCTGTCCAAAACGTTAGCTAAAAAATGAGGTAGCGCAATACGGTATAATAACCTAAAAATAAATCACGATTATACAAAAGTAGTTTGCTTCTGGAATGTTTTAATCTTGTGCTGCTTTTCTTTCGAAAACACTTTTACACCTCTTTCTGATTGTGGAAATTCTTAGTAATCGATTCCATTAAATCTCAAAATAGACCTCTAAAAGCAAGTAAATACATGAAATCTAAAAATCTCGTAACGATCCGATGTTTTTCGACGTGTGTTAGTGCGTTATGCTCTCAAGCCATCCCTGAACGTATAGCCTTTTATGTCAAACGGAATATTAAAGTGGTAACTCTTACTGCCATTCGCATTAATATTTCAGGCCCGGGATACAAGGAAAGCAGGAAAAGTAGGAATAACCCAAGAGCCGTGGTAATATTTGACATGTGTTATTTGGTATGACACGGTATTGTTCACATCCATATTTAATTCCTACTCGAGGTTTGTGTCGCACGCTCACAAAATCATTCAACTTAAATTCTGAATTTATGATCGAATCGTTTTACTTCTTTTATTGCCGTGTTAGCTATGTTTATGGGCTGTGTAGCTGAGCTTTTTACTTATAAATGTTTTATGCAGGTTTTGAGAGATTTCGTGAGAATTGAAGAATGAGCGACATAATGTTGAACGTGGATATTCATTTTCAAAGCTATTACAGATGTTATGTAACCATTCTGAAATAGTTTGTAGTCTTGTATTATGGAAGGTCGGCAATTCCTAAGAAATTATACCTATATAGCCTGAGAGCTGTTTTGGTAACGGATAGCTGAAGGTTTGCGGCATGCGGTGTGATTTTCATAGCGTGATTTCCACTTGTCTGATTTTGACTCTTAGTTTTGTTTCCTACTATTACGAAATGTTTTGTTTATAAGTTTCATTATAAGAAAACAGAAGATAAATCACGAAAATTATATCACATAAATTTTCACACAAACCTATCACCCATTTTTATTAAAACATAGCCGAACATTCGAGTAGAGAAATATTTGGAACATTTTTTTAATCTTTTTATTTTAATGATTTTATTTTTTCTTCATGGCTTTAATACATTATCACTTTATTTTTTACTTGGTATTAATTCTCAATAGACTATTTAATTGCTTTATTGTTTTTTTAGAATCTAGTACTTGACTGTGAGTCTGATAATTATTTTAATGGCACTTGAGCTGTAATTCATTTAATTTCTTCTTTTATTTTATTATTTTAATTTACTCTGTACCATAGTTGTTATGTAATATGGCAGATTGGGATTCGACTATCCTCCCAGTCCTGCTGGAATAAAAACTTATATAAAAAATAGATATCAAGTTTAAAAAAAATATATATATTATTTGAAAATTTATTAAATTAAGCAACAAATATAAATGTGAAATAAAACTCTTCAAAACAAAGTGTCTAGGTATTGTAACACAGTTAATGCCTAAGAAATACAAACAAATTGTGAACAAAGACTGTCAATTAGTCCTCAAACGGGAGACTTTCCCGGTTGGATATTCAACGCGTCCCTAAATTGTTAATATAATTTTGTATCAAATAAATAAACTGTGATGGTCATTCTGTGAATATTTTATCAGATGCTTTACGCGATTTTTGGTATTTTCTTTGTTTTGATAGTAATTTGGTAGGCGGGTATGGGTACCGCCGCCCTGGGAACCATTAATTGGATGACCAACACCTCTGCCACAGGTCACCCCAAGTGGTTCGCTACGTTTGGTGACTTAGCAGGGGTGCCCGGGTTCATGGGGTAAAGTTTGTCCGGGTCTTGGTGGCGGGTGCGTCGGCTCACCTTCTGCGTGGCGGGCCGGATTGGGAGATGCTGGTTGAGGGAGACCCTTTACAACCGGCTACCGCTGTCCGGGCCGCTCGGTAGTACAGGGGCCCGACCCTCAGGCTCACGACTGAGGGTGGGCTGCCCCATCAACGAGTGCAAAAACCCCGCCGTTGCTGTTGTGCCGGTTCGTGACCGGAGGGGACCCAGCAGCAGCGTTTGGGGCGCATTGGGCGACCTCTCCAGCCGGACTCTCCCGGCCCATCGCCTTGCACCGCAGTGGGTGGGATGGATTCATACGTCTATCACTCCTGGACACTCTGATCCCCAGCTTCCTACCCACCCCTCATACCTTTTCCTTCCCAGACCTCCTTATCCCAAACCTCAAAATCATGAACAACACAACGAATACAACTAATATCTTGACAGCGGCGAGTAGAAGGCGTCCCCGGTGCGGGCCTAAACTGTTGGTAAATTTTGCCAACATTCGCGGCCTGCACACAAATTTAAACCATGTACATCACCACCTTCTATCAATGCGTCCTAACCTTCTTTTCCTCTCTGAAACACAGATAGCTGAGCCTCCAGATGCCTCCTATCTGGACTGCCCGGGCTACGCCCTCGTTGGCAAGTTCAGACCCAAAGGAGGTGTCTGTCTCTATAGCCGATCTGACGTCAACTGTGTGCGTCTGTTGAATCTGGAAAAACCCAGATTCGACGTAATGTGGGTGCGCGTCAATCTTGCCAGTACGGCAAGATTCTACGCGTGTTTATACCGCTCACCGAACCTTAGCGAATCAGACACATCCGAGCTATTCAAACATTTGAGCGAGACTATTGATGACCTCTTGCCCCGCTACCCTTCGGCTGAGTTTGTGGTTCTGGGGGACTTCAACGTTCATAACGAACCATGGTTGAAGTTCTCAGGACCAACAGACTCAGCTGGCCGACAGGCGGAATCCTTTGCCCTTTGCCACGGATTGGAGCAGATGGTTCAGGAGCCTACAAGGGTTTCTGATGTCCAGACTCACCGCTCCAATCTGTTAGACCTATTTTTAACCACTGTGCCACACGGTTACAAGATTGAGGTCACAGCGCCTTTAGGATCGTCCGACCACTGCCTGGTGATGACCTCAATCCCTGTCAACTTCAGACCGCCAAAAGAAAGGCTGAAGAGAAAAGTGTGGCACTATAGGTCAGCAGACTGGTTCGGTCTGCGGGCTCATTTCAATGCTTTCCCGTGGTCAGCTGTCTGTTTTCGGACTTCGGATCCCTCAAGATGTGCCCAGGAAATTGGTGAAGTCATTACATCCGCGATGGATGGCTTCATTCAATCCACTGTTAAAGAAACTGGTGTGGGCTCAAAGCCGTGGTTCAGTCGACAATGCTCCGAAGCAGTTCGGCGAAAAAACGCGGCTTACCGAGCCTACAACACATCTAGAACCTCCGAAAACAGAGCAGCATATAACAAATTGGCAAAGGAAAGCAAGAAGATCATAAATAGGTCAAAGTTCGAGCACGACCTGCAGATCAGCAAAAAGCTGGCTGCATGCCCGCATGGCAGCAGAGCCTTCTGGTCGCTTGCGGGCTCAATAGGTCGCAATTTCTGCAAATCCAGTCTGCCACCTCTTACCAGACCTGATGGCTCACTAGCAAATACCGCCACCGAAAAGGCTAACCTATTAGGAAAAATGTTTGCGGATAACTCAACCCTCGATGATCGGGGTGCAGTCCCGACGTCGGTCCCTCACTGCGGTTTCTATATGAAAAAGCTGAGGATCCGGCATCGGGATGTGCTCCAGGTTTTACGAGGGCTTGATGTTAATAAAGCTAGTGGGCCTGACGGAATCCCCGCCCTGGTATTGCGGAGGTGCGCTGCAGAAATAGCTCCGATTTTGACAAAGCTTTTCAAAATGTCCCTGAATTCTGGCTCTGTACCCTCTGGTTGGAAAAAAGCGGTCATCCATCCTATTCCAAAGAAGGGTGACCGCTCCAACCCGGCCAACTACCGTCCCATAGCGATCACATCAGTTCTATCCAAGGTGATGGAACGTGTGATCAACGACAAACTGCTCACATACCTCGAGAAGAACAAAATTATTAACGACCGTCAATACGGATTCCGGCGGAACCGCTCGTGCGGTGATCTTCTCGCGTATGTGACGCATGTTTGGGGGCGGTGCCTGGAACGTTTCGGTGAGACCCAAACGGTTGCGCTGGACATTTCCAAGGCCTTTGACCGGGTTTGGCACCGAGGACTTGTCAACAAACTGCCTTCTTACGGACTTCCCGCATCCTTGTGCAGGTGGATTGCCGACTTTTTGAGGGAGAGGTCGATTCAGACGGTTGCTGACGGTTTCACCTCTTCCTCGCATTCGATAAACGCTGGCGTCCCACAGGGATCGGTTCTGTCTCCGACTTTGTTTCTGTTGCACATCAATGACCTTTTGACATGTGCACCAATTCATTGTTACGCGGATGACAGTACAGTCCATGATAGCTTTTTGTTTGACAAGCCCCCAAAGGGTGCACAAATTCCAATGGCTCGGAGGGCTTTGAAGCAAAGAATGGACGCTTACCTCGAGAGTGTTTTCTCTTGGGGTAAGAATAATCTCGTCGAATTCAATGTATCAAAGACCCAATCATGTCTGATTACGTCTAAAAGGGATCGAAATGACTATCTAGTCTCCTTCAATGGTAGCATTCTTCCGAACAGGTCTTCCATTGATATGCTCGGTGTAACTCTAAGTGACCAGCTCAGATATGGGGGCTCCATCGAGGCCAGAGTTAAGTTAGCCTCTCAGAAACTGGGCGTACTGTACAGGGCCCGCAGATACTTTAATAGTACACAACTACTAACCCTGTACAAATCGCAAGTGCGCCCCACGGTTGAATTTGGCAGCCACCTCTGGTCTGGAGCCCCAAAGTACCTGAAAAACACCCTCGACTCTGTGCAGAAACGGGCGGTCCGTTTGATAGATTCTCCCGTCTTAACAAACGGATTGCAATCTTTAGAGCACAGGCGTCGGGTAGGAATGCTTTCCTTGTTCTACCGGTATTTCAATGGAAGATGCTCCGAGGAACTAGCCTCATTGATCCCCTCGGCACCGGTGCATAGTCGGGAAACACGCCAAACGCTCGCCCAACATATGTACACGGTTGACATTTGTCACATGAGAACGGGACGCTTCTACGACTCGTTCTTGTGTTCAACAGCTCGGCTGTGGAACGATTTGCCGGCCTCTGTGTTTCCTCCTTCCTATAACATGGGTCTCTTCAAGACCCACGTTCACTCCTTCCTCTCCTCAAAAAGACCCTCCTCACAGCATCTTCAAAGATGACATAGGCCCTGAGGGAAATTATTTTCCTCAGGGCCTCCTGTGTGGAGTTAATGTAAAAAAAAAAAAAGTATAATATACAAATAAAAAACAGACATTTTAGTAGTGTAAATATAAGATGATGTGTTAACAGTATACGTAGTATATTTTCTGTATCCCACATGACTTTTATTCTATGAAGATTCATCCTCAACACTTAGGCGGTCCGCTCCGCTGACGAGGCAACTGAAAAAATAAACAGTTTGCATTGCGACTGAGCTCGCTATCCTGTGTATGTCCATGTGATTGTCTGCACACTACACAACTTCTCAAAAACCCATTGTTAATGGAAACGCAACCAGTGACTCGAAAGTCGCCGTGCTAGCTGATTGTTCTTCGTCTATGGTTTAACAAGCTGAGATAATCACAGAAATTGTAAAATGAGTAGCGCCGTCATAGAAGTTTAGTTGGAAACCATAGCAACCAGACAGTTTTAGTTTGGTTTCAGTTTCTCAGGAGAGCGGACTGCTTCATGCTTATGAAGCCAATTTAGGAAACTAGGTCGGTAGGTTTTTAAACTTTGTAATTATTTTAATGGGTTGATAGTTGCCATTAAATATAGCTTGATAAAAAGCTGCATGAGAATTAAAAGCTTAATTTTTTAGAATTAATAAAGAATGAAAAAAGAATTTGATATATTGTAAAATTGTTCATGCCAAAGAGAATAATTAAGCTTAGTATTTAACCACGTATATTTATTATTTGATATATCGACCGGTTTCGCTCCGACCGAGCTTCATCAGGATATAATAATAACTAAATACTAAGACAGAGTTGTTGGTTATATATAGGTTGAGTGGGAGAGGGGGAAAGAATAGACATAACTCTGCACGTATGCATGTAAATATACGTGGTTAAATACTAAGTGTTTGTTTTATTTAAAATATAATGCCTAACCACAAAGTGATTGCTTCTTACGAAATAATAATTAAGCATTCACAATGTACAAATGACGATAGAAAAAAGAATAGAACGTAAAATAAAAGATCTTGTTATTTACACACGCATAATCCATCATACACGTTAACTCGGAGATATTCAGTAGTTACCTTTAATTTGCTCCACATTGATAATACCAAGGTACATATAAATAAATGTTCATTTAGTTCAAACTGTATTTTTTTAAATATTTTTTTTGGATTAAAAGAATAAAATATCTTTATTGCATTTTTAATTTTTTTATTTAAATTTAATTTAATAATGTTTATTATTAAGTTCTGCAAGTGTTTTAGTTTTTATTATTGTGACAGCTGTTTCGGTTTACAAGGCCATTTTCAAACCATCTTCGACCAGTCTTCGATTAAATTTACTCGAACAATTAGAAATCAATAAACGCACAAATGACACTAGCTTAACATTAATTAATAAAGTAAGGTAAATAATCTATTCAACTCTTCTTAGTATATTCACAAAACCTAAACAATATTCATAGCAGTAACGTCATTATTAAACAATTAAGAACACATTTACAAATTTCAAAATACCCCTGGGGGAGAATCTATTATTTTCCCAGGAAATCGGTTTATCCGATAATAAATCAATTTACTCACATTCAAAATGAACATTTTAAATCGTATATATATCGTCATCTAATTGTGGAACTCCACAGTTTGAAAATAGCCTTGTAAGCCGAAACAGCTGTCACAATAATAAAAACTAAAACACTGGCAGAACTTAATAATAAACGTTACTAAATTTATTTTTAATTAAATTTAAAAAAAGCAGTTCTACGAATTAAACACAAAAACAAAAAATAAAATAAAAAAGCTTTATTGTAATAATATGCGACTTTAAATGAAAAAACTGGTTTACAAATTAGATAAAATAATTCGATTAATAACAGAAATTATATACATAAAAACAGTAAGTAATATGTAAATAATAGAAATGTATAGTTATAACTGTGCTTTAAATGATAAACCACGAGAATCCACTTTGGACTTTTATTGAGGAAAGCGATTTTCGTGTTTGTGAACTAAATGTTTGAAGGACTATAACTTTTTTACTTCCTGCAATAATTAAGATCTGTGAACGGTATTTTTCATAATTTGACACTAGTGGTTTTGTAATTAGTTAAATCAGTTAATATACTGTAATTGATTTTATTGTTTCATCCAATAATGTAATGAAATACAGAAAAAAAATCTGCGTATTCAACTCTAAACCGCCCAAAAGTGGACTTCCTTTAAGGTACAGATATGTCGAGGTTTCCCACAATCCACCTTACTAGGCTAGCCTATGTTGAGGCAGAAATTTTGAAAGTAAACGTATAAAACCAATGACCATATCTACACTTGTTTTCAAATATATTCACTCAATCGTTGGATTTCATTAATAACTTCGAATATGGATGAGAATACCGATAAAGGTTCTATCATTACTTTTGATCCAATTTTTTACTTTAACTTTAAAGTTGTTTTGTGAATCACATTTTTTTATACTATTTATATGGAAGAATGTTGTAAAGTATTGTTGGCAAGGTTCTATAGTTTCGTTGACCAAAAGTAGCATGCGTTACAAAAGAATTTGTAGTAAGTTTTTGTTATAGTTTTGATATTCACACTTATTAAGAGAAAAATCTTGAATTTTTTAAAGAAGTTAGTTATCAATGTCTAAAGAAGGATATAGGGCAACATGGCATAATATTCCAAAATAAATCACTATAATACTTTTGGGGGAGAAAATCTAAAATCATATCTAAAAAAAATACGAATAATCTGCTCATTAAATAACATCTTCGAAATGAAATGCACGTAATTTTTATGTTAATTTTAGTTTTTTTTTAATTAACTGTAATATATAAAAACAAAAAATTAATATTCTTTGAGATCCGAAATTATCAGCCAATTACGTATTTTATTTTTTATGTTCAATATAACGCATGCATGAATTTTGTAAATTAGGACTCCTTAAAATTTATTCTCTTTTGCCTTGTTTGTTCAGAACAGAAAATAGTTTCTAGTACCCTTGCCGAATAAAACATCACTAAAAGATTTCCTCGACACAGTTAAAAAGGGAAAGTGAATGCAAGGAAAGGAAATAAAAAGAATTGGGAACGACCCTTAAATAAATAAGTATCTATTTGCATTGTTTAGGTTGGCCAAACTGCTCCGCCAGGCTTTCAAGATTGGCTCTTCAATTTATTAACACCTACAAAAAAAAACAAATTCTCTATGGCGTTGTTGGCAATATGTTTGAATATGTGAATTATAGAAGATTTACTAGTTCAAAATATTTTTTTCCTTTAAATTCAGAAATGATGAAATGATTCACGATGAAATGTGAATGACGGGTGTATTTCAATACACAGGAGGCCTTGACGAAAACAATTTTCCTTGGGGCCTTTGTCATCTTTGGGGATACTGTGTGGACGATCCTTTTTATGGAAAGGAAGAAGAGGAAGTTCTGGGAAGGAAAAGGGTATGAGGGGTTTGTAGGAATCTTGATGTGTCCGGAAGTGACGGACGTATGAATCCATCCCTCCTCAATGGGTCGAGAAAGTCCAGCTGGAGATGTATCTATCAACTATTCTCTCCCGATCCGGCCCGCCATGCAGTAGGTGGGTAAACGCAGCCGCCGAGATTTTTTTATTTTATTTGTAACATATTATATCATTCACAATTATAATATCATTTCATTACATAATCATTTGTCAATTTTTTTAGTTACCCAATTAGTAGAGAAATATACATTATAGATAATATGTATAGTTAAAAAATGGAAATAAAATACTTTCAAAAATACTGTAAGATATTACAAAATATTGTACAATGAGAAAAATGCATATATTATAGCAATAGAATATCAACAAAATATTAGCAACAGAATACGGAATATATATATCTACACAAACTTCACCCCTAAGTCAACAAACGTAGCGAACCACTAGGGGTGACCTACAGCACGGTTGTTGGTTATTTAATAAATGGATGAAATGATTCACTTTGAATTGTGAATGACGGGTGTATTCCAATACAGAGATACGTGGCGTTCAAATCTTTCTGCCCACCCCAGTACATAATTTACGTCAGAAAAAAGTTAGGTTAATTTGGAGGAAAATAAGGCAATGAGGATAGCTGCAAAAATACTATCATTGTGTGTAACTAAAACCCTGTGCTTTTTCATCTCGGAAGAGTGCAGTTTTTGCCCTTGTGGGATCTCCCGCCAGACAGGTGATACCATGTGCTCGCTGGGAAATAATTAAAGTTTCAGAACGGTTACCCTGACCAGGGATCCTGTTGGCGCCGCGGCGCTCGGCGCCCCCGAGCGACGCTTTGCCACCGGGCCACGGCGCAGGTGGTAGACTGTAATGTTACTTGAAATTGTTTTTCTCGGCGGGCGAACTTTGTCTCGGTAACTAAGCCTTTTAATTGCGGCTTGGGTCATTCTGGCTAAGGACTAAAGGAAATATTCTCATTTTGAAATATTACATCCTGAATTTTGCGGCATGAAAAAGATGATTGCTTTTTAACTCCTCTTGATCGTTTTGTTAATTCTGCTTTCTATGAAACGTTTGCAAAATCATTTTTAATTAAAGAACATTTTATTATATATTATTTTTAAAATATATATGACTATTAAATAACATGTGTTTCCAATTTCTCTAAATGACAACAAACGGTGTTAATCTCAAGTGACCTCCCAGGTAAAAGTGACCTTACTACCTTAACAGAGTATAAATAAAACAATATATATATATATATATTTCTTATAAGAAAAACTCACTTTTTACTTTTGAAGGTTATTCCCATCAACGTAATATAGCATTGAAGTAGAAGATGACTATAATAACCCTTTTTATGATATTAAAATGGACAAGACAAATGCAACTGGGACAAGAACCCACAACCTCACCTCCCGGGGACATACGCACTAACCAATTTTGCCATTGCACCCTATTATGAGACTATCATATTTGTCAAATACATATTTCAAATTTTAGAATTAATAATATTATCTTCGACTAATATTTTTTCCAAATTTCCCAGTTGCAACCATTATCTTTTATTATTTTTCTGTGTATTGTTAATTTTCATAATTAAAAAATAAAAGATTATTATTGTTATATTCTTCTTCAATTATATAAAACAATATATGTTCATTTTTACTCGGCATTGCATTAATTAGTCAAATCAGTATGGTTTTGTATGATATATGTTCGGTATTTCGGTAGATGCAAATTTTAACCATAAGTTGTTATAATGGTTTGTCTAGTCTGTAGTTAGAAGTAAGATTGTAGAAAAATATTATAAATTTATACAGCGTACTTGAGGTGATTTTTTACATTCAAATCATCCAAATATTTTTATTATTATTAAATAAATAATGCCTGGTTATTAAAACATGTTTTCTTGCCTCGAAACGAGATTATAAAAACCAACTTAAATTTTTCAGTTTAGGTTTTATGTGTGCTGTTTATGATAGTAAATAGCAGTTTATCGTCAATCAAAGTAATGAGTTTTCACACAAAATATGTAAAAGTGCGTTTAAAATGTTAATTCAAAATTAAAAGCATTTTTATAGTCGAATAAAGCCGCCGTAAACAAGCATTCATAAAGTTTTACTAACGGTTTTATAAAATTAAAAATATAAACGTACATTTATATTATTTTTGGTCCGCGCTTTAGGCCAATTAGTTGATGTCACATTATTTAAATGTCAGGGGCAGCGAAGTTGTTTACTACTAAAAGCTATTGTTTCATAGAACATTAAAAAATAAACATAAAAAATGTAGACTTCAATATATTGTATTGCTTAATATGAAGACAAGCAAAATTTACTTAATAAAATAAATAATCAGGAGAAAAAAGGTTTTTTCCAACAAATAATGTACCAACATAATTGGAAATAGCATTGTGATTTAATACATATTTTTATATTTATTTACGCCCTTAGGGCTTTTACATAAAACAAGTAGTCTTAATTATACAAGAGCATTAAAATATAAATAATAACATAATAAGAGGAAATTATTCCTCTAAGGACCTAGTCACGTAGCGTCCACAGGAAAACCAAAGTAACCATATATAAGACCATTGTGAGAACTGTATTGGCATATGGATGTGAGGCGCTGACACTGACGGCAAAGATGGCTGAAATGCTTTTGAAAGAAAAGTGTTGAGGAGAATATGTGGTCCCGTGAAAGAGGGGGAACAGTGGCGCATCCGGCACAACAAAGAACTATACGATATATATCAGGCCCCCAACATCTCAGCCCATATGAGACTCCTCAGGTTGGGATGGGCTGGGCATGTACAGAGAATGCCGGACACACGCGTCCCAAAAAGAATTATGACTGGACACCCAGGTGGAAAGAGAAAAGTGGGAAGACCCAGACTGAGGTGGGAAGACGAGGTAAGAGGGGATGCAGCATAGCTTCTCCAGGTAACAAACTGGAAGTCAACTGCTGAGGACAGGAGGATTTGGAGGCGAATGTTGCGGGAGGTTAAAGCTCGATATGGGCTGTAGCGCCATCGAAGAAGAAGAAGGGCCTTTGCTTTCTATATATCTAGATGGAAGGAGGTGGAGTTCTGGGTGTTAAGTGTCCGATGACACTGTGTGGACTGTAAAACTAAATTATGTGGCGAAATTACGAGTGTATAAGATTGTGTTTTTAAATCGACAAGGGAGGAAGGAAACGATAGGAATGGCCCTTACCTTGATGATGAGGTGACAGCTCCCAGTTCTTCTTTACGATCACTTTCCAATGATGATGACCCGATGGTCTTCATGACAATTATAATATATTTATATTATTGTTATTTGCGAGATTTGCAAAATGCTTGTACAAGCTTGGTCGAATTTTCAAGATCAACTGAATGTTTTTATTCAAAAAAAGGAAGTGCAAAAGTGTTCTTTTTTCAAGTGTTTTAAATCATCTTCTTTGCTTCTTGGGTAAGGGCCTTGATGTGAAAGGAAGGGAATCACAAGGAAGGAATAATGGTAAGGAACATGGGTATAATGTATTAATGTCCTAAAGTTATTTCAACACTAAACATTCCGCCGGCCTTGAGAAAATGTGATAATTTTCTCAATAATTGTGCATCAACGACACGAAAGAAAAAGAAAGCAAAAAAGAAAACGACAACAAACCAAATTAAATGATAGAATTAATAACGAAATTAAAATTATAAACTAAGCAAAACAGATATTTAATCGATAGGTAGTCGATACAGTTTTACCACGGGACGTTTAAAAACACCCTGGGGAGTACATACCGAAACGACACGGATAATTCCATCAGCGCCGGGAAATAGTTCAACGACTCGTCCGACAGGCCATCGCATGGGGGCTGATTGCGAATCATCAATCATAACTAGGTCGTCAACTTTCAAATTAGGGTTTGTCGTAGCCCACTTGTTTCGTTGTTGAAGAGTGTGTAGATATTCTTTCCGCCAACGATTCCAAAAATGTTGAGACATTTGTTTCAATAGTTGCCAACGCGATAAACGATTCATTGGTACATCCACAAAATCTTCTTCAAGAACAGAAACGAGGGGAGCCCCAATCAAAAAATGGGCAGGAGTTAAAGGGTCCATTTCAGATGGATCCGGCGATAGCGCTCCAATGGGTCGCAAATTTAAAATTGCTTCGACGCAAGTTAGAACTGTGGTTAGTTCTTCGAAGGTGAGGATTTGATCTCCCACAACCCGTTTCAAATGGTGTTTGGTTGACTTAATTCCAGCCTTCGACAATCCGTTGAAATGAGGTGCGGAGGGAGGATTAAAGTGCCAGGTAATTGAACGAGCGACAGTTGCATCCACAAGTTTGTCGTTGTTTTCGGGTGCATTTAAGAATTTAGAGCGAAAGCGAGAAGCGGGTAAGTTACCCATCATGGGTGAACTTCCACGCGGGTTATTTTTAAAACAAACAATGCATTTGCTCAGACGATGTCGAATAATAGGATGGCGAGCATTTTCCGAAATTTGTGCATAACGAATACGTCCACCGACTCTCAATATTCCATTTTCGTCGATAAATGGAGCGAGTTTTTGAAGTTGTGTCGAACAGACATGATGCGACTGTATACTGTCTATATCTTGTTGAAAATAAATAGTTTGAACAAGCTTAATGCAACATGTCAAAGATAAATTATTTTCTTTTAAAGAGAGTGGGGAAAATACGTTGAAAGTGCCAATTGATTTCGAACGTAATTTATTAATAAATCGACGACACCAAGATATAACACGTAATAATTTCGATAATGAAGAAAATTTCAGTAGAAACTCTTGGTCACAAGTTGACACATTCGTTACGAATGAGATCAAGTTTTTCGATTTGTATTCTGGTAGTTGTTCTGCGGGAATAGTTTGAGGTTTAACTAGTAACCATTCTTCCAAAGGTGATGATAGAGAGTTAGGTCCGTACCACCATAACGATGCGTCAGCGATTTCATTTAGAAAAACTCCTCGTGATCCCAAGTCCACGGGATTATCTTGCGAGGAAATATGATACCAATGTTCATACGGTATATTTTCAATTATAGCTTCAACACGATTTGCTATAAAAGTTTGCAAAAGAAACGAAGGTGTCTTCAACCATGCCAATACAATGGTCGAATCCGTGAAAACGATGATTCTTTCTATTTGAAGTCTATCTTTGTATACTTCTTTACAATAAGTCAACAAATTTGCCAATAAAACTGCTCCAAGCAACTCCAATCGTGGGATAGATGTCACTTTGATGGGTGCAACCCTTGACTTAGCCAACAAAATATGGCTCGATATTTCTTTGTTGTTAATTACAACTAAATATACAATTCTACAATATCCTCTTTCAGAGGCATCTGAAAATCCAACAAGTATACAACGACTTTGTAGACATGTTGTGACATAGCGATCAATTCTTAGATTGGCGAGGGATGGAAGTTCTGTTATGTAAAATGTTAAAGGATGACTAGGCGATTCTCGCCACAAAATACGTTGGAAACGGCGAGAGTTCTTGTCCATTAATATTTGTCTATACATTTGACGTATGTCAGCGGTAAATACGATTTTGTGTATTCGAAAATTACACATCAATTCGACGACGTCCTTTTGTAATTTGGGACCGACCAAAAGTATGTCGTTCAATGACATACCCGATGACGTTTTAGCACTTGCATCAAAAACAACCCTTAAGCGAGTGGTAGAACTCGTCTCCTTTATTATTCCATGATGAGGTATGAAGTAATTACCAACAATTGGCGATTGAGATGGTATTTCCATCATGTGTCCTAACGATAAGTATTCTCTCATGAACGAAATATATTGGGATTTAAAATCAGGATTTCGATCCAGTCTCCTTTCTAAATGCGTGAGACGTGACAATGCTGTGTCATATGATTTTCCCAACTTCTCCGGGGTTTCCTTAAATGGTAATGATACAACATATATCCCATCTTTGTTACGGTAGGTATTTTCAACATATAATTGTTCACAACGAAGTTCATCAGGCGATTTAATTTTCTTCAAAAGAGGAACGTTTTCGATTTCCCAGAAACATTTAAGTTTTTCATCTATTGATTCCTCCATTGAAGTGAAAAATGAGTTAATAGAATGATTTGATGGTTTGACATTTCCCATCAAAACCCAACCTAATTTGGTTTCAATGGCTACAGGTTCATTTTGATTGCCAATTAATTTACCTGAGCACAATAGCGACGCAAAGATATCACTTCCGAATAGGATATCAATTTCTGAAGGTATGTAGAATGTAGGGTCTCCCAATTGGAGTCCTGCGATGTGTGACCACTCATGCTCGACGATACGAGATGACGGCATATTTGAACAAATGTTATTCAAAATAAGGAAATCTGTCGTAATACCAGATTCCTTCGAGGCGACGGGACGAAATTTTGTTTTTATTAATCCATTGGAATTAATTGTAGGAATGTTGCCAATACCTAGCACTGCAAGTGACTGCTTCTTTTGACGAGGCAAACCTAAGCGTTTGACGCAATTCTCCGAAATGAAATTAGCCTGGCTGGCGCTATCGAGCAAAACTCTAGCCTTTTTGAAAACGCCATTTTTGTCCAATATTTCAACATAGGCTGTAGATAACAACACCGATGTGTTAGTTTTATTGTAAACCGTTGTCAAAGCAATTGGTTCCGACGAATTTTCTTGAGGTTCTGGATTTTCCAACATTTTCTTTGGAAAATGCAACAGGGTATGATGTCTTGCTTGACAATGCTTGCAAGAAAAGCGAGATTGACAATTTTTCGCATTATGTCTCCCTTGGACCAAACAATTAAGGCATAGATTATGTTCTTTTACGAATGAGTATCTATCCTTTGCAGAAAGGTTTAAAAAATTGTCACATTTATGAAGAGCATGTGGCGATTTGCAAGCAAGACACTTGATTTCAATATTCGATACAAACGAATTAACATTACTATTATTGCTCGAACGACTTTTAAAATTATAGGCCTTCGATGGAACTTTATTAACATTTTCCTTTTGTGTCATATGTTCCGGAATAATACCTGACGCCATTTCCTTAGCTAAGCATTGTCCCTCCAAAAACTGCAATAGTAGATCGAATGAAGGAATTTTTTCCGACTTGTGTTGTAACTCAAAATCAATACGCAATTCTTTTGGTAATTTGCGTAGACCAAAATTTAACAATATGAAACTCCATTCACGTACCGGAAAATTTAAAACTTCCAAAGCGGCAATGTTTTCTTTCAGCATTGAAATAAATTGCCTCAAATTGTCATGAGCCTTTACGGGCTGGGATGACAAAATTACCTCCACGTGTATATCAGCCATTAGGCGTACATTATCATACCTCGTCTTTAGAATATGATAAGCAATAAAGTAATTTCCTTCTGAAATCGGCAAATGTTTCACGCATGTTAGTGCCTCACCAGTGAGACTACTTAATAAATATTGCATTTTTTGAACGGAATTTAATGAATTATTTGAATGAATTAACGAGTCAAAAGTGTTAATAAAATTCATCCATTCTGTTGAAATTCCAGAAAAGACTATCAAATTCAACTTAGGTAACGAAACATTAGTCAAATTATAGTTCATTGTTTTATTGTCGATTACAACTGTTGATTTTTCAGGAAACAGTTGGTTAAAATATGATTGTATTTCGTAATACATATTTTGTATCTCCGAATATTTCGATTGTAATACCGTTACATCAGCCTCATCCTTTTTTGTAGCTTCCAGAGATATATGAGCCTGAATAAAGTTTTCTCGTACAGTTACGAGATCTGTGTAACGTATTTTAAATGCATCTTTGTCATACAAATTCATTGTTTGAATTGCTTTCAAAGCAGACGCACGAATACTCTCCATATCCAGCACCGACAATCTATATTTAATTGAATTGGATGCCATTTTTGAATATTTAAAACCAAAAAATATTCAAACCAAACAAAAAACAATAACAACCGCGTAAAAAACTGTCACCTTTCACAGCTTACCTTGACAACGAAATCATAAACAAACTTCACTGCGCATCTATGGAAGCAGAGCTCTACTTTACCATTAACAGGGCTCTACCTTACCGACGATTGGTTTATTTATGGTTACCATTAACAGGGCTCTACGTTACCGACGATTGGTTTATTTGTAATTAACAGGGCTCTACGTTACCGACGCGACTTCAAACTGATGCCTACTTATCGAATGCTACCGGAATTGCAAACAAATCATGTCAATATGATTACCTAATTAATTATTAATCTTTATGCGTAATAATGAATTATTGTTGAAATAGCTTTACGACAGGAACGGAATTGAAAGGATGCGAGTTTAAAAACACAATCATTTGAATTGAAACGATATTCAATTTGGCGAATTTTTTGCTAAAAAACAACAATATGTAATTTAGCGGGAATGTGATTTATATCCGGCTACAAGGATCAAAATGTTAAGTGTCCGATGACACTGTGTGGACTGTAAAACTAAATTATGTGGCGAAATTACGAGTGTATAAGATTGTGTTTTTAAATCGACAAGGGAGGAAGGAAACGATAGGAATGGCCCTTACCTTGATGATGAGGTGACAGCTCCCAGTTCTTCTTTACGATCACTTTCCAATGATGATGACCCGATGGTCTTCATGACAATTATAATATATTTATATTATTGTTATTTGCGAGATTTGCAAAATGCTTGTACAAGCTTGGTCGAATTTTCAAGATCAACTGAATGTTTTTATTCAAAAAAAGGAAGTGCAAAAGTGTTCTTTTTTCAAGTGTTTTAAATCATCTTCTTTGCTTCTTGGGTAAGGGCCTTGATGTGAAAGGAAGGGAATCACAAGGAAGGAATAATGGTAAGGAACATGGGTATAATGTATTAATGTCCTAAAGTTATTTCAACACTAAACACTGGGAAGAAAAAAGGTATAAATGGTGGTTAGGAATCAAAAATATTGGTAGGAATAAATCTATGGGTCAAAACTTTATGGATGATACTTTAAAAACGATTTTAATTTTGAGTAAAAAGTTTAAACGCACTTTTATATATACTGGGTGGAATCTCTTTACTTTGATTGATAATAAACTGCTTTTTGCTATAATATAAACAGCATGCATAAAACCTAAACCGAAAAATTTAAGTAAAATTGGTTTTTATAATCTCGTTTCAAGGCGAGAAAACTTGTTTCAAATAATAACCCATCCCTCCCACTGAGGTGTAAGGCGAAGTTCCGAGAGGCCTGCTGGAGAGATCAAAAGGTCTCTCTTAACCGGTCTCTCACGATCCGAAGCGCAACTTCCACCAAGACCCGGACAAACTCATCTCATGAACACGGGCACCCCTGCAAAGTCACCAAATAAACCGAACCACTTGGGGTGATCCGTGGCAGAGGTGTTGGTTATCCAATAAATGGTTCCTGTAGCGGCCCATAGCTCTTCCCATATAATATTACGTCACGTTATTAATTACAAAATATAAAAAAAAAACATTATTGTATTATAATGATTTGTTTGAATGTGGCAATAGTTAGGTATTAGGTATGTCAGGACAATAAAATATTATAATATTACCAAACAGGCTATAAAAAAAATACCTTAACACCTCAATAATAATTATCAATGATAGCATAATATTGTCTGTCAAATAAGGCGCCACTGTTCTTTTGATGGTAATACTAAAATTATAACACACATTGGAAATGTGAAGATGTGTAACCTACAATTTTGTAAAAAAAAAAAACAAAAACACATAAAAGTAGAAAAAATATTTTTTCATTGCAATAAGATACCCACTGATTTCAAAATTAGAATTGCATATATGTATATTAACCCCTTGCAATTTTGTGTTAACACAATAAAGAATAAACGATATTGTAGTAAAATAAGAAGCAGTTTAGAATTTGCTCACATTTATCATTATTTAACACTAGCTGAAGTACCCGGCGTTGACTGGGCTATAGATCATCCCCCCAAAAAAATGTACCTTATGACGTTTAGCACTGATGTCAGAACTATCTAACTAGCTTTCTTTTTTATTTTGCATGGAGTTTCGAATTTACCCCCATTTATTTCGCTCTCCTTGACAATTCGCCTGATTCTAAATTAACTGCGAAAAAAAATACAACTATGATAGCTAATAATTTGTATATCTACGTAAATGAAATCATACTTAAAATATATTTCCGTGTTTTAAAATATTTATACAAAGCGCATTTAAATTGTTATTAACTAAAAAAAACTATAATACTGAAAATTAAAAAAAAGAAAGTTTTTTAAAATGTTACTTACATTATTCTACAAAAACAGTGTCATTGTTATATTACTGTTATTTTGACAGTAAAATTGGTGTTGCCAGATTATAATTTTTTAGCTCAGGTTTTTATATTTTCTACACTTATTTGACAAAGTTTTCGTATTGTTGTTCTGCATGGTTCTATATGATTTAATTAGCATATTTTACTAATTCATGATTAGACTACTACTAAATTATTATTTATATATAAAGATTATTATGTGTTTATGTTAGCCTATATAGGCGTTTATTAATATAGGTAAATATTATGATCAATCTGTTCTTTTTTATTTTGTATTGATCGTATTGGATGAAAAACATTCTAAGAAAATATATGGGGCGGAAAACTGGCAAACGTTATCACACACGTAACGAGTGTATTTATTGGATATCCAATCTACTAACTACCGATACGGGCATAATAATAAAAATAATGTTGGGAATGAATCTCTAAGGATTGGTATCTACTTCAGGGCTAATAATGAGCCCGGAAGTCGGTGGGGGGATATGAGAGGCGGGTGATAAGGGTATATTATTATTTTTATGTCCAATAAGGGACATCTTTATTTGACGTAAACGGATATTGTTTTATGAGAATTTACTCGTATTTTATCAACTGTGAGATAAATAAATAATGTCTATGATCCGATGGAATAATACCAACAAAAACTTTTCTGATTTTTATTGAATTAGTGATTAAGTTTTTTGTTGTCAACAATCAAGAGGATAAATATATTTCTTATATATGGGATGTGTACATTTCTGATTTTGAGAAGGGTAGTTCTCTTACAAATATACATTTTTTGCTAGTATTCTTTGTGTTCTTTTAAGTAATATTTATAAAAAAATGATTTATATCCTAATTAATCGAATTTAGAAACATCGTCATAATTTTTCATTTTATTGGGTAATAAATTTATCATCATTCGACGGTGTTCGTGGTCAAGGGGAAAGGCTTTCGACTAGTAATCCGAAGGTCACGTGTTCCAATCCCAGACACATAAATTTTACAAAATTATAGATTAGATTACAAAAAAAAAACACATAAATTTATTATAGGCCACTTTTATTTTATTCACACTATCGTTTCGGAAGAACCCTTCCTTCGTCAGGAGAATATTGAAACTAATTTTAATTTTTTTTTTTTTTTAATTATTTATTAACCAAAAAAATACATGTTATGTACATTCTTTTAGGTATATGCCACCTCACTAGGCTGAGCCTGTTCCGAGGTGGCAGTAAATTTGTTATGTTAGTTTAATATTAATTAGTTTAATATTAATTAGTTTAATATTAATTGTTAGTTTTAATATTAATTACTCCATGCACTTCCTCGCCTTTCTCTCCCTCATCTCCTTCCCTTCCTAATTTCCTTCAGCCATACCGATATAACATTCCGATCACCATTTGGGAATAGTCTCACTTGGATCCTTGTGCAATACTTACATTAAAAAAAATTGAGTGCGTGTAACCTTTTCACGCGATTAAAGTTAAATTTCTGTGACTAAAAACTAACATAACTAACATTTAACTAACATTTTTCTAGTGCCGGAACATGATTAGGTTGTTGATTATTTCGTTTATAATTATTTATAGATAAAGGGGTAAAATTTTCCTGTGATTCTAACTATCTAACTAACCATCAGGCCGTTTCTCTGCAGGGACTCAAGTATCTGGTTCACTTGATCGTGCCATGTCTTCCTCGGACGTCCACAACTTCTTCTTCCATTCACATATGCGTTATATATTCTCGTTACACTCCTTTCTTCGTTTATTCGCTCTTTCAAACCATCTGAGGGTCCCTTTCTCGATCTTACTCATTGCGCTTACATCAGCCTTGCATTCTTTGCGGATATCCACATTTTTACACGGTAATACATGGTTTTAACACACATACTCCTCAGGGATCTCATCTTTACAGCATTCAACGATTCAGCCATTTGAATTCTAAACAAAACTATTTTTACTGTTACACGGCTGCCACTTTGTACTTCAATAGCTAGAATTCACAAGATAGAGAGAGAAAAAGCGTTAATATTCATCGTAAGAAATAATACAAATTAAAAGGTTGAAATAAAATCTTTAGTTAAATCATGTAATAATCAACAAAACATTACAAAAACCTGTTGAACTTATCTTATACATTTGTAAATAAAAATAAACGGGCGACGTATGACGTTTGAGTTTGCTTTGACGTTTTGTTATTCGTTGCTAGGCTTTGGACTCATTGTTGCCGTAACTACGACGTTAATATGATGAAATATAAATCGAACGTCATTTCCGTTAATGTTACTTCCGTCCAAAAAAGATTTGAGTTACCCGTCGTAATGCCCCTAAAGATTTCTTACTTCAAAAAAAAAAAATAACATCAATTAGTGAAAGTATTAGGCTACGTGCCTCAATAATTGGTCACACCACAAAAAAATATAATACTAATGTTCTATTTTGTCCCAAAATTACAATATATATATATATATATATATATATATATGATTTAAAAAAACGTGCTTAATTATATCACCAGTTACAAAAATACGGTGAAGGCAAATTATTAACGAATTATGTGAAAAAATTAATTTATTGGCGGATGTCTTTTTTGGGATATGAATTTTATTGTAATATTTATAGCGACCGAAGTTTTCTGAAAAATCTTTTTTTTTTATAAATCATCAATGGGCTTTTACATATTTATACAGTTTTTATGATTTAGTGTAAATAAATCAAGAAAAGGTTTAGATAACAGAAAAAAATGCAAGAAAAATATTGTTTAGATAACAATAAAAACGTGTATAACAAGAGGTAGGTGTAGAGGTGCAATTAAGTATATGTTCTACTGGAGCGATAGAGCCATTTAAAAAAAATTTCGGATTGCTAAAGGAAATTTTTCCGTCCACCTAAAAAAAAACATACCTCTGAATTTGAATATGGAGACATACCAACTGATAATAGTTCTATGTAGCTAATGAATTTCCCTATCTTTTGTCTGTTGTCATATATTTGTATGATTTATAAAAAATATATAATTAAATCTTTAACCTTAAAACATTTTAAAGAACTTAGAGAATAGTTATTTTGTTATATTTTGACAATTTATTATATAGTCGTTTTAGTAATTTTTTTTTTTTCAAAATTTGCCACATTTTGGCAACAAAGCAAATCGTGGTTTTGGAAATAGTGCCATAATGTGGCAAAAAGCGCTCAAGTGATTAATGATATAAATAAAAGTTAAAGAAAAAAAAAACAGATTTTGAACTGCACGTACCATAAAATATAACATATAATAATAATATGATGTGAGTTCTAAAATACATAATTTTCCAATGCAAAATACATAACAAAGTAAAGATAAAAACATTACCACACAGAACCGCTTTACATAGCTCTAAAATTAATATAAAACGATTTTAACATTAATAAATAATATACTCCTATCATGCAAAATAACAGAATTATAGAAATAATGTAGAGTGGTTACACTACCTTGTAAAATACAAATGACTTTGAAATGTTTATGATCAAATATTATAATAACGAGAAAAATAATTAGGAAATTCAAGTTGTTAAAGTAATTATTAACATAAGGATAAACATGAAAAGATTAATACATTTTGTGTTAATTTAGCAACTTTTATTATGCCCTATATAGGGTTTTTTTTATAGAATGTAGTAGCTAAATTGAAATAACGATTAAATTTTGAAATCTTTTTTTTTCTTTCATATTTTACAGTAACAAAATTTAAAAGTTCTATATTTTTCGGGTAAGTGCTATTTTTAACTCACCAAAAACAATCATCATCATTTCATAATAAGTGAAGACCCTGGAAAAAGGGTAGAGATTACCATTTTACCCGAGTGAATAATAATAATTAATTAAAGCATGGGAAAAAATGTTAATGTCGGGAAGCGATCACACTTCTAGCGGACCTAACAGCCAGCGTCACTGTTCCGTTAACATACAAATATTTTAATTAACAGCGGGCTTAATTCAGTCCGTTGTTAAATTACAAAGAGACAACGTGTGTTTTTTTGTGTTTCTATAAAACGACTCTCTGACGTCATCTGACCCGTCGACTCGTTGCGCCGGCGCTAATTGGAATATGTTCAAAGATATTATTACCGGACGAATGTTTCAAATTATGGTGCATGTAGAAAATGACCGTTCAGAAGTTTTTGACAGCTACGACGTAGCTGAAGAGGTATATATAAGCGTATGTATAGAAATGTGAATATTTTTTTTATTTCAATTTGGGAGGCGGGTATGAGTATCTACCGCCGCTCTGGGAACTATATAAATATTTTTTTTTTTTACATTAGTTCCACACAGGAGGCCCTGAGGGAAATTATTTCCTATGTCATCTTTGTGGATACTGCGTGGAGGGAATTTTTAAGGAAAGGAAGGAGGGGAAGTTCTGGGAAGGAAGAAGGTATGAGGGTTGGGTAGGAATCTGGGGTTCAGTGTGTCTAGATTAATCGCCGCCAAGACCTAGACAAACCTCACACCATGAATCCGGGCACTCCTGCTAAGTCACCAAACGTAGCGAACCACTTGGGGTAACCTACGGCAGAGGTGTTGGTTATCCAATAATTGGTTCCCGGGGTGGCGGTACCCATTCCCGCCTCCCAAATTGATTTATCAGTGCCATAGGTCACCCCAAGTGATTCGCTACGTTTGATGACTTAGTAAGCCCGGAAAAGCCCGGGGTGATGGTTTATCCGGATCTTGGCGGCTGATGCGTTTGCCCACCTATACATGGCACTGGTCGAGAGAGACCTTTTGACCTCTCCAGCAGGACTCTTTCGGGGCATCGCCTTGCATAGCACTACAGGAGTGTGAGGGATAGATTCATATTTCAATCATGGACATATTGATTCACAGATTCTTACCCAACCCTCATACCTTTTTCATTCCCAGAACTTCCCTACCCTAATAAGACCCTCCAAACATTCCCAAAGATGACATAGGCCTTGTGGTGAATTATTTTCCTCACGGCCTCCTGTGTGGAGCTAATGTAAGAATAAAATATATTATACAACAAAACAAACAGAACGTAGATTATAATGGAAATGATATAGTATAGGTCTATTACACATATTAAATATTTCGTTGTAAGTAACCATTATTAAATCCTTGCAATTTCTTGTTTGCGGTAGGTAGATTGAATAATTATAATAATAACAGTTTAAAGTGTGTGGATGTGCATGAGTGAGTGTAGGCAATGTGAGATGATAAGAAAGTGTGTAATATAGAAGTGAAACGAAGTGTATGCGCATTGAACAGTTTATATCTTTGACATGATGATCTTTTTAATGTGGTCGGTGAGTCCGAAAAAGTCTACATTAAAGCTTAAGAGCGATTGACCAGCAGCTGAGAATAAAAGTTTAAAAATGCTGGCAACTATATAGGGAGGTTCTAATGAGAAAGATCGACCATTTCATAAATAAAAAAATTAATATCGATTTATTTCATTAAAAACTTGCTTTAATGTATACATACATTCAAGTAAGCAATAAAAATGCTCAAAACGCACAATGATAAATTATTATTTTTTGATCATAAGTATTTATGATTTTTTAATAATGTCTAAACAAAATAAGTGTGTAAAATTTTTTTTAAATATATTAGTTTGTAAGACCTTATAAATAGAAAAACTGAGGTATTTTTGTCACAAAACACGTTCTCGGATTTATTTTTTTATGATTTTAATTTAACTAAAATTTAAATTCTGAAAACTGTGTTGACTAGATTATGTATTGAATTATTTTGCTGTATCCGATTTGAAATTTGTGTTCGTTTGAAAATTGAACAAATCTACCAACGACCAACGGTATAACCTAAGTATATTAAAAATACACTTAGTTTTTCAAAATTTTAAAACTGCGTGTACCAGATAAAATAACAATCTTTCAAAATCAATTTATGTTTTTTTGTAAAAAAGAGTTAATTCGTCTAGAATTTGATTTAAAAAGGACTAATTTCCGGTATTCTCTGGTGTTAACCTCTTAACCCTTAAAAAAATTGGCATATTTTGTCAGAGGCTAAAAATATTCCCGCTTTGCAATAAAATCCAAATAAATGGAACATTTGGTAACGTATTCGAAAACTAAAAACTGTTTTCGAAAGGTGATAAAATAGGCTTTTAAATTTCTTTATTAAAATTACTATGTATTTTTTTAAATAATTTTTTTTTGTCGAAAACTTTAAAAAGTGTTTAAAATGGCTCACTTTACTTTTTTTTCTAACTAAAATTACTAATAATGAAAAAAAAATAAAACACATACTTATTTCATTAGACAAATGAAATATAAACCTTACTGTCACCTCACTTTTTTTCGTTTCAAGTAAAAAAAATTCTGAAAAAATTCACAAATTTCCCTAATTATTTTTCAAATTGCTATCGGAAACTTTGGTTTCAGAAAGGGGTAAATTTTAATTTTTTTGTGGTTTACTTTTAGATTTGAATATATAGTTTGTTGTATTCTCTTTCCAATACCGTTTAGATCACATTTCTGACTATGATAGTAAGGGAGAAACAACGATTTCTGTGAGACCTATGTGAGCTGGGACAAATATGGTCTCCTGTGATTAAACGGGTTAATGTAAATATTATTGAAGGTGTGAAGAACACATTAATTAGTGAATTTACTGCTGCATTTATCTTAAAAGTTTCTAATCGCAGATCAATGAAAATAATTAAAATTATTGACTACATTATGTGGCCGAAAATAAAGTGCGTGAAAAAATTTTGTCTGTTTATTTTTACATAATTATATCACGAAATGTAGTTTAATATTTAACGCGCATCTTACTTTCTAGTACAATTGATTACCCTTAGGGGTGGGTTCTGACGATCCCAGGTGTATCTGCCAAAGTCTCGCTTGCCTCCCGAGGATCCGTTTCGAAAGCCTCAGGCATAAAACAGTGGAATATGAATTTCTTTTCTCCTTTATCCAATGGCAAGTTCATAGGAGACTTTTAAAATGAAGACAAGAAAGGAAAGGAAATAGAGTCCCCTGGAAACCTACCCTAGCTGCCGGAAACGAGTCGAGAACCGGAAAGGATGGTCAAACAATATTGCAAAATCACAGGAAGTATTTAATGGACTTATTCGTTCAATGTCGGTGACTGAAGTACCAATTAAATATAACCGTCGCAACTACGAACTGTTTTTTTTAATTGCTTATTCAAAGCGATGTTTTGTTTTAAAAAAAAATATTCAGGGTGTCCGGGTGATTAACTTCTTGAGGTGATTCTGCATGATAGTGTGAGTAAAAAAGAAACGTAACTTTTTTTTTCGAAATTCCAACTATTAGGGGTACTTTTTTGGTAAAAAGATAAAATTAGTAGGGGCGTGTGCGGCCTGCACTATTGGGTATTTTCTGATGTTACGATACGCGGCAATCAAAACCAACGAAGCCACAACGCGCCCGGCTGCCTCACAGCAAATTTATCGGGTAAGTTTGTACCTTACACTAAGGATTTTAATAGGTACGTCTTTTTTTATGGGAAATAAAATTATGGAATTTCGAAAAAAGTTCTCAATATTTTTTACTCCTACCATCATGTAGAATCACCACCCAAAGTAAATGCACTTTATATTTAAATGACATTGTCTTGAATTAGTGTAATGTATACTTTAAAATCAATAATGTCTTTGGTATTATATTCTTAGGTGCTGGTTCAGCATTGATGTAGGTAAGTCCCGCTTAAGGTCGTTTGAACTTTTTTTAAAGTTTTAAGTTTTAAGAATTAATTATTAATTTTAATTAATTAATTTTAATTAATTAATTAATTAATATTTTAAAAAAGTTATAAGAGGAAAACAGGCGGCGCTTTGTCCATATAAGAGTATTCCCCAAATTTCTCTCTGGATTTTGTTTCTCCTGCTTTATCTCCAATATTTATTTATTTTATTCGACAACTAGCGTGTCGGTACGTTTGCTTTTTTTATAAGTTTCTTCTTACAAGAGTTAATAACCTTCAAAAATGGTTAAAATAACATTGTTTGAACACCGTCAACAGGCATTCAGTGTACAAACTAGATAATGTATTTTTAAAAAGGCAGACATAGAATATTTCCTTTTAATACATTTAGTAAAAAAAACCTAAAAAACAATTTGCAAGAGAAAAATATGAGGAGAATACCAAACCTCGATTATGATGATTTTATTTCGGTATTATCAGCCTGAGGTGCATCTGTCCCTTTCGCTCAGTATTTGGGGGAGTAAGTGCAACAGTGACAGGAATAGTTTGGTAACATAACTATTTTTCAAATTTCAGCTCAGTATTCGGGGGAATAAGAACAACTGTGAAAGCAACTGTTACATAAAATTAATTAATTAATAACAAGGTGTGTGCACCCATTCATACACACCACATTTATGGTTTCGGTGTGTGGCACCTCCAGTACCTGCACAGTGCTTATTGGTCAGATTGCCAGCCCTAGATTAATTTGGAGTTAAAATGTTGCCAAACCTGCAAGAAGCATTCAAAATTCGAATTTGAATTCAAGCCGATTCATTTCTTGTCTGTCAGTAGGGTCAGCCCTGAGCTCTGGGCGAACCTCGGGACTGCCTCTCGATGAATCAAGATTCTTTTAATCATCGCTACGATTGTGATTGCACAAATTGACAAGTGACTCGCCATCTTGAATCTTGTCTGGAAGACACCGAGCTGACGAGAGCCGGAGGACATCCGCTTGCCCTGCTGCTGGAGTACCATTTTGGCTGTGAGCCAAGATTCTGCCACTAATTCATCCTCACGATGTGAGATCCTTTGTCGAAAATTGGGATTTTTTCGACAAAACCAGCTATCAGCGTCGCTTAACAGAACTTGGTATCAGCCTTCAATATATATTACCCTAGCAAGCCCCTAAATGCCAGAAGATATAGATTTACGATGTCCTTATTGATATAAAATATATTTATGTATTTAAAATACAATAATGTAATTTCTAAACATAGTAACCCAATCCTGGATTATTATCTGAGGCCCTAGCACGCTTGCTCTATATCGATCGGTAGGATAACTATCGGTAACTTCTCATCGTTCCCTAGCATGACTACAGATCGCCAACGAATAAGTAACAGTTCACAATGACTAAGCGTCCTTAACATATTCGACATCAACTGTTGTTTGTATGTTAGCGATGTGCAGTTGTCCTAGGGAACGATGAGAAGTTACCGATAGTTATCCTACCGATCGATATAGAGCAAGCGTGCTAGGGCCTCTGATCATTCTTAACATTTTACAACATCTTATCAGTATTATCACTTCAATGATAAAGCTCTGAAAATTGTATGCATCACTAAAATGATGCAATATTGTTACCGTCCAATACTACGGTAGCACAACAGTTTGTTTAAATAATTATTGTTCAAATTTCTCGGCAACCGGGTGTCCTCTTAAAAAGTGAAGTTTTTCACTACTCCGAACTTATTTTAAAAAAAACCGCGTATGTTAAAGTGCCAATATGAAATTTTGCATTGGTTTCAAGTTTAAACTATAGCATTCATCCAGAAATTCATTAAACTCCAGTTAAATACCTTATTCACCAATATTGCAAATGTTTGTAGAATTAAATACGTACTTCGACTGTGGTTGTGGTTGTAATCACGGGAATTGACCTCTACTGAGGACTTCACAACAAACGCTGTTATTGCTCAGTTTCCTTCAAAAAATCAACAGACCATAAGAATTCTTCTGGTAAACTTGCTTAGCCCCCAAAGGCTACAAAGTAAAGATCTCTTTTCATGACTTCACCCTTATTATAACTTTTTTTCCTGAAATATTTTAGGAGCCATGTTTGGAGTTCTTTCTTAAAACTCTCTTTTCTCGGAGTGCATGAAAAATTCATTCAAATGTTCGCCCTTTTTTCATTTATATCCCTTCATCTCTTCTTACCTCCCCCCTCAAGAGCCTTGGCCTCGGAAAGGACAATGGGAGTCCTTATGAAATTTTCGTCCTAAAAAAGTTGTTATAGCCCTTCAGGTGATTGTTGAGGAATAATTTAATTTTTGGTGGTGTGCCTTTTCATCGTTTTTGATGAAATTTTAATTGCTCTTGTTTTTTTAGTAAAATTCGATTTTTTTCTCGAATAATAATTACTATATTTTAATAGAAAGAGCACACAAGAGTTTTAATGTACGGAGTACCTGGGATTATAATATGTCCAATGTAAGTCCCTTGAGGTGATTTTTCACAAAAACGGCGCTATATGAGTCGTCCAAATATTATTATTATTAAGAATTAAATAAATAAAAAATGTAGGATATAGGCCAAGAAACATATATTTGGAAGGAATTAACCGTTGGATGATAACCATATTGCAAGGTACGTTAAAGATAAATACATGCTTTAGAGGCGCATGTTCTAAAAATTGTTTTTTTTTAAATTCATTATTTTTTCACTATTGCAGTTTATTCCTAGTTTAGTTAATAAATCGCAGTGGGCATTTCCTTTATTACTAAGATTTTACAAAAAAATATAAGTAGGCACCTCAAAATACTCAAAATTTAGTAACAATATTAATTGCCTTTTTTAGGAACTTTATGGTTAGGAACCGGAATTACCCTAGTTTTTTCTAATATATTATCTTACCATAATATAATCAGCCTGAAAAATAATGACAATAATAATAACAAATAAAAATAATCACAATCCACTAAAAGTTACATAAAAGATAACCAGGCGCCTCTCGAACGCATCGGCCCATCATAACAGCGTAACCAGTGTTTATGCATCAACATGGTCGTCCCGCGAGAACACTGACCGATGAGTGAGAAGAATAGAGACGATTTTTTTATTTTCGTGGGCGCTTCTTCAGTGTCAAGTCATCTTTATAGGGTTAAGGAAGTACTAATTCGGTTCATACATAAGATAGCTCCATCATACTTAACGTTGTGATAGTGACTTAGTGTTCTCACCAGGGCGATAATAAAATAACTAAAACATTTTAACGGCCGGCGTGGTCGAGTGGTAAGACTCTCGACTCCCAATCCGAAGGTGGCAGTTCGAACCCGGTGTGCGCAAATAAATTTTATTTGATTAATTTGTGTTATTTCACAAAGTATTCCTTAAAAATAATATGTATTATATTTGCGGCACGTTCCAGAGTCAAAGATACTCTCAGCATCGCCCTGGTGTAAGACCACCATTCAGAATTGAAACGTTGCTTGAAATTGCTTTAACCATGTTTAGTGGCCAGATCTGAATAGCCAGGTACTAACCCATCTTCCTCTCTTCATCTCATTCCCCTCCTCACTACCTTCGGCCGCAAAACATACACTGATTGGGGATGCCATAGTCTCACTGGCTCCAGACGGGAGCAGTTGGGACTCTTGTGCGGTATTCATATAAAAAACATACATAGTATAATAAGACCAAATATGGGAAATTAGCAAAACAAAACAAATCAACGTTTTTTTTTAATAAATGATACGTGAACAGTGTATATAAAACTGGTCGATTTTACCAGAGTTCCAACATCTCACGAAGGACTCAAAGGCGTTGGTGCTTTCGTTAAACGTCGTCGAAGCGCTGCAATATCGAAGGGGGCCAAACAATATTCAGAAATCAATAAACAGAAATTATTTTGGAAAATTCACGCAATAAAATAATAACACGCTGCCATAATGTGGTCCATCCATGTTGCTGTTCAACGAAATAACAGATCACCAATATCGGCAGCGTACATAATCGGATTAATTTATGTGAAATTCATAGCAGCAATTCACAGTAACATAATATCTATCGTTACTTCATTATTTGGAATTATTAGGTGATTATTTCCAAGCATCGCATTTGAAATGTACGAAAGAAAAATGTGAGAAAATATTTTTTTTTAATGGAAGTCTGCTAGGATAAGCTGAGATTGGGATATATTTTTTTAAAACTACTTTTCCTCTAAGCAGAATGAGGTGTGCATAAGTCGTGATTTAAAATGCCATTAGAATTTAATTTACTCAGACTTTCCCGCCAAAATGAAACACAAGGGTAGGAAAAATAACAAAAAAGTGAATAATAGTCAAAAAGAGAAATGGGTACACAAGTAGGGAGGGCGGGAGAAGGTCGGAAGACAAAGGGTGGAGAACAGGACACAAGGACGAAGGAAAATAGCTGGATATTTTTTTAAATATAACATTCTCCTTGTATCAACCAGTTGATTAAACAGACATCTCCGAATACTAAATTTTGAGATAATAAGTGTGATGATGACAAGTGTCTGTGTTTTACGTGTTAAATATTCTATAAAATATCACTGGGAAGCATAATGGGGCCAACCGACCTAGCTTTAAAAGTTCAAGCGTTATTTGGCTTGGCCTACTTCAGCATATCGCTCGTCATACATTCCCATTGGAAATGTACGGCAACCGATATGCCGAAATACGCCAAACCAAATAACGCTTGAGCTTTTATAGCTAGGTCTGTTGGCCCCATAATGGCCCAGTACATTAGTATGACATATAATAATTTTGAAATATCCTACCATTAACCCAGACAACATCAATATTTTGATGATTTCACTACGTAAAGTTTAAGTTTTTCTGCAATTTAATTGATTTTGTAGTGTTTCTGAGTTATCTTAGTATTGTACCAAATAGAGGGTGCACTTTTGAAAATGAAATTCTGCTGCGTCCACTTTATTATTCAAGCAAGTTTATTCTTACTTTGACTAGATGGCTAACTTTGACTATGGTTCAGTAAATATTATTTATACGTGAAATCTTAGGACGGGTTGTCTCATAGACTTTGAAAAAATTATCAAACTTTAGAGTGAATTTTTAAGTACTGTAAAAGTTCTATAGTACAACAAAGAACTGAACGATATATATCAGGCCCCCAACATCTCAGCCCATATGAGACTCCTCAGGTTGGGATGGGCTGGGCATGTACAGAGAATGCCGGACACACGCGTCCCAAAAAGAATTATGACTGGACACCCAGGTGGAAATCTGTGATGTGGGAATACCCAGACTGAGGTGGGAAGACGAGGTAAGAGAGGATGCGGCACAGCTTCTCCAGGTAACAAACTGGAAGTCAACTGCTGAGGACAGGAGGAGTGTTGTGAATGTTGCGGGAGGCCAAAGCTCGATATGGGCTGTAGCGCCATCGAAGAAGAAGAAGAAGCAAAAGTTCTATTCAAGTTCTGTTATTATATCATCATCGGTCAGTTGCTTCATAAAACTAAAATAATGAGCGATTTTATTATTACCGTGACGACCTGCGTTAACGGCACGGCGACGGTAATGGCTCGCGCCATCTCTAAATGATTACTTTTTGCCTCTCCATTCGTCAATGAGATGCCACGAGTCGTGCGGTTACCGCAGGTCGTCAAGGTAATAATGAAAACGCTCATTCACAGAACCACAGAACTTTCACAGAACATGAAAAATTTTCAAAAATTTAATGAACTCATCAAATATTTGAATATTTTTAATTAATAAACTAATGTTAAAGACAAGATTTTTATGCATAGCACAAAGGGTAACAATTATTATAAGCAATAATCGACGGCATGTATCTTTTCTCGGAAAATTTTTTCAATGTGGATGAGTGTTTCAGGCTGATAATTATTGCTTATAATAAATATTTGAAGTTAATTTTTACGTTCCGTGAAAATTTTATTCAATAACACTCTGCCCTTTTATTCAATAACACGGTCTGCCCTTTTATTCAATAACACATCTGCCCTGATGATGGACACTGTAATGTTGCCCGAAACGTCGGCTAAAGAAGGAGTTAGCGTAACACGGCATAATATCCCAAAAATAAACAACAAAAATATCACGGTGTTTATTTGGACTTTCTTTATCGAATTTTGTACAATATTATGGTGCCTAACTGCCTGAACTGAAAAAAGAAATACCTACCATTGAGATAGTGATGTTTCTTTGGACAAATTGTATTTTTCCTTATTATTTAATTACAACACAAAACAACTAGTATAGTTTACTTGTGATCCCACGCGGTCACCATTGTAACACACCTCGATTGCAAAGCCCAGTTTAAACGTAGGTAGGGGAGCTGTGTCGGCAAAAGCAAATTTTGGGGAGGGTAAATTCTTAATCACAGCGCGGACATGAAGCGAACAGCCAAAGGTGGATTCGTTAGCCCCGGGCCCTGAAATCAAGGATAAAAATGCAATTCATTTGATGTCCTTTCTTTTCCCCGGCTCCGACCTGCGAGTGCCTTTTCATTTTTCTCAGGAGTCCTTTTGATCTCGCCACGCCGACCTTTGATGAAACTCATCAGATATTCAGCATATGAAATATTCATACTGGAAATTCCGTCTCCGTTTCAATACAGCCTTATTGGTGCAGGGGCTTGGTTTGTTCTCGGTGTTGGATGAGAATTGAAAATTCACGTTGAAATAAAAGCGAAAATCTAAGGAATATCCTGAAGACCATGTAACATATTCGTGGTTCGACCATTTATTTTCAATAATTTTTTTTGAGAAAAGCAACACATAAAAAAATTAGCCCGTAATAAAAACAAAGCTTTTTTACTGTAATTCAATTTTTTTTTCAATTTTCGGCCCGGTTAGTAGTCAATTTCAGAGAAATACGTGTGCGTGCGCGTGTGTACGCGAGTGCCACCAAATGTTGATAGGATGCAATGTCATTGACAACGAGTCTATCTGCCGAATTTCAACTCGATCAAAATTTTGTCACGAATTAATTAAAAAAAAAAAAATGTTTTTGAATTAAATGACAATAAAAAACTTTGTATCCACCACTGTTTAATCAAGATGTACAATATGTTTCAAAACTACATACAAAATTTGTTTAATGTTATTTCAATTATTATCAATTGTAGAAAATTATTCAACTGGTTGTTTCCACGATTCGTTCTTAAATTCAACAGCTCGGCTGTGGAACGATTTACCGATCTCGGTGTTTCTTCCCTTCTATAACATGGGTTTCTTCAAGACCCAGGTTCAATCCTTCCTTTACACAAAAATACCTTCCATATAACATCCCCACACCAATCCGGTATGGGGATGAGTTTAAATCATCAATAAAACTTTCCTTCTTGACAAAAAATGTCCCTACACTCGAATACTTTGAACATATCAATTGAACATTAGCGGACTGAAATATGTGAATATTTCTTTATTTCTATACTTATTTTGACAGTCTCCGTGGTCGAATTTTGACTAGCGATCCGTAGATCGCTGGTTCAAATTACGGCGCGCGCAACTAAATTTTGATTTAGTAATTTGTGTTATTTTACATTTGGCATCATTTGAAAATAATTTGTAGCATATATGCGGGACGTTCCAGAGTGGAAGACACTTTATATCGCCCTGGTATAAGCCCACCATTCAGAATTTAAACGTTGATTTTTGTTGTGAGGCTGTAGGTAAGTGGAAAAGGGAAGGAGATAGGGGAGAGGAAGGTGGGGAAGAACCTGGCTATTCAGATCTAGTCACTAAACACGGCTAAGGCCATTTCAAGCTACGTTTCAATTCTGAATGGTGGTCTTACACCAGGGCGATACTGAGAAAATATTTCACTCAGGAACGTGCCACAAATATAGAATATTTTATTTTTAATTAAGACGGAGACCACAATGTGGAGCATTGCCTGCTCCACAGCCAGTGGAGCAGGCAATTTCTAAGAAGGTTCATCGACAGTCATCCAGAGGAAGATCAAAGAACTCCTGGATGACTCAATGCTCCAAAATTCTCCATAGAAACGGCCTGGATGAAAGTGATACCCAGAACCAAAGAATCTGAGAACGAGAAGAGCCGACCCCAACAGCCTACCTAGGCAATGAGTTGGGACAGTGCAAGGAAGAAGAAAATTTTAATTTTTAATTAATTGTGAAAAAACACAAATGAATTAAATAAAATTTTATTTGCGCACGCCGGGTTCGAACCCCTTCAGAATGAGAGTCCAAAGCCTTACCGATGGACTACGCTTGAAAAAGGTTTAGCCGTTTTTGATGACCTGGTCTAAATATCCAGGTAGTTTCACACCTTCCTCTACCCTCTCCCCACTACCTTCAACCCCACAACATGCCCGATTGGAGATGCCAAAGTCTCATTGGCTCGGGGCGGTTGGGAGCAGTTGGGATAATAAAAACAATAACTACTTCTTTCTCTTATCCTCCGTCTTTTTCTTCGGTATATATTTAATAATAATTATGTAGTAGTTTTCTTAACACGCTGATAAATATTTTTTTTTTTAAATTACAGCCATGTTTCTGTCTTCTGAAAAACTACAAACAATAGTTTTCCTCTAGCCGAGGATTGAGTACAATCCGTATTTTAAGGTAATTAAAACATTCAATAGAATGGCACTACTGTCAATGGAAGTCATTGTTCGATGCGCCTTTTCTATGGCAATTCACACACGTTTTTCGTGGCACTAAAGACAACAAAACTGGATTTTGTAGAATATTGTGCATTTTCAATTATTATTTGTACAAAAAGTTTAATTTGAATACTAAATTGATTTTTTTATCTTAATACCGCACAAGAGTCATTACTTCTCAACTGTTTGGAGCCAGTGAGACTACGGCATCCATAATTGGAAAATGTTGTGAGGCTAAAGGTAGTGAAGAGGAGAAGCAGATAAGGAAGAGGAAGGTGGGGGAGTTCCTGGCTATTCAGATCTGGATACCATACACAGCTAAATTCATCCAATGCAACGTTTCAATTCTGAATAGTGGTCTTACCAAACTTATTATCAAAGGTATTTTTGAAGCATATTTTAGGTTTGATATTGGTAAATAATGCATAATTCTTACTTCTTACTAATATTATAAACGCGAAAGTTTGTATGGATGTATGGCCACCATAACACGGGCATGTGCCTAGTATGGCGGCCATAAATTCCACAATTGTTATATATTTACTATTCAAAGAATAAAGAAACATTAAAAAAAAAAAAAAAAATGTGTGTTTGTTACTCTTTCACGCAAAAACCACTGAATGAACTTTAATGAAACTTTACAATAATATAGCTCATACATCAAAATAACATATAGGCTATAATTTATACCTATAGCTAGCTATTTTCCATGTATTACAAATAATAATCATTGTTTAATAGAAAATGTCAAAATTTGAGAATGAAATTTTGAAAAACAATGATTGTGAAACCAAAATTCTATTTTAGAAAATATTTAAATTTGTGAATTTATTTGAAGTACTCACCCTTGAATCGAATCAAGAATTATAGATATTTTAAATAAATGGGTTATGAATTTTGTTATAAACATAGATGGGACCTAGGAAAAAAAATAGGCTACTCGAAGTACTTATCCTGCGCAGACGAAGTCGCGGGCAGAAGCTAGTAAATTATAATTTTATTGTAAATATGATTTCAGGTGATCAACTGTAGGGTTAAAATTCTTAATAATACCACGAGATAAACATATTATCTAAGTTGGATCAATATCCAAAAGCAAACACTCTTTATTTTGAAATAAATTAAAACATAAGCGTTGGTTTTCCTTGCGTCCTCATTTATTCTGTTTTTTATTCTTTAACGTTACCTCTTCACTCATTCTTCCTTCTTTTATTTGTTCTTCTCCTTGGTTGCGTTAAGCTTCTTTTGTCTCGCGATAAAGTGTTTTTCTAGCCGGCCACCGCGGTGGGACGTGTTAGCTTTAATAAAACACTTCTGCGCCATTTTTATGTCCTCAGGACGACGTTTGTCTTTCAGAGGCCGCTGGATGTTATGCGCTCCGGGTGTTTTCAACAGGAGAAGATAGCTATTCTGCCTTCCTGGGAGGTAGATACGAAAAATCGTGATGTTTGATACGGCGCCTAGAGAGTATTTTATCAAGGCAGTAAAGAATAATACGACTCCGTGGCACATTGCTAAAAGTGCTTTATTTTGGGAGTGAAGGTTGCAGGTAGGTAGCACCTACGTTTCAATACACAATATAAATGTGATACTTAGACCTACATAGCTCAGCGTTAAACGGTGAACCCGCTGGTAATGGTATTAAAACCTGACATAGTTTTTAAAATTCCTATAAATTTCAAAAAAAATTATAGTGATTTTTTTGTTTATTATGCCGTGTTGCGCTACCTCCTTATTTAGCCAAAGTTTCGGATAGCGTTATAGTGTCACGCCTACCCTGATTATGGACACTATAATGCTGTCCGAAACGTTCGCTAAGGAGGTAGCAAAACAATTTAATAACGTATAATATACCTACTAATATTTTTTAATTTTTTTTATTGGTTAGGTACTCTTTTATTCTGTATTTATATTGAAAAACGAACACCCCTGTGAAAGGTATCCCCAAGTGGTTCCCTATATTTAGTGACTTTGTTATGCCACAAGTGAATCATAGGCCGAACTTTCCCAATATTGGAGCGCCAAAGCCTGATCGTTAGATCAGACTATGTCCGGCCGATGATTAACAAGCTCTACTAGATTTTGGGGAATACTGAGTATGTGAGGTTCTACCTTCATGAAATAAAATACTGTGTGTTTCTCACAGTAAAACTATATATACATATAATACAATACATAATTTGGACACTCACCCAGATCGACAATACGATGATAATCTATCTATCTAAACTAAGAACGTTACGTAAGGCCGGCGATGAAGGAGGCACTGGTGACCGAAGTATCCCATCGGCTAGGTCTGTCGAATGCTGCAGCTGTTGATGGGGAACGTCTCCTTATATCCCAGCAGCTAGTGGCCGCCTCCAAATTGTGTCGTTACCCTCGTAGAAGAGTGGTGATGGGTGAGGGCTTCAATAATCGCATCTTTCCATGGCCCAAGACGCATATCTGGCCCGGTCCAGAATTAGAATATATATTTCTCACGGAATCAGGTAGAACGTTTAATAACATAGGTTCTACAGGATCTACACAGAGATGGCGGAGTTTATGGTTAGTTTTTAACACTCCTACACACGGTTATGTCGTCCTTACGTCTTAACTACGCAATCCCGTGCGATCGAAAAGGTTTTATAAAACACTCGTGTAATTATCCGCGACAATACCCATCAGGGCGAATATTCTAGTGAATATTATAACTGTAATCACATTATTGTGAACTATTTAAGAGCGATTGACCAGTGGCTGAGAATAAAAATTTAAAAATGCTTGAAACTGGACATGGAGGTTCCAATGAGAAAGATCGATTATTCCCCGTATCAAAATTTTTAAATTAATAATTTAATATCGATTTATTTCATTTAAAACTTGCTTTATATACCTACATTTCAGTAAACAATAAAAATGCTCAAAACGCACGATGATAAATTGTTAAATATCGCGTACTTCTTGTAAGTATTTTTTTATCATAAATTTTTATGATTTTTCAATAATGTCTAAACAAAGTAAGTGTGTAAAAAAAAAAATATTTTACTTTGTAAGACCTTAAATAAATAGAAAAACTGAGGTATTTTTGTCACAAAACACGTTCTGGGATTTATTTTTTAATGATTTAATTTAACTAAAATTAAAATTCTTAAAACAGTGTTGACTTTATTACGTATTGATTTATTTTGTTATATGATTATATGATTTGAAATTTGTGTTATTTAATACAGTCCGTAGTTTGAAAATTGAACAAATCTGCCAACGACCAATGGTATAACCTTATAAATAAATTTTAAAACTGCGTGTACCAGATAAAATAACAATCTTTCAAAATCAATTTTTGTTTTTTAGTAAAAAAGAGTCAATAAGACTGGAATTTGATTTAAAAAGGACTAATTTCCGGTATTCTCTGGTAATACCCAGTCTGGTAGTACTCAAGTCACCGTCTTGAATCCGTAGCAAGAGTAACCGTATACCGCTCCCTCTCTTCTCCTACCGCCTCTCTATGTGTTTCCCTTAGTACTTAATAGTACTTAATTATGTATATGAAATATTATTTCATAACAACTTAGCAGGGATGCCCGGATTCATGGGGTAAAGTATGTCCGGATCTTGGCGGCTGATGCATCTGCCCACCGACTGCGTGGCAGTCCGGATCGGAAGAGACTGTTTGAAGGAGACCTTTTGGCCTCTTCAGCAGGACTCTATCAACCCATTGCCTTGCATCGCAGTGGGAGGGAAAGATTCATTATTCAAAAATGTTATTTTTCTATAATAATACAACCAGTTTCCGCTCCACTTAACAAGAAATTCTACCAACTCGTCACGTAGGTACTGGAAATAGCCTAATATGATATAGAACGATACGTTTGAGTGCTTATTAGCAACTTTCCTGCATTCTTCAGAGTAGTGTACTTCTCTCTTAGGGAAAAGTTTCTGCTAATTGAAAATAATAGAGCAAGTTCGCGAGCACCGAGTGAAGTTAGCGAAATAGAACCTAAGAATACGGAAAGTTGATTTATACGAAATACTCCTCATATTGCGGCTTCCACTGGGACCAACGGACACGGGTGTTTACGCCCAACTTTGTTTGGAAAACTTTTAAAAGTACAGGGTCTTTCCGAAGATAATCTAAGTAATAATTAACTCTAAAATCTTTACAATAATACAATTTTAAAAAAAAAAACAGCTTTTCGTAATTTTGGAAATTTGAAATTTATTTGTGTCATTCCAAGAACAGTAGTTTTCGTAACATTTTCGTTAGATTCTTCAAAAATGAATTAATGTTTTCTTTTTCGACAGAATCTCGTTTAGCAAACTGTGTAAAAAGGTTCTGAGAATACAAAGTAACTTTTGAAGTTTTGCTAATACAATTATTCTCGTCAGTAACAGAGGATATAAATAGTAATAAAATCATGAAAGTGGATAGAAAATGTATTTGTGTTGTAACAGATCTGTATTTGTGACTTAATGTGGATTATCTTCGATTTCATCATGTATATTTTTTTCAATTTTTTTACTGAATTTGGTTGTTTTTTCGGAGGGCAGTAAATAGAGGAAATAATAGAATATTACATTAGAAGAAAAAAATTTACAAATATATTAAAGTATTGATTTATTCATATAATAGATAGACCTCTCAGTGGCTGAGTTATCATGGATCCCAGGCGTCGTGAATTCAATTTCTCAGCTGTTTAATTCCTCCATCACGACACAAGCAAGATTTCCTGCTTGATGTGGTGGTACAAGGAGATTTTTAAATTGTTGCGAGGTTATTTTGAACCCAGAAATTTTTGTCTTTCTTTAAACAAAATTACATGGAAATGATGGGTAAAGGCTGTTTGCTATTTGTTGTTTTTTTCGATACCACCCATCTTATTTGAGAAATCTATTATCCTATTTGGGATGGGGAGTATTGATTTAACAGTTTTATTTTAAGTATATAATATAAACTAATATAATGTAAAGATAATGGTGACGGTTAAAATTTTGAGTTTTTTTCAAAACTTACATTCATTCTGCGACCTTTTTATTATTAAACCAGTTTCTTGTTGCCATCATTTTACTAAGTGAATAATTTAATAACCTTTATGGTAGAGCGTTAAACTCCTTAGCTCTGAAACCAGAAGTCACGAGTTCAAAACCTCGCACGCTATCAATTTTACCAAAAAAGGATTACATAGTTTCACTGGCTCTAGGAAGTTGAGAGTTTTAACTTACATAAGGCTGCCTTTACACAAGTAAGTTATTTTTCCCGTAAGTCGCTCACGTAAGCAAGTTATGGCCAAAAAACAATGTGTCCATTGGCCAGAAATCGCTTACGAGAGCGACTTACGAGAAAAAAAGAGTGGGTTTACGAAGTTGAAGTAAAACTTCTTTGACTAAAAACTAAAAACTTAGGTAGGTACATATTTTAGGCGGCAGATCTTGATTAGGTTGTTGATTATTTCGTTTATAATGTAAGGTTTTCTGCGATTCAGACATTTGAATTTTAAACAACACCATTTTTATTGTCACACGGCTGCCACTTTTTACTTCAATAGCTAGAATTCATAAGAATCTGAAATAAAAAAGGGTAAAATATTCACCGTAAAAAATAATTCAAATCAGAACATTCAACTAAAATATTTAGTTTAATCATATTATAATCAACAAAACATAACAAAACCCTGTTGGACTTACCTTATACATTAGTAAATAAAAATAAGCGGGTGACGACTGACGTTTGAGTTTGATTTTTGCTTTGACGTTTTGTTATTCATTGCTATTACGACGTTAATGTGATGAAATATAAATCGAACGTCATTTCATTTAATGTTACTTCCGTTCAAAAAAAATTTTGAGTTACCCGTCGCAATGCCCCTAAAGAAGTCTTACTTCAAAAATTGTTTCCCCTTTCAGAAATGTAACTTAAATATATGTACATCAGACGGCTGCAAAATCTCAACACAGTGATTGTACCTGCATTACTGTAGTATCGCGTTACCAATTATTATTATACGAGAAACCTTAGTTCAAGCTTGGTACACTATTCATTCGAGTTATCAGCTCAAGAGTTAAAAATGGATCAAAGATATTATTTCTGATTTCATCTAAGAAATATTTATTGAGGTTAAACTTAAAATTATCCAAGCTCGTTCATTGACGACGCTGATTATTTTACGAAAAAAATTTGCACGTTATGCATTAAAATGTTAAGATGAATTATTTGTTCCCACCAGTACGGCATATGAACAAACATAATTATTTTAAATTGATAAACTAATGTTTAAGACAAGATTTTATGCATAGCACAAAGGGTAACAATTATTATCAGCAATAATTATCAGCCTGAAACACTCATCTACATTGAAACAATCTTCCAAGAAAAGATACATGCCGTCGACGGGACTCGAACCCGCGCCCTTCTGATGTCCGGTCAAGTGCTCTTAATCCACTGAGCTACAAAATAAAAATAAAGTAAAAGTAAAAAAAAAACAAAATAAAGCCATAAAAATAAAGTTGGTTGTTTGCATGTGAAAAAATGGAATAAGCGGTAGTTGTTGAATGAAACACTAATATATATTGAATCTTTTGGCGGGTAAGAGGTAACCCGCCGTCGCTCAGTGGATTAAGAGCACCTCACCGGACATCAAAAGGGCGCGGGTTCGAGTCCCGTCGGCGGCATGTATCTTTTCTCAGAAGATTGTTTCAATGTGGATGAGTGTTTCAGGCTGATAATTATTGCTTACAAAAATTTATTGTTTACAAAAATAATAAACAAATTGTTAGTTTTGTCCGTATAAAACGAAATTCTTTCAAGAAAAGCATACAAATACAATATTATATCCGAGATTGAAACAATGTTGAATTTGTATGCCTTTCTTGAACGAATTCAGTTTTTATACAAACAAAATCACGTTTTCATATTCATATTCTGTAAAGATATATGGGTTTTTATCCTAAAAACTCTTAATTGAAACATTAATTAATTGAAAAACTACATGAATTTCAACCTGTTTTTCAAAATTTAACAAATTTAAATATTCAATAAGTACCTAACTAAAAACTACATCCTCGTATGCACGAGAATTTAGTGTACCTATATGAAAAACTCTATTTGCTTTTTATAGGAAAAAGCATTCAAATATCCTGAGCCAGTGGCACTATGTCATCCACAATGCAGGTGTGTTACGGGGCGAAAGTTAGTGGAAAGAAAAGGAGACGAGAAAGGGATAGGTTGGAGGCTGATATGACATAACAGATCTGACATTTAAACACGGATGATGCCATGTCGAGCAACGTTATCGTATGAATTTGGAAAGATGGCATTTCCCCAGGGCGATACTGGGAGTATCTACCACTCCTGAAAATCATTGTCTTCAGCAATAAAATCCAGATAGAAAAAAAACTGTGCATAGTATATGACGCCAGGACTCAATGCGAGAGAATTTATACTTAGGCTAGCTTTACATTTGTAAGTTTTTTCGTTAGTTTACGTCTTCTGTCCAATAGGCATATTGTATTTTGAAAATCCAATTTGGTCATTGGCCAAAAGAAGTCGTAAACTTACTAAAAACTTACAAGGGTAAAACTAGCCTTAGAAGACATTTTTCTGCTGCAGGTATAGTAACTATTTACGTTACAATCTTTGAATTACCTCCGATATATTAATTATTTATTGATCGTGTATCTATTTGACCACAAACGTATTATTCGGCCATTTGTCCGACTGTTCAATTTAATGAACAAAATTGTTTAGTAACCGTGTTGCGGAATGGACATTACTCGGAATCGTTTTCAAGTTAAGTGCTCCCAATTTAACTCAGGAATGGCTTCATAACAAATTACGTGATTATCAGAATTCACGAGTCACGTGCATAAACACGATATTACACTCCGGAAATTGAACTTAGTTATGTAGAGAGCAGCCAGGCATAATAATCGCCTTCCCAAATATTTACCGATCGCAAAAAAAAACCGTTTAACAATCTGCAAAAAACGTCCACGCTGCTCAAAAGATTTTTTTTTGTGTTGTTGTGGCAATTATAATTATCTCGAGATATCACGGTGTAACTACTTGTACTATTCTGTGATTGTGTTGTGTGCTCCTTCGCAGAGGTACTTGGTAGGTGATTGGTTTTCCTTTTTCCTTGCCTCCCTAGTTTTTTCTACACATATTAACACCATATTCCAGCAAACACCATTTAGTTTCGTTTCGTTCTTTACTATTTAGAGTCCATTTCCATGTGCATCTGGCTTTCGGATGCAACAAACAATGACATTTACCTAATTATCAGAGAAAATTCACGGCGCTTATCTGTTTTCTACACTATAGAGTTTGTACCCAAACTTTCAAGTATCGATCGACAGAAAGCTCCCCCGCGGTATAATAGTAACTCGTTTATTTTAAATAAATTAATAATTTTAAGTATTATTATTTTTGAAGTAAGAATTCTTTAGGGGCATTACGACGGGTAACTCAAATCTTTTTTGGACGGAAGTAACATTAACGGAAATGACGTTCGATTTATATTTCACCACATTAACGTCGTAGGTGTGGCAACAACGAATCCGAAGTTTAGCAACGAATAACAAAACGTCAAAGCAAACTTAAATGTCACAAGTCACCCATTTTTTTTTACTTATGTATTAGGTAAGTTCAGGGATTTTGTTATGTTTTGTTGATAATTTTGTGATTTAACTAAAGATTTTAGTTCAACCTTTTAATTTGTATAATTTTTTATGATGAATATTAACCCTTTTTTCTCTCTTATTCTTGTGAATTCTAGTCATTGAAGTAAAAAGTGACAGAAGTGTGACAATAAAAATAGTGTAGTTTAGAATTGAAATGGCTCAATCGCAGGAAAAATTTACCCCTTCGTCTATAAATAATTACAAACGAAAAATGCAACAACCTAACCATGTTCCGCCTCCTAAAATATTAAATTTTTTATTTAGTTTTCAGTTTTTAGTCAAATAAGATTTACTTCAACCGCGCGTAAAGGTTGGACGCGCTCATTTTTTTCAAAATTAGTGTTACATAATAACAATGAAGTACAGTTAAACTGCTAGATAGCAGTTTGTTAACGGATTCTAAAAATATCATATGTTAGGTACCAAGTTAAAAAACAATATACCTATTAACATGGTGATTTTAAAAAATACCTAGGAATATAAAACTACTTACTAGATATAATACTTGTATATGTATAACTACCTATTTATTGTTAAATAATAAAGCATATTGCATACATTTAGCGTTTTTAATAGCAGTGGCTGTATTTCATGTAGTAAGGTTACAGTTGTACAACAAGTACACAGTTACAGAAAACAGCCAGACCTTCCATTATATCTAAAAATCTACACTTAAATCTATTTTAAAGTTTGTTTACTTATTACATTTATTTTTAAGACGCGAACATTCTAGGAGCTACCTAGATTTTATTATTCAATCTTTAGACAAAAATGCTTTTATCTTAGTATTGTTTTTTTGTGGCTGGCTGTTTTTTGCATAATTACGTTGAATTCATATTCAGTTTTGGAAATATCTTCATAGCATCATCATTTTTTTATATACCTACATCTATTGGAATTTCGCTTTTGTTTTTGTGAATGAATTAATGCAAATTTTAGATGTGGTAATATCCCACTTCCCGATATCCGATAGACTTGTTGTCGATGATAATGCATTAAGTCAACTTTTTAATTCTCTTAAATAAGCTACTAGAGATGGCTCGAAAATTGGAGTGACCTATGGCAATAGGGGTGACATATGTTGGTTTCCCGATGCATGGTTCCCGGGGCGGAGGTACCCATACCTGCCTCCCAATTTGTTTTATAGGCTCGTTAGACTCTTTGACACTCATTGCATCGAACGTAGTATTTAGTTTTACATAACTGAACAATTAAATTACAACAAATCTTTCATTTTTAAGTCAGTTAAAATAGGGTAATAACTATTACACGACTAGACAGTGGCAAACTGAAGAATAATAATGAAAAATACCGGGAATACTTAACTATTAAAGCTTTGAAAATAAATATGTATGTTGACTTTTCAGTTTGGAGTTCGTCTGATATCATTAGTGTTTTTTTATGAAATATAACAAGACTCCTTGATACTTAGTATCAAGGAGTTGCCCAAAATTAAAATAATTTTTTTATTATAAACATGTTACATCGCAGGTAGGCAACTAGATGGTCAGCTACTAAGATTCAACTATGACATACAAAAATTTAGTTTAATTGGAAAAGCTTAAAGCAATCACCCGTGTTCGAGGGGTTAGGTACTAGACTAGCAATCCCGTGGTCTCCGGTTCAAATCTCGTCGTATATAGATGACATTGGCCCGAGGAAAATAATTTCCTTCAGGGCCCATATTATCTTTGGAGTTACTGTGTGAAGTATCTTTTTTTAAAATGAGGAAGTGAACGTGGGTCTTGAAGAGACACTACAAGCCGTAGGAACGACATGTTCTCTTGTGACAAATGTCAACCGTTTACAAGTGTTCGGCGCGAGTTTGGCGTAAATTTTAAAATTATTGAAATAGAATGGGAAATGAGTATAAATATGTTTTTGACTTATTTAATACATCAATTATTAATAAATATAAACAAGCCATAGTAGAATAAATATTGGAAAAAGGAACAACAATATTTAACTAAACAATCCACATCACTCTACTTCGACTCAATTTATCTACGTAATGTAAACATTGTATTTATCTATTTAGTTTTTTATTGTGTTTTTGATTATGTTTTTGATCTTGTTTTAGATTATGTTATGGTTTTTGTTTTTGATTTTGTTCTCGATTTTGTTTATGATTTTGTTTTTGATTTTTTTTTTTTTTAATTTGGTTATTCTTATTGAGATGATCTTTGTGATTAAAAAATAAAATAAATAACATGTAAAAGCCCAGCTGGGCGTGCAATGCAAAATAAATAAAGAATATAGAATATATACGGTACGTTCCAGAGTGGAAGATAATCTCAATATCACCCTGATGTAAGACTACTATTCAGAAATGATATATAGCTTTAAATTACTTTAGCTGTGTTTGGTGACCAGCTCGGAATAGAACCCACCTTCGAATTTCCCATCCCTTTCTCCTTCCAACTACTTTCAGCCTCACAACACTCTCCAATTGGGGCTGGCATATACTTACTGACTGAAGACGGTTGGGCGCAATTGGGACTCTTGTGCGGTATTCACATTTTTGTTTTTTTAATTTTTTGCCCTGAGGAAAACAATGTATCTCAAGGCATGATGTCAACTTTGGGAATGCTGTGTTGAGGGTCTTTTGGGGCAAAGCAAGGGGAGGTGTAGTTCTGAGAAGGAAAAGTGTATAAGAAGTGGGTAGGAATCTGGGTGTGTGAATCAATGTGTCCTGGAGTAAGGAACGTATGACCCAAGGCGATGGGTCGAAAGTCGGCTGGAAAGGTAATAAGTCCCCATATCCGGCCGCCGAGCAGTAGGTGAGCAAACACATGTACCGCCAAGACCTAGACAAACCTGACACCATGAACCCGGCACCTTTCGTGTAAAAAAGCCGCGTAGTTTATCCAATAAATGGTTTTCGTGGTGGTATCCAGACCCGCCTACAAAATGATTGAATTTTATTGAAAAATCAACCAGTAAAAACTAAGTTTTTTTACTATAAAACACAATTTTCGATGTATTTTAAAATTATGAAAAAAATGGTTTGTCTGAAGGTTGAACCATCCCCCCCAGGGACTGAAAACTGAGCCTATTCTTAACAGGACAGGACCAAACTGGTATGATTTTTTGTGTGTTTAAAAATGAAGTTATTTTTACCTGAAGTACGGCACTGGTATCGCCACCGCGTCGCCGTATCCCAGTAATAACTCTGATATAACCTTATTATAAAGCAAAGAGAGTTAAAAAGTGGAGTCGTTGAAATAAAAAGTAAACCTAAGTGCGGTAATCTGTTTGCAGTGACTTCTGAGAGTTAATGCTTCCGGTTTCCGGCACCCCTCTCCGCGTTTTGACCTCCGGCCAGAGAAAATGTCTAAAGGATTCACAATAAGGAATAAATAAAATACGTTTCAGTTAACTGAAGTTTTTTTGAAGTTTAAGTGGGTATTACCAGAGAATACCGGAAAATAGTCCCCTTTAAATCAAATTCTAAACGTATTGACTCTTTTTTACAAAAAAACATAAATTGATTTTGAAAGATTGTTATTTTATCTGGTAAACGCAATTTTAAATCTTGAAAAACTAAGTTTATTTTTAATATACTAAGGTTGGTCGTTTACAGATTTGTTAAATTTTCTATTAAATTTGTTAGATTCTATTAAACAACACAAATTTTAAATCATATTATATGACTATACAACAAAATAAATCAAAACACAATCTAGTAACATAGTTTTAAGAATTTAAATTTTAGTTAAATTAAAATCATTAAAAAATAAATCCGAGAACGTGTTTCGTGAAAAAAATACCTCTAAAAATAAAAATATTCTATTTATTTAAGGCCTTACAAACTAAAAAATTTACACACTTATTTTGTATGGACATTTTTGAAAAATCATAAATACTTATGATAAAAAAATACTTACAAGAAATACACGTTATTTAATAATTTAACATCGTGCGTTTTGAGCATTTTTATTGCTTACTTGAATGTAAATAGGTATATATTAAAGCAAGTTTTGAATGAAATAAATCGATATTAAATTTTTAATTTAAAAAATTTGATACGGGGAATAATCGATCTTTCTCCTCGGAAACTCCCTGTTCAGTTGCAAGCATTATTCAACATTTATTCTCAGCCGCTGGTCAATGGCTCTTAAGGTGATATAAACAATTCAAAATATACTCTTTCACCGATGGTGCTAGTTGAGTTATTTTAGGAATAAACAAAAACTTAATTATTTAAAAAAAGGCTTCCAAATACAATATACACTCCAATATATGTTTACCTTTTGAAAATAATTAATAATACGTCTTAATATTTTAAAGCATCTCAGATTTTATTAATTAAAAAAATACAGAAAATGCTGTCGCCTATTTTAGAATAATAATGCTAAAACTAGATTTAAATAATGAAAATTTGCCTCATGTTTCCAACAACTGTTAATAATTATTTTAAATAAATATTTAAATGTCATTATTATAGCGTACATAAATAGAATTAATTATAATAACTGGTTACATTTAAAGCAAAAAAGTGAAATCTTCAATACCTAATGAAAATAAATAGAATTATTTTGTATTTTATTACCTTTTTAAACCATCAAAGGAAGTAAGAGTCGCTTTCGTACTTTTTTTATGCACGAGTAAAGGTTTTTTTTTTATTTCTATAATTTATTTATTAACCCAAAATAAAAAAAAATAAAAATTAATTTCACGCTAGTATAGATAGCATGCTGCCATGAGAATGTATATGAAATGTCGGAAGTTGGAGGTATTATAAATATTATAGGATATTATCATAGACGGCATTCGTGGTTGAGGGTCGAGTGGTAAGACTCTCGACTCCCAATCCGAAGGTCGCGGGATGAAAAATATTTGATTGGTCTGTTTTTTCACAATTTAATCATTCAAAAATAATAAGGCATATTTGCGGCACGTGCCAGAATTAAAGATACTCTCAGTATCGCCCTAGCGTGAGACCACCATTCAGAACTGCGAAGTTGCTTGAAATGTCTATAGCTTTAGTGTTAGCCAGGTACTTCCCCACCTTTGACTTCTCATCGCCTTCCCCTCTGTACGTATCTTCACCCTCACAACGTGCCACAATTGGGGATGCCACACTCTCATTATGTGATGCTCCAGACTGTTGCGAGCAGTTAAGACTCTTGTCACTATTAAAAGTTTTAAAAATTGCTAAAATTAAAATCAAATCCGATTTCTAGGGTTTAATGAACCAGAGTGGCAGACAGACACCCAAACGGAATTAGTACTTTTGTGATTACAATCTAATCTAATTTCACGTTGTAAAGTTGTCGGTCAGAAAAGCAGACATTTGATGCGAAAAACTATTTTTTTTCCAATTAAAAGCACAATGCCTTAAAGTACACATTATTTTCCTCAGAGTTAGTTGAAATGTCCCCTCAGAAATCTATACTAAAGCTGTATTCTTCTAGTCTCTGGTTTCTGTGATCTTTTGAGAACAGATTCCGCGCATTTCAAAAGGGAAGGGGGAGAAGATGGGGAAAGCTCCGCCAATCCGGTTTATTTCCTTTTACTCGACTATTGAACAATATCAGAGTGTTCAGGTGAGATAAAGGAAGCTGCAGAGATGTTTGTAATTTGTCGCAATCGTTGAGCTGAAAGGTAATTGATGTACATTCAGCGGAAGAGAACAATAATTATTCAGGATTATTCTCTGAAAGATGACGGGGAGTGGTACTTGCCTGATACTTCAGGGCGCTTGCTGATTTTAAAGTCATCCATTCATAAATTAGCACCAAGTTTTACAAAGTACATTCCTGCATAATCCCCCAGTCCTTCAAAAAGTCCAAAATTCGACATTGGAATCCCCGCCTCTTTTTGGGAGGGATTTAAAAATAATTGAAAATACTCTTTTGGAATGGTTGGAGAAGGTTTTTGAGAGTTGCTTTTTACAAGTTGATTTCGTAAAAGCCAGTAAAAACAACTTTAACTCCTTTCTTTCGCATTGTTTATTGTATTATTGTATTGCTGTTATGTGTGTTACTTTTATTAAATTGTGAAATTATTAACCCCGATACAGGCGAACCCTGGTGGGGTTAATATTGAATGCTAAACAATGTATATTAATTGTAAAGAAATAATAAATAAATAAATAAATAATAACAAGGAAATTTAAAAATGATTTCACGGAACCAAGCGACGTGGAGTGGAGAGTCGTCCGTCTGCCACTTTTATGCCGAACGGCATAAGGTTTAATTCTCAATTCGAAATTTGTTGAACACCGCCCACTTTGATTCATGCCGTAAAAAATAGTGCGAAATCGCAGTGTTTTGTTTTATTTTGTGAAATTCTGGCACAAATATTAAAATGCTTTGCGACCACTTTCTAAAGAAATTAATTTACCATATTATACACTAAAACATTATCTGAAGAGGGGTTCATTGGTAGGAGATTTTGCACTCGAAAGAATTTTTTACATGCCTGATATTTTATTTTTTCCAGGCTTACAAAAGACGTATTAAAAAAATACTCAACTGCTTCCAAGGCCAAGATGTGTTCTACTCGCAGTATTTAATTGAAGAATCTATAACATTTCTAAGCGATTAAATTTTCAAACCAAAAACACACGATTTATTTCGAACTTAATAGTATCTTATGAGAACTATTTGTTCACCAGCCATCAATTTGGTTGGCGAGTATGAGTACCGCAGCCCCGGAAACCTTTTTTTGGATAACCAACATACCTGACATAGGTCACTCCAAATGGTTCGCAACATTACGTTTGGTGACGAATCAGGGGTGCAGAGTTCATGCTTGAGGTTTGACGAGGTCTTGGCGACGAATACGTTCGCCCACCTACAGCGTGTCGGGTCGGATTGAGAGAGATTAGTTAAGGGAGACCAATTTACCTTTCCAGCCGGAATATTTTGTCCCATCGCCTTTCACCGCAGAGAGGGGAATGAATGCATACGTCACACTTCATACTCCTGGGTACACTAACCCCTAGATTTCTTCATACCTTTATACCTTTTTCCTTCCCAAATCTTCCTCTCTTTCCTTTCCCTAAAAAGACCCTCCAAACAGCTTTCCCAAGGATGAAATAGGCCCTGGAGGGGTGATTATTTTCCTCAGGGTCTCCTATGTGAAACTAAAGTAAAATAAAACAAGAACAACTACTAAAGTATTCATCAAAGTGTTTTGACACCATTTTGCCCTTTTTATTTTAAATATTTTAAATATGGATGTTTAGGCCCACTTGATCCGCAGAAATTCACGTGTGACAAAATCATCAAAGGGTCATTGAGTGACATTTGAAAGGTCATCCGCCGATTCTCGTTGCTTTTCAGCTTCATATCAAATTGTAATAAGCTTAACATCGTGACAGTTGTCCTCTTCCGCTGATCATAATTTGTTCAAAGGCTGAAATGGAATTTCGTTTCACAGAGTTAGATCAATTCATCAAATTTCATTATGTAAATTTAAGTTCTTTGAATGTTTCGGTCGATGAATTGGTCGGTTTTTTCACAGTACCTGGTTAATTGCAGAGCAAGAACAGGATTTTCATAGAACTTAAATATGATCTTTGAAATTTGATGAATTGTTCGAATTCTGTGAAACAACCCGTCCGTGAATCGACTTTTAACGGGGACCTTTATCTGTCTAAGCCTAAAACAACAAAATGGCGCTGATTAGCCATTTGACAACTATAATTAATTTTATTTATAAGACAAATAACTTTGTTTACATCACTTTTATTAATACACAATCTACATGTTTCATGAACGATGTTCACATCATCAGGATCAAATGTATACTAAACTTAAAAATTAAATATAGATCACATATGGGAGGAAAGGCTAGAAGGAAGGGGAAGGGGTAAGGGTGGGGAAAGTTTATTACAATTAGGGATTTCAAAATCATTAGCAGGGAAAGACCGGTTAAGTGGGAAAAGGTTCAAAAGAGGGTTTATAAAAATTTGCTGCTTATGTATTATGTCTGCTTTATTATTTACATTTTTTATAATTTCTAAAATCTTTAAACTATTTATCTGTGATGTCTTGTAACCCGTATGTAATATTTTAAGTCCATAGTTTTTGTCAAGAGTGTGATCATTTTTTAATAAATGATCTGCAAACTCAGATTCGCTGTTGCCATTTAATGCCCTGAGATGTTCTTTAACCCTTACTTTAAAGTTTCTATTTGTTCTACCTATATAAAAGTAATTACAATCCTTACAATCGAGTTTATAAACGCCCGATTTTTTTGTTTTAATTTCGCTATCTTTGTTGTTAAGGATGATTTTTAAAAATTTATTATTTGTATAAAATGCTGGTTATATAGTACCGGGAATGTTTTTACAAATCATTTTTTGATCCTGATGATGTGAACATCATTCATGAAACATGTAGATTGTGTATTAATAAAAGTGATGTAAACAAAGTTATTTGTCTTTGCATTCAAATAAATAATGCCATCACATAGTGAAAACCTTTCTTCCTTTCGAAAAATTATTCATTTTATTTACTGTGAATCCTTAATATTTGTGAGCACCAAACTAATGAAATTATTATTATCGATGCAGAAACTTTTCCCTTGCCGAGTTGGTCGGGCAAAGCTCAGCATTCCGTTGAGTGGCTGCCGCGTCGTCCGGAAACCAAAAGCTGAGCGAAATCTTGCCTAAAACTGCGCTTAACACAAGCGGCGGCGGGCCTACACTTCCGTCACATTAAATATGCAACCGCAGCCTAAACGTACAGGGTAAGTGCTAATTATTGCTTCACCAACATTGATATTTAATTATGAATGGAAGATGAATGAGATTTCTGTACTTTTTAGTTTCTGTGGATATTAGTAGATGCCGTTAGGCTTAGAGATTATGTCAAGTTCCGATTCATTTTCTTTGTTATATGTTTATTTTACATGGTTTTTTGACTACCAAGCTAGGCAAATGTGCGTATTATGGTAGTCGAGATTCATAAGTTGTTATATTAAGTATAAAATATTAGGTATAATCATCCATATATGTAGATGAAAGTAAAAACATAAAGCATACATATTAGGGAAAATATTCATACTAATATTAGGTACATGATCACATACATGAAAGGAGTTAAAGTAGGTGAATCTTGTAGAAATAAATAAATTATATTGTAAATACGTAAAGATTAATAATAAACCAGATTGTAACAAGAACCTTATTATTCTTGAAGAGCCCCAACACAATTAATGATATCTGAGTGTGGATAAGGCAGACGTAACAGTATCTATTAAAATTGATCGTCAATCGCGTGTGATCCAGCCTTCCAGCACCAAGCGCCCCTCCTGAGTGAGCGCTGGGCCCGAGCTCAGTCCAGACCAAACCTTGCAAAATAAAGGTTCTATGTACTTGTTTCTTTATTTAAAATCTACTGTGTAAATATGTATGTATGGGATGTGTGAGATTGCACTATCCTCTCCTCATCCTGGAATAAAACATCATTATTATTATATTGAATTAAATTTTTTTTAAATCATCGTATTTTATTATTTTTCCTGATGGGTATGTATGAATCTTGGAGTCAGTGTGTCTATGAGCAATGGCAGTATAAATCCATCTATCTTGCTGTGATGCAAGACAATTGGTAGATAGAGTCCAGCTAGAAAGATCAAAGGGTCAGCCCGCCATCTGCCAACAATATCTGGACAAACCTCATCTCATGAACCTGGGTACTCCTGCTAGGTTTAATTTATCGACTCAGGCGATGAATATAATGTAATACACATATCATACTCAATTAAGATCACCTGGTTAGCGTAAATTCATAGACAATTCTGCGTATAAATTTGTAATGTAATAACGCAAGTGTTAGAATAGTGGTTATTTCGTAAATTTTTTTGCCGCTTTCTGCTTCCTTTGATTAGAAGTATGTGATCTCTCGTTAGGTGAGTTCTGGTGTCACGAAATTAGCACAGAATTTATTTTAGGTATTTCTAGATCAGCACAACCAGTAGAGTAGTAGGTAGGCAACTTAATGATTTCCTCGATACCAAAGGTATTGAGGAAATCGTTAAGTTAAAAAATATTATTACAAATGTATACATAGAATTGTTTTTGAAATTACGCTACACACGTGAATTTAATTGAGTATTATATGTGTAGTGTACTGATTATTCACGTGGTTTCAGTTTCCTGCAATAGATGCCGATTGCTTAGTTTTGTACCTTAATGGATGAACCACGTAAGTCCACTTTGGACTTTTGTTCAGGAAAGCGATTTTTGTGTTTGTGAACTAAATATTTGAAGGTCTATAACTTTTTAACTTACTGCAATAATTAAGATCTGTGAATGATATATTTCGTAATTTTATTCGTTTTTGGCCATTGTTAAGACAAATGTGTCAATTTAGGAATATATTTTAATTTATCCTCTGAAATAAATTGGACTCCAGTGGCTTTGTAATTAGAAAACTCAGTTAATCTACTGTTTATGGATTTCATTGTTTCATCCAATAATAAAATGAAATGCAGAGAATTTTTCTGCGAACTCAACTCAAAACCGCCAATATGTGGACTTACGTGGTTTATCCTTTAAGGTACAGCAGTTAGTAAAACGTATTTCCGCTACAGACCAGTCGAGTATAATACCAGAATAGTACCATCTATCGTCGTTCGTGTCTTCGAGGACATCAGCGAGATTGTGGAGCTCGTAAAGTCGCTCGCAGCAGCGGCAGAACTACTTACAGCCTAATCTATTAAAGACGTCTGTCCAATTCAATATTAATTTTAAATATTTACGATAGTTAAATAAATCAACTAGTAATCACTCGAACCTATAATTCATTTGGATCTTATCCAACACATCTTAAATTATGGGAAATTAAGAGACATAACAGAACGTTATCTCTTTTTATTTCCCTAACTAAATAATGACGAGCAAAATTAAATTCGAATAGTTATTACAGCATTTACTGACGATTCGTTATTTTGTTGCATCTTTCCTTTGGCAATTTCTTCCTTCTGAAATCCCAAATCATTGCAAAATCGTGCGGGAAAGCTTAGGATGTTCAAAGCACGGTGCTTAAATTCAGGGTCTTTTTACACCAGACCTAAATCTCACGCTCCTTGTGGAAAATGCATGTTAGTGGGTTACGTTCTCGGGTGCTAAGCGCTCATCACGTGACTTGAATGACACGTGACGTGCAGATAACCTCGCCTTGTGAATTTTGTAATACTTTCATGATAAAAGTAGCTTTGGTAGCTGACTTCAAAGCTATCAGCATTACCATGATGGAAATGATGTTGCTACTAGAAAATAGTAACGTTGATCTAAACGTATCCTAGATATATCAATTTGTAAATATACTAACTAAATATAACGCCGTGTATCCGAAATCAGCATCTCAAAATTATTAATTTTTAATTTTAATATTAATTTACTTAATATTTGTTTTTTTCAAATAAATATTCTATTTTTACATTTTATATAGTGTTATAAAGGAAGAAAATAATAGCCCTTCCTCGCCATAAAGAGAAGTTCTTTTTTTTTGGTAAGGGAATTCCAACTCATTTATTTAAAATCATGTAAATAATAAAATATTTTAAATAATAACAAAAAGATAAGAAATATAAACGATCCATTTATCAATTACAGATTTAAAGTTTAAAAAAAAACAATAACGTATAATGAAATTCATGAATATTTTCGATAACTTTTAGATTTAATTGGAGGTTGTTGAAAAATTTTATTCCTTGATAGATAGGTAAATTTTGGGATTTAATATTTTTCTGATATCTTGCTGATTTATTGAATTGTAAGCTATTTACCTGTATTTCTTTTAAAAATCGTAAAATTGAATATTTTTTATTCATTTCGTCCATTGTACATTTGGTACATTGGTACATTGAATATTGAAAAGATATTTTCAGTAGAAAATTTAAATGGTTTTTCAAAATTATCTAAATTATTATTATTTTGAAATATATTAAATTGGATATAAAATATGTTCTTTCCCGAGCAATAATACCTTTTTTTTGTTTTTTACATTAAATTTACACAGGAGGCCCTGAGGAAACCCTCAGGGCCTATGTCATCTAGTGAGATGCTGTGTGGAGGGTAATATAGATTGAACAGTTGCATAATACACTCTTTTTAGGTTTTCCAGTCTAAGAATGTTTCTAAGTGTATTTGACAAGTTCACAAATGTGTGTCTTATAAATACTATTATGTTATTTTGACTCTTGACATGATGAGACTCAAGTATTGGATTCACTTGATCGTGCCCTGTCTTCCTGGGGTGTCCCCAACTTCTAATATTCACTACCGCGACGTATATTCTCACTCATTTCTTTACTTCATATAACCAGATTTGCTCTCTGTAATTAAGGAGAAGGTACTTAAATGTTTATTATCACTTGATTTATTAATTGGCTTTATTGTGATGCTATGATGGCAATTTGTAGACGTATTGGGTTGAATTTTGCGGAAATAACAGTAGAAAACCACCATTACTTATATAATATATAACAAGTCTAAGAAATGTAAAATTTAAAAATATAATTCATTGTTTGTAGGGTAGGGTGGAATATTTGGCGTTTGGATTCTCTGGAAAGATCGATAATTATGAAAAAAATAATAATTAAAGTGAAAAATAATCAATTTATAAACTGTCACAAGCATGCCTGATATTGTTGTTTAAAAATTGTGATTTTGGAAAAGGTTGTATAGTGAAAACCGATAGTAATATTTAATATTTTCATGTGCAAAATATTGAAAGGAATTTTGGAACATAGTGTAGTCACCTCATCAAGTCTTCATTAGTATCGTCACAGAACAGGCCTGACGGGTGGAGCTGTAGTCTGCAGTCTATACTGGTTATGTATTGGGTCTGTACGGAGTCTGTATTGGGTCTGTATGGAGTCTATATTGGGTCTGTATTGGGACTGTACGGGGTCTGTACTAAATTCTGTACAGCCTGATGAGATGCATGGGGCCACTGCGCGTTGCCTTATTTCAGGAAACTGCCAACAATGGATGCCATGGCTTTGGTGTTACCGGTGGAAACGTTAAACATTCTAAAATAATTGATCTTTTTACTTCTTTTTCTAAAAGGAGAAGTACTTAATAGATTAAGGCCCCGAATTCCGAATGTTCCCTATTCAAAACACGTACCTTGAACACTTTAAGTATTTAAAAGTTAAAAAGGTAGTTATAATGTCAGGGACATCTATTCAGTTTCCGGTATCCTTCCAATCACAATCAGTGGCGGCTCGTGACTTTTGGTGAGCTAGAGTGCTAATATTAACAAAAATGGCATTATTGATGTCGTTGTAGCCGAAAAATATTTTTTATTTTTTTTTCGAAAATTTATTTTTTGTATGAAGATTTTCAGGAAATCGGTGCGGCGCACGGCAAAACTGAAATTTCCTGAAAATCTTCATACAAAAAATAAATTTTCGAAAAAAAAATAAAAAATATTTTTCGGCTACAACGACATCAATAATGCCATTTTTGTTAATATTAGCACTCTAGCTCACCAAAAGTCACGAGCCGCCACTGATCACAATCCTTCCTAAACATGAAATCACAAGCACCATCCTACAAATTACCCAACAATCAACTCATACTAACACCAAGCCACTTTACAATCAAGACATCCACAACCACAATACTCGAAATAACAATAAAATCCGCGTTCCTCAAACACACACTACAAAATATGGGATAAAATCTCTGAACTATATTGCCTATACACTATATAATTCGCTTCCAGATATGTACAAAAACATCCAGCATAATAAAAAACTGCAAAGCTTTAAAAGAATATTTTTTAACTACATTTAAAAATGAAAATATGTAATTGTCTTGTCATTTTTTGTTCTATCTTATATACTCGTATCAGTTTTTCCCTCTCTTTACTTGTTTTCTCTTGTTGTTTGTTCTACTTAACCTGTCTTTATTTTTATTTTTATGCTGTACTGAATGTAAAACTTATATTATGATATCAAAATACCTTTGTAAAATTGTAACTACTACCTCCTACCTATGAATTGTAAGTTCCTCCTGTCCTAAAATGAGTTTTGTAACTCATCGGGATTGCTCTAGCAAGAAATAAAAAAACAAGGACAATGAAAAAATATCACAAAAATTAGAAAAAAAAGTGGTTTATAGATAATAGCAGCACTAATGTGATATAAAAATACTTGACACCCAACATTTTATAAATTTTCACCTACCGAAAGTTTTTTACTCTCAGGATAAATAAACGTTGAGTAATTGTATACTTAATATATATATACTTTATGTATACTTTATACCTACTACTTCCTCAATTAATACGAAGATTATGAGTTTTGACTATTAATTGAACTATTTTATTTCATTTAAGTTAGGACTGGGAGGATAGTGCAATTCCAGTCTGCCTTTTTACGTAAACAACTATAACACATAGTAAATTATAAATTCTAAAAGAAAATAAGAAACAAAAATAGATTACATGTTAGGTGGGTACCTATTTAACATAAGTACCTATCTCAGATTCTTTTTGTTTTTAATACTTTTTAAAATAAAGTGCATAAAGCCATAACATTCAATAGCATTCATATTAATCACAGTCCCGGCAGAATTTAGAGCTCATCTCAAAACTACATTTTCAGAAAGTCTTATCCATAAAGTCTAAACCCTTTCACCTTCACTTTCACAGCCGCAATATTGTAATTAACCAAAATGTAAGAAAATAAGAACTTGAAAGGTTTTTAATATTCCAAAATAATTTTATTGTATTGCTGGTGTCCAAACTAGGTTATTTTGTAAAATATATGTCCCTACATCAAACAATGTCATTCCATAAAAATTCTCCGGTCCTACAAAGTCTTAAATTCCCCAGTTTCAAAACAAATATCAACTCTACTTTTGCCACTAAAATTCTCATGAATTTAATATCAATCAATAAGGGAGGGTACCATGTGTAAAATCATGCGTGTCCAGCGTTTTAAATATAATGTTCTCTGTGAGCGACGTCGTATCTTCTCCAAGCCTCAACTTTCAAAAATGTGTTTTATCTCAAGTGACCTGCCAAGTGAGCATGTATTCTGTTTGTAAATAATAAAATTACACAGGGCTTAAGTACACAATGAATATTGTACAGCGCCCTTGAAGTGATTTTTAAAAGAAACGGCGTTCTACAAATATCCAATATCATTATTATTATTTAAAAAATATGTTTTTGGAACACAAGATGGTTACAATTTCAATTATTTGTAGCGTTCAGAAACTGGATTGGGATTCAGTTTTCAATCTATTCTCATTGCTACACACTGATGGTTGTAAATAAATACGACACTTGTTCGTTATACGAGAACGTTGTTTATTAAATACAAATGGTTACAAAGTCAACGTCCAGCCTAGCTGGCGGTAAGATCATTAATGGAAGCCCGGAGCAGCGCTCGGTAACGCGCTGCCTAGAAATGACCCACTTCGGGTCGCAACTCCGTCAACGTTCGGGACGTTGCTCGGCGGTAAAGCCCGCCCATCTATCATAGAGTAAGAGGCAGTGTTGCAAACACCACAATTATAAAAATCATGAATAAAACTGTGATTTCAAGTGTTTAAATTTCTCTATGTTCAGGAATTTAATCATAAATTTATACACCTCTTTCTTTTATTTTAATATATTTACAACCCTAACAATTCTGTATCACTACTTCAAGCGAAAATAGTATATGTGATTATATCTCGCATAACCGTCTAACGAATATTTCCATCGCACCTTAAATATTTGAAATTCTTATGCATTATTCTATTACCGCTTCCACAATGCAAGATACAATTAGCAAAACGTCAAAACTCCACACAGCAGAATCTAATGTTGCATGAATGCAATGTTTCTCGTTCGGGCAACACCGTAACAGCACGATCAGACAAGTGGGAGAAAGGGTAAAAATAGACGGGTATCAACCGACAGTACCCGCCGTGAAATACAGGGAACGTACCGCAGGCATGAGGTCGTACCGACAAGGAATAATTGAATAAGTTTGATAGCATGCACAATTCCAGTGGCGGTTCGGAGTTACATCAAAGATATAAAGAGAAAAAAAATTACGCAGAATTTTACTAGAAGTGTGAAGAAATGAGTTTTATTTATATTAACGCCCTTTTTAGGGGCTTTTACATATAGGTAGTAAAATATACATTATTTATTGCACATAACTGAACTGTTTAAGTAATAATATTTTATATTTAAGTAATAATATTACTATAAATTTTATTTGATTAATTTGTGTTATTTCACAATTAATTAATAAAAATAATACGTACTATGTTTGCGGCACGTTCCAGAGTGGAAGATACTCTGAGTATCGCACTGGTGTAAGACCACCATTCAGAATTGAAGCGTTGTTTAATGATAGCTTTAGTCGTGTTTAGTGACTAGATCTGAATAGCCAGGTACTTCCCCACTTTTCTCTTCCCCATCTCTTTCCCTTCCCCACTTACCTTCAGCCTCACAACATGCCCCAATTGGGGATGCCATAGTCACACTGGCTCACATATGCTGTAGTCAGACGGGAGTAGTTGGGACTCTTGTGAAGTATTCTTCATATAAAAAATAAATAAAATAAATTGTTTAGTGACAAATTGAAGATGTCCACAGAATTGGTATAATTATATCCCACCATTAGAATTCTGGACAAAGAGAAATTACATACAGTAGTTAGTCCCAGAATTGCTAATCCCGACTTCTAGTATTACGTAATGGAATCCGAAAACTAATCAATGCAAGCAATTCTGGACTATCAATTAAGTATGTTTACAATTATGTATTTTTTTACATTGTTTATTGTTTATTGTTTATTGTTTCTTCTTCACATTTTAGTTTTCAGTTTACAATACAATTTTTAACCTCACTAGGACAAGCCTGTGTTGAGGTTAACAATTATTTACAAAGTAACAAAATAACACAAAAGGAAAAAGGAAACAAAAATAACACTTCAAAAAACACAATAATACTTCAAAAAACACAAATAATATAGGTAAAATAAAAATGATACTTCAAAAAACAATATTGTTACACAGATAATGGACAAGCTAAAGGCCCTTGGCAGTCTTGGCACATTACAATGTAAACAAAGTAGGGTGACCATAGTTCATTTGAATTTTGAAGGACTAAGATAAATAATAAATATATGTATATAATATATTATGCTATTAGCACGACAAAGATGAAAAAATGATTTAGACAATAGAATATACTTTTAATTTATGAAGGACAAAGATGAAAAAATTAATTGGCAATCCTCGGCAAATAAAAATAATTTGAGATTCTTTTTAAAAGTATACAAGGAATTAGATGACTTGACATATTCTGGAAGGCTATTAAATAAGAGTGGAGCCTGGTAAAAATAGTTTCTTTGAGCAAAGGCCCCACACTTGATAATTTCCCTCTGTGGCTGTATGGAGGACCCTATTAAGGAGGGGAAAGAGAGGAAGATCTGGGAAGGAAAAAGGTATGACAGGTGAGTAGAAATCTGGGGTTCAATGTATACGAGAGCGATTGCTTGAATTCATCCCTCCCACTGCGGTGCAAGGCCATGTGTCGAGAGAGTCCTACTAGAGAGGTAAAAAGATCTGCCTCAACCAGTCTCCTCGCATCACTGCACCAGCTGTTAGCTAACTAGCAACAAGATACAATTTGATGACACATTAAAACTTGCAATTCTGCAAGTCCGCAGCTAAAAAGTATAATGTAAGTTTAAATGCGAAAATCACAAAAAGTAACATCTATAAGTTAAAGTGATTATCTTATTTTAAAATAATCTTAAAACTCGATAATGACATAAAATACGACTACATACAAATTTGATATTATGAAATCTCGCACTAGTCGCTGCGCCTGGGTCACCTAGTAAACGCCCAACGCTAGAAAGTCTTAAAGATGTTGAAATCATTAAGAACCTACGGAATTTATTTCTGACTAGTGGATTTTTAGCACGTAAATTTAAGTGAGGCGATGTTTAAAATATACAAGAAGTTTGTCTTATTTAAAAAAAAAAAAAACATTTGTTAGGTTCACTTCACGAACGATCTTTATGGGAAACAGCCACTGCACTGCACACTCAGGGCTGTTTATTGTTAGCCGGTGTGGTCGAGACTTTTGGCAACTCGACTACTACATCTGCACAACTATCGGACGTATGCACTTGCCGGGATTCGTCAGAAATTATATACACATGTTGAACCACCCCTGCAAGTTACGGTAATAGTTATTATTCTAAGTTTGATGGAATATGTTTGTCAATCATACCGCAAAAGTCCTCATACTTGAGAGGCTACTTTAACTAACAATGAGTCAATTTGTTGTTAAGAGTGCTTTACCAGAGAATACCGGAAATTATTCATTTTTAAATCAAATTCTAGACGTATTGACTCTTTTTAACAAAAAAACATAAATTGATTTTGAAAGATTGTTATTTTATCTGATACATGCAGTTTTAAAATTTTGAAAAACTAAGTGCATTTATAATATACTAAATAAAAATCATATAATCATACAACAAAATAAATCAATATATAATCTAGTCAACACAATTTTCAAAATTTAAATTTTAGATAAATTAAAATCATTAAAATATAAATCCGAGAACGTATTTTGTGACAAAAATACCTCAGTTTTTCTATTTATTACAAACTAAAATATTTCAGATTTTTTTTACACACTTATTTTGTTTAGACATTATTGAAAAATTATAAATTATTTTGATCAAACATTCTTTTTAAGAAGTATATAATTTTCATTAATTTACCATCTCCCGTTTGATCATTTTTATGGCAGTTCGAGACATAAATTCTCCCGATTCATTAGCCGCCGAGATGCGGCCGTGTGAGGTTGTCTGTTCGCGCTGCTTATTTTGCAACATTTTGCATTAAATTTAAAACTAATAACGTTTAGCTTTGACAAAATCGGAATAATGGATTGCTGGATATTACCTATTAATGTGTTATTATTCTCAATTGTGCACATTAGATTCATTTGTTATAATAGTACAGTTTATAATGAATGATGTGAACTAATCAATTACCTACTTTCCAACAATGGCTACTGTGTACGTAAAATCCAAAATTCTTCGTGATTGGTTCAATGGCAGTTTCGCCAAATTGTTCCAGGATAATTTCTGCAAAGTACCTACGCAGGAATGGGAAAATCTGAAGCCTGAAAGGAAGATTACAATAATAGTGTGGATGTGGAATAATCTCCCAGATGAGTTTTGTGTTTGCCTCTTCTAAAATGTTAACAATGTTCTAATGAGATTCTCTAACGAGACCCGTCAGTGGTTGTGTGGTCATCGCGTTTGGGTCCCACCCAGGCGTTCCGTGTTCGATTCCTCGGCTGGCTAAGTCCTCTACCACAACACAAGCAACATCTTCTGCTTAGAGTTGTGGTAGTAGGAGATTTTCAAATGTTGTTGGGTTATTCGAATCCCGGGAATGTTTGTATTTCTTAAAAAAAAAATAATAATAATCTCGTTTTCCTAAAAATGGTTCTAGCGAGTTCCGATGTCATCTCGTTTGTAAATTCAATTGAATTATTATTGTTGATTCAAAGCGAGTAGATACCTGACTACCTTCAAGTGTCGGTTTGCGGGGTTGAAAATTTGGGAGGCACAAACATATTTTTAAAGTAAGTATTATAGTTACTTTAGTACTGCTAGGGAAGAATGTACATTGTACATCTAAATGTTCCACTGTTAATATATAAACACTTTTGTAATATATATGGGAATATTAGTTATGATCAGTTTTATCATTGTTTCTGTTGTTTATGCTACGCTCGGGTACGTTACGTAAACCATATTTGCATTGTGCAGTAAACAACAGAAAGTTACTGTGATTTCAAAGAACCAACGTATTTTAGCCAAACAGCATATTGACAACAGGTCTAATACTTACGCCGTTCTTCCATGGAGTTACCTTCAAGCGACGCGATCGCCGCTCGTCTGTGTTTTCCATACTATTATTAGTGTTTGAAAACGCCGCTAGGTGCTACACTAGCAAATTTGTTTGACAGGTAGCGGTAGCGTCGCTTGTGAATAGCTACGCGGAAGAACGGCGTAATAGTAAAGACTATATCTCTGTAAAGACTTATGGAGAAAGAGACATTACAACTTTACCAAGATAGCCCTAAAACTATTTTAAATGTTTTTTTAATACTTTTTTTTTGGTTTCATCATTAAAAAAATCACAAAGTAGAATAAAAATATTATTTAAAAAATATTCATTTGATATTGTGGGAGGGGGGTGGTGTTCCAAATTTTGGTACGGTCGGGTTACAGGTGTCTAATAAGTTTCATTATTTTTTTTTTCAATTGCTTGTCAGTGCTCCATAAACTTACTCTTCAGAAAAGTCAATAGATGTCGCGTATTAAATAAAATGGATAATTTATCCTGACAATATCTAGATGGCATTTAGTTCGAGTTAAATCATTCATAAAGATAGCAGCCAATAAAATATGCGTTAAGAAAATGAAGACAATGTTGGTAGTTCTCAGTAGAAGTATGATACAGTTAAATATGACTGAATCGGATAGGGATATATTTGCTCAGTGGTTAGAGCATGTACCCGGAAAGCCGAATGTCCTGGGTTCGAGACCCAGTTGTGACCCGATCTTTTTCTGATTTTTCTGTTTCAGATTTTGATTGAGTTTCGCTAATATTGTCTCCATTAATTTAAATGTTAAACAAATTTTTGTTCGGAACCAAAATTGATACGGTACGGCTATGTGGGTTAAATTTGACATTTTCTTATTAAGAGGAAAATAATTTCAAGGTGAATAAATAAGTATATAAAATACCGAAGCGTTATTGGTTTAACTACAAATAATATCATTGAATTGTACAAAATTAATATTTACTTTATTCCGTTCAATATAACATTTTGAATTATTCGTCTGTTATTATTCTACCAGACATCAATGTTTACAATATCGAACATATCGTTAATAAAACATTGTACGGATTGATTTACACATATAATAAAACTGTAAAATAGTAGGTAAGAAAACATAAGTTGATCATGTAAACCCCACTGAATAGATGTCTATTATTAACTCGACGGCCGGCGTGGTCCAGCGGTAGGGCGTTAGACTGCCATTCCGAAGGTCGCAGGTTCGAACCCGGCGTGCGCAAATAAATTTTATTTAATTGATTTGTGTTATTTCACAATTAATTATTTAAAATAATATATAGTATATTTGCGGCACGTTCCAGAGTGGAAGATACTCTTAATAATAATAATAATAATAATTATAATCATTTAATAATAATTTTTTTAAAATACAGATTTAGATAGCTTAGAACGATTAATTAGAACTACGTTGACAAAGTTTAATTGTCATCATCCAAATTCAGCTATAGAACGAATTAATTTACCTAGAAATTTAGGAGGTAGAGGTATAGTCAAAATAACTTCTTTAAAACAAAATCAGGTAGAAATGTTAAGAAATTTTTTCCATAGAAAAGCTAATAGCTCAGAGCTTCATAAAATAATTTGCAAGGCAGACAGAAATATTTCACCTTTAAATTTATACGACGAGAATGCCAACATTTTTATAAATACCAACCAGGAATTATTAGATTCCTGGTCAAATAAAATTATTCACGCAAAACACTTCAATTATCTCAACCAAACGTATGTTGACAAACTTTCGTCAAACAAATGGTTGAGTATTGGAGAATTGAGCGCAGAAATAGAAGGATTTATGCTTGCTATTCAAGATAGAGTCATAAATACCAAAAATTATAGGAAGCATATTATCAAAGATCCAAATCAAATTGATGATTTGTGTAGAAAATGTATGGCTTTTCCGGAAACTATAGAACACATTATATCAGGATGTTCTATATTAGCGCCGTCTGAGTATACATTTAGGCACAATCAGGTTTTAAAAATAATTCACCAAAGTTTGGTAATTAAACATAACTTGATTGAATGTCATAATATAGTACCATATTATGAATACGAACCAAATTCATTTTTAGAAAATAATTTCTTTAAAATTTACTATGATAAAACTATACTAACAGACAGACCAATTGGTCATAATAGACCTGATATAGTTTTACATGACAAAATTAAAAAAATAACTTATATTATTGATGTAGCTATTCCAAATTCCTGTAATATTCAAAAATCTGTTTCTGAAAAAATAAGAAAATATACAGATTTAGGAAATGAAATTAAAAGAATTTGGCATTCTCAGACTATAAAAATATTACCTTTTGTTATTTCGGCTACTGGCATTATACCTAGCTCTCTTATTAAAAATTTAGGCATATTAGATTTGTCAAAGAATTTGTATATAAAAATGCAAAAATCAGTCATTTTAAATACATGTAGAATTACGAAAGATTTTTAAAATATTTATATTGAGGGATCAGTAGGATTTATCGGTCAAATTAGGAATTCCACAGAGCCGAACCCTCTGATATGAAAATATCTGGAGACAGTGAATTATATTCCCATTTAATAGTTTGGTAGATTAACGTGTTGTTCTTGTATTGTTTTGTATTAATTATACTTATATAATACACTTGCATAACGTGGATTTACTAGATGATCATTTATATGGAAAAGTGTAAATCTGGTGAAAAAAAAAAAAATTTAGTTTTTCCTATGGGAAAAACTAAACCCGTTCCTGTAAATCTGGTGAAAAAATTTTATAATATTAATAATACATTCCTGTAAATCTGGTGAAAAAAAATAAAATCAATTATTTCTTACACAATTACAAATTTAAATTTATTACATGTAAGAAATAATGTCACACAAATATATTACAAAAAATAGTTTATATGTAAAAGAAATTTCAAAGAATGTAGCAATTTCAAAAAATAAAAAAATTGCAGGCAGTGGTGATGATTTCGTCAATGTGGAGACTCTTTCAAGAATCGAAAGAATTTCTCTTTTGAATCTCTCCTTACGGACGCCAAATACATCAATCTCGGAGGAGATTAGGTTCAGGACTATAGGACTACAAGTTATACCGGTAGAACCATTGGGAGTATCGCCCTGGTGTAAGACCACCATTCAGAATTGAAACGTTGCTTGAAATGGCTGTAGCCGTGTTCAGTGGCTAGATCTGAATAGCCAGGTACTTCCCCACCTTCCTCTTCCTCGTCTCCTTCTCTTTCCCACTTACCTTCAGCCTCATAAGGTTAGGGATGCCATAGTCTCACTATCTCCAGACGGGAGCAGTTGGGACTCTTGTGTGGTATTCACTATAAAAAAAACTAGCTTAACCACCTGGCGTTACCCGGATGCTGTGTTTTTACTTATGTCAACAGAATACCATTTATCCAAAACATGCGAATACCGCAGGACAGGTTCTCCCAGTGAGGTGTTCACAAAATGATACTGCTACTAACCTTTTTTCATACAGTTACTGAATATTAATTTTTTTGTGCTACTTTGTGAACCACTGCAATTATTTGTAAAATGTATGTTAGAATATAGAAATAAATAAATGTAAAAAGAATAATGTAAGTAATAATCTACGGTTAATTATATACTGCTGTTACTTACAAACTACTATAACTTATATACTTACTACTGTGACTTGTGAACCACAGGAGCGACAGCGCAATTTAAATTTTTTTCTCGGTTTGCTCGAGATTTTTTGGTGATTATTCTGAAAATTTTTGGCCCAAATATTAAAAAATCATACCTCCGAATTTTAATATGAATGCATACCTTTAAACCGAATAAAGTACTTTATAGCTAATGAATTCACCTATAGTTAAATAATCATCTAATATTTTTAGGATTTATAAAAAAATATATTAAAAAAAACGTAAATGTGTTCCAATTTTGGACCGATGTCAATCGCAGAAAAATAAAAGCGGTCTTAAAGATAAACTATTTTAACTTGTAAACTAACTAACTAACTAACTAACTAACTAACCATCACGCCGTTTCCCCGCAGGGGTAGGCAGAGAGGACGGACCGCCAAACAACTCGGTCTTGGCACACGCTCCTTGCCTCATTCACATTCATACATCTTCTCATACATACTCTTCTATTATTCTGACTCTTGACATGGCCCGACTCAAGTATCTGATTTACTTGATCGTTCCTTGGGCGTCCTTGGCTTCTTATACCGTTCACATTCGCGTCATAAATTCTCTTTACACTCCTTTCTTCATTCATTCGCTCAACATGCCCAAACCATCTAAGCGTCCCTTTCTTAATCTTACTACGCTCACATCAGCCTTGCATTCTTTTCGGATCTCCACATTCCTCACACGATCATACATGGTTTTACCACACATACAAAATACCTTGAGGTGATTTCTCACAAAAACGGCGCTCTACAAATGATCCAATTATTATACGCCTCAGGGATCTCATTTCTACAGCATTCAGTCTACTTTCATCCTTTCTCTGCCATTTCCACGCTTCACTGCCATACATCAGGATAGGTACCAGTACTCCATTGTGGACTGCTAGCTTCGCTTCTAACTTGTAAACTACTGCAACTTATAAAATAGGTCATTTGTGACCTTAAAATTTTTAATCTTTATAAGAAGTAGATTATTTCGGGGGGATTGGGTGCTATGCTGCAATACCTAAAACGTGAGGGATGATTGATTGGAATATAATTGACAGTCTGTGAAAAGCAACACGTGTTGGAAAATAATTTCCATCTATTGTTTCTCATCGACCATATTCTCTGGTGCTACTTGTATGTATTACAGACAAATTTATTTCGAATTAGCGATGAATAAAAAATAATCTGCTTTATTCCATGCGTTTTCCTTTGGATCGGTATATGTAAAAATTATGATACTATGCTTTATCTGCATTAAAAGTTTTTTTTTTTAAATATAATTACAACTTCTTTTAATTGATCAGAAATAACACATAATAGGTGTGATTGTCCTTAATAAAAAGTATATTATTTACGTGGTTTATTCAGCATGACACGGTAAAATGAGTGATGGACAGCATTGCGAAACAGTATTAGCTTTTAGGTAGATACCCGAAAATTTCGCGTAGGCAGAAATGCGAATTTTTAAGCTAAGTTCGAATTTTACGGATAAATAACGCGAATTTTCGTATATTTCACGCGAATATCTGGAATTTTTACATAAGAAAGTAATGTCAGGCATGAATGCAATAGTCATGACGGCCGGCGTAGTCCAGCGGTAGAGCGTTTGACTGCCATTCCGAAGGTCGCGGGTTCGAACCCGGCGTGCGTGAATAAATTTTATTTTATTGATTTATGTTATTACACAATTAATTATTTAAAATAGTATATAGTATATTTGCGGCACGTTCCAGAGTGGAAGATACTCTTAGTATCGCCCTGGTGTAAGACCACCATTCAGAATTGAAACGTTACTTGAAATGGCTTTAGCCGTGTTTAGTGACTAGATCTAAATAGCCAGACACTTCCCCACCTTCCTCTTCCTCGTCTCCTTCCTTTCCCACTTACCTTCAGCCTCATAACATACCTCAATTGGGGATGCCATAGTCTCACTGGCTCCAGACGGGAGCAGTTGGGACTCTTGTGAGGTATTCACTATAAAAAAAATAAAAAAGTCATAACATTATATGTATTAAACTGCACTCCGTCAATTTTTTGTTCCAAAATATCAAAAATTTACATAAAATGACGTTACTTTATTGCAAAATATCATCCTTTATGATGAAAAATAACACCACTCTTACCAAAAATTCCACAAAAGTTTTTAGATAAAATATAGCTATAATCCGAAAGCAAAATTCCAAATGGCTTAATATAGTTTAAATATAAAGAAATTTTTTTGTTGAATTAAAATACAGTCACAAAATTGGTAGAGAACTTAAATAACATAGGTAAGGTTGGGTAAGTTAGGCTTTGTCAAGTTTTGGAAAATTGATTAACAATTGTTGGAAAGAGAGAGCTTTTGTGTATCCGGATTCCGGCTTCCGCGAGGTTGGGCCATTGTGTACGTGTCATCACGTAGAGAGAATATAAAATACTATTATGAAACATTTTTTGTGATAAAAAACTGGATTGACGAATATTTGAAAAATAAACTATAGGTTTATAAACATGTGGGGAATGGTTGTCAAATGAATATTGTTGGTTGTTGATGCTTTTTGAACTCTTTACATTTTTGTTAGCAGTTGGAGATTTTCTTGCTACTCACGTGTTGCAAATATTACAAAAAAACTTTTTGTGGTATCACGTCATATTTTTTTGTACATAAGTTGTTTTGTTTAATTGAGTTTTTTAGAATAATTTGAACAAAGACTGGTTCAGAAGTAATCCTTTTTTTGAAGATCTAACCTGCTTTTAGAATGGCAGAAAAATTGAATTACTGAAATAACTTATTGATATTATATGTTCAAAAGTACGTATTTTGAATTTGTTTCGCTAATGAAGTCATTTTAGCATACCTGAGGTAGAAAAATATACTTTGGTGAAAATGCTGGTGGTTTGAGACCTTACCAATTATTAGTTAAGACACACAATATTCAGAATGCCAAATTTCATTGATATTTTTAGCCCTTTCAGACCGTGTGTATATTTGAAAATACATATATGTCCAAATTTTTTCCTTATTATTCAGAGAGAAAAAAAAATTGGCTTTTACAATTTCGTTTTACAATTTTTTAGCTACAAGTTTAGGCCGTAGCCATTTTTATATTTTAAAAGATTATTTTTGTTTTTAATATGAATGGATTTTTCTCCCGATTCTTTTGTGGTGAAATTTTGAAGGTATTTTTCCATTGTTCCATGTGTATGTAATTTTTTTAAATTACATACACATGGAACAATGTGCGGAGAAATATTTGTAATTTTTTGTGAAGTATGTCTCCTGACTAATGCTCTCTTTAAAATAAAAGTAGAAATCAATTCTAAAATGTTGACAAAAAATCGAATCACTACCAATTATTGTATTCAAGCATCAAATATGTTCTACCGCTGCCAGTTTTAATTCAGGTCTGAAAAGGTTTTCTAGTACTATATCTTTACTTTCCTGCGTCTTTTTTATTTCCCAATTCTTCCTTGGCTAGCGTTTCGGATATCCTTACAGTGTTGGCAGTTCTGTTGTACTTGTTTTTTAGTAGAATTTAGGTATAATTTTCATTAAAGTGAGTTTTAGTTTGAAAATTAGATCGCTTAAATATATTTTAGATGCTTTAAATATATACTACGAGTAGAACACATATTTTTCTTTAAATTTATCGAGCATATTTTTATTTGTCTTTTGTAAGCCCAGAAAAAAATAAAATGCTTTCAAGTTCAAAATCTCCTACTCACGAACCATTGTTCAGTTACGATTTTATTGTTTAATATGAAATTAAATTCTTTGGAAAATTATGGAAAAACATTTAAATATTTGTGCCTGAGCTTCGCAAAATAACATAATGATGTTTCTTACTTGAGTAAATCGAAACAGTCGGCCAGTATTAAACGGGAATATAAACCTTATCGCCATGTACATAAAATGTGTTCTTGTTAGCTGCCTGTTCCCGATTTTACACGACATGGTGCATCGCTAGTACTGCCTTTCCCGGAAATGGTAAAACATTTAAATATTTGTGCCTGAGCTTCGCAAGATAAAATAAAGATGTATTTTACTTGAGTAAATCGAAACAGTCGGTCAGTGTTAAACGGGAATTTAAATCTTATCGCCATGTACATAAAACGTGTTCTTGTTAGCGGCCTGGTACCGATTTTACACGACGTGGTGCATCGCTTTAATGTGAATAGTACTGCCTTTCCCGAAAATAACCTTCAAAACCGCTCTACCAAAATATGTTGAGTATAGAAGTCGAATACCCTTATCAATACCAATCGGGTGATTATAATTTTCAATTGCCTCTTAATTAGGGTGTGGAGTTCTCAGTTTTGCAGCTTAAATTCCAATAAGTGGTCAGTATCCAAGAAATGCCTATCGAAGTTTATTTATTACCAGATCAGTTTTCTTTTCATTTCCATAAAACAAGTATAATTCAAATAAATTCCAGGATTAAAAAATACCATATACATGCAACACGCAATGCGCAGTGTTTCTAATATTATACAGGGTGTATCGGTACGTACCCGACAAACTTTAACCAGCGATTCCTCATCATATTTAGAATAAAAAATGTTATGGCGACTTTGCTCTCCGGTAACTTTTATTTTCAATAAAAAATAAATTTAAATCCACACAACGACATGCCAGCAGCAGCCACCTCAGATACTCGCCGCGCTCAACACACACAGGGAGCGGCAGGCGACCAGGATTTTGGATGTTGTTCGTATTCAGGATCCAAAACACCGGAAATATTTCGGATATCGCGCATGCGTAGTTAGTATGGCCTTCGTAGTTCTTTGAAATATAGATGCGTTTGTAACGAGAGCATCCAGAATACGAAAAACGACTTAAATGCATACGGGAATAAGGCTCGGAATAGCGATATTCTACTTACTTAACGAATCGATAGTTTGGTTTGAATAGCATTGAAGCATTGTTGTTTAATTAATGTTTGATCTTTCGATTATCTATTTAATTCATAATTTCAACGTCTTTATTGAGAAAATAATACTTCTGGCACGAGAAGAACATTTCTCGGCCATGTAATTGATGACTTTATTATATAGAAGGAGCGTCAAATTGGTAAATGAAATCCTAGGCACGTCAAGGACTTTTTGTTTATTTTTCAATGACACAATGACATATGAGAAATTTTGGTTCTGTAATAATTTGACACACCAAATCCCAGATTCCTACCCTCCTCTCATACCTTTTTTCTTTTCCAGAACTTCCTCTTACTACTTTCCTAAAGATACCCTCCATAGAGCATCCCGAAGATGACATAGGCCCTGAGGGGATTTTTTTCGGGGCTTTCTATAACGAGCTAATGTAAAAAAAAAAATAATATTATTAGTTGAGTTATTGCTTTATTAGTATTATGAAATGTGTATTGGTACACATTAAATGATTTTTTAAACTTATTTTTTCACTCATGGTCTATTTCGTAGACCATAATGACTTGTCAAGATGATCGACATTGTTTCTTGTCTCTTCGATGCTGTTGCACTTTCATGGACTCTATTTGTGATTATTAGTTTCGATAAGACTAAGACCTCATCAAATCCGAGCGGATGAGTTTGTAGACAATATCCGTTTCAAGCGGAAGTTATTTCGCAGAACAAAGTTCTGTAATGTTTCTTGAGATTCCAAAGAGTATTAACATTCTTTAAAAACTATAATTTTTGTTACATTTGGCTTCCTTTAAGGTTATTTAACCTTTAAAAAATACTTACCTATCAAACCATAGTCTAAAGTTTTTAGCCTAATGTCAAACAAACAAAGTCCAGACCTGTGGATGTTAAAAATGACACCAAAACCAAAATGATTGGTTCCAAAAAATGGGTTTTGAAAACATTTTTCCAAAGAAAGTGCAGTACTTCGCATGCAAAAGATCTACAATCTACAAGGACCAAATTTGTCAATTATTATTTTTAATTGATAAACTAATGTTTAAGACAAGATTTTTTTATGCATTGCACAAAGGGTAACAATTATTATAAGCAATAATTATTAGCCTGAAACACTCATCCACAATGAAATAATCTACCGAGAAAAGATACATGCCGCCAACGGGACGTAGTTTAGTGGTAGAGCATTTGACGGAAAATCAGAAGTACACGGGTTTGAGTCCCGTCAGCGGCATGTATCTTTTCTCGGGAGGTTTTTTGAATATGGATGAGTGTTTCAGGCTGATAATTATTGCTTATAATAATTGTTACCAAATTTGTCCCCCAAGACATTATGCTTTTGAAGCTAGGCGACGGAATTACATAGGGAGCATGATTATCAAATTACTCGTATGTGGGCCGAGTTATTCGACCGAATTTGTGAGACACGTCATGTCTAGAGTTGATATATCGATGCTGATGTCCGCTTTTGTGATTAAATTATAATAATTATAAAGGTAATGTATACAAACGCTTTGTAAACCACATAAAAAATGTGTTCATTTTTTAAAGTTTTTATGGATTGAGGTGATTCCACTCAAATTTCGCGGTATGAGCTTTGAGCATGTTAACAACATTTATTTAACGCTTCTGTTGTGAAGTATTTCGTTGTTCTGATGTTAAAATAACCGAAATAATAACAGTTGCGACCGTTATTATCTTTTATTATTTTTCTGTGTCTTGTTCATTTTCATATTTTAAAAAATTAGATTATTATTGTTATCTTCTTCTTCAATGATATATTACATTGATGGGAATAACCTTCAAAAGTTTAAAAAAATAGAGTTTTTCTTATAACAATATGAATATTTATTTAGAATTTTATAAAAAGTCAATATATATATTTATCCGAGACACTATCTAGGTAACAAATACATTCTTTGAATACTTGTTTACAATAATAAAGTTAGCTGCCAATAATATGGAAGAAAACATTAGTCGAAGATAATATTGTTAATTCTGAAATTTGAAATACGAAGTTGACAATTACGACAGTCACATAATAGATCGCAGTAGCCCAATTGGTAGAGGTGTATGTCCCGGTAAGACGTAAGGTTCTGGGTTCGAGTCCCAGTTGCGACCGTTATCTTTTATTATTTTTCTGTGTCTTGTTCATTTTCATATTTAAAAAAATTATATTATTATTGTTATCTTCTTCTTCAATGATATATTAAAATAACCTACTCGATTGTGTCAGATGTCTAGTGATTAGGGATGCTTTTGATGAAGAACAGTTATATGGCTGATAATGAAATTACAATGCGGCTGTTGTAATGTTAATTAAAAAGCGATGTATTTATTATGTATTGTAATGTTAATTACAAAGCGGTGTATTATTATTTGTTGGAATGTTAAATACAATGTATTATTATTTGATGTAATGATAATCACAAAGTGGTGTTAATTACAAAGTGGTGAACTACTATTTGTTGTAATATTATACTATTAGTTGTAATATTAATTAAAAATCAGTGTATTATTATAAATACACTGATTAATAAAAATACACTGTTATTATTAATTTATTGTAATGTTAGTTACAAAGCGGTATATTATTACTTGTGGTAATGTTAATTACAAAGCTTTGTATGATTATTGATTATTTATTGAATTCCGTAAGTCTAAACTTAAACTTTAGGGCGCACAGTTTACACCCGCGCTGTGCGAGCGGGTTTCCTACAGAGCATCGGACCATCCATTGTAATGTTAATTACAAAGGGGTGTATTATTATTGGATGTAATATTAATTGCAGTGAGGTTGGTTGGCGATTGGTGACTGCCGCGACCGTCGCTTCTAGTTTTTTATCAGTGCTTATAACATGAGTTTTTTTAAGCTTTTGTTTTGATAAATGATATTAGTTATAAAAATACTATCTACCCATCTTACCCAAGGCATAAGAATCAAATATAATTATAAATACACCGATTAATAAAAATACACTGTTATTATTAATTTATTGTAATGTTAATTACAAAGCTTTGTATTATTATTTATTGTAATGTTAATTACAAAGCGGTGTATTATTATTGGATGTAATATTAATTGCAGTGAGGTTGGTTGGCGATTGGCGACTGACGCGACCGATGCTTCTAGTTTTTTATCAGTGCTTATAACGTGAGTTTTTTGAGCTTTTGTTTTGATGAATGATATTAGTTATAAAAATACTATCTACCCATCCTTACCCAAGGCATAAGAATCGAATATTTCTAAAAAAAAAATAATACAAAATCTCTCGGGAGTTTGAATTCAGCCCACTCCTGATAAAATATTTTGGCTTCCGTACATCCGATGTACATAGGTCTAGGTAAGCCGTACAGAAATAGGAGCCTGAAGGCGCCAGGGGATGTGAGCGGATCCGGTGGTGACGTCACGGACCAGCCCTCGCCAGCCCCGTGGGGTGCGGAGGTGGGGGTAGCAGTGGGAGGTCCCACCCTCCCCCCGATGTGCTTAATTAAAATATTGTTCTGAAATATGTCATACATAAGCCTTCATTTATCTCGCGTACACGTGCACTGGCTGTTAATTTAATTAATAATTTAGGATTTTTAAAGCCTCACAAATCACGACTGGCTTGTGAAACATATTACACAAACTTTAAACCTTAAACTATACAATCTTGAAAAATTTATCGCTTTGTATGCATGCATGTCCATATGTTGATAGAAGTGAATTAAAATTAATTGTTACATAAAATTAGAGATTTTTAGAGATTTTTTCAGTATAGTCCTCGTGAAAGACTACCATACTATACCATAATTGTCCCAGCTCACACAAATCTCATATAATCATTGTATCTCCCTTTTCATCATGGTGTGAAATATGATCTTATCGGTGTTAGAAAGAGAAAACAACACGCTTCATATTCAAATGTAAAATTTAAACATAGAAAAAATTTAAATGTGCATCTCCTTGCAACCAAAGTTTCCGATATCAATTTGAGAAAAAATTATAAAATTTAATTTTTTTTAAGAAACGACGGAAACGTGAGGTGATAATAACTTTTATAATACATTGGACTAATAATATATGTATGTGTTTTTCTTTTTTTCATTGTCAGTAATTTTAGATTTAAAAAAAACGTTAGATGAGACGTTTTAAAACTTTTTTTATGTTTGGATTAAATATTCTAATATTTCAAAAATTATATTATTATTTATAATAATAAAATATGTAAATTATCACCTTTCAAAAACAGTTTTCAGTTTTCGAGTACGTTCGGAAACATTCCCTTTATTTGGATTTTTTGACAAAATAGATTTTTGAAGAAACGAATCGCTGCTTGAAATGGTTTTAGCCGTATTATTTTTTACCAGATTTGATTAGCCAGCCAGTTTTCAACCTACACTTACCATATCTCCTTTCCTTCCTTAATATTTTTAGCCTTATAACCCTGATTGGGGATGCCATCGTTCCACTAACTCCAAATAATTGAGGCTCGTGTACGGAATGAAATCACCAAATGTTCTTCAGATGAAAACAACTGGAACATCGTAATTTGTACTAAAGTACACGTGAATACATTTGGTAACCAAACGTGAGTAGAACCGGGTGCAAAAGCTCTTTAATATAATTATGCAGAAAGCCAGACTTGACTCCTAATTGTCAAACCTCAAATAACGTTTTGACTTAGGTTTTTATAAAGACATCTACGCAAATTAACATAATTATTTTGTGGCTTGAGTAAAATCATTTCTTTGGGCTGTAATTTTAGTTAATTGTTTTCATTTGCCTTCGAGGTAGCGTAATTAGTTTTCCGCCACCTGTTCCCGGCGAGGGAAGGAATATTGCAGCCCTTATTAAATTTTAAATTGCAACCACTTTTTTAAAGATAATTTTTTTATATTGAAATCTTGCTGATGATCAAACGCGTAACTGTACCTATATATTTTTTCAAAGATAATTTGTAATTTATAATACCTAGTGTATTTGATAGCTTTTTTGTTAAGTTGGCAGATTTGGGCCAAATAATTGACAAAATATAGTTTAATAATGTTTTTACTCTTTGTGATACTTTGAACTGTAACCATGAGGTCGCGACTTCGATACCCTAGGATACATTAATTTTATCTATTTATTTAATAAATATATACATATTAAATTTCGTTGAAATAAGTTTTTAATGTAACACTGAGGAAGAATATAATACTAATAAATCTAAGAGAATTTGGAAATCGAAAAACCCAAAAAAGAAGAAAAACCCAATCCCATGTCCCATTTGAATTAAACATATCGTATATGTTTATCTGAGACACTATCGAGGTTACAATTTTTTTTTTTTTAAATAAATTAAATTTTAAAAAGAACAATCAAAAATTTGGGAAAAAAAATGTTGAAATTAAATTTGTTAACATTTGAAATATGAGGTCGCCAAAATTTACATAAAATAAATAGGTCCCAATGGCCGAGTTAGTTAAGACGCTGTTCCGATAAGACAGATTCTGGGTCACCTTTTTTTCATTTTTCTGTGTCTTGTTTTGTTTCATGTTTCGTTTAGATAGGTCCCAATGGTTGAGTTATTTTCAAAGCTGTCCCGATAAGACGGAGATCCTGGTAACCTTTTTTAAATTTTTCTGTGTCTTCTTCTGTTTCAATATTATATTATTCAATGAAATATATTCCCTGGTTGTGAAAAACCTTAAATTATTATTAAAACTCCTACTACCATAATTATAATCGGAAATGTTGCTTAGGTTAATTATGGTAATCTGGCTTATAAAGGGTCCAGTTTTTAATGAAATTGGGGTTGAAAGGTTCCTGAGAGTCAGAGGGTAAAAAGATCTTCCTCAACTAGTCTACGTAGACGTCCACAGTGTGTAAACACAGTGGTAAACACATAAAAAAAAACGTGAATTATTTTTAACCTTTCCCTGTAGTCACACTTTAAAGTTAACGAAATAATAATATGTACCTACATAAAAAAATCTCATTTGGTTAATTTACATATTTGTCGTTTGGGATAGTTTTACACTAGATATAATATATTCAAATACGCCACCTAGGTGCATTATATTGCATTTATGTATGACAAAAACCCTTCTGAAATTCAAAAATATATTATTTTTCTTGCAGCACCGTGCGTAGGTAGATGCTGCACTTAATATTCAGACCTTAAACTCCCCACTAACTTAACTGACAAGACAAAACTTATCAAGGCGTATTTTTCCTTGAATAAAAGTTTTACAATTTACATGTCTGAAACATAAAATTTGTGAAAAAAATTATACGTGCCAGAATTCGAATTAGTCTTCTCCTCGGGATGTTATTATTTCCATCACGTCTTTTATTAAACAATACGTCAGAAAATAATGTTGCAGAATAAATTTTGGATGGAGTATTTTGAGACACTCGAGAGGGTGTGAATTTTTTGTGTGTGGAACTGAAATTAGATTGGGAATAAGTATAAACATCCATGTTTATGCAAAATAGGTTTTTTGTGATTTGAAAGAATAGCTTATATTATATAGAAAGTAGAGCTTATATATAGAAATTATAGTTTATATATTTATAAAGTATATAAATAAAGAAGTTCTGAATCAAACACTGATATTTCGTAGTGAATAATAGAACTGGTAGAAGAGGGACAAGTAGATTGGATCCAGTTGATATTATATTCTGAAGACGTATGTTTGGTTAAACGCATTTGCGATCAAGTTAGGATTGAGGTGACTGACAAGAATTTACGTTCAAATTATTTTTATTTTTTTTAAATTATCGTATTATAATGATGATGTAGAAAATTTTCGTAGTCCTCCTCATCAGGGGAACATGTAGGTTCTGGAGAGAGGGTTTTTAGCAACTTATATTGGCTTCATTGTTCGGTTGGGGTATTTTCAGTAACTTCTGTGACGATGTTTTTAAAATACTAGTCGGTTCTTTTTTTCGATAATTTACTAAACCAAAATTCTATGGACTCAAAAGTAGTTATTTTTGGTTTAATTGTTTGATCCTGGGTGGAAGTTTGTTGTATTATAACTTAACATCGAAATTTCAGAGCCTCCTTGCCTGAAAGTACCTTACACTTAGCGTGGGTTTTTTTCTTTTACCGAGAATGCTAAACGCAATGCTAATAATTGTAAAAGTTTATAGTAAAAGTCATAGAAATCAGTTTTTTGATTTGACATTTACCGTTTACTTTTACCGTCAATCTTACAGGCCAGCCATGGTGCTGTAAATGCGAACGTAAAGGTAACCAAAATGGCCGCAGTTGTTTAAACGTCACTTTAGTGATAGTTCAGAGGTGAGGGGTTATTTTATTGCTATCTACTTTACGGTATTGGCTATGCTATTATAATTATGTTCGCGACAAATAACAGTTCGTCAAGTTCTGACGATGAACCTATTATTAATTATATGACACACCATCTGAGCAGTTGTTATTGGCTTTGGGGTTTTATTCGACTGGGCAATGCAGAGTATTTGGATATACTTGGGATATATATATGAAAATGCACACAAAACTACAGTTAGTAAAATAATTTTTAATGTGTCAAAGGCCATAGCATTACTCAACCAAAGTTTCATTTCAACGCCTAGAAGTGAGAAGTGACGCTAAAATGTTGAAAAAAAAATAATTTGAAGAATGTTTTACATTCATTGTGTGAGTTGCCACACGAAAAAACTAGGTATATGAAGAGTTCCCATACGAAAATGTGGGAATTAGAATAGTTATCATGTTGTCATCCCTGTTTACCTTTACTTTAGCAGTTGGCGTCATGAAAAAACTCATTAAATGTCAAATTTACTGCTAAAGTAACCATTGTTACCCTTTGTGCAATGCATAAAAAATCTTGTCTTAAACATTAGTTTATCAATTAAAAATAATAGCTAATGTAAATGTAAACTGCACAGCTAAAAGTAAAGGTAAATCAAAATACCCACCCTTAGTCAAATTAAATTTATCTTTTTGCTTGGCTCTGGTTTTATGATTATGTGAAGTGGTGGCCTCTTTGTCTTTTTTGAGACAATAAATACGTTTGGCATAGATTTTTTGTATACTTGGAATATTGAAATGTTTAAAGGTTTCTGTTTTTGGTGGCCTCATAGGACCTATATGTTAAATATATTTATAAGTTATATTTAGTCTTTTTATATGATCCGATGCTGCTGAGCCCCATCCTAATATTTAATATTATTTAGATGCTAATTTCACAAAATTTTTAGAAGTAGATGACTTCAATCATTAGGTTAGGTTTAAGAAAAGAAAGCTTGTTGTTTGTACTTCCTAAGCAAACAGACAGTAATTACAGGTAGACTAATGAAGAAGTCGTGAATCAACCCCGAATAGATTGAAGGTGTAGGAGAAAAAATAGGGATCTAACCAAAAACGGAATTATAGGCAAGTAAATTATATTTCATTGATTTGTGTTAATTCACAATAATTTAATCATTTAAAAATTATATGAGATATATTCGTATTTGCAGCACATTCCAGGAAGAAAGATGGCTCAGTATCAGAATTTAATTGACCACCATTCAGAATCAATTCGTTGCTTGGAATAGCTTCAGCCGTGTTTGGCAACTGTATCTAAATTAAAAAAACGCACTTCTCTACCTTCCTCTTCCCCATCTCCCTCCCCTTCCCTCTGCTTTCAGCCTCACAACGTATTCCAACGGGGATGCTATAGTCTCACTGACTCCAGGCGGTTGGGAGCAGTTGGGACTCGTGTGCGTTATTCACATAAAAAATAATTAATGAATATTAAGGTGCGGGTAGATGAGAATAGACCTAAAAACGTAGAGCGTGTATCAAAACAGAAAATGCATTCTCCGTAGCCCGATGCTCTCATAGGTATTTTGTTAGTTATTATTGTTTATGTATTGTTCATAAAAAAAATCATAAGAAATTATGTGGCTTTGTTTTTAACATTGTGATTTTTATTAAATCTCGCGTCGTGTACTACCTACCATCTATTTTAAAATTCTTTACAACTTTTTTCACCAAAGTGCAAATTGAGTTAGTATGCTTGTAAAAAATAAGACAAACACATTAATTTGTCCGGTGTAATTACAAAGACGTCAGCCCTAAATTAAAACACTCCCTTCTGAAAAGCTGTCGACGCTGTAGACTGCGCATGAAACTTTTTCATAAATAAACCAAATAATGCTTCCAAAAATTAACTATGCCAAAATAATCATAAATAAAAAAATTTAAAAAATGTTTCTCCCTGCGTGTCCTTTCCCACTCGTTTTTCGTTTTTCTCCTTTCTCAAAATACTATTTTTTCTTGTACATTGATCGTCATCGATGACAATTATTCGCAGTTAACTGCTAATGACATTAGCCGTTTGACGTTTTCTTTTTGTCTTTTGCTGATTGTCCATATTAGGTACGATACATGCACCGCCTACTATAACTTATTTTTTCTATCGCTATAACCTTCCTACAATTCCAACCAAAAATTTTCTTTACAAATTTTATAACCCCAGAGCTCACTATAAATGGTACGATACATACGCCAACTACTACAACTTAATTTTACTACCGCTATAACCTTCCCACAACTCCAACCATTTTTTTTTTACAAATTTCATAACCCCCGAGATAACTATTATATATAGAAACCTTCGCAGGCATGCTCACAACAATTCAAAAAAATTAATCACAATCGCACAACCATTATGAAAAAATGTAATAAGCGGTAGTTGTTGAATGAAACACTAGTATATATTGAATCATTTTGTGGTTAAGAGGTAACCCGCCGTAGCTCAGTGGATTAAGATCACCTGACCGGACATCGGAAGGGCACGGGTTCGAGTCCCGTCAGCGGCATGTATCTTTTATCGGAAGATTTTTTCAATGTGGATAAGTGTTTCAGGCTAATAATTATTGCCTATAATAATTGTTACCCGTGCTATGCATAAATCTCGTCTTAAACATTAGTTTATCAATTAAAATTAATTATAATTGTACCTTAATTTAAGTTGCTACATTCTTTGTTCGGTTAGGATAAATATAACGTGTCTTGTATTTTTATAATGTCATTGGATAAGTATAGGGTAAAATTCTCATTTTGAAAGGCAATGAGGCAAATATATATTTTTAATAAATACCTTCAGCTTCCCAAATCCTACACTTTGTAATATCCTGTGATTTTTGAGAGAAATGTTACGTTTGCATGCCAAGATTCGTTTATTTATTTTTAAATAAATTTTTATTCGGAAATGATGCAAGAACCGTATAAAAATAAATAAACCCTACCCACCAGTTAAGACACATTCCGAAGAAAGACCACACTGGAAATACTCTGATATCAATTAGGAATTAATTTTGAGGGGCAGACATATGATTTTCATACTTGCTTTGATCATTCTCTTCGTATAGCCCATAGCCCATTCAGCGGTGTCCGTTTCCATTTCCATTTTGACACAGCCGTGTTCATCCGTTCATGCCTGTTGTAATATTTCCATCGGGAATGTCATTCCATTTCAAAAGATAGTGCCACAGGCAAAGTTATTATCAGGGGTGTTACGGATATTCGCATTGATTCAGACATCTTCATCCGCATCCGCATCCATTAATGCGGAGCTTTTACGGATGCGGATTCATATCCGCATCACGCGTGTTTGCGCGAAGTTCGTTCGCTAACTGACCAATAGAAAGACACACATTAATGACAATATCCTACATGTTTTGTTTGTTTTGTTTTAGTTAATCGATAAGATTCCCATTGTGAATCAATTACAGTGTTTGTTTACTGTGTTTATCTAAGTTCTCGCATTGATTCAGACATCTTCATCCGCATCCGCATCCATTAATGCGGAGCTTTTACGGATGCGGATTCATATCCGCATCACGCGTGTTTGCGCGAAGTTCGTTCGCTAACTGACCAATAGAAAGACACACATTAATGACAATATCCTACATGTTTTGTTTGTTTTGTTTTAGTTAATCGATAAGATTCCCATTGTGAATCAATTACAGTGTTTGTTTACTGTGTTTATCTAAGTTTTTGCGTGGTTGATGAATATTTCGTTGTAAATGGTAAGTGAAAAGTAAATTAAAACGCCGCCACCAATAAAAAAGTAGTATCTGGGCTTACTTTATATTAGACAAAAATGATCACAGTGTGAAATATGTAATAAAAGTTACTCGCGGAAGGTGCGTACAAAAAAAAATTAAACAAAGTATTTAATTATAAAACTCGTAGCTTATAATGTTAAAGAAAGACCAAAACTGTTTTAGCTTTGATCTCAAAATCTGAATAAACAAAACAATAAAATTAAATCGATTTTCATTTATATATGTACTAAAAATTGTAATATCTTTTAAAAATCCTGTAATCCGCATCCGCAGATGTGAACCTCTAATAATTCGCATTCGCGGATGCCAAAAATTTTGCATCAGCAACAACCCTGGTTATTATTACACACATTATCATGTATTATTTACGGATTTAAATTCTACGTTGAAAGTTCTTCTGGGTATTTAGCACGATCTACCGATGAAGTTTTTATCGAAAATATCGGTAACTTGTCATCGTTCCTGAGTATGACGGCCGAAGTGGTCGAGGGGTAAGGCTCTCAACTTCCAATCAAAAGGTTGCGGGTATTTAAAAAAATATATATTATAGAGAATACCTCACAAGAGTCCCAACTGCTCCCGTCTGAATCCAGTGAGACTATGGCATCCCCAATTGGGGTATGTTGTGAGGCTGAAGGAAAGTGGGGAAGGGAAGGAGATAGGGAAGAGGAAGGTAGGAAAGTACCTGGCTATTCAGATCTAGTCACTAAACACGGCTAAAGCCATTATTAAGCAACGTTTCGATTCTGAATGGTGGTCTTACACCATGGCGATACTGACAGTATCTTCCACTCTGGAACGTGCCGCAAATATATAATATATATAATTTTTTATTAATTAATTGTGAAATAACACAAATTAATCAAATAAAATATATTTGCGCACGCCGGGTTCGAACCCGCGACCTTCCGATTGGGAGTCAAGTGTCTTACCACTCGACCACGGACGGTCGTTTATTAACCTTTATGTTAATACACAATAAATAATTAAAAATAATATATAGTATATTATGTGCGGTATGTTCCGGAGTGGAAGATTCTCTCAGTATCACTCTGGTGTAAGACCACTATTCAGAATTGAAACGTTACTTGAAATGGTTTTGTTTTGTTTTGTTAGCCGTGTTTGGTGACCAGATCTGAATAACCAGGTACTTCCCCACCTTCCTCTTCGTCATCTTCTTCTCCTCCCACCAATCTTCAGCATCACAGCATACCCCAATTGGGGATGTCTTCAATGTGGATCTCTCACTGAATCCAGTCGGAAGCAATTAGGACTCTTGTGCGATATTCATATAGCAAAAAAAAATTCCGCAGATCAGCAACGAACAAACCACGGTTCACAATGATTAAGTGTTAATCATTGCTCAGGAACGTTGACAAGTTGTGTTGTGAATAAATTCGGCGTGAACCGTTGGTTGTAGAGAAGCGAACAGCAGTCGTGCTCGGGAACGATGACAAGTTATCGATAAATCCTTTATCGATCGATCTAAATACCCTGGTATCCTTACAAAAAAGTTAACTCCAGTTAAATCTTTTAAGGATAGGTCTGAACATCACATTGAATTGTTGCTTCTGGTGTACGAAATAAGATCATCCGACATAATTCGAGATGAATTACGCATCATAATCCATCACAAAGCATGATTTGCACCACCATATTGTACGACAGCTGACAAATTTGCATCAGAAGCGCTTGACTATATTTATCAGAATCATCTTTCCCTCTCCTACAGCCATACAACATCAGCCAAATCGGTAAACTATAATTCAGAGGCTTATGAGCTCTTATTGCCCGTTGAAATCGATAACTTTACAATATCGGATCGATAGGCATAACTTCCGATAATTTTATATCTATGTTTCACCATCAGTCAAATCGATATTGACAGGTAATAAATAAGAAACCGATATACGCTGGCAACATTGAAGACAATTTCTATGAATTGACATTACGAAATGTCAAACGCCAAGCTATTACGTAAAACTAGTAATATATTGGAAATGTTAATTTGAAACACTAACCTAAATATACATTGGCAGTCTATTTACTTTTCGATGCTAAACTGGAGTTAATTAGTTAATGAGGTCTTTATTCATATTTCAACCATTTTCGTTTCTTAAAGATCGAACGGAATAAATTGATTGGTCTTAGTTGAATTATTTTAGTCTATGGATCGCGTTGAATATATATGGATACGACTTCTTTAAATTCTAAAAACTTCGTTAGTTGAACTCCGTTTATAAATAAGCTACTAATTTTGCACAATGAACGAAATTATCCAAATAAATACGTATATTGACAGCTAACCGAAACTTATGTGATACTATGAAGTCCGGACTAAAATTTCTTATCTATTTTTGTCGACCATGATCGCTAAAATACTAAAATACTGATAACTGAGCATATGATGACAAAATGGTCAATATCGTATTGCTGTAGGATTTTATCGATTGACCACACTAGACTTCCAGAACTCTTAATACGGTATGAGTAAGGAACATTGAAAAATTGTATATGACATAAAAAACCACATTTTTTCCCAGCAAGCTTTTGGTTTTCGAAATGACATCTTTATCCTTCATCCTTATGAGATTTCTTACGGCAGCGAAGTGCCCTCAGAAGCAGAAGGGGCTAAGAGTGTAGCTCCATGATACGGCGCCTCTCGGTACGATTTACGAGGGTCGTAATTTAAGAGGATACCCAAGTTATTTATCTCATCCCCCGAATGGATATTGCACCACCGCTGTGCGCTTAAGCCTTATGATTTGTCGTTACGTTCAACTCACGAGTTCATGATCCAGTTTGATAGACTGCAACCAAATCACACTATCGAAATACAGTGATGCTTGCTTGTAAGATTCTACGTTGTTGAAATTGTGAAACTGATTGGGTTTTACCGAAACCTTTAGAATGCAATACGCGCAATCACAACTTATACCCACAACGAAAAATTACTTAAATGTAATTTTTCATTAAACTTTTATCAGTCAATTACAATTAGTGAGCTTATATTTATTGATTTTAAAATGTCTCTTTATTTCCACCAACATTCTTCCTTTTTATTTTTATTACACATCCATTCATAACTTAAGTTTTAAGACCCGTTCAAATCTCATTCAAGAAACTACCTAATGATATTCTACGGATTCACATAATAGGCACTATAACCATGTAATAATTTAATTTAACATAACCTAATAACTTGTATTATAATATAATGCTTATGCCTTAAATCAACAAATAAACAAATGTTGTTGTTAATTCAATGAACAAGATTTAAAGGTACTTGTAGAGCTTAGGTGGTTTGGACATATGGAACTATTGCGCAAATAAAGGAGTGTCGGGGGGTGAATGATTTGTTTTATTTGTTCTTTTATTGAAAAAGTATAAAGCAAATATACAAATTAATAATATTTTACGATATTACATTTAATTACTTAGGTTTAATTTTTCGAAATTCTAATAACTTTCGGAGTTATAGCTATTTTTAAGGCTCGCGAACTAAATTGGCTGGCCGGAACAAATTCGACAATACACGGTAGACGTTGCCCGACTACCTGCGGATGGATTACCTTATAAAATCTTTCTTATATTCTGTACCTATATAATGTATATGTAATGCATACATAATGTATTTTTAACTGAAGGTCCTAGCTAAACATTTTCAATCGTTTCTTACAAAATCATCCTGTGAATAACATGTTTTCCATTATGAAGCAGTCTCTATTATTTTACCGGGGGATATTATTTACTGCACACATATTCCGAATCATATTTTTAAGCGATCAGGGAGATTTCAAAGAAAATATACCTGATTCAAAACTTTTCAGCTACTTTCTTTGTTTTGAACGATAAATTTAACAAAGTGCAGCCGGGGGCCACTTCAGATGCAGGCATTCTTTGCATAGACGTTTTTATTGAAAATTGAAAAGATTGTGCTTGAAGATAACTTCGCCGAGAGGCAGAAAATGGATTTAAACAATGTGATGTTCAAAAATACAAAATATCGATTTTACAACAAAAAAAATATTTCAAGATAGTTGATTTTTTTTTTACTTAATGACAATGACATACTTTTGAAGGTTTTTTATTGCAGGATGAGACGAAAGGAAGAACCGCCATAGAAATCTGTCCTGGCATACCTTTCTTGATTCACCCATTGCCGTAGATATTCTTGTTAATTTGACCCTTATTATGAGCTGGCTCAAGTATTTTTGAATATCGTGTCTCTCTCTCTGGTTTCAATCCTGGGATTGGTTTGAAGCAATTTCCTTTATTTTTTTCTTCCATTCTTCTCTATCTTGTGCGGCTCTTTTGAATTCTGCATATGATGAGCAGCGCATGTCCACCAGCAGGTCCTCCAGGTACTCTCGGCGTAGGCGTCCCCTAGAGTTTGTCCCATCGGTCATACCCTCCATTATGGCATGCAAGAGGCCTATTAATATCGTGTAAAGAAACATATAAACTTATAAACGAAGGCGAAAAATGTTTCTTCTTCTTCATACTTTTTCCTTAAATTTAGTATTATAGATGGCGCCACTTCCGTTTGCAAAAGGCGTATGGGCAAGATCTAAGTGTGTATATTACGGCAGCAGCTCCGTGGAAAAATGCACGTTCACGGATGGCTCAGAACGGTGTCCATACAGTGTGGCGTGGAGATTTACTCGGAGTCGGGTTCCTTAATTTTAACCGTACGGGCATTATCGTATTAATATACTCCGATGCTACGAACCCGAAGGTTTCTTCGTCAGGATAATGAGAACATAAATAATAATGTTTAATGTTTGACGAAGAAACCCTCGGTTTTGAAACACGTCGAAAATGAAGAGACTAAGTGATTTTTCGAAGATTGAAGAAGTTCTTATAAACTTTCTTATCATTGAAGAAGATACTATATAAACAGTGAAAAAGACAGCAATTGGTCAACAGATCAATTGGTAGAGTATCGTCCCGATAGAACAGAATATGTGGGTTCGATTTCCAGTTTCGTCCGTTAACTATTTATTTTCTTGATCTTTTTTGTTATGTTTAATTTTGTTTTTTTTTTAAATTTTTTTTTATTATTTTGTTTTGTTTATTTATTTATTTATTTACTTATAGATATAATAAAAAAATGGAAATTAATAAGAGAGAGTACCAAGTTAAAAAATAAATAAAAGTAAATTAAAAACAATATATAAAAAGTGTTTACATACATGTACAACAAAAAAATAAAAACTTTCTTAAATAGATTTGTACATCCGTCTGAGTTTTTATGAAAATACTTGATGTATGTTATTAAGGTACATGTAATATAATATGCGTAATTAAGAAACAATGTAATCGAGGTACCATAACACATTGGAAAAATTCAATTTATAGTTATAATACAAGATATAGATTAGGTAAGTTTCATTATTAATGTAATCGAGTTACATGTAATATAATATACATAATCAAGAAAAATGTAAATTTATGTTAATATTTTCTTATTCAATGATTAAAAATAAAATAAAAATTTACTCGAATTTGTGTTATCTGGAGGTACAAAAAATGATACATTTTTTCATACCCTTTATTAACAGAATTTTGTCGGGCACCTTCTTGAAACACAAGATCTCCATGTATGACTCCCTGGGGTACCTCACGGAGCCTCATATGATTTAGTTAATATAAGTTAAGAAGTATGATGTTACCTATATCACAACCAAGTGGGGTTCAAATGATAATAATAATAATTGGATAATTTTGCAGAGCGCCGTTTTTGCGAAAAATCACCCCAAGGACGCTAATGTAGATAATATTATCACTGTTTCATATTAAGGTAAAAGTACATCGTGATATATTTTACTGTCGATATAATATACCAATAAAATTTTAGAAATTTGTTTTATGGGAAATTCTTCCATTTATCCGTATTGTTGTCATTCCCCGGGCACGTTCAAGTGGCGTTATTATATGTGTGTAAATCATTTTCAAAATACCGTCAAATCAAAATAATATTGTCCTTGGAATGGTGGAAATCTCTGAAAAATTATAAAAACTGTTGGTCATTAAAGGAAAACAGCTTCGTTTCAATTGAGCAATTATTTACTTCTCTTTCATCAACAGCAGCTCAAAAGGTATTTCTTTTTGTTGTGTATAGGAGTAAGTATATACGTAGTTTCAATGTTCTTCAACTTCAACAGATGTCGTTAGTGTAAGTAATTACATTAGTTTTTAAGTGACTCAATAGATGTCAGTAGAGTAGTACTATAGGAGAGTATCAATTGTTGGCGTAAGAGCCTAATACCTGAACGGTTACAGAAACAGCCGATGTTTTCCAGAACTATATCTGGGCACCTTAAGTGCCGAGTTTCCTTGTTCAGAAATTTATAAAGTATTGATTAGGACGGGTGTTAAGTCCAGTTAAATACAAAAAACAAGAAATTTAATCAAGTTTCATGTATCAAGTATTCAGTTATTTGCGTCAAGTATTCCCAATCTCTGGGATTGAAAAAGATTACGTTTTTCAACCAAATTAGAACTGTATTTTAAAATAGATAAAATATTCAGGGTGTTAAGCATCGTACTTGACTTACTTTAACCAGTGATTCCTGACATTATTAGTTATTAGAATTAGAAGTTTTTTTTTTCTACAAAAACATAAAAATCAGTAGGTATTGGGAAGTTAGGGGCGGGGTGAGGGGTTGGTTGGTTACTTGGCTTAGAGACCAGCGACGATTTTGAAGAAAAAGTTTTTGAAAAAAAAAAAAATCTTATCAAAAAAGGCACCGGAGACCAAAATTTCGTGTACATTTTTTACTCCAAATAATGTCAGGAATCACTGGTTAAAGTAACTCAAGTACGATGCTTAACACCCTGTATACACAAAAAGGTAAATCGCACATGGCATACATGCAGACATTATCTGATATTTTAACATATATTTAAATAATAGTGATATTTTCGTACTCTGAAAGTTTTTTCATTTTCGCCACAAATAGTTTAATCCAGGTGTCCAATAAAATAAATTCCACATTTTCAAGCTAGAACCGTATCGGCGTCCACAAAGTAACTCCAGTACAGGGCGGGTAGGTACTTGATTAGAACAAAGTGTTATTGTTGGTTCTGTTATCGCCGGGAAAAGTTTATTACTCTGGGAATTGTGACTCGGGATGTCAGTGACGCGACACGGAGACTCTATGCGAACATTCAACCCTTAAGGCGGCTCCACAATCGGACGGAAGCGAACCGGAGCGGAAACTACAAACAGAGACCCGATGCGACGCGAAGCGGCAAATAATAATGTTATACGCCTCAACCGTTGATATAATATAATGCACTAGATCATTGTTTGACTTACTAAACTTTGCGTACTGTGAACAAATCCGAGAAAACTTAACTGTACGCTCGGTTTCGTGGATTAAAACAATCTATGGATTTAAAAACGCTTATTATTTATTTGTTAGTTCCTCATTGTACTGCCTGCAAAGTAAAGTATTCAATTTTATCGAAGGAAGCAAATACTTTGTGGTGTGACATTATATATTAAAATTTAAAAAAAACACAATAAAATATATAAATTTGTTTTAGACCACTTCAAATTTTAATTACACTCTACCGGTTTCGGAAGAACCCTTCCTTCGTCAGGAGAATATTAAAACTAACCTATGATACAGAATATTGATATATATATACCAAACATTTAGGTGGTGGAGTGGGAGGTCAAAGGGAGAGGGGGGGTAATTATGGGAATTCCAGCAATAACAGAGCGGTTTATTGGAAACATATCTAGAAAGGGACTAAAAGATAAATTAATTTGGTTATTCAATATATTAGCGTAATTATTTATGGATTCTTAAATTTCAAGTGCTTCCAAGTTATCTAATTTTTTGCTTTTATTATTACGGTGCAGGGTTTCCTCTGTGAAATTTTTATTACAACACAAAAATGTTTTCTTCTTGAGCTTATAAGATACAATTTAACTCTCAAGAATAAGATTAATTCCAATATTTTTTTATTTCTATTTTTGTATTGCTGAATAAAATAACATTTTTGAATGTCGCGCGAAGTCGGGTAGTATAATAGGTTGTACTATTTATTTGAACATTTTAATGTGTACTTTTCAACATTATGGTACTTACCTGCCTGCAATTTGAAATTATATGTTTTTTAATAATTTTTCATGAAACTCCAAAAAGTGGGGTATCGATAACGTTTATAATACATTTTTCTAATAAAACATGTAGGATGCGTGAAGAAACGTGAGGTGAGCCATTTTTTAAACTTTTTTTAATCGCATAAAAAAAGTAATTTTTTACAATTTATATATTTAATTCCAGTACTAAAATTTGAAAGCGTATTTCATCTCAAAAACAATTTCAATTTTATCTTTGGGAATATGAATACCTCACAGAGTCCCAACTGCTCTTTTCTGGAGCCAGTAAGACTGTGGCATCCCCAATGGGAATATGTTGTGATTCTGAAGGTAAGAAGGGAAAAGAAGGATATGACGAAGAGGAAAGTGGGGAAGTACGTGGGCTATTCAGATCTAGTCACTAAACTCGACTAAAGCCATTTCAAGCAACGTTTCAATTCTGAATGGTGGTTTTACACCAGGGCGAAACTGAGAGTATCTTAGTTTAGTATAGTATACAGGGTGTTAAGGTACGTACTTGACTTACTTTAACCAGTGATTCCTGACATTATTTGGAGTAAAAAATGTAAACGAAATTTTGGTCTCCGGTGACATTTTTGATGTTTTTTTTTTTTTTTTTCTACAAAAACATAAATAATAGTAGGTGTTGGGTAGTTGGGGGCGGGGTAAGTGGTGGGGTGGTAACTTGGCTGAGTGACCAATAAGCTCATGTGAAAGAATTTTTTTTTTGTTTGATTTTGAAGAAAAAATATTTTGAAAAAAAAAAAATTTTACATAAAAAAAGTCACCGGAGACCAAAATTTCATTTACATTTTTTACTCCAAATAATGTCAGGAATCACTGGTTAAAGTAACTCAAGTACGTACCTTAACACCCTGTATAGTATTTTTAATTAATTAATTGTGAAATAACACAAAATAATTTTTAAAAAAAATTATGCACGCTTAGTTCGAACCCGCGACCTTCGGAATGAAAGCCTTACCGCTGGAATACATCGGCAGTCTAGTATTTATAATTTTTTAACACCTAGGCAATAAATGATTGCACATAAGATTTTGTATTCCTACTATACTGACCTGCAGGAATACCAGAATACGAATCTGCCCGTCGCCAACCCAGCGTTACTTTATTATGCAGTCTCGGGCTTATAGAATGTTAATTGCGCCTGTCAGCCGGCGGCCACCACCAAACACTGGCCTCCGGTAGGTCTATCAGACCCAGTAGGTTCAGTACATCCAGTAGCTCTTGCAGGCCCAGTAGGTCCGGAGGGGCGGATGGTCGCAATGCTGCTGAAATTTTAATGGCGTTAATTGCGCGTATTTGTCTCGTTTCGTTGTCCGCGCGGTTTCCCCCGGGTCCGTGTCCGGTCCCGGCGTTATCTGACAGCGGTAGTGTCCCGACGTAATTTCTTTTAAAATTAAAATTACTTTCCCCTTTTACGATACGTCTCTCTTTGCTCTTATCTCTAAATCTATTTTGCAAAAAATATATCATTTTATTTGGAACGTTAAACTGATGGTCGGCATACTATGGGATTCGTTAAGGGGGTGTTCTAGTGATTGTATACCAGTGATGATTAGCCTTTTAGCCTATTTATTTTTTTTTTAAATTTGTTCGACGGCCACATGGTTTAGCTTGACTTTTTTATATTAACTCCACACAAGAGGCCGTGAGGAAAATAATTTCCATCAAGGCATCCATCTTTGAAGATGCTGCGTGGAGGTTCATTTTGAAAAGAGGAAGGAGTGAACATGGGTCTTGAAGAGACTCATGTTGTAGGAAGGAATAAACACAGAGGCCGACAAATCGTTCCATAGCTGTTGAACTCAAGAACGAGTCGTAGAAATGACCCGTTCTCATGTGCCAAATGTCAACCGTGTACATATGTTGGGCGCGCGTTTGGCGTGTTTCCCGACTATGCACCGGTGCCGAGGGGATCAATGATACTAGTTAGAATACCGGTAGAACAAGAATAGCATTCCCACCCGACGCCTGTGCTCTAAAGATTGTAATCCGTTTATTAAGATGGGAGAATCTATCAAACGGATCGCCCGTTTCTGAACAGAGCTGAGGGTGTTTTTCAGGGACTTTGGGGCTCCAAACCGTGGGGAGAACTTGCGATTTGTACAGGGTTAGCAGGTGTGTACTATTAAAGTATCCCAAAGTTAATTTGAAGTCATTGGTGTCGCAAACGTTTTTGTATTTTCTAAACAGATGTTTTAATAAAACAATAGTAGAACGCAAAGCACGCAGGCAAAAAATGTATCTCTGAAGCCAAACCATTAAATGGTGTCGATTTTTATCACTCTGAAATATTAAATAACACATAAAAAATACCTTCTTGCAGCTTTAGGCAACTGTTGATTTTTGTCGTTCAGAAAGTTAAACAAAATTTAGTCAAGAAATATTTTGGTATTTTATAAAACGTAAATCTTTAAAATGCAACAAACATACTCGTAGATCTAAACAAGAAAAAAGGTATTTTTTTTTCTATTTGATTTGAAATTTTGTTTACTAATGTGTAAGAAAAATTTCATTAATTTGTGCGGCTAATTCAAAACCATGAGAAATAATGGAGTTTTCCGTTTAAACCTTTTGAAAAACAACAGAAACCGTTGAATATTCTTTTTTATCTATTTATTTAATGGGCAAGTGGGAAGTACAAAAAGGCACGCGGGCCGCGGGTTGTTCATACTGAAGACTACTGTTATTTGTCGCTTGGATTCACATTCACGATTACATTAAAACTATTTCAAGGGCACTTATGAAAGCCAGAAAATGATTGACAACTAAATTATAACATTCTTTGATTTTCACATTTTTCTTAAATTTTTCTTGGTTTTTTAATTTTAATTATTTTTTAAAATAAAAATAATTTATTTCTTGATTTTTGATAGATTTATTTAAGTATGTTGATTAAATTATCTTTGATTTTTTTTCTTCTTAACATACATTTTACAAATGATTACAGTTATTTACACAAATAATAAGTTCCAGTAATACAATTTTTTTTTAATAATCGGAAAGTAACTCAATGTAAACAGAAGGGTAGTAGTGTTTTTATTCTCACTGGGAGAATCTGTGCTGAGGTGTTCGCATTTTTTAGATTGAGTGTTATTCTGACATAAGTAAAAATACAGTACCCACCTTCAAATTGTCAAGAAGGACACTTTGGTTCGACCCATTACGGTAGTATCGAATTCACAAATTTAAGCGTAGTAGCAGTTAAAGTTAGATAAATAATTATCTTGTAAAGCAGGTAGGTCTTTTTGGATGCCACTGGTATAAATAATATTGTTGTAATATTTTTTGTACAGAAACAATTTTTTTGAATAATATTATTTTTTATTGTTTGGATTGAATTATGTTTGGTGAGGTGTTATAATGTTTTGGCCGATTCATTGTTCTATGCATCATCAACATGATGGCACATTTGTAAAAAAGTTACTGTCATAGCGATCTCTCTGCGGGGAGAGAATTCTTATTCATTTCAAAGTTTATTGGTATCACATGAGAAAATTTCTTCTTATCGTTGGTATGTATTAATGTGAAATCGGTTTATTTTTTACTGGCGTTAACTACCCACGTGTTTTATCAATAGAGGGTTATATATACTAACCAAGTTTCTCGGGAGTCCGTTCTCCATCTCAATTAACCTAATGTTTTTCTGGTGTAATATTGCGTTTGTCTTCTTGCTGAGTTTGATAAGAAACACCGACTTTTTTCAACAAATTCTCATACGCTTCGTGCACCCAGGTCACGTGACCTACTGATTGAGTGACGTCACGAATGCCGTGGGTAGAAACTGAGAAAATTTCATTTTACACCGTTGTTTTAAGTTCTCGAGTCTTGAAGGGGATCAAATTAGAAATTTGGTGTCTAGTTTCCATGAGAAATTTTTTAATAAAACTGAAAAAAATCTTCATAATCAAATCCTTGTAAAAAGTTATTCTTATCGTAAGAGATTATAGATTATTATTGATAATAAAAACTTTTTTATAGACAGAGGTATAAGGTTTTAAAGAAATTTGTAAACTAAAATTAAAACTTAATCGGAGCTTTAAAAAAACATTGTGAGGTTATCCTTCTAATGAGTTTTTGGATGGTCCAAAGGTTATAGTAAAAAATTTAATTCTTTTGTTTAATTTCTACATAATATTTTACTAAAATTGTAAATGTTTTGTTTTTTTACCTTAGAAGTTACAATTTGTTTGGAAATTCATGGCACTATAATGAAACCCTGCCTAGATTGTGCTTCTTCTTCCGATATCCTCTACTATCAGAGGTTGACTATCATCAGGACATATCTACTGCCCGCAACTGTATTCAATCTTGTCATGTAGAATAAGAACCATTGAAGTCCAGCGTTTTTGTCTCTTCCATCAATCTAGCGGTACCCATACCCGCTTCCCAAATTTAAGTTTATATATTATTTGATATTACCAGCTTCTGCCCGCGACTTCGTCTGCGTAGGATTAGTACTTCGAGTAATCTATGTTCTTTTACTTAGTCCCATCTACGTTTATACCAAAATTCTTAACCTATTTATTTAAAATATCTGTAATTCTTGATTCGATTCAAAGTATTAGGCGAGTACTTCAAATAAATTCACTAATTTAAATATTTTCTAGAAAAGAATTTTGATTTAATAATCATTATTTTGCAAAATGACACTCTCAAAATTTGACATTTTCTATTATACAATAATTATTATTTTCAATATATTGAAAATTAATAGCTAGCTTTATAAATTATAGCTTATACGTTATTCTGGTGTATTAGCTATATTATGGTAAAGTTTCATTAAAATCCATTCGGTAAATTTTGCGTGAAAGAGTAACAAACACACATACATCCATTCAAACTTTCGCGTTTATAATATTAGTATGATAGTATGGTATTATTAACCCAATTTAAACACATTTTAGAAAAATATGAATAATTCTTTCTCTTTTTTAACAGCAATCACCAATCATGCCAAAGTTACCTGGTTTCTATGCCAAATGCCAACCATGAAATATATGTAATTTATTATTCTAATATTCAAATCCTCCAGTTCATCGGTCCGTACCAGTGGTGGCGGGAGAGTTTTCCATTTGTGGGATGAATTCATATTTCGATTTTTTTCTTTACGCCGCCATGCGTCAAAATACAAATTGAAGTAATTTTTCCATTTTAATATTGTGAGCTGTCCACTGCATTTTAACATTCGGGCTTATTTAAACTTTTATTTTTGCTGTTGGTACCTAAATTAATACAATTTAATTTTGTTATAAATAAACGATTTTAACAACTATGTCCCCTGGGACGATTATAAGGTTGAATCTTTTGAATGCTTATTTTCCTTAGCAGAGCATATAAGTAGGTATCTCTTTGAAATTGCTTTTTATTATAAGGGTGCTCTACTGTTGATGCTATTCTTAACTCATTTTTTATTAACTCTATTCTTGAATCTCTTCTTAACTATATTCTTACATTTATTCTTGAGTCCTTTTTTAATTTTCTTCTTTTTGCAGATTTATTTTCTTCGTGATACCTTACGATTCTTATTGTTACATTTGTGATAAGAAAAAGTATCTGTATGCTTATGCAGAAAAAAAAGCATCGTGAAACTAGCATTGATTATATGTATCTGAAATGTATAGACCAACTCACCTATAAAACATTGAAATACAAATGTTATCGACAAAAAATAATACTTTAACAAGGACAAATGTCATTTTTTAAACAATTCTGGGTTTATAAATTAATTTGTAATATTGTAACTTTTTTTATATAGATAAGACTTCTATAAATTTTAATTTTAGAATTAAGAAACATCTAAGGTGTTTTAGAATTAATAAACATCTAATTTTCTAACCACATTTTAGGAACAATTCATTATTTTGATGTAAATAAAGGTTTAAAAAATGTACACAACAGCTTTAATTAATTAGCAATTAGCAAAGTTAGAAATTAGAAAAAGTGTTAAAAGTAAATTAAATATTATAAATAACCAAATATTTTTTTTAAATAGCCATCCTTTAAATTTATTTTCATGTTAATACATTTTATAAAATTTTCATTTCATATTAAATCAAAAAATTGATTAAATTTTATTAATTTTAAAATATTTTTTTAATATGTAAAATATAATATTAACATATTCTAAAATAATTTTTATGTTTTTAGGTATTTATTCACCTTTCTCTTTTATATTTTTGTCCATTGTTCTTTTTGTCTCTACTTGTTTGTTTCTTTTGTTATTTTTATTCATGTTATTATCCTGACGAAGAAACCATCGGTTTTGAAACATGTAGATATTATAACATGTGATTATAGTGGTTTACACATTACAAAGTAATTTGTTTAATTTAGTTAATAATCATTTATTTTTTTAATTGGCGTCTCTTAATTTTATTTTTATTTTAATACCTTGGTATATATATATGTGTCAGTGACGGTCCGTGAGTTTTCAGTGAGCTAGAGTGCTAAGATTGAAAAAAAAGATGTTACTGATGTTGTTGTAGCTGAAAATGAATTTAATTTTTTTTTCAAAACTTCAACTTTTTGTATGAAGATCTTAAGGATTCTTGCAGTTTGGGAATTCGCCACATCCATAAACTGAAAGATCTTCATTCAAAAAGTTGAAATTTTGAAGAAGAAAAAAATATTTTTCAGCTACAACAACATCAGTAACTCCGTTTTTTCAATCTATAACCAGAGAATACCGGAAATTACTCCTTTTTAAATCAAATTGTAGACGTATTGACTCTTTTTTATAAAAAAACATAAATTGATTTTAAAAGATTGTTATTTTATCTGGTAAACGCATTTTTAAAATTTTGAAGAACTAGGTTTATACTAACGTAATACCGTTGGTCGTTAGCTGATTTGTTCCATTTTCAAACGACATATTGTACAACAGAAATTTCAAATTATATAATCATACAACAAAATAAATCAATACATAATCTAGTAAACCCATTTTACAGAATTTTAATTTTAGTTAAATTAAAATCATAAAAAAATAAATCCGAGAACGTGTTTTGTTACGAAAATACCTCTGTTTTTCTATTTATTTAAGATCTTACAAAATAAAATATTTCAGATTTTTTTTACACACTTATTTTGTTTAGACATTATTGAAAAATACTTCCAAGAAAAACACGATATTTAACAGTTAATCATCGTGGGTTTTGAGCATTTTTATTGCTTACTTGAATGTGGGTATATATTTAAGCAAGTTTTTAATGAAATAAAAATTCAAAAATTTGATCCGGGGAAAAATCGATATTTCTCATCGGAACCTCCCTGTACAGTTCAAATCATTTTTAAACTTTTATTCTCAGCCGCATCACTCTTAAGTGTAAGTTTTTCATTTAATTAAAACTAATTCATCGTTTTTAATACATTCGTGATGTATTTTTTTCAATCAGTGTTGCAATTATAAAAAGCTTGATTAGTAAATGAGAATTAAATATGGAGATAATATAATATCTATAATTGATTTTTCGTGTTCCTCCAGTTTGTCGATAAATATCAGTTTTTATCATTTATGTGTGAAACGCGATATGCACAAGTTCAAATCAACATGCAAACCCTTCGGATTATAAAGCACATAGAAAAATACAACACAAGATTGGTCCATACAACATTTAACATGTACACGAATAATCGATGGCTCATTGAGTATTAGAACCAATCAAGCGATTGGTGTTTAGTTTTTGATTTGGTTATTCGATTTAATTAATATCATTCCTCAAAATATTAATATGGAAACATAAAAACTGTTTACTGCGGTTCAAAGCTAAAATCCTCCTAGAATTAACGGTTTGTCCCATTGTAGGATCGTTAAATGTGGTCCCATTTTGGACCGATATCAATCGGAGATAAATAAAAACGGTCCTAACTTAGACCTAAATGGCTCCAGTGCTTCAGTAATTAGATGTAGAAAATGTTATTTTATCTCAGATTTCCTTTGTACTTTTGAATTTTTTTATGATTCCATATTAATTTTAGGTTATTTTTGTTTTTGTTTTTTTTTTATTTACTAAATGTTTTTAATACATTCTTAAGTCTATGATTATTAATTATGTAATATATAAATAGGTAATTCTTCTTTTTCCCTTGTCCTATTCGGGTCGGGGACACACCGCATCGACAAGGCTCCTCCGTAAGTCCCTGTCTTGCGCCGATTGTTCGGCTGCGGTCCATGGCAGACCCATCCTCTCCTCGCACAGTTTTTGGAGTTGCCTCGCCCGACTGTGTCTGGGGCGGCCCACTGGACGAAAAGTTATTTTTATTTTTATGTATAATTTTACTAGAACGAAAAAAAATTTGTCAATCAATCGAGTCAAAAATAATCTTAACCATAAAGGAGTATTTTTAAAATGTTGTTTCTTATATAACTTCGTATTTATCTAATGTAAAAAAAAATTATTTAGTATTTTGCGCTTATATTTTTTTCTAATGTAATTAATAATTTTATTTTAATTCCATTAAATTGAAAAAGTATGAAAAGCTTATGTTCTTAAAATAAAATAAAAAGTAAAAAAAAAAAAAAAAATTAATTAGGGAAAGTATAATCCTACTATATTACACCAGTTATGTGAAATTTTGCTGTTTTAGAAAACTGATTTGTGATAGTTAAAAGGGCGATAAAGGTACCTACCTAGGTTTGTTTTGCGTTTGTTGAGAGAAAAAATATGCTTTTAAATTGCATTTCATCTTGTTGATTTATTCATTGAAGTCCAACGTACGTGTTGTTTCATTATGCACGTGTTTCCACGTGACTTACCACGGGTCGTGCTTTAGTTTTGTCATATAATTTGAATGAAAGCCCCGTGTAGCAACCGTATTATAATCGATTCTCATAAAATAGTTACACGGACTCCATTGACATGGAATAAACTAGATATGAGTTTTGTGATTGTTGTCAAAGGGAGAGCATGCATTTTTGCAACACAGTGTTTTTTTTCATTGCATATGTTAATTATGCAAATGGAAGTAATTTATTCCTGAATACACGCACAGTTAACGCATGCAATGCACTACTGCTCAACGATTCTTTTCTTATATAACGACAGAAAACACAATAAGTTATAAAATCTCCAAAATAGAGAAGTGAGAAATAATCTCAGGCGAAATAGATTTTCGAAAAGAAATAAAATGTGAAAGGAGGTAAATTGGCTAATAGTGAAACAAATGCTAACCTTAAACACGATAACATTTACAACATAATAAACAACCTGTAATCAAAATATATTTGTAACCAAATTATATACTTCAAGAGAATTCACAGACATAACACAAGGACGTGAGATGAAATCAGACTTCCAAAAAAGGTCAAAGCTAGTAGGTACGCAAAACAGTTTATTCTGCAAATTGACGAAATATTGTAATACGTATAATATGTTATAATACGCTGTTCAAAACCATAAAAACTACACCATTTAATAAACTCTAAATGGATAGTAAGAGCAAAAAAAATTGCCTTAAAGTATGTGGGTTATAATTAGTAATTTATAAACTTTGATGAACAATCATCTAAAATAAATTCCTTGGATTGAAAAGATAACAAAAATAACAAAAATGGAGAGATAAAAAGTCTACTAAAAATCGAATGATCCGATTATGGATCATTCGATTTTTGATCATTCGATTTTTGATCATTCGATATGGGTTAGTCCGCGTCATAAACTTCCAAGATTTGGTTACAGACTTTTGAAAAACCTTGTATTAAATAGGCTTGTACTCTTGGTTCAAACAATTTTTGCCTAATTCACTAAATACGCAGACTGGTAAAGGTTGACTATTATAATTAAGTTTTCTGAAATATCACCACACAAAAGACCGCAGATCTTCTTTTCAATTTTGTTGACTTCTTTACGTTCCAATTCTGAACTCCAGTTTCTGACAACTCCGAGTGGATGAGCTTTTAAAGCCTGATCACACTGCAGTATTGAGTTTCCAAGATCTTGGTTTTGTGAATGAATTTTAAGAATGTACCTGTATTAAAATAGTCCTAGAAGAAAATTATAAAGCATTATCTAGAAGAAAACACGATACAAGCTTTAATCTTTGTTAGGTTGCAAAATTGTTACTATATTCTTCCTTCCCATGTTCATAATCTATATCAATGCTTCTTTTAAAGTCGGTTATATTTTGAATGGTTTTTATTGCAAGAGAGAGGATATTAAATAATTTTGTAGAGAAATGTTGAATACTTCTTTGTCCAAAAGTCGTTTTAGTTGTATGTATACTGTAATGAGGCTCTTGTAAATCGACCCGAGTTTTTTTGTGTAAAGTTATCCTGGTTATAAAAGAGAAACGGACATTGCCCATTCATGAGGTTGGCTGATGGCTTAAATAAGTATATCAATATAGAATTTATAAGAGCCTTTAAGGATTAGCAAAACTGGAGACATTTAAGAGGGCCTATATTTAAAACTGGACACCAACTGTACCAGTCTTCGTCAAGAACTCAATGATAATACTTGTTTAAAAAAGTATTACTTTTGTTTTAAGCACACCTCGTGTACTTCATACCATTGTCAGAATCACACTGTACTGCACTGACACGCTTTGTGGTAAATTTATTATTAATTAACCAACAAAAAAATATGCAATCATGTTAGGCTAAATTAAATATCGATTAAGTATTTATTTAAAATCCCCTCCTACCACGACGGTAACCGAAAAATGTTGCTTGTGATGGATGACATAGCCAGATGAGGAATTGAACACACGATGCTTGGGTGGGCCTCAAACTCGATGCCAACTCGGCTACTGACTGGTCATTAAACGAGAAAGAAAGTTTTTTTTTTGTGTAAGAAAGGGTAAAACTCGATTTTTTATTTGATGCCAAAGTACTTAACCAAGCTGAAAAGATATTTCAGTATTCAATACATATAGTATCTGGTACGAATATGTGTTACTTTATATATTTGTGTTTTAAATTATAAAATTTCCAACTTTGACAATTTGTGTAAATTTATGCAACGATTAAAAAAAATAATCGGTTGTAAAAGAACAAGAAAATTATTTCTAGTTATCCCTTAGCATTACATACTATATTTTATAAAGAGAGTCAAAGTTTGCCAACTTTAAGAGAAAAAGATTTTTTTAAAGAACCTTATCCAAAAAAACCTAAAATTTAGTTTTATTTTTTAATATTATGTAGACCGTAATAATTGAGAATTTTTTTATTGTATGCACTTTTGATAAACACCTTCAAAATGAGACGGCCCGAGAAGTAGAAGTTTACTTCAAACTTACCTAAAACCTTGAACCCCTGAACAGGGGTTTAGTTCTATCAAAAATTTTACATACAAAATTAAAAGATTAAAAAAAACATATATACGTAATACACAATTCACATTGCATTGTATATAACAGTACCTCGTAATATTTGCTTTTTTATTGATTTTGTTGTTAAATGTATTTTATTTTATTACATCTCAATTTATTTAACTTTATTTAAATTTCTTATTTCAAAATGGGGGCCTTTAGTACGGGAAAAATACGTGGTAAAGTCCACATATTCATATGCTGTTTTAAAATATATAATATTATTGTGTCAATAATAAAATAAATTAAAAAAACATATGCCAGAATATTAAGAAAATCTCTCCATTTCCACACGAACGCCCACGGTTCTACCTCATTTATATTTCATGAACTAAAATTTCCAACGTAATATTTATTAAAATACTTACCAATATTCATAAAATATATAATGTCAACCATTATGTACTGTAATAATTAATAATATTCCCGACCAGACAACCTTTGTATTACGCATACGCGTTCTAAAATAATTACCCACCAACATACTGACATCATGAATAATCCAATATTAAATAATGGCGGTTGATTATTTCAAACGGTTAAAGTATTCATAACCCACGAACTACGGTACTGTATTTAACTAGTTCGCCAACATTATGGATTATGGCGGTCTTTGACGACACACAAATCGAAATAATATCGTGTAAACATGAAATTTGAATAATTTGATTGGCTTCTCATCCTGCGTTTATTTTAATAAAATAAAGTAAATATTATTAACTCAACCTCTCAAATTCAGGGTGGGAGGTAAGAAGACTTGAGTGGTTTTTCTGCCCGCTAGAATCTAGAACAGACTTTCTCAAAGTGGGCGATAATCTATATATCGGCGATATCCCCCTTGTGGGCGCTGGAGGCTTTCGGGGGAGCAGTAGAAGGCTCAAAGAAAATTGGGAAGCTTTTAGAAAAATCTAGAGGGGTGACAGCAGACAAATTCTATCTATAATAATCCGACGGAAACTACTTGTCACCACTTGGAATCTCGCATATATGGTTAAATTAGAGTCGCTTACGCGTGTAATAATATGGATGCAGCTTTATATTTCATGTTCGTAGTCCAAGGTTAAGAGGAACGGCTCCGCGGCCGGTTTCATACAAAACGTATTTATTTTGTATGAAACCGGCCGTTTTTATTCATATAGATTGGAGGCCAAAATATGAATCAAATTAATAAATTATTATTTTAATCAAAAGGTATGTCAAATATATAGCTCGGATAGGAGTTGCAGTAGTAAAATTGTCTGTAATTTCCGATTTTTTTATCATACGAAAATTTTGTGGCTGCGCGGCCGGTTTTATACAAAACGTAGTTTTAGATTTGAGGCCAAAATACCAACCAAACTGATAAATTATTTCTTTAATCAAAAGGTATGTCAAATATCTAGTTATCGAGTTACATCAATAAAATTGTCTGTAATTTCCGATTTTTTATCATACAAAAATATTGTGATTGCGATCCCATCACTATCCGAAATTTTTGAGATGCTATTTTAGACCACAATGGTTGAAATGTATAGATGAAAAAACTAGAGTTGTTAGCCCATAAAGTAGTCTCATTTCCATTTTTTATTTCATGTAATATATGTGGTAATGTAAAAAGGTAAGTTAAAAAATATGGGGAGGACAAGAATTTTTTTAAATCTTAAAATATGCCGGCGTAGTCCAGCGGTAGGGCGTTAGACTGCCATTCCGAAGGCCGCGGTTTCGAACACGGCATGCGCAAGTAAATTTTATTTAATTGATTTGTGTTATTTCACAATGAATTATTTAAAATAATATATAGTATATTTGCGGCACGTTCCAGAGTGGAAGATACTCTTAGTATCGCCCTGGTGTAAGCGCCCTGGTGTAAGACCACCATTAGGATTGAAACGTTGCTTGAAATGGCTTAAGCCGTGTTTTGTGACTAGATCTGAATAGCCAGGTACTTACCCACCTTCCTCTTCCTCGTTTCCTTCCCTTCCCCACTTACCTTCAGCCTCATAAAATACCCCAATTGGGAATGCCATAGTCTCACTGGCTCAAGACGGGAACAGTTGGGACTCTTGTAAAGTAATCACTATAAAAAAATAAATAAAAAATAAAATAAAAAAAAGGCAACAGGGTTGAAATAAGTTTGAGAATCTGTGATCTAGATGTAGCAATAATTTAAAGATATCGGTATCAGTTGAATAAATTAAATGTCACATAAAGAGATACAGCAATTTTCCTTGAATAAATTTTCAAACATTCAAAGAACACGGAAAGCCTTTGTGAAAGAATAAATCCTCTTCAAACATTCTCTTTGCATTGTTTAAATTCTGCCCACAGCTCAGTGGCAGCCTACCCATACCCAGTCTGCCCACGTGATATCATTGGCTACAGGAGGTATTATGCCAATTTTCCATATTAAATATTCTTTGTGATTGTTTGCATAATCCTGGGAGTTGTAGCATTTCCCGGAATTAACTCTGCGCATTGCAAATGTCCACAACATCATGGATCCATTATTAACTTGAAAACGGCAAACGGCAAAGGAGAGCAAATCAATGTTTAAATTGCTTATTATTTTTTAACAGTCGCTACATGGAGAAATAATGCATTATCAAATATTGCTAGCGGATTGTATGTTGGATCTGGCCCCCTAGCACAATTCGCAACGTTCCCTAGTACAAATGCAGCTCGCTAAAGTACAAACAATAGTTGATGATATTAAGAACACTTAACGACACTTTGTTTTGTGAACTGTTACTTATTGCGAACATACAAAACAAAATTATTAAAAATTATTTCTTGTCGTTTTATTAAACTTTAGTGAGCAAATAATTTTTGATTTTAAAATGTTAAATTTTATCCACCCATACTCTTTCATTTATGTTTTATTAGTCAACAAATGTTTGATTCTTTTCATTGGTTTCATCATAATTTAGTTTTAAAACCCAGGCGAAATTACCTATTGACATTTTACAGATTTACGTAATAGGTACAAAACCATGTAATTTATTTAAAAAACCTTACAACTTATATTTAATGTACAGTGTAAATCTTATAAACAAATAAATAAATTCGATGGCGACCTGCAGTGATTCTAGAGAACGATGAGAAGTTACCGAAAGTTATCCTAACAATCCTTATCGATCGACTGTGCTAAGGGGCCAAGACTTGGTCATATGGAGCAGGGTGAATATTTAAAAACATTTTTTCAAAATTTTAATGTCTAATTAAAATTTTAATGCCTAATTCACGTCTTATCGTTATTTCATTTAAAATACAAATAATTTTGGCTAATGGGTAGGGATGATGCTCTCAAAATCAACCCTGTGTAAGACCACCATTCAGAATTTAAATGTTGCTTGAAATGGCTTTAGCAGTGCTTATTGACCAGATCTGAATAGCCAGATACTTTCCCTATTTACCAACCTTCCTCGTCCATCTCCTTCCCCTCTCCTCTAACTTCAGATTCACTAAATACCCCAATTAGGGATGCCATAAGCATTCCGATTTATTAAACATTTTAAAAGGAAAAACTCAATTTTTACCATTTTTAAAAGGTAATAAAACCAACTTTTGATCTAGTAAGTAGCATTTTTACTAAAACCCTAAAAAATGTAATGACGTAGTTAATCTAATAAATTGAAATTTGTACTTGCAAAGGTTTTACCTAGTTTTTCTTAGATTCCAGAGAGACATTAAAATGTTTAATTAATTTTAAATAATATATTTGCCCAGAAACTCACGTCAACCTTAAAATTTTTTTTTTCAAAATGATGGCATTTTATCTAGTTTACATTTTTTTTTGATTCCGCATACTTTCCTACAAGGTAAAATGTATACACAAAGATTCAAAACTATCGCTCGTATTACGAAGAATAAAGACTCAAGTCACATAGGATGAATTTCAACAACCACTGCTGTTTAACATTAATCAAAACAGGCCATTTACCCGGTCGTAATAAGTTTGAAGCAGACCGTGACATATTTACACCGCTCGGCGTATAAATTACATTGCACTCTGATGGAACGTAGTGCGGTTCTGAAATGTGTAACATTGTTACGGCATATCAAAGTTGACGCACGAGTGAAATAAAACGTGTTATTGCTCCCGAATCTACCCCAACATTGCGGAAATTAAGTTTAAAGTGCATTTAGTCCTTGTACACCGATGTGGTACGTGGTAGACTGCGGGATGCCGAACGATAAGCGGGACGATATAGCAGGACGGTACATGGGGTGGTACGCTAAACATACGGTAGGCAGCCCTTTGACAGCGCATCAGCGCAATTACCATCATTAAAAAAATTATATTCTTATTTAGTTCGAAGTCCAGTAGAATACTTCTATCTGGTAAAATCCACTCCGTTTCCATTGAAAAAGTATACTAACTAATTGTTTAAAAATAGCAAAACATCATCAAAAAAAAAAAATATATATAAAATTATCCTAATTCAATTTTCGGTTTTCCAAAAAATTTTTTTAGAAAAATTAAAAGTTCAAAACATTGGAAATTTTTAGTTTTTTGGTTTTGTTTTGTCGACCTATTTTCCGAAAAATTTTCCGATTTTTATAAAATTTAAAAGAAAATTTCATACATCTTTAAATAATAAAATCAAAAAGGTATATGTCTAAATGTTTTTACAAAAAAATCTAGGGTCCATTTTCCGAGCTGAAACGTCCAATTTTCCCGGAAGAATTTTAAAAATAATTATATTTTCCCTACATGAAAACATCACAAATTTATAATACCAAAAAGAACCAGTTTTATTCTTAAAAATTCTATTTTCCAGAATCAAAAATTTTCCATCGTGAAAAGTTTCCAAACATCAAATAACACTAGGTATTTAAAAAGACAAATGTCTAAAAATATCATTTCCAATTTTCCTAGCAAAACTTTCCGGTTTTCAGATTTTTTCAGAAAAAAATTTAACAAGGACAATTTTCTAACTTATTTTAATATGTAAACACAAACGTAGAATTTTTCCATGATTAAAAATTTTCCAACATGGAAAGTTTCCAAAAATTCAAATTACAAAATGAAAAACATAAATATCGAAAATCAAAATACTAGATGGCCTGTTTTTCTTTTTTCAATTAATGACCATCTTTGTAGTCGGTTCCTTTTGGCTTTTACAAAATTCGCAAATTTGAACTGTATCTATGAACAAAAATTTTTTTCTAAAATAAATACCTACATTATTTAAAAAGGGAAAATTTAAATTTTAGAACTCTCAAACTAATTTGGTTAAAAAATTTTCCATAGGGAAAGTTTGAGGAGAGAAATTCCATTTATAAACAACCAACTGATACCCGGCATGCGTTGAACATAAATGAAGAAACTATTTCTCCCTGCGTGTCCTTTCTCATTCGTCCCCGTTCCCCTTCCTCCTCCACGTTCCCCTCCCGCGTCTCTTTCCCCACCCGCGTTCCACTTTAACCTTCCCCCTCACCTCTCTCGCTGTCCCCCTTCTCTTGACCACCCCTCACGCATTCCCCTTCCACCTTTACCACTTTCTCCTCCTTTATTCCTCTCCACCCCTCCCGGATTCCCCTACACCTCTAAGATTCCCCCCCCCCCCTCCCGCCTATTTTCCCTACCCTTAAACTCCGTAAAATATTTCAAATGTTTTATGCATATTTCATAACTCGTTATTCTGCTATTCGGAACGGAGACTAATCCAACCAATCAAAGATCATAAAAATCGGTTCAGCCGTTTTTGATTTATAAATGGTGTAACTAACCCGACTTTGTTTATTTATTAAGATTTCGGCGACGTTCTTTGATTTCTTGAGTTCTGACTGGCAGTACATTTCTTAGCTAATGGGAGTTTGTTACTTAGTAGAAATTAGTTTCATTCTTCCAGTAACTTTCAAATTAACAAAGTTCTAAGACATGCATAATATATGGGGTAGGCATTCACAAATGGTTTTTATTATTATCCGGTTAAAAATGATTTAATAATTGCTGTTGTACATACAAAGGGGCAAAACTCAACCATCAGCAATTTTACTAAAGATAAACCCATCAAAAAGCAGTGGAAGCTGTTTTTTATCAGCTAATAATAACTATTATGTGCGTATAATACAAATTTGTAAAAATAACTTAAAAATTAGATTATAAAAAGACGGATTTTGAAAATATTTCGATAGTATTGTCTGTGGTAATTTGGATAGTGCAGAGGTCCTAAACTTTTCTCTTTAAAAACAGAGAGTACGCGGGTTTTGGATTTCAGATTACCGGCGCTTAGCATCTGAGTCCGCCGGTGGCAGTTTGTAACGAGTAGTGTGCATCGGAACTTGCTTCTCTGTGTGCGGTTTCGTAAGTTTACATTCAATCATTCTTGTCGGCGCGCCTGGGCCTATCGCTGGCCATTCAGAAACTGATTGACTCAGAAACCTGATTTCTCTGTGTTTCCACGCTAATGTTAGAAATGTCTGTGTCAAATTTCTGCAGCGCCTGGGGATGGAGATTGTTACTCGATTTCTTGGCACAAAAAATGCTTTTCTAAATTTTGATTTCTACATTGGCTAGGCCACAATTTCATCAATCTACATATTACACCTAAGATTTGTATTAAGAGCATTCAAATAACAGATAATAATAGATTTTTGAGTAGTATCTGGCACCCAAATCATATTATTAAAACTGATATAGAAACTTCTAGCATTAACCCCCAGATTGTATTTCTCTTCTTCCGTTTCACATTCTTTGAAAATAATTTTTGATATTGGTTTAATTTATAATTCATTCACCAGATTCACATACACTTTTCCATATAAATGATCATCTAGTAAATTCACGTTATGCAAGTGTATTATATAAGTATAATTAATACAAAAAAATACAAGAACAACACGTTAATCTACCAAACTATTAAATGGAATTATAATTCACCGTCTCCTCATATATTCATATCAGAGGGTTCGGCTCTGTGGAATTCCTAATTTGACCGATAAATCCTACTGATCCCTCAACATAAATATTTAAAAAATCTTTCGTAATTCTACATGTATTTAAAATGACTGATTTTTGCATTTTTATATACAAATTCTTTGACAAATCTAATATGCCTAAATTTTTAATAAGAGAGCTAGGTATAATGCCAGTAGCCGAAATAACAAAAGGTAATATTTTTATAGTCTGAGAATGCCAAATTCTTTTAATTTCATTTCCTAAATCTGTATACTTTCTTATTTTTTCAGAAACAGATTTTTGAATATTACAGGAATTTGGAATAGCTACATCAATAATATAAGTTATTTTTTTAATTTTGTCATGTAAAACTATATCAGGTCTATTATGACCAATTGGTCTGTCTGTTAGTATAGTTTTATCATAGTAAATTTTAAAGAAATTATTTTCTAAAAATGAATTTGGTTCGTATTCATAATATGGTACTATATTATGACAGTCAATCAAGTTATGTTTAATTACCAAACTTTGGTGAATTATTTTTAAAACCTGATTGTGCCTAAATGTATACTCAGACGGCGCTAATATAGAACATCCTGATATAATGTGTTCTATAGTTTCCGGAAAAGCCATACATTTTCTACATAAATCATCAATTTGATTTGGATCTTTGATTATATGTTTCCTATAATTTTTGGTATTAATTACTCTATCTTGAATAGCAAGCATAAAACCTTCTATTTCTGCGCTCAACTCTCCAATACTCAACCATTTGTTTGACGAAAGTTTGTCAACATACGTTTGGTTGAGATAATTGAAGTATTTTGCGTGAATAATTTTATTTGACCAGGAATCTAATAATTCCTGGTTGGTATTTATAAAAATGTTGGCATTCTCGTCGTATAAATTTAAAGGTGAAATATTTCTGTCTGCCTTGCAAATTATTTTATGCAGCTCTGAGCTATTAGCTTTTCTATGAAAAAAATTTCTTAACATTTCTACCTGATTTTGTTTTAAAGAAGTTATTTTGACTATACCTCTACCTCCTAAATTTCTAGGTAAATTAATTCGTTCTATAGCTGAATTTGGATGATGACAATTAAACTTTGTTAACGTAGTTCTAATTAATCGTTCTAAGCTATCTAAATCTGTATTAGACCATTTAATTATACCAATTGAGTACGTTAATAGAGGTATTGCCCAACTATTTATTGCCTATAATATTTTTATTATCAATATTATATAATATTATTATTATCACAATGGAGATTATTATTTTTATTGGCTAGTCCCAGAGAGAGGTCGTACGTGGCGTCATCGTTCTTTACTTAGTATCTTCTGTTTTTTTTAAATTTTCATACAAGACGTGAGAATAGGACGAGGACAATCTTGACGAGGAAGAGGAAGTTCTAGGAAGGAAAAAGTTATGAGGGGAGGGTAGGAATCTTGGGTCATTAAGTCCAGGAGTGACTGAGGTATTAATGTATTCCTCCCACTGCGGTGCAAGGCGATGGGTCGGGAAAGTCTGGCAAAAGATCTCCCTTAATCAGTTGGACCCGATCCGGTCCGTCTCGCAGTAGGTGGGGAATCTGCCGCCAAGACCTACACCTACCTCACTTCATAAACCCGGGCACCCCTGTTAAGTCAACAAACGTAGCGAACCATTAAAGGTGTTTAAAGTTTAAAAAAATCACATAATACAGGATTGTTAGTTATTCAATAAATGGCTCCCGGGGTGGCAATATCCGCCTCAAATTTATTTCAAAATAAGATATGTATTTTTTTTTAAATCGCCTGAACTTGGTAGCCACATGCGCAGTAAATGAGTAGTGTATGCACTGAACGGTGAAATACCGGCATAGATTTTGTACCACGTATCATACCACCGTTCCACCGCTACCACACACCGCATTGGTCTAATACCAGTCATTCTCAAAGTGGGAGTTAATGCCCCCCTTGAGAGTGAGGGAAGCTTTCAGGGGAGCAGAAGAAGGCTCAAAGAAAATTAGGGGGGATTAGGTAAATCTAGAGGGGCGACGGCAGACAAATTCTATCTATAAAACATAAAACATTATTTGTAGTTTTAAGTAAGAACGTCGACTTTATCAAAATTGTTAATGTAAGGTATATTATTGTGTATTTTTCTATTATGGTATTAAATTTCAATGTCATTTTTTTTATTCAATAAATATTCTAATCACTGTCATATATGAACTTATACAGGCTGTTTATAAAGCTAATAAATAAATTTAAATCAGGTGGAATCCAGACACAACACTACTGGAGATATGATTTAGTACTCGAATGCTTGGAGTCCCGAATAAACGGTTAAATTAGTTATTTTTAATTGATAAACTAATGTTTATGACAAGATTTTATGCATAGCACAAAGGGTAACATTTATTATAAGTAATAATTATCAGCCTAAAACACTCATCCACATTGAAACAATCTTCCGAGAAAAGATACAGGGGTGTGTATCTTTTCTCGGAAGATTGTTTCAATGTAGATTAGTTTTAAAGGAAGGAGAGGAAGTTCTGAGAAGGAAAAAGGAATGAGGGTTGTGTAGGAATCTGGGGTTCAGTGTGTCTAGATCATCCGCCGCCAAGACCTAGATAAACCTTACCCCATGAACCCGGGCACCCCTGCTAAGTCACCAAACGTAGCGAACCACTTGGGGTGACCTATGGCAGAGGTGTTGGTTATCCAATAAATGGTTTCCGGGGCGGCGGTACCCATTCCCGCCTCCAAAATTAAAAATAATTGTTGTTTAACTTAGAGTCGCTTACGCATGTAATAATGTGAATGCAGCTTTATATTTCATGTACGTAGTCTATCATTAAGTTAACTAAAAAAAAGTCTGTGATTTCCGATTTTTTTCATACAAAATTTTTTGATCGCTTCGATCCCATCCCTATCCGAAATTCTTGAGATGCGATTTTAGGCTTTAATGTTTAGAGACCCGTATAAACAATGTCGCTTGCGCATGCTGTAGTCTCTGAATATGGCATCTCCGGAAGTTGACCACAATGGCGTTTCGATCTGTTACACTCGATGTCGTGAATTACGTGAATCACCTTTTCCATCCTACACATTAATAATGTATGTTTAAGAATTAAATTTTTCAGTAATTGTTCCTAAGATACGCAACATATGGTAATGTAAAAAGATAAGTTAAAAAATAAAGGAGGCAGTATATTTTATTTTTAATTTCAATATGGGCGGTTTGTCGAAATAAGTTTGAGAACCTATGGTCTATACGGAGCTTAAATGCCCCCCCTTAAATTTACCCCTCCGACAGGTTTCCCCTCCCTCTGCGGTGCGGTTCCTGTTGTCTTCGGTCCTCCGCAAAACCTCGCAATAAAGCACATATGACGGTCGCGTCGCGGTTAAATAAAAACCACCCTTAACGTGAGACGGGGGTGGAATGGGGTGACCCGGGTGCCTTAGTGACACCTTAGCTTTTATTTTACAAACGACCGCACATGTTTTAGAAGGGGCAACATTTTTACGAATTCACTTTTGTTTCTTGCAATCCTGCGGATTGTATACGCGCAATGGCTTCATAAATTTTAAATGCTTGCTTTGTATTTTAGGAGTTCACAATTTTTATTCACGCCGGAAAATGAGTTGTTGGAATATACGCTGTTTTTATTGCATATTGTTCATTGTTCTACGTATAAAGCAAATCTAGAAAGAGTTCAGAAAGAGTTTATCAAATATGTCTCTTTTCGCGTACGAAATTATGTAAACTATGTCCCCGTAAACCTTAAATCTCTTGATCAACGCCGAGACACCAGAGACCTATTAATGCTCTATAAGATAATTCATAACTATATTGACAGCCCATACTTACTACAAAATATTCATTTTTGATGTCCAAAAAGAGTTACTCGATCAATGGATACATTTTATATTCCTAAGAGCAAAACGAATTACCTTGAAAATGTATTTATAAGAAGAAGCGGTTGCACATTTAATAGATTATGCCCAAACATCGATGTGTTTAACACAAACCTTGCTAAATTCACAACATTCTCAAAAAAATTACATTCCATCGAATGCCATACGTTTAACCAAAAACTTAATTTCATTGATTTCTTTTTTTTTATTAATTCCTCACATTTTCTCTTTTACTTTAAGTAGTTTGCATTTTAATGAAATCTTTTCCTCAAAAATATTATTGATATTCTTTAAAATTTAAGTGTAAACTGTAGAAATATGTATATCATAAAACAATTTGTAAATTGAAGATGCACTTAATCAGAATTGTTTGTATTAGGTATATTGTTGCATTTTTTTTTTATTATGGTCCTGTATCTAAATATCGTTATTTTATTGGTCAATGACATAAACATACTTATTCACTGTCATATATAAATGTATAGACTGTTTATGACGCAAATAAATAAAATAAAATAAAATGTTTTGGATAATTGAGTACGAACAAAATGGCATGAAACATCACACCAGGACATGATGTCCATGACAGTGTGGAAATCAATCTTAACCGACAATTGGTAAAATTTAAAGTTATTATGTTCACGAACTTCAAAAATATATTTGCGAGAAAAGCGATTTAAAGTTCTTTTTACTCGAAATTCCGGTCGAAGATCGAAAAGGGCTAGTCGCTTGAAACGCTGTATCTTTGTTATTTTTTCTCCGATTTACTTGAAATTTTGACAAAATACTCTCGACATGTTGTATATTCAGAAAAATAGGTTTTAAAATATTACCCCCACTTAAGGCATAACCTATAGAGAGGCATCTAAAAACTTAATCAACTTACAAGGTTAAAGTTGAATCTAACCAAATGCGCTCATCGGATGGTTATGGTAGACGGTAGTTTTCAACCGAACAATGTTTCCTTTGTAAACGTAGGTTGTTCCGTAAGATAGGTATTATAATATTATATGTTTAAGATATATACCGTAATCACTAAACACTATTATAGTTTGGATGTTGGATCTGTAATTCTGACCGATGTTGTCTACATTTTACCCCGGGCTCTCGTGTTTGCGAAATTTTCGACTTCAAGAGGAGAGATTTCGTGAAACTTTGCAAGACTATATTAATTCCACGTGAAAATTCAACCTAAATGAATAAGAGCACACAGAATCACTCAAACGCTGGAAATAATGACTTGAGAGGTTTTCTGTAATTATTATACATTTATTAAGATGCTATCATTGTGATCATCCAGAAAATGTTGTAAAAATAATATCTTACTTGAATTCTTTCTTATAATGTGTAGGTAGGTACTATGGATATTTTCACTATTTTTCGGCAGTCAAAGGGTATACATTAAACGTCAACAAACAAACATCAACGTAAAACATATCTGACAAAATAAATCTACACAATGGTGGGCATAAATTACTATTTTTTTTTTACATTAACTCTACAAAGGAGGCCCTGAGAAAAAACCCTAAAGGCCTATGTTATCTTTGGAGATGCTGTGTAGAGGTTATTTTTAGGGAAAGGAAGGGGAGGAAGTTCTGGGAAGGAAGAGCGGTAGGTAGGAATCTGGAGGTCAATGTGTCCAGGAGTGACGGACGTATGAATCCATCCCTCCCACTGTGGTACAAAGCGATGGGTCGAGATAGACCGGCTAGACAGTTAAAAATGTCTTCCTCAACCAGTCTTGGCCGATCCTCTCCACCACGCAGTAGGTGTGCAAACGCATCCGCCTTGAAGACCTATATGTGGACAAACCTCACCCCATTAACCCAGGCACCCCTGCTAAATTATCAAACGTAGCAAAACACTTGGGGTAACCTATGCTAGGGTTGTTGGTTATCCAATAAATGGTTCCCGGGTACACATAGATCGAAAATATTAATTGATTTGAAACATTTCTTTTAACAAAACTTAAATAAAAAAAATAAAAAAACACTCCATTCCAAATCTTCTTTAACGGTCATTATTTTTGCCAAAATAATACATTTAATCCAAAATTGTTAATGGTTATCCAAATAAACCAGTTTCTTATTTCGCACGACGTGTCAACAGAAAGAAAATAAATACGCACGAAAGTGTAACAAAATAGAGTCAGGAGTTTTAACAGATGATCCGTGTTCTCGCTGTTATCTGACAAAGGCTCTCTCGTTTTGTATTATTAATGCCATGCGAAGGATTCAATGAGAACGAGACTTTTTATCTCGCCTTTAAAGTAGTATTTCCGTCACGTGTGCGGATTAATCCTTCACGAGATGACTAACTCCAGCCACCTCTGGTTCTACTGGTACAGGGAGCCTATTCTGCTAATATTTGGTTAGAGAATTCGACAACGTTTCAAAATCACGTAAAAGCTTTCAACCACTCGAGCGATAGCCACCCAAATTTAGGTTGGTGAATTTTATAAATAAAAATTATTTTTAATTTCACAATTTAAAAAAATATTTTATTGTATAAACCGTGAAATCTATGTTGATTCATTGACTGAAAATTACAGTAAGTATCGTTCCTTATTAATTTTTTAATGTAGGATAAGTATTTTTTTATTGCTTTTATTTCTTGCTCCCGCAATCCCGATGATTTATAAAACACAATTTTGATATCAAAAATATAAGTTTCACATTCAGTAGAGCATAAAAAATTTAAATAAAAGACAATAAAGTGAAAAAAAGAAAGAACAAGGATATATATAAGGTAGAATGATAATGAGGCAATTACATATTTTAATTTTTAAATGTAATCATAATCAATGTTTTGCAATATTTTTATTGTGCTGGAAGATTTTGTACATATCTCGAAACGAATTATATAGTGTGTAGGCAATATAGTTCAGAGATTTTATCCCATATTTTGTAGTGTGTGTTTGATGAACGCGAGTTTTATTGTTATTTCGAGTATTGTGGCTGTGGATGTCTTGATTGTAAGTTGGCTAGATTAGTGTGAGTTGATTGTAGGATGGTGCTTGTGGATTTCATTTTTAGGAAGGATTGTGATTGGAAGGATACCGGAAACTGAATATATACGATAGATATATAGATACCGGCTACTTATGTCCCTGACATAAGTGTCCCATGGAAGTCCAAAAATATTTCTGAGGGCTTGGTTTTGAACAACTGCAACGTCAACAAATATTAATTAAATCAATTACCGAATCGAAAACCGTACACACGTAAATCTAAAACATATTTTTTGTAAGTACTTTCAGCTTCACGATTGCACAGTAATAACAATATCCCGTGATCATAAAATAATGGAATTTTCTTGTATTAAAATAACTTCTGTATTTCTCGAGGTCGTTACATTGGTAACAAACATTAATTGAAAGGAAGGTAATTACGATAAGTAAAAGTGTGATGGCTTATCTCTTTTATTAATGATTTCACTACGAAAATAATAGTTAATTCCAAAATGAATAATGCAATGTGATTTTCTTTGCGGTTTTGTGAATGCACTGCGTACTGCATTCCACTCTGGTTGATTGAAAACTGAAGTCCACGGAGGAAGTGGTAGAGAGGGGAAGGAACCAAGGAACAATTAATTTCCATGAAAATAAAATACAAAATAATTCACCAAGTTGTTACCTTTATCGCCGCAAACAATGGCAATTACAAAAGGTCACAAGTCTGTATTTCAGAACGGTGTCTTTCATTCTAAATTGTATGAATGGGAATGTAGTAAAAAGTGAGCTAGTTATTTACCAATGTTTCTACTTCAAACACTGTCTGTTGGTATTGTGTTTAATTTATTTGAATCTGAATTCTATTGGAGACATCTTTCTGATTTGAAATAAGCAAACTATGTCCTACAACACAATACAAGTAATGGCACGGTTTATTTTTTCGTACGAATGTTTTTTTTTGTATTATAGGAAATGCAGCATGAATTAGCACCGCGAAGTTGTTTCTGTACCGCGTGTGGCGGGGGTGGGTGGAAAAGGGTTGGGGGTGACACATGTGAACATTTAAACCACCCCTAGAGTGGAATCTTAGATACTCCGCTCCGAGAATGTTTTATTACATACTCAGTATTGTGAGGCAGAACCAAGAGACATGGAAAAGTCTAGTTGAGGAAGAGACCTTAATCGCTCATTCGTTGAAGGAATTTTATATGTACATTGCACAAAAACCAGCAAACTGTCTGGTAGTACATGACAAACCGCTTCATAAGTTATGGACAAATAATGATTTAGAAGATCCTAAATTAACTAATTCGGTTAATGAAGTTATGATCTCCATTTATAATTTTTATATAAATACCACAACTGTTCCGTACCAACCAGAACTAGTGGGACTATGGTATCCCCGAAAGGGATGATACGTTGTTAGACTGAAGGGAGTGTGGATGTAAGGATTTGTAGAAGAGGAAGCTGGGACTATTCAGATCTGAAGAGTGATTCTCTATCTTTTGCGACAGCGTAACGCGTGTTAAATCGGCCGTACACACGGAGAAAAATGTTATTCTAAAATACGATCATTTTATTCGTTCTAACTTCAAAATCGAAACATTTCAAATAATGTTTCGTGTCTGAATGGTAGCCTTTTACGAGGGGCGATATTAAGAGTATCTCTCACTCTGACCTTCTCCCTTCTTATTAAACACTTGTTTTTAACATTCAAATTGAATTGAAATTTCTTTTAAAAAATACTACCATTTCATTAAAAAAATATTATTTCACTCAGAGCAACACATATTACCACACGTTTTTTTACAAAATCTAATCAAAATATTACAAAGAAACGGAATGAGAGTACCAACCTTGTATAAATTGGTTGACTATTTTTAAACCACGTTTCATTGGAATTTAATAAACTAAAAATTGTGTACCTTTTGTTCATTTATTGTAGGTGATTTTACGTTTTGAATGATTTTTTTAATTTCCAATATTTTGTTTGCATATTCATGAATGATTCTTAAAGTACTCGCATAACATTATAATTAATAATTTCTTTTTGGAATGGAAAACTTCCTCGGTGAGATTTTTATAGGAAACCTATATGTGTTAAAAAATTTCCTCTTCCATTTGTTTAATATTTGCGTTTTTACATGTAAATTAATTAACGATTATGATTATTTTTTATACTTCAGAACATCGACATTCAACTATGCCAAATTTTCATTAATTATATTTTGTGAAAAATAATAAGGAGTTCTTTCTAGAAAAGCACAAACTTTTTCAGGCAGTTCAACAAGTGGGAAACGCGTAGATAAAAAGTTCACAAATGAATTTCATAAAAATTCTCTTGGATATTCACAAGCTACCAATACAAGCTCATCTCATTACAATTCTAAAAAGTTTTTAATTAATAGTGAAAGATACTATACCTACAATAAATGCATGAATGTTTGACGAGTACCTACACATTTAGTAACATAACAACACACTTGTAGTTTTTTTTATATTTTAGCTAAAGCACAATCGGCCTTTGTTGTTAAAGGTGTTATCCCTGTAAGACAGATCCTGGATTCGAATCCCAGTTTCGAACGATACCTTTTTGGGTCTTTGTTCTCTTCTTTCGTCTCCCCAAATATCAAATGAATACATTGAAATCCGTTTTTAATGCTGCGGCAAGAACTCTGGCTATATAAATATTTCCACATTTCAGGGAACCTCCACAATCTTCACTGGCCCAAATGTCCATAGTAAATAGTTAGTGTATTTAGACCCATTCCTTAATTTTTTGAAGTCAACCACTTCGTGCTTCACCGATTACTAAATAACACTCGTTAAATTTTAAAGTTTTTGTAAATTTTTTTACAATTTTTGAACCCAAATATCGAATATGCTTTTAATCTGTTCGCCAAAGATTTCAGTGCATTATCATCTTGTTAGATTCATAATAATATGTGATCTATTATTTTTATTTATTTTTTTACTTTCGTTTAGTGATTAAATCACCTCAGGGGTGATTTGAAATAGTGATAATAAAATAAAAACCCTTTAATTTTATCTGAAAGAAACGTAATTTTTTATGTAAATCACTATTCTAATTAAACATTTGTGGAGAACGTCTTACAAAAGTTAGTTTGTTCCAGTTTTCCATGAAGCTACGTTCAAGCGACGTGATCGCCGCTCGTCTGTATTTTCCATACTATTATTAGTATTTTAAAAGCCGCTACACTAGCAAAATAGTTCGACAGGTAGCGGTAGCGTCGCTTGTAAGTAGCTACGTGAACGATGGGCGTAAGAGAAAGGGCTGTGCGACCTTTTTCATACAAAACTTAAATTTTGATTTCTTGCCGAAACATAATTGAACAATTGTTGTTTTAATCCAAAAAAGGTAGAGAAAATATCTAGTACGCAATGTACGCATATATGCTATTTGTCATCTTATTTGTCATTGTTATTTGTCATCTATGATCACAAGTAAAACAAAATATTTCAAAATTACAGCACACATTTATTTTTCCATTTGTCGTACAACGTGTCAGCACCTCAAACAACATGTCTCGTGTGAGTTACACGAAACATCTTGTTGGCATGGCTCTAGTATCACGTTACGAGGTTCCATGCAAAATTCACAAAGTTCTCATTCCCAAAACTCGCGTAATACCTTTTCCCAGCATTGGTTGCATGATATTATTTCCATCACGAAGGCATCGAGGCGAGACTCGCGTTGCACGAAACAGCACACTTCTTTTGTATACATTGAAAGATTAATGACTGCCAGGTACGAGATACCGGGTGGGGTGGAGGGAGGGTGGTGAAGGGTGGTGGGTGAAGGGTGAAGGTTTGAGAGAATCAAAACAAAATAAGATTGATGACAATCAATGTAAGGGATGCGCGAGTTTTTAGGGCGACGCGTTGTCTTTTTGGCCGGTGTCGGAATAATTGAAAATAAATGAATGCTCGAGGGGTTTAATCCCGACTGGGCGTGATACTTGTTGAAAGAAAACAGTTATTTTATGTAGCAGAAAAGGGTTTCTTTATTTATAACTTTTGTAAGAAAGAAATTTAAAAAAGTTCTTTCAAAAGTTGATGTAAGTAAAGACATAGATATGTCATTTCTATCGTTAAATCAGAGTGCTTTTATGTTTGATGAGTGACAGTGGAAGCAACTGTCGCATGCTGTCAGAATTTTGCAACGGTTTAATCCATTCTTTTGATCAGCCATTATTGAAAATCTATAAAATATCCGTCAATAATGGTATCATCAGGAAGAATTTTTATTTTTGGTTCCAGGAAAGACCGTCAATTTCCTGATAACTAAGATTAGGTTAGTAAAGGACAATAATTATTTAATCAAAACACAAACTGAATACTTCAAAAGTAATGCTGACGGATGTTTAGACAAAATAATTCACGGCCATCTTGATACTACATTATATCTTTGCATTATTGAAATAAATATTCACAATTCCCTTTGTTTAAGACGCCGCGCCGGCCGTGTTATATTTCAGGTGAATACATTTAAAAATGATATCGCCTATTTTAGCCCTCTGACCAAAATGTTTCGACTATATAATAAGATAGAGTGTGCTAAAATAGACTTTTTCGAAGCTTTTATTATAATTTTACAAATTTTTATTTTTATTATTCTTTATTTGATTCGTTTTTTTTTAAATTTTTATTTAGATATATGCAAACTGATGTATCCTATTCCTTCGTAGATTTTTGTAATTGTATGTACTTATTTGTGTATTAAGTGGGTTTTTAGAACTTGTTTGTTCTCACGTAAAAACTCAGTTTAAATAAATACAATATTTTTGATTTGGTTTAAAATGAAAAAGGTAATGGAGAAATACGCGGCTTACGTTTTAAAAAGTTTGTATTTTTTTGAACGAAAGGTGCTCGCAGAATAGGGTATTTCCACGATTTATTTTATTGTTTAAAAAAATTAACACTTAGGCACTTTAATTTTACTTTTATGTTGACGAATAAATTTTTAGCAGCGAATCTAAGTTGCCCATTTTATTCGTGGTTTTTGGTTTCGTAGATTTTTGAGCGTTTTTGAAATGAATAAATTTGAATGAAAACGTAAAAAACAAACTTTTTAATACGATGATTAAAATCAGAAAAATGATCTTTAAATATTTATACATTTTCAGCAGAATCCCTAGTTTGTGAAAATACCCTATTGTCGAAATGTGGCACAAATAGGTACATAAATATCTACGGTCGATGCAACGTTCGAGCTTTTGTTACAAAATAACAACCAACTTATGCAACCATCTACGAGTAAAGTGGTTAAGTTATGTATCCACGATAAAATTCCTTCCGTAATGTTGGCACTTCTTTCACTCGGCTGTAACCCGATTTTGGAAAATAACACATAACATAGAATAACAGTGCCATGAAGTTCCAACACAAGTATGTACATTGGTTCATATTTTGACAAAGGGCATTTTCAGGTTTTATTGCATTTATCTGCTGATTTTGTGTGCAACTTATTTGCACCTCTCGTGAGACTGTCTGGAACGGATAGAAACGAGCTCGAATGAACAAAGTTTATGTAGAATCCATGGAATCCTTTGAAATCTCCGTTGAATCCAGAACCTTTTGAAGTACACTTTCCATACCGACTATGCGCTTATTCACGGCTTATAAATAATACGATGTTACTATTGAGAGTGACTGCATAATATGTGCACGGTTAACATAAACAATAGGTGGATGTAGGTATATATTTCTTTCGGCATTTACATGCTTTATATACTCTTCTAAGTCTGTTATGTAAAAATTGGGAATTTAAAATACAATGTAAATTCTCTACTACAAGGCTTTGGAAACATTTTTTTGTTGCTATCCAAAAATATTTGTGATATATTCCCCCGAGAATTGTAGCTTTTTCGTGCCTTATAAATTGTTTTTGAATAAATTCCTCTTTCCATTAATAGTAAAAATAATTTAGAATAAAATTGTATTGCTTAAGACCACGTTAATTTTAATCAAACTCTTCCGGTTTTGGAAGAACCCTTCCGTCATCAAGAGAAAATTAAATTGGTAAATGTAACTACAACAAATTTATATATTTTCATTGTAAATTATGGTGAGCCACAAAGCCACAGCTTATTTAAATATGTAATAATAATAATATTCCAGGATGTGGCGAGGATAGTGCAATCCCACACTTCCCATACAGGTATACATATTTTCACAGTAAATTTTAAGTAAATAAACAATTACAAAGATTTTTTAAATATTTATATTGAGGGATCAGTAGGATTTATCGGTTCAATTAGGAGTTCCACCGAGCCGAACCATCTGATATGAAAATATCTAGAGTCGGTGAATTATTTTCCCATTTGGTACTCTGGTAGCTTAACATGTTGTTCTTGTATTGTTTTGTATTAATTATACTTATATAATACACTTTCATAGCGTGGATTTACTAGATGATCATTTGTGGAAAAGTGTGTGAAAGGGTTTAGTTTTTCCTGAGGGGAAAATTTAACCCGGACATAAAGTTTGGTGACAAAAAAAAAACAATTACGTCGGATGATTGGTGCTGGAAGGCTGCTGTCACTACCGTGTTGTTGGAGTCCATTAGCTGCATCCTGGCTCCAGTGACCTGGTGTCTCATCGGCTGGCGAATCAATTCAGTCCATTATGAATAATATATTTAAAATATAAATATATTTCTGCAGGCATTAATATAATGGATCCGGAGTCATTACATCTTTTCGGTAATGGCACTGTGTTTCACACATACACGACATATACGACATATACGTATTCAGGCTAGTATAAAATGATCAGAACATTGTTTTTTTTTTACATTATTGTAACATTGGAAGAATCTCCGGACATTTATACCGGACAGTAAACTAATACATCTTCTCTTTTGTCAAAAAGCTTTCATTTTCAAAATTGGTCGTACCCATTTATATTGTATCAAGTGCAACAAAGTCTTTTTGTTTATAAGTTTGCATTCCAGAGAGAAGAAAATATCATTTTCACTTATTTGACTAGAAATATATTTTAAATGATTCTGAACTAAATACATTTTATTTCTTCAATCTTTGCAAAATTACTTTTTGGCATCATTTTAATACATTTTGCACAATATTATTCTGTTTCACTATTTAAGATTGAAAATGAATGATTTTTTTTAACCTAAATATAACCATCGGTTTTGAAACATGTAGGTAAATGTGATTATAGTAGTGGTTTAAACAAAGTTATTTGTTTTAATTTAATTCAAAATGACGCCACAAAGTGATTTTGCGAAGTTTGAAGAAATAGTTTTTTTTTTTAAATACTCGGTCTTTTTTCTTTGGAGTCAATTATATAAGTTGCCCCCTCGTAACCAATGGATTGTTTACCATAGTTAGTGTGGATGGTGTTTAAATGTATGTTATCGTGTAAAATGTTTGTTTACTTGGGACGTTTTAATGAATTCTGTGTTTGAACTTACGAGTTTATTATTTATTTTGTATATAAGGAGACATATATTGTATTCGTATAATTTTCTTACTGTTAACAGTTTTGTTCCTAAATATAAATTTTTGGTTGATGTTTTGGATCCGCAGTGAATTGGTTTTTCGATTACCTTATTTTGAATTTCCAAGTAATTCATTAATGTATGCTTCATACGCATTTTCCCAGATTTCAATTAAGTACGAGACTATAATATGAACTTTTTTGAATTTAATTGGTAATATATATTACGATAACTGGCTAAATACGCTAATTAAGGGTGTGATTTTATCTTTAACATATTGTAAGTGTTTTTTAAAAGTTAAATGCTTATCAATGCTTAATTTTCCTGTATCAGGATTTGTAAATCGTTCTTTTCAGTTTTTGAAGGTACATGGGGTGGAATTATTTTACGGGTTGAGCTTAAAATCATCTAACCTGTTTTTTTTATATTCATTGTTGGAGCCAATTGAAATTTTTTTCTAGGTCACTTTGTGCATTTTCTAGTAGGATGTTTAGATCTTTAACCCTGACTATTGCAGTACCATCTGCACATAGAAAAATTTCACCGTTTATATCTAATTGCAAAATATCATTGATGTAATTTTGGAAAAGTAGTGGTTCTAGTATGGATCCTTGCGGAATTCCATAGTTTATTAGAAGTTGGTTGTTGTTTTGATTGTTAATGCTAACGAATTGCTTTCTGTTGATAAGATATGATTTGAATAGATTAAGAGCAAGACCAACTACCAATTTTCTCGAGTTTCTTGAGAACTATGTCATGGCTTACTGTATAAAAGGCTTTTTGAAGGTCAACTAGTATAGATAAAATATTATTTCCACCGTCAATGCCTACTAAGTTTACCGAATATGTCGTTTATTTATTGTTATTAAGTTTATTTTGTAGAACTCCATTTTAATTTTTATTTATTTTATATATTCAATAATATTATTATTCAATGTATAAAAAACAGTTTATTATAAACAAGTTCTGCTTCGTAATTATTATATTACAGTTTATTATAAACAAGTTCTGCTTCGTAATTATTATATTACAGCTGTTTCGCCCTCTGAAGTTTGACAATGCCTTCAGAGGGCGAAACAGCTGTAACACATAATAATAATTACGAAGCAGAACTTGTTTATAATAAACTGTTTTTTATACATTGAATAATAATATTATTGAATATATAAAAAAAAAAAAAAAAAATTATTGCCGCAAGTGTTTTCGATTTTTTCCTAAAGCCATATTGTTTTTTTATAAAAGAATGATTAAAAAGATTTTTTTTATCTTTCGTAAATTACGTGTTCAAAATTTGTTTAAAGATTGATAAGATTGAGATGGGTCTGTAGTTTGAAGTGTTCGTTTTAGACCCACCATTTTTGAATTGGTATTAAAACTGTCTTAAAACCCCAAAAGAATAAAACACAAATTCATAATTAAAAATATTATTTTTAACAACATAATTATAATGTTATTTTGTAACTGAAATTGTAATTATGTTAATTGAGTCTCAATTCCGAGATTCAATTTTTAAACCAGTGTATTTTTTACCTGTGTCCGATAAAATGTGATTTTTTGTATACAAACATTTTGTTTTGCCAATCCGTATATTTATTTTTGCGCGTGAAAGCTTTTTTCGAGCAAAATTGCATTTGGAAAGCTTTGTCAATCTGTTGACAGTGTTCACAATGCCTTTGGATAGGAAGCCCAGTCAGCAAGTTTGTCAATACCTTAAAATAGTGAAATACCGTCGAAAAATTGGAAAAATCATTTCACAGGTGAAACAAATATCTACGAAGGGATTTCCACAAAAAAGACTTTAAATAAAATTGTTGAAAAATGTGCAATTCTTGGAAGTATTTTGTTAATGGGTTTATTTATACGAAAACGGAGTCCATGATTTATTTTTTTGTATTAATTTTAAAAAAATAACACCGTACAATTATACATTAGATACGTTTTTAGATTTTCACGGCCAAAAGCATTTTCGTTGTTTGTTTTTGGGGTGTTATGCTGTGTTGCGCTACCTCCTTCTTTAGCTGGCAGATCTGCCGGATCTGCCCTGATGATGGACACTGCAACGCTGTCCGAAACGTCGGCTAAAGAAGGAGGTAGCACAACACGGCATAACACCCCAAAAACAAACAACGAAAATGCTTTTGAAAATCTAAAAACGTATCTAATGTATAATTGTACGGTGTTATTTTTTTATTTATTTATCATAAATACATTTGTACAAAATAAGGGTAGTCCCACAAAGCTGTCATATGGCAGCTTGTCTGTAGGTTCTACAATTTATCACTCTTAATATTATACATAAGGAAATATTTGTTAATACATATTATATAGTTTTAAGGAAACATTAGGATAGATCACATAATAATATTAGATTATTTGAATTACATCTATGAGATATTTCAATGTAGGTACATGCCTAATAATAAGATATAAAGGCAGCTACATTAAGATAATAAATTCAACATATTTAAAGATACATGGAGTTTTCGTTAATTAACCACATTTTTATCATTTTAGGGCATAATCTCTAATTTTTTTCAAATTTTAAGTTTTTGTTTATTTTATTGAAAATCACTGGTATTTGGTATTCAAGAGTACGGCTTCCATATTTATTTAATATTCGAGGAGTTTTTAGGCCCTTTCCTTCTTTAAATCTTGTGGTATGTTTGTGTACCATTAAGTGTTTATATGAGCTTTCCCCCGCGTTATCCATAATAGTAATGAACCAAAGGAGACCTTTTGTTGTAAGTATGCTCTCTGAGCCATATAATAGTTTTAAGTTATTTCTCTTTCTCTGTAAATATTTGGTGTAACAATTTTTTTTATTATGGCAGTTTGTAAATTTTGAATATATTTAATGTAAATAGTGCTTGCCTGCCCCAGGTTCGAATTCCATATCTAAGGATGGTTTCGACCATAGAAAAATATATGAGTTTAAGAGTGCAATGAGGAAAAATAAATTTTAATTTATAAAAGTTACTAGCTATTGATCGTAGTCGGTTACAAATTTTTGCCACTTGTTTATCCCATTTAAAATTATTATCAACAATTATTCCCAGATAAGTATATTCATTAGTAAAATCAATTTTTTCACAGTCGCAAATATTAATTATTTCTCTATGAATACAGTCGAAACTATGAGCAGTTATTTTAGGTATATTCCACATTTTCAAACTCGGTGATCTTATATACATGCATTTAGTTTTTTTTATCATTAGTAATTAGTCCTACATCATGAGCCCATTTGAGAAGCTCGTTAAAACCTCTTTGTAATTCTTGTATGCCAATTTCAGGGTTTTCGTGTGATACTACAAGAGCAGTATCATCAGCAAAAATGAATCTACGAGCTTTTTTGAAAATCTTACTCATAGCAATAACATATATAATATATAATTTTGGACCTAGAATTGACCCTTCGGTACTCCCGATTTGATATATCTTGATTTACTAATTATATTTATAATCTTCACACTCATTTTTCTATTATACAAATAGTTTTTGAAGAATAAGAGGAGTTACATAATATAGTATAAGAGACTCAGGGCCTGTGGTGGGGGTCTGTTGCTATGTGGAAGGGTTTATAATATTACTCTGAAATATAAGAAATTTACTAAAAGGCTACTGGTCAGATATATGTATATTATCATGGGACATTTTAGTCAATATAAAGAGATGGTTCTGAGGATCAAAATACAGCCAGAAATAGTCAAGAAAACATAGTAAAAATTATACCTGTGAACCTTGCGATAACCTATACTACTATATAGCTAACACCAGTGAACACTTTAAAGGAGTCTGCAAAATCTCCAGTTCGGGACCTGGGAATCCTCCGCGGTGATAGGGCAGCATCAGTTGCTAATTCCGATTTATGTAATACGCCATGCGTATATAATTTATATTGCTATTATTATCACCCTTATAAAATTATAAGAGCTCAAATTTTAGGATCTCACAATTTAAAGATCCAGCACGCGACACAATCAATACAAAAAGAATTCCACCATTTTAAAGAATCAAAAACTAAAATCAGACAAGTCGAAACACTGTCGACTCCCTGGCGGCGGTGTTTCAAGAATGCCCTTGACCAGAAACCGACATAATGTTGCCACTCAATAAATTAAATCCAAGGCGATTAATTAATATTTTTTCTGACCAGGAAAACAGCAATTACAAAAAAATGGGTTTATCACTAAATGAAAATATCGAAAGGTTTTTAGGTAAGGATAATAATTATTACTGAAGGGAATAATTTTTTTGGTGATAAACAATTATAATTTTTCATACGATAACAAATTATTGTTTTCACATAAAGGACATTATAATTTTGTTACGTATCTTATATTGAACGGTTTCATTTATTTATTTATTCGATTCTCTGTTTCGAGCTATATACGTATACCATCATTGTCTATGCTTCTTTGACCACATTCAGACCTTTCTGGAAGTGTACTTTTGAAGTTTTTTTATAACTGTGGGTATTCGTATGCGAAAGTCCATTTTGTAGATTAAAAAGCATATATTATAATAATTCGATCATGTAAAAAATGTATATTTATTGTAAAAAGAACAAATATTAAAATTGCATTTAATAAATTAGTAATTTCATTTCTTCGTATAATTTTTTTGTGACCAGATAACTAAGATTAAATTCATCTCAACACCTCATTTGAAAAGTCATTAAAATTGATGAAAAAAATATATTAAATATGCTTAAATATTTTACGTCTATATTTCAATTATATTTTTTCCTTGCTTTTAATGACTTGTCAATGGGGTGTTGAATTGCATTGATTCTGAGTTATCATGGAAAAGTTTTTTCGTCGGGGTATCTGAATTATAAAATGAGTCTGTCAGAAATTGAATCTAGATCAGAATTTAACATAAGATTTTGAATAATAGTTTGACATTATCAAGATAGATGGCAGGCTCCTCCAATCCCCTCCAATGGAATTGAAATTAATATATTGCTTGCAAAACTTATTATTGCTCTCTTCTGCATCAAACTATCTAGAAAGAAACACATATCAGTTCCGTTGGGGGGAAATTAAAATCCTTTGGGTTGTATTATTTCGGTGTGAATAAAACTTTATACTTGTACGATAAAAACAAAGTGTATTATTTAAAAAATCTCCTTTCTCTTCTTGAGTGAACCCTAAAACACTACAGAGTCTTTCAAAAACTTTATTCCATATTCTCTGTAAATCGTTGTTTGTTATATACTTGTATCCCTATATTTCTATTGTCTAGATTGGACTATAGGTGGGACTGGATTGGGCTAAGATAAAGCCTTTAATAAAATCCAATGTTTTGCTGCGTTTCCTTTTCACAAGCTATGTCAAAGCACTGTTTCCTGGAAAACATGTTTATAAAATTCTCGCTTGATGGAACAAACGGACTCACTTCCAGTAAAGTCGAGAGTTGTCAGCACTTGAGTTCATCGTGATTGTGAAAAACTGGTTAAGAGGAAACTGGACGGCGTTTTGTCCGTACAAACGAATTCACCAATTTCCTTCCTAGATTTTGACATGAGGGCAAATATTTTTTTTATTTAATGTATATGTATGGACATCGACCACCAGCGTACTTCTTTTAAAGCACATGAAAAAAATCGTTCAAATTGCCTGGCTTGAACGTCAACAACAGACGGAAATATAAATATTTAACTTTTTTTATAAATAAAGTCATTCAGTAAAATCCTACGTAGAAACGGCCTGGATGAAAGCGATACCCAGAACCGAAGAAGCTACAATCTGAGAACCAGGAGAGCAGATCCCAACAGCCTACCTAGGCAATGAGTTTGGACAGTGCATGGAAGAAGAAGAAAAAGAAAGTCATTCAGTCATAAAATATTTTATTAGTATAAAAGTTGGTAAAAAAAAATCTTAAAAATCAGTCCAGAAAAATGGCGAGTACCAAGCCTCGAATTAATAATTGTATTTGGGTATTATCAGCCTGGTTCGCTCAGTATTCTGGGAGGAGGGGGGGGGGGTGTCACAGCGACAGCGAAAGTTTGTTAAAATACATATTATTCAAATACCTTGTTTTTCCTCATAATGCTACTGTCTCTACAGGATGCTCAATGCCCTAGCATTTTGGGTATACTTCACATTATGCATATTTTTTTGCACCTGCAGATTACGCATATTGTTTTTATAGTACCTGTAGATTATGCATATTGTTTTTATAGTACCTGCAGATTATGCATTTTGTTTTTATAGTACCTGCAGATTATGCATTTTGTTTTTATAGTAACTGCAGATTATGCATATTGTTTTTATAGTACCTGCAGATTATGCATATTGTTTTTATAGTACGTGCAGATTATGCATATTATTTTTTTAGTATCTGCAGATTATGCATATTGTTTTTATAGTACCTGCAGATTATGCATATTGTTTTTATAGTACGTGCAGATTATGCATATTGTTTTTTTAGTACCTGCAGATTACGCATATTGTTTTTATATTACCTGCAGATTATGCATATTGTTTTTACCCAGCCTCGAATTAATAATTCTATTTAGATATTATCAGCCTGGTTCGCTCAGTATTCTGGGGGGAGGGGCGGCGAGGGAGGGAGAGTCACATCGATGGTGACAGCAAAAGTTCGTTAAAATACCTATTATTCAAATATCTCGTTTTTCCTCATTACGCTACTGTCTCCATAGGTTGCTCAATGCCCTTGCATTCTGGGTATACTACATATTATGCATACTGTTTTTATAGTACCTGCAGATTACGCATATTGTTTTTATAGTACCTGCAGATTATGTATATTGTTTTTATAGTATCTGCAGATTATGCATATTGTTTTTTATAGTACCTGCATGAAAGCAAGCATTAATACCACCACTCCAAGGACATGCTTTGAATCACGCTGTACAAATTTATTTTATTTTTCGAAAAAAACCGTACATAAATAAATAAATGTTCCAGAATATATAAAGAATGACAAGTGTCGGTACCAATGACATATATTGTTGCTATGTAATATCGGGTTAGTACATAGATAAATGACATAATATAAGAAAATTGTGGTATGTTTTTATTTTATTTATTTATTTGATCAGTGGCATTTTTTGTTGTTATTTTCTTTAAAAAATTTATGGGATCTTAACCTGCAAAACAAGTAATATCCTTAGCTGAAATGTTGCCTGGATTTATAAAATTGCAACATATTTAAGAGTTAAATAACTTGTATTACAAGGACGCATTTTCAAGAAGCCAAAATGCTTTCATCACGGCAACATTGAAAACATCTACCACTTGCAGTTTAGGACAATTAAAATATTCAGTTATATAATTTTTTCACTTTTTTAGATTTTGAACCAACTACCTAATTACCTACCGTTAATGATGTTTTCACTCCTCGACGAATTTGGTAAAAATGGTCGAATGCCAATTATTTCAATAAATGTTTCTAATCTTATTTTATCTCTAAAATAAAGATTGATTATAGTTTGTAGTTTAATAGTTTATCCTTGATTTACCAATTTCAGTTTTAAAACATTTTTCCAAGATTGACTTTGAAATTAATTAATGTTAATAGTTTAATATAGACTTAAAAATTTCACTTATTCAGTTCGTCAAAGTCGTTCTTGATAAATTTATCAACAAATTCAAAATGTTCCATCATCACTAAGTAAACATGTCTCTAACTCACCCACCCTTAGAATCAAAGGGATGTAATATATTATATAAGTAGACAAAGTAAGATAAAGAAAGTTGAGTGAAGAAATACGGTTCGTGTCATAGAGGCACAAAACACCACCCTTTCATGTCGTTTGGTACCAGCCTAAAGCTTCCACTTTGCCCATAAATACAAGGAAAATAACTCGGAAGCATTAAATTTTATTCGAGACATTTTATTTCTAGCCATATCTTTAGAGCATGACTGGAAAACGTTTGATTCAATTGTTCCTTATCTAGACAAGTTCCTTCTTAGATTTGGATACACGTATTAATCTTGTTGATATTTTTACTATCTATGCCAAAAGAAAATTATAGTCTTTTTTATGTTTTAACGATAGTTCGTTGTTAAATTTCATTGTACTAAAATTTCATAACATTTCACCGATTATTGATTTTAGAGGGGACCGGTTCTACCTTAATTCAAAAACCAGTCTAAAGTCACTCGTGGCGTAGTGGAAACGATTCGATATTGAATATATCAAAAACAATTTTGTACTAATTTAAATACCATGAAATTAAAAAAAGAAAGATGTATTTTTTATGTACCTAATTATTTTCTTGACATTTCATTTGTATATTACTTTAATTAGCTTGTGACAACTTTTAATTGCGATTGACATTTAAATCCATCGGTAAATGCAATTTTCATGACAAGAATAAAAACATTTTGGTAGGCGGATATGGGTATTTATTGGATAACCAACATCCCTGCCATAGGTCAGCCCCCTGTGGTTCGCTACGTTTGGTGCATAACAAGGTTTCCCGGGTTTACGGGGTGAGGTTTTTCTAGGTCTCGGCGTCGGATGCCTCATACATTTTTCCTTCCCAGAACTTCCTCTCCTTAATTTCTCTAAAAAAACCCTTCACTCATCATCCCCAAAGATGAAAAAGGTCCCGAGGGAAATTGTTGTACTCAGGGCCTACTGTGTGGGGCTAATGTAAAAAAAAATTAAAAATGAGTGTGTAACATATTTGTTGTCAATTATCTAAAAAAGGTTTATTGACAAGTAGAATATGTATAAAAATAAAAACTTACCAAAATTCAAAAGGGAAAAACAATTTGAGACAATTTGAAAATGACAAAAAATTAGCGGTTCACGGGTAATTTAAGAATTCTCGACAATCTTAAAACATGTTCGTAATAAGCATTAACTTTGTGGCTCGCCATAATTTACAATAAAATATATAAATTAAAAATATTTAATTTATTGTAAATTATTATATTACAATAAAATATTTAATTTATTGTAAATTATGGCGATATTAATATTCTCCTGACGAAGGAAGGGTTCTTCCGAAACCGGTAGAGTGTAATTAAAATTAAGGTGGTCTAAAACAAATTTATATATTTTATTGTAATCTTAAAACATTTTCGACTTCAATTTTTTTTCAACCATTTTCAGCTCTTTTTCACCAGTTGTAATAAAATATAGTATAAACCCATTTCTGGGAGTTGTAGGTAATGAGTTGATGTAACACAGATTCTGGGAAGATAAATTCCTTGATATGTGAAAGAAGGAAATACATACGTGTAATGATCAAAATTAGGTTGTCTAAAGAATTAAAATATACAGAGAGAAAGCGAGATTCAAAGCAGTCCCAGCAATGCTAACCATACACTATTTTATGCGTGCTACCTTCTTCAGAAGGTTATAAGCCTTGTTGATTCAGGGGGGGTTGGGGACGGGGGGAGGGGGTTGAAGCGTTTTGCTCTCGCTGCGTCGCAACCGAGTGCCTCCTAGTTATGATTGTTTCCGGTTTGCAAGACATCAAAGCCTTCCCGTGCTACTTTCAGCGCGCTAGGGGTAGCGAGGAGTGGTGTGGGTAGGTGCTAGTACTGCTTAGAATATAAGAGAGAAGCACCATTCAGGGAAAAGATTCAAACAGATGCAACATGGTTTAAAATGTTCTGACATGAGACAAATAATGTTTTTAACTCCATACTTTCAATTAATTAAGATAATATTAGAGAAACTCAAACGAAAATCTGAAACAGAAAAATCATAAAAAGATACGGTCACACCTGGGACTCGAAGCCAGGACGTTCAAGCCAAGGCTTGTTAAAATTTAATTAAAAATTTTTACTCCAAATAATGTCAGGAATCACTGGTTAAAGTAAGTCAAGTACGTACCTTAATACCCTGTGTGTACATTATAAATGTATAAACCAAAACAATAACGTTAACTAGTAGTAAGTACTATGTAACTATGTTGGGAATAGTTATATGATTTATTATAAGATTTTCTGAACTAATTTTCTGGTCCAGGACATGCATGCATTGGTGGAAGAAAGCTAATCACCACATAAACTTCTATAATATAATGATAACAGGGAGAGGTCTCAAGTTGTTGGACATCATGCAAAAATAAAAATAAATGCAAATGGTGAAACAAAGTGAATTAAGGTTTATAATAAACTACAATTTAACACATTTTTGAGAAAGATACACGAAATTTCAGTTCTAAGTACTCAGCTTCGCGTCTCACATTTTCTTTTCGGGAAATTTGTAAAAAGGAAATAGCCGCATTGCAGTCAACTGAAGTCCGTTTCTATTTCCTTTGAGTTTCCAATACGTTACGATTTGAATAGTCTTTTGAAAGGGACCTATTGGATTTGACACTGTCCGGGATGAGTGGTCCTGGTTATATTAATTAATTGATTGAAGTAATGTGTTTATTAATTTAGATCCATCATCGATAATTATTATTGATCATTACTCGATTTTCGGGAAGATTTAACACCAACAGCCTTACTAAAAAAAACATCAAACTGACAAAAATAGTTAAAAGAATGATATAAACATAGCTTATCCAACCAAGGAGGGCAGTGCGTCTGTTTTTTTTTTTAGTTTATACACTGTTTTTTACAATAATTAACAATCCCAGTTTTCTTTAATGTTCGTCGCATAGTCCCCTCGACCCCTTAAAATTAATTATTTTAGGCATGACGTGCTATATGTTTTTCAAAAAGAAATATCGCAGTAAAAAAAAATAATAATATTTTTTTATTATTATTATAAATAATATAATTTATAATTTTTTTTTAAACATGTACCCTGTTAGGCAGAATCGAGTTAATTGGTCAAACACGTTGTAGGTAATCGTACATATTGTTTTGTATCACTGCAGGAACCGGTAGATGCAATGTTTTAGCCATAAGTTTAAAATGTTTTGACTAGTCTGTACTTAGAAGTACTGTACAGCGTCCTCGAGGTGATTTTTCACAAAAACGACGCTACACAAATCATCCTAAATATTTGTTGGTACTTACGTAATATATCAGTGAACAATATAATTGGGTTTAAAACACAATATAATTTTCACGTTTTAATATGCAGTAGTTATAAAATCGGATATTCACAAAATTAAAAACTTTATAGTGACCTCGAAATTTAATTGAAATAATACAATCGACAGTTGTAGGCAAACCTAACAGGTCCCGGTATTATACAACCAGCATTTTATACAAATAATAAATTTAAAAAAATCATACTTAACAACAAAGATAGCGAAATTAAAACAAAAAAATCGGGCGTTTATAAACTCAATTGTAAAGATTGTAATTACTTTTATATAGGTAGAACAAATTTGAAGTAAGGGTTAAAGAACATCTCAGGGCATTAAATGGCAACAGCGAATCTGAGTTTGCAGATCATTTATTAAAAAATGATCATAATTTTGACAAAAGCCATGGACTTAAAATATTACATACGGGTTACAAGGCATCACAGATTTTTACAAAGAACAAAGATCACAGAAACTTTAGAGATTTTAGAAATTAGAAAAAATGTAAATAATAAAGCAGACATAATAAATAAGCAGCAAATTTTTATAAACCTCTTTTGAACCTTTTCCAACTTAACCGGTCTTTCCCTGCTAATGACTTTGAAATTCCTAATTGTAATAAACTTCCCCCACCCTTTTCCCTTCCCCTTCCTTCTAGCCTTTCCTTCCATATTTAATTTTTAAGTTTAGTATACATTTGATCCTGAAGATGTGAACATTGTTCATGAAGCATGTAGATTGTGTATTAATAAAAGTGATGTAAACAAAGTTATTTAGTCTTTTCATTAAAACAAACCTAACACTTAGATTTGCCTGCTCTTCCGGGATTCTTGGTGAAAAAGGTAGGGGTTGACAGAGCTATAGCGTTCGCCACACGATACAAGCTTGGTGGTCCACTTAACCCCACCAATCAAAAAAAATTGTTATAGTTACGGTCGACAGGGGCGAAGAGAACCAGGCCCCCTAGCACACTCGATCGATAGGGACTGATAGGTCAACTTTCGGTAACTTCTCATCATTCCCTAGGACAACTGCAGATCGCTAACGTACAAACAACAGTTGATGTCGAATAAATTAAAGACATTTAGTCATTGTGAACTGTCGTTGCAGTCACGCTAGGGAATGATGAGCAGTTACCGAGAGTTATTCTATCAATCCTTATCGATCGAGTGTGCTAGAGAGCCTGGTTCTCTTCGCCCCCGTCAAATTTGTTTGATACGCAAGTCACGTGTCCAGTGTACAGTGTGCAGTGCTTGCATTTGTGCGTATGGACGAGAAATTATGGCTTATGTAAATGAATGGGATATGCGCCGTTGATTGATGATTGATTAGGACTGGGTCCGAGATAATTTGATTGTAAAAAGCTTTCAGAACTCAATTTAATGGGCAGATGCCATAGAATAAAGTGCTTTCCATACATATTTGATTTTCCATCCATTTTCATTGTTCCCACAAAAGTTCCATTTAGCAAACCGCCAAGCTTACCGTCTTAGGCGAACATCACAGGTTAAATATTTATTATGATCCATCAATATTTATCAAATATCGTGATTTTTATTGTCAGGATATCAACTGCTATGGAATCATTTATATAATTATATCAACCAATAAAACTGATTTATTTAATTTTATATCGTGATTACCTCACAAGAGTGAGGACTGTTCAGAGCCAGTGGGATTATGATTTCCCCGGTTGGGATATGTTTAAGAGTGGGAGCGGGAAATAAATTGTGAGGGGAAGGGTAGAAAGCACGTGACTATTCAAATCGGGACACCGTACACAGCTAAAGTAATTTCATGTAACGTTTTATTTCTGAATAGTACACTTTCACCAAGGCAGTGGCTTGCAAGAACCATCTGTAATAGTATTTATTGTACATTTGATGAAAAAATGCATAAAACTAAATCGGTTTCTTTATCAAAGAAAGGCTAGGTAGAAAACATTCAAAAAGAAGAAGAAGATTTTTTTATAGTGAATACGTCACAAGAGTCCCAACTGCTCCCGTCTGGAGCCAGTGGGACTATGGTACAGTGGCATCCCCAATTGGGGTATGTTATGAGGCTGTAAGGTAAGTGGGGAAGGGAAGGAGACGAGGAAAAGGAAGGTGGGGAAGAACCTGGCTATTCAGATCTAGTCACTAAACACGGCTAAAGATATTTCAAGTAACGTTTCAATTCTGAATGGTGGTCTTACACCAGGGCGATACTGAGAGGATCTTTCACTCTGGAACGTGCCGCAAATATACTATATATTATTTTTAAATAATTAATTGTGAAATAACACAAATCAATGAAATAAAAATTATTTGCGCACGCCGGGTTCGAACCCGCGACCTTCGGAATGGGAGTCAAATGCCCTACCGCCGGACTACGCCGGCCGGGAAAATGGTTTGAAAGGGAGATAAGTAAATACGAATTTTAGAGGGAGCGCGCTAATATTAAAAAATGACTTCAATTAATCGAAAATATTTAATAAAACGTTCCTTTAAAATAGAACAAAAATCTCTCAACAAATGATTGAAAGAGTATTTTAAGATACATCGCGAATTTTTTTTTTACATTTAAAACGTTAAATAACGGAGCAAAATGCGATTAATTTCTACTGAGGGAATTTCATATAATTACCGATTTGGCTCGACAAATATATAGATACTCTCTTAAAAAAAAAATTTTTAAGAATTAAAAACTTATGTTATAAATCGGAAAATGGGAAATCTTATGTTATAAACCGGAAAATAGGAAATCTTGTGTTATAAATCGAAAAATAGGAAATCTTATGTTTTAAATCGGAAAATGGGAAATCTTATGTTATAAATCGGAAAATGGGAAATCTTATGTTATAAATCGGAAAATGGGAAATCTTATGTTATAAATCGTAAAATGGTAAATATTATGTTATAAATCGGAAAATGGGAAATCTTATGTTATAAATCGGAAAATGGGAAATCTTATGTTATAAATCGGAAAATGGGAAATCTTATGTTATAAATCGAAAATGGGAAATCTTATGTTATAAATTGGAAAATGGGAAATCTTATGTTATAAATCGGAAAATGGGAAATCTTATGTTATAAATCGTAAAATGGGAAATCTTATGTTATAAATCGAAAAATGGGAAATCTTATGTTATAAATCGGAAAATGGGAAATCTTATGCTATAAATCGGAAAATGGAAAATCTTATGTTATAAATCGGAAAATTGGGAAATCTTATGTTATAAATCGGAAAATGGGAAATCTTACGTTATAAATTGATAGAAATTGTAAGTGGGGTTGCTTAAAAACACTTTAATTCGTGAAAATAAATTATGTCACAAAGTTGTTAACGGCTATTTTTGCATTATATTAACATTATTAACATTATAAAAGAGTCACCGCATGCCACTACAAATATCCAACGCTTTATTTCTTCTTAGCTTTCAGCCGTATTTATGAGATTAATTTTATTAAAAACAACATAAAATTGTTTAGCTTCACCTGGGCGCGCTGATATTTCAACCTATTATAGCCTCTCGAACAACCTGCGATGTTTGCGGCTTTAACAATATTTGAGCACATAAAAGCTCTGAAGTATTATGAACGGAACGCGAGCACACATTACACTCTGTTTTCCCTACGTCAAGTTACCCCCAGGGAAAAAAGCTTCCCTTACTAGCATCTACTTCCACCCTGCCAGGGTTGCAACCATCGTGGAATCTAGCTCACAGCCCGGATAATAGAACGAGCTGGGTTGCATCATATTTATGAATCGCGTTCCTTGTTTCAAACGGGTTTCACACCAAAAAGGTTTATCATCAAAGTAATATTTTGATTGTCTAATAATTTTAATATTTTCCCCTCAGATATGTTGCGTAGAAAATTAAATTAAAAATGAGTTAATTTGATTAATGTTCGAGTATTTTTTTCTCTGCAATTTTTTATTTGATTTGCGCATTTATTATCGAGCGCAGCATATACACACAGATATGTAAATTAAATATCGGTGTAGAAAACCATATATTTGAATGTATTTTACACATAAAATTATAACATAGGGATTGTGTCTAAGGAACTGAAAAGAAAAATAAAATACAATCACGAGATACACGGACATGGGACGCGAAATGCAGATCAAATTAGATGGCCAAGAAGGAAAAATTAAGCACCCAGAAATCACCTATTTACCAGGCAGTTCAATTTTATGTATAACAAAATTCTCAATTGAAATTACTCAGACTGAAAATATGTTTAAATTTAAAAAGGAATTAAGAAAGCATGTGCACTTTAAATATTGATGTTTTGTTAGTGATTTAATACAATTAAATTTAGAATATTAAAGTTACGTTTTATTTACCAAAAATTGCTTTTTGAAGTAAAACATCTTTACTTCGCGCTTTACTTGGGGGGTAAGCTGGTGAATGCGTGACGAGAGCGTTACGAAAAGTGTATTCGGGCGAGGCGAACGGGCTGTATCACACTGTAGGAGCAAGGGAGAGCAGTGCGCGCGCACGTTTTCTTTCTCTCTTCCTTTTATAGCCAGTGCATGAAGATTATTCGTAATTTCATTACTTTCTTGAACAATTTTATAAATACTGTAGGAGCAAGAGAGAGCAGTGCACGCGCACATTTTCTTTCTCTTTAGAAGTTTTACGTCAGTCGTATGGTCTTAAGCACAATCGATTTTTTTACATATATGTTTCTCAAAAATTAGCAAACACAACGATGTCACCTAACTCAAAATTAATAAATAAAACAAATAATTAAATGCCTCACATGTGCCTCGGCTTTTACGACGAGGATAAGCACTTAATATTTAGGTACGAGTATATCTGGATATTAAGAGGCTAGACTTTAAACGACACGCGGAACACCCGCGACTGTCATTCTGTCCCGCTCACAATAAGCTCACGCACACTTACAATACATGCGAATGCGAAATGTGCGAATGAGACAACGCTCAAATTTACCTACAGAAATCGTTCGAAAATGGGTTTATGGAGAATACACTTTTCTACACCAAAACTTTCACGAAATTTAAATTTTAAAAAATACATATTTTTTAAAAAGAAGAAGCTACGTCGGTAGCTTTTTATAATTTTATAATTCTTTATGAGAGTTGAGTTAGCAGCACCTTTTCCTTAAATAATATTTTTTGATAAATCGTACATGTTTGACAGTGAATGCTTACGTTAATACGAAATGCATCGAAAATTTGAAAACATACCAACATAGTTTTCACCCTCTAAAAAGCAGTATAAAGAAATATATTCATTTTGTGCAATTTTCGATGTAGAAAAGTGTTTTTTCCCGGGCGTCCTTTTTGTATGGGCCGAAAAGCGAAGTCTATCGTCTTAAGAGCACACTCGAGCAATAGAGATTTCGTGTTAGGTTTTCGGTCGCGCTCTTCACAAAAATATCTCCACCAAGATTTCACTGTTCATCCCATATTTTTAGATTTTATAAAAAACGTTAAATTGGGGCGGTGGGCGAAGGGGGGAAGGTGTGAAGGGTAGAGGGGGAACGTGTGTGGGAAATGGGACGGAGAGTCATGGAACGGATACGGAGGGAGTGGTGACGGAGGGTCGGGGAACAAGGGAGGGGCAGAGGCAGGATTGAAAATGATACATAGTAGCCGTAGGGGATAGCATGGGATACATTTTTCAATTCCATGCTTCTCACACGGACAGCTATATGTTTTTTTTTTTTTTTTATAAAATACATGATTATACACATTAAAACATTTACATATATGTGATACATTAGATCACCATACTAGGCGGTTGCCTGTTTCATGGTGACCAATGGAATATAGTTATATAGTTGCTTTGTAATGTCTAGTGTAAACATAAGAACTAAATATATAAAGATGTTGAAAATCGGAAAAGTTATAGAAGAAAAATTATAACGGAAATACAAAATATAAAATAGAAAACAGGAAAACGAAAAAGTATATAACTCTTTTTCTGGTGGCCTACTTACTTCTGATTTATTCGTGTACCCACGTTGTATATCCAAAAGCATTCAATTAACAAAATTAAAACTCCAACACATTATTTCTTTGAATGGTATTACAATTCATACCGAATACTCGTTAGTTAACCTATAAAACACGGTGACCCAATTAAAATAGACCTCTATTGTTCTTGTATCATCCGTTCAGAGAGGGATATATCACGTATTTACATGCAAACTAAATTTCAGCAATGGATAGGTCTCTTAGCTGAATAATAAATAGGCGATTACAACATCAGCGGGCGAATTTAAATTTGATTTTGGAATGTTGCTCGAGACGTCAAAGTCTTAAATTTGCATATTAATGGCGGCGGGCGAAAATTCTCATTAAGAAACGCTTAGATTGTCCACAATCCTTTCAAATTGTTGTATTACTTTTATATTCGCCGAAAGGATTAATAAAAATAACTTTTACAGTTTGCTGGAACGTTTTCTTTGTAATTTAATTAACTTTAAGACTTGATAAGAGCATGAAAACAGATACATAAGTACCTACCTATTAACAAAGTCGTGAAAAAGCATAAAGTCAGGACCTTCTTTTCTTATTTTTCATTTATGCTGAATATTTATTGTCTTTGTGCTTAATTTTTAGAACTATATTTAATTAAATTTTTCGCACCAGACTTTTACATAAAAATGATCATCCAGTAAATCCATGCTATGCAAGTGTATTATATAAGTATAATTAATACAAAACAATACAAGAACAACATGTTAACCTACCAGACTATTAAATGGGAAAATAATTCACGGACTCCAGATATTTTCATATCAGAGGGTTCGGCTCAGTGGAATTCCTAATTTGACCGATAAATCCTACTAATCCCTCAATATAAATATTGAAAAAAATCTTTCGTAATCCTACATGTATTTAAAATGACACATGATTTTTGCATTTTTATATACAAATTCTTTGACAAATCTAATACGCCTAAATTCTTAATGAGAGAGTTAGGTATAATGCCAGTAGCCGAAATAACAAATGGTAATATTTAATTGATAAGATTTAATATTTTAAATTTTTATTTAGTATTTATGTAAAGTATTTTAGTTTTTTTATTATTATTATGACATCGGTTTCAGCTTACTGTGCCAGTATCAAACTATTTGAAAATGATCTCGTAAGCCGAAACAACTGTCACAGTAATAAAATTTTTTATTTTTTATTTATGCAGATCCGACTTCCAGATAGGGTTCAAATATAGTCAATCGATAATATCGGTAACTTGTCATCGTTCCCGAGCATGACTGCAGATTGCCAACGTTCACAACAGTTCCACGTCGTACGATTGATTTGTTCTCTTTGACAAAATATTGTGATGAGTGCAAATATTATATTTCTCAGGAGATCACTATGAAACTTTAAATTTATTTTAATCATTTCTTCAAACTTCGCAAAATCACTTTGTGGCGTCATTTTGAATTGAATTAAAACAAATAACTTTGTATTAAAAATAATAATAAATTATTAGTTATTTGTTTTAATTTATTTTAATCATATCATTTGGGAATGAGGCAAAGAGTGTGTGCCAAGGCCGAGGTGTTTGGTGGTCCGTCCTCTCTGCCTACCCCTGCAAGGAAACAGCGTAATGGTTAATTAGTTAGTTAAAATAATTTTAATTTATGTCTATGTTAAAATTTGTACATGATGTAAGAAGAAAGCATAATAAAAGAATAATGTCACAGTTTTCACAGTCCTATTTTTTTTTCGATAACAAAAAAATTTAACTTGAAATAGGCGTTTAATGGGGCCGTTCAAATGTCAAAACATCAAAACAGCGCTCATCGCCGATTTGACGGTCATCAAACGTGAAGGAATTTTAAAAACCCTATTCTAAGACTTTTCCAGAAGGAAATTATGCATCTGAAAACAAACTCGGTAGTGGTCGGTTATTGGCTAAGTTGGCAAATGCGTCGGGTAAACCGGTAAATTTCCAGGAGTCGGTATCGTGGGTTCAATTATGACGACTTTGACGGCCTCCGTGGTCGAGGGTAAGGCTCTTGACTCCCAATCTGAAGGTCTCGTGACGAATCACTCGAAATAAATTTTATTTTATTATTTTTTTTTGTTATTTCATAATTATAAATAATATATAGTATTCCGGAGTGGAAGACACTCTCAGTACCGCCCTGGTGTAAGACACCATTCAGATTTGAAATGTTTCTTGAAATGGCTTTAGTCGTGTTTGGCAACCAGATCTGAATAGCCAGGTACTTACTCACCTTCCTCTTCTACATCTCCTTCCCCTCTCCACTATCTTCAGCCTCACAACATACCCCAATAGGGGATGCAATATATGCAATAGTCTCATTGCCTTCAAACGGAAACAGTGGGGACTCTCGTGCGATATACACATAAAAAAATTGGGAACACGGACTTGGTCTCCTGGCTTATAGAATATTCTCTCAGGCCTAACCACTCGAGTGCTTTTTGCCACATTATGGCACTATTTCCAAAATCTCGGATTGCTTTGTTGCCAAAATGTGGCATTTTTTTTTTATTATTAAAACGACTATATAATACATTGTACATTCAAAATATAACAAAATACATATTCTCTAGATTCTTTAGAATTTTAAGGTTAAAGATTTAATTATTTTTTTTTATAAATTCTACAAATATGTGATAATAGACAAAAGACTGGGGAATTCATTGGCTACATAGAACTATAATCAGTTTGTTTGTCTCCATATTAAAATTCGGAGGTATGATATTTTTAATGTGGGCGGAAAAATTTCCTTAAGCAATCCGAGAAAAAATATTTTAATTGCTCTGTCGCTCATGTGGTATCATTAAACAAAATAACTGACATTTTCTATAACAGCCCGAGGACAGCCATCGGTTTTTTTAATCTCAAAGTACGTACAAGTCGAGGATTTTATCAACCTAATCGTAATCAGGCTTCTGTCCTACTATAGACACTCCGAAAGCATCAAATATCTTGGATTGAATTTGATAATAATCTCCGATGGAACTCACACATTGATGTAATTACAAAATAAACTCACCAGATACACGTACTTCTTTAGAAACATCCGTAATATCCTCAACATAAACGACATTAAAATGTATACTACACTTTGTGTTCATCACAAATAACAGAGTACGGTATAACTAGATGGGGGGTTGCTTTGAGCACTCATACAATGCGTCTCAACATAGCCCAGAAAGGGGTACTAAAGACAAAACTGACAGTTCCGGTTAGAACTCCGACAGAAGAAATATTTAGAAACTTTCAAGTCTACAATGTACAGAAACTTAATTCAAAAAATATTTAATTAAACTTTTTTTAAAACATATCTGGATACTCCATTACTTAACATAAATAGCAATAAGCCAAAATATACTATTGAAGAAGAAGATAACAATAATAATCTTTTTTTTTATATGAAAATGAACAAGACACAGAAAAATAATAAAAGATAACGGTCGCAACTGGGACTCGAACCCAGAACCTTACGTCTTACCGGGACATACACCTCTACCATTTGGGCTACTGCGATCTATTATGAGACTGTCGTATTTGTCAACTTCATATTTCAAATTTCAGAATTAACAATATTATCTTCGACTAATCTTTTTTTCCATATTATTGGCATCTACCTTTATTATTGGAAACAAGTATTCAAAGAATGTATTTGTTACCTAGATAGTGTCTCGGATAAATATATCCGATTTTATTTTTATGGAACACTTGTTGACTTTTTATAAAAGTCTAAATGAATATTCATATTTTTTATAAGAAAAACTCTCTTTTTAACTTTTGAAGGTTATTCCCATGAATGTAATATATCATTGAAGAAGAAGATAACAATAATAATCTATTTTAAGCAGTAGCCCAATTGGTAGAGGTGTATGTCCCGGTAAGACGTAAAGTTCTGGGTTCGTGTCCCAGTTGCGACCGTTATCTTTTATTATTTTTCTGTGTCTTGTTCATTTTCATATTTTAAAAAAATAGATTATTATTGTTATCTTCTTCTTCAATGATATATTACATTGATGGGAATAACCTTCAAAAGTTAAAAAGAAAGTTTTTCTTATAAAAAATACCAAAATATACTGTTTACTCACAGTTTGAATGGAGTGATCTTTTGGACGGAGCTATATTAAATTCTATGCTACAAAACTATACAATGCTCCAGCAAATCAAACTAAAAAAATACGGAAATCAATATATTTAAAACACAAGAAAACACATGGTTGAGACAACGAGGTGATAATCAACTTGCAAACAACCTGAAACTAAATACAAAAGTTTAAAAAACTTCTACAGACTTCCTCAGAACATGAAACCCTAGTGAGGAGGACTGTGAAAAACATTGAATTAATACTTATATTATACTTTATACCTATATCAGGTACAAACTTTTCCTTGGAAACTAACACAATTTTTTATAAATAAATTTTCGGCTAGCTAAGTCCTCCATAATTAGACGAGACATCTTCTGTTTATGATTAGTAGGAGTTTTTAAAATATTGTCAGGTGATAAATTTTTAGGAAACCTACAAAGCCTTATTTTTCTTCCTTCTCCTTAAGGCGATCCTACCCGACATGTAATATTCTGAATTAAGTGAAATCAAACACTCTTTGCGCAAATAGCGAAACACCGACTGCCGGTTCAGATTTATGCAAAAAGAACATCTTTAAAAGGCCTGGTACTTATATCCGTTCATAAAATAGGCCAAGATATGTTCTACTTGCGCCATTTAATTGAAACACCTGTAATATTTCTAAGCTTTCAAATTTTCAAGTTAAAAACATATGTTTTTTCAGAACTTCTATCGCCTTAAATCAAATTTTCGGGGAAAAGATGAATTCATGCGTCCCTCAGATTCCTACACACCCTCATACCTTTTTCTATCACAGAAATTCCTCTCCTTCCTTTCCCCTAAAAAACCATCCACATTATTACCTACAAAAATGACATAGGCCCTGAGTATTATTTTTCCCCTAATAATAGCTAATGTAGAAAAAAACAGATGGTTGATTAGTCAGACATCTCCAAAAACTAAATTTTGAGATAATGAGGAAAGCAATGTTCGAATTTACACATGTTCATGTTTTACTCAATAAATATGCTATAAAATAAGACTGGGAGCCATAACGGTCCAGTACACTAATGTGACATTTGAAACATCCTATTACTAGTATCCCAGAAAAACATCAACATTTTATTAAATTCCCCGCTAAGAAGTTTTAATGCAGTATAATTGAATTTTTTTCGAGTAATTTCAGTATTGTACCAGAGGCTACACCTAAGAGTATGGATATTAGAGAGACGGCATGTGAAGTGTGCCCGCGCGCTCCAAGTGTGCCTTTTCGAGAATTCTACCCACACGGCTGACATTGGCTGTCACCATGTAAAATGGCTGCTGTCGGAACGTATTAAACGGCCAAAAACCAGCAGCCAATGTAAGCCGTTTGGGTAAAATTCTCGAAAAGGCACACTTGGAGCGCGCGGGCACACTTCACATGCCGTCTCTCCAATATCCATACTCTTAGGGCTACACTTTTACATATAACAGCATACTCAACTCAAATTTTGTGTTTTTCGGATATATCTGACTAATCAGTAAACTGCAGTGCAAAATGTCATATATGCAGAAAAATAAACGATTGTCCCAATCCATCTCTGATTTAAAAATGAACCGAGCCTTGGATTATTTTTATTTGGCTACTGTAATAATTCCTAATTGGAGAGGTTGAAAGTACGAGTATTTTCCAGTAATTACGGGTCTGAAGGACCGAACTCTGGAAACGTAATTGAGAGACTGATCGAACAAATAATTCAATTTCACCATTCAATCCTTGAACTATATAGATTATTTATACAGCTGTTGAATAAAAAATATCCTTTATAAGATAACTTGGATATAAAATGGTAATTCGTTCCGAGGAAAGATTGGCTGTGGAATCTTGTTTAATTCAAATTTTATTGATTTTTACTTACTAGAGTTGAAGTGACTTTTTTACATTAAAGGTAGAAATGATATCTTTGATGAGAATTTTTAGTAACTATTTCTATATACTTACATCTATTTAAATTTGTCTTTTGTTTTCTTGATTGATTGAAGGTATAAATGAAACGGAATCTTGGATGTAGAAATTTACCCACTTCCAGATAGACTCATAACTCACGTTGATAGACTCATTGTCGATGACAATGCATCAATCAGCTCTTGGTGGCACATATACATACCCATATATATACTCGTATTTATCCTCGCATACATTTTTTTCTGAAAATCGAAGAAATTAAAGGATAATATACCTAATAAATATTGGTCTTATCGACTTGGGATTTGTCCGGGTTGGTAGCGCAGTTTTTTCTGATCACTGGGTAGGAAGGTTTAAACCTCGGTCAAACGGGTGAGTTTGTTCAAGTCATGGCGGTGGATGCGTCTGTCCATCAGCTGATAGGGATAGACTGATTAAGGGAGAACATTTGACCTCTCCAGCAGGACTATCTCCTAACATCACCTTGCGCCGCAGTGGGGGGATTCAAACGTCCGTCACACCTAGATACCCTAACCCTAAGTTACCTTCACACCACCTTTTTGCATTGCCCGAACATCCTCTCCTTCCTTTCCTTAAAAATATTCTCCATACAGCATCTGCTTAGATGACATAGGCCCTGAGAGCAACATTTTTCTTCAGAGCCTACTGTGCTCAGGTAATGTAAAAAGGCAATTAAAATACATACATTTGTTATAGACCATTTTAACCAAACTCTATCAGTTGGGGAGAACCCTTCCTTCATCAGGAGAATATTAAAACTAACCTATGAAACAAAATATTAACTAAAATTTTATAATTTTTAACAAAGATAATAATTAAATACTAAAACTTGTGTATATATCTGTCAATGTTTTGTATTGTAGGTTAGTTTTAATATTCTCCTTAGGAAGGAAGGGTTTTTCCGAAACCGGTAGAGTTTTATTAAAATCAAAATCTATAATAATATAAAAATTCATGTTTGTTTGTTCGTACCTTATGCGCGGCCAAACCTTTCATCCGATTGCGATGAAACTTTGGGAATATGATGTGCGCATACCCGGGATGGTTATAGGATAGTGAGCTCAGGGGTTATAAAATTATTTCTAATACTATTTAAAATTTCATCCGATTGCTATTAATTTTTTTTTAATTGTATTCACGGGCATGTTCACAACAATTCAAATATATATATTGGTGAGCTCTGGCATTATTTGCATAAAAAAAATAGTTCACACGATTTGTTGGAAAAATTGGTGTATTTTATGGAGTTAGGCGGCAGGGAAAAAAGGCTGGGGGGAGGAGTATGTGGGAGGGTCGGTTGGGGAATTAAGGAAGGGGGCTTCGTGGGAGGGGGGACGAGGGAGAGGGAAAGGCGAAGAAGGCGGAAGTGGAATGCGTGAGGGGAGGGGATTCGCGAGAAAGAGAAGACCGGGAGAGGGGAGGGGGAACGCGGGAAGGTGAAAAGGGAACGCTGGAGGGGAAGGGGACGCAGGCAAGGAAGAGTAAGAGGTGTCGGAAGGGGCACGGGGACGAATGGGAAATTACACGAAGGGAGAAACAATGTATTTATTTAATTGGCATTCCAACGCATGCCGGGTATCAGCTAAGCAGTCTATAAAAAAATAATGTATTTTTAAGTTAAATTATGGCGAGCCACATAGTAATGCTTTTACAAATATTTTTAAAAGGCGTTTGAGCAGGCTTACGGTCACCGTTCCAAATACCAAACCCGTGAACGAAGGTCGTTAAAAAAAATGTGATCAAAATACTCCGTGATAATGTAGTCTCTGCTGCGGTTTGGGCGTTCGGCAGAATGGTCCCACCTTCGGCGAAGGACCCTCGACTGACTTTACGCGCCTTTCTCGCCCCGAAGCCACCTGGGAAACGGTTTCCCGGCGTTCAAATAATATAGGCCACGCTTCGTTTGTTCAACTCGGAATGCAGACAAAGCATCTTGCAAGCCTGAGGCTGTAGAGGCCAACATACAGATTTCATCGGCGTCACAAAAACAGAAGCACTTGAATCAATGTGGAAAGAAAATTCTATCAAAAATTCTAGCTAATTATTAATAATCATAATTCGCGATACGTTATATACAAAATTATAAATAAAACGTATAAAATTTTATTATTGCAGAGGCCTACGGCCTCCGTTATCGAAAGGCAAGACTCTCGACTAGCGATCCGTCGATCGCGAGTTTAAATCGCGGCATGCGCAGATAAATATTATTTGATTGAGTTGTGATTTCACAATATAATAATTTAAAATAACATTAGGTGTATTTGCGGCTCGTTGAGATAGTCCCAGTATCGCTCTTGTGTAAGACCACCAAGCAGAATTGAAACGTGGCTTGGTATGGCTTTTGCCGTGTTTGATGACTGGAACTGAATAGCTACCTTCCTCTTTCACTTCTCCATCCCCTCCCCACTTAAGTGGTCTACACACTATACTGCGAACAGCCCGACATTTAGCAGCTTTTAGCAGCTGGCTAAAAATCGCAGGTTGGAGGTTGCCTCCAGACGATGCTTTTTGCAGTAAGTTGGTTTCTTTTGCTCTGTGAACACGTATTCACAGCGCTCCCGAACTCGGTCACTTTCGAAATGAATTTGCGAAATGCTTAAGCCGGGTCTCTTGCTTCAACATTGTCGCCTCCTGCGACTTTTTTTAAATAAGTTTTTATTTCAGTGAAAATAAAACTAATTTTTAATCGAAATCGACAATGGTTAATCGTTAATCGACCACACATACCTAATTAATTATGGGAATAAATTCATAACAGCAAAAATAATTAAACAATATTCATTCTTTAATCCATTGAGAAAAATATTTGCCACCGCTAATTTTCCTTTTAGACCTACTCGACTCCAAACACCTTTTTATTGTAATAACTCTGGGACCACCGCAGAACAAAATGCAACAATAAATCGCTTACACACTTTTGGCAATAAATATGCTAATATCGATCACGCCGGTAATCTGGCATCATACAAAAGATGCATTAAACAAAATTTGTCTTCTAGTACCATGTAAACATAATGATCATGTAAACATAATATGCTTACCAGTACTTGCAAAACATTAATTCATTAGAAATCATAGGTACTTGTAAAATTCATCATATCGGTTAATATTTATAATCCATAATATCGACCTCTTAACTATTCTATTTTATTTTTATTTTTCATTGCTCCTATGAGGACTTTTTACTTTATATTTTATATTTAAATCATTGTACCTTTTAAAGATATCTTATATTTCTACTTTTTTTATTATTATTATTTTATTCTCACTTTTAACTTTTTTTATTTTTGCTTAATAATTTAAAGCTTGTACTTTATACTTATACTTATACTTTATACCATATTTTTCACTTTACATTTATATTTTACCCTTAACCTACTACTTATAATCTTACTACTTACTTTTTACATTTTTTTTCCTTATATTTAACTTACAAATATACTGTTAGTCATTCTTCATGTTGTTGTACTATTTATATTGTATGTCAATTATGTTAATGGCACATGTTGTGCAGTATATGTGTAAATAAATAAATATAAAAAAACCATGTACTCCAAAGAGCGTAAGCGACATTTCTAAGGGAAAATATCTGTCAGGGTGATAGGCAAAACAGCGTAACCGCCACTATCTCCACAACTGAAGGCATTCAGATAATTGCATTATCAGTTCTATACAGGCAGTAACCAAATATCAATAATCGTAATTAACCAAAATCATTTTTTGAATCAACTAAGAAAGTTATTTAAAAAAAAACCTTCTCCTGAACACTTTGCTGTTTGTCGCTTACGCTGTTCTGCCGATTATGGGTCGATATAATATGTGGGTTCGGTTAGGTATAATACGCACTAAAATTAATATTAAAAGAGATTCCATTTTGACCAATTACACTATCGTCAGAATTTCTGCTAAAAGAAGTCAATTTCAGAAGACAAAATACTTGATACTGCTACCATGGAACATTTCAGGTTTAAAAAAATAATGTCAGATAAGGTACATACTATTACGGAAAGAACATACGAGTTCGATAATATAACATAACAGAGCATCTAATTATAATCAAATTAAAATATGAATAACAGTATATACGTCGTTAAAATATTTCAACGATAAACACGAATAGTTTTTGTAAAGTTTGTTTATAAATTATAAATTACAAACCTTTATCACGCTTTGTTATTACTTTATTAACCTTTGTTGAAGCAAAAGACCCGGCTTAATGTGCTACAGAAGTTCTGCAGATTGGTGGTTGCCACTAGACCATGCTATTTGCAGTAAGATCAGTGGCGGGTCTGGCACATTTTCGATGGCGGGGACCGTCATTTTTATGTGTAGATACTGACGTCTCACTGCCAGAAAGTAACGATACGAGACTCAATACAAATATAGGTATACCCAAATAGTAATAATATAATTTCTTACAGAAAATTTTATGAGGTACGAAGATAAGTCACGCACCTAACCAGAACCATCAAATAGGGTGCGTAAATAAATATTAAGGTTAAATAAAAATAAACACTTGTTCACAACCAAAAACTCGTGGTTTAAACAAAACAAGTGTTTTATTTATATATGTCAAACCACAAAGTGATTGCTTTCTACAATTATGTAAATATGAAGTTTAATAAAAATAGCACAAGACAAATTGTACTTCGGTTTGAGGTGTTTTAACCACGAGAACGGCGCTATAGAAATAATCCGATCAATCGATATCAATATTATTATTTTACTAAAACGTCATATGCAATAAATTATTATTATGCTACAAGGAAGGAAGGAGAGAAATTAAAAATTACTTAACCGAAGTAATTTTTTAGATTATATTTCTGCAATTACTTTTATGTTCAGAACGCATTCATTATTTTTGTGAACACAAAGAATTGTCAATTTTTTTCTTGTTAGGTTTCAGGAATAGTGTAGAGTATATGTAATAGTAGTTTATTTATTTCATTTCTACGGTATAAATATACCATTAACATTAAACGTTTATAAGTAGGGACTGTATGGACCCATGGTCCCCTTGTGAAGAAACGCCACTGAGTAAGTTGATTTCTCGGGCGCTGTGATCACGTGTACGGACCATGTCGTTCTGGCTGCCAACAGCCAGAATCCGTCTGCGGCAGCACCAATTCGGACGCCGCAGTAGTAAAATAATAATACTCTGCGCGCAAATGCGGCAGAAAGTGGAAACAATCGCTCCGGCAGTAAAGAAATAATAATACGGCAGACGAATAATAACAATTCGGCAGCCGGTTTTGCCTACTAACGATGCGATTTCTAGCCATCTGCAAAAAGCCGGCTGTTCGCAGTACCATGTGTAGTGGCCATTACTCACAAAATACCGCAAATGCGGGGTGACATAGTCTCACTGGCTCTAGAATGGGAGCAGTTGGGATTCTTGTGAGGGATTCACATTAAAAAAAAAATAAAAATACACAGTAGCAATAGAAGAAAGATTACACATACAGGGTGTTAAGGAACGCACTTGACTCACTTTAAGCAGTCATTCCTGACATTATTTGGAGTAAAAAATGTAAATCAAATTTTGGTCTCCCGTGACTTTTTTGATGACATTTTTATTTCAAATTTTTTTTCCTAAATCAAACTACAAAAAAATTCTTCCGCATGACATCACTGGTCACTCAGCCGAGTAACCGCCCCACCACTTACCTCTCCCCCAACTGTCCAACACCGACTATTTTTTATGTTTCTGTAGAAAAAAAAACATCAAAAATGTCACCGGAGACCAAAATTTCATTTACATTTTTTACTCCAAATAATTTTTTTTTTTTTTTTTTTTTTACATTAGGTCCACACAGGAGGCCCTGAGGAAAATAATTTCCCTCAGGGCCTATGTCATCTTTGGGGATGCTGTGTGGAGGGTATTTTTAAGGAGAGGAAGTTCTGGAAGGAAAAAGGTATGAGGGTTGGGTAGGAATCTGAGGTTCAGTGTGTCTAGATCATCCGCCGCCAAGACCTAGATAAACCATACCCCATGAACCCGGGCACCCCTGCTAAGTCACCAAACGTAGCGAACCACTTGAGGTGACCTAGGATTGGGTAGGAATCTGAGGTTCAGTGTGTCTAGATCATCCGCCGCCAAGACCTAGATAAACCATACCCCATGAACCCGGGCACCCCTGCTAAGTCACCAAACGTAGCGAACCACTTGAGGTGACCTATGGCAGAGGTGTTGGTTATCCAATAATGTCAGGAAGCACTGGTTTAAGTAAGTCAAGTACGTACCTTAAGACGATAGACTTCGCTTTTCGGCCCATACAAAAAGGACGCCCGGGAAAAAAAACTTTTCTACATCGAAAATTGCACAAAATGATTTTTTTTTATACTGCCTTCTAGAGGGTGAAAACTATGTCGGTATGTTTTCGAATTTTCGATGCATTTCGTATTAACGTAAACATTCACTGTCAAACATGTACGATTTATCAAAAAATATTATTTAAGGAAAAAGTGCTGCTAACTCTACTCTCATAAAGAATTATAAAATTATAAAAAGCTACCGACGTTGCTTCTTCTTTCTAAAAAATATATATTTTTTTAAATTTCAATTTCGTGAAAGTTTTGCTGTAGAAAAGTGTATTCTCCATTAAACCCATTTTCGAGCGATTTCTGTAGGTAAATTTGAGCGTTGTCTCATTCGCACATTTCGCATTCGCATGTATTGTAAGTGTGCGTGAGCATATTGTGAGCGGGACAGAATGACAGACGTGGGTGTTCCGCGTGTCGTTCAAAGTCTAGCCTCTTAACATCCTGTATACGTTTAAAAAGAGAATCTAACTTACTATCACGCTGTTTCTCCACAGGGGTAGGCAGAGAGGACGGACCGCCAAACAACTCGGTCTTGGCATATACTCTTTGCTTCATTTACGTTCATACATGGTCTCATAGATACTCTTCTATTTTTCTGACTTTTGACATGGCCCGACTCAAGTATATGATTCACTTGATCGTCCCACGTCTTCCTCGGGCGTCCCCTACTTCTTATACGCTCCTTTCTTCGTTCATTTGCTATACATGCCCAAACCATCATTTCTTAATTTTACTCATTACGCTTACATCAGCCTTGCATTCTTTGCGGATCTCCTCATTTCTCATACGATCATACATGATTTAAAAAGAGACACCAGTGTTACAAAATTTTGTAACCGATCCAAGGGAGCCTTCTATATCTCAATACAAAGGACTATCCCATCAAAACCATGGTTTTAACAATTCCCCAATTTTTCCAAAAAATAAATTTCCTCACTTATTCGAATGAGAATCGGACACTGTTCTATTCCTTTTCACCTTTTTAAAATTCACGTCCTTGACTCCCTAGATTGTACATTCTGGGGTCTACAAGTGGGAACTTTGGAAGAATATCACATATTTTTTGGCTGTCCCTCGAACCTCAAACAGAACTCGACTCCAATCTTCATTCTAATTTTGAAATTTGTCCATTTAAATAAAACTTATATTTAAATTCACCTTTTATTTCTCCACAATTTTAAATGATGGCCTAGAACACCTACTCTGACATGTCATAAAACACTCTTTTTGGATTGTTTAAATTAATTATATAAGATCGCAATTGAAAATGTCCACTTTTGGTATCATGTTATTGTAATTATTAATCAAAGTTTAAACAAGAATTTTGTTTACGGTACGTTTGACATTGCGTGATATGATGTTACAAACAATTATAATTAATTTCAAATGACTGTCGGGGAATGTTTGTAAATCAATATTGGTATGGAACTAACTGACATGTAAAAAAATAATTACCTACTGAAGCCCGAGCTACCATAAATAATACGACAAGCAAAACAGAACAAAGTGAAATAGTAGATTGATTAAAAAATAAATGCGCGTGAAAGGCCAACAATTTAAATAATCAAAAAAATTACTAATCTTTTAGTGACTCAAATTAAGTAATCATGGGTTGAAGTTTCTCTAGGTCTTGGCGGTCAATGCGTTTGCCCACTGAATTGGGGAGATTGGTGGAGGGAGACCTATCCTAGACCTCTCTACCCCGGATTACTACCCGTCCCTCATATCTTTTTCATTCCTAAAAGTTCATCTTCTTCATCTCCCTAAAAAGACTCTCCACACAGCATCCCCAAAGATCATACAGTACATGAGGGATTTTTTCCTCAGGGCCTTCTGTGTGGAGCTAATGTAGAATTTTTTTTTTGTGTTTTTGTAGTTTTTCAAATTACGAGACCAAAAATTATTTTAAAAATATTTGTTACATGCAGCATTTATTGTGTACTTTTAAATTATAAAAGGGGAGGAAGTTCTGTGAAGGAAAATGATGTGAGGGGTGGGAAGGAATCTGCCGGTCAGTGTGTCAAGGAATGATGGAGTAATTCATCCCTCTCAGTGCGGTGCAAGGCGATGCGATGGGTCGGGAGTGTTCGGCTGTCCAACCAGTCTCTCCCGGCCCGCCATACAGTAGGTTGGCAGACGCATCCGCCACCAAGACCGAAGCAAACGTCACCTCATGAACCCCGTCACACCTGTTAAGTCATCAAACGGAGTGAACCACTTTTATTGGGTCAGAAAATATCAAAAAACGATCATACATAAGTACCTACTTCATATATTTATTAGAGGAATGGCTCTACAGAGCTCTTGGACTCAGATATTTGCGAATACATATCAAACTAAAGTAATATATTTAATAGTGTGGTGTATTGTTATTTCTTCTGATGAACGGGAGTTTTCAATAATAGTTCGGTTCGTCAGAGATTACGAGTTAATTATAATCGTGTCGTATTTACAATGGACATCTAACTGGACTAAACGTCCGTTCTAAAGAATGTTCTGTATTAATCTCATTGAATACTGATTATACCGGCCTTTAGATTGGATATGATCAGATATCTTCGTAACCGTTTGAATATTAGACCCAAACGTCTGACAGTTGTCTCTATCATGTAAAACTAATAACACCTTTTGGACATATTAAAACTACGTATACTAACGATATCCATTGAGAGATATTAAAACTACATATATTTACAAACACTACAAATAGCAAAAAATAATGGAAGCTTCCGCGTAACTACATAAAAATCACAATATATATATACTGGCATTCTCAGGTAGGTATAGGTTTAGAATTTTATTTTTATTTTTATAGTGAACAACTCACAAGAATCCCAACTGCTCCCGTCTGGAGCCAGTGAGACTTTGACATTCCCGATTGTGGTATGTTGTGAGGTTGAAGGTAAGCAGGGTGGTGAAGTACCCGGCTATTCAGAACTTGTCACAAAACAAGGCTAAAGCCATTTCAATCAACGTTTCAATTCTGAATGGTGGTCTTACACCAGGGCGATACTGAGAGTATCTTCCACTCTTAAACGTGCCACAAATATAGTACATATTATTTTTAATTAATTAATTGATCAAATTAATCAAATTAATCAAATAAAATTTATTTGCGCCCGCCGGGTTCGACCCCGCAACCTTCGAACGTGCCACAAGTCAAGAATGGGAGTCCAAAGCCTTGCCCCTGGACCACGCGCGCCGGCTAAAATGTTGTCTTTCTCCAACGTAACTTTAAGAAAAACACCTTCGCAGTAGTAAATAAATTTTATTTGATTAATTTAAGTTATTTCACAATTAATTAATTAAAATAATATAAGGTATATTTGCGGCACGTCCCAGAGTGAAAGATACTGTCAGTATCGCCCTGGAGTAAGACCACAATTCAGTTTTGAAACTTTGCTTGAAATGGCTTTAGGTCTGATTTTTTTTTTTTTTTATGTAACATATTTTTTTTATTAATTAATTGTGCAATAACACAAATTAATCAAATAAAATTTATTTGCGCACGCCGGGTTCGAACCCGCGTGCCAGCGAATAGCCAGATACTTCCCCATTTTCCTCTTCCCCATCTCTTTCCCGTCCCCACTTACCTTCAGCCCCACAACATACCCCAATTTCGGGATGCCATAGTCTCACTGGCTCCAGACAGGAGCAGTTGGGACTCTTGTGAAGTATTCACTATAAAAAAAAGTATCATAATGCCTCTTAATGAATTTATAGCTGTGTTGTAAAACTTTTTGATACGTTTCTTTGACTCAATTAATTTCGATTATATCGAAGCCCCTACACTAGAACTCTAAACGATAAATCTCGTCTCATCGGCGTACTCTGAGTATTGCGAATTAATCTACTCGTACTTTATAGAGCCAGAAGTTGCAGGAAAATATACATATAAGTATCAGTAGCTTTTTATTATTTTATTATTTCTCAAAACTTTTATTATATCTATATAAATGTAATTCATAATAACAGCGTGTACAAATGTGAACTAAACCGGGCAATTTGACTGTACTAAAACGGGAAACATTCCCACTTTAGTTTTATCATCCCACAGATATCATAAAAATACATATTATTTATACTAGCTTAATTGGGCTTCGAGACTGCATTTGGTAGTGGGTGGATATCCTCTAATTACAAGCGATACCTATTGAATTCACATTCAATTCAGACTTTGAAATCATTAATTATTCAGGTGACCCTCCGCGGCCTCTCTGAAAGTTAATTCGATTAAATCTGATAATAGAAGTCTCAAAGAACTGAATTTGAAATGTGGTTTGGTCAAATAAGATTCGATTAAACCATTGCTTTGGAGAGATTTGAATAGGCTTTGTCCCTTTAAAAGGCATTTCTTGCTTTACGCGGACTTTCTGATTGCGAATTCAACGTAACTCGTAATATGGTGAAATTACACAGGCGTTAATTTCACGTACCGATATTACACTACCAGAATTACACACGGAAGGAATTACATATGGAGAGACTTACACCAACTTAAATGTTTATTTATTGTGATTATGTATGTGATGCGTACGAAATAATTTGATTTGAGTTATTTAAAAATGACTCTGCAAAGTGAATTTGCGAAGATTGAAGAAGGTTTTTTTTTAATATGAAGACAATAATTAGCGAAACTCTGAAACAGAAATATCGTACGGTCACTTCTGAGACTCGAACCCGAAGGTCCTGGGTTCGAGTCCAGAGTCCCTAGCACACTCGGCCGATAACGATCGATAGGATAACTATCGGTAACTTCTCATCGTTCCCTAGGATAAGTGCACATCGCTAACGTACAAATAACAGTTGATGTCGAATGTGTTAAGGACACTTAGTCATTGTGAACTGTCACTTATTCGTTGGCGATCTGTATCTTTTTCGGACTTAAAGATTGTCTTCATTAATTAAAATATTACTATTCTAGGTTTGAGTTAAAAATAAAAATAAAAAAGTTTTTATTTATTAATTTACTGCTTCTCATGTAAATAAGTTATATGTTATTTTTTAACATAGAAAAATAACATCAATAGGACTAGAAGTTAACATTTACATATTTGAGTAAAGCAGTATAAGTTATATCAATATATACAAAAACACCAAAATGTCCCATGGAGAAATGAAAAAAATGTTACATGAGTGGCCAGGTTGGTAAATTTAGAACGAATTGTAACAATATTTGAACGTAAACAAATCATTAATCACTATTCCAAGAAATTACACACACATATTTGAATTACGCACGTCAAATAAAAAACTAACCTAAGAGATGAATTGAGATTTTCATCGAAAAATTTAATATCGTGATTTGTTTTTTTGGGTTTAATGCCGTGTTGCGCTACCATCTTATTTAACCACAGTTTCGGACAGTATTACAGCATCCATCATCAACGTTCCAACGTTGGCTAAAGGAGGTAGCGCTACACAGCGTAATATCGCAAAAATAATTCACTTTAATAACTACATATTCATTTGTCTATGCTAGCATTACAATTTTATTTATTATATGAATTAAATTTAATGCACGCTTAAAATTCACACACTGTAAAATTTAAACCAACAGACCTGGACGCTCTAATGACGTAACACATAAAAAAAACTTTTTTTTTTTTACATTAACTCCACACAGGAGGCCCTGAGGAAAATAATTTCCCTCAGGGCCTATGTCATCTTTGAAGATGCTGTGAGGAGGGTCTTTCTGAGGAGAGGAAGGAGTGAACGTGGGTCTTGAAGAGTCCCATGTTATAGGAAGGAGGAAACACAGAGGCCGGCAAATCGTTCCACAGCCGAGCTGTTGAACACAAGAACGAGTCGTAGAAGCGTCCCGTTCTCATGTGACAAATGTCAACCGTGTACATATGTTGGGCGCGCGTTTGGCGTGTTTCCCGACTATGCACCGGTGCCGAGGGGATCAATGAGGCTAGTTCCTCGGAGCATCTTCCATTGAAATACCGGTAGAACAAGGATAGCATTCCTACCCGACGCCTGTGCTCTAAAGATTGCAATCCGTTTGTTAAGACGGGAGAATCTATCAAACGGACCGCCCGTTTCTGTACAGAGTCGAGGGTGTTTTTCAGGTACTTTGGGGCTCCAGACCAGAGGTGGCTGCCAAATTCAACCGTGGGGCGCACTTGCGATTTGTACAGGGTTAGCAATTGTGTACTATTAAAGTATCTGCGGGCCCTGTACAGTACGCCCAGTTTCTGAGAGGCTAACTTAACTCTGGCCTCGATGGAGCACCCATATCTGAGCTGGTCACTTAGAGTTACACCGAGCATATCAATGGAAGACCTGTTCGGAAGAATGCTACCGTTGAAGGAGACTAAATAGTCATTTCGATCCCTTTTAGACGTAATCAGACATGATTGGGTCTTTGATACATTGAATTCGACGAGATTATTCTTACCCCAAGAGAAAATACTCTCGAGGTAAGCGTCCATTCTTTGCTTCAAAGCCCTCCGAGCCATTGGAATTTGTGCACCCTTTGGGGGCTTGTCAAACAAAAAGCTATCATGGACTGTACTGTCATCGGCGTAACAATGAATTGGTGCACATGTCAAAAGGTCATTGATGTGCATCAGAAACAAAGTCGGAGACAGAACCGATCCCTGTGGGACGCCAGCATTTATCGAATGCGAGGAAGAGGTGAAACCGTCAGCAACCGTCTGAATCGACCTCTCCCTCAAAAAGTCGGCAATCCACCTGCACAAGGATGCGGGAAGTCCGTAAGAAGGCAGTTTGTTGACAAGTCCTCGGTGCCAAACCCGGTCAAAGGCCTTGGAAATGTCCAGCGCAACCGTTTGGGTCTCACCGAAACGTTCCAGGCACCGCCCCCAAACATGCGTCACATACGCCAGAAGATCACCGCACGAGCGGTTCCGCCGGAATCCGTATTGGCGGTCGTTAATAATTTTGTTCTTCTCGAGGTATGTGAGCAGTTTGTCGTTGATCACACGTTCCATCACCTTGGATAGAACTGATGTGATCGCTATGGGACGGTAGTTGGCCGGGTTGGAGCGGTCACCCTTCTTTGGAATAGGATGGATGACCGCTTTTTTCCAACCAGAGGGTACAGAGCCAGAATTCAGGGACATTTTGAAAAGCTTTGTCAAAATCGGAGCTATTTCTGCAGCGCACCTCCGCAATACCAGGGCGGGGATTCCGTCAGGCCCACTAGCTTTATTAACATCAAGCCCTCGTAAAACCTGAAGCACATCCCGATGCCGGATCCTCAGCTTTTTCATATAGAAACCGCAGTGAGGAACCGACGTCGGGACTGCACCCCGATCATCGAGGGTTGAGTTATCCGCAAACATTTTTCCTAATAAGTTTGCCTTTTCGGTGGCGGTATTTGCTAGTGAGCCATCAGGTCTGGTAAGAGGTGGCAGACTGGATTTGCAGAAATTGCGACCTATTGAGCCCGCAAGCGACCAGAAGGCTCTGCTGCCATGCGGGCATGCAGCCAGCTTTTTGCTGATCTGCAGGTCGTAAAAAAAACAGTTTTATTGACAGGTCTAATTCTAATGAGTGTGGTGTGAGTAGATGTACATCTCTTCTAGTGTAATTTCTCCCTTGTGTAATTCCGTTGTTACGTAATTCTGGCAGGGTAAAATATTGGTACGTAAAATTCACGCCTGCTTAATTTCGTCTTAAACACTTATTTACGTGTTCATTTTACGCTTTACATACACAACGCCCTTGAGGTGATTTTTCACAAAAATGGCGCTACATAAATCAGCCAAATATTATTATTATTTATGTTTACGCTATTTACTACACTATCTATCATGGCCAGCGTGGTCGAGGGTTGGGCCCTCGAATCCTAATCCGAAGGTCGCGGGTTCAAGCAAATAAATTTTATTTGATTAATTTGTGTTATTTCACAATTTATTAATTCATAATAATATATATTATATTTGTAGCGAGTTTCAGACTGGAAGATACTATCAGTACATACAGTATATTGGTAGAAATCGCTTTAGTCGTGTTTTGTGGAATAGCCAGGTACTTCCCGACCTTCTCCTTCCTCGTGTCCTTTACCTTCCTGCTACTTTCAACCTCACAACATACCAGAATTGGGGATGCCATATTCTTATTGGCTCCAGAGGGGAGCAGTTGGGACTCTTGTGCGACATTTATTAAAAAAAAAATCTTCCGAGTTTCAACACAATTTTTTCCTAAGTGAAAAACTAAAAAATACGTAGGTAATATAGAGATTTTGTCTTATTTTTCACAATTAGGTAATGATTGTTCAAAGCTCCGTAGCTTTTGACGGAATTGATGGTTTCTAAATTTTTAAAAATATGATACCATCAAGTTCCTTATCTTAAAATTGTGTTCTGTAATGCATGGCAACCGTTTCGTGGGTTCAAACTATTGTGGCATTTTCGATAATTCGTTTTTTTATAATTTGTTAACAAATATATAAATATTTCGCTTTCTAACTAAGTTCCTACATTATTCAATGCTATTTAATATTTTAAAAATAATAATTTTACGTAAATTACAGGGTGTTATGGAAAGAAATTGACTTATTTTAACCAGTGATTCCTGACATTATTTGGAATAAAAAAGTTAATAAAATGTTGGTCTCCGGTGACAAATTGTCACAAATGACAAAGATTTTTCTTTCAACTAAAAACATTATCATTTTTTACTCCAAAAAATGTCGGGAATCGCTGGTTAAAGTAAGTCAAGTACGCCCCTCGTCACCCTTCAAACAATAATACACAACATCTTATCCTAAAAATTATTCCACATAAATTACACTTGAGAGACGGCTTTCCCAATTTCTTACATGTTTTCCTAAAACGTTTTAAAGTTTTTAACCTCTTAAAATAATATATTTTATTCTTTAAGATAGTATCTATGCATTCCTCGCGTCGAAACGGTAATTATTTGAAATTCCGTCGATAGAAATAAATCGCAAAGTTATGCTCCGAAAATTATTATTTACACATTTGTTTCTGTTATTTTACAAGTTACATGTATAAAAAAATCACAATGTTTCTTGAAATGCTACTTAACACAACCCCCACGAGATTTTTGCTCTTTTTCAAACGAGTCGTATTTAATTAAAAAAAATTATGGTTTTTAATGTTAGCGGGGCCTAAATTTTTTTTTATGTTCAATAATATTATTATTTAATTTATAAACAAGTTCTGCGATGTAATTATTATTACGCGTGACAGCTGTTTCACTTTCTGAAGGCATTATCAAACTTAACTTAATTCAAGTTTGATAATGCCTTCAGAAGGCGAAACAGCTGTCACGCGTAATAATTTAAAAAGAGAACTTCTTTATAAATATACTGTTTTTAAAAATTAAATAATAATATAAAGAATATATAAATAATTTTTTTAAATTTAAATGGGTTCTACAAAGTAAACTTGATAACAATAAATACACAGAATAATATTTAATTTTAATATTTTTATTTAAAAAGTTTCGATTTTAAAATTATTTATTCAAGAGGCGGGTTTGGGTACCGCTGCCCGGGAAACCATTTATTTAACAAACAACACCCCTGCCACAGGTCACCCGAAATGGTTCGCTACAGGGGTTCCCATGTTCATGTCGTAGAAGCGACCCGTCTATGTTGGGCGCGCTTTTGGCTTTTTTCCCGACTATGCACCGTTGCCGAAGAGATCAATGACGCTAGTTCCTAGAGAATCTTCCATTGTAATGCCAGTAAAACAAGGAAAGTATACCTACCTGACCCCTGTACTCTAAAGTTCGCATTCTTCTTGTTAAGATAGTGGAATCTATCACACGGATCGCCCCTATCTACACAGATTCAAGGGTTTTTTCAGATATTTTGGAATTCCCGACAAGTAAACCCGTGTGACTTTAAAATTCAAAAACGTAAAACGGTGCGACGCACTTGCAATAATTTGTACTGGGTCAGCAGTAGTCTCTGGCTTGCCATTGAAGTAAAATCATGTATTGGTTTCATAGTGCTTTCACACAAACGAAGTATTGAATTCCGTAAGTCTAAACTTAAACTTTAGGTCGCACAGTTTATACCCGCGCTGTGCAAGCGGGTTCCCTACAGAGCATCGGACTAGTGTAGGTACTATTAAAGTATCTGCGGGCCCTGTACAGTACGCCAAGCTTTTGAGAGGTTAACTTTATTCTGGCTTCGATGGAGCCCCCGTGCCTTAGCCTATCACTTAGAGTCAAACAAATATATCAATGTTGTGAAAAATTTGTAAGTCCTGAGTTTTACTTTGGGCAATGTAGAAATGACAATTTCGGAAACCGCGGTTTCAAAAAGCACGGTCCTTCTTATTTCAAGTTAATCCACTTGGTAGGGTATTACTGTGCCGGATACTCAATCTCGAGCCTTATTTGTAAAACCACTCCTGGCCTTGCGCGGGACACCTGCTACGCCGTATTCGGGACGTTTCCACAAATAAACAGATTTGTGGTCATTCCAGAAGTTAAACTAGTGTGTGGCTTGCGGATACCACCTTATTTCTTTACCCTTTCAAGTGGGGTTGATTTCAAGGTAGGATTAACACCCACTACCGCTGATAGTTCCATTCTAACTTCTCCCTTTTTCTCGTATATGACGCAGGTATGGGAAAGAGGGGTTATAATTGAGCTCTCAGTGAAAGATCTGCTTTTTACATTTTAAAAAGGATTCAAGTAGGTACAAATTCCTTGACAAATGTTAGCATCACATTTAATTTTTTTATATGCATACCTCTCAATAGTCCTAACTGCTCCCGTCTGGAACCTTTGAGACTATGGTATCCCCAATTAGAGTATACCTTCGTTATCATTTAAAAATTAGTTTCCGTCCAAAATTCATCATTCAAAAAGTTTCAAATATGTAAAAACACGTTTGTCATCAAAAACAGAACAAAATGTCGGTACACATTTAGTTTGTCCGCGTGCTTTTAACAAAACTCTGATAACTGTTGATGATTCATTGTATGCCCCATTTGGAAATTTGTTATTTAAATGTATTATTTATTTAATCGTAACTCAAAAACAATTTCATTGCAATAAATCACTTTGTATGATTATTTCTTCATCATTTAATCTAATATGAAAAATATTATGTGCATACATGAAAAATCATGGAATATTATAATCGTATGATTTGTGGATAAAAACCCTTAAAATATCACGAAATCTAGCTTTCATGTCAAGATTAATCCTAAGACATACAAATAAATTTAATTTTAAATATGGAATTTAATTATTATAAGCAATAGTTATTAGCCTGAAACAATCATCCATATTGAAAAAATCTCCCGAAAAAAGATACATGTCGCCGACGGGACTCGAACCCGCACCCCTCTGATTTCCGGTCAGGAGCTCTTCCATTAAGCTACGGCGGGTTACCTCCTACCCGCAAATGATTCAATATATACCTAGTGTTTCATTCAACAATTATCGCTTATTACATTTTTTTACATAATAATTGTTACCTTTTGTGCTATGAATAAAAAAATCTTCTCTTAAACACTAGTTTACCAATTGAAAAAATAATGGAATTTAATATTGAAATAATTTTCTGTTAAAGATATATTATATTGTTGTAATATACCTAGATAGTTTAAGTACTAAATAAATTAATATAAAAGAAATCTTGTAAAAAAAATGTTTCATTACAGATTGAAATTATTTTTTTATTGAAGTGTTAATGTAAAAAAAAATATTTGAAAACTTATATAGTATTTCATGACACCTGATGTTTTCATGTTAAGACACGGTTTTGGGTTTGAATTATGTTTAAAAAGTATATATTTGAAATGGAAGTTAAACACCTCATTAGAATTCTTATTGTAACCCCATTTTTATGTTAAACTGTCAACCCTGTTTTTATGTTATAAAAACTGTATAAAGTTCATAATTTCCTATTTACGAACCACATTTTTCCTTTAAAAATGGTTTTAATGCGTAATGTAGCAAATTAAGTTATTTGAAAAAGATCCTAACATATTTAAATATGTGTCCCTTAACTTCGCAAAACATATGAAACACTCTTTTTTGTAATGTTTTTTTTTCTTCCCAAATCAAAGCGTGTGTCTAGTGGAAATTTAAACTTTATCGCCATCTATATGAGGAGTGCTATTGTTAGCGGCCAAATTCAAAATATTACACGATGTGGTGCATTGCTAATATTAAAAAAATTAATAATAGATGGCGAATCTATTGAAATACATGGAAGGTAGATACAAGAAGGCTATGCTATTAAATCTTTTCAATTAATATTAATTAAATCTATGTCTACAAATGCTTGGGTTCATATGCAGAACAGCAAGTAATTTCAAGTCACTAGAATGTTAGAAAATATTGTACACTTCTTTAGTAAGAAACCAGGTAGAGTATAATTCGCCTATTTGGTCCCCATTATATAAAACACATTCCGACAATATAGAAAGGGTACACCACAAATTTCTAAGATTTTTTAACTTTAAGCTAAATATTCCAATTCAAAATATAAACTATGTCCTTTTGATGAAACAACTCAACTTAATTACGCTGTCAGATAGGCGGATCATCTCTGACCTTGTACTGTTAAATAAAATTATTAATAATTGCATTGATAACCCTGAAATTCTCACCAAAATAAGAGGCAAAGTGCTACCTTTTTCTGTGACAATTTCAAAATAAATTATGAGGCTCATACACCTATAAGTAGATGGGCAATACATATGGGAATATTGTAGATATGTTTAAAGATTCCGTATTAATTACAAAAAGAAATCTTTATAATTACTTTAGTTAACTATATTATTTCACAACTCCGTAGTGAATATGTAATAATACTTTTTATTTTATTTTTTTTTATATTTCTTCATACATATTTCGCTTTTCATACCTATAAATTTAATTTGCTTTAATTTAATCATGAATATTATATATTTTATACCATGTATTTGCTAACACAACTGTATTACTTATATATCTATATTTTTAAAAGCCCAATAGGGCGTTAATTAAAAAATAAATAAATTATCTAAGTACGTAAGACTCACGCGGATTCAAGTCTAAAACACGAAATGTTCAAGAGAGCCAGAAAGCGGTGTCTTCTTAGTAAATATCTGGTCATTTCCATAAATATTAAGATATTTTTTTATTTATTTTTTTATTTTTTATTTATTTCACCTCTTACACACAACAATTTTACATTTTAATCATTGTTTAACAATAGAATAACTAAATAAAAACAAAAATATAATAAAAAGGTATAACAAAAAGGTGAAAACATCATTTTTTTGGTTTCTACACCAATTAAGAGAACTGGCTCTTGAGCTTGGTGTAGGTGTTATGTAAGAATATACAATTTTTAGTCCATAATTAATATAATATCTTAAGGACTAGATTAAGGAAGACATTATACAATATTTGATTTACAGGATTAAGGTTACATGGTTTTATTGCATACAGTTTTTTAAGAATAGTTTGATCTTTTTCTGGAATAATGCTAAATCTCTTATTTTTTTTACTTCTTCGGGAAGGCTATTGAAGTAAGTTATCCCTTTGTATACATAATTATTTTGCATTTGTTGAGTAGAAAATAATGGAATTTGGATATTATATTTACGTCTTAACGATGAGTTAACTTTATTATTTTTTAATGTCTTATCTTTGAATATTTGTAATATTGAGTCTTTTTTATAGAGATCTTCAATTTTTGGAACTTCGAAAATTTTGAACAATGTTGCAGAAGGGAATGTAGGTTGTTTTTTTAAAATGACTTTAATAATTAGTTTTTGAACCACATTTACAGGGTTTACAATTTTTTTATATGCACCTCCCCATCCAATAATTCCATATTGAATTACTGACTGTACTAGTGCTTAGTACACCTTTTTTAAATTATTTACCTTGAGAATATTTCTTAATCTAATAAATATATATAAATACATTTCCTAATGCGCTTAACAAGTTCACATATGTGTCTGTTCCATTTCATATGTTGGTCTACAATTACACCGAGGTACTTTATTTCAGTTGTATGATTTAATTTTTTACATGAACTGTTACAGACAGTTTTGTTACATTTATTATTGTGTATAATTATATCGATGTTTGGGTGAGTTCTGAACTTATTTATTGAGAAGGGAATGTAAAGTGTCTTTTTTGCATTAATTGAGAGCAGGTTTGTGTCGAACCAGTTTTTTAGGATTTGCATGTCATTGTTTGCATTTTTCTTTAGAATATTCCAGTCCTGACCCTTAACTATGATGATAGTGTCGTCCGCGTAAGAAATAACGCGTCCACTGAGGTTTTGTGTAAAAATGTCGTTGACATACATGATAAAAAGTAATGGCCCTAATACAGTACCTTGTGGTATTCCAAAATCACTTGTAAGAGGTTTGCTCAATGTATGGTTAATTTTTACCACTTGTGATCTGTTATTAAGATAACTTTTTATCCAATTTAAGGCTCTGCCATTAAAACCCACAGCGTTTAGTTTTTGTGTTAATTTGACATGAGAAATGTATATAATAATATTTATTTCAATTATCTTTGAAAATATTTATGGAATTTACGAGAGATTTCCTAAGAAGATACCGCTTTCCGACTCTCCTGAACATTTCGTTATTTGGACTTAAGTCGGTATGTGTCTCGGGTACAGATATTTTCTTATGACATGCCATGAACTATGACAATCAATCATTGTTTATGTTATATTTATGCTGTAGTTAATAAATAAAAATAATAAACTGGATCAAAATCGAATAGTAGCTGCTAGTAATGTAATGTAATTTGCAATTGAAGAACAATCTTGTCGCTTCGAGGCATATTAAAATACTTATGTTATTTACTGAGGTCACGAAAGAACTAGAACAACACTTGCAAACTCTGTAATTGACAATTACTTGGGCAACAGTGGGATTAAACACTATTGTTCCATTAATTTTGGTTAATACTCTCCTGAGGGACAACAAGGGTTTATAGTGCCTGACATCTAGCGACGAATAAATTTACGACACCCTTGAATTAAGTACTTTTCACACCAAAGTTAAATGAGAGCGAAAGATTTATATCACCGATGAGAAATATATTATTTATATTGGATAGTATGATGATGTAAATTTTTATAAATATTCCAAGGGTATTTTATTTATTTTATATTACAGAAACAAACAATATATTGGATACAGTGGTGAAACAATTCACGGATTTTAAATAATATTTCATGGTGGGTACCTATGATTTCTTTGTAAAATGTCTTATTTTTGGTATATGTAGATATATTTAGTAATTATCGGGTGATGTCCGTAGTGTATAGGTGTGTTTGTAGGTGTGAGAAGTGGTGACCTGTAAAGGGATATACATGCGCATTAAACAGTTTACATCATTGATACGATGCTCATGTTAAATTTGGGCAGTGAATCCGAAAAAATGTTGATGTTAGAATTTAGGCAAATATTATTGAATGTATGAAGAGCACTCTTAATTGGCGAATTTAGTTGTTGCATTTGTTTTGTAATTAAGCGTGTGAAACGGTACTGTATTATGGTGTGTGAGTCTTAAATGTTTGTTGAAATTACTCAGGGATAGAAGTTACAGGTTTATAATAGCAGTTATAGTTATAGTACAAAGAGCAAGTTTCAAGCATGTTATTCGACTTCAGAAAAGAAAATTACAATGATATGTAAAAAAAGTTCATTTTTAATATAATAATATCAATGTGTATGAAACATTCATTAATGAATTAAACTATTTCATTACGAATCCAAAACATCCAATAAAAAAATATATTTGGAAACAAAACTGTTAACAGTAAGAAAATTTTAGGAATAAAAGAAAAAAAACAATATATGTCTCCTAAAATACAAAATAAATAATTAAAAATGTCCAAGTATCTACACAAAAATTAACATACATTTAATCACTATCCATACTAACTATGGTAAACAATCCGTCGGTTACGGGGGGGGCAACTTATATAATTGCCTTCCAGACAACATAGATAATACAGTAATGTATAATGTATTTCTAGTCAAATAAGTGAAAATGTTATTTTCTTCTTTCTGGAATAACAAATTTAAAAAAAACTACACATACAAGCTTTTCGAATAACTATTAAAAATCTAATATTCAAACCTAAGTAACTATTTTTAAATTGTTTTTACCGATACAATAATAAATTGGCACGCGGAATAGAAATATTTTGCTATTTCACAGTGACGTTTTGCACGCATATCTTTATCAAAAAGTGTAAAATTATTAATTTTAATGAAAAGACCAGTAACTTTGTTTACATAACTTATGTTAATACACAGTCAACGATGTTCACATCATCAGGATCTATTTCAGTATACATTTGAAACATGTAGATTGTGTATTAATAAAAAAGATGTAAACAAAGTTATTTGTCTTTTCATTAAAATAAATAATGCCATCACAAAGTGAAAACCTTCGAAAAATTTTCAATTATTCAATTACTACTACTTAAGGTGATTGTCAAAAGAATTCATATTCTACTCTTTTGTAGATGGCGCGCGTATAGCATTTTTACTAATAAACGCTTTTTACAATGTATACTTTGAAATATTAAGAAAAATTTATTGATCGCGCAAGTACACAAGCAATATGAATATTTATAAATAGTTTTGTCAATTAAAAATGCTAATAATATACAATGCTAACAAATACAATATTACATCTGTGATTCAATCCAATATTGTATTTGTTAGCCTTTCTTGAAAGATTTGAGTTTTTTTAATTGATAAAACTATTTATTAATATTCATATTGCTTGTGTACTTGCGCGAAAAATTTTTTTTTCTTAATATTTAAAAGCAAATCACGGACAACATGTGATATGCGCCGCAGATGTTAATTTTTGGTAAAACACATCAAAAGCAATTTGAGCGAATCACCACAACAAGCAAACGTTTAGTTGTACATTCACGTTTCGTCATATTATTGGTAAATTAAAGTTTTGGCACTGGCCCCTTTGAAACTTACTGTTTCCCTGACTACCCAGTCGGTTGCTACGCCACTGATACGATTCCCACTTCACGCTGTTGAAGAGTGAGTAATGCTCAAAAATATGTGTGAAATATTTTATCGGAAAACGCATAAAAACGAGATTTACAATCAGAAAAACTACCGTTAGTTTACAAAAAAACATTTAATCATCCTTTTCTGGGCTAATGGCAAAGAAATCACTTTCCACGAAAATGACTATAATTAAGATTACAATCACGTACCCGTTGGAATGGAAAACGGAAAAAAGAACAGACTTGGGAATATTCCTCGGCATAAAGTACTAGTTTCATTTTACTCTCGATATAAAAAAAAAACACAACGAACAAAGCCGCTGTCACCGAAGCGAATGATGTTATTGGAAAATTCAACTGAAGAAGATTTCGTTCGGTCTCGAAAAGCAACAAAAAAACATCCCAATAAGATGTCCATTTATAATTTTCGCTCGAGCACACAGCTTTAAGTCGGCCATTGTTATTTCAATACGCCATCAGTGAAAATCGTTTGATTTGTATTTTTTCCTTTGTCATTCACACAATTTCACATTCACAATTTCCACAAACTCGAATCATTGGTTGATAGCTTCTACAGGCTCAGAGGGATGGGGATCAAAGCTGCATGGAATTAATTTGTACTGACACCGCCAATATTTTGACTGTTATGAGAAAAAACCTTCGCTCTTTTGTATTTTAAATTCATAATTAATGAATCAATTGTCAGTGATAATATCTATTATGGATGGCAGTTTATGTATGGAACTGGCAGAGGAAGTATGAAGGTATTCCTTGATCATAAGTCACCAAAAGTGGTTCGCTACCTTTGGTGTTACAAGGGTGCCTGCACGGAGAAAAATGTTATTCTAAAATACGATAATTTTATTCGTAAAAAGGGTTAAAAACAGGACTGAAGTTCTTACGAACAAATTAAAGGGGTTTCAATGTTTATTGGCGGGAGCATGTAAGAATAATTTGTTGGAATACGTAATTTTGTACGTATACCAACAGATTATTCTTACTTTTTCCCGTCATAAACATTGAAATCCTGTTAATTTGTTCGTAAGAACTTCAGTCCCGTTTTTAACCGTTTTTTACGAATAAAATGATCGTATTTTAGAATAACACTTTTCTCCGTGTGAGGTTTGTTTAGGTTTGAGGGAGACCTTTTTACCTCTCCGGCCAGACTCTCTCGACGCATCGCCTTGTACCGTAGTGGGAGGGGTGGATTCATTCGTCCGTCACTCCTAGACACATTAACCTCCAGATTCCCACACTCCTATCATACCTCTTTCCTTCCCAGATCTTCCTCTCTTTCCTTTCGCTAAAAATAACCTCCACACAGCATTCCCAAGGATGACGTGGGCCCTGGTGCGAACTATTTTCCTCAGGGCTTCCTGCGTAGAGCTAACGAAAAAAAAATTCCTATCAATTTTTCTCTTCACTTTTTCTAAAATATCATTCCTCTCGATTCCCACCCCTATATGGATTTGCGAAAAGTGGGGTCACATAGTGCGCCGTTGCAGAAGGGCTAAAAAAACAATAAACAAATAAGTTGTACGGACAAAATGTCGAACAACTGACTGAGGCATTACTAAATGGAATGAGGCTCCGTTGTTTCAGTTCGGGAATTCCATTTCGTTTCAGTTAACGCGAGGGTGTATTGTAAATACGAATAAATCCATTTGGTTACCGTTCAGTGAACACTTTCATAATTAATATTAACAGTTGAGTTTCTAAATAAACCACTTTCGCAACCTCCTCAGCGAGCTTCACAATATATTATTATTCAGTAATTAACAAATTAATTTATTTAGAATACATAATGTTCTAACAAGAGATGTACTGGTACCTTCATAATATTAAATGATGTTTATGTAGAACAAAGCTTAGGCATACGAATTAGTTATGAAGACATAAAACTTTATTGTTCTTCTTAGAGAGCAGAAATAACTTTGTATTTCTGTATTGTGTGGGGCTAAATTTATGTTATAACAACCAGTTTGTAGGTAAGGCGCTACAAAATTTGAACTGTAATATTTGTCGCCTACCGGTTTTGCCGGAAGCTTCTTCGGAGCAGCTTCAATACTTTTTTTACTGTCTCGGAGGCATATTTATATTATTCGGTGACCTGACAGTTGATGCCCTGAAATTTGATCCCTGACACTTGATCCCCAGACAGTTGATCCCTCTAAATTTCACCCCCTAAGAGTTGAACCCCCGACATTTGATCCCCCGAAAATATAATTGTAAATTTTTTTTTTTTTTGCATTAGAGAAAGGAAGGAGGCGAGGATAAGTTAGGTAAAACCTAACCTAACCTAACCTAACCTAACCTAACCTAACCAACACCTCTGCCATAGGTCACCCCAAGTGGTTCGCTACGTTTTGTGCGTTAGCAGGGGTGCCCGGGTTCATGGAGTAAGGTTTATCTATGTCTTGGTGACGGATGATCTAGACTCACTGAACCCCAGACTCCTACCCAACCCTCATACCTTTTTCCTTCCCAGATCTTCCTCTCCTTCCTTTCCTTAAAAATACCCTCCACACAGCATCCCCAAAGATGACATAGGCCCTGAGGGAAATTATTTTCCTCAGGGCCTCATGTGTGGACCTAATGTAAAAAAAAAAGATAGATAATGGGAAGTACCTGGCTGCTCAGATCTGGTCGCTACCACAGGCAGAAATCATTTCAAGCAACACAAAAAACGTATTTCTAAATACGATACAATAAATGCAGAAATTAAACATTTTATTTTATTTAGAGGGAAATTGCACCGTTTTTTTATGTCAGTGGTAAATTAATGCAGAGGATATTGCAGACGTAGTTATACTTTTTTGCCCAGAAATTTTTAGGTTTTTAGGAAAAATAAATTTATACAGTATCTCTCGCAGTTCGGCACGAATAAATTATTTTTATCAACAAAAAACAGCGAAATGAGTCCCCGACCCTCTGCATATTTGCGAAAGTTTCGAAAATAAATGGCCCCACTTGCATACAAATAGGCATTTCGTCAAAACGCGGAGGTTGCCGCAGCAAACATAATATATGGGGAGGGAAAAGGCATCACCGCTGATAAACCCCGACAAACTTTCCGGGAAAACTCTTGACAAACAAAATCATATGACGCCACGCAAAATTGTTTCAAATAGCCCCACAGAATTCGTCGAAGTTTCCGCTCAAACGCGAAAACTGCCAACGGAAAAAAATACAAAAAGCTCTCAAACAAAGCCGCAAATGTTTGACATCGCAGCTTCTGTTTTGCGTTCAGGCTTTCTTGTTTTACACCGGTTTTGCTGAGGTCACGCGAATGACATTTCGTCTATCACATTTCATTGTGTCGGTTCGGCTATTGTTCGGTATTGCTTTTTGTCGATCTGTTTGCGATGGTCCTGCCGCTGGGAGATCTGCAGCCATCTCTCTTTCCGTTGCGTGCGTTGTTTGCGAAAAAGAGTAGGAGGTAACAACGGAGTTATCGGCAATACCAATGTGCCGTTTCTCTCGCAATATCGGCAAATAACAAAAACCGCGTATTACCCGCGGAGCCGATGATTAATTCGGGAAACTGCGTCGTTTAATATTGTCGCGTATCTATTTTTTATAGCTTTTCCACTTCGGATAGGTAGGACCGATCGGTGTGTAGTGTGTACCATAAACGCAATTTTTTTTAACGACCGCCTACGTAAAAACTCGTCTGGCTTCATTTATTAACAAAAAATGCTGATGGTGATTTTTGTATTATCTTTTTTGAAGCATTGGACCAAATACTTACATATATTTCACGTTATCAGTGTGAGATTCATACTAGCAAGCTCTATTTTCGCAACCGTTAGCTAACTATTGGTTGCCTGAATATTTTAGTTGTTTATAAAACCACATTTGTGGATATAATTATATTATATATATTATATTATAATGATAAATGTAGAACGATCCATATAGAGAAAGGCAAAATTATAGATGGAGATGAGGGTATATTAAGAAATTTCAAAATTAAAAGTATGAAAGGGGATGAGGTTTATAAATACTTAGGATACCCGCAATCGAATAGATTAGATCATACTAGTATTAAAAATGATATTAGGATTAAATTTCAAACTAGGATAAGAAAAATTTTAAAATGCTATCTATCTGCTAAAAATTTAGTAAAGGCAATAAATAGTTGGGCAATAACTCTATTAACGTACTCATTTGGTATAATTAAATGGTATAATACAGATTTAGATAGCTTAGAACGATTAATTAGAACTACATTAACAAAGTTTAATTGTCATCATCCAAATTCAGCTATAGAACGAATTAATTTACCTAGAAATTTAGGAGGTAGAGGTATAGTCAAAATAACTTCTTTAAAACAAAATCAGGTAGAAATGTTAAGAAATTTTTTTCATAGAAAAGCTAATAGCTCAGAGCTGCATAAAATAATTTGCAAGGCAGACAGAAATATTTCACCTTTAAATTTATACGACGAGAATGACAACATTTTTATAAATATAAAACAAGAAATTTTTAGATTCCTGGTCAAATAAAATTATTCACGCAAAACACTTCAATTATCTCAACCAAACGTATGTTGACAAACTTTCGTCAAACAAATGGTTGAGTATTGGAGAGTTGAGCGCAGAAATAGAAGGTTTTATGCTTGCTATTCAAGATAGAGTAATTAATACCAAAAATAATAGGAAGCATATAATCAAAGATCCAAATCAAATTGATGATTTATGTAGAAAATGTATGGCTTTTCCGGAAACTATAGAACACATTATATCAGGATGTTCTATATTAGCGCCGTCTGAGTATACATTTAGGCACAATCAGGTTTTAAAAATAATTCACCAAAGTTTGGTAATTAAACATAACTTGATTGACTTTCATAATATAGTACCATATTATGAATACGAACCAAATTCATTTTTAGAAAATAATTTCTTTAAAATTTACTATGATAAAACTATACTAACAGACAGACCAATTGGTCATAATAGACCTGATATAGTTTTACATGACAAAATTAAAAAAATAACTTATATTATTGATGTAGCTATTCCAAATTCCTGTAATATTCAAAAATCTGTTTCTGAAAAAATAAGAAAGTATACAGATTTAGGAAATGAAATTAAAAGAATTTGGCATTCTCAGACAATAAAAATATTACCTTTTGTTATTTCGGTTACTGGCATTATACCTAGCTCTCTTATTAAAAATTTAGGCATATTAGATTTGTCAAAGAATTTGTACATAAAAATGCAAAAATCAGTCATTTTAAATACATGTAGAATTACGAAAGATTTTTTAAATATTTATATTGAGGGATCAGTAGGATTTATCGGTCAAATTAGGAATTCCACAGAGCCGAACCCTCTGATATGAAAATATCTGGAGACGGTGAATTATATTCCCATTTAATAGTTTGGTAGATTAACGTGTTGTTCTTGTATTGTTTTGTATTAATTATACTTATATAATACACTTGCATAACGTGGATTTACTAGATGATCATTTATATGGAAAAGTGTATGAAAGGGTTTAGTTTTTCCTATGGGAAAAACTAATCCCGTTCCTGTAAATCTGGTGAATAAAAAATTTTAAATTATTATTTATATTGAGGGATCAGTAGGATTTATCGGTCAAATTAGGAATTCCACAGAGCCGAACCCTCTGATATGAAAATATCTGGAGACGGTGAATTATATTCCCATTTAATAGTTTGGTAGATTAACGTGTTGTTCTTGTATTGTTTTGTATTAATTATACTTATATAATACACTTGCATAACGTGGATTTACTAGATGATCATTTATATGGAAAAGTGTATGAAAGGGTTTAGTTTTTCCTATGGGAAAAACTAAACCCGTTCCTGTAAATCTGGTGAATAAAAAATATAAAAGTAGCGGAAATTGCCTGACGCAGAAATAACATCAATCTCGTGTTGTTTTCTAACATATACATTTTATTATTCTGGTTTTAAATATTTATATTCTCAGCTTCGCTAGTTATTTGTTTGGTACAATAATTTACATTTTACAACGTAATTTGATAATGTTGGCCTCACTGGTTGGCTTACCTGTGCCGAGCTCCTCATTTTATAATACAACATTTAATAAGATGAAGTAATAAATTGTAATAAAATATATAAAGTCGGTAATAAAAAACATTTTTGCATATATTATGAGTTACGATTGTGTATAATGGATGTGTGTTTTATAATGGTATATGTTTTATTCTTTAATATTAGAAAAATTTGGTTATATTGCCTTTTGTTCTTTAATTCATCTTTTAATTTTGTATGTGAATTTATTTTTGTTTTCCTAATTTTTTATATCATATGAAAGATTTTTGAATACTTTTAATTCCTGGTATTTATGGTATCTTTGTCCACAACTTGTGTTTAGTAACAATCCGTGATCGATAAAATAAATATATATAAACGATAAACATCAAAATGGTATGAATACGCTTCTCCATTGGTGTTTCCATCTTAAAAAATAGAAAAATATTGATGTTGATTTTATTTTTCATCATTAATTTTTTTTTTGTTACATGAAAAACAAATATAATAAAATGTGTATAGAGGATAATGTATAAGAACAAAAAAACACGTAGGCATATTTATAAATAAGTTATTTCTTTTTCGAAGAAAACTTCTTCGGAAAAGTTTTCACATTGTAATGTCATTATTTATTTTAATTAAAAGACAAAATAACTTTGTTTACATCACTTTTATTTATACACAATCTACATGTTTCGTGAACGATGTTCACCTCATAACACAATTATACTAAACTTAAAAATTAAATATAGATTACATATGGGAGGAAAGGCTAGAAGGAAGGGGAAGGGGTAAGGGCGGGGAAGTTTATTACAATTAGGAATTTCAAAGTCATTAGCAGGGAAAGACCGATTAAGTGGGAAAAGGTTCAAAAGAGGGTTTATAAAAATTTGCTGCTTATTTATTATATCTGCTTTATTATTTACATTTTTTCTAATTTCTAATATCTCTAAATTATTTATCTGTGATGCCTTGTAACCCATATTTAATTTTTTAAGTCCATGGTTTTTGTCAAAATTATGATCATACTTTAATAAATGATCTGCAAACTCAGATTCGCTGTTGCCATTTAATGCCCTGAGATGTTCTTTAACCCTTACTTCATATTATTATTACTGCATATTTATATACTTTCTTTACCAGTTATATTTATTTATTTTTTGCAAATTGAAGTAAATGTTAATACTTAAAAAAACAATAAAAATTTGAGAAACATAGTTAAAGGCAAGACAAACGACTAACAAAGGCCAGTTATTTTATAAAATTAGAGCAATTCATAAATTTTCAATTTCTGTTCAAGCTCTGTTATGATTTCAATTCTGTGAAGCAACTGGTCCCTAATGATATAAAAACACAAGTTAAATACAAATTAACATTTAAATTTGACGAATTATTCAAGCTCTGTGAAACAAACCGTTCTAAAAAACAAAATTACGTTTTAGAAAACTCGATAATTTATAAACTAGGTAGTTATGACTTTATTAATATACTTCTATGTACTTTAGTTCGTTTACACTAAAGTCTTTCAAATGATAATTTACAAAAAGCTCCCAACTTCGCGCTGCGCTGCATAATGACATCTTCTGTATGCAGTGTCTGAAAGGGAAATCCCATAGCAGCTAGAAGAGATAATGAGAAAAGTGTGGTTCGGACAATGCACCCCTTTGTGTGAATAATGGCGGCCCGTCATGGCCACTGAAGATAATCTACGACCTCGTCTAAACAGACAATTTTAATTTTGGGTAAATTAATGACGAGGCGCCGGCCGCCGTGATGGAGCGATTTGTCCGCTTTTTCAAGCGCAAGCTTTGGCGGGGTGGCTTCTGCTAGGCGCCAGTTAACTTACTCCCTACCATCCGAAATACTCACGTCGAAAATAACGTATTCTTGCAAAATACCAATTTTTAGTCTTTTTTGTTGTTACATAAAAAAAATGGTTTACATTTTAACGAATGATCACAGACTCGGCGGAATTTTGAGCCAAATTTATAACTCACCTTTTCGGACAGTCTAGTCGTGTCCATACACGGAGATATATGTTATTCGAAAAAACGATCATTTTAATAGTAAAAACGGTTAAAAACGGGACTGAAGTTCTAACGAACGAATTAACAGGGTTTCAATGTTTATTGGCGGGAACAAGTAAGAATAATTTGTAGGTATACGTAATTTCGTACGTATACCTACAAATTATTCTTACATTTTCCCGCCAGTAAACATTGAAACACTGTAAATTTGTTTGTGTAAAGTCAAAAACCTTCCAGCTTCACTTTCACTGCCTGTGACATTTTGATATATAAAACAATATGTAGTCAAAAAGCCATGTAAAATAAACCTGTAACAAAGAAAATGAATAAAGAAAATTAAAAAAAAAAAAAAACAAAAAAAAAAGTCGGTTTAGTTACACCATTTATAATTCAAGAACGGCTGGACCGATTTGTATGGTCTTTGATTTATTGGATTTGCCTCTGGCCCGAATAGCAGAATAACCGCGTTGCATTATGCATAAAACATTGAAATAGGGCAAACGCGAGTTGTTTGAAAAATATCTGTTAATTTGATTGAGTTTACCTTTATAGAACAAAGGTGGAAAGGATAGGGGAATCCGGGAGAGGCGGAGGGGAATTAAGGAAGGGAAATTCGTGGGACGAGGGACGAGGTATTAAAAAGGGGACAGCGGGAGAGGGGAGGGGGAACGTGAAAGTGGAACGCGGGAGGGGAAGATGAGGCGGAAGGTGAACGGGGACGAATGGGAAAGGACGCGCAAATAAACAGTTTATTTATTGCATTGCCACGCATGCCGGGTCGGCTAGTTGAAAATACTAATTGTGTAAAAATGTAAGCAAATTCTTGTTTGTAAGCTGTTGTAAAAATCATTTCAAAAAAGATTCTCCAGTCCTAAAGAGTTCTAAATTCTATCAAAATAAATTCTAAATTCTTTCAAATATAAACTCTACTTTGGCCTAATCTTCTTATAAATGTAATATTAACAGAAATGGGGGTAACAAATGTAAAATCATGCAGAGTCCAGTGTTTTAAACATAATGTCCTCCGCCTGCAAAGCCGTATCTTCTCCAAGCATAAACTTTTTTTGTTTTTGTTTTTGAAAAGTTTTATTTCACATGTACCTTTATTACTTAATTAAGTAACAAACATTTTGCTTATCCAATAAATAGTTCCCGGGCAAAATGTGCAACTTGGAGGCTTTTACGACTTATTTTTATTTTTATCAACCTAACCTTTCGATTCAGACTTTTATATGAACATGAAAATCATCCAAAGAGCACTTAACATTGCTACTTTTGTAGGTAGCAGTTGTTTGGCACTAATATTAATTATTATTTGCTGCACTGAGAACTGATTTTTCCTGCATAGTTTTCTGGATATAATCGAAATCTCACGAGTTTTTTAGATTACGTCTGCATCTTACCCACCGAAAATTGGAAGCCCTGTCTTTACTATAACCCTCTTATAATGATGTGAGTTATATATGTCTGTTTTTCGTTCTCATCCTAGGAATTATTACATTGGACTGTTGTTATCGAGCAAACTGCCGATTGAATGCATTAGTCAATCGATTTCAAAATCTTTAATTATTATTTTTTTGTTTAACCTTAAAATACCTAAGCACTGCGACTTTTCAGTGAGCTAGAACAGTGTTTGCCGCGGCACACTGGTGTACCGTGGCCATTAGTTTGTATGCCTCACCGCAATAAATAAATAAATTAATAAATACATTGTAACCCTTTTTCAACGTATGAAAGACCAGTCTAAGAAGCAGTTAACTCTCAAGATTTCGTCTTTTAAAACATAAAACAAAGCACAAAAAGCAAGCTACGTGATCGCTGATATGCTAGTTAAACCCGAGAAGCCTCATTCTTTTGCTGAAATTTTAATTTTACCTGTCTGCAAAGAAGTTGTCAAGGTTATGATTAGTCAAGAAACCGCTAAAGAAACCGCTAAAGAAATCGAAAAAAATACCTGCGTCAGGTCAATCGAAAAATTAAGGTATAGTGGAGTTTTTGCGCTACAAGTCGACGAGTCTACTGATATCAGTGGTCTCGCGCATCTCATCTCAAATGTGAAGTACACTGACGGATACGAAATAAAAGAGGACTTTTTATTTTGTCTGGCGGTACCTAATTATACCACTGGAGAAGAAGAATTCAGAGTAAAATACCAGTACTTCAGTCGGCATAATTTGGAATGGCACAACTTACTGCATAAGCAATGCATGTATACAGACAGAGCAGCTCTGACGCGAAAAAATAGTGGATTTAAAACCAGAGCTTCTAAAAAATTCCTAATATTAAAAATTTACATTGCTTTTTACACAAAGAAGCACTCATAGTGAAGTTTCTTTCTGATGAAATTTTTCTCGTCCTACAACAAGTCGTCAAAATTGTCAATTACATCAAGTCTCGACCGCTGAACTCTGTGTGTCAGGAAATGGGAGCAGATCGTCAGTTACTTCTGTTTCATATAGAAGTACAATGGCTTTCTCGCGGAAAAGTGCTTTATCGAATTTACGAGTTACGTAGGGTTCAGATTTTGCTACTCTTCGTTTAAAAAGAAGAATGGGTAGCAAAACTTACATATTTGGCGGACATATTCGCTCATTTAAAGGAGCTCAACAAAAAATGCAAGGCAGGAATTCTAATATTTTAACGTCATCGAACAAGATTAAAAGTTTTCGTGCTAAGTTGGTGTTATGGACCAACCATGCTACCAATGGCAGTAATGAAACATTCCTAAATTTCATGGCTGCCGACTCAGAAAAAAAGTACAGGCTTTGATGGTGAAATATTTTTAGTAATATTTTTAAGTTTATATTAATAATATAAAATAAGTAATAATTTAAAATAATAATATTTTACTAAGTGTGACCACCAACCTATGGACTGGGTACGAAATCCATTCTCAGATAGCATTTCCCTTTGACTCTTACCGATAAACGAGCAGGAACTGATTAGACTGAAAAGTCACGGACCGCCACTGCTAGGTCCGGTACCTACCTAGTATATAGATTGTCCGGGAGTAAAGTGCATTAACTTCGGGAGGTGATTCTACGTGATAGAGTGAGTAAAAAACACCGATAACTTTTTTCGAAATTCCAATGTTTAGGGGTACTTTTTTGTTAAAAAGATCAAATTAGTCCGGCGTGTGCGGCCTGCACTATTAGGTATTTTCCGCTGTTACGATAAGCGCCAATCAAAACCAATATCGCCACAATGCGCCCGGCTGACACACAGCAAATTTATCGGATAGTTGTGTACCTTACACGAAGGATTTTTAATAGGTACGTCTTTTTGCTTGGGAAAAAAGTTGGAATTTGGAAAAAGTTGTTAATCTTTTTTACTCCTACCATCATGTAGAATCACCACCCGAAATTAATGCACTTCACCCCCGGACATCCTGTATTACAAACCGCATTATATATAGAATAAAGAATACAACACTAGAAGTGCCTTCCATACAAATTTGAATGAAAGGCACCTCTGAGTTAGTTCCTTTTGGTTTTAGACCATTTGGCAAGCATTTTCGTTGTTTGTTTTTGGGTGTTATGCCGTGTTGTGCTACCTCCTTCTTTAGCCGACGTTTCGGACAGCGTTGCAGTGTCCATCATCAGGGCAGATCCGGCAGATCCGTCGATGTAACGATGTAACGGATCTGCCCTGATGATGGACACTGCAACGCTGTCCGAAACGTTGGCTAAAGAAGGAGGTAGCACAACACGGCATAACACCCCAAAAACAAACAACGAAAATGCTTTTGGCCGTGAAAATCTAAAAACCGTATCATTTGGCAAGCAGTCTGTATCTCTTACATTTGCCTGAAATTGTATATCGCCATCCTATTTGAATTTTGTAATCATGGTGAAACACAGTTTTTAAAGGAAATTTAAGCCTAAATTAGGCCTATAATTGAAACACGTTCACAAGGCCTTTCTTGTGTTATTCATTTATTCTATTGGTCTTACTAATAAACTTGTTTTAAATTTTACTCAACTGATTAACAACCATAAATCTAAGGAGAATGGTTATTTATATATACGAGTGTTTAAATTAAAAACAAGTTTATTAGTAGGGGGTATGCACATAAACATTTGCTCAGTATTTAATTATACACTGAACCGAAAACCTATGCAATGACGTTTTGTGGTTTTTCCAACGGAAAACGCATTATTTGGAATATATTAATAATTATTCCCTAATATGTAGTTAATTCGATTCCGCTTCATCCAGTATAGTTTTAATGCGAGGAGTTATTTTCAAACAGTGTATTTAAATTTATTTCATTGCAATCGATACTTCCATACGTAATACGTTAACCACTGGAGCGACCACGCGAAATAAATAAATTTGCCTCGATTGCTCGAGATTTCCAGACGACCTTCTTTTTAATTTTTCGCCAACATTAAATAAATCATACCTTCGAATTTTAACATGAAGACATAAAAATTTATAAAAATGCTATATAGCCAATGAATTAACCTGTGTTTTACAGTTTATCTCATATTTGTAGGATTAGAAAAAAAATCGTAAAATTTATAACCGCGTTACTTTGAAACTGCCGTGAGAGGTATTTATTCGAGTCAACATAGAATATTTTCGAATTTTCGAAATCTCTATGTTGTCTGTGGTATACTTGATACTGAAAGGTACATATCTATGGAAAAGTGATTTGATTTTAACCGTAAGGCGCTCCGCCCACTGAGGCAACTGAAAACCAACTAAAACCGGCTGTTTTCTCCTGTCTTGATTGGTCAAAAAGCTTGTGTAACCATAGACGAAGAACAATCAGCTGACAGCTGGCAACTAGCAACGGCCGGCCACCCCAATCAGCAGTGCGAGTCGCGAGCCACCGCTTGCGTTACCATTGACAACGGGTGTTTGAGTGATTGTGTAGTGTGCGGGCCATCACATTGTCATACAAAGACAGTTGTCAGTTGACAGTTTTCATTTGCCTTAGTGGGCGGATCGCCTAAGCAGCTGATCAGAAATTCTATCAAAATATTTAAAAAATGTATTTTTAACACCGTTCTAAAATAGTCTACGAAGTTCGGATTTGCGACATCTATGGTCATAATAGATAAAACATTTTAATAACTTCGTTTTAAGACCAAAATAACAAATGTGAGAGCTGCAAATATATATATTTTTTTAAATTTGCCAAATCGAGAGAATTGGCTTTTTTGTCCGAAAAGCAATCGGAGACAATTAAAGTGGCGCAAATTTTTTATTATTTTTTTATTTATATAATATTTATAGGTTTTTTTTTTACAATAAATACATAATTTTTACATTTTATACAGTGTTAAAATAGTAGATAAGAATAGCTTTTCCTCACCATAAAGACACCAAAAATACCCCAGAAGAGTATACCAAAAATCGCTCCAGCGGTTAATAACATAGAATTTATCGGAATGGAATCGAAGTTCTGAAACGGGTAACCTAACAATGACATGTCTTTTGTCTTTAATACAAACTACGCAAATCCGTAATTGAAATACCTACTCGTATATTTGAAAGTATTTAATTACCATTTTCAATAAATTTCAGTTAATATAAACAAGCCACATTAAATCACCACATCCGTGTTACACTAATGAACATTATTTGGTCTCCCTTGCTATTGCAGCACAGGAAAGACGCAATTAGTGTATCAGCTCCATAGTTCGATCATCATTTAGGACGAAACGATCAATTCACTAAGAACATCGGCGTCTGCATTAAACAGTGTACTTAATTATATTACCTGTAATATGTCAGCAGTAGCAACATAGGTACATAATATTCAAAATGTATGCACATTCCCCATTAGACTACGTCATAGGGCCGGTATATCATTTGCTAAGGAGCACATTCCTCGCTCAACTTAAACCGCCGAAATCGGCCGCTTAAGCCGTGGTAAGCTGCAGAATAGTTCCTTTGCTAGACGCTGTAGCGCTATTGGCAAAAACACATCTGTCATCTGTTAGATTTCACATTGCTTTGGTTTCGATCTGCTACGTACGGACGCAATAAATTACATTGGAGGAATAAGTTTACATATCAACATGGAATTCGAACTTTCTTCGAGTGATGACGATTTAGACATCGTTTGACGTTTGGTTGTTTGATAAAAACTTAAATACCATAGAGTCCATAGATACTTACATAAATAGATTGGTTCGGCATAGAAATTACTAAAATTATCATAGACTAAACGTTCAAAATTGGTCAACTCTAGGATTACGACTGGTATACGGATTGTGTGCTAAATCATGCTGAGCTCCACATTCCTTCAAAGCCGAGCTTTAGACCAACTGATATACCGGTTCTTAAGGTCAGAATATTTCCGCTTTGCAATAAAATCCAAATAAGTGGAATATTTCTGATGGTATCCGAAAACCAATAATTTCTATGAGACCTATATGAGTTGTTCCCAAAAGCAAACAAATTAGCCTGAGGGGTTAAGAAGAACGACTTCGCTGAATTTTTTACACAAAATTTAATTTTGAATTTGATGCCAAAATGCTTAATCAAACTGAATAATTAAGTAGTTTTAATTTTCTTTTATTTATTTTATACAATAATATTATTATTTAATTTATAAAAATAGTTTATTTATAAAGAAGTTCTTCTACATAGTTATGATTACACGTGACAGCTATTTTGCCCTCTGAAGGCATTATCAAATTGTTAGTTACGGACAATATATATATATATATATGTATGTACATATATATATATATATTTTTTTTTTTTTTTTTTACAAAAGAAAATCATAAGTCTTTAATATTGCATAATTCTTTGGTTAATTACAATAAAAATAGTTTTTTTTAACGAAATCTACCCAATTCAATAAAGAAAAACATTTCTCGTGTTTGAATTGGGGAGTAGTGCCATTACAAAGGTAAGAGAAAAAATAAAATAGAAGAAAAAATTTGAGGTAACAAAATACAATAAACTTATATAGGATGTTATTTCTAGATAGGTACTTATGACGAAAAAATTATTTATTTTATTTTTATTACCTAGTCCTTATTAGATTGTGATTTGATATATGATTACATTGATTACTATTCCACAACATTATGATTTAGATATGTGATATACATACCTACATAATAATTTTGTGGAATAATTTACATAACGTTACGTTGTATTTCACGGGTTTTTGAAAAAGCCCGTATAAGCGTATAATTATATAAATAAATAATACATGAGAGTTCACGCCTTAATTTTTTTTAGTATAATAACTTAACCAACAAGTAGTAACGTAAATTTTGAATTTTGTATTAAAATATATTTGCACGTAATATTGTAGTGAAACATGAAAGATAACAAAAAATTTATAGGAATAATGGAACAACATCTAAATTATTGAGCCTCGATTTAAATTATTTTCGTAGTGTGATATTTTGTTTCTATTTGAATTTGTTTTGTTAGAATATTAGATGTACCACGACGAATAAAACTGTTTTTTTAGTATCTGCATTAATTTGGTATCGGTTTATTATTATAAATTAGTTATTATTATAATATCTCAGAATATACGTTCAAACAAATGTACGTAATGAGCGAATGATAATTATTTCATATTGAAAAGCCTCAGGCATGAAGCACTAACCCATAATGAGGTATCTAATTTTATGGTTTCCCAGAATTAAAATCTAATTATAAAATTAATCAGATCTATTGTGTTTCGAAATAACCACACGTCAAATTATTGTATGGTTCTCCTGGAACTACATTTCAAATAACTCAGTCCAGGTTCGTTAAATACATAAATATATTTATTTAATTATCATTTTCCGTGGGTAATACGTAATTAATAACTAATCATTTTATAGAAAAGCTAGCTTTGGGCACTTTACAGGACTGCATATTAGATAGAGGCATTGGTGACAATAATTTTTCATATTGATATTTATTATTATTAATTTATTTATTTTTTCATGTTCTCCATAAAACAGTTATACACCAATATATCATGGAGAAGATTATAAATTACAAAGTACACAAGGGCAGTTTTACTACTTAGTGACATGTGCTAAAAGATAGTTGCTGAACTGTCTGTAAGTGACATTGAAAATGTCGATGGTTAATGCAGAATCGTTAAGCAGTTGAGTCACTCTTTGGAGGCAGTTGATGCGTTTATTGGCACGTTCTGATAGGCAGAAGTCCTCATTTTCGGAGCATAAAAAAGTAAATGGGATTTCCCACGAGTATATTTGTTAAGGACGTAAAAATTAACCTCTTTTAACATAGGCGGATTGAGTATGATACCAGAGATTAGCTTAAAAAAGTGTTTACCTAAAAATATTTTTCTGCGGGCTTCTAAGGTGTTGAAATCGAGCATCCTTGTTAAGAACAAGGATGGATACAGGAATGGATAGTACGTATATTCCCTCATATATAGGTAACGCAAAAATCTTTTTTGTACTTTTTCTATTTCTAGGATATGGTTTTGTTCAAAAGGGGCTATGTTAGCATTATTATCGGATCTAGAAAACTCTTTGTAGGCCAGTGCAATTAGCGATCCGCGATCGGAATTATTCCGGTAGTCCCAATTTTTTTATATGTTTTATATAGTCATCTTCTCATGTAAAATCTGAGTTTTCGACCTTGGCGCACTTGAGCTTTCGCCGCCATTTTGAAAAAACCAACCGGTTTCGCCCCAAAATCTAGTTTTTCTCAAATATTTCGTTTCCAATACAAATTTCGGCTATAGTAGCTTAACAAGTTTAGTAGAACATAAAATTACCTACAACTTTTATTTAAAATAAATTCTTCTATCTCTAATACATATCGAGATATGCCGTCGTAAAAATGTGTAAAAATTTATAAAAACAGGTAAATTGCACGACTTGGTTTGGTTTTTTGTACATATCTTTTTTCCAGTACAATTTTGTAAAAAAATTATTGATATCAATTTTGTAGAGAATAAAATTTTATAATAGAAAAATAATAAATACATGTTTAATATTTTTATCTCAATTGGTATCCAGGTGTTAATACAAAAATTATACAAAATTAGGTGAAAGATTGAATCAGAAGAATAATAATGTTTTAATCTTGGCATACCTTGATTATTCTTTTTTTAAACAATTATTATTGAAATAACACGTAACATACATATTAGCAATATTAACCATCAAAGTAATTACAACATATAAATAAAATAATTGATTAAATTACAAAAACATGTTAAAAAAAGAAGAAGAAAAAAGTATTTTCTCAAATTTTTTGACTATTGACTGTAGTTCTGTTTCTTACTGTCACTTACGGGCCACAATATATACTTCCTATGTCTCATCAGCCGAATTTGTGGCGACTGGGTCGCCAAATTCCTCGTCATCATCATGAACGAAGGCTTCCACAGCATTCTCGCACGAGTTGCCATTACACTGAATATAGATTAGGGAGCATTTTAAACCTGACTTTCTACATGTGCGCTCTCCAGCGGAACCTTTTTTGCATTGGAATGATATAAAGTTCAGCAACGCCTGAGGTGCAGCCTCCTTCAACATTGCTACTGAGTGACCAATGATTATGACTGCATCATATTGAGATGACAACGAGTTTGCTGTGGTTATTATGAGAACACCAGCATCCTATTCAGCTTGTACTGTCGATATTTGTGATCGTTCAAATGAGGCTCTGAGAAGGGAAATAAAACGAGACTTGTTCTTCTCATTTCCCAGAAACTTTTCCTGGAGCACTTGTGGGCGACTGCTTTCATAAAAAAACTTCAGCAGAAGTTGTAACTCTTTAGTGCTTTTCTTTTCAGCCGAATCTGGGTATCCATCAAACACCACTACTGTATTGGCTCCATAATGATTTTGTACATACCTGACATATTGCTGAAAAATTATTGAAAATGACTACATACAACTTTGTGTAGTAAATATCCTCCATCAACCACGTGTATTTTACTGCTTCCCAGTTCTGTGTTATTTGGTAAAGGGTTGAACGATGTGTAAAATATGGACTTGGTTCTTTTGCACATGCCTTCCTCTGAGAAAAGACACAGTGGGACTGGTGATAGTTCATATTGGAAATATTTTTTATGTTCAATTTCAGACTTTTTGGCAATACACATATGATGGAATAGCATTAATGGATGAATATTGTCACAGTCATACCCTGATTTTATATGCCGCTGGTCACCGCCGCAAGATAAACTATAGCATCCTTACGTTTTAAGTGTAGGTTTCCAAAGTTCTGGTTGATAACTTTAGACATAGCGAAGTTTCCCATCTTTTCAGCCATATACGACTTTTTTGGCTTGACTTCATTTAACAATGTATATATTTATCTTTATATTTTATGTATAAGCTGTCTGTCTCTTACCAATAAATAAATAAATAAATAAAATAAAACATGGCCTTGCCCCGCAGTGGGAGCGATGGATTGACAAATCCTACACTCCTGGAGACACCGTTAAAAAAAAAAAAAGTTACTTTGCTATCCCCGATCGTGCCACTGCTTATTTTAGAAAATGGTTCATGGCAAGCAAACCAATCTATGAGAGTTTGGACGTCTTTGTCATCCCTCTTAATTCGTGTAGGCCTCATATCTACATGTTGCTCTGACGTTCCTGACTAAACTCCACAGAATGACTCGATACCCTCACAGATGCTGTGCAGATAAACAAATCCAGCAGTCCAACGAAGAATAGAACTATCTGTAATTCCTCGTCCTTGGGTCAAACCTCCAGATGTTTTCATCGATCATCAGAGTTTTTTTTCAATGGTCATATCGGACCAAATCCCTGACCAAAATTTATGAGATCGTTGAATCGTAAAGAAACCCTCTTTAGTAAATCTTTCGTATTCTATTGGATCCATCTTCTCTTTCTAAGTCAACACATCTTGAGGATACAGATGTGCACTTTTGGCATAATTAAAAAGAGAGGAATAATTTTTTGGACCGTTGCAAGATGGAGCTTCCAATTTCCAGAACGCTCCGCTTCAATATACAGCTCAGTCAGTGTTGTCGTCTGGAAGTACTGAACCCACAGCTGGAAAGTAGGTCCGTTTTCTTTTTTTTTCAGTATATCAATCAGTTTAGATTGAACTGCCTGTAAAGCCTGATTTTACTGAGCATTGAATACCACATTCTTATCTTCACTTGAAAGTAGGGGGGGGCTGTGACCTCCCCTCCCCCACTCTCGTTAATTTAAAGTTATAATATGTATAAATGTAAGGTAAATTTTCTGTTTTCACCTATTATTAGTGAAAAAAACTGCAAAAAACACAAAAATTACACCTCTTTTTAGAAATTTTATTCTCTGTAAAATTGATATAAGTAATTTTTTTTGGATACCTAATTAAGATAAAAACATTAAACGTGTACCTATTATGTTTATATTATGAAATTTTATTTTCTACAAAATTGATATCAGTATTTTTTTCACAAAATTGTACTGGAAAAAAGATATGTACAAAAAACCAAACCAAGTCGTGCAATTTACCTGTTTTTATAAATTTTTACACATTTTTACGATGGCATATCTCGATATGTATTAAAGATAGAACAATTTATTTTAAATAAAAGTTGTAGGTAATTTTATGTTCTACTAAACTTGTTAAGTCACTTTAGCCAAAATTTGTTTTGGAAACGAGATATTTGAGAAAAACTAGATTTTGGCGCGAAACCGGTTGGTTTTTTCAAAATGGCGGCGAAAGCTCAAGTGCGCCAAGGTCGAAACTCAGATTTTTCATCAGGAGATGACTATATAAAACATATAAAAAAATTGGGACTACCGGAATAATTCCGATCGCGACCCCCTTTTTGCGCTAATTGCACTGGCCTATTGGTGGAGATGACCCAGGAGTGGCGGCTCGTGACTTTTGGTGAGCTACAGTTGCTAATTTTAACAAAAATGGCATTATAAATGTCGTTGTAGCCGAAAAAAATAAATTCGATTTTTTTTTGTATGAAAATAATCAGGAAATCGAAAACTGAAATTTTCTAAAAATCTTCATACAAAAAAAAATGAAAAAAAAAACATTTTTTTCGGCTACAACGCAATCAATAATGCCATTTTTGTTAAAATTAGCACTCTAGCTCACCAAAAGTCACGAGCCGCCACTGGCCAGGGACGAAACAAAATATGATGATTTAAACTTCTGCAGCTTCAAATGGCTTTAGCAAAATATTATATTTATTCCTAGAGAAAAGAATATATAAACATCTACAGCTCGGAATGGTCTTAACATCATATGTTTATTCCTAGAGAAAAGAAGATTTAAACAACTGCAGCTTCAAATGGCTTTAGCACATTTGTTTGTGTATTCCTAGAGAACGGAAGATTTAAATTTCCATAACTTTCAATGACTTTAGAACCACATGATGTATGTTCCTAGAGAAAATAAGACTTAAACTCCTACTGTCTTAAATGGCGTTAGTACCACATGATGTGTTTTTGTAGAGAAACAAAATTTTGACTTCTACAGCTTCGAAAGGCTTTAGCACCATATGTTTTTTTCCTAGAGAATGTAATATTGCATTTGATTTACTCGCAATGTTATCTAACTATGGTATGATGAACAAGAAATCTATGAAGCATTCGCTGATACTTAGAATTACTGCATAGGTGTATCCAGAACAGGAAGTACTCTGCAAAGCAAACAATAGGAAAATCATTCGAAATTTTGACCAAACAAGAAGTGAACACAACATCACAGCCTTCCCGACCGACATGAAACTGTTTTAGATGGGAGGAATTATGTCATGCACGACAGTATCGTGATATACAAAAAAGCATCTTTGATCGGTAATTGTATCATGTACTATTTATTGAATTTTCAATAAATTCTTAAAACTATCATCTTCGGTATTATAATATTTTATAAATAAAAATAACTCATGAGGTGATATGTTTGGAGAGCGCACACTTCACGGGCATGAGTATAACAAATCATCAAAAATGAATGGTTTAGAAACGTATAAGGGGCAAACAAAGAAACATTCATTTTTATATATTAACATTCAAACATTTCTTTAAATTGTCCAGTAGATCGCGATGGGTTCACAGTTACGGCAAGAACACAAATCTACGTGATTTGCAAACACTCCGGATTTCTCTATATTCTTCATGGCCTTAAATAATAGATTAAGGGAACATTTTGTATGAAAATATCAAGATGTTACCAGAATATCTTACGTAGAAAGTGAAGCTGGTACGCTAAAATGATTTTAATATAGCGAAAGTACGAAAAACTTCCACTACGTGTTTCCGAAAACAATATTTTGATGAGGAAGAACGAGTTTTCTTTAAGCTTTACATTTAAAAAGCAACTTAATAATTAATGAAAATTAGAAAAAAATGTCACTTCCACAATATATTTTGTGGGATAAAAGGCAACGAAATATAGTATTACTGAAATAAAAGTTGGGTCCGCGTGGTGCAGCATATGGGGACTTTAAGGCCGGGACACTCATTCAAATAAGCCTCCTAACTTCTATGAGATTCGACAAAAAAAATCGAATTAATCTTTTTTTTCAATTTATTCTTATTTAGTAAAGCATATTTAAATGTTTTAGTTCAAGATATTAGAGTACAAAACTCTTATTAGACCAGTGCTCACGTACGCAGCTGAGACATGGGTACTTACTAAGAGGAATGAGCGAGCACCGGACATTTTTGAAAGAAAAATTTTAAGGCGTATCTTTGGACCGATTCTAGAAAATGGATTTTGGCGTAGACATTACAACGATGAGCTATACACTCTGCTTAAGGAACCAAAAGTGACACAATTTATAAAGTTAGGAAGGCTTTGATGGCTGGGTGATGTGGAAAGAATGACAGAGCATCAAGCACCAAAGTCCCTGCTAAAATCTAAACCTGTAGGGCGCAGGAGCCTGGGAAGACCAAGATTATGATAGAACGCCAACGTCCTCAAAGACCTACCTACCTTGAAGATGCCAAACTGGAGAGAACTAGTACAAAACAGAGATGAGTGGAACAAGACTCTCGAGGAGGCCAAGACCCACCAAGGGTTGTAGCAACAATTGTGATGATGATTAAAAAGTTTTTGTGAATTAAAAAAAATAAATAAAATTATGTGTTTTTAAGGTTCTCATACAAGTTAGGAGGCCGATTGGATTCAGTTTACCGGCTTTTTGATGTAGGTGGTTTTGCTTAAACACGGGGGACCACCACATCTCATTTTCTATGGACGCGATGTAACCAACACGTGGTAGCCAAAAACGATAGGACACAGTATTTCATTACGGGTAATTTAGTAATCAGACTTGTAGGAATGCGATTAATAGCGAGATGTGATTGAAAAACATATTTTTGATTTTAGTAGAAAAAAGAATCATTAACAATTATCACGAAAATTAAGAAGAAAAAATAAACAAAAAAATTAAACCAAATAGCATTTACTATTTTTTACGCTCAAAAAATCTTTGGTACATTTTAAATATTATATTCTATTATATATTGAAATTATGAATCAAATTATATTTAATTTATACACCGCATTACAGTCAGGAAGTTTTATGACGGTAGCAGCTTAGTTATTTTGATTTATTTTATTTTATTTTATTTATTTGCGTTATAAACAGTCTATACATTTATATATGACAGTGAATAATATGTTTATGTCATTGACCAATAAAATAACGACATTTAAATATAGGACCATAATAAAAAAAAATATGCAACAATATACCTAATACAAACAATTCTGATGCATCTTCAATTTACAAAGTGTTTTATGATATAGATATTTCTAAGGTTTACACTTAAATTTTAAAGGATATCAATAATATCTTTGAGGAAAAGATTTCATTAAAATACAAACTACTAAAAGTAAAAGAGAAAATGTGACGAGTTAATAAAAAAAAGAAATCAATGAAATTAAGTTTTTGGTTAAACATATGGCATTCGATGGAATGTCATTTTTTTATGAATGTTTTGAATTTAGCAAGGTTCGTGTTAAACACATCGATGTTTGGGCATAATCTATTAAATGTGCTACAGCTTCTTCTTATAAATACATTTTCAAGGTAATTCGTTTTGCTCTTAGGAATATAAAAGGTATCCATAGATCGAGTAACTCTTTTTGGACATCTAAAATGAATATTTTGTAGTAAGTATGGGCTGTCAATATAGTTATGAATTATCTTATAGAGCATTAATAGGTCTCTGGTGTCTCGGCGTTGATCAAGAGATTTAAGGTTTACGGGGACATAGTTTACATAATTTCGTACGCGAAAAGAGACATATTTGATAAACTTTTTCTGAACTCTTTCTAGATTTGCTTTATACGTAGAACAATGGGGGTTCCACACAGTTGAAGCGTACTCTAGGTGGCTTCTGACATAGGATATGTAGAGAATTTTAAATGTTTGTGGATTTTTGAAAGCTGAACTTACTCTAAGTATAAATCCCAACATTTTCAAAGCCTTCGACGTGATATGCTCGACGTGAGATTGAAAAAGAAGCTTACTGTCTAATAGAACTCCAAGATCCCTTACTACATTTACCCTGTTTTAAATTTTGATACTCAGTCTGTGATACCTTCCCATGAGATTCTCTGTTTGTATGTTGCAGAACTCATCAGAACTATATCATCCCCAAAATGGACCACGTTGAAGTGGGTTAAGAGAGTGGATGGGAGGGATTCGTGAATGTTTACGAATTCAAATATCCCTGCCCGTTCTCGGTTTCTGAATGTTTGGTAACTATAAATTCCTGTCATTATTTATTGAAGAAAGGGTGGGCAATAACCAATGATTTAAAATGCGTTAGATAACCCTATCGTTAGTTTAAAATTATGAGGATGAGTCGGGAGAGAGAGGAGAATATCCTCATATACAATATACCTATTGAATAAAGAATATAACACTAGAAGTGCTTTCCACAGTACAAATTTGAATGGTAACAAATGTTTCATAAGTTCAACCACCCAGCGTTCCGTCTCACTTACGCCGAAATCGTAGATCTCCATCGAATTTGTATTTCTATAACTCAGTTTTGTATGGAAATATAGACCCGGCACTTCACGTGTTATTCTGTATTCAGGGCATTTATCTATAAAAGATGGAGTGTGCTGGAGTAGACATTTTCTTCGGTAATTTATACAGATGCAGGAAAAAAGTCCAAAAACATATTGAGCTAAGATAGTTATCTTATGCATAACTTAGGTCTCTCATTGTGTCTTTCGTGTCCCTTGCCTCTCTTTGTATCGTAGATCTCCGTCGAATTTATATTTCTATAACTCAGTTTTGTATGGAAATAAAGGCCCAAATTGGGCAGATATTTGGATCACGAAACACTCCTACCAGGCACTTCACGTGTTATTCTGTATTCAGGGCATTTATCTATAAAAGATGGAGTGTGCTAGAGTAGACATTTTCGTCGGTAATTTATACAGATGCAGGAAAAAAGTCCAAAAATATATCTAGCTAACTATCGTGCCTTTCGTGTCCCTTGCCTCTCTTTGTTTATTTGTCATTTGAGTTAGGATTTACATAATTCATAATTTTGTATATATTACGAATCCTTTGACTGTATAGATTATTGTAATGTTATGTCGCTATTTGTATATTAACTGAGTTTTTATAAACGGATTATTCTAACGCAAGTAAGAATATCGGTAAGACTAAGTATAAACAAATAAAATAAATATATACATAGATAATCATCCTTATATGTATGTTGGAATTTAAAGATTAAACTTATCGATTAATTTTTATTTCCAATAGATGGATATGTTTAGTGTTACGTGTAGGTAAATAAAAAAAGTGTCATAATGAGCTATGGAGCTACTTTCTCCAAACATTTCAAGTTAGTGTTCAGTAAGGAAAAACACTCTAAAAAGATTGTTGGTGAATCGAAAATATTTTGAAAAAATTAAATAAGATAGGTGCATACCTACCTTTAACACTATAATAAAAATGGTTAACTTTATATGGCGTCATTTAGTTATTAAATCACTTCAGAGGCAAATTAAGATAAGCATATGAAATAGATGTTTCAATGTATCTTTCTTTTTTATGTGAATACCGCACAAGAGTCCCAACTGATCCCATCTGGAGCCAGAGAGAAAATGACATCTCCGATTGGGTTATGTTGTGAGGCTGAAGGTTTTTGGGGAGGGGAAGTATATGTGGGTGAGGAAGGTGTTGAAGTTTGTACCTGGCTATTCAGATCTGGTCACCTAACACGGCTTTTTGTATATGTATACTGCACAAGTAAACAACTGCACACGTCTGGAACCAGTAAGACTATGGCATCCAAGATCGAGGTATGTTGTGAGATCTGGTCACCAAACACGGCTAAAGCCATTTCAACCAATGTTTCAATTCTGAATGGTTGTCTTACACCAGGGCTATACTGAGAGTATCTTCCATTGGAACGTGCCGCAAATATGCTAAATATTATTTTTAGTTAATTAATTGTGTAACAATACAAATTAATCAAATAAAATTTATTTGCGCACGCCGGGTTCGAACCCGCGACTTTCGGATTGGGAGACTTGCTTAAACATTTGTTCAGTGTTTTGAAAACGTTTAATCGCAGGCGAGGCGACTTTTCATTAAATATTTTTATTTTCCTCTTCTCTCTATAGTAGATTAACTAAAGAAATCATCACTTTCACTTGGGTGTAGGCCAACCTGTTCGATTCAATGTAAATGCTACTAACCTGGAGTTAAATAGTAATCTCTTATCCGCTCGACCTTTGTACACTTTGAAATATTAAGGAACATCTTAAATCCCCTTTATTTGAAGGATAACCACCTTTTTCGGAAATGAAAGTCATTTTCTCTCCCACACGATTCCAAAAAAAAGGAAACATTTTGCGAAATGGCAGCCGCTAAGCGTCACCACGAGCCATTAGCAGAGTTTCATCAAAGCTTTTTTCACCCTCTGAAAGGAAATATGAATAAAAACACCCAACCACTGAGTTACGAACATTAAAAAGCTTTTTATGTTGAGTTGTTCCCATAAAAACATGAATAATAATAATTATTGTATGAATTAAATTTGTACTTTAGTTGCTTTATTCCTTGTTGCAAATGAAAAATAATTATTCTTTAAACACACTTTAATTTCCTTGTAATGACTTTGTCATTTTCCAAGTTTCCTTGTCATTACAAGGAAATTAAAGTGTGCTTTTTTAATACAACTTTTTATTATTTTCCTACGCAATAATATTTCGTTACATCCGGAGAAGTACGAGATCTTGCATCTCATAAGGCAGGGTAATATTGCCGGAAGACGGGGCCCTGGAAGAAGGAGGACATGGTGGCTGAAAAACTTGAAACAGTGGTTTGACCAGTCTACTGTAGAGCTGTTCCGGAAGTAAACAAAGTCCGCTTAGCCTACATGATAGCCAACGTCCATTGAACGGACAGGGCACGAGAAGAAGAAGAAGAATAATACTTCTATTATTTAATAACTTGTTGATAATTCAATAATGCATCGCTTGCACAGTAAAGTTTAGGTTAATGTATACTCTAATATCAATCATGGAGTGAAAGATACTCTCAGTATCGCCCTGGTGTAAGACCACCATTCAGAATTGAAACGTTGCTTGAAATGGCTTTGACCAGATCTGAATAGCCAGGTACTTCCCCACCTTCCTCTCCCCTATCTCTTTGCCCTCCCCCTAACCTTCAGCCTCACAACATACCGCAATTGGGGAGGCCATGTTCTCACAGGCTCCAGACGGGAGCAGTTGGGACTCTTATGGGGTATTCATGTAAAAAAATGTATTTCTAAAAGATGCATTAAACATTTTTTTTGCTTATACTACGTAACCATAATGATCATGTAAGCACAATATGTCCTGCCGGTAATTGATATAAAAATTGTTTTTGAAATATTTCCAAAGTAAATATCAATAAAAATAATAAGATGAAGTGATGTTATTCAACTTTAATTTTAAATTTAATTACTTACTATTTTTTATTTTTACATTCATGAAAGACACATGATAAATATAAATTTAAAACAGATGTAGATTATTTTCTTAGTCCTCCTCACTGGGAGATCCTGTACTGAGGGGGACTATGTTTTGGACAAGTTTTCAGCGACTTCTCATGGTTTGGGTATGGTTTTTTCAGAAACTTCTATGATGATGTTTTTAATTACTAGCCAGTTTTTTTCCCGATAATATTTGGTGTCCTTAGTGTAGTTATTTTTTGTTTTATTTTGTTGGATAGCGTGTGGGAGTTTGTTATATAACTAAACTTACTGTTAAAAATACAGAGTTTCTTTGTCGAAAGGTAGAATTCTACTTAGGTTTTTTTTTTACATTAGCTCCACACAAGAGGCCTTGAGGCAAATAATTTCCCTCAGGGCATATGTCATATCTATGTGAAGGGTGTTTTTAAGGAAAGGAAACAGAGTTCTGGAATGGTAAAAGGTATGAAGGATGGATAGGAATCTGGGGTTCAGCGTATCCACATAATCCACCGCCAAGACCTAGACAAACCTCACCCCATGAACCCGGGCACCCCTGCTAAGTCACCAAACGTAACGAACCACTTGGGGTGACCAATGGCAGAGGTGTTGGTTATCCAATAAATGGTTCTCGGGGCGGCGGTTCCCATTCCCGCCTTCCAAATTTTATTTGCTAAGCTCTGGTTTAATGATTTTTTTTTGTTTTACGTTAATATCTCATAAGAATCCCGAATGTTCCCGTCTGGAGCCAGTGAGACTATGACATCCCCAATTGGGATATGTTGTGAGGCTGAAGGTAAGCGGGGGGGTAGGCGATGGGGAAGGGGAAGGTGGGGAAGAGAAAGGTGGGGTACCGATTCAGATCTAGTCACTAAACACGGCTAAGGCCATTTCAAGTAAAGTTTCAATTTTGAATGGTTGTCTTACACAATATTGAGAGTATCTTCCACTCTGGAACGGGATTCATTTCCAATTCATTGTTAAATCTCGTATGCAATCAAGTAAATAATAGTTTAAATGATATTATTATGTAGATTAAAATGTTATCTAAACATTGATATTACGTGTAATTTTTTAAATATTTTTCCTAGTGTTTTGTTAGTCATTATTGCCTGGTTATTTTGGATATTATAAAAGCCATTCATGCCTTTAAGTGGCAAACATATTTTTCATCAAAATACATTTTTCAAAAATGAAATCTATAAAAACACATTTCATTATGAACATTTTTTAGTTTAATTTAAAAAGAAAGACAAATATTCCCGGGTTACTAACCTGACAACATTTGAAAATCTCCCACTACCACCACACTAAGCGGAAGGTGTTATAGCTAGTTTCAAATGTATATATTATTGTATTTCTTTTTACTTCTACAGATTTCAGTAAATTAGCACTAAAGGAAGACAAATATTCCCGGGTTACTAACCTGACAACATTTGAAAATCTCCCACTACCACCACACTAAGCGGAAGATGTTGCTTGTGTTGTGATGGAGGATTTAGCCAGCCGAGGAATCGAACACGGGAGGCTTGGGTGGTACCCAAACGCGGTGCCCACTCAACCACTGATATTTGCTCTTATTCCCTGATTTTTTTGTCATAACTTCCACAAATGTGAGTTGTGTTAAAATTTGAGCACAAAATAGCTTAATTTGTTTCTTTACCATTGAAACTGGCTTTGTTGGTGAATTTAGATGATTTTTTTTGTATTTTAATCGTTTTATTAAATAATTTTATGTACATTTTATAAGATGGTTTAAACGTGAATTATACCGTTACATCCAAAACGAAGAAAAAATTCAATAAACCTAAAAAATTATATTAAATATGCATGAGTCGATTCTTGCGGAAAAAATGTGGTAAAATTTTTCAAATTAAATCGTTTAATGATTGAATAATTATGAGTACACAAAGGTGAGCATATTGCCCTTTCTGAATCATTTGAATTAATACTAATTAAACTTCATTCATGTTCAAATGATTGAATCATGTAATTTGGGCTTTAAAATCCTTTGAAAAGAAGTAATATAAACCATGTATTTTTTTCGGGAATCGAGAATGTAATGTATACCTTTTTTAAAGTGAATATCGCAGAAGAGTCCCTGCTGCTCTCAACCGTCTAAAGTGTGACATATTTTGTCAGGCTATAGGAAGTGGGGAGGGAAAGGAAAAGGGGAAATGAAGGTGACCGGACTTGGTGTTCACCAAACACGACTAAAGCCATTGCAAGCAGTGTTGTAATTCTGAATCGTGATCTTACATTAGGGTGATACTGAGAGTACTTTTTTTTGGATTTGAATCCTCGACCTTCGGATAGCTAGTCGAGAGCCTTACCCCTTGACCACGGCGGCCATTAATATAATGATACCAGCATCCAACATTATTATAATAACTTTTGTATAATTTTTCACCATTGCGTCGGAGAACTAGAGCATTAAAGCTGTCAATTATTTCCAATGGTTTAATTGACGTGTGCATTTATACAATGGACTCAATAATGTTCCGTTGTTTATTGTATATTTTCCTATCTTTATTTATTAAAATGTTTTCTATCAAATAATAGCAATATAAAAAAAACATTTATGGGATATATAACAAATATTAGGTCCTTGCATATGAAATTGGCGTTTTGTATGGGAGGAACATAAAGTCGATTTTTTAAATATAATATATTTATTTAATCAAAGTATGTACCATTGCTATCTATGCACTTTTGTCATCTCATCGGCAGTTCATCGATCCCTTTACAAAAAAAAACATTTGGACGGGAATCAATAAAAGCTTTGAAGGCGGTTTGGACTGCCCCATCGGAGTTGAATTTTTTCCCTTGCAAGAAGTTATCCAAATTTCTAAAAAAATGGTAATCTGTTGGGGCAAGGTCCGGAGAGTACGGTGGATGTCTTAGACATTTCAATTGAAGCTCCTCTAATTTGGTAGCCGTCTGTTGTGCAGTGTGTGGTCTAGCGTTATCATGAAGCAGCAGTGGCCTAGAGAGATTAACAAGCCTCGGTTGTTTAGCAGCTAGCTATTCCATCATGGTTTGCAGTTGCTGACAATAGACATCTGCCGTAATCGTCTGGGCAGATTTAAGAAAGCTGTAGTGAACGACACCAGCACTGGTCCACCAAACGTTCACAAGTAACTTTTTTGGAGTCAATTTTCGCTTGGGGCATGGTTTGGCTGGTTCGGCAGGGTTCAGCCATTGCGATGAGCGCTTCCGATTATCGTACAGGATCCACTTTTCATCACAGGTAATGATTCGATTTAAAATCCCTTAATTATTGTGCCGGTTGAGTAATAAAACGCAGCAGTCAACGCGCGTTTGTTGATTTGCTTCACTCAATTCGTGAGGTACCCACCTTTCAAGCTTTTTCAATTTGCTTCAAGTGGATCAAAACAGTTTTATCACTAACATCGCAGCCTGCAGCTAACTCGGACGTGGTTTGCAATGGATCCGCTTCCACAATAGCCTCCAATTCTTCATTATCAACTTTGGTCTCCAGCCGTCCACGGGGCTTGTTCTGCAGGTCGAAATTTCTAGAACGAAAACGTTGGAACCAAAAACGCACTGTGTTTTCTTTTGCGGCACCATCGCCATACACATCATTAATCCTTCGAGCCGTTTCTGCAGCACTGGTGCCATGGTGGAACTCGCACTCGTAAATAACGTGATATTTCAAGTTTTCCATTTTGTAAACTAAGTGACGCAAAGAAAAAAAACAATTAAGGAAAAAACAAATGAATTATAATTTACAAAACAGAAATACATGAGTAAATAGCTGAATAAATTTGAATTTAGAATTCCTAACCACAGAGAAGGTATTTGAGATCAAAGTTGCCAGTACGGCAAAACGCCAATTTCATATGTAAGGACCTAATATAACTATCACAGTGTCAACCAACGACGACATAAGACTATAAACATGTTCATTTAAATCAGGGGTGCCCATCCAAAATCGTTTGGTGGGCCAAAAAAGTACTGAGCTTAGGTGGGCCACAAATGTTAAGCCTTGTAAGAGGGGAGGGGCAGTCAACTGAAATACTAACCGTTAGCATTTCAGTTGACCGTTAGACAAGGTCCAAGAATACAGGTAGATAGCGGATAATACCGTTCGTTTTTACCGGTAACTCGGTGTCCAAAAAAATGCAACAAATAATAAATTTAGTAAATTAAGGGGGGGGTATCAAAACTCGGCTTGACTGCAGTTAGGTATTTTTGGTACTTGTACGGCCCGCTAGCGAACTACAATTTTAGCCGTCTATGGGGCAGACTCGGGTAAGATTGACACCAAATTGGTAAACCATTTAGCATTTTGATAAAGTACGAAATAAAAAATACACTTGCTCTATAAAATTTAAATTTGTTTACTAGATAATGGATACAGCTAGACAGACAAAAAATCATATTAGCAATGGAATGGATAGATAGAAACATCTTTTACGCACTGAACCTTTTTTGACGTCTCCGTTTTTTACTCAATGAGACTTTGAATCTAATGGTGTTTTGACGTAGATTGTATGGTTTATAAAATGGTAATAACTGTATTTATAATATTACCGGAAAATAATGGGTGTGAATAAAGGGAGATCATAAAATAAAGTTGGGACAAATATTTTTAAGTACGTGCAATAGAAATGACAAAAGGTGGTTTTGTTTTTGAAAGTTTATTTCGGCAAATTTTTTCGTACTCAAGAAAGAATATATTTCAAAATATTAGATCAGATAAACAAAAAGTAGAATGACGCACATAAACGAAAAATCACAAAATTTAATACAAATTGATATAAAATCAACTAAATGTAAACTTGGTATGCAAATATTTAGCATAATATCCTACAAAAATTGCCAAGACTTGTGGATTTTAGAATGATATTAATTTTATCTTTAGTACTTGTGTTAAACAGAAGAAATAATAGTAGAATATTTTTTTTAATTTTATATATAACTTCGCACAGGAGGCCCGGAGAAAAATTGTCTTTAAGAGACCCATATTGTATGAAGGAGGAAACACAGAGGCCGGCAAATCGTTTCACAGCTGAGCTGTTGAACTCAAGAACGAGTGGTAGAAGCGACCCGTTCTCATGTGAGAAATTTCGACCGTGTATATATGTTGGGCGCGCATTTGGCGTGTTTCCCGACTTTGCACCGGTGCTGAAGGGATCAATGACGCTAGTTCCTCTCTGAAGCATCTTCCATGTCTGAAATAACGGTAGAACAAGGATTCCATCGCGGTAGACGACCCTGAATAATTCTTGAAGCACGTGTGCTCCTGAGGCTGTTCCTTCTTATTGGCAGCTCGTGTACAAATTACCCAAAATTTATTTGACTCTCTCGACTCATCGCCTTGCCCCGCTGTGGGAGAGATGGATTCATACGTCCGCCACTTCTTTTTTATATGAATACCTTACAAACGTCCCACCTGCGCCCGTCTGGAGTCAGTGAGACTATGGCATCCCCAATTGGGGTATGTTGTGTGGCTGAAGGTGAATGGGGATGAGAAGGAAATATTGTAATTATTTCTACAAATCTCATGACGTCAGAGCTCACCACTATATGTATATAGAATCCTTCGCGGGCGTGTGCACAACAAATCATCTATTGTTTCAGCGCAATCGAATGAATGGTATAGGAAATTTTTTATAACGCCAGAGCTCAGCACTACATATAGAAACCATTAAAGGTATGTGCACAACAAATCATTAAAGTTTCTTTGCAATCGGAGTAATGCTTTAGGTACCGTATAAGGAATTACGAAGGTGTGCATTTAACAACTTACAAAAGTTTCATCACAATCGGATAAATAGTACAGGAAATAAATTCATAACGCTAGAGCTCACTTGCACTATAATATATATAGAAACCTTCAAGGGCATGTACACGTACACGAAAAATCCGCCAAAGTTTCATCGCACTCAGATGAATGCTTTAGGTACCGAATAAGGGACAAACAAAGAAACATTAATTTTTTATGTATTTTTTAACAAATTTCATGACGCCAGAGCTCACTATTATTTATAGAAACATTGGCGGGTGTGCACATAACAACTCACCAGAGTTTCATCACAATCGGATAAATGGTATAGGAAATAATTTCATAACGCTAGATAGGAAATAATTTCATACACGACAAATTGCTATCGGATAAATGCTTTAGGTTCCGCACGAGGAACAAACAAAGAAACATTCATTTTTATACGATAAAATAATTAATTATTTAATTTCTACTTTGCTTGTATAACACCCATTTCCCCATTAATTGCTTGACGGAACTGCAATGCGAGCGCGCGACCTCTCCCCTCAAATGTCCACTCATTACTGAATAAATTTCCAAAATGTTACCGTAAAACCTGAGCCTTAAGAAAATTTCAGTAAATTTTCAAATTCCTACATATATTGTTACCGCTGTCTCCTGGATGACTCAATGCTCTAAAATACTTCAGAGAAACGGCCTGGATGAAAGCGATACCCAGAACCGAAGAAGTTATAATCTGAGAACGAGAAGAGCCGATCCCAACAGCTTACCTAGGCAATGCGTTGGGACAGTGCAAGGAAGAAGGAAGAAGATTATTACTATTGTCTCGAATATGTCGTCTGTACAGTAGGTACTATTGAATGTGACTTTATAGATATCTTCACAAACAGTCCCGCATATTTTGAAAACCAAATTAACAATCATCCATCATGATGTCATGAAGAACAGCTATATAATTGCTTTATTATTATATCTTTTCTTTATTTATTACTTTCTTCTCTTTATATTTCATTTTTATTATTATAATATTATTTCTGTTTTTTTCTACTACTATCATCTCAGCCTAGTAACAACTAGATCTTGATTACGCATGCTGTGAACTTTTTTAATTGGAGTGTAAATATCTGTGCACATTCCAACGGCAATATCATTGACGTAATAATTGTTAAGACTCTGTAAATGTTTCAAACAATAAATAAATAAATATAATACTTGTGACGATATTTTTAAAAACAGAAAAAACATTGTTTTATATAAAATTGAATTACAACTATAAAACTTTACAGCGTAAGCTTATTATTTAAAATTAACTCAATTTTACAATTTTGGAAATAAAATGTATACTAATAACTGCTTTAAAAAATTATGTGACAGGCTTTTTATAAATTTCTTTCGGTGATATTGAAAATATCTGGTACCTCTGCATATTGGTTACCTAAGTTAGATCACAAATGTATTGGTATTGACTTGATTCTTGCATTGAAGATATTTTAAGTTCCTTCGACTCTATTAGGAACATGAAATGAATTCAATTGCAATAATGCAAGGCTGTCAATAAGGGAAATGGAGATTTTCAAAATAAAAAAATTGTGAGAAAATAATAATTATAGTATAAAAGTATATTATATTTACTTTACAGGGAAGCTACAAATTCTTTTCATTCCAATAAAGCCAAGAGCCATGATAAGTTCAACATCAGCGAATCGCATTAATGGCGTCTTTCACCAATCAATCAATCTGAGTGAACGCTTATTAAAGATATAACCTTTGTTGAAGATTAAGGCTTAATCATTTCCGTATAACTGAGTGTAACCATATTGTTTTCGTTGAAAGTTTACGAAATGCCAAAAAGAAAATTTCTTAGTATTAGAAAATCATTAAGGTATTCATAATAAAATGAATACCTTCAATACCAGGGTCCCTAGCACACTCGATCGATAAGGATTTACAGGATAACTTTCGGTAACTTATCATCGTTCCCTAGCATGTCTGCAGATCTCCAACGAATAAGTGACAATTCACAATGACTAAGTGTCCTTAATATATTCGATATCAACTGTTGTTTGTACATTAGCGATCTGCAGTTGTCCTAGGAAACGATGAGAAGTTACCTAAAGTTATAGATACAATCCTTATCAATCGAGTGTGCTAGGGGCCTAGAAGGCATAAACTGGTACATTTTTTTTTCTTTTTTGTATGAATACCAAAATCCAAAACATGGAAAGCTGAAAACTTCATTTTGGGCTAAAAATCTTATATATGACCGGTCAGTGGCTGAGTTGACATTGCGTCTGATCCCCACCCTGGCGTCGTGAGTTCAATTCCTCGACTGGCTAAGTCCTTCATCACGACACAAGCAAACATTTTCCACTCTGATGGTAGTGGGCATTTTTTTATATTGTTTATATTGTATATATGTGACACTGAATTAATTAAAAATAATATATAGTATATTTGCGGCACGTTCCAGAGTGGAAGATACTCTAAGTATCGCCCTGGTTTTAGATGGCGTACATTTATCTAAAGATTCTTTTTTCGAGCCACACATATTAAAAAAAATCAAATTCTGGTAGAATATTTCAGTAAATACGCTTAAAAAAAACCACGAAAAGGAATTTATTTTTATATTCCCTGCTTATTTAGATTATAAAAGACCCTGCTTCAATATGCCCTTGATTTTAAAGGGTTTTTGAACTGAGGTCATTATACACAACCGATTCAGGTTTCAAGTATATTTTTGTTTTTTAATTTTCAGTCAACAACTTCAAAATAGCATTACAAATTACAAACCCACCATACCAGTTAATTACTTCTTTTCAATACAATGACGAGATAAGCTTTGTAAAGCGGGATTCAATTCAAGTCACTTCTGTTGTTTGAAATATGAAATTCTTAAAATAGCACACTCCACCGTGACCGTATAGAAAACTGAAGGCTTTCATTAAATTTCTCACAATCTAAGGAAACCTTTTGACGTTCCGAAATCCAATTTGAACATTCTACATTTGGGTTTTATTCCTCGTTTTGAGCGGAAATTCTCAGTGCTTACTCGCGAAAATGCGCTTAATACACTTTGCATAAAAATTCGATAGCAGATTGAAATGTAACGGTTCTTCCTACAGGATGCTGTAAGTTTCATTTCGGGAGAATTACTAATTTATCTGCAGTTATGTTCGTCCGTACCTTCCCCGAGGGGTATTACTCTAAACTAGGGATGTTACGAATGTTATATTTTTCACATTCGCGAATGCGAATGTTCAGAGTGCAATTGTGCGAATGCGAATGCGAATGTTAAGAAATCACATAAAAAAACTTTAGTCAACATTAATCATCGTTTTAATAAATAAAATAAAACAATAAATCAATTCTTATACCGTAAGTTATAATCGTAATTAAGCAATTTAATAATCGAAGTTCAAAAGAGGCATATTATATTTCAGAAAAGGGATTCCTGCCAGATTACTTATAAGAGTTTTAGCAGAACTTGTCGAAGGCTTATTAATGTTGCTTGTTGAAGTCCTCAACCTTTTAGCACCTGAAGCTGAATGCCCTTTACCATCCTGGTTACTCTGCCTAGACAGACTTAGATTGCTTAGACAGAAAACAAAAGACACGTGGACAGTGGGCGAGTCACGACATGATCTGCACACATTCGCATTCGCTAAACATTCGCATCGATTGTTGCGAATGCGAATGTCGATGCGAATGTTTAAAATGATGCGAATTATTCGCATATGCGAATGCGAATGCGAATGTTCGTAACATCCCTACTCTGGACTCTGAATATGGACTGAAAAGTATGAATAAATCAAGCTTCGGATTGCAACCGCCTCTATTTGCTACTCATTTTTATAGCGCACATCGTCACTTATTATCCTTCGGGGTTTGGGATTCGTTTATATGCTAATCAAATAACCCATGTACCATACAATATGACTCCTGTTTATTTATTTATACTGGGTTTTTACAGATGTTCGCACTTACGTAAGAATAATCCAGTTGTAAAAACTCAGTTGTTGTACAATTACAAAAAATCGAAAATTACATACAATTAAATACAGATGCATACAATTAGAAAAACCGAAATATTACAAATAAAAAATTAAAAAAATAAGTTTAAAAAAAAAATAAAAAAATTATATACAAGCTCACTCAAGTAACATAAATTACAATGAGAGGCAAGAGATATAAGAATCTGGAGAGGCATGCATAGACAATTATTGACACAATATAACTAGTTAAACATATTTTTTAACAACGCCAGAACTTTTTTCTGAATCCGTACAAATTATCGACGAAAATATCGAAAATTCTTCAGCACAATCTATCTTGTTATATAGTCGACACATCTGGGTCAGAGGGCTAAAGTAGGCGATAAAACATGTCTATTGTTTAAATTAATGTGTTACACTAAAAAGTATGATAGATAAAGTCCTCCTTGAAGATAACTTTAATCAATGCAGAAGAAGATAATATTTCTCAATTCGGGAGGCGAGTACGTGCCCCAGTAACCATTTATTGGATAACCTGACCTGTCATAGGCCACCCCCGGTGGTTCGCTACGTTTAATGACTTAGCACGAGTGCCCGGGTTCATGCAGGATCCATCGCCTAGCACCGAAATGCAAGGGATAGATTTATACGTTTTTTACTCCTGAACACACTGACCGATTGGATGAGGTTCTCCTTCCAACGTCTACAAATCTCGTATCTTCTTCTAAGCTTCTTCTTTAATTTAGGAGGCAGGAATGGGTACCGCCACCCCGGGAACCATTTATTGGATAACCAACACCTCTGCCATAGGTCACCCTAAGTGGTTCGCTACGTTTGATGACTTAGCATTGGTGCCCGGATTCATGGAGTGAGGTTTGTCTACTGACACACTGAACCCCAGATTCCTATCTAACCGTCATATCTTTTTCCTTCCCAGAACGTCCTCTCTTTCTTTTCCTTAAAAATACTCTCCACACAGCATCCGCAAAGATGACATAGGAACTGAGGGAAATTGTTTTCCTCAGGGCTTCCTGTGTCTAATGTAAAAAAACCTTCATCCGTACCCATCCCATGATATTGAAATGCCAATGGTTCGGTGATCGGTCATTGTCAATGTGTATCGTGATTAATAAATAAAGATATATTTAATATTGTTTCAATAACTATTAGTAACTCCCCGAATTCGCAAGCTCTCTTATGTCTTTCGACCACTACGAAATATCCTTACTCCTACAATACTGAAAACAGTTTACTATGCTCTCTGCCAATCCCAATTAGTATATGGCATCATAATTTGGGGCGGCTGTGCTCGTAATTTTATTGATCCTCTACAAAAAGCCCAAAAAACGATAATACGTGCAATCAACAAGCGACCGACAAGATACTCCTCCACTCGACTCTTCTCTGAATACAACGTCTTAAACATACGGCAACTCCATCTAAAATTTACACTTACTCATTTCTTGTTTAAATATACGAAAAAAACCCTCTTACAACACAATTACACCACCAGAACAATAACAAACCGAAACTACAATGTACCTACACTACATACCACGTCGGCTCGAAGACACTTCATGTACCTAGCTCCAAAAATATTTAACCTTCTCCCCGACAACTTAAAAACTGAAACCCAACCCCATAACTTTAAAAAACAATTATCTCTATGGATCGTCACACTTAGGAACTATGATATATAATCTTTTTTTTTACTTAAATTAATTTGTATAACTCTAATATCTATCAATATTATAATTAACCTATTATTATAAATTATTATTATCAAAATATTTAGAAACCTCGATGTATATTATTTGTAATTTAATTTAATTTAATTTGTATAATTTAGTAAATTATAATTCAATTTATCAACCATCATACTATGTAACTTATAAATAAATTATTATTTATCTGTAACCCACATTTCCATAAATTCATTGTCATATTATCTGTAAACTACACTATCATCAATTATTTTATTATCTGTAACTTCGTTAACATAAATTCAATGTTATATTATCTGTAAATTTCATCTATCAATTATTATTTTATCTGTAAATTTCATTGTCATAAATTCCTTGTTATATGTATTACCTGTAAACATCATTATCATCAATTACTATATTATATGTAAATTTCATTATCATAAATTCATTGCTGCATTAACTGTAAACCTCATTATCATAATTATTATATAATCAGTAAATGTACTTCATTACCCATATAATCTGCATACTTCACCCGCCATAACACAGGGACATCCCTAGCATGGCGGGCGAAATAACACAATATGTACACTATGTATAAAATTCTTTAATAAATAAATAAATAAATTAATATTAAGTCTGAATGTTATTCCCATCAATGAAATATTTAATCACATAAGATAAAATAATATTAATAAATCTAAACTACTAATTGTACTAAACATGAAACAAAACAACACAGAAAATAAAAAGGTAACGGTCGCAACTGGAAATCGATCCCACGATCTCTGTTTTAAGTGGTCTACACACAATACTGCGAACAGCCCGACATTTAGCAGCTTTTAGCAGCTGGCTAAAAATCGCAGGTTGGAGGTTGCCTCCAGACGATGCTTTTTGCAGTAAGTTGGTTTCTTTTGCTCTGTGAACACGTATTCACAGCGCTCCCGAACTCGGTCACTTTCGAAATGAATTTGCGAAATGCTTAAGCCGGGTCTCTTGCTTCAACATTGTCGCCTCCTGCGACTTTTTTTAAATAAGTTTTTATTTCAGTGAAAATAAAACTAATTGTTAATCGAAATCGACAATGGTTAATCGTTAATCGACCACACATACCTAATTAATTATGGGAATAAATTCATAACAGCAAAAATAATTAAACAATATTCATTCTTTAATCCATTGAGAAAAATATTTGCCACCGCTAATTTTCCTTTTAGACCTACTCGACTCCAAACACCTTTTTATTGTAATAACTCTGGGACCACCGCAGAACAAAATGCAACAATAAATCGCTTACACACTTTTGGCAATAAATATGCTAATTATCGATCACGCCGGTAATCTGGCATCATACAAAAGATGCATTAAACAAAATTTGTCTTCTAGTACCATGTAAACATAATGATCATGTAAACATAATATGCTTACCAGTACTTGCAAAACATTAATTCATTAGAAATCATAGGTACTTGTAAAATTCATCATATCGGTTAATATTTATAATCCATAATATCGACCTCTTAACTATTCTATTTTATTTTTATTTTTCATTGCTCCTATGAGGACTTTTTACTTTATATTTTATATTTAAATCATTGTACCTTTTAAAGATATCTTATATTTCTACTTTTTTTATTATTATTATTTTATTCTCACTTTTAACTTTTTTTATTTTTGCTTAATAATTTAAAGCTTGTACTTTATACTTATACTTATACTTTATACCATATTTTTCACTTTACATTTATATTTTACCCTTAACCTACTACTTATAATCTTACTACTTACTTTTTACATTTTTTTTTCCTTATATTTAACTTACAAATATACTGTTAGTCATTCTTCATGTTGTTGTACTATTTATATTGTATGTCAATTATGTTAATGGCACATGTTGTGCAGTATATGTGTAAATAAATAAATATAAAAAAACCATGTACTCCAAAGAGCGTAAGCGACATTTCTAAGGGAAAATATCTGTCAGGGTGATAGGCAAAACAGCGTAACCGCCACTATCTCCACAACTGAAGGCATTCAGATAATTGCATTATCAGTTCTATACAGGCAGTAACCAAATATCAATAATCGTAATTAACCAAAATCATTTTTTGAATCAACTAAGAAAGTTATTTAAAAAAAAACCTTCTCCTGAACACTTTGCTGTTTGTCGCTTACGCTGTTCTGCCGATTATGGGTCGATATAATATGTGGGTTCGGTTAGGTATAATACGCACTAAAATTAATATTAAAAGAGATTCCATTTTGACCAATTACACTATCGTCAGAATTTCTGCTAAAAGAAGTCAATTTCAGAAGACAAAATACTTGATACTGCTACCATGGAACATTTCAGGTTTAAAAAAATAATGTCAGATAAGGTACATACTATTACGGAAAGAACATACGAGTTCGATAATATAACATAACAGAGCATCTAATTATAATCAAATTAAAATATGAATAACAGTATATACGTCGTTAAAATATTTCAACGATAAACACGAATAGTTTTTGTAAAGTTTGTTTATAAATTATAAATTACAAACCTTTATCACGCTTTGTTATTACTTTATTAACCTTTGTTGAAGCAAAAGACCCGGCTTAATGTGCTACAGAAGTTCTGCAGATTGGTGGTTGCCACTAGACCATGCTATTTGCAGTAAGATCAGTGGCGGGTCGAGCACATTTTCGATGGCGGGGACCGTCATTTTTATGTGTAGATACTGACGTCTCACTGCCAGAAAGTAACGATACGAGACTCAATACAAATATAGGTATACCCAAATAGTAATAATATAATTTCTTACAGAAAATTTTATGAGGTACGAAGATAAGTCACGCACCTAACCAGAACCATCAAATAGGGTGCGTAAATAAATATTAAGTTTAAATAAAAATAAACACTTGTTCACAACCAAAAACTCGTGGTTTAAACAAAACAAGTGTTTTATTTATATATGTCAAACCACAAAGTGATTGCTTTCTACAATTATGTAAATATGAAGTTTAATAAAAATAGCACAAGACAAATTGTACTTCGGTTTGAGGTGTTTTAACCACGAGAACGGCGCTATAGAAATAATCCGATCAATCGATATCAATATTATTATTTTACTAAAACGTCATATGCAATAAATTATTATTATGCTACAAGGAAGGAAGGAGAGAAATTAAAAATTACTTAACCGAAGTAATTTTTTAGATTATATTTCTGCAATTACTTTTATGTTCAGAACGCATTCATTATTTTTGTGAACACAAAGAATTGTCAATTTTTTTCTTGTTAGGTTTCAGGAATAGTGTAGAGTATATGTAATAGTAGTTTATTTATTTAATTTCTACGGTATAAATATACCATTAACATTAAACGTTTATAAGTAGGGACTGTCCCCATGGTCCCCTTGTGAAGAAACGCCACTGAGTAAGTTGATTTCTCGGGCGCTGTGATCACGTGTACGGACCATGTCGTTCTGGCTGCAAACAGCCAGAATCCGTCTGCGGCAGCACCAATTCGGACGCCGCAGTAGTAAAATAATAATACTCTGCGCGCAAATGCGGCAGAAAGTGGAAACAATCGCTCCGGCAGTAAAGAAATAATAATACGGCAGACGAATAATAACAATTCGGCAGCCGGTTTTGCCTACTAACGATGCGATTTCTAGCCATCTGCAAAAAGCCGGCTGTTCGCAGTACCATGTGTAGTGGCCATTACCGGGATAACGCTTCTAACCGAGTGGTTGGTTCTAGCCATTGTGACCTGTCATTTTTGTCGATTGCATATTTCAACAAAGTTTCCCATGTTTTAGCTGCCATCTTTTTGCATGATTACAAAGTTCAACATGAATTTAATTGTAACCTAGTAAATGACTCGTTATACTCAATACACATTATTGCATTATATATATATATATATATATATATATATTTTTTTTTTTTTTTTATAGCGAAACCTCACAAGAGTCCCAACTGCTCCCCTCTGGAGCCAGTGAGACTATGGCATCCCCAATTGGAGTATGTTGTGAGGCTGAAGGTAAGTGGGGAAGGGAAGGAGATGGGGAAGAATAAGGTGGGAAAGTACCAGGCTATTCAGATCTAGTCACTAAACACGGCTAAAGCCATTATTAAGCAACGTTTCAATTCTGAATGGTGGTCTTACACCAGGGCGATACTAAGAGTATCTTCCACTCTGGAACGTGCCGCAAATATGACATATATTATTTTTATTAATTAATTGTGAAATAACACAAATTAATCAAATAAAATTTATTTGCGCACGCCGGGTTCGAACCCGCGACCTTCCGAATGGGAGTCAAGTGTCTTACCACTCGACCACGGACGGTCGTCGAAATATATATTATATATATAATTACGAGGGGCGACCCAAAAGTAATGAGAATTGTACTGTGGGAGAGTGGGGGAACCCGTTTTTCGACCAAGTGTCCGTTAGGGTCACTCCTCCAGAGTCAGCGTGCGAAGTAGTGTCGCTCTGAGTGCATCGGCAATATATCCTGACGGTTCAGCCTACTAGCGTAGAAGCCGAAGAGCGTTTTCACTCAGAAGCAGGCTCAGAGATGATAGCGTATTTTCAAAAGTTATCATCATAGGTTGATATCATGGTAATAGCATCTAAGAGAAATTTGTGATTTGATTATTAGTCATTATATGAATGACCGAATTAAAAATATAAAACTGTTGTTAGGAGTAAGGTTAAAATTAAACAAAACTATGCCAAACATTTAAAGATGAATCTAAGAAAACAGATAAATAATTACTTACACTTAATTAATAGAAAATAAATAATTTCTGTTTCTTAATGTAAGAAATGTTTTTTACACAAAAATCTGTAGTTTCAATTTCATTTTATAACATAATTTCAAAGATGCGGGATTGGGTAATCCCGCATATCAATCCCGCGGGATTAAATGAGCTGCGGGATTGCAATCCCTAATCGTAAACAATCATACCTACCATGTAAAGAAACAATAAATAAATATGTTTTCTTTAGCGCATCCTGTGTATTCGAATCTCCGCCGGTGGATATAGGCTGCGCCAGATATTTGCTCTGGCACCTCATCCGTGAAGATAACGTTAGTTATCCTCAAATAAAACGGATATTAAACTTTTCAATTTGAATCCGTGTTAGTACAAGATTAACCTCAATTACGGCGTTATGCGATTTTAGCAAACCTCAACACATTTTGTTATAAATTCGTTCAAAGGGTTCCTGGGCTTGGAATTTTACCCTTACCTTTGGTTACTTTCATTATTTTCAACCACCTTGTTATATTGGCATACGGTGCAAATAGCTGAAGCATCCCTGAGGCTGAAGGGTAAATCTCTTCACTCTACTTACGCGGGTTTTGGAGTCTAAAACCGAGCGGCAAAAATAAATTATATCTGACATTTTGGCCAAAGTTGACATTATTGCACCAAATTTAAATGGTTTTAGTTCTCTTTAAAACCCTATTTTTTTATGCAGGGTGTTAAGGTACGTACTTGACTTACTTTAACCAGTGATTCCTGACATTATTTGAAGTAAAAAATGTAAATAAAATGTTGGTCTCCGGTAACTTTTTTTATGACATATATGAATTTTTTTTTCAACATTTTTTCTTCTAAATCAGACTTTATGTTTTTGTAGAAAAAAAAACATAAAAAATGTCACCGGAGACCAACATTTTATTTGTATTTTTTACTCCAAATAATGTCAGGAATCACTGGTTAAATTAAGTCAAGTACGTACCTTAACACCCTGTATGAATACCGCACAATAGTCCCAACTGCTTCCATCTGGAGCCAGTGAGACTAGGTCGTCCCGAATTGGGGTATGTTGTGAGGCTGAAGGTAGTGGGGAAAGGCAGGAGATGTTTTTTGCTTAAAATGTTCTTAAACATAAACATAATTCAAGTACAATAGGTTTTGCATAATAAAAGACACGTCTATTAAAAAGGCTCTTTGTATTTTATTCCGGATTCAAACTTTCAACTCAATGCGATTGTTTCTTGCCAGTGGCAGATAGACCTTGTTGTTTCAAGAATATGATGTGGTAGAAGCTGCGTACATCATGGTTCCTTTGAAGTCTGTTTAGCCAACTTCCGATAAACAAGGAATCAGAAGAATAATATTTGCACCATGTTTTGAAGTGATAATTATAACCTACCCTCAGTATTAACAATTATCCTGGTGAGATCACCGTTCGTGATCAATTATTTGATCGAAATGGCTTTATTTCAATCAAATTCAATTACCATTCTCCCAATCTTCCTCATCTCCTTCCATTTTAATTTAGCCTCACCGCATTTTTTATTCCTATTCGTGAGACAATTGTGCCACTGGCAGTTGAAAGTCTTGTACAGTGCTGCACGTATAAGTTGGCGGAGGCGTAAACATGAACTAACGCTATATCTTTATATTTTAATCTGGCAATCTCACCTAGTGGTCATGTCATAGACGATAGCACCCTCCTTTTTTGCAAACCTATACGTATAGCACTGTACTGTATCTTACGTTTTTCGCGATAGACTTCCAGCGATCTCGCACATTTTTCTGTTAATTAAATACAATTCATATTTATATTTTTTAACACCATTTTTTAATCATAAATATTATTTTCGGATATTTGTAATGTGTTTGCCTGCCTGGTTTTTCAAGTTCAATGCACTCCAATTTATCATAATGTCAATTTTGTCATTTTCAAAATTGGAACTGCTCGTGTGACGTGTTAAGATAGATACATACATACAGGGTCGACGTACGTAAGCTACGCTACGCCTAACAATATCTGGGCTACTTAGCGACCATACATTTTCTATGAAAATAGATTATTCAGAATGACACTGGCCACACGTTGCGATGCGTGTGGCCAGTGTGATTCTGAAGCATCTTTTTTTTAGAAAATATATGGTTGCTAAGTAGTCCAGATATTGTTATTAAGATAGATACATACCGGGTCGACCTAGTGCATTGCTACGCCTAACAATACCTGGGCTAATTAGCAATTATACATTTTCTATGAAAATATATGTTTTAGAATCACACTGAACACACGCATCGCAACGTTTGGCCAGTGTGATTCTAAAACATATATTTTCAGAGAAAATGTATGGTTGCTAAGTAGCCCATGACCCCTAACACACTCGATCGATAACGATTGATAGGATAACTTTCGATAACTTCTCATCGTTTCCTAGGACAACTGCAGAACATACAAACAACAGTTGATGTCGAATATATTAAGGACACTTAGTCATTGTGAACTGTCACTTATTCGTCAGATATTTGTAGTCACACTAGGGAACGATGAGAAGTTACCGAAAGTTATCCTATCAATCGTTATCGATCGAGTGTGCTAGGGGACCAGATATTGTTAGGCGTAGCGATGATTACGTACGTCAAACCGGTATTTATCTACCTTCATTCAGACAAGCGATGAAGTATCGTACCGACCTAAAATATAATGTTTTAATAGAAAATTATTTTTAATACTTTTATCAAAACTTGAATTACAATGTTTTGTGATTTTTCATCATCTAAGCTAATAAAATAACATCAGTAGGTATTAATGAAAATTCGACTCGCGAATTCCAAACAGGCTCAGCCTACTGAGATAATTTATAAAAAATGTGAAAAATGCATTTGTAGGTATCTACGAAACTGTACTGTATTTGTGTAGATTCAGCTTTTTCAATAGATGTCGGTAACATAGTTAGTAATACGAAGTGTTGCTATATCACAACAGATGGCATTTAAGTATGATATCCGAAAAGTACCATATATCGTCGTTCGTGTCTTAGGTGCGAACGCATACAATGATTGCCAAAAGCATCGACCAGTTGTGCGGGCACCACCAGTCCGCCAGCGATAGCTGCATAACTACTTAGAGCTTGGTCTAGTAAGGACGTCTATTAAGTTTAATATTCATTGTAATATGTACGATAAGTTGATAAATCTACTAGTAATCACACAAACCTCAAACTTCTTTAGAAGATTTCCAACACATCTTAATTGTATTAATATTCAAAATTAAGAGACACAACTACAACTATGTATTTTTGCTTAATAAATAATAATAAAATGTGAGGATAAAAAATGCTCTTTCCTTCGTAGCTTTTTATGAAAGTTTTATTTGATCATCCGCTTCTTTGATGTAGATAAATACTATTTCTTCCTCACTTTGGAAAGAATTTCAGTATTTTTCTTGTCGATACTGCGCAATCCTGAAAATGTTGACAGTAATGCACAAAATACCTAACCCCTAGAGACTAATGCATTTCTCGCTGCAGTTCTAACGAAGCTCTTTCTTTGAACTGGCTCAAGGATCGCTAGCGGAAGTATTATCCAAGGAACTCTACGTCTCGGCTACATACTTGCCTGTTTGTCAGATTACAATCCATCCTAACAAGAATATTCAGAATCTTTGGAATTTTAATTGCAATCGAATTCCACTTCGAAGGAATGGCCGGAAGTGGAATTTCCGCCTTCTGCAATAAACAGGATTGTTTTTAAGGCTTTCATTATTTTAAAGTGATTAACAGGAAAGCATTTAGCCTTTCATTCCGTTCGTGCCTCTATAAGGACGTTGTTTAAAAAATAGAGGATCGCGTGATAAAGTTTTAAAATCATAACCGTTCGGCGTATTCCTTATAACTACGATCATTTCGTTCAATTCTGTTTAACTACCGTAGATATATAAATATATTTAATGATCCTATTAATTCGAAAAAACATCATTGCTTTTCGAAGCAAAACGAAAATTTTCCCCTATTTCCAGGCACCGGAATTTTTATCGCGAGCCGTGAATAAATATAACGGCCATTTTTGAGCTTTCTCAATATACTTTATCAAAGTTATTTTATTTTAAGGGGGGAGTCTGGTCCTGCGGATCCAAAAATTCGAATTTTTGCTTTTAAATTTTCCTCTTCATTTGGAGAATACATACCCAAAATTATAGCATTAAATTCGATATTAAAATATAGTTAGGTGTGGTGCACGCCAAGTAAGTAGAATGGATTTCGAAGCGGCCCGGTTACAAGTGAAAACTTTAAAAGCGTTTTTCACAAAACCATATTTTTCAAGTTGGTTGGAATCGTAGCTCATCCGATTCACTTCACTCAAAGTTTAAATTAAAGAAAATTTATAGGGGATGAACCACTACTTATAAAAAAATTGAAACCACATTAAGATTTTTTTTTGACAATTAATTTTTTTTTTAAATCAACCATAATTTTTTTTGCAAACTGTGGTTTACGTGCATTCTAGATTATTTATAGCATAACGTTTTTTTTTCAATTTCGTGTTTCAGATAATTCCAAATACTCCAGGATTCCAACCAATTTGGACAAACCTTCATTTGCGACCACTTTATCTATACAAATAGATATTTAACCACTCGAACGCTTTTTGCCACATTTTGGAACTATTTTCAAAGCCTCGGATTGCTTTACTGCCACAATGTGGCAAATATTCTCTAGATTCTTTAAAATGTTTTAAAGTTAACGATTTTATAATTTTTTTATAAATCCTACGAATATGTGATAATAGACAAAAGATAAGTGGATTCATTGGCTACATAGAACTATATTCAGTTTGTATGTCTCCAATTTCAAATTCGAAGGATTTATTTTTTCAATGTGGGCGGAAAAATTTTCTTTAACAATCCGAGAAAAAAATTTTAAATTGCTCTGTCGCTCCAGTGGTTAAAAATTTTTTGATAATATGTTTTTCTTGTTCTTCTACATGTACAGTGTATATATAACAAAAGTTACGAGAACGAAAAAATATATATATTTTTTTAAAAACGCATTGAAAAAAAATGCTCGGCTGGACCAGACTCCCCCCTTAAGGCTTTTATTATTATTATACCAATAATTTGTACGAAAATTTTTGACTATTTTTTTTATTTATTTGTGAATACTTGTTACATTCAGATGCATTTCAAAAACATCCTAATATTATTTACAATAAAACATTTTGTTAAGTAGACCAAATATCACAGCGGTTAATAAAATTATTTATTCAAAATGCATATATGCTTTACATTATATACACACATAATTCGTATTTTGAAAACATTATTAAGACATTTTTTAGAAAATTTAATAGACAAACATTTTTTCTTAAATTGTATTTACAAGTTTAATATGTTTATATAAACTATGAATAAATAATAATAAAACGTTTATAACTATTTGGTTAATCGATGTGTAGCACTAGACATCCCAGGGCACTGGCCAGCGCTGTAAGCAGCAGGTATATCTGGCTTGCGAATGGCGCCCTGCCGCTGGTCCCAGCACCTGACGAACAAATACACATTAATATCATTATTTACTAAATCATTTAACCCGTTTAATCACAGGAGACCATATTAAATATATAAAGAGACCATAATATATCAAATTTTGTCCCAGCTCACATTGTGAGAAGTATGATCTAAACCGTCTAAACGGTATTGGAAACAGAATTCAACACGCTATATATTCAAATGTAAAAGTTAACCACTAAAATAATTGGAGTGAATAAACACGGAGAAAAATGATATTTGGAAATACGATCATTTTATTAGTAAAAACGGTTAAAAACGGCACTGAAGTTCTTACAAACAAATTAACAGTGTTTAGATGTCTATTGGCGGGAAAATGTAAAAATAATTTGTTGGTATACCTTCGACCAAAGGTCCTTCTTTGGACAATGTGGTATACGTACGAAATTACGTATACCAACAAATTATTCTTACATGTTCCCGCCAATAAACATTGAAACCCTGTTAATTTGGTCGCAAGAACTTCAATCCCGTTTTAAACCGTTTTTACGAATAAAATGATCGTATTTTAGAATAACATTCTTCTCCGTGAATAGACCTTTATGAGACCAAAGTGGAAATATTTTTACCCTCTAACAAAATACGCTAATTTTTTTAAGGATTTAGCGAATCATGCTCATTATATAGGATTTAACAGAACGTAGGTACCGAATGTGCATGTGACATGTGCACCAATTCAGTGTTACGCGGATGACAGTACAGTCCATGATAGCTTTTTGTTTGACAAGGGTGCACAGATTCCAACGGCTCGGAGGGCTTTCAAGCAAAGAACGGACAGTTATACTCGAGAGTGTTTTCTCTTGGGGTAAGAATAATCTCGTCGAATTCAATGTTTCAAAGACCCAATCATGTCTGATTACGTCTAAAAGGGATCGAAATGACAATTTAGTATCCTTCAACGGTAACATTCTTCCGAACAGGCCCTCCATTGATGTGCTCGGTTTAACTCTAAGTGACCAGCTCAGATAAGGGGGCTCCATCGAAGCCAGAGCTAAGTTAGCCTCTCAGAAACTGGGCGTACTAGAGCCCGCAGATACTTTAATAGTACACAACTGCTAACCCTGTACAAACCGCAAATGCGCCCCACGGTTGAATTTGGCAGCCACCTCTGGTCTGGAACCCCAAAGTACCTGAAAAACACCCTCGACTCTGTGAAGAAACGGGCGGTCCGTTTGATAGATTCTCTTGTCTTAACAAACGGATTGCAATCTTTAGAGCACAGGCGTCAAGTGGGAATGCTATCCTTAGTCTAACGGTATTTCAATGTAAGATGCTCGGAGGAACATTTCTCACATGAGAACGGGTCGCTTCTACGTCTCGTTCTTGAGTTCAACAACTCTGCTGTGGAACGATTTGCCGACCACTGTGTTTCCTCTTTCCTACAACATGGGTCTCTTTAAGACCCATGTTCATTTCTTCCTCACCTCAAAAAGACCCTTCACCCAGCATCTTCAAAGATGACATAGGCCCTGAGGGAAATTATTTTCCTCGGGGTCTCCTATATGCAGTTAATATATTTAAAAAAATAAGTATTTTAACCATCGATTCCTGGGCATATTTCTATCATATTGAAAGGGCCCGTTACAACTTCCGCGGAAATATTAAAATGTTATTAAAGCCCTGAATGTAATGCCACCAAAACAATTATATACAAAAAATGCTCTAATCTACGCATTCAAAAACCAGGATAACTTTTCTCAGACATACTCGAGTTGATTCACATGATCCACATTACAACATACGTTACGCCAACCCACAAATAAAACGAATTTCGGACAAAGAAATATGCAACGTCTCTCTATAAAATTATCCTCTTGCCATAAAATTAATAAAAAATAACCAACTTCAAAAGAAGTATTAAGAAATGGATTGTGGACACAAGAAGGAAGAATTTTGATATAATTTTACAGCCAAACCATTTTTATTTTATTTTTTGATTGATAAACTAATATTTAAGACGAGATTTTTTTATGCATAGCACAAAGGGTAACAATTATAACCGGTCAGTGGTTCAGTGGGCATCGCGTTTGGGTCCCACCCAGGCGTTCCGTGTTCGATTCCTCGGCTGGCTAAGTCCTCCACCACAACACAAGCAACATCTTCCGCTTAGTGTGGTGGTAGTAGGAGATTTTCAAATGTTGTTAAAACACCTATACATGCCGCCGATGGGACTTGGTTAATTAGAGCATTGTAAATCAGATGGACACGGGTCCCGTCGCCGGCATGTATCTTTTTCGGGAGATTTTTTAATATGGATGAGTATTTCAGGCTAATAATTATTGCATATTATTATTTTCTTCTAGATTATTCTATAATTTTTCTCGTATTATTTATATGCAGGTGCATACTTTAATTTAATCACGTGTCAATCTACAGTGTGACCTTAGAACATGGTACCCCAGTAAGGACATATTATCTTATAAAAAATAATAATAAATAAATCTATGCATATCCCAATGGCAATTTCATTAAGTAAGTAATAATTGTTAACACATTGTAAATGTTTCAAACAATAAATAAATAAAAACAAAGTTTAATGCAAAAATCCCTCCAAACAACCAACCCCCCCACATGGGAGAATAGTCTATGAAATATACATAGGGATACAATTTATATTATTCTCCTAGCGACGTAAGTGGTTTCCAGGCTTTTATTCTCATTCTTGGAATTATTTCTTATAAAAATTATTCTCAGCTTAGCATAGAAAACAAGTTATGTCGTTTCCCAAATCTCTTCTCAAGAATATCGTCTCGACAAAAGGTCATATAAAATTCACTAGATTTCTTTATCATATCCCCTGGCTATGCATGATTTCCATCATATTAATAAACTATTCCCAAGAAGGCTTTCTTTGAAATTATTACTCTCCCTGGAAACCTAAGGTCGGGTTCAACTTTATAAGAGCTTACTAAAACTTAAAGTTCCCAGATAAATAATTTATGACAACTTTAATATTCTTAACTGGGTACTAGAATCGAACCCTTTAATCCCAGTGTAATCTGTGCTTATTCACAGTGGACAAGGGCGAGGAAGTGTCACGTAACTTCTCGAACAAATTAACAATGACTTTAGTTTATTAAGTTTGTCTCAAAGTTGCTTTGAAATATGGATCTGTGACACTGAGACTTGTCACAAGCTAATCTGACCTGTGTCTAAACATTTTATGTTGCTGTTGTTAAACAAAACAAATCACAGATCTTTGAGGTTAAAATTAATTTATCGAATATTGCGTATATTTGAATAATATAAGAAAAATATCGCGGAAATTCGTTTGCTATTGATATTCATGGAATAATTTATTCAATTTTATCCCTGTCAATAAATTCCAATAAGTGGCCTCGTTTAGATTCTGAGTCTTATTTTGCATGGAAGGCTGCTCGAAAAAAACGATATTTTTTATTTTTATATTAGCTCCACACAAGAGGCCCTGAGGAAAATAATTCCCCTCAGTGCCTATATCATCTTTGGGGATGCTATGAGTCTTTTGAGGGAAGGAAGAAGACAAAATTCTGGAAAAGAAAAAGGTGGTTAGGAATCTGGGGTCAGTGTCTCCAGGAGTCACTGACGTATGAATCCATCCCTCACACTGCGATGCAAGGCGATGTTCCGAGAAAGTCCTGCTTGAGAGGTCAAAAGGTCTCCCTCAACCAGTCTCACTCGATCCGGGCGATGCCACGCCGCTGATGGGCAGATGCGAATACCACCAATACCCGGAAAAACCTCACCCTTATGAACCCGGGCACCCCTTCTAAATCACCAAATTTAACGAACCACTTGGGGTGACCTATGTCAGAGTTGGTTATTTAATAAATGCTACTTGCGGCAGCGTTACCTATACCCGCCTCTCAAATTCTTTATTTACTTGAATGTTGTCGTTAATGAACTGCAGAATAAAATACATTGAACGAGTAGTATTTTATTAACTTAATTTCCCTTTGAATAGATTTGTTAAAACTACCAAATACCTACAGTACCTTTTTTATCATTTTAATAGTTTTGTTTATCTCAATTAAATGCTGCTGTGATATTATTATAACAATTAAATCCTGCTGTTCTATTACTATAACAATTAAATTCTGCTGTGCTATTACTATAACAATTAAATCCTGCTGTACTATTACTATAACAATTAAATTCTGCTGTGCTATTACTATAACAATTAAATTCTGCTGTGCTATTACTATAACAATTAAATCCTGCTGTACTATTACTATAACAATTAAATTCTGCTGTGCTATTACTATAACAATTAAATCCTGCTGTACTATTACTACAACAATTAAATTCTGCTGTGCTATTACTATAACAATTAAATGCTGCTGTGCTATTACTATAACAATTAAATGCTGCTGTACTATTACTATAACAATTAAATTCTGCTGTGCTATTTCTATAACAATTAAATTCTGCTGTGCTATTACTATAACAATTAAATGCTGCTGTGCTATTTCTATAACAATTAAATTCTGCTGTGCTATTACTATAACAATTAAATAATGCTGTGCTATTTCTATAACAATTAAATTCTGCTGTGCTATTACTATAACAATTAAATTCTGCTGTGCTATTTCTATAACAATTAAATTCTGCTGTGCTATTACTATAACAATTAAATGCTGCTGTGCTATTACTATAACGTTAAATGCTGCTGTGATATTACTATAACATTTTTAACAAAGTTATTCTGTATCTCAGCCCTAAAACTTATTACATTACATCATTGCTGTAATTCGTAAGCAGTCTCCTATGCAACAACCATAATTGAAAGTTCATCTCGTCTTATCCCGGATTTGATTAAATTCCTTCTCCTTAATTCAATCCCTACATTTACGACTACTTCTGATTAATATGATTATGTACTCGAATATACTTTGTATATAAGCAATAAACAATCGTTGTAACGGAGTAATAAATGGACGAATGGAACAGTAATAGCCCCTTAAGTATCCAGTGAAGTAGGTGGACAGATTTTTTTATTATGTTTTATTGCAACTACAGGATATGTTGGTTGTGGTTCGAGAACAAGTCCCAGAAGAATTGCTTTAATGCTAAACCAAGCTAATAAGAATTCTTCTAAGGAATTTTTTAAATAAAAATGCTTAATGCTTAATTTTCTTCTCTAAGTTTTTTTTTCTGTAAGAATACACATCCTAGAAACTGAAATGTTTTTTTTATCATCCGTGATGTTGAGGGATTCTAACTTGATGATCTTGCATCTTACCCAGAGGCTACACAATCATTAAAATTATTGTGCAAAGGTCAACGTCTTTTGATTCGTAATGCCCTCACAAATTCTTTTATTATTTTTTGTGGTTTCTTATACAATATGTCTAACTTTAAAATATGAACATATTTATTTTTGTCCAGAAATTCAAACAAAGAGAGCTTTATTTGTGTGCCAAAAAGTTGTGATTTTATTGGTTAAGTCATTTACGGACGATTTGTTAAGGCATGTATACAAATAAACACAATAGGCACCTAAATATTAAAGAAAAAACACTAATGGTCTATTCATCCAATTTTGTTTCCAATTGGAACAATGAAACAGTAAAAATAAGGTACTGACATACTTTCATAGACATCCAAATTGATATACTCGCCTTAACATAAAATCTGGGTAAAACACAAAATCTTCGACGAAATGGAAGTGACCATATTTTTGGCACCGTGAGGGTAAACTCATCAGTAGTAAGTTGACTGTCGAATAGCGCTCATTGAAATAACAGACCCTGCGCAGAAAAGTTATGTTCGCTAAAGTAAGGCAACGGTTTGCAGCGCAGTCCATTGTGGGACTTTTCTGCGCAGAATCTGAATGTTAGTTTTCATTCGTAGCGGCGCTAAAAATGAGTGAGATGGGTAAATTATAATACATTTGTTAAAGTGTCTAAATAATGTAACAAACTATTCAATTTTGGAAACAAAGCCCATATTTGGGATTTGCAGATTTTTTTTTGCGCAGCCAGCAATTTGCATGAGTTGTAAAAAGGATTAGTAATTCGTTATTAGATTTTATTTTTGAAGACTAAATAGTGATTATCACAAAGCGAATTGCCTGTATGCTGTCAGAGACATTTCTTGAGAAATCGCGGGAAGGGAGACGGTAACGCCGCTCCATCCTCCGCGCAACTTGGTCTGTTCAATATTCTCTGATTGACTGGTCTATCAATTCGAATGTATATTCATACTTCACATATTTTTATGAAAGCAAAATAATTTTAAAGCAAGCATGCTAATTGCATAGTTATAATAAAAGCACATAAAATACAACCATTGCAAATAAGAGCTTGTTAGGAAAATAAGCAGATAGAGAGCTGCAAGTTCATAGAAGACACAATAAATATCAAACAAATATAACGATATTATTCTAGTAAAAATGGAATATCTAACTGTAACAAGGAAATAAGCAAGAAATAATAATTTCATATTGCCTTCAGAAGTGGAAGCAGCTGTCACGCGTAATAAAAATTACACAGCAGAACTTGTTAGAAATATGCTTATTTTATGAATTGAATAATAACATAATTTAAATATGAAGGAACTGACAAAGCTAAAACGATCAATAAAGAATTATTTTGCATACAGAAACATCGAATTATGGTATGTTTTGTTATATCTTTACCATCTGGGAATAATATTTGAACATGTGGGTATTTATTAAAAAAACAATGCTTTTGAGTTGATTTTGCAGAACTATTTTGATAATTTAAAGATCTGTGAGATGTGTCATAAAATTGAAAACTTGAAAAAAAAATTGTTTCTAATTTAATGTATTTCATTTGCGACACATAATTACCTCCAAAATTCGTTGTTTGAAATTTTCTATTTTGCTTTAAAGTAGTATTTTCATATCATCTTATTTTGCTTCTAGCGTACACACTTTAGGCAAAGGTTCGGTACAGATTTATAATAACGAATGTATGTACATTCATGCGAAATACACAACAACCCTTGACAACGTAATAAAACAGGCGCCTTAATAATAATGAACCCACAAAACACAACAGACTACGCACTATACACAATGGTCGGGTCGAGCCTTGGGTATGAATAAACTAATGATAGTGGCGCTAACAAAGTAACAGGGTAGAAAGGAAACTAAATAATAAGGACTATCTAACAAGGTAACAAGGTTTATAGCTTTTACTTGCCTTTACCTTGGTCCTCCAAAGAGCTGTCGACGGCGGCCGTCAACTGGGCGGTGGGCATCACTCCTGATGACGCAGCATGCAATAAGCACAACAGTTAATAGTATTTAAGCATAATAGTTAATTGTCTTTAAGCACAATAGTTAATTGTATTTAAGCACGACGGTTAATTGTCTTTAAGCCCCACAACCTAATGATCACAATTAAACCCAGGGGAATGATTAATGATCCTCCCCGTCGCAAGTCATTTTTCACCATTTGTTAGAACAGCACGAATTAAGGTTTAACCCCGCATAACATTCAGAAAGCACATTAAATGACAACAGTAATAATTATCCAACTTAAGCCTATCTATATTCTATTTTGTTTTATCGGTTTAAAAACAGTACACAATTGTTTTCTGAGAAAAACGATTAACCCAAGAAAACTATTTGCATCAATAAATTGGAAATTTTCTGTTTGATGCCAAAAGATACGAACTTAAGCAATATCAATTTTAAATATTAAATTCAATTACAATAGTAGATAGCAATCGACTGGGATTTAGTTTAATTTAGAAATGCTAACATATTTTTTTCGCGATAAAATTGCACAAAACAATGCGATAGTATGACTTGTGGCAACAAACTGACGAAAAACAAGTATTAAATATTCAATGCTCATAAAAGTATGAATGTTTATTAGTACAGATCCACAAACTTAACTGTATAGTATACATATTATATGAGTTTACTGTGCATATTATGGTTAAACAGCAAACGTTATAATGTCAGTCCGTATTTCATCTGCTCTGTCAGGTAATTTTGGAAACCCATAGAATTTTCAGTATAAAGCTAAATACTTAGTGTTGTAAAAGTATAAATAAAAATGAAATATTTTATTTTATTCGAATATTTTTTATGTTAATGTAATTTTATCACATCAATGTAATATTAACAACAGAGAGAAAGATAATACTAGTAACATGAAACAGAACGAGACATAGAAAAATTAAAAGGTCACTGTCGCAACCGGAACTTGAACCCAAGGTCTCTTATCTTACCGGGACAAACGCCTTAACCAACACAACCATTGGGACCTCTTATTTTTAAGTCATTTTTGTCGATCACGTATTTTAAATTCAGAATTAAGAAAATTATCTTACGTACACACAGTTATTGGTTTCACTTAATTAAAAATGACGCAATAAAGTGATTTTGCAAAGATTTAAATAAAATTATCTTCACAATAAAATATATAAATTTGTTTTAGACCACTTTAATTTTAATTACACTCTACCGGTTTCGGAAGAACCCTTCCTTCGTCAGGAATTATCTTCGACTAATTTTTCATTAGGTATCCCATATGAATAAAATCTGATATCTTTAACTGAGAAACTATCTAGGATACAAACCAATTCTTTAGAACTTTAATGTTTGGATAATTTATATAGAGTAGTTTTCGTGAGAAAATCACTGCAAGGGCGCTTTAAAAATGTTGTGTTCGATTCCCAATTCTTAGAACTGGGAATTGAATCCAGGATCTCTTGTCTCACCGCGACAGCACCTCAAACAACTTAGCCATTGGACCCTATTTATTTCACATCATTTTTGTCGATCTCATGTTACATATTCAGAATTACCAATATTATCTCCAACTAATTTTTCACATTAATTTATTAGTATTATCTTTTTCTTCATTGATACATAAAATACTTACTTTGTTTTACATCATTGCCATAATTATTATTGCTGGGTTGGTTTATTACGTTGAATGTTAAAAGCTCTGATAAAGCTTTAAGTCAAACTTAATCCGATCGGCATCAAAGATATTATTTCTAATTAGTTGTGTTAAACAGAGGGTTGTTTTTTTTTATTTTTTTTTTTATTAGTTTGGTTGGACAAATAATTGATTTGCCTCCAAACAAACAATCATTAGAAAGATCAAGAGTAAAGTCCACTTTAATCATTTAATAATGTTTGCAAATCTCTCAGGAAATATTTTACGATTGTTTGTTCACCGTAAAATAATTTATTTTCTTCCAAGAAATTTCGTTCTTCTGAAGTTTTTTTTTTTTAAATATTTGTACTGAATATCCAGCACTGTAAACAGTCATTAAGATGAGTTTCATTATTTTTGTTTATTTGATAAATATAAAAACTTTTTTTTTCAAAATGGTTGCATCAACACATTTTGTAATAAAAAATATGTTTATTTATCTGATTGACTTTCCGAAGAAAACAATTTACTATAAATCGGAGAAACAAATAATACAATGTATTTTCTTGCAACATTTAAAAGCAGATGTGAGAAAATATTCAAAATTTTCGCGTCGCGTCGTAATGAGAAGACTCCGTAAAGAGTGTTTCCGCATTATTTTATATTCGGATTATCCCATGTTGAAAAACATTATCTTGTTTCACTTCAAATCGGATTCCCGGATTTTTTTATCCGGATTAACAGCATCCCCTACGTGTCTCGATAATCGGGTTTCCACTGTTCCACTGAATTATTTAAGAATATCAGATTTTATTATCTATAAGTAATTTAATAGGTTTATCCGAATATTTAATAAGAAAGATAGTTAATTATAAGTTATCAAAAAAAATTGTCGTAATACAATAAGTGCACAAATTACATTTCTAAGGAGTTTCAGCAGTTTTAGGGAAAGGAAGTTCTGGGAAGGAAAAAGTATAATGGGTGGGTAGGAATCTGAGGTTCAGTGTGTCCAGATCATCCGCCACTAAGATCTAGATAAACCTCACCCCGTGAACCCGGGAACCCCTGCAAATTCACCAAACGTAGCGAAACACTTGGAGTGACCTTTGGCAGAGGTGTTGGTTATCCAATTCATCAAATGGCTGTCTGGGTGGATGTACAAATTAAATTGAATGTTAAAATTGTCTAAAACTAAAGCAGTCATCAAATCAAAAATAAGTGTTACTGGTTGGTTTGGTTTGGTAAACCATGGGTGCCTAAGATAAATTAGACGAAATAGGACCTACATAATAAATAAAATTAAACAATTTACACAAAATAATGTTAATTTTTGCACTTATCACATCACTGATCTTTTGAAATTGATTAGGTGTTAAGAACACAGTTTTTATCGAACAGCCTATATTATTATGTTGGTGTATATTTTGTTTAATTTAAGTTTTTGAGTGTAATGAACACAGATTAAATCATACAGCATTTATGTTGGTGTATATTTTGTTTAATTAATTTTGTTTAATTTAATTTATAAGTGAACCTGGATATGTTATGTTTACCTGGATAGTACATGGTCTGTTTCCTGGCGGTGTAATTGGCTTGTGGGACCCTCATCTCGCAGACAAACTCCTCGGAATCGCTCAGGTCCTCATCCTTGACGATGACGGACCCTATGACATCAAACAGCCCCTCCGCCCCCGCCACCACCTCCGTCTTGATGTCCTTTATCACCTTCCTGCAACAAAATAAACGAAGAGTTAAAAACCAATTACCGACTCTAACTCAATCTGTAATATTCTGAAAGTGTTTGACGTTTAGCAGATATACATTAAAATAATCTTTGTTCATCTTTATGCAAACATACAAAATACTTATGAAAAAAGATTAACACTTGTTCTACTCTAAACACTAACAAAGATTTTCTCCAAATTCCTGAAACGCTTACTACTTTTGACTAACCTTTAAAACCAGGATTTTCAATATTCTTCCAGGCAGCATAAAAATTGTGATCACAAAAAAATTTCATGCATAATGTAAAAAAATTGTTCAAAGTACCTAATGATAGGACTCTGCGAAATTACCATTTTAGATTAAGGTGAAGACATGCGGAAAAATGCAAAATCTTGTGTATTAGTTTTGAAAATTTGATCGTTTAGAAATAATATAGATGCTTCAATTAAATACTGTGAGTAGAACACATATTGGCCTTTGAAGTGATCGAGTATTTTTTTGATAAGCTTTTTAATAAGCTTAGAAAAAAATTATGCGTCTGACCTATAAAAAATGGTTAAAAGTGAAAAATCTCCTACTTACAAATCCTCTTTCTGGTGTTGTTTTATTGAATAATGTAGCTAATTAAGTTTCTTACAGAGTGATCGGAAAACATTTTAATATTTGTATCTGAACTTCACAAAATAAAATAAAACTTGCATTTTGACGACGTTTCTTTTCAGTGAATAAAAATAGACGAATTTGTAAATGCGAATTTCATCCTTAGGTATGCCATATTTTTTTTTTTTTTTTTTTCTTTAAAAAGAAAGACAAACATTCCCGGGTTACGAATAACCCAACAACATTTGAAAATCTCCTACTACCACCACACTAAGCGGAAGATGTTGCTTGTGTTGTGGTGGAGGACTTAGCCAGCCGAGGAATCGAACACGGAACGCCTGGGTGAAACCCAAACGCTATGCCCACTCAACCACTGACCGGATATACAGAAGGATTTTAGCGCGTCGCTCAGTCTACGCCCAGAACCCGGGGCCAACGGACATGCCTTAGTCTACGCGGCGCTTCGATCTTTAAAAATATACTTGCGGAATAACAAAACACTGTGGTTTGCTAGAGATTAGGGTTTTTATTGGTAAACACCCAAAAATCGTTCGCTCCGCCCGTTCCGAATGAGTCAAAGACTAGTGGATCATCTTAATCCTTACATATCAAGAAATATTATTTTAATAAATTGAAGCTTTTTCTATAGTTTTGCTTGAGTAGAATTCAAATAAAACTATTTATTACTATATAAAAGAATATAAGCGTAAACTACTAAGAGAATTTTTCGTTAAAGGTGAACTCATAAATGAAACAACTAACTTTAAAAAATTAAAACATAATGGCTAAGATTAATTCTGATAGTTTCTTTTAATTAACTTTTTATCTTTCTTATAAAAGTATAATTTATAAAATAAATGAAAACCACTTTTGTGTTTGAAATTGGGCGTTTCTGGACTTCGTTTGCGAAGCGATTTTTATGCCTATTACCTACATTTGTGGCGCAATTTTTCTTGACATTATATAATTTTCAAACGCTTGTCGATTTGTCACTGGTATCCAATGACTGTTGCATTTTACGAACTTGCATAAATGGTTCATAAAATAAACGCCTTCTTGTTAATTAAATCAGACTGATTTTAATGTGATGGTATATATTACGGTTTTATAACCGAAACTTTTATAGCTGGTTAGGAAGCTTGTTGATTAAAATATATCTCTAACAAAATCTTTAATCGGTAAATAGAAAACTCTTACCATAGATTAAGAATTTAGCATCAGTCTACTTTATAAAAAGCTTAATTTGCTTATTTTATGAAAATCTGTGGAATAAGTACGGGCTGCGGCAGGTGGAAAATACATTTTCGCGAGCTTTTACTAAAAATGCGTAAGAAGGAAAATTTTTATTAAAAATATATCAATGATCATTGAAAACCTTTTATCTTGCAAAGTCTGAGTATTATCTTTGCTTATGTTATGTTCGTTTTATAATATTTACACAAATACTTCGTGTAATTAGAATTTTCTCCAATGTCTAAATAGCAAGGATTTACAATTTACTCCCATTTTTATCTTTTAGCCCTTCCTCAACCGTATCGAAATTAGACTAATCCATATAGTTTAGATATGTTGAAACCACCTCACACTACTTTTTTTGAAAGACTATATTTTCGTCATGATCATACTACCGCATTAACATTTTAACGAAAAGTTAACCCCCCTCCCTGCAAACAGTTGATTCCCTAACGGTTGATCCCCGGACAGTTGATCCATGTTTTGGAAAGACTTTATTTTTGTCATGATCATACTACCGCATTAACATTTTAACGAAAAGTTAACCCCCCTCCCTGCAAACAGTTGATTCCCTAACGGTTGATCCCCGGACAGTTGATCCATGTTTTGGAAAGACTTTATTTTTGTCATGATCATACTACCGCATTAACATTTTAACGAAAAGTTCACCCCCCCCCCCCCCCCCCCCCCCCCAAAGCTGACCCCTGACAGTTGATCACCGACAGTTGATCCCAGGACAGTTAATTCCTGGGACACTTGAAGTATATATTTGACATTGATGAAGTATATATTTCGTTTTCCCTAAACCGACGCACGTATAATTATTTCGTCATTTGATATGTGACCGTATATCCCCTCTGCTTACTCTTTCGAATCGTTTGAGACACGGCATTATAGTCAGTGAAATTATTTGGGTAGAGGATTTCTACTCAAGATGTCTGCAGAAATATTTTTTACCGCCACCTCCGGAACCATTTATTGGAAAACACCTCTGCCATAGGTCACCCCAAGTGGATCGCCACATTTGGTCAACTTGACTTTTTTATGACTCTCTTAATTGGAGGGATGGCTGAACCCTAGACCTTTTTCCTTACCAGAACTTCCTCTTCTTTAAAAAAATCCCTCCACACAGCACCCCCTAAGATGACATAGGTCCTAGATAGAAAATATTTCCCTCGGGGACTCCCGGACGAGCCGATGTAAAAAAAGAAGTATATCGGCTTGTACGGCTGTATTTCCTCTTCGAGTGCGTTACCAGAGGGGAGTACAAGAAAAAATATCATTTGGGAGGTGAACTGTTCGAGGGATCAAACGGTAGTGTGATTAACTATCCGGTAGATCAACAACTCTCTGGGAGATCAGCTGTCAGGAGGATCAATTATCAGGGGATCAAATGTCATGAAATCGTTTTATTTTTACATTTAGAAGATATACTTTTTTTTCAATTGTTTAGCAAATTTTGTAGAAATTGGCTTCCACGAAATAAAGTCGTCAATTTCTTCCTCGTCATGCTTTTAAATTCACTATCTTTCAATACTCAACAAATTATAGTTTTTTTAATTATAAAATAAGTTTTATCGTGTTTCTTATGGCGTTCGCTTTGTTGCGTGACAGCCATTCCGCCCTTCGAAGTTTGATAAAACCTTACCATAAAATTAATTAGTTAACTAACCACAGAAACGTAAATCAACATTAAGACTTATTTTCTTCCATTATTTTTTTCGTCCAACCCTGTCCTAGAATTTAAAATATCAGGTATCTTTTTTAAGTAAATAAGACCGGCCTACGAAATTGGCCTATCGTTTATTTCTTGAGGTACTTAATTTCCGAGAGGTTTTTAATTTTGCCATTTTTTTTATATAATGCTTGTGGGTATTTTAAAAGTAAAGTGTTTTTTTAATATAAGTGTGCTTAACCTAATCGCTTTCAAATTTCACATAATTAATATACAGATATTTCTATAGAATATGTTAATATGTTGACTGTCTGATTATTAAAATCGAAAATACGATCCGAACAACTTTGCATTTTAATAAATTATTAGAGCATGATATAAAAATGTTCAATTTGCCGCCCTGGGAACCATTTATAGGATATGAATGAGTTTGTTTATGTATAAAACTATTTATTCATATTCATATTGCTTATGTACGGGCGCAAACATTAATTCATCTGTTTCTTAAAAAATTAATCTATCCGGTATTTATGAAAGAGATTATGAATTCTTTTAAGTATCACCTTAAGCGCAAAAGCGGTTTATTATTTATTTTGTGAATTATTTTATAAGGAAGAAAAAAGGTGCTTAATCAAAGGAAACTGTCATAAAATAATAATCTTAGCCATAAAAAGTTTTTTCTTATAAGAATTTAATTTTCTTATTTTAAAAACGATTATTTGGCGGTACTACAGGGTCCATGACAAAATGTATTAAAGCATTTAACCCTTCAGAATAATTTTTACGCTTCTCGGTACAACTTATATAGGTCTCGCCGTGAAATCTTTACTATCATAGTCAGAAATATGATCTAAATGTTATTAGAAAGAGAAAACACCACGCTTTATATTCAAATCTAAAATTAACCACAAAAAAAAGTAAAATATATGTACACCTTTATAAAACGAAAGTTTCCGATCGCAAATTGAATAGGTATAAAAAAATTAAAAAATTAATTATTTTCACGTAAAAGGACCAAAAAGTGAAGTGACGATAATGTTTAAAATATATTTGTCTAATAAAATTATCAGTAATTTAAGTTAGAAAACCCGTAAAGTAAGCCATTAGGGTATTAATTCGCTGGTGAACTATCACGTGCCTTTTAGACCTACTCGACTCCAAACACCTTTTCATTGTAATACCTCTGGGACCACCACAGAACAAAATGCAACAATAAATCGCTTACATACTTTTGGCAATAAATATGCTAATATCGATCATGCCGGTAATCTGGCATCATACAAAAGATGCATTAAACAAAATTTGTCTTCTAGTACCATGTAAACATAATAATCATGTAAACATAATATGCTTACCAGAACTTGCAAAACATTAATTCATTAGAAATCATGGGTACTTGTAAAATTCATCATATCGGTTAATATTTATAAATTTTATAATCCATTATATCTACCTATTAACTATTCTATTTTATTTTTATTTTTCATTGCTCCTATGAGGACTTTTTACTTTATATTTTATATTTAAATCATTGTACCTTTTAATGATATCTTATATTTCTACTTTAGACTTTTTTTTTTAATTATTAGTATTTTATTCTCACTTTTAACTTTTTTTATTTTTGCTTAATAATTAAAAGCTTGTACTTTATACTTATACTTATACTTTATACCATATTTTTCACTTTACATTTATATTTTACCCTTTACCTACTACTTATAACCTTACTACTTACTTTTTACATTTTTTTCCTTATATTTAACTTACAATAATTATACTGTTAGTCATTCTTCATGTTGTTGTACTTTTATTTATTTATTTATTTATTTATTTATAGATACAAAAGAAAGTACAAGTTACACATTAGGAAGCTTTGCCTGTCCAACTAGGAAAATTTCCCGTTCCAGGACAGACAAATTGACAGGTTTAGTTCATATTATTCCTTATGTACATAATTGCAAACAAAAATAAAAACAAAGATAAAAACAAGAAAATTCTTTTTTTTTTTAAATTGAGTTGTGTTACGAAGAAATATATAAAAAAGATACATACATTTTTTTTGTAAAGTAATCTGTTAGCATATTAGCTATTCGGATTTACCGAATTAACCTGGTAACAAATAATATATTCAGAATTACAGAGTATGGGATAAGTATGTAAGTTGGGAGTGTTGAAAAGTGTAAACAAGGTATCTGATAACAAGATAGAGGAATAACAATAAGATTTTAAAGATATAGAAATGTGTTGAGAAGTGTGAACTTATAATACATATAGATATAAGCATGATTATTTTCACTAATTTAAAACATGTTTTCAGTACAAAATATATTATACGACAATACGAGTATACATCGCGCTCATGTCTTGAACAACTCATGCTGAAATATAAAAACAATAACTATAAATATAGAATATAAACAGAAAGTATGAATACAAATAAATAGTACCTGATTTAGAGCTACTTTGGTAAAGATATTGTGAAATTGTTGCATTGCTTCGTACGTCATACATGCTGTGTTATGTATATTTATTATAAATAATCACCGCTGTAAGGTACGAAGTTTCACACAGCTAGTCTAGTGTGTGCGTGCATGATACGACGCAGTGATTTACCTACTCTGTGCAGAAGTATGAAGGGGCGCACAACCATAAAATCCCAGGTATAAAAACATCAAAAAGGATGACGGAACATTGCGAAGCAATATCGGACTCAATGAAGTGTGGTAGGAATTTTTATATAGTTATCTGGAAAGTTAGGTGATTTTGTTTATCAGTTAAACAGCATATGTTCACTTTCAACTCTCCCTAAGTCCAGAATCCAATCATTGACTAATTTACTCAGGACGTTTGCACTTTTCAATTTCCAAGAACCGGGTATAAGATTGAACATTTTTGGACCTAGGTAAGAGTATTGTCTTTGAGCAAGAGATGTCATAGTAGTAAGTGGAACAATTGGTTTCCTCCCTGCATGTCGGGTGTCGTGATAATGTACTACGGAGGGGAAGAGGTGACGATATTTTTGCGTGTGTAAAATAACTTTTCTTATGAATAGTTGCCTCACATCCAGAACTCCTATCTCTTTGAATAAATCATTGTTGTACTATTTATATTGTATGTCAATTATGTTAATGGCACATGTTGTGCCGTATATGTGTAAATAAATAAAATTTAAAAAAAAAATTGATTTCAATTAAAAAGTTTGTATTTCAGAAATATTATGTTTAATTTGAAAGCCAATTTCGTCACCTTTTTAAAACGGTTTTTAGTTTTTGGATGTGTTCAGAAAAATTCTATTAACTTTTTTTATAAGAAAAACTCTCTTTTTAACTTTTGAAGGTAATTCCCATCAATGTAATATATCATTGAAGAAGAAGATAACAATAAAGATAAGATAATAGACGTGAGGTTCTGGGTTCGAGTCCCAGTTGCAGCCATTATATTTTATTATTTTTCGGTGTCTTGTTCATTTTCATATTTAAAAAAATTAGATTATTATTATTATCTTCTTCTTCAATGATATATTACATTGATGGGAATAACCTTCAAAAGTTAAAAAGAGAGTTTTTCTTATAAAAAAAAATAATATTTATTTATGCTTTTACAAAAAAGTCAATAGGTGTTCCATAAAAATAAAATCGGATATATTTATCCGAGACACTATCTAGGTAATAAATTCATTCTTTGAATACTTGTTTCCAATGAAAAAGGTAGCTCCCAATAATTTGGAAAAAAACATTAGTCGAAGATAATATTGTTAATTCTGAAATTTGAAATATGAAGTTTAATGAATTCAAAATTGGTTAATGCGTATGTCCCGGTTAGACGTGAGGTTCTGGGTTCGAGTCCCAGTTGCAGCCATTATATTTTATTATTTTTCTGTATCTTGTTTATTTTCATATTTATAAAAAAAAATGATTATTATTGTTTCTTCAAATTTTGCAAATTCACTTTTTGGCATAACAAATTAAAACACTTTTTACCACGATAATGTTTATTTTAACACATCGACATGTTTCGAGAACGATGTGTTAAAATAAGGATCGTGGTAAAAACAAAGTGTTTTAATTTTTTATTGATTATTATTGTTATCTTCTTCTTCAATGAAATATTCTATTTATTTGGACTTTATCGCAAAGTGGAAACATTTTCACTTTCTAAAAGAATTAAAGAGAATCGAAAATGTATATAATTTTGTTGTTTCAATTAATGAATTTCCATCGCGATTTTTGACTGATCGCTTCTCGGTAAACAGAGTTTAATACACTGAGTTTACAGTTACGAGTATAACTCGCTGCATTACACAGGGAAATTAATCAGTGGAATTATTCTAACAACGGAATGCATTATGCTGGAGATATAATGTTGTGTATTCCAAGTCCCAGCGGAGATATCAATATCCGAACAGCTCCATATTATTCAATTTGACATCATTAAATTTGTAGAATAGGTTTGGTAAATTAATTACATCGTAGCGTTATGAATACCAAATGAGTGCTACTGTGAATACAGAACAACAGCAGTTTGTGAAACCGGCGTAATATTGTTTGTTATTCTGTATTGCTAGCACGGAAAATTGTTTCAGAATTATTTATAACTACAGTAACGATTGTGTTTATGTAAATTTAGGATATATTTGTTCATGTTGCATTTCTAGGTATCTTCTTATTCTTATAGTGAATGGCGAACATTAACATAAAATTGTTTTATTTTTAACTTAATGAGTTAAACCTCAAACTATATAGTTTAATTTTTATTTAATATGCGACATAAATTGCAAATCTAGGATGAACTCATTACGTTTAAAAAAATTCTTGCTAGACTTGCAGAAAGTCAATAGATGTCGCGTATTAACCCTTAAAAAAATTGGCGTATTTTGTCAGAGGCTAAAAATATTCCCGCTTTGCAATAAAATCCAAATAAATGGAACATTTGTTAACGTATTCGAAAACTAAAAACTGTTTTCGAAAGGTGATGAAATAGGCTTTCAAATTTTTATATTAAAAATTACTATGTTTTTTTTAAATAATTTTTTTTTTTTGCGAAAACTTTAAAAAGTTTTCAAAATGGCTGACTTTACTTTTTTTTCTAACTAAGATTACTGATAATGAAAAAAAAATAAAACACATACTTATTTCATATGGGTGATTTTTCAGTGAGCTAGAGTGCTAAGATTTTTTTTCAAAATTTCAACTTTTTATATGAAGATCTTTCAGTTTATGGATGCGGCGCATCCCCAAAATGAAAGAATCCTGAAAATCTTCATACAAGAAGTTAAAATTAAAAAAAAAAAATCATTTTCAGCTACTCTGTAACGTCGTTTTTTTTTCAATCTTAACATTCTAGCTCACTGAAAACTCACGGACCGCCACTGGTATAAGCATTACCTCTCTTTTTTGCCTTTATATCGTATCGATCATATCGATCATGGAAATTGAACAAAATGTTAATAATTGTTCAGGAGAGCGAAAAGAAAGCGTTTTTCTCTTTCAAAATACCGTATCTCGTGTTTTTGTAGACTTATAATTAAAAATATTTTAGATACGTTTTTAGATTTTCACGGCCAAAAGCATTTTCGTTGTTTGTTTTTGGGGTGTTCATAATCAGGGCAGACCATCGTCGGATCTGCCGGATCTGCCCTGATGATGGACACTGCAACGCTGTCCGAAACGTCGTCTAAAGAAGGAGGTAGCGCAACACGACATAACACCCCAAAAACAAACAACGAAAAAAAATATATATTAAATAAATAGAAAAACTGAGGTATTTTTGTCACAAAACACATTCTCGGATATATTAATTTAACTAAAATTTAAATTTTCAAAACTGCGTTGACTAGATTATGTCTTGATTTATTTTGTTGAATGATTATATGATTTGAAATTTGTGTTGTTTAATAGAATCTATCGTTTGAAAATTGAACAAATCGGCCAACGACTAAAGGTATAACCTTAGTATATTAAAAATACACTAAGTTTTTTAAATTTTAAAACTGCGTGTACCAGATAAAATAACAATCTTCCAAAATCAATTTATGTTTTTTTTTGTAAAAAAGAGACAATACGTCTAGAATTTGATTTTAAAGGGACTAATTTCCGGTATTCTCTGGCAATACCCTCTTAACAGTATTTAATTTATTATTAATTAAAAATATGTACATATTCTTTTAAAATTCACGTCGTAGAAGATTTATTTTTCTAGAAATATTTCGACTAAATAAAATGACATATTTAACTCATTTTTGATACATTGTCGTTTACAGCTTTTCAAAATTCCATGATCGATGAATATTTGTATTTTACGTTTATAACTTTGTTGTTATGTTCAATGAGCAAGCCTGCAGGTGAGTGCTTTAGTTAACTATTAAACCGATCAGGTTGCTATCGAGCACTCAATCTAAGGTTTACGATTTTTAATTAAATAAGCAGAAAATACGAACACGCGCAGGCGGTTAACCCCTAGTATGTCAAAAAGCCCTTGCTTCGATTTCATGGAATTTTTAGTCTTAAAAACTGCTTCCAGCATACTACAATATATTCTAATCGCTTAACAAGGAAATAAATAATTTATATAAATATTATTCTAGCTTGACGATTCGTCACTTGCAAATATATTTTTATTTTATCTGTGATAAGGCGTCGAATTCAATATCAAATTTCATAATTTTAAAGTCATAGTTTTTCGTGTATTTATTTGCAGGAAATCCTCGTATGACTTAATTTTATTGTGAGCAAAACTAATTTCGCAGGAAAGTATAAAAAAATTTAAGATTATTTTTTAATAACTTCTTTATAACGTATTTTTGTAATATTAGAGAGAGAGAAAAACATTTTCTATTATTTGATGTTAATAATATTAAGTACCTAACACTATACAATTTACAAAAACATCATTTTGCAAAAAACAAGTAACAAGTTATTTCAAAAATAGCGTCATTGGAATTCGTCTTGACCTCAGAACTAGAAGCTCTTGGCGAATAATACGATCAGAGACCCTAGCACACACGCTCGATAACGATCGATAGGATAACTATCGGTAACTTTTCATCGTTCCCTACGACAACTGCACATCGCTAACGTACAAACAACAGTTGATGTCGTATATGTAAAGGACACTTACTCATTGTGAACTGTCACTTATTCGTTGGCGATCTGTAATCATGCTAGGGAACGATGAGAAGTTACCGATAGTTATCCTATCGATCGTTATAGAGCGAGTGTGCTAGGACCTTTATAATATTAGGTACAAATTTTATTTTTCAACTACCAGATTGATATTATGCGATTTTTTAATTAAAGATTGAACCATTTTCATGTTTTGTCTTATTAAACAATTGCAAATTTATTGTAGAACAGCGTTATGTTTTTTAAAAATGCCGATAATTGGAAATTACAGAGCTACGTAGCTCATCAAGTTGGAGTTGAAATTAATTTACCTAAAAATTTCCGATAGTAAAAGCTGTCCAAACTTCATAACTCAAAAACTTACCATTGAGGTTATAAACGAGTAAACGTGTTGTATTTTATGTTAAAACCACTTAGACTACGTCATCCCCAATTGGGGTAAGTAGTGAAGTCGAAGGTTGTAGAGAGGGGAAGGAGATGGGAAAGAAAAAGATAGGAAAGTACCTGGCTAATCAGATCTAGTAAGAAAAAAAACATTTCAACACAAAATTTCAATTCTGAATGGTGATCTTATACCAGGGCGATACTATATATTACTGAGAGTATCTTGCACTCTGTAAGGTGCCGCAAATATCCCTTATAAAGTTTTAAAATAACATTTGTCAATCAAATACGTCTTTGGAATATATATTACTGAGAGTATCTTGCACTCTGTAAGGTGCCGCAAATATCCCTTATATAGTTTTAAAATAACATTTGTCAATCAAATTAAAACAAATAAAATTTACTTGTTAACCGGAGTTTAACATATTATTATTTCGTCAAGTTAAGATTAAATTTACACTATTTTAATAAAATCTGTACAAAATTTCCTTCCATTTTTTTTTTTAAGTCTAACATTTTCGCGTTACGAATATTTTAAAAATATAACTCCTATTATCACCACAGTAAGCGGGAATGTTGCTTGTGCTGTGATAGAGGATATAGCAAGCCGGGGAATTGAACTCACGACGCCTGAATGGAAACCAGACGCGATGCCAAAATATTGCCCGGTCTATATGTTATAACACACTACCGACGATATTACGTGTTGTAGAATCGTACCTCTAAGTCTTGCCGTCGTATGCTGTGCCAGAATCGTTACAATCATACGGAATGATAAGCATAATATCGTGCCTTCGCCCTGGAAACGTGTTTTGTATTAAAATTGGCTTGGAGAATATATCTTCAATTTAAACGGCACTTCAGTTAAAGTCATCCGAGAACAACAAATATTAGAAATGCACATATATTTGAGTGGAATATACGATCTAATGTCGAAATCTGAAATTTTCGCTTTTAATTCCGCTCAAGGCTTTTGGGTGCGCAGCCTTTTTCATACAAAACGTAGTTTTGGATTTTAGGCCAAAATACCCAACCAGACTGAAAAATTATTTTTTTAAACAAAAGGTTTAACAAATTTCGATCTCGGACAGGAGCTGCTTTATTTATTTTGGCTTTAATTTATAAAATATAGGCTATTAAAGATTTTAATATTTTATGATGTTACAGGCAACTTGGACAATTATTTGCGAGTAAATGTAAACATTTAAAAATATACGTTTTTAGATTTTCACGGCCAAAAGCATTTTCGTTGTTTGTTTTTGGGGTGTTATGCCGTATTGCGCTACCTCCTTCTTTAGCCGACGTTTCGGACAGCGTTTAAGTATCCATCATTAGGGCAGATCCGGCAGATACATCGTCGGATCTGCTGTTACGATGTATCTGCCGCTACGATGATCTGTTGCTACGATGTATCTGCCGGATCTGCCCCGATGATGGACACTGCAACGCTGTCCGAAACGTCGGCTAAAGAAGGCGGTAGCGCAACACGGCATAACACCCCAAAAACAAACAACGAAAATTGAAAAAGATAATTTTACCGTATTTTTTTATAGTATGATGAAATATTAAATTTAAAATATTGTTCTTTTTTTAGAAACAATTTTGATGGGTGTAAATTTAAATTACAAATTTATAGTTTATATATTAAAATTACCACCCAAAGAATCGCATTTTTAACATTTTTTAATTTTATTTTTCATTATATTAAAATTTAGGATTAGGCAGTTTTTTTTTGGTATTTATAAATAACTGACAAACAAATTCCAAAGTTCCTTCCAAAATGAACCAAAACTGATTTCTTTAATGACCTATACGTCATCATTTAAAAGAAAAAAATGTAGCTCCTGTCCGAGATCGACATTAACCTTCCTTTTTATTACAAAAAAACTTTTTGGGAGTATATAAATCATAAGAATATAAATCATTATTTTACTTGCATAAATATTTATTTTATCATTGAAAAAGAAATAAAACTAATATATCTCAATTAAAATACGAAAAAGAACAAGATACAATAAAAAAACTGCCAGGCTTCGTTTATGCAAGTACCATAAATTAGAGTAGGCCAATCCATGCAATAGTATTGCTAACGCTCAGTATATGGCATATCGAAACATACCTAATAAAACAACTTAGCTCAAGTATCTAAGTGTGAACTTAGATACTTGTATCTTTAATGAAAAAAATCTATATGGATTTGATGTTGTAGGGGAATTGATCCGTTTACCTCCAGACTGAAAAGTAAATGCGTAGATCACTACATGACATAACATCCGGCAGACCAGCAAGTGCCTGGATAGCTATTCTCCAAGTTTCGTCACTCGCAATCGCCGTCGAAAGTACGTCCGTTGGTGTCTTGGTATCAAGTTCAGGTCGACATTTAAGTTTGGTGCGTAGTACTCTAGTGAAGAACACAAAAAAAAAAAAGTTTATTCCATCATTTGCTTTAAATGTATTACCACATAGGTCCGTCAAAATTAATGTCATTTAGTCGATGGAAACCAACCAAAAACGAGTTAGTAATTGCATTTTCTCCAATCGAAGTATATTAATACGGTAATGCCCGTACGGTTCAAATTAAAGAACCCGACTCCGAGTAAATCTTCAACGCCACACTGTATGGAAACCGTTCTGACCCGTCCGGGAACGTGCCTGTTTCCACGGAGCTGCTGCCGTAATATGCATACTTATCACTCGCTCACATGCGATTTGCAAACGGAAGTGGCGCCATCTATAATACTATATTTAAGGAAAAAAAGTATGAAGATGAAGAAACGTTTTTCGCTTTCAGTCAATAATAAGAAGATTTATGTTGGTGTGAAGAGTGTTCCTCTCATTATTCACGGTCTTAATGTAAGAATATCTACTATTATATATCTACCTATTAAATATAATTATTCTAATGTTAATAGTAGTTAGTTTTGCAAAAGGGTGATGCCTTATAAATAGTCACCAACACTTGAACTGGGCGAAGCAGAACGAAAAGCCTCACGCAGGGTCTGGCAGTGAAAAACCCGCGGATTATAAAAAACCTGCTAGTTATTCCATAATTACGATCGACACGTTAATGTTCTCTTTTTTTTCCAATATCTCGAGTCGTGCTGAATTAATAAATGCCATTTCACACAGAGTGCAAAACGTCACCACTGGTCACTCGTAATTAGCCGACGCTCGACGTGGTAAAAAATTGGTGAATTTTTTTTTTTTAAAGCGCCGATATTTATGTTGCCCCAAATGACATTTGCTTTGGGGCAGCTGGTCACTGCCATAGATACCAAAATTATAACCATCTCGTTTCCAATTCACGAATACATCAAAGGTTTCATTATTTTGGGGCAAAAAATGGCTTTTACATATTTCGAGCGCGGGCTGAAAAGTTACGGCCAAATTTAATTCCTGATGGACCTCGAATATTGGTTCACCGCGTCACGTGTGCATATTAATCATTCCTGCCATTTTACCTTCATTTACACCTGACGTTTCAAATGGTACATTTAATCTAAAAACTCTGTAGCCCACAATATTAAATGGAAGTCTATCTAGGTATAGTTATTTTTGCAATTATTGTGATGAACGTATGTCTTGCGGTATGAAAGAGACATGCGTGCATGAGTGAGACAGCATGAGTAAGGCATAAAAGGTTTGTTTGTTGTCCATTCGTCCTCTTTGCCTTCAGACTTCCTAAGAAGGAACCCTGTACATAATCTCATAATAAACGTTATCGTCTACCTACGATCTATTATTGGAGTACCACCCCAAAGGAATCTGGATCCATATACTGGAGTCCAGAACTCGATGTGAAACCGGCCACGGTCATCACATTTGGCGCAGCCGAAAAAGGGAACCACGGAGCAGCCAAATTATCACATTTGGCGCAGCCGAAAAAAGGAACCACGGAGCAGCCAAATTATCACATTTGGCGCAGCCGAAAAAAGGAACCACGGAGCAGCCTAATTCTCACATTTGGGCAGCCGAAAAAGACCGAGATTGAAGCTACAGGGGTCAACGAGTGATCGGGTCAGATCACGACTCCACATCATTGCGGAGCAAGGAGGAAGCAAGAGCAGCAGCATCCTATATATGGTGATTCAGTGCCGAGAACCTGGAGGAGCATTCGCGTAAGGCGTGGATTCAGAAGTCTGGGTCTTCAAGAGAAGACCAGGAACCGGGCGCAGACCTCAAGGAAGGCGCTTAGAAGGACGTTCAGGAGCAGAAGACGGTTCGCGGAAGGGCGAGATCGGACAGCATCAAGACATCAGAGTCGTGAGTTGAGTGCTGTTTGTGAAATTTTCTGTTTTTTTTCATTGATTGCATCTGTGTGAAGATGGAAGGAGGAGAACTGCCCAGGTTTTGTCATTTGAGAGACCAGCTGGAGACATTCGTCTTACAGTACGAGCAGTTCATCCTAGTCAATGATGACAAAATAACGTCGGATGTAAAAAAGAGAGCGGTTTTTATATCCCATTTGCACACAGAGACAATAAATTTATTAATAAATTTGTGTTTTCCAAAAAAAATTACAGATTTCACGGTAGAAAATTTATTGTTATTACTCGAAAATCATATAGGTACTAAAAGAAATGTGTTCAAGGAACGTGAAATTTTTTTCGCTACGAAACAAAAGGTTTCAGAATCAGTTAATGACTTCATAGCGCGTTTACGAAATCTAGTTAGATTTTGCAAATTCGAAGACAGACTTGAACATAATTTAAAAGATGTTTTTATCACCGGTCTTCGAATTGGTCGTACTAAAGAAAAATTATTTGTCGAGGCTGAAAACTTTTCATTAAAAAAGGTTTTAGAATGTGCTATTGCAATGGATTCGTTCGATGTAATTAATAAGCAAATTAAAACGGAAAGTGTAGATATGATTTCTAAAAATAGGCAGATTGATTTGTCACAAAAAAAAAATACGGCGGGTAGACATTTTTCTAGGCCTACGGACAAGAATGTTACATCGTTCAGACCAAAATCATTAGACCGAACGAAGTGTAAACATTGTGGTAATTATCACGAATCAGTTAATTGTAAATTTAAAAACGTGATTTGTTATAAATGCAAAGGCAAAGGTCACATAAGTAAAATATGTCGCGGTTTAAAGTATAAAGATATTTCTTCAGTGTTTGTAAATACGCAGAAACGGTTGTGTATAAATGAAGTGCATTGTGAGCCAATTTTGTGCAAAATCTTAGTGAATAATGTTGAACTAAATGGTTTACTGGATACAGGTGCAGCAGTCTCGATTTTAAAAGAGATAGATTACGTTAAACACTTCAATAAGTTGGATTTAAAACCAAAGGATTTAACCTTGACGGGTTACGCTAACTGTAAGTTAAATTTATTGGGTTGTATTTTATTAACAGTTGATTATAACGGTTATAGGGAAATGTTAGAATTTTGCGTAGTAAAAAATGGAACAACTACTGTTCTAGGTCGTGACTTTATCAAAAAGTTTAATATTGGATTTACGGGGTTACAATCTACTTCATCCCAGGAGGGAAGTGAAATTTTTTCTCAAAATGTAGTTGAGAATGATAGAAGTGAAGTAGATAAATTAATTCGAAAATTCCCGGAGGTTTTTTCGGATAAACTGGGTAGATTCAATAAAAATAAAATACATCTGAAACTAAAAGACAATGCGGAACCAAAATTCTGCAATCCGAGAAATATACCGTTTGCTTTAAAAGCAAAGGTTGAAACGGAATTAGGCCGTTTACAATCGGAAGGTATTTTAGTTCCGGTAAATTATAGTAAGTTTGCATCACCAATTGTTCCCATAGTAAAAGGTAACGGGGAAATTAGGATTTGTGGTGATTATAAGGCAACAATTAATCCGCAGCTAGTGGTAGATATATATCCCATGCCACGGATAGAATGGTTGTTTTCACAAATGGCTGGTGGAATAATTTTTTCCAAGATTGACTTGCGGCAAGCCTACCTACAATTAGAACTAGATGAGGAAAGTCAAGAATTCACAACGATATCCACTCATTTAGGATTGTTTAAATTCACGAGATTAATGTTTGGAATTAATAGCGCTCCTGCTATTTTTTGTAAAACGATAGCTTCGTGTTTACAGGGTTTGAAAAAAACAGCTGTATTTTTAGATGATATAATAGTAACGGGAGAAACAGTAGACGAACATAATGAGAATTTAAGTGCAGTGCTAAACAGGTTAAAAGACTGTGGATTTAGCGTAAATATTCACAAGTGTATTTTTAATGCATCATCAGTAACTTTTCTAGGGTTTGAAGTTTCAAAAGAAGGAATCAAACCATTGAAAGATAAAACTATCGCTATTAGCAAGGTATCGCAACCTAAAGATCTAACTGAATTACGAAGTTTCTTGGGGTTAGTGAACTTTTACAGGTCATTTGTGCCTAATATGTCAGTGCTATTAGATCCGTTACATAGATTATTGAGGAAAAACATACATTTTGAGTTTAATCAGGATTGCTTGGAAGCTTTTAATAAAATAAAGGAAATTTTATGTGATGATAGAGTGCTAGCTCATTTTGACCCGGAAGTAAAATTGAAGGTTGTTACGGATGCATCAACAAAAGGGTTGGGAGCGACACTTTTGCATTGTTACGATAATAATTTACAGAGACCGATTTCTTGAAATTGAACTTTTAGCGAGAGGATGCGAAATTTGTTCAGAGGTTCAACCATCTCAACCAAAAAGCGAATTGACTCCGTGGCCCATAACTGAAGAGATATGGAGTAGGGTGCATATTGATTATGCAGGTCCCATTGCAAATAAATATTTTTTTGTGATTATTGACTCAACCTCAAAATGGTTAGACTGTGTGGAGGTAAATTCTCCAAATTCGTATAATACTATTAAAATATTAAGAAATTTATTTAGTTATTTCGGGAGTGTACAGACAATAGTGTCAGATAATGGAGCCGCCTTCATGTCAGCGGACTTCAAAGAGTTTTGTGAGATGAATAACATCAAACATTTAACTACTCCGGTAAATCATCCACAATCGAACGGGTTAGCTGAAAACGCCGTGAAAAATTGTAAAAATTTTTTGAAAAAAATGATGATAGGAAATAAGTTTCAGTCAGGTTACGATGAAAAATTAGGAAATTTTCTAGTGGATTACAGAAATTCACCACACTGTACAACTGGTTTAGAACCTGCAGTTGTAATGTTTGGAAGAAAACTAAGGTCTAACTTAAACAGTTTTGTACCGAGAGGGGGGAGAGATAAGGATAATAGAATTAATAAAGAAACTAAAATTAAAATGTCTAAATGTCAGGAAAATCAGAAATATTATTATAAAAGAAATAATAAAGAATCGTTGGGTTTTTCGATAAATCAAAAAGTAATGGTAAGAGATTTTAGAGACCAAAACAATGATAAATGGGTTTCAGGGAAGATACATAAAAAAATAGGAAAAAAACTTTATATAATTGAGGTAAATTTAAAAGGTAAACTTATGTATTGGAAAAGGCATTTTGATCAGTTGTCTAAATTGTGTGTATCATGGGAAAAGAACCCCAGCAATCCTTTAATCGCGTCTGAGACTAGGAGATTATCGTCAGATGAGTACGATATCTCCGGCTTTATGTCGGATGACAATCTAATGGGTGATTCTCCTCTTACTTCCAGCTCCAGTGAACCGGTGGCTTCCACGTCGGGAAACTGGAAGGACAGATTACGACCACGGACACACAGATGAGTCAATGAAGACAGGATTCAGCTCTCGACTCAACATGATAATGAATTACACTGTAAATATTGGAATATTGTATGTATTGTAAATAATATTATCATCATCATATTGTGTACCTGTCTACGGATTTAAGTGTGGAGGGATGTGATGAACGTATGTCTTGCGGTATGAAAGAGACATGCGTGCATGAGTGAGACAGCATGAGTAAGGCATAAAAGGTTTGTTTGTTGTCCATTCGTCCTCTTTGCCTTCAGACTTCCTAAGAAGGAACCCTGTACATAATCTCATAATAAACGTTATCGTCTACCTACGATCTATTATTGGAGTACCACCCCAAAGGAATCTGGATCCATATACTGGAGTCCAGAACTCAATGTGAAACCGGCCACGGTCATCACAATTATTAATTCCTGTTCACAAAATATGCAATTTAGCGCGACGTATCTTTAGCAATCCTGGCGGAGTACTAAATACCACAGAAGTACCTTCAAATTGACGATGAAAGTTATATCGATGAAGCTAGCGGACTCTTTGTCAAGGAGCCACGTCATGACCCTACCAAATCTTAACAAACCTAAAGTTAAGAAAAATTTTACAACATAGATAAGAACTACTATAAGAGTCCATTTCATTCTATTATTATTATTTCATTCAAATCTTAAAATCCGTTATTGATAAATCTTACATTTTCTTAATTATACCTTGTTTTTGCAATATTTTATTATTTACTTTCAAACATGATATTATATAATTGAACAAAAGAAAGGGACGCTTAGATGGTTTGGGCATGTTGAGCGAATGAATGAAGAAAGGAGTGTAAAGAGAATTTATGACGCGAATGTGAATGGTAGAAGAAGCCGAGGACGCCCAAGGAAGACGTGGCACGATAAAGTGAATCAGATCCTTGAGTCGGGCCATGTCAGGAGTCAGAATAATAAAAGAGTATGTATGAGAAGATGTATGAATGTGAATGAGGCAAGGAGTGTAGGCCAAGACCGAGTTGTTTGGCGGTCCGTCCTCTCTGCCTACCCCTGTGGAGAAACGGCGTGATGGTTAGTTAGTTAGTTAAATTCCCTCACCAAACACAAGAGCCTCGTCTCTTTATCTTTATGGTGAGGAAAAGTTATTCTTAACTACCATTTTAACAAATGTAAAAATTGTAGGTATACTTATTATTAAAAAAACTACAAATATTAAATTAAAAAATTAAAAAAATAGGTTGTTAAACTATTTTTACCCAACGGAGTACTTAAAAATACAGAAAAAAAACAATTGCTTTTAAACAAATAAATAAATGAATCGTGCGATTAAATATCGAACTTAAATGAAAACAAATCTCTTCGTATACACCACCCATATAATCACAATTATTTACATGTTTCGATACCAAAGGTTTCTTCGTCAGGATAATATGAACATGAATAAAAATTATCCTGACGAAAGAAACATTTGGTTTCGAAACATGTAGATGCAGATAATGTTGATTACAAAGTGGTGTAAAAGAAGTGATTTATTTTCATTTAATTAAAAATGACGTCACAAAGTGAATTTGCGAAGACTGAAGAAATACATATATTTATTTATTTATTTTATTTATTTATTAAAGAATTTTATACATAGTGTACATATTGTGTTATTTCGCCCGCCATGCTAGGGATGTCCCTGTGTTATGGCGGGTGAAGTATGCAGATTATATGGGTAATGAAGTACGTTTACTGATAATATAATCATTATGATAATGAGGTTTACAGTTAATGCAGCAATGAATTTATGATAATGAAATTTACATATAATGTAGTAATTGATGATAATGATGTTTACAGGTAATAAATATAACAAGGAATTATAATTATTTGATTTGCAACTATTCACCAGAGAGGAGCTAACATAACTTTATCTGACGGTATACTGACTTGAGTTCAGCCGCTTCAAATAAATTTTGAACTTAGAACTAGAAATCTTAATAATATAACATTATAAGGAATTCCAGTAAAACAAAAAATACTAATTCATATAGATTATAGATCATCAAACGCTGATTCTGAATACAAAACAAATTATTGTAATTTATTTTCTGTAGAATTAATAAATCGTCATTTAAAACTGAATAAAACACCATCACAATAAAATACACCGTTATGTTGGCATTTCAACATTAGCTGTTTCTAGCGTCACGCGCCTGAGTCTTTAACGGGTTTTATTGTATGAAAAATTTTATGTTTGTTATCGGAAATTATTGAATCTAATAAATCCGCTATTTGTGTATGTATACCAACATGAATTACTGGTTTTGAAAGTAAATAAAAATATCTGATTTCAGATATAGAGGAATCTTTTAACAATTGTTTTGTCACTTATTGTTTTCTCTTTTTAATTATAGAAATACCACTTTATATTAAATAAAAAAAAAAATAATTAATCACTTAGACATATTTAAAGTTTATTGTCACTTCACTTTTTTTCGTTTATTATAAAAAATCACATACCTACTTCCACAAATCTTTCGAATTTTACTTTATTTAGTTTGAAAACCTGCATTTAAATTACAGCGTGTGGTGTCATATCTTTCTATAAATTACTGAGCATAGATATACTGAGTTGACTCTTGATAAAAAGTAAGTTAGGGGTGAAGGATGACGTCATATGGCTCCTTATGATCGCGGGCATCTAAAAATTATAACTTTTAAAATTATTTCATTCATTAAAACTAAACTTAAAAATAAAAATACATAAGTTATTTAAGTTCCTATGTCATTATTACGAAGAAAAGAATTAAAATGAACTGAAGTTCCTTGTTCAAAAGTTTTGGTTTTGTATAATGTATACCTGAACCTGAAGCATTAAAACGATTGAATATAGAACATACCGTTATTTTCATGAAAAATGGAAAATAAAAATAAAAATACATGGAAAATGAAGATATTAAACTTCCGAAAAGCTCTCAGTGGTGATGCTAGAATGAAAAGCAGTTACAGGAAGTATCGTGGTACAAAAAACACTTGTGAACTTATGACCCAGAGTTACAATTTAAAACTTAGTTTAATAAAACTTGTTCGAATTCGAACCGTGGAGGCAATATTTACGTGATCCCTAAATTTACTGCAAGACTGCATTAAACTTAAGAAGACCTCAATCGTCTTTTGTCTACTGCGAATTGAACAAAGTTGTTATAAATATCTCAAAATGCCATAAATTATCATTTACACGTATCAAAAATATGTTTTTCTTTGGGTGGAGGCAATATTTACGTGATCCTTAAATTTACTGCAAGACTGCATTAAACTTAAGAAGACCTCAATCGTCTTTTGTCTACTGCGAATTGAACAAACTTATTATAAATATCTCAAAATGCAATAAATTATCATTTACACGTATCAAAAATATGTTTTTTCTTTGGGTGGAGGCAATATTTACGTGATCCTTAAATTTACTGCAAGACTGCATTAAACTTAAGAAGACCTCAATCGTCTTTTGTCTACTGCGAATTGAACAAACTTGTTATAAATATCTCAAAATGCAATAAATTATCATTTACACGTATCAAAAATATGTTTTTCTTCGGGTGGAAGCAATATTTACGTGATCCTTAAATTTACTGCAAGACTGCATTAAACTTAAGAAGACCTCAATCGTTTTTTGTCTACTGCGAATTGAACAAACTTGTTATAAATATCTCAAAATGCAATAAATTATCATTTACACGTATCAAAAATATGTTTTTCTTCGGGTATACATTAAACGGGACACATATCAATAAAGTAGAATCTATCAGGGACCTTGTGATAATACTGATTGTCAAATTAAATTTTATCCAACTTACTAATGAAGACATCAACAAAGTCAACAAAATGCTGAGATTTATAATTCGTATATCAAAATCATTCCGCAACATTAATTCTGAATCTGCCTGCACAAGAATCCAATAACTTAAAAAGTAGTAAGGAAGTTTGAGATGACTTCAATAAATACTTTTAAATCCAATTTTTGTTTTGAACCAAGAGGCTATTGTGATATATTTCATTCCAGTTGATCCCACAAAGTTGGCCTCCCGGCACACTTATTTTATCCATAAAATGCAGTCAGTTTAGGTTAAAATTCGGTAAATATTTACAAAAGATATAACTAAGTATCCCCGAGGAGGTCTGCAGAGAGAGTATACCACCAAATAGTATAAAATAAACTTTCATTCAAGTGCATCAAGGATAAAACCACTTGTCTATATACTGTATATATCAGCGTGTAAGAACAAAAAAATGACGTTGTGAATAAATACGTTTGAAATCCATACTAACTAATTATTAAAGGTATTTTTTAAGTCGATTTTAGGTTTGAAATTGGTAAAAATTGCACAAAAAAATATAATTTTATAATCTTTATATATAAAAATCTCATGATGTCCAAAATGTCCAAAAAAAATATAATTTTATAATCTTTATATATAAAAATCTCATGATGTCCAAGATGTCCAAAAAAAACTCCGAAACTACTTAACCGGTTTTTATGATATTTGGCTTACTGTATGTAATTTGGTCCAACTTAAAAGATAGGATATTTTTATTCTCGATTATTGACTTAAATATTTATTATTGCGATTTAATGTTTATTATCGGACAATGATTTGAAATTATTTGTAAGTTCCATAAGTTTCCGACAGATGGCGGTGTGAGTTAATTTATTGACACAAAACTTCGTAATCTAGGTTAGGTAACCATCCACTAGATGGCGTTGTGTTTCGTTAGCCACAGCAACGGGTGAACGGGTCATATAGTAATTTATAAAATTATACTTTTATAAATCAGGTCAATTATCAATCAGGTCAACTATCGGAACACCGTTATATGCTCTCCTGCTGAAATAAATATTAAAAAAACTGATGGATTTGATAGCACGATTGTCCCTGAAGAGGTGAAACTGACAGCACATCAGAAAGAAAAATCCTGAAAAAAGTATGCAAACCAGACTTTGTGGATTATACACGGAGAAAAATGCTATTCGAAAATACGATCATTTTATTGGTAAAAACAGTTAAAAACGGGACTGAAGTTCTTACGAACAAATTAACAGGGTTTCAATGTTTATTGGCGGGAAAATGTTAGAATAATGTGTTGGTATACCTTCGACCAAAGGTCCTTCTTGGTCAATGTGGTATACGTACGAAATTACATATACCAACAAATTATTCTTACATGTTCCCGCCAATAAACATTGAATCTCTGTTAATTTGTCCGTAAGAACTTCAGTCACGTTTTTACTATTAAAATGGTCGTTTTTTCGAATAAAATTTTTCTCCGTGTAGGAAGATAATCTAACAGAAAAGAAACAAAAAAATAAATCTTCACCTACGTTGCTGATGCACAAGGGAAACTAGACAAGCCAAACAGATACACAAAAACCAAAAATATTGTGGGTTTTGTAGAAAGGTTCGTACATAAAATGAAATGAAGTGTTAAGAGTTACGTTCATGTTTACAAACGTTACAAATCGTTCATCCAAATGAAACTTATTGATTGTTTCACAAAACATCAATCAATCATTGAAATGATTGAGAAATTACCCATTTTCTAATGGCCGAACATAACTAATCAAGGGGAGCTTTTTTGTTTGTCTTATCGAAAGTCACACATCAATTTCCTGGTAAATCCATTGGTCACTTCCTATTGGGTCGCCCACTAAAAGCGACATAAATTATGTACGTAGCCTTACAAAACAAGCTGAATTTGTTTACATACTGTATTAAGTTAATGGAATTGAATGGAGGCAGTTTGAATTCGATTTCTGTAGGCACGCCATGATAATAATACATGTTTTTATTGAATTTATCTGTTTCTCAATCATCAACTTAATAACTGTTTTGTTTATTACGTGATAGAAATTGCCGCAAGTTTTTTAGTGACAACACGAGACATGAATAATCTTTACAAGTGCATAATTATAGGTTATAAGTAGGAAAAAACATTCAATTATTTACTTACCCACATTTTTGTTTCTGTAAAACATTCCCGTATGTTTTTTTGAAAGAGGGAAATAAAGAAATAAACAATTTTCCAATTTGAATTAATTGTTTGTATGTATTTCCTCCAGTCTCATAAAATACCAAATTTTAGGATGCTTTAATTAATTTTTGGGGGCAATTTCGGGCTTCCGGTGATGAGGAGGAGATTTTGGGCCTCCGGTTGAAAGAGGAGATATCGGTGAGTAGTGATGTCTCCACGTGCCGATCGGAATAATAAACGCTGGGTGATGATTGTGATGAGATGTGTATTTGCAATATTTACAAATGTAGAGTATTTACAATCGTAGTAAGATTATTCCGACACGCGAACTGCAGATATGAGAGTTAATGCGCGGCGGCTGTTCTGGATACGAGTTGTTAACTGAAATACTGAACTTGGCTTGCTGGAGCCACTTTATATAGCCCTACCTGGCAGGTACTTGAACTTATTACACTTATTGTGTGTCGCAGCAGCAAGACCTTTCGAGAAGGTGGTCAAAAATAATAATTCGACGTAGCGAGGTAGGTAGGTGCAGCGGTATCAAGGTGCATGACGACCGCGCAGTGCAAAAGTACTAGGTAGGTCGCTATACATTTTTGTACAGAGGTCCATGATTGATAATATAGAGCCAGTGACACTATGGCATCCCAAACTAGAGTGAAGGTAATGGGGTGGGGGAAGATGTGGAAGAAAAAGTGTCTGGGTGTTCAGATCTGGCCAAACACGGCTAAAGACATTTCAAGCAACGTTTCATTCCTGAATTAATCATTCACAAGGGGATACTGAAAGTGTCTACCACTCTGTATAATATAATCTATATATTTTCATTCATTGGGAATCAAACCTACGATCTCCGGATCATACATATTCATTGACGAGAATCATATCCTTCGACCATTAAATGTGAAATTAAGTGATTTATGTAAAAAAAATATACACAAAAGCACTGGTTTGCATACTTTCCTGTTTAATTCATAGGAATGGAAAAAAAACAATTTTTGAGATCCAATATGATAGTATTATATGGTGAATATAATAATTTTTAAAATAAAACATTAACTTGGTAACCTTTTTTTAAGTTTTAAATTTTATTTTTGTACTTGTACAGTACAATCCTCTACTAAAATCTACAAGTTTAGTAATATGTTGTGTTTAGTAATACAAATATGTAATGCTTTCACAATGGGTTGTGAAAAATTGGTTCTTGGACAATAAGGAACAACAAAGAGCACCCTCTTCCCAATCCTCCGCCTACCCTTACCTCCTTCACTGGATCTCTGCCCATTTTTTGCAACGCATTGTGAAAAACAATATATGTATTTATAACACATGTTACTCGTACTTGTAGATTTCAGATTTTAGTAGAATATTGAACTGTCCTGAAGATGCTATGGTTGTAGCAAACACAATCGGCATAAAGTATAAAAATAAAAGTGGTATTAACTAAGTTATTGTTTTATTTTAATTTAAAATGCCACATCACAAAGTATCTGCTTCATATGAACAAAAAATAATATTTGGTTAAGTAAATCAAATAAAGAGGAAATGAAGTAGTTTATATACGTAAATAGATTGTAAATAAACACCTTAATGTATTACCACTCAGCAAAATATTAATCTGAATTCTTTATCAATCATAAAAATGTTGAAATAAGAATGTAGCAAAACTCAACCGGCATTAAGTATGAAAATAAAAGTGGTATTAACTAAGTTATTGTTTTATTTTAATTTCAAATTTCAAATCACAGAGTATCTGCTTCATATGAATAAAAAATAATATTTGGTTAAGTAAATCAAATAAAGAGGGAATGAAGTGAAATTAAGTGGTTTTTATACGTACATAGATTTTAAATAAATATCTAATTGTATGACCACTCAGCAAAATGTTAATACGAATCCTTTATCAATCATAAAAATGTTGAAAAAATATATTATACAATGGTCAAATATTTTCAGCAAACTTGATAGAACAAGAAGTGAATTAAGTGATTTGTTAGTGGGTACTTACACGCCTAAATTTATTAGCGTTCAGCAAAAAATATTTTTTTTCAATCAATAATAAGTTACCCACGTCCAAGTTGTTAGATTTAAACCACTATAATTAGGCAGCAAACCAACGGGTCGGGTCTGTCAAGTAAACGTATGACGTGTTTTAGTTAGAGTTAAGAGCTAAAGCGATTATTTGGTTTTGCTTACGATTATTATTAATAGCGTGACCACCGCTAAGTAAACCCCGCTCTTATTTCTAGCCCGCGTAATAATAATGTGGAAGTAAACACATTATTTATTTGCGTAGAAAAACGCCGAGGCTCAGCTCAACGAAATGAAATAAAAATGTATGTTTGTTATTATAGCAATTTTTACATATTTTTTTCGGTGCGTTTTCTGTGAAAAATCGCATCAAAGGCGCCATGTATTTGATGAACAAAAATCATACAATAGTTGTGTATGTGAATACACTACAAGATGAAAACACTACAAGATATCCGGAGGCCATAGTCGTAGGTATGTATGGGGTTTTTTGAGGGTTCTGGTAATAATTTTCCGGGTAACGATGTTCCCTGTCAAAGAATTCCCAGCAAAGATGTCCCATGTTGAAATGTACCCGGGCAAAATGTACCTACTAATAATGTTCCCAATTTGAAATAGGTAAAATGTCGTTACATAGCTACAGACAGTTAGCAGACTCAGCAAGACACAATGAAACTAACCTAACGTATCACGACCTAACCTAAACTACGATTATCATCTACGGTTACAAAAGATAAATATTAATATTTCATGAATTCATCCATTATTTTAAAACAATTATGTAACACAACTTTTGGTGACCATATCTGAAGAGACAATTTATTTATTGTTGTTATTGCTATTTCAGTTCTTTCCACTGTGTGACCCGGAACATTTTGACAGGGAACATTTTGATCAATGACAGTTTTTCAGGTAAATTTTATCTGGGAACAATATTACCACGAACATTATTATCGACCACGTTTTTTAGATACCTGGTGTGCTAGATGGTCGATCAATGTGATGTTACCGACCGATTGTCGGTAACTTCTCATCGTTCCCTAGGACAACCGCAAATAGCAATCGAATAGGTGATAGTTCACAATGACTAAGTGTCCTTAATATATTCGATATCAACTGTCGTTTGTACATTAGCGATCTGCAGTCGTCCTAGGGAACGATGAGAAGTCCACCGACAATGCTAGCACCCCTGTTCTATTAACATAGGTAGGTACTTAGTCACAATTTCAGAGTGGAAGATACTTTCATTATCTTTGTGTGCATTACAACTATTCACTGTATTAAAATTACATGAATTTTTTTCAGGCGCATTGAGTAACAATTATGTCTGGATGGATAGTGTCCAACCATCCTCTGCTTCTTTTCTTTTCCGTTTTACAATTTATTTCCGCCTCACAACTTTCCCTATTGGCGATGCCATACCGGGCAGTGTGACATAAAAAGGTAATCAATGTTCGTTACACCAGACGTGAAGCCGTTCTGTATATTCCAATGAATATCGCAATCAACAACACCCAGACTGCTGGCGCCAACAGAAAAATAAAGAAAATTCCATCAATCTATGACGTCCCAACGCGTCGATGTGAAATGGAATGACGAAAATATTATGAATTATATTCAATTATTTTGTGCTTGCTGGTATAATAGAATGTAAATCCTTGTTTCCATTGAAAACCTTTTTTTGGATGTTGTATTTACCTTGCTCCCTTGTCTTTACCTTCTATAGAAGAAATTCTACAGAATCTGTATCTTTAATATCGCTCGTTGTGAGCCGAGTTATGAAAGGGCCTATAAAATGATACCAAGTGAGGAAATTTTTTTTTTGTGATATTTTGAATAATACATCATATTTCAAGTTCTGTGAAAATTCTATTACTATTTCAGTTCTGGAAAGCAACTGGTCCATAATGATATAATAATAGAACAGGAATAGAACATTCACACAACTTACAAATTGACTTTGAAATTTGATTTATTGTTTAAATTCTATGAATCTACTGGCCCTTAATGTTATTATTTATGTGAACAGTAGACCGCGTGTCCAAAACTGTTTACTAAATTTCTCTTATTAAATAAATCAAAACCAAATTTCCAGTGAAATCGTAAGATTTGTAAGGAGGTATATAAATAGTACTTGATTATAAACCCAAATTTTTTTTTTTTTTTTTATTCCGAAAAAAGAATAATACAATTTTTCCAACGACAATTTTCCACCTTTCTCAATGACAATTCTTTTTTCAAATTCCATATGCATTTAGGTAACATAATTTTTTTAAATTCCAACAGGAAAGTCCTAGTAAACATGTCGATTTCACACTTGAAAAAATAATCAGAAAGAATTCTGCATCATGAAAATGGACACGGGACTATCAAACAAAAAGCAAAATAGTAGAGTTAAACACGATTCGGCTAAGCTCAGTCAATAAGCTAGACCTGATTTTTTAAATTTTCATTTTACACTTGGTAAATTGTACTGTTTGCTACTTTACCCATTCCCCTCTGTGTCTGCTAAAAAACCCTTTTTTACAAATTTTTAAAGGTATGACTAAGTTTTTTTGTAATGATATGTAATTTACATTTATAAATATATACAATTTGAAATGAATTGGCAAGGCCCACTGTGAAAAAAAAAATAAATAACACCTGAAAGAGCGATACTTGGAGGTATTCTGAAATATCGCTCGTGTGCTCCTTGATTGAAGTTTATTTATAAATATTTTCCAGTATTTCTTTTCACATTCTGGAAACTTCAATAACGTACGCTCTAAGGCACCTGTTAGTAATTACAAAGCATTTTTTCTAATGAAAAAAGAACCTTTGGAAGTATTTGGTGCTTCAAATAATATAATCACCGAATAAACTTTTCTATACACGTCAATTTCATACTGCCGCCTGTCATTTATTCATTCTGAAAATAAGTTTTAATATTAAAATATCATAAGTGAAATACTTAGAAATCATCTCGGTGCGGTAAATAGAACATCAGAGGCCCTAGCACGCTCGCTCTATAACGATCGATAAGATAACTATCGGTAACTTCTCATCGTTCCCTAGCATGACTACAGATCGCCAACGAATAAGTGACAGTTCACAATGACTAAGTGACAGTTCACAATGACGCCAAATAATAAGTGTCCTCACATATTCGACATCAACTGTTGTGTGTATATGCAGTTGTCCTAGGGAAAGATGAGAAGTTACCGATAGTTATCCTATCGATCGTTATAGAGCGAGCGTGCTAGGGCCTCTGGATCTGCACAGCCGGCAATATCACGACCTAAATTTTGTAGAATATTTTCTAGAAAATAAAGGTTTTTACTATAGTTTTTTTATCAACATTTAATTTAGTTAATTTTTTTAATAAGTTTGTAATTTTAATTTCCTTGCACAAATAGGATTTAAGCAGTAGCAATATTAAAAACAAATTTAAACGCCGGTAACTTAATATTTCATCAGATTTGATAACCTCACTTGGCTCTTTGAGCAAATGCATACCTTTATATATTTTTATTTTTATATTTAACTTATTAACTTAAGGAGTTAAACCTCAAATTATAATATTTTAATTAATGAAGATAATATTAGCAAAAGTCAATCGAAAATCCGAAACAGAAAAATCAGAAAAAGATACGGATACATCTGGGACTCGAACCCAGGACCTTTTGGCAATCCGGGCCAACGCGCTATCCACTGCGCCAACGTATCCCTATCCAATTCGGTCATTTTTAACTGTATCATACTTCGACTGAGAACCACCAACAATATTTTTCATTTTTCTTATCGCATATTTTTATTGGCTGCTATCTTTATGTATGATTGCTAAATGCCCTCTAGATAGTGTCAGGATAAACTTTTATCGCTTTATTAATATGCGACATCTATTGACTTTATCTGCAAGTCTAGGATGAAATATATTTATTTTTATTTTTAACTTATTAACTTAAAGAGTTAAACCTCAAATTAGAATATTTTAATTAATAAAAATAATATTAGCGAAAGTCAATCGAAAATCCGAAACAGAAAAATCAGAAAAAGATACGGATACATCCGGGACTCGAACCCAGGACCTCTGGCAATCCGGGCCAACGCGCTATCCACTGCGCCAACGTATCCCTATCCAATTCGGTCATTTTTAACTGTATCATACTATATTTAACTGTATCATCGAGTCCCAGATGTATCCGTATCTTTTTCTGATTTTCTTTTCTTGATTTATATTTATGTTCTATCTAATAAATATTATTTTTTGTTAATAAATTCCTTATTGATGTGCATATAAGAGAATTCCCACTGTGGCTTCAAGAACATTCTTCTGTTGAAATCGCTAGATAAATACTTCTTTATACACCTATAAGCTTTAAGCTCTTGAGTACAAACTGGTCGAAGCTAGAAGTTCGCGATAACTTTAATGGTAATTTACTTACATTGAATCGGTTTTTGCGTGACTTGAAAGTTTATTTTTCTTATTACCGACGTAAATAATAATTGAAAGTGGAATAATATAAGAAAACAATTTCTGACCGTACATAATGGAGTTGGCATACAAGCTTGGAGCGTTTTTGATTTTCAATGCAATAAACAGTTCTTCGAATAGATTTATTAGCGTATATAATATTGCTGTATTTCTTTTTTTTATGTTTCAATTTGTGTAATGTCTGTGGCATTAACAAATTTAAGTGACCTTAATATATTCGACATCAACCTAGTTATCCTAGGGAACGACGAGACGTTACCGATAGTTATCCTATCAATCCTTATCGTTCCAATATGCTAGGGGGCCAGAGGCCCTAGCACAATCGATCGATAACGATCGATAGGATAACTATCGGTAACTTCTCATCGCTCCCTAGCATGACTACAGATCGCCAACGAATAAGTGACAGTTCACGATGGCTAAGTGTCCTTAAAATATTCGACATCAATTGTTGTTTGTACGTTAGTGATGTGCAGTTGTCCTGGGAAACGATGAGAAGTTACCGATCGTTATCTTATTATTTCAATTATTTATACCAGTGGCGTGTAGTCTAAATACAAAAATATACCTACCTGCTTTTGTAGACAATTATTTATCTAACTTTGACTGCTACTAATTTAAAATTTATCTATACGATACTGCCGTCATGGGTCGAACCACAGTGCCCTTCTTGATAATATCTAGGAGGATACTGTTTTTTTACTTATGTCGACAGAATAACATCCAGTTACTGAATATTAATATTTTTTTGTACTACTTTGTAAACCACTGTAATCAATTATAAAATGTGTGTTTAAGAATAGAAATAAATAAAATTAATAATAATTATGTGTTTTTTGAACAATTCCATCAAAATTATACGAATAAAAATAAATAAATAATTTTATTTATTTATTTATTTATTAAAAGAATTTTATACATAGTGTAGATATTGTGTTATTTTGCCCGCCATGCTAGGGATGTCCCTGTGTTATGGCGGGTGAAGTATGCAGATTATATAATTTAAGGTAATGAAGTACGTTTACTGATAATATAATAATTAATGATAATGAGGTTTACAGTTGATGCAGTAATGAATTTATGATAATGAAATTTACATATAATATAGTAATTGATGATAATGATGTTTACAGGTAATAAATATAACAAGGAATTTATGACAATGAAATTTACAGATAAAATAATAATTGATAGATGAAGTTTACAGATAATATAACATTGAATAATTTATGTTAACGAAGTTTACAGATAATATAATAATTAATGATAGTGCAGTTTACGGATAATATGACAATGAATTTATGGAAATGTGGGTTACAGATAAATAATAATTTATTTATAAGTTACATAGTATGGTTGATAAATTGAATTATAATTTACAATAACATTCACCAGAAAATGTTTTAAAGTTACCGCATTTTAGTTGAATGCCAACATTTTGATTTATATACGTATCGATACTAGGATCAATGCTGGACTTTATTGGTTTGTATTGGCACAGTAGTTGGCAAACTGATCGGAAGTTTCTCAAACCGCTTCCTTGAGTCAGTCTTCCAGCACTGTTGTGTTATCTAATTTATGGATGCCTAATCCATCACGACTGCTGAATAATTCCATCATTTTGATACTTGGCCGAGCGTACAACTGAACCTAAGTAACTAAGTACTTAAGTAAGTACTGCTTACAACCTTCCGTGGAGTTGTGAATTCTGCTAGAGCATTAATAACTACAATAATTTCTCAAATCTCCAGGAAGAGAAGAGAACTTAACCCTTTTAATACCAGAGATTTCCAGTTATGAAGATTAAAATTAATATTTCTTCAAATACAGCAAACTTATTTTGTGGCACCATTTTTTATAGAAATTAATAAAATACTAAATTTTTACCACTTTTATTGTTTATAAAAACAAACATGTTTCATGAGCAATGCTCAGTTCTTCAGAGTTTTAAAAATAGCAATATATACTAGTATTTTTTAAAACCCTGAAGAAATGAGCGTTGCTCGTGAAACATGTTGGTTTTTATAAACAATAAAAGTGGTAAGAACTAAGTTTTTTTTAATTTCAATAAAAAATTAATGTCTCATAATTTTGTGAAAAAAATAGTTACATCTTTAGCGAAGGGCTTGTGAAGGATATTTCCCATGGTGTATTTTTTTCTGTTGGGTTTGAATCTTTTTTCCAGCGCAAATCGTCGTCACAGTTGAACGAGGTTCTAACTGACATTTTTTTCAAAAATTTCCTATGAATGCAAAACCGTTTTTTTGCTCATTACTATAACCAACGTAATTTTCAGAACTTCGAACATCACTTACACTCTCCATTTTATTTGTATCTGACAGTTGATCGTTGTTACGAGGCGCAGTGACATTTGTCACTTTGGCTGGATAAGGTTCTAACTTCGCCTTACCATGTTTTGAGGTTTCAATGTTTGCAAAGACGAATTTAACGCAATCTATGTAACAATTTTAGATTTTGAGCTTCAATCTCATGTAAACTATTTTAAAGGGCAACATTGTAATGGAAAAATAAAAATATACCATATTGTTTCCCTAGCTCAAAACTGCTTTAGCGAAATGTAGTTAGAACCTTATGCAATGAATTATTATGCCCATTGCACATAGTTTTAACTGCATGTTTAGATATGTTGTAAAATGGTAATTATATGTCATATTTTTATGTTTTTTGTTCCCCCTTTATATTTATGCAAGTAACAATGCATTTTTTTTAAATTAAACAATTGTTTTTGATAGTTTTTTACCTAAATAAGAAAAAGATTACCCTTTGAGACATAAAAATAATAAATATCAAACTATATAATATGTATTAACAAATATTTCCTTATGTGTAATATTAAGAGTGATAAATTGTAGAACCTACAGACAACCTGCCATATGACAGCTTTGTGGGACTACCCTTATTTTGTAAAAAAAAATGTATTTTTTTTTGATAAATAAATAAATATAAAAAAAAAGAAAAAAAACTAAATTTGAGAGCAAAATAAAATGTTTACACCATTTTTTTCTAATACTTATTTAATAATAATTTAATAACTCAGGTACGGGGCATACGTCATTCCTATGTCTACCTACGTTAAATTGTCGTGAAACAAGCTTATGTGCCCAAGCGGTTAAGGAGGTATCAATAAAATATATGGAAACAAAAGTGCGGTGCTGAAAGGGTTAAGCATAGACTTTGTTATTATATATGTTTATACTCTTAATAATATCATGCCTTATGTATGCAGTGTAGGAAATAACCATTAAATACTCTTATAAATAAGGTACTTACTTGTGTATACATCGCGTGGGTATATTATGCGTAGGCTTATGCGTTATCCATATATGAGGGAATATTCATACTATCCATTATTATATCCGCCCTTGTTCTTAATAGGAACGCTCGATTTCAATACCTTAGAAGCACGCAGAAAAATATTTTTAGGTAAACACTTTTTTAACCTAATCTCTGGTAGGTACCATACTCGATCCGCCTATGTTAAAAGAGGTTAATTTTTATGCCCCTAACAAGTATACTCGTGGGAAATCCCATGCACATTTTTATGCTTCGAAAGTGAGGAATACTGCCTATCAGAATGCGCCAATAAATAGAGCGGCTCAACTGCTTAACGATTCTGCATTGACCATCGACATTTTCAATGTCACTTGCATACAGTTCAGCAATTATCTTTTGACAAAATACATGTCACAAAATAGTAAAAACTGCCCTTGTGCACTTTGTAATTTATAATCTTCTGCGTGATATATTGGTTTATAAGCGTTTTACGGAAAACATGAGAGAATGACGCTACACGCAGAAAAACGTTATTCTGAAATACGTAAAACGGTTAAAAACGGGACTGAAGTTCTTACGAACAAATTAACAGGTTTCCATGTTTATTGTCGGGAAAATTTAGAAAATAAATTATTATTAATTATTGAACTAATTTCGTACGTATACATTGTTGGTACAACGTATTTTTTCGTCGCATCGTCATCTTGTATTATCAGGGCAACGAGATGAAACATTTCTAAATGAATGTTTTATAAATATGGCCTGATAAATTATCGTGAGGGTCAAAATCGATTTTTCTCCGTGTAGTTTCTCGGAGCATATTCCATTGTATTACCGGTAGAACAAGGGCAGAATTCCCACCCGACGCCTGTACTCTGTAGATTGCAATCTGTGTGTTTTAATAGAAAATCTATATATATGTTTATAAACAGAGTTGGGGGTATTTTTCGTGTACGTTGGGGCTCCAAACCAGAGGCATGGGGCGCTCTTAAGATTTTTACTAGGTTAGCAGTTGTGTACTATTAAAGTATCTGCCGGCCCTGTATAGTACGCTTATTTATTATACAAGTATATGCCATCTTTATGGCATTCTACTTTTTCTGAAGTTATGAGATGTTCTCACAAGGCGTTCATGTAAGAATTTAAAAGAATCGGCGACAATTTCCCACCTCGTTGTCTGACCCCACTCTCTTATTTTCACCGGTATCAAAATATCGCGTTTTCAGTTTCCTTTTTTTCTGTTCTTAACAATCCTAGCCCGCCATTTGCTGCACGGGGAAAAATGTTATTCTAAATTACGATCATTTTATTCGTAAAAACGATTAAAAACGGGACTGAAGTTCTTACGAACAAATTAACAGGGCTTCAATGTTTATTGGCGGGAACATGTAAGAATAATTTGTTGGTATACGTAATTTCGTACCTATACCAACAAATTATTCTTACATTTTCCCGCCAATAAACATTGAAACACTATTAATTTGTTCGTAAGAACTTCAGTCCCGTTTTTAACCGTTTTTACGAATAAAATGATCGTATTTTAGAATAACATTTTTCTCCGTGTGTGCATACCAAAACCATAATATTATTAACATAACTCTAGTTCTGCATCAACATATATTTATGTAATTTCACAAAACAACCAAACTGAATAAGCAGAATTTATAAAATATTTACATAGATGTTGTTGATGGTTTCTCGACAACTCAACAAAATGGCATTCCAAAACCCCTTTAAAAAGCCATTAATTTTAGTAGTTACTAGAATTAATGGCTACTTAAAAAACCTTGATAATTTTTGTTAAAAATAGTGTTGTGAACAATGTTATTTATTTTCATTTAATTGAAATTATTGTGATTGTTCAATTATTGAAGAACATTAAATATATTGTAGTTATTATATTTCATGGTGTTGTGTTCCACGAAGATAAATTTTCACCACTTAGACTTTCGGACACCCTCTGCCAGAAAAGCATTTTTTTTTCCTTGATGTAACTTTTCAACAAACAGCGTGTTTTTGATAATCTGACGTATTACATATATTGCGTAGATTAATATAAAAGCTTGCACCTACCTTGCACGTATTCGTACATGTATTCTGTTCGAATCAACTATTTCATGAAGAGAATCAAATTCGATGCTCATTATTACCATACATTGAAAAAAAAAAAACATAAAAATATCATTTATAAAAAAATAAAAAAAGATGAAGAAACGAAAATAAAGGAAAAAAATTAATGTATTATACAATGTAGTAGGTTAATATATTTTTTTAAACTTACGATTGTGATATGATGGATATGGTCGGCTGTGGGAACACGTTCTCAGCAAAGCAGACGAGCTTTACAGAATCCGCGTCTTTCTTCTCTTGTCTCAGCTGAAAATTCTTTCCCGGTGCTGTAAAGATAAAAACGCATTTAGATCAAATGTAGAAAAGCTTCATGGTTAAAATATGTACTTAATAGTGACTTCATATCCCCGCGAAGATTTTTCGATCAAAATAACTTTATTATCATTGAAATTTAACAATTAAAAATCTTTGTTCAAAAGCTCTTAAAATAGTACACACGGTAAATACAGGACAGACCTAAACAACTTTTAATTCCCTCTGGATCGTTTTGCCAATGCCATAATATGCAGAATTTCAATGCTAACAAACTACACGTTCCTTCCACTAACTTAACATAAACTATTTACGTTAAAGACACAAACCATTCATATTATTCTAATCTAATACCTCCAAGTGTTTATAAAGCATTTCGAATAAACACAAAACAATTATCTAAATAATATAATAATTGTTTACAAGTATAAAGTTTATTTTCCTCTAGATTGAGTTAACAAAAATATTTATTCTACGTTGTTTATGGATATTAGAGCATAGGAAAAACATGGTTTGATATTATTTGGAAAATAAATGTAAATATAGACATTAGACAGTTATGTCGTGAACTTCCCGGAATCACGGTACACCTTTAGTGCCTCAGATCCAATGTCATTTGTTGGGATGCTGTGCAGGATTAACGATAGTAAAAAGTGAACCTTTTGATTGAAATCTAGGTATTGTGAGAGTATAGTCTCATTGGCTCCAGACGGGAGCAGTTGGGACTCTTGTGAGGTATTCACGGTAATTTTTTTTTTTAAATATACAACTATAATCAGTTTGATACGTTTTTAGATTTTCACGGCCAAAAGCATTTTCGTTGTTTCGACATCGACGGATCTGCCGGATCTGCCCTGATGATGGACACTGCAACGCTGTCCGAAACGTCGGCTAAAGAAGGAGGTAGCACAACACGGCATAACACCCCAAAAACAAAGAACGAAAATATAATCAGTTTGTATGTCTCCATATTCAAATTCAGAGGTACTTTTTTTAATGTGAGCTACAAAATTTCCTTTAGCAATCCGAGAAAAAGTTTTTAATTGCTCTGTCGCTCCAGTGGTTAACAATAATTAACTAATTATTTTGGATAAATTACAGTAATGTATAAATAAAGTATAGTATAAGATGAACTTACTAAAGACCAGCATAGTTTTGGATTTGTCATCTTCGTCGTCAAATGTAGAGACGACGCAGGAGTAATTTCCTGACATGTCAGCGCCAGGTTTCAGTATCTTCAGGGCCCTGTGCGACTGGAGGGGGTCCTCTGAAACAATAAGAAGCCTTCCATCATCCACTGTCTGCCGCTTCCGTTTCCGACACCAAAACAAACAAACACCCAACAATGGCCGGAAACACTGAACAGATATTATCTAGAAGTATGATTCACACCGAGATTCCTGGCACGAACGTTTAACGATTACATTTTATCATCAATATCGGTAATTTGTCGACACTTTCTAGCACGACCACAAATCTCCGATGACATTTGCACAACACCGCACGATAGACTTCGCTTTTCGGCCCATACAAAAAGGACGCCCGGGAAAAAAACACTTTTCTACATCGAAAATTGATCAAAATGAATATATTTTTTTATACTGCCTTCTAGAGGGTGAAAACTATGTCGGTATGTTTTCGAATTTTCGATGCGTTTCGTATTAACGTAAACATTCACTGTCAAACATGTACGATTTATCAAAAAATATTATTTAAGGAAAAAGTGCTGCTAACTCAACTCTCATAAAGAATTATAAAATTATAAAAAGCTACCGACGTAGATTCTTCTTTCTAAAAATTTTTTTTTTTTTTAAATTTCAATTTCGTGAAAGTTTCGGTGTAGAAAAGTAAATAAATAAACCCCTTTTCGAGCGATTTCTGTAGGTAAATTTGAGCGTTGTCTCATTCGCACATTTCGCATTCGCATGTATTGTAAGTGTGCGTGAGCTTATTGTGAGCGGGACAGAATGACAGACGCGGGTGTTCCGCGTGTAGTTCAAGGTCTAGCCTCTTAAGCCCCCGCATTCCCAATGTCTGCCTATTTATACATATTTTCGATTGAACACTTTCAGTTTTTAAGTTTATACATTTATCTTTACATTTGCCAAGCCAAAACGGTAAATGTCTGATATTCCCTCGATAGAAAAAAATTAAAGTATGCTCCAGAAAGTATTAAAAACACATTTTGTTCTGTTATTTCATCTTATAGATATGACAAAATTCACAGTGTTTCTTTAAATACTCCTTTAAACATTTGTCGAGAGAATTTTGCTCTATTTAAACGAGTCGTGTTTATAGTCATTTTTTTATGTTAGCGTTTTTACTTTATTAAATATTGGATTGAATCACCGATGAAATATTGTATATGTTAGCCTTTCTTGAAAGATTAAAACTTTTAATTGACAAAATTATTTGTCAATATTCATATTGCTTGTGTACTTTCGGGAACAATAAATTTTTCTTAATATTTCAAAGCATAAATTGTTAAAAGCGTTTATAAGTAAAACAAATACTATACGCGCGCCATCTACGAAAGAGTAGAATATGAATTCTTTTGACATTCACCTTAAGGCCCTGCTACCACAGTGATACTGAAGTATTAGATACATATTGTGTAGTCACATCGCAAACAACTTGTAGCGCTTAGTACGTTACATCGCTACTGAAATCACGAACCCGCGTCTCCACAAATCATCGTTAAATTGATTGTAAAAAAAAAAAAATCAATTTGATTAAGTATTTTAGCCTTATATCCAAAATTTAATTTTGGTTGAAACAGGTAAAAACGGGCTTCACATACTATGATGTTCCCAATTGGGACATGTTGTGAGAATGAAGGCTGTGAGGGGGGAAGAGAAGACAGAGAAAAAGGTAGGGAAGTACCTGGCTAAGATCTAAACACAGATGTTTTGGCTTACAAGGCCATTTTAAAACTGTGGTTAGACCACTTTGAGACGATTTATTTATAAGATTCTAAATTTCAATTTTGAAGGTGCCTAAAATGATTTATTGTCGGTTAAACTGTTTTACTGAAAAAATAATCGTAAAAAAAACTAAGAACTTAATAATAACATTATAAAATTATTGTTTTTAAATTTAAATGAATTTCTACGAATTAGACACAAAAACAATTAATAAACATAACAAAAAATTCAAATGCGAATTGTGTTCTTTCACCAGGGCGATACTAAGAGTATATTTCACTCTAGAACGAAGAGGCGATGTACTATGTATTATTATGATAGATACGTATTAATTATTAAAGCTGATCTCTGTATTATGGAAAATTTCTACGGCACAAACATGCCAATTAAATTGATGAAAATATTTCATCAATTTCGAAAAAAGTAAGAAAAAATTGTGCTTACATCAGGCGCACGGATACGCCCATAAGACATTTCTATCGGATTTTACCTTCACTGGCCGGATACAAGTTGGGACCTGATCACTGCGCATTGGAGCAGGGCAGATAAACAGATACTCGATAATTGATACGGGCTTATTTACAGTAAATATTTTTATGACATAAAAGTATCGTAAAATATGAATATTAAAATTTTATGCACTAGTAAAAATAATCAATTTATCCACCACGAAGCAATTAATACAAGTGGATTTCATTGTTCCATGGAAACAATGTGATATTTTATTCACTTTTTTTATGTGATTGTGATTAGTATGTGACCTGAAATATTAGTTTATCACTAGAATATCATACCCCGACTTCGCCAGATATTTCCAAACTATTTTTTTTCATTTTGAATCTTATCTTACTAATATTATAAACGCGAAAGTTTGTGTGTATGTATGTATGTTTGTTACTCTTTCACGCAAAAACTATTGAATGGATTTTAATGAAACCTTACTCAGACGAAGTCGGGGCAGAAGCTAGTATTAAATATAGACGAAATTTTTTTTAATATTATTGTTTTAATATAATTTTGAGTATTTAGTATAAATGGCATGTAGAGCGAATTAACGAAGGAAGGAGTGTTAAGGAGAATATATGACACAAGTTTGAAAGGTAGAAGAAATCGGGGACAGCCGAGGAAGACATGGCTCGATCAAATGAATCAGATACTTGACTCGGATCATGTCAAGAGTCGGAATAATAGAAGATCGTGTATGAATGTGATTGAGGCAAAGAATGTGTGCCAAGACCAAGTTGTTGGGCGGTCCGTTCTCTGCTTACCCCTGCGGCTAAACGGCTTGATGATTAGTTGGTATTTTTTTTTTTTCAATTAAATTATCATTTTGTTTTGATTGGACAATGGATAGTTGCGCGTTTATTGCTTTGATTTATAAAATCTGTTATATTTTCACGACAGAGTTTACCCTCCGAGAGTTTTTAATTGCTTCAGTTAGCAAGTTAAACAGATATTTTGATTATACTCATAGCCTAAGAGCTATTGCAGGAGAACTTTTAACATTTTTAGTTTTACACTTTCAATAAAGTTCACAAAGCAAATTTTATGACTTTTAAACTGAGCTATAAAAATTCATTCTCTCAACAGTATAGAAATTGGTTTTCGGATCATCCTTCAAAATTCCGATGTATATTTAAGGATATATTTTTTTTTTGGAGAACTTAATAAGCAAAACCTCAATTTGTAATATTTATTGAATGGAGATAATATTAGCGACACATTGTATTAAATTATTAAATATTACATTTTGATGTTTTATTCATTAAATTATTCCAAAAATAATAAATATATATTCATTCTAGACTTGCAGAGAAGTCTTGAGAAGACTTATCGCACATCAAAATAAAAATGGATATATTTATTTAAGACACTATCTAGATTGCGTTTAGTTCGGGAAGAATCTTGAAATCACACATAAAGATAGCAGCCAATAAAATATGCGTTAAGTAATTGAAAATAATGTTGGAAGTTCTTAGTCAAAATACAGTGAAATATGACCGAAGGATTTCGTCGGGATTATAAGCTTTAGTAGTAATTCTATATATTATTCTATCTATTATTCTGTTATTAACTCTATCTGTTATTCTATTTGTACATCATATGTTTCTTTAAACTTTATGTTTTATTTTACTCATACATTTAAACCCTTATCTTTATATACTTATAATTATCTTTATATTCTGTTATTTCTCATTTTTGTAATTTATAATCATTGTTACTCCGTAGTTTCATGTTAATATTCTGTAAATGTTCCAAAACAATAAACAAATAAAATTCCTAATAAATTGAACATTATTCTTCACTATACATAATACAGATAATTTATATTTACAATCTCTATCAACATTTACAAAACAGAAAATAAGATTAATAATTATTACTAAGTTAACCCCATTAAATAGATTATCTTATAAAATATATTTGAATATATTTATCCATTTTTTACATTAGCTCCACAAAGGAGACCCGAAAAAATAATTCCTCTCAGTGCCATCTGCCATGTTATCTTTGGGGGCCATGTGGAGGGCTTTTGAGGAAAAGAAGGAGTTTAAGATGATACCCGGTGGTGCAGAAATAGATTTTACTAAAATATTGCTGTCACTGTTGCTCTGACTCCACCGGATATTGAGCGAAAGGGACAATGCACTGACACGTAACTAAAATGGAGGTTTTGTATTCCCCACTTTTCTCCTCCAAAAGTGGACTGATTTTCAATTTTTTTTTTACCAACTACATAAGAAAAAACTATTCTATGTCTGTAAGTTTTGCTTTTTTTAAAAAAACATTGTCTGGTTTGTATACTGAACATCTTTTGACGGCGTTTAAACCAGTCAATTTTATTGATTTTTGGAAGGTCATAACTTCTATAAAAAGTAACTTATCAAAAAAAAACAAAAAGTACCGACACGCTAGTAGTTGATATCTATTTTATGCTAAAACAATATTTTCTCTAGGGTTAAAATCCAGAGAGATAAATAGGGAATACGTTTGTATGGAAAAATCACCGCCGGGTATCCTCTTAAGTTCTGGAAAGAAAAATGTATAAGGGGTGGTTAGGAATCTGAGGCTCAATGTCTCCAAGAGTGACGAACGTATGAACCCAACCCTCCTACTGAGGTGCAAAGCGGTTTTCCGATAGAGTCCTTCTGGAGAGGTCAAAAGGTCTCCCTCAACCAGTCTCTCCCGACCCGGCCTGCTACGCAGCTGGTGGGCAGTTCCACCACCAAGACCCTAAAAAACCTCACTCCATGAACCCTGCTAAACATAGAGTTTTTTTTTTATCAAATACATTGGGTGAACTATCAGTAAATTATGCTTTATAAATTGTATTATAATTTCTGAAACAACCTTCGTCATATCTAAGAGGAGACAAGACATAAAATTTATGCAAATAAAGCTACAGAAATAGGATTATTATTATGTTCGTGCCATGAATCTATTTCTAGTTTTACAACCGTATTCTTGGATCTCAAATGTTGGCATTCATTTGCCGAACCACCGCGCTACTAGTTTCATAGGAAATGGAAAATTTTGCGTCGTAAAATCGGCTCGCGAATATCAATGACTGCTGAGAACTATCTATACAGGGGGTTAAGGGATGTACTTGACTTACTTTAACCAGTGATTTTTAGCATTAGTTGGTGTAAAAAAATTAAATAAAATTTTGGTCTCCGGTGACATTTTTGACGTTCTTTTTTTCTACAAAAACATAAAAAAACAGTAGGTGTTAAATAGTTGGGGTCGGGTGAGAGATTGGGCGGATATGCTGAGTGACCAGGTCATGCGGAAGAAAAAAATGATGTAATTTTGCAGGGGACTTAGCGGGGGTACCCGGGTTCTTGGGGTTAGGTTTGTCCGGGACTTGGCGGCGGATGCGTCCGACGCGTCCAACTGCGTTTCAGGCCGGATCGGGAGGGACTGGTTGTGGGAGACCTTTTGATCTCTGACCCATCGTCTTGCATCCCAGTGGGAGGGATGGCTTCACACGTCCATCACTCCTCGACATATTGATCACCAGATTCCTACCCAACAATACTCAAACTTTTTTCCTGCACGTGACGTCCTCTCCTTCCTTTCTCTTAAAAGACCCTCCACCCAGCGTCATTAAAGATGACATAGGTCCTGACGGATTTTTTTTCCTCAAGGCCTTTTGTGTAGAGCTAATGTAAAAAAAAAAGATTTAAAAAAAAATAATAATTTATCCAATGAACAGATCATCACGCTGTTTCTACACAGGGGTACGCAGAGAGGATGGACCACCACACAACACTATCTTGGCACTCTTGGCACACTTGGCTTTATTCATATTCATACATATTCTTCTGTAATTTAGATCCTTGATATTACCCTACTCAAGTAATTGATCAACTTGATCTTGCCATATCTTCCTCGGGGGTCCCAGACTTCTACCATTCACTTTCGCGTCAAACACTCTCCTATCTTCGTACATCTGATCCGCATGTCCAAACTATCTTCAAACACAATTTGGGAGGCGGAAATGGGTACCGCCGCCCCGGGAACCATTTATTGGATAACCAACACCTCTGCCGTAGGTCACCCGAAGTGGTTCGCTACGTTTGGTGACTTAGCAGGGGTGCCCGGGTTCATGGGGGTTCATTGTCTAGGTCTTGGCGGCGGATGATCTAGACACACTGAACCCCAGATTCCTACCCAACCCTCATACCTTTTTCCTTCCCAGAACTTCCTCTCCTTAAAAATACCCTCCACACAGCATCCCCAAAGATGACATAGGCCCTGAGGGAAATTATTTTCCTTAAGGCCTCCTGTGTGGACCAAATGTAAAAAAAAAAATATAATCTAAGGGTCATTATCGTGATTTCGCTTACTCCAGGCGGCAGTTGGAACTATTGCGTATATATTTTTTTTTATTTTTGTTTTAACCGCTTGATACTAAAAAATTAAGTAATTAATCTAACGGAAATTTCTTGACTACTTCGTAGTTTTGAATTTAACGACTTACTGCATTAACACACAACACTGACATTGTAAGCAATGTCTTAGTGGGATAATAACACGTTTAATACATTTGCTGCTCATGAAAACGCTTCATCAAATTGATACACGGAACGTGCTTAGTGTTGGCGATGCTCTGAGATAAAACATCGTTATTACTTATTACGGTAACAGGATAATTGAAATACAGGAGAATTATTATTTAACAGTAAATGTTTATTAGTAATAATTTAACAACTGTGTTACTAGCTTTAAGGGCGCGCTACGCCGCTCAAAAAGAAGAAGATCGAGAGATGCGACAATACTAACGTGAGAGCGAGCGCGCTAACATTAAAAACCATAAAATTCATGCGACAATTGTGAAAATGTTTAATAATAGACGACTCGTTTCAAAAAACTCGTGGGGGAAGTGTCAAGTAGCATTTAAAGAAACATTATGAATTTTTTTATACATATAACTTGTAAAATAATAGAAACAAACGTGTTAATAATAATTTAGGGAGCATACTTTGCGATTTATTTCTATCGAGGGAATTTCAAATAATTACCGTTCCGGCGTGGGGAATGTATAGATTAGGGTGGAGTGAAATTACTTTTTTCACCTGACTGTAATGTAATAGTCAAAATTTGGTGCCTTTTAGGTTTAATTTAAGCCATGTAAAATATTATTCAATTTTGTTTAGGGTAACTGCCTCCGCAACGGCGTTGAATTTATGAAAATAGTCGGTTTTATACTCTAATTGGAAGTCATGTTTATGTACGATATTTTTGAATAAACATACTAATTTTTATCAAGAAAGTTTACTTGGTATAAAATAGATTCGACACAAAATAAAAAGAAGTTCGAATTTGTGTTTTATAATTTAAATAAGGAAAGAGAGAAAACGCCCGAGGTGATACTTAGCTTGCTTGCACTTTTCGCATCATGCTCTTGTTTTAATCTAATAAAATCTACTCAAATCTATCAAGAGGCTCTCCCCGGACAAGTTAAATAGTTTTCAGCAAAGCAGTAAGATACTTTTTGATATTTCAGCATGCAAGCGCAAAGCATTCGCTCAATATTTATGTCCTAAGGATAAAAAGGTTCCTAACTCTAAAAATGAATTATGAACTAGAGAATCGCCGAAACACATCCTTAAACACTTCAACGTTAGCTGATTTATATGTTAGTATTTCTTCAGCGACATCATTAGAGTCAGAAAAATCAGAATGCTCCATGTTCAAAGGCGTTATTGAAAAGAAAATAAAAAAAAAATCAACACTTAATTTTCCTACATTATCGAAGACATGTGATAGGTATGGAGTGTCTGATAGAGCAGCAGCAGCAACAGCATCATCTGTTTTGTTCGACATTGGGTCTGATGTTGAGGTCATTGATCGGCACAAGTTATGAAGAGAGAGAACTAAAACCAGAGAAAAAATAATGGAAAATGCAACAATTACAGAACTCTTGGTTTTATACTTTGGCGGGAAAAAAGACAAAACTTTGAAAATTGTTAAAAAGGGCGGTAAATGCTACAGGACTATGGTTGTGGAGGAACATATCTCACTGATTCAAAAGCCGGGATCCATTTACATGGGATACGTGGTATCTGATGTTGGTACAGCAAAAGTAAGAGAAACCGCGATAACAGGGTTATAAAGAAGCTTTCCAAATAGAATTAAGGCAATTGGTTGTGATGGTATGAATTTTAATACTGAAAAGTATGCTAGAATTATAAAACTGCTTGAGAAAAGGCTACAAAAACCACTCCAGTAAATAATTTGTTTGCTCCATATGAACGAATTGCCTTTGAAACATCTGTTTCTTCATCTCAATGGGTGTACTTCGGGACCTAAATCTTATATTGCTCCACTGGGAAAATCACTGGAAACCTGTGAAATGCTACCAGAAATGGCCAAAGATCTGAGTTCAGACCAACAGTACTTGTATAAAATTTCTATCTATCACATGCCCGTTGGATCACGCGTGCCAACCGAATACTACGTTTGTATGCATCAACTGAAGAACCATCTGAAAATTTGAAAACTCTGACTACTTTTGTGGTCAAAGTTTACGCACCGTCTTGGTTCTCAACCATCATGCAAAGATGGTACGCGTCATCTGTTCAATATTATTAAGGTCTCCAGATACCTGCCAGAAACTCTAAAAAAAATTATTGATCCTGTTATCCAATGAAACGGCTACTTTGCGCATCCTGAAGGGATTCTTCTTGCGATGATAACAGATGATAAAAAACATGTTAGAGAGCTGATACTAAATATTGATAGATTTTAATGCTTCTACATATATTGATTTAATAAATTGGCAGGAAAACTTAACCGAACCACCGATTTTTAAAAACTTATCGGACCAGGAAATTCAGAATATTGTGGAATCTGGTGGTGAAGGTGAACTATTGTTTATAAGGCTTCTCTGCCATACTCAAGCTGTTGAAAGAGCTGCAAAGAATACAACAGAGGCTTCCATTTCTCAGTGCACAAGAAAGTCGCGATTAGGTGCAATAAATGTCAAGCTGGAATCGCGAAACAAAATGCCTAAATTTGAAACTAAAAAGGATTTTAAACCTAAATAATAAATGAATAAGTTTGTTTCGAATTTTTTTTTTTTACAGTGATGCCTTAATAAATATCTTAATTATGTATTGTGTATCATTCAACACCTACTTACCATTAAATTAATCACAATGTATCGCCTTATAAACGTTAAACTTTTTTACCCTAATATTCAATTTTTGGGGTCACTGCGGAGGCTGAAGATCTTAATCAAATGAAATGAAAAATCCCACGTATTTTTACTTTAACATAAGGCACAAATCCCCCCCTCTTAGAAATCTGAATCTTAAAAATTTTTTTTTTTCATACATCCGTGCTCCACACTAGTATAGATACTATCTTTAAGAACAACATATATTTTTTTAAGAGCTTAAAAACTTCTGACGTCTAAGTAAAACGTGTCAGAAATCGGTAGAAATTGGCAGAGCGGCCCGTTAAATGTTTCTTAAGCTAGAATCAGAAATAAGCAAAAGTCTAATTAAATCAAGGTTTCTGTAAGCGTGGAGCAAACTTTGGTTATTATTACAAAAAAGTTTTATTAAATTACTAAAATGTCAGTTTATGCACGATGTCCGCAAGGGGTGGTTTTAGACGTTTCTTGAGCTCATTGAAAAGTCACGGACCGCCACTGGAATCGGAATTTTATTAGTACAAGCAAGAAGCTGGTGAATCTAGATTACATAATAGAACTCAAAAAACATCGTAATATTAATGATGGGATATTTTCACAAACTGTGAATAATACCGTTTAAAATGTGTGGAAGATTGAAAGTTTATTTTTCTGATTCTGATAATTTAACTAAAAATATGTATTTTTAATATTTTCATTCAACCGCACACTCCAAAACGGCTGGCAAACTGGCTACAACGTCATTACAACATACATAGAAAACGCCAATGTCTGTAAGACGGCTGTCACCGACATTGCACAGCGTGACGTCAACGCCGCCAAATTCACGAATTAAAACGAACATTGCGTTTTGGCGGCAAATTGAAAATGGCACATTTTAAATCGTTTTATAAAATTTATTCGTCAACATAAAAACGAAATTAAAATACTTTGATTTCAAAGTACCAGATAAAATAGTCTCATAAATCGGATTAACCGATAATAAATCGATTTATGCACCTTCAAAATTGAAATTTATAATCATATAAATAAGTCACAGTTAGAAAATGGCCTTATAAGCCAAAATAACTGTCACATTAATAAAAAACAAAAATACTTGCAAAACTTAATAATAACATTATTAAACTTAATTTAAATTAAAGTTAAATTTATGATATATTATTTTTTCATTGTAATAGATGAACAAAACGATACCATCTCAATTGACAAAACGACGAAGGCACTCCAAAAATATTTCTATCGTTAAAGACAAGTTGAAAGGAGCAATTTTTCATTCATCGTCAATAATTAACATCATAATTAATTTTTTTCCCTAAAAGAATATTTCATCCCGCAGAGCGAAAAGCCCGTTGAATAGAATTTAATGTAAATATCAAATATCCTTAGCGGTTTCCAAAATCAACAGTGAATCATTTTTGTACATGGAAATGTGAATAAAGGTTTACCCACGCACTTAACAAACAAATTCCCCTTGACAAGTCCACCAAATGAACATTCTTCGGAATCTTCTGCTCTCGTAGATTGTGGACAAGTGAATTTACTGGGGAAATGAATTCTCTCGTTAATGGAATGTGACATTAGCTTTGGTATTTTCCTTCGATTTGTTTTAGGAAGGGTGTTGATTTTCTTAATAAATAAGTGAAATGCCTAGCTAGAGTGAAATTAAACATTCGAATTTTATGGTAACATAATTTGTGTCAAGCATTAAAACCAGGTTTTTTTTAAATGCCATAAAATGGACCAAAAAGTTCCCTAATGCTGGCAGTCATCACTTTCCAAAATACTTCAATTTTAGACATTCGCATTAATAAATTTTTAAGCCCAATAAAGTAGTACCTGTAGCGAAAGATTTACGTATTGTTTATTTTATACTGAAATGTTGTACTAAATATGAAATATTCGTAAGGTTGTCAAAATTTATTTTCTAAAATTTTTGAGAAAATACCGACAGTTTTCCTATGGTGAGCTCTAATGTTTTTTTTTTTTACAATAGCTCCACTCAAATATTTCAAAATAATTTCCCTCAGTTGTTTCAAATAATGAAAATATTCTTTTAATTCACTTCAAATTTGATTAGCAATCACGTCTAAGTATTTTCACAAAACTTAAACAATATTCAATATATTCATAGCAGTAACGTCATTATTAAACAATTAAGAACACATTTACAAATTTCAACATAACCATTGGGGAGAATCTATTACTTTCCCAAGAAATCGGTTTAACCGATAATAAATCAATTTACTCACTTCCAAATTGACATTTCAATCGTATAAATATGGTCGTCGAATTTTGGGACACCAAAGATTGAAAATGCCCTTTTAAGCCGAAACAGCTGTCACAATAATAAAAACTAAAACACTTGCAGAACTTAATAATAAACATTATTTTATTTTATTTAAATTAAATTTAAAAATAAAATAATCTAAGAATCAAACACTAAAACAATAAATACAATGTTGGATTTCATTCAATGATTTTGTTTTATCGAATATGAACAATTCTTCAAATTTTTTAAGGTTATTTTTCAAGCTCTGTGAAAGTTCTATTCTTGTTCAGTTATGTGTTACAACTGTCTAATAATATAACTTGAATAGAACCTTTGCGAAACTTGAAAAATAACTTTAAACATGATGAATTATTGAAATTCTATGAAAAAAGTGGCTCTTGCAAGTAATATAATCAATACATTATTTCCTGGGGTAACTTCGACTGCCCTTATTTAACAGAACTCATCATTTCTAAGAACGCCTAATTAATACGAAGTAAATTCATCATATTTGTCTGAATTTACTTTATTATTTGTATTGGTGTTGACGTTATTGATCTTCTCCCTTCCAGTATTCCTTACTTTCTCCCAGTTTTCCTCTACTTTCCCCCAGTTTACCCTACATTAGCTGAGGTAAATATTGATAAGCCTTACTTTAGTTACACGGAAAGCAAAACAGAGGAATTCAATTTATTCCAAGGATGACAACATTGACGCAATCTAGTTTCATACCAGTGGCGTGTCGTGACTTAACTTCCAATTTAACGGATTAAATAGGACTTCTGATGGGTGTTTTCATGGCCGAAAACATTTTTATTCAAATTCCTCCTTTGTTGGGAAAATCTGTCGGGATTCTTTCACGAAACGGTTTTTGTTCCCTTTTTTACAATGCGAACAAAATATTCGAATACACATAACACAGGAAGGTATTCTTAAATCTCCCATAATATTTTGGTTCGGAAAATTTCCAAAAATCATTTAATGAAGCGGAGATACGTTAATCAAAAATCTTAGGCTGTGATAATTTTTTCTTCTATTTCAATTTGGGAGGCGAGTATGGGTACCTGACCCCGAGAACTGACATTTATAACCAACACCCCTACCATAGGTCAACTAAGTGGATCGCTACGTTTGGTGACTTAGCATGGGTGACCGCGTTCACAGGGTAAGGTTTTTTTTTGGCGTCGGATGGGTTTGCCCATCTGCAGACTGCGTAGCGGGCCGGTTCGCGAGAGTCTGATTGAGGAGGACTTTTGACCTTTCCAGCTCATTATCTTTCACCGCTGTGAAAGGAATGGACTCGTACGTCCGTCCCTCCTGGACACATTGACTCTTAGATTTCTACCCATCCGTCATAAATTTTTCATTCCCAAAACTTTTTCTCCTTCATTTCCTAAAAAAGACTATCCGCACAACATCTCCATAGATAAAAAGAGCCCCGAACTTTTTTTTTTGGGGCCTCCTGTGTGGCGATAATGTTAAAAAAATGTCATTTTGTAGCTTTTGGGAACAGTTCATGTAGGTCTCAAAAAAATCGTTGTGTCTCTCTTACTGTCATGGCAAGAAATATGATTTAATCGGTGTTAGAAAGATTCGCTTTATATTCAAATCTAAAAGTTAACCATACAAGAATTAAAATATAACAAACATATTATAAAACCTAAGTTTTCGAATGCAATTTGAGAAAAGTTTATGAAAATTTAGCTTTTTTTTTTAAATTATTTTTACATGAAACGGAAAAAAAAGTGAGGTCACAACATTAATAAAATTAACGTTTTAAACACAATTGTCTATAATCAAATATGTGTATGTTTTTAGTTTTTTTTTTAATTTACAAGTAATTTTAGTAAGAAAAACGTAAGGTGGGCCATTTTTAAAACATTTTATGTTTGCATTCAAAATTTTAATGTTTATAAAAATATTAGCTGGTACCCGGCATGCGTTGTATTGCCACTTAGATAAAGAAATTGTTTTTCCCTGCGTGTCCTTTCCCATTCATCCCCGTCCCCCTTCCGCCACCTCTTCCCCACCTTCGTCCCCTTCCCCTCCCGCTTTCCCTTTTCATTGCGTTCCCCTTCCCCTCTTCCGCTGTCCCCCTTCTCACAAACCTCCCCCCTCACGAATTCCTCTTCCACCTTCTCACCTCGTCAATCCCTCCCGCGAACCACCCCTCCCGGATTCCCCTCCCCTTCCCCTTCCGTCTTTTTCTCACTAACCTCCATCCTCATGAATTCCCCTCCCACCTTCTTCGCATTCCCCCTTCCCTCCCACAAACCGACCCTCATTCATTCCCCTCCGTCCCTCCCGGATTCCCCCCCCCCCCCCCCCCCACCCCCGATGTTTTTCCCTACTGCTAAACTGCATTTTTCAAACAACTCGCGTGTCACCTGATATATGATATAAAGAAGCTAATGTTAGATTTAAGCTTGCTTTCGATGTCCAAGTATAGCAAGTTTTTTTAATGAAAAATGGCATATTGTAAAAACGAGTTAAGATATTCGCTACCTGAGGTTCAATCTTCTCAAGTCATTACTGTTCGCACCGTTATCTCATTTCGTGCTTCAATTTCTCAATCGCTTTATAATAAATATAATTTTGCATTTATAAATTGGTTGATTAAAACTAAATTATATTTAAAATTTCCTGGTAGACTGCGCGGCCGAGGTGCATTTAGTTTAGCAATTAATTAAATTGGTTAACAAGTTCGTTAACAGCAACTCCGGCCAAATCTACATTTTTTTTTTATAATTTTTTAATGTTACAGTGTTTGAATTTTTTTAACTACTATACTTTTCCGTCTCTTTACTTGTTTTCTCTTGTTGTTTGTTCTACTTAACCTGTCTTTATTTTTATTTTTATGCTGTACTGAATGTAAAACTTATATTATGATATCCAAATACCTTTGTAAAATTGTAACTACTACCTCCTACCCATGAATTGTAAGTTCCTCCTGTCCTAAAATGAGTTTTGTAACTCATCGGGATTGCTCTAGCAAGAAATAAAAACAATGAGAAAAAAATACTAGGCTAATGCCCGTGTTGTGGTAGTCATACATAATAAATATATTAACTAAAAATTATATATTTTTTACTTTTTTTTCATCTTTATTAATTCTATTACAATTGGTGACGTGCTGTGACTATTTCACTAGGAACCGGTTTATAACAAAAATACCATCACAATGTTACGTTTAAAATAAAAGACAATCAGCATTGTGCCATTAAAAAAGCATGCTTATAAAATATATAATTTTCATCAATGTGTTTTGATAAAAATCTTTGATGTTAGATCTGTCTGGGCTGATGATCCAAGACTTGGAGTTGATAAAAAAAAAGTTGTGGTCTGTCTAATAACCAGTGGAAGTACATTGTACAGCTTTGTTGCAAAGTATCAAAAATTTCTTTGCCAAAAGTTGTTTTAGGAAAAGGGATAAGTAAGAGATTATACCTTTTGGTTCTAGTATCTCGAGCAGTTTGTCAAAATCATTTTTTAATACGTATGCTAGTACGTTTTAGGCATAAAGTTGCCTAATATCCAAATTCGCCTAAAGGTTAATTTAAAAAAAAATTCTAATAATTGTTTTAAAAAAATAAACAGGCCAAACTGTATAAACTGAACCGTCAAAATCAACTTAGTTATTTTCATAAAGTTTTCATTATTATCCATTGGCAAACCACTAAAAACTAGCTCATTAGGACTTTTTCTCATTTATTCTACTTATTTGTCGGTAAAAGAAAATTAAGTGCGTCTAACCTTTATGTAAGGTTGAAGTAAAACTTCTTTGACTAAAAACTTACATTTTTTAGGCGGCGGAACGTGATTCGGTTGTTGATTTTTTCGTTTATAATTACTTATAGATGAAGGGGTAACATTTTCCTGTGATTCAGCCATTTGAATTCTAAACAACACTATTTTTATTGTCACACTACTGCCACTTTTTACTTTAATACTAGATTCACAAGAATCTGAGAGAAAAATTTTTTATCTAATAAAAATATTCATCGTAAAAACTAATACCAATCACACGGTTCATCTAAAATCTTTAGTTAAATAATATAATAATCAACAAAACATAACAAAAACCTGATGAACTTACCTTATAAATTAGTAAACAAAAATAAAAGGGTGAAGTCTGACGTTTGATTTTGCTTTGAAGTTTTGTTATTCTTTGCTAGGCTTCTCACTCATTGTTAATATGATGAAATATAGATCGAACGTCATTTCCGTTTTAAATGTTACTTCCGTGCAAAAAAGATTTGAGTTACCCGTTGTAATGTCACTAAAGAAGTTTTACTTTAAAAAAAATATATATTCGGGAAAAGAAATTTTCCGAATCAATTTTGTCTGTCTATGGGCCGGTATATCAATATTTGCTAAGGAGCACATTCCTCGCTTAACTTAAACCGCCGAAGACGCACAAAAACACATCTGTCAGATTTCACATTGCTTCTGTTTCGATCTGCTAGGTACGGACGCAATAAATTACATTGGAGGAATAAGTTGCCTATCAACACTCAATTCGGACTTTCTTCGAGTGATGATGATTTAGACATCGTTTGACGTTTGGTTACTTAATAATAACCATAGAGTCCATAGATACTTACATAAATAGATTGGTTCGGCATAGAAATGACTAAAATTATCAATTATCATAAACTAAACGTTTAAAATTGGTCAACTCTAGGATTACGACTGATATACGGATTGTGTGCTAAGCCATGCTGAGCTTCACATTCCATCAAAGCCGAGCTTTAGACCAACTGATAACCGGCCCTATGTATTTAAAATGTTTACCATACTATGTACATAAAATATGCTCCTTGGGATACGCCGGATGTTACTTCAATAATAATAGACAATATGTTATTTATTTTAACTCTTTGTTTTCTATTACTTAAATAAGTATTTAAGAAGGATAGTAATGGGTTTCGTATACCTGTAGCATATAGCTTGGCCATAAGTTGGCCTTTACTCTGTCAAAAGCTTTAGAAAAATCAGTGTATAGAATATCTACTTGTGATTTATCTTCTAGGCCGTTGACGATGGTATTGGTGAAAGAGAGTGAGTTTGTAGTGGTAGATTTAGCAGATCTAAAGCCAAGCTATTCCTTACTTGGTATATTTTTGAAATAACGTGTTATTTTCTTTGTGATTATAGACTCAAATATATTAGGAATATGAAATAAAATCGATATAGGTCCATAGTTTTCTATGTACGATTAATTACCCGATTTAAAATTTGGTCTTATATGAGAAACTTTCCAGGACTCTGGGAAAGTGGCAGATGATGGAAATAAGTTATATAATAAACAAATTGGCTTAGATAAAATAAATTTACATTATTTTTATTTTTATAAGAAAAACTCTCTTTTTAACTTTTGAAGGTTATTCCCATCAATGTAATATATCATTGAAGAAGAAGATAACAATAATAATCTAATTTTTTTAAATATGAAAATGAACAAGACACAGAAAAATAATAAAAGGTAACGATCGCAACGGGGACATGAAAATAAATTACTGAAATATGAAGTTGACAATTACGACAGTCTCATATAATATCGCAGTAGCTTAATTGGTAGAGGTGTATGTCCCGGTAAGACGTGAGGTTCTGGGTTCGTGTCCCAGTTGCGACCGTTATCTTTTATTATTTTTCTGTGTCTTGTTCATTTTCATATTTAAAAAAAATTAGATTATTATTGTTATCTTCTTCTTCAATGATATATTACATTATTTTAATAATATTTCAGGAATACCATCAGGAGTAGTGCTTGTTTTGCCGGGAAGATGGCAGTTTTTAATCACTTTGACGTTTTACACAAAGTTTTTGTCAATGAAACCTAAATTATTATGGGAGTATGGGACATATCTTGTCGAGCTATACCTTTATTTAACCTTAATTGGTTTTCCCTGAATAAATTAAATAATTTTGCGTTAAATTAAATAATTATCTTTTTATTGTTTAACAACCCCCCCCCCCCCCCCCCCCTCCCCCATGTTTCGTAAGCAATGCTTACTTCATCAAGATTTACTTAAAACTAATTATAACAATAGACTTAAACATGTCAATAGATGGTCGGTAGTGGGAAGGGGGGGGGGTAATGTGGCGTAATTTACAAAGGGAACAAATTCAATAATTAATCATTTAAAAATATTTTTCGGTTATTTAACTAACAATTGGATCCCTTCTCTCTGATAAATTTACTAGAGTATTTAATCAATCATAATCTGAACTAAAAATAATCGTAAAGAACTCCAGGTTTCGAGATTAATACAATTGTAAAACTACCTGCAGGTATAATTAAGCATTTGGTGCGTGTTCGTTTTTCTCATTAATTAACTGTACCTGTACATTAATCCACCTTTGTGTTTATGATAATAACCAGAACGATTTAATAGACTACCCATTGGCAGACATGATATCCACTAGAAAATACTTGTACATTGTAATTGTTAAAATATTGATTTTAAAACATTTAGCAGTAGGAAATTTCATATTATATGGAGATCATTACTGTATCAAAGTGGATTATTCAAATTATTAACACAAATTATTCACATTTATTTTAGGTTGTGTTTTACAAAACAAAGCGTTTGATGGTGCAGTTGCCAATAATAACGTGAATATTGCATTGAAACAATGAATAATGCTACCGTTCAATTCAATTAGACGCTATAAGTATTCCCGCGGAAATGGAACGGTGTCGGGAATGGCTCGTGCCATCTATTTTTTTTAATACGAGTGAGGGAGAGACAAGCAAATGATAACTTTTTTGCATATCTCTCACTCGTATTAATTAAATCAGGTGCCACGAGCTTTTCCCGTCAACGTTCCATTTCCGCGGCAATTATAATGGCAACCATTATTTTCCAAGTTAGTATCTCAAAATTATTAAAATACTTTGTTTTAACCACTTTTATTGTTTAAATAACCAACATGTTTCGTAACCAATGCTTACTTTATCAGGATTTACTTAAAACTAATACAACAGTTGACTTAAATATGTCAATAGATGGGCAGGAGTGAGTAGGGAAGGGGGGAGGAATAATAAAACGAACAAATTTAAAAACGAGTCATTTAAAAATATGTTTGGTTATTTTTTATAATATTTAAACCAACCTATTCAATCTTTCTAAATTACAAGATTTCAAGTTTGTCTAAATCAATACATTTAGCTCTATTCCATTATTAATCAAAAATATGGTTCATCTTCAAAAATTAACAAACTCCGCGAAACTATTACTGCTTGAACACCTCATATATGCTCCTTTTTCCTAATTTCAAAGTTCCTCGAAGTTTTACCCATATAAAAAAGAACTAAGTAAATAGGTTTGCTGTATTTCAAGAAATAAGTTAGTTTAATTAGACACACAAAATGTATGTTGAATTGGCTCCGGAATGAGTTTTAATCTCCGTTCAGTGCGCCTATTAAAAATATTATGCATTAAATTCTTAATTGAATCGTAATCGAATATCCTAAATATTTATCAGTTGGGAACCTGTTTATTTATCTAAAACATCAAAAACTCTCAAATGGTGAGCTCTGGCATCATAAAATTTATTCAAAAAGTTTCAGTCAAGAGTTTCGCCGTTCTTCCATGGAGCTACTTTCAAGCGACGCTATCGCCGCTCGTCTGTACCTTCCATACTTTTATTAGTGTTTTAAAACGCCGCTTGGGGCAGCACTAGCAAAATAGTATGACAGGTAACGGGTGGCGGCGATTTAGTCGTTTGTAAGTAGCTGCGTAAACGAAGGGGGTTAGAGAAAGTATTTTAAGCTCGCAAATTATTTCCACCATTAGCTATTGCGTTCTAAAATACATTGGATTTCTTTAAACTCAAAATTTTATTGTCAGGCGCCAAATTATCTGTCCAACATTTGTCTTACAGATGGTTTTTCGTATTTTTGAAATGCCAAATATGTATACATTAATAAAAAAATCTTAAAAAGCTTTCATTTCAATTTTTTTTTAAAGTACTGACGAACTACAATCAGGAGTAATACATTAACAGCCTTACTAAAAAAAAACACTCCGCGGCCGTTAAACGGTGTTTCTGTAGCACGTTGTGTAAAGTCTGTACATTTCGTTTTTCAAATTCTTACTAAACAAAATATATGGTTTTGATCTGACAACGTCGCCATTTTACCAGCCTTACTAATAAACTTTCTGAAAAATTTGTACAGTGGTCAAACAACCATGTATGAAGAATCCTTACTAATTAAGAACTGACAAAAAATTGTTCATGGAAAGATATGTACATTGCTTACACGGCCAAGGAGGGTAGTTTATCTGTTGTATATATTTGTTCCATTTGTAATTTTCAACGAATTTCGAATTTCTTTTTTTAATGTCCTATATATTTATTATTTTTTGAGATGTCGTAAAAACAAATACCATTTTAGAACCAAAATGTAATTACCTTTAAGATTTTCATATCTAAAATATACTTAAATGTTTAAAAACTGTAGTATTTTAAGCTTCAAACATCAAATTGAAAAAAAAAACTCACTTACCCCAAACACTTTCTATTAAAACATTGAAATATTTGGAAAAATTCAAAATTCAAAAAACACAGTCCTTTTATTTAATGATTTTGAAATAAAACTGTCACCTCACTATTTACTCCTTCACACAATAAAAAAATATAAAAAAATCTTGAAATTAGCTTTTCATTCCCAAAAATTTACAATAAAAAAACTCACATTTGAATACATTGCGTGCACATCTTAACACTTTAATTTCTTTGATACGTTTACTAAAATATGTATTAGACATTTTAGTCACCAAAAAACATCACTTTCAAGAATTTATAATAAAATAAAGATCTTAAAATGCAAATTATTTCTGAATATAACCTAAAGAACCATTTTCTGACAGATCATTTTAGAACACACGATCTTACGGCCGCTGTTTCTAACTTTTAAATCGATTCATCTGAGGCCGCGATCAGCCAAGCATTTTGTAGGGTAGCGCTCGATTTATGTTGTCCCCAAACATCTTATGTTATCTGGCCTCGCCCACTTTCATAGACAAGAAAATGACATCAAAGTAAGAACTTTCGAAGTTAAATTAATATTATAGAGTTAATTGTTGTATTTATTATTAATACACGTAATTTATTACACATAAACTGACATTTTATATTTTTTAAACAAACGTATATAAAATAAAGTTTCAGCTTGACCGTAGGTACTGGACTTGACACTTGGCTTGGTGAATATTCGAAAACGACATAGCTTTTCGCATAAATTAACCGTTTTTCGTCACTGCTCCACATGCATCCGAACTTCTCAATCCATATTAATTAAAATGATAATTGATAAACGTAATACAACAGAAGTGAAATGAGCGCGAAACTGTGTCTTCTGTCAAAGTGATATTTCATCGACCATTGTTTCCGCGGTATTTTTTCTACTCTGTTGACACTTTTAAGAACTAGTCCAAAACTGAGGCGGCCGGAACGAGTTTAATCCACTAGTCCGGCTTCCTTAGGTTAAGATAAATGCTTAAGCGATAATTGTGTGTTGGAAAAAGCGTAGTTGTGCACTAATCAATTACTAAGCCAAAATTTTGGCTTAGTAATTGGTTAGTAGGATTGGGAACAGCGGCCGTTAGTGTCACAATTTGACTTAAACTAACGAAAAACAACACAAATTAATAGTAAATATATTGCGTAAATGAATATAAGTGCGATTTAGTCAAGGATTGAAATCATTTACGAAAATATCATCTTAATCACACAAACACCGCGACCGACTTTTTCTGCATTTCCGCGGCTTTTTTTTATTCAGCGGGAAAGCAATGCGCAGGCGCATCAATCACACCACCTAGCGGATTATTATGAAAACTCCAATTTGAACTAGAAAATACGGCGTTGTCAAATCTAAAGATTCACAAAAACACCGTTTAACGGCCGCGGAGTGTTTTTTTTTTAGTAAGGCCGTAACAGTACAATTAGGACTATGTACCGTGACCTTTTTATTGTATAATCCTTTACATGAGCTTACTAGTCAACAAAAAACATTTATGTACCGACTGGTACGTGATCTTTTGTACTGAAATTGCTATAATCAAACTCCTTACAACAAAGCGATATGTGTAGTCCACGTTTCCTTTGTATATATCTGTGGGTTAATGCTAGAAGTGCCCATGTCCGTTTCTGGAAAGTTGATTTAAGTAACACAAAGTACTCTAAAACGTTTTTTATTTTATTTTAATGGAATGAATACCTTTTCCTAGATTAATTAAATTATAGCCTATCTAATTTGTAAATCAAATTATTGTTTCAATTATTGAACAATCTTCATTCCTGCGCGATACTCAAATTTGACATAGGCTCTTTTAGCATTAATCCACTCAATTATTATGTCCATAATACGTCACAGGTCAAAGGCAATGTCATTGACTGGGTCAATATCAATCTAGGCAATCTTGCTTCGTAGGTCGATGATGTACATAACGTTTTGGGTGTCGTACAAAATTTCAGGACACAAATAATGTGTTTGGCTCAGGGGGTCTAAGCACTGTAATTTATAAATAAATTTACAATATCGAATCGATAGGCGTAACTTCCGTCAATTATGAATTGATTTTCCAAGCACGGTTGCACAAGCTTAAAGAACAAACGGAATAAATTGATACGCGTCTAAAATTAATTAATTAAGTCTTTGGATCGCGTTTACGATTTTTTTCAATTCTAAGAGCTTAGTTAGGTTATCTCCAAATACAGTTATTTTGCACAACGAATGGCATTACTTATTCAAAAAGTTGTGCATATTGAGAGCTTATCACACACTTACGCGGCCGTGCTAAGATTGGCGGCTTTTGTCAACTGATTGTCGGAATCATAGTTGACCGTGCTTGCAAATAACGTAAACTGACCAAAAATGACGAATTTAATCCATATATGTGGGGTATAAAAGCAAAAACGCCAATCTCCAAAAACGACGAAATTGAGTTACAAATACCAATCTATGCGCTATGTCCGTAGCTACAAGATGGTTTTTGAAATCCCTAGAAAAAATGAACCGCAAATCGAAATTAAAATTGGGTTTAGATAAAAATCACCAATCTCTACGGCGATTAACAAGCGAAAACACCACTCTCCACAAAAGCCAATCACAAGCCTGAAATCAAAATAAATTCAACATCACAAATGAACACATTATTATAATTTTTTTCATTATAATAATTCTCTTTGAAAAATCACACTAAAAATGCGTAGTATTCTTTGATCGGTTTTTTGTAATTTACCGAAAACAGTACTTTTAAAGAACGGCGTATTTGCTTTTTACCCGTCATATTAGATATCGATATGGGTTTTATCGATCGACTGTGCTAGGACCTGGACTTGACCCGCTGATCACAATCATATTTCATTAATCATTAATAACATTGTGATAATTTTCGCATGTATGCGATTCAGTAAAGTGGTTTAGGCATACTAACGACTTTTATAATATAATATGTAATTTTCCGACAATTTTCACGCACTATATCTTAAATACACGTAATGATATTATGTATGTAAGTGTAGAAGGATTTAGCACAATTGCTTAATAATGAGCCTGTTTGATTGGACTTTATCTTTAAACCGATAGTTTTAACATTTTAAAAGATATGTGTATGTCTAAAAGAAAGGAACCCTTCTTTATTCGCATGAATAAAAGCAATAAAGTGTTTCACAAAAACTGGCTCACTTCCTGACTTATTACTTATTACAAAATGTTTCAATGACTGAAAGCGTGAGTGGTTTTTTGTCCATACAAACGTATTCTCTTATTTCCTTCCTGGATATTGTCACTAGTGCTAATTTCTTCAATATAATACAGACATCGACCACTGGCATGTCCCTATGTTTTTCTTTTTTGATAAGTTACTTCTTCTAGGAGTTCGGACCGTCCGAAAATCGTTAAAATTGCCTAGTTTTGAACGCCATCAACAAACGTTCAAAGTTCAGGAGACCTATAAAGACATCGACCACCGACATGTCTCTATAGGTTTTGCTTTTTTGATAAGTTACTTATATAAGAGTTAGGACTTCCACCTTACAGTTAGCCCAGTTTTGCACGCCATCAACAGTTCAACGAATTACACAAATTTGACAATGAATACACGTACATAAATTTGACAATGAATTTATAAAAAGCACAGTGTAGGTACTGACATAGAATATTTTTTTTCTAATGCAGTTGGTGAAAAAATTCGGTCCAGTTTTGGAGGAGAAAGCAGGGGAATTCAAAACCTCGTTTTCAACGATTTTGTATGGATATATATATTTTTTTTATGTGAATACCTCACAAGAGTCAACTGCTCCCGTCTGGAGCCAGTGAGACTATGGCATCCCCATTTGGGGTATGTTGTGAGGCTGAAGGTAAGCGGGGAGGGGAAGGATATTTAGAAGAGGAAGGTGGGGAAGTTCCTGGCTATTCAGATCTAGTCACTAAACATGTTTCAAGAGCGATACTGAGAATATCTTCCACTGAGGAACGTGCCGCAAATATACTATTTATTATTTTTAAATAATTAATTGTGTAATAACACAAATTAACCAAATAAAATTGCGCACGCCGGGTTCGAATCCGCGACCTTCGGAATGTAATCAGCCAGTTGTCCATTTTGCTCAGTATTCGGGGGACAGCAAACAGTTTTGTAAACAAACAGTGTTATTATATAGGCTTTGCTAAATAAAAATGAATATTTGACTAATTTACAGTACGATTTTCCTCTGGCATCATGAAATTGAAACAGCTTTTCTATCTTTTTTTATAGTGAACAACTCACAAGAGTCTCAACTGCTCCCGTCTGGAGCCAGTGAGACTATGGCATCCCCAATTGGGGCGTTTTGTGAGGCAAGGTAAGCGAAGGGAGAAGGAAGGTGGGGATGTACCTGGTTATTCAGATCTACCCCTTCAGTGTTAAATCGTGCGAGCGTGCAAATCTTAGTAATTTTCTAATTGCCCGGGTGCGCCGCGAATATGAGATCAAAATTATCGTACTGATTAGTGTTTTACAAGAATCAATAGATATTTTTGAATTATTATCGTGTTTTAAGTTATTATTAAAATAAGTTAAGTAATTACTGAAGATCGTACATTTTTATATGAAAAAACGAACAGTTTACTTTAGTAAATTGTAATTTTAGTATTTTTTACGATTTTTTGTAGAAAATTTTATTAACAATTAGCCCGGGATGCCTTAATAAATCATTAAATTGTTGTAGTGAAATGGCTTTATATCATGGCGAAAATCTAAATAATCATGAAAAGATTATCACAGAATTTATTTAAGAAGTTTTTTATCTCCCTTTATTAATCTCCGATTGAACTCCCGATAAGATAGGCCAAGAACTAACTGCCACTGTTAGATTTAAGAATGTTGAATTGTCAATTTAATAACTTTCACAGAGTAAAATGCTTTATATTAAGTGTGTTCACTATTTTTAAATATTTAATAATTACATTGGTTTCATTAAAGAAAGCAAACACTTTGTTGCTTGACATTATAAGAATAAATTAAGCCATTCATCTACAGATTAAATTTTAACGCTTGCCTAATAACATATATAAGTAAAACCGTGCGTAATGTAAATATTAGAATTAAATAATATGTCAGGTGTTTAACAGGCACAGGTTTCTCAGAATTTGCCGACCATTTAATTGCTACTAATCACACGTTTAATAAAACTACTAGAGTCCAAATAATCCATAAAAATTTAGAAACTTTAGAAAATTTCAAAAACACTGAAAAATAATTGTCAAATTTTAAACAAACAACTAGAATTAACCAACAGTCCGATTTTAAAGTTGTTCCCTTTCTACCTATGTAACCCCCACCCTTCCTTTACCCCACCCTCTACCCCTCTTCCCACCCCTCCACCAACCAGTCTATGATGTTATCTCCCTTTCCCATATGCTTTCTCTCTCTACTTTGTTTACCTGATATTGTTTCTCGGTAGTATGATTTAGTTTATATATTACTGTCCCGAGAAAGGTTGAGTTCAACCGAAACCGGTCGACCAATATAAATATAATAAAGTGGTTTAATGCAAAGTATTTGTTTCATTTGGTAAATTGGTTTCGTTTAATAAAATTCAACCGTTGATTTCTCAGGCATATAGCATAGCCGGGCTGTAACATCAGTCAGATTATAAATAACTGGAAAAATAATAAAATGGACATTGCAACAGCTCAAAAACATCACTCGATTTGATCGATTTTGTGAGAAATTAAAAATATGTTTTGATATCAGGTAATTAATATCTAGAAGATTGAATCGAAATAAATAGACTTACGTGACGCCTTATATCCTAGATCCAGCTTTCCTTTGAACATGCCGAGATCCTGCGGTTTGTTGGGTGGAATCCATTGGTAGACCAAGTTACTCTTCTTGTTGAAGAACCACTTGATGACCAGCCCCAGGCTGTTGTCCAAGGTGTACTCGCAGTCCAGCACCACAGCCTCCTGGCTACCCAGCTCTACCAGCGGGGGCACGTCCAACCGCTTTATGTGCACGGTGGAGCATGCTGGAAAACAACAAAAATAATTTGTTAGTAAAAATAATTGGTTTCAGAAAATAATTGATAGTTGAAAATAATTGGTTGATGAAAATAATTGGTTGGTGAAAATAGATTTTTTATAATTATTTCTGACCTTCACCCCCAACGGTGTTTCTAGACCATCATTTAAAGTTATGGAGAAATGAAAGGTGAATTTAAAAAAGAAAGAAAACAACAAAAATAATTTGTTAGGAAAAATATTGGTTACAGAAAATAATTGATAGTTGAAAATAATTGGTTGATGAAAATAATTGGTTGGTGAAAATAGTTTTTTTATAATTATTTCTGACCTTCACCCTCCAACGGTGTTTCTAGACCATCATTTAAAGTTATGGAGAAATGAAAGGTGAATTTAAATATTCATTTTATTTAAATGGGCAAATTTAAAAATTATAATGAAGACTGGAGTCGAGTTCAGACTTAAAAGAGATGAGATGTTAAATGCAGGGGAGGCAATTTTAGATAAGGCTTGATAGAAGAGAGGATATTTGTTTAGAGAGGGACAACCAAAAAATATGTGAACTAATGTTCCCACTGAATGTACAATCTGGGGAGTCAAGGACTTGAATTTAAAAAAGGTGAGAAGGAACGGAACAATGTCCGATTCTCTTTCGAATAAGTGATGAAATTTCTTTTTTGTCAAAAAGGGGGAATTTTTTTACTTGAATATTTTTTCCAATGAAAAAAGGTTGTTCGAAGATAATATTGTTAATTCTGAAATTTGAAATATGAAGTTGACAAATACGACAGTCTCATAATAGATCGCAATGGCTGAATTGGATAAAGCGTATGTCCCGGTTAGACGTGAGGTTCTGGGTTCGAGTCCCAGTTGCGACCATTATCTTTTATTATTTTTCTGTTTCTTGTTCATTTTAATATTTTAAAAATTAGATTATTATTGTTATCTTCGTCTTCAACACTATTTAATTGTTTTATAAAAGTAATGTATGCCTGCTTAAAAAAACAAAATATCATTACCGTTTACTCAAAACATTGTTGTCGAAAAATGCATAAAAAATGCTTTAAATCACCTATTATTTTTATAACGTACACAAATGGATAAATGAGATCACAGCTTTTGTGATCACCGTTTACTGAAATGGTTTAGGTAACTTGAATGGCTTGAGAAAAGTGTCTTAATATAATCTATTATTATAAATCTCTTCTCAAATTATTTTGACAATTTAATAATCCATCCTACATTTATCAAGCCTTTACAAGATTCGATAAGAAAACAATTTTGGAGAAACAATAGACCAATATTCAATAATCACTAATTTGCGATACATTGTCTATATTTTACACAATAATGTTGGCTCAAACCTTACATAGGTACATGTTAGCAAAACAACAACATGAACTCATGACAATAACGATTTTACGATGACATCAACTGTTTACAGCGTTAGTGCAATCGTGCAGAATGTATTTATGTATGTAAGAATGGTTTTCTTCGGGTAATGAAAAACAGTAATCTATTTTGATGACTCGTCGGTAGAGGATAAGATTTTAACTTTTAGTGCAAGGGGAGAAGCCAAGTTCAGCAATAACGTTATTATATAATTTATGAAATTGTTTGTCTCTTTCTTTACCCCTATCCCTATATTGCTGTGACACTGCTTTTATAATATAAATATCTCCAGAAAATGAAATCGGTGCGATCTTAAGAGGGTATTAACAGAGAATACCGGAAAATGTTGACTCTTTTTTACAAAAAAACATAAATTGATTTTAAAAGATTGTTATTTTATCTGGTACACGCAGTTTTAAAAATTTGAAAAACTAAGTTTATTTTTAATATACTAAGGATATACCGTTGGTCGTTGGCAGATTTGTTCAATTTTCAAACGATAGATTCTATTAAACAACAAGAAATTTCAAATCATATAACCATATAACTAAATAAGTCTAGAAAACGCAATTTTCAGAATTTTAATTTTAGTTAAATTAAAATCATTAAAAAATATATTCGAGAACGTGTTTTGTGACAAAAATACCTCAGTTTTTCTATTTATTTAAGGTCTTACAAACTAAAATAGATTTTCAGATTTTTTAAATTTTCAAACGATAGATTCTATTAAACAACAGAAATTTCAAATCATATAACCATATAACAAAATAAATCTAGAAAACGCAATTTTCAGAATTTTAATTTTAGTTAAATTAAAATCATTAAAAAATATATTCGAGAACGTGTTTTGTGACAAAAACACCTCAGTTTTTCTATTTATTTAAGGTCTTACAAACTAAAATAGATTTTCAGATTTTTTACACACTTATTTTGATTAGACATCATTGAAAAATCATAAATACTTATGATCAAAAAATACTTACAAGGCGAAATTTAATAATTTATCATCGTGCGTTTTGAGCATTTTTATTGCTTACTTGAATGTAGGTATATATTAAAGCAAGTTTTGAATTAAATAAATTGATATTAAATTTTTATTAAAAAAAAATTTGATCCGTGGAACAATCGTTCTTTCTCATTTAAACCTCCCTGTACAGTTGCAAGAATTTTTAAACTTTTGTTCTCAGCCGCTGGTCAATCGCTCTTAAAGAAGAAAGAGAACAAATGTTTTAATTTTTTTTAAATCATAATAATAATTCAAGAGAACTCTAACATATTTCATGTAAAGACAGTTCAGAAATATTAATCAAAATATTCCCATTTCTTTACAAATGTCTCAAATGTTGTCGCCAAAAATATTACTAAATTTTTTATTAATTTTGGAAACGTCTACAAAATTCTTCCTCGTAATATTTTCGACGTTATTTGTAACGATGTATGTACACTGGCCCATGTAACGTGTAATGAAGGTTTTACGCGAGAGAGTACAATAAGTAATGGTATGTAAAATGAGCAGGTACGCTGTTTACTACAAATATTTCAAATGTTTGAACCTGAAAAGCCGAGCGCCGTTACAAAGCTTTGGAATAAATAAAGAATCTATTCGATTCGTGTTTTTTATACTCGTAAATGAAAGGAATGCTCTGTCGGAATGAAAAAGTTGAAAGTTTCATTTCAGCCGAAAAAGGGTATCGTAAAATTTGTAAAGAAAAAAACGTCACGAAAACAAATTCGTGGATAACTGGTTCAACCAACGGTTTTAGCATACGTGGATGAAGTGATGGGAATACCAATATGCAGAGTGTAAATAGATTTTTTGGAAGCGTTGGTAAATCGTTTTAAACTAATGGATTCTAAAGGGGCAATGACTACAAAATACGGAGCAATGTGGCGGTGCAAGTCGCTAGAATTTAATTTCGAGGTATTTAAAAGACGACTCTTTGAAGTATCTCCCAGATGAAAGGCCCGAGTTTCCGTAATTGAAACATTTCCTTAATTGCGTATGGTTAGTATTAATGCATAATATATACTCTATTTTTGGTCTCGAAGTAATATTATTTTCGAAAATGGTTGTCTGGCCTCTATGTATTTAAAGTGGCACCCGTAAGACAAGAAAAACTCATCTACAATTCAAATAATGTGAATTTTTGCTCTCGTCGCGTCGGGTCAACTTGGGAATTTGTTTTATTACAATATTAATTCTAATTAGTTTTATAACGTTGTTGCAATTGTGGTGTTTTTTTTAACGTGTGGATGCCATCTGGTAGACCCACTTTTACTGGAAGACATTCGCTTTACGTAAATTGCAGGTTGGTGTAGTTTTTATGCACTTAGGCTATTGCGGCTTACTATTTTTGATATATTTTTTGTCCGCAAAGTAAATTCATCACTTTTCAAGGATATAACTCCATCATGTTTTGGGGTCATTATCATATCTTCATACGCCCCAGACTTATACAACATATTTATGTACATCCAAGTTTTGGTCAAGAGTCTTAACTGCCCGGACTTAGAGGGACTATTGCATTTATATTTTAACGAACATTTTGTTAGGCAGTAGGACATTCTGAGGTGGAGGAGCGGGGTGAAGCAATGTTGAAAAGTATCTACCTGACTTTTCAGATATTGTCAAAAACAAAAACAAATAAAAATCCATCTGAAGCAATATCAAAAATCTGTAAGTAGTGGTCTCTTATCAGGGCCTTAAAAAATTAATGAGTTTAATTGAATTAAATTCTATGTTTGAATAAACCCATATTTTAACCGCAGGTTCTGAACCTGTAACCTCACGATTAAGAGTCAAGAGACAATCAGCTTATCATCATGCCCTGGCTATGGAGATTATTGGGTAACGTTTTTTTTATAAATAAAAAAAAATCGTATTTTTAAACATCGACACTTCTAAGCTTCCAAACATTGTAAAATCCTCAAAGTTCTGACGTCCCTTTGTCTTTAACTGATGCATTTTTCGGATTTATTTGACATAAACGTTTAGGCGGATAACATAGTGTTTGAAAGACAAATAAAGTCAGCTTTTATTCAGGGTATTATAATAGTACAGCAAAGGCTTTTTTTATAAAGGTGTTGCTTTCAGAAAAAGTACACTCTAGCGACCTGAGTATAATTTACAACAAACATAGTATAATTTACAAAATACAGTGTAGTGAAATAAAATATATTCAAAACTCACATGTTTACACTATTAAATTGTGTTCGGTATATTAGTTATCAGGCAACAGACCGAGACGTTTATATAATTTTTTTAATTTAATTTAAATCAAATTTAATAATGTTATTATTAAGTTCTGCAAGTATTTTAGTTTGTTCTTACTGTGACAGCTGTTTCGGCCTACAAGGCCATTTTTAAACTGTGGTTAGACCACTTTGAGACGATCGGTCTAACCACAGATTAAAAATGGCCTTGTAAGCCGAAACTGTCATTTAAAATATATATATACTAAAACACTTTCATAACGTAATAATAACATAATAATAATAATAATAACATATAAATATATATTCAAAAATCTGTTTCTGAAAAAATAAGAAAGTATACAGATTTAGGAAATGAAATTAAAAGAATTTGGCATTCTCAGACTATAAAAATATTACCTTTTGTTATTTCGGCTACTGGCATTATACCTAGCTCTCTTATTAAAAATTTAGGCATATTAGATTTGTCAAAGAATTTGTATATAAAAATGCAAAAATCAGTCATTTTAAATACATGTAGAATTATGAAAGATTTTTTAAATATTTATATTGAAGGATCATTAGGATTTATCGGCCAAATTAGGAATTCCACAGAGCCGAACCCTCTGATATGAAAATATCTGGAGACGGTGAATTATATTCCCATTTAATATTTTGGTAGATTAACGTGTTGTTCTTGTATTGTTTTGTATTAATTATACTTACATAATGCACTTGCATAACGTGGATTTACTAGATGATCATTTATATGGAAAAGTGTATGAAAGGGTTTAGTTTTTCCTATGGGAAAAGCTAAACCCGTTCCTGTAAATCTGGTGAAAAAAAAAAATTTTACATTGTTCATTTTTTTAAATAAAATTAAATGTGGTTTTACGAATTAAACCTAAAATTGATGGTTTTTATTATTAACTAGCGCAGTCTCGTGAAAAATACGGGTTAGTCAGAAATCTCGACAAATCAGTTCTAATTTTGAAAATAGCAATTCTAAGCAAATATGAGTTCTTGAATCAAATTTCACGCCAGAATAATTAATAATAAATAATAACAAACTTCATGCCGGAATACATAATTCACATCACAGATGACCTAATTGCTATGTTTAATAGGTAGGTACCTGCCTACTTTTGCTTGTCTAAATTTATAATATTTCACACTATCAGTTCCATTTTTGAAAATGACACTTAAATTCAAAGCAAATGTGTGTTGAATGAACCAAAATTACACAGTACTCACGCACGGAACAGACATCCGAAATTAGTATGTTTGATGAGGTGAAGCTGAATGTTAAATGGCTATTTTAGTTTAATCTTTACTGCGAATCGCTTTAGATTATAGATACAAAAAAATATGCCTTGGATAAAATGAAGCCTTTCCTATCGTTTACATTGAGTAGAATTTTGTATAATAAAATTTTCAAATAGTATGTATAATTAAAAATATAAGCGTATGTATACTTTATTTATTAAAAAAATTTAAAAATATTTCTTCATTAGAAATGTATTTTTAAAAATATATTATTTGGCAAAAATTATCTGCGACAGTTTCCATTTATTATATTATTATTTTTAATAAAATTATTCAAAAAATAATTAAAAAAAAAAAAAAAACACTTTTGTGCTTGAAATTGTGACCTCTAGACTCCGTTTGTCAAGCGATTTGTATACCTATTACGTATATTTGTGGCGATATAAGGCACACTTAGAAAACGTAGATATTTTGTTGGTGGTTTCCTCTTGAAGGTATAATTTTTGACATAGTGAAACGAGCGATACAAACACAAAGCGAAGCCTGTCCAAACATGTTTTATAGAAAACCTTTTTGTATAAATATTTTCTTGAATAACCAGCCATTTTCAACTAAAAACCCCTTTGCCTGTATCTTTAGGCAAATTGTCCAAGATCAGACATTTCTCCGACATTCTTAAAATATTTTTACCCCCTTTGCAGCAAAATTCTGTAAAGTTCATTCACCTTTAATTATACATATTAATAAAATTCTAAATGAGAAAATAATTGGAGGAGTTTAAAGACTTTTTTTTAATTGAGTATCGCACAAAAGTTCTAACTGCTCCCAACCGTTTAGAGCCACTAAGACTATGGCCTCCCCAATCGGGGTATGTTGTAAGGATGAAGGTAGTGGGGAGGGGAAGGAGCTATTAGCAGATCTGGACACTAAACATGGCTTAAGCCACTTCAGTCTCTTTTCACCGAGGAGGTACTAAAATTATCTGCTCCTCTGGAATGTGCCACAAATATACTATACATTATTTTTAATGAATAAATTGTGAAATAACACAAATTAATAAAAAAAAAAAATTATCATTGGAGACAACGTTAGTGACCCTCAAACGAAAATTATATACAGAAAAATCAGAAAAAGATTCGGTCCCATCTAGGAATCAAACCAAAGACCCTAGCCTTGCCGGGGCTCTGCCCTAACCGTTGAGCTCATTCGAACTTATCTTCTTCGGTCATATTAAACTCTATCATACTGCGACTAATAACTATTAACATTATCTTCATTTTCTTAATGCATATATTTTATTGGATGCTATCTAAAGGTATGATTGCGAGATTCTTCCTTGAAGATAATGTTGGTAGTACTTAGTCGGTATCGTTAAATAAAACCGAAAGAGATAGGATCGAATTATCTTAGCGGTTGGAGCAAAGTCCCGATCCTGGGTTCAATTCTTGATGCCACCGAATTTTTTTTTTTTTCTCTTTAAAATTTTGGTACTAGAGTCACTAATATTGTCTTTAATAATTAAATATTACCTTTTGTGGTTTTACTCATTAAGTAATTCAAAAGATAAATGAAAAATTAAACCAACAAAAATTACTTGCGCACGCCGGGATTTGAAGCCTCGACCTCCGGATTCGTAGCCAGGGATAGAAATCACTTAACCACAGAAACCGTCGACACAACATATTCTCCTTATAATCATTTAACCTTCTTTATCTTCTTTTTCTAATTCTAAAATATTGAAGATCATACCAAGACAAACGGGGTTGGCAAACATATTTCATTCCAAAGTCATGTAATTATTTACGCCCGAGAGCATTTTATATTACAACATTCACCGACTTACACGTCGTCGGCGAGGGACATCAACTGAAGCAAACACTATATACCTATAATACCACATTAGACAATCTCCCGATATAGCGTAGGACCGAATGTCTCTAAATATCTTCAAAGAGCATTACGCACCGATCCATTTGCTTTTACTGGCAATTCCATATCTTAAAAGTAAATAAACAAACGAATATTTTTAAAAGAAGAATAGAAATAGTTATTTCCGTGTTTAGAGGGGTAGATAAACAAACGAATATTAAAAAAAAGAGAGATAGAAAAGTTCATTCCATGTTTGAAAAATCTAATTGACAGCCGAAAGAATAAAAGAAAGAATATTGTTCATCAATTTTAAAGATTGTGCTATGCCGATTGTATACTCGATGACCGTAGGCGCCAAAAAATTATCATGGTTTTACTTAGCAGCAATGTACTTTGGATCACTTTGATGTGATAATGGATACGATAAATCTGTACCACAGAAGTCAAAGGTCGGTTGTCACATTTTTTAAATTTTTCAGGAGAGAGGAAATAGTAAAATAATTTCTTTGAACATTGTTGGGACACCAGACCTTTTATGTTGATCTAACTTCTTCCACATTGTCGTAGGACAACCGTCTTTATACCTCTGCGTAGTTACTGAAAAAACTAAAAAGGTCTCATACATAACTCATTTTAACGAAAAACTGGACAACCAACCATTGACTTCTGAGGTTCAGTAATTTTGTGCAGAAGTTATCAGTAGATGTCTGATTTTAGTTTTATATTAAAATAAATATACAGTACTTTAATGTTATTAATTTGACAAAACGACTTATAGTCCAGTCAGCAGAGATAAAAAAGGCTTGCAAAATGTGGTCTAAAAGATATTTTAATTTTATATCGTACCCTGGTAGGCCTGATTGGTACACTGGAAAACTATTTTCGACCTTGTGTCACTCTGCTATAGTTTTTCTTTCCAAAATATCCTTAACATTTGATCTTACGACAAAGTGGTCAAAGACGAACTTTAAGAAGATAAAATTTAACACATTTTCAATTTCAACATTTTTTCTAAGTAATATATAACGAGTCACAGCGGCGGAAAGCAGAGCATATTTTCAAAAAATTTATCAAAATCACAAATTTTCTAATTTTATTTCATTGTTTCTGGGTTCATTAAATACATAGTTCAATTCAATACATTCAGTTTCATTCAATACATAATTATTCATTAAGTCGATGGACGTTATGTTTGATTTGAGGGTCTGATAAAGGCGAGGTAGTATTATTTAGTGTTTCGAGTGTCAGAATTTCACATGTGCAAGACGTCCGTATCAATTTATTACCCAGTGTCATGCTGTTTCGCTGGTACCGTAATATTAATTGAATTGATTTGCTCGATAGGGGGTTGGAATATATTGCTTGGAACTGTCAAATTGCTTATGAAAATTATAAATTACCAGTCTTAGGGAAATTGTTCCGTACAGCGTTACTGTTATGCGATATCATGCACGTTTTGAAGAGAAATAATATACATAAAAAAAACAAATAAATTTTGGTGGCTAGTGCGTGATACAAAATAAAATAAAAATGACTGTCACGAAAAAAAAGACAAAGTTTACACGATAATTTTTAGATGATGTCTTGACAGAATTTAGGGAAAATAGGTCGGTTGCCATAGTATTATAATTTTCCTTCATTTTTTCATTATTGTAGATATTTCAAAGCGTTGTTATTTTACAAATAACATATTTTACACTCATTTTTGTAGTACGGTTTTTTCGAAGCGATGATTTGAAATATTTTGAAGTTGAACCTCTCTCGCAGTTACAAGGATCTCACACATTCCGCTCAGCTGAAATGCTTTAGCGACACTAGTTGCATCTCGTTTTTGCACTACAATTAGTTGCATACCAATAGTGGTTGTCGTAATTTTGCACTAGCGTGATTCTAATTTTGTGCCATAATAGTGGTTTTATATTATATACTAGCATAATGGTCTGCCATAATGCACGATATCTGAATGTATGAACCTATATATTTAAAATTAAAACTAGCAGTGCAAATAATGTCAAGAAACAACTTGTGCGCAACTAGTTGCATAATGTAAGTTAACAGCACTTCAAATACCGGAATTTGTGACGCAAACGTTAACAATGCCGAAGTATAGGTTGTATTTTATCGAACAGAGTGTTTTTGTTTATTTAAGTAATAATTTTAAAAAAGAAACGCCGCAAACAGCTTAAGTATTTGTTTGTTGAATAGGTGGTGATAGATTCTGGTATTATTTTCTTTCATTTCTCTGTTATTCAATACTTTCTGTTGGATAACAGAGAAAATGTAAAAATGTGGAAATAAGAAATATATTACGTGTGCTATGAATAAAATTTTCTAAAGCTGTCTGCCAGTTTTAGTCTTTCAGTGTTCTGAAACGAGTCGTTCTATTTTATATCGCTTCGACGCTAACCAATAATAAACACAATTTAGTAGATTAAAGCGTCGCGGCGCGTCGTTGTTTCTACGGATTAAGAGCTTTTTTAACGTCCTCGAACGACGTTATTACCTACCAAATGTTCCATTATAAATACAAATAAAATGTAAAACACGTCCATTTTCAGATTCTTAGGTCAAAAATGTTGATCTATAAAAAGAGAAAATAACATGAATTGGTCTGAAACCTCAGATAAATTATTTTTATCATTTTTCCTCTTTCATTTTTTGTAAGTATAATAACATGATTTTTGTCTACTTTATTTAATAACTGACTTGAAAGTGTGGTCAGACATATTATTAGGCGAACGAAAAAAAGTTGTGTGTCAGTAATGAGATAAATACCGCTTTTTCTGAAAATGACAACATTTTACGAAAAAACTTTAAACTGCTGTAAATGTTGACTGGTTGAAGATCAATCTTCATATGTTTATATATTCCAAAAGGGAATTGAATTCTATACACCTTTTTTGAAGCACATATCTTTCTCTGGTGAATATTTTAGACTGACAAGGAATGTTTGATGAAAAATGTAAGGTAAAATGTTTTTTTTCTAAAATATCTACTTTTGTGGAGCGTGTAACTCAAAAACGACTGGGAATTCAAAAATTAATAATTATAGAATAAAAGTAGTAGATAATTTTATTAACTCTCATTTATTTACAAAAAAAATCCCTACGACGCACCGTTTATGAGATATAAGCGGAAAACCAAAAATGGGGACCTTTCACCCCCCCCCCCCCCCCCTAGTTCACCTCCTAGACGTCAGGACATTTGGTATACTCACACCCTAAGCACCCTGAACAAGTTTCTGAAGGTATCTCTTAGGTACCTGCTCACGCACTCTACATCTCCGTCCTTGACTGGACTAATAACACCCCAGTTGTTTCATGTACATAATTATATTTTATTACATGAAACAGCTATATTTACATATACTGTTTCATGTAATATTATCATATACTGTATATTTTATAATGTTTATATAGGTATTCATTTTGTCTAAATAAAATATTTAAGGTAGTGCACTACTAAACAATGCAAAATCATGTGATTGAATATTTTAGAATACTGCGAGTAATTATTCATGCGAACTTACATACCTACCGACTTATCGTTATATTCACACAAATCTTGTAAATTAAGTACCTTCTTAGATACTAAATCTATTACGAATCTATATTATTAAGACGATAGACTTCGCTTTTCGGCCTATACAAAAAGGACGCCCGGAAAAAACACTTTTCTACATCGAAAATTTTACGAAATGAAAATATTTTTTTTAAATTGCCTTTTAGAAGGTGAAATCTATGTCGGTTTCGTAATAACGTAAACATTCACTGTCAAACATGTATAATTTATCGGAAAATATGACTTAAGGAAAAAGTGCTGCTAATTTAATTCTCATAAAGAATTACAAAATTATAAAAACATAGCAATATAGCTTCTTCTTTCGAGAACATATATTTGTTTTTAAATTACAATTTCGTGAAATTTTGGGTGTAGAAAAATGTTTTCTCCCGAAACCGTTTTTCGAGCGATTTCTATGGGTAAATATGATCATTGTCCCATTCGCACGTTTCGCATTCACATGTATCGTAAGTAAGTATGTGTGAACTTATTGTGAGCGGGACAGAATGACAGGCGCAAGTCTTTACAATGTCACGAAAGTCTAGCCTCTTAATACGCTAACGTCTGTCGTACACTCTCGTTCCACGTACTAGTAAACGTAATTATAACGATTCCTGAGTCGATTTTCGAAGGAAAATGGGGCTATAATAATTATTCAATAAGATTTATAACCAGACACCATAATAATAGTAATAATAAAAAAAATAAAATTTAAACAAAAAAAAAAGTATTGGATGATTTGTAGAGCGCTGTTTGTGTGAGAAATCACCATTTCACTTCATATAATCAATCATAAAATCTGAAATATTACTAACTAATTTACCCGTTTTTTTAACTTTCATTTCACAATTTTCACTTGGCCATTAGAAAGGAGAACGAGAAACTGGTCGAGGGCGACCTTTTAACCTCTCCAGCAGGACTCTCGCCTTGCGCCGAAGTGGGAGGGATAGATTCACACTTCCGTCACTCCTGGACACACTGACCCCCAGATTCCTACCTGCCCCTCATAACTTTTTCCTTCCGAGAACTTCCTTTCCTTCATTTCCTAGAAAGACCCTCTACACAGCATGCCCAATGATGACATAGGCCCTGAGGGAAAGGCCACCATTCAGATCTGAACCTTCCTTTTCCCAATCTGCTTACTCTCCCCACTATATCGTGCCTCAAATACCCCAATTGGTGATGCCAATTCTCAATGACTCCAGAGGGTTAAGAAGAGTTGGAACTCTTGCGCGGTATTCACTAAAACAGGAAACTAGTTGGTTTTGTGTGATGAAAATGATTCCCCCACCCCCCATCCCTCCCTCGCTCCACCCAATTTTGTGGACGAAATAATGATAAACTTTGATTTTCCTGAATTCTGGATAATTAATTATTTTAATTTCATTAAAAGACAAAATACTTGGTTTACCACACTTTAGGGTTCCGACAGACACAGCTATAAAAGCTCAAGCATTATTTGGCTTGGCCTACTTCAGCATATCGCTCGTCATACATTCCCATTGGGAATGTACGGCAACCCATATGCTGAAATTCGCCAAACCAAATAACGCTTGACCTTTTATAGCTGTGTCTGTTGGCCCCATTAATTATATATACACAAACTACATATTTCGTGAATAATATTCACATCATCGGAAGTAAATGACACCAAAGTTAAAAATTAAATACAGATCACCTAGGGAAAGAAAGGGGTAGAAGGAAGGGGGAGGAAGGAAATTTTATGAGAATTAGGGATTAGAATGTCGTTAGAAGGGAAAGAACGGTTAAGTGGGAAAATGTTCAAAAGATGGTTTATAAAAATGTATTGATTATTTATTATATCTGCATTTTTTCTTATTTCTCTAATTTCATTTCAATTATGTATTTTAATAGAACTCATAAAATATTGAATTAATTATAATACTCACTATATCCTCGTGTGCTCACGTTTGTTTATTTATAAAGTAGAAATTTGAATTAGAACACAATCAGTTCTCATTCAATGAAATAAAACGAAACCTTCCACAATCCAAATGAAATCATATTATCTGTTTTAATCGAAATCTATTTGCGAGGAAATGTCCTCGCCTTGTTTTCCAAATGATGGCAACCAGACAACGAACAACAGGCAACATGGGCCACAACAGTTACACAATAACACAGAATAATTGAATTATGTAGGTTCGGACTGTTTATTTTAATGCCATTAGGATAAACGCAGCCATCCGTTAGTTGCGTGGAACGCATAATCCATTTACAAAGACTCTGAGTTCAGGGGCGAATGGGAAATAGAAAATCAGCTAGATCCGTAACAGGAATCTTGTGTGACACAAAAATGCCTATAAAACTAAAAGGAAAGGTATACCAGACTATTGTTAGACCCGCGATAATGTATGGCTCCGAATGCTGGACCATGCACAATTCCTACACCAGGCAACTTGAATCAGCAGAAATGCGAATGCTTAGATGGTCGGCAGGAGTGTCACTAAAAGATAAAATTAAAAGTTCACTCATTCGTGGTAGCCTGGGTGTCACGGACATAAACAATAAGCTAGAGGAACGACAGTTGAGATGGTATGGTCACATAAAACGGAGACCACCAGACCACACAGTGAAGCAGGCAATGTCTATGGAGCTTCATCGACAGTCATCTAGAGGAAGACCAAAGAACTCCTGGTTTTTTTTTTATCGTGGTGTCTGTCCCCTGTAAGTTACACTATTTTTTTCAGCAAAATTACTTTTTGGTTTTAATATACTTATGTATTTTTTCTTCAATCTTTGCAATATTTTAATAAACTTATGTATTTTTTCTTCAATATTTGCAATGTTTTAATATACTTATACATTTTTTCTTCAATCTTTGCAGTGTTTTAATATACTTATGTATTTTTATTCAATCTTTGCAATGTTTTAATATACTTATGTATTTTTTCTTCAATCATTGCAATATTTTAATAAACTTATGTATTTTTTCTTCAATCTTTGCAATGTTTTAATATACTTATGTATTTTTCTTCAATCTTTGCAATGTTTTGATATACTTATGTATTTTTTCTTCAGTCTTTGCAATGTTTTAATATACGTATGCATTTTTTCTTCAATTTTTGCAATGTTTTAATATACTTAAGTATTTTTCCTTGGGGTTAAAACGATGAGGAAATTGCTACTATAATAAGGAATTTCTGGCAATAAAAAATCGTATATTCGCCTTCCATTTAATGCACGCTGCCAACCGATCTGTAACACAGGAGGCCTTGAGGAAAATAATTTCCCTCACGGCCTATGTCATCTTTGAAGATGCTGTGTGGAGTGTCTTTTTGAGGAAAAGAAGGAGTGAACATGGGTCTTGAAGAGACCCATGTTGTAGGAAGGATGAAACACAAAGGCTCTCAAATCATTCCACACCGGAGCTGTTGAACTGAAAAACGAGTCGTAGAAGCGGCCCGTTTTCATGTGACATTTGTAAACCGTGCACGCATTTTGAGCGCGCGTTTGGCGTGTTTCCCGTCTATCACCGGTGCTGGGGGGATCAATGACGCTAGTTCCTCGGAGCATCCTCCATTGAAATACCGGTAGAACAGGACGGCATTCCTACCCGACGCCTGAGCTCTAAAGATTGTAATTCCTTTGTTAAGATCGGTGAATCTGTCAAACGGACCGCCCGTTTATGCACAGAGTCGAGGGTTTTTTTCAGGTACTTTGGGGCTCCTGACCAGAGGTGGCTGCCAAATTCAACCATGGGGCGCACTTGCGATTTGTACAGGCTTAGCAGTTGTGTACTATTAATATTATTTAATTATATAAGCATTAGTTTATTTTAACTCTACCCTTAATATAAAAGCATGCTTTTGTTTTTATCCAATGCATACTTAACTGTATATAGATTATAATGTTGTGTCCTCACGCTTGCTCTATTTTCTATCATAAGAGTGAACATTTTGTATTAATTTGCTATTAATATAAAAATGATTTAAATAAGAAAATGTCGTACATAATATAATATTTATTTGCTACTACAGAAGTAGTTAAAAATTAACTAAATAAAATATTCATATAAAAATTGATATTTCTTGAAATTTTAATGTTAGTATTTTTAGCATATATATAAGGACTTTATTAAAATGTGAGCCGTCCGTTATTTATTTTTTGAACTCCAACAGAATTATATTTTTAACTGTAAAAAGTACAGTTTCAATATGGTTATGTTGATGATTCCAGTTATTGGTGACCACATTATGATTCATCACGGTATGCTTTGTGCAAGCGATATGTTTAGACTACAAATAAGTAGGTACATAAAACAAAGAGTAACAATTATAAATGTTTAAAAATAACACATATGTACCAATGTAATATAATAATTTCAATAGAGATCGTCAGGTATATTTTGTGTCGGTAAGTACTTGCTATCCGGCGATGCTTACGAATGATTTGGACTAAAGTATCGAGCTTGTGAATACTATGTAAAATTGGTTGTATTTTTAATGTGGAAGTAAAATGATTGTAAAGAATTAAAACGTTAACTGTTTAAAGTAATTGTTTCATTTGATCATGCCATGTCTATCTCAGGCGTCCCCGATTTTTGTTAGCGTTCACTACTGTCTTCAATACTGTTACTTTAAAAAATACGCTATATTGACTTTAAGTCGACTACATATCTCAGATAATGCGTTAAGTCTTTCTCGGACGTCCTCATCATTTTCTACCATGTATTGTTGAAGACTCCTGCACTGAGCCACTTCGGTTGCCAACACTTAAAACGGCCCAGGGAGCTTACTGCTCAATTCAGCCCACCCGCTATTGAGCCACTTCAATCGCCCGGTTAAAGGCGTTCAGTATTGGCCTTCTCTCGCAAAAAGTAGCCAAGGAGCTTACTGCTCAATTTTTCACGGTGCTATTCGGGTTGTGCATGTTGGTACGCGTATTTTGATACCCATATCTCCTGCTTTCCGGTTCCAACGAATACTCCTTCCACTGAGCCATTTTGGTCGCCTACACTCTTAAAACTGACCGGAGATTACCGCTCAATTCAGTACAACTGCTCTATATATACGTTGCACTTAGAACATTGCCTTATTTTTGTACATATTTATACATGTTATTATAGAAAGTAGAAGACAATTTCCTTCTGAAGGTAGAGATTAAATTCGAAAATATATTATCAAAATCTTTCTGTGCAGTGTTTGTTATAATATATATATATAATCGAGCCATTCTTGGCGTTGATTTGAAAAGGCTTATATTATTACCATAAGTATTGTTTCAGAAGGTCTTATCTTAGATCTTAATTAGGTAATGGAAATATTTCTAAGAACTAAGTATTACTAACAAGGAAAACTTGCATAAGGAAAAAGTCTAAATTCTTGGCAATTCTAGAGTAATAATTATTGTTCTGCTCTTGAGTCGTGAAATCTATTTTGATAACCACTTTGACGCTATCTGTCTTGTGAAGGAAATTTGCGTGATTGTTATTATTATAAAGGAAAATTACGTAATTAATATCGTGATGAAAATATTCAAAGTTATTCTTTGGAGAACGTGACAAAAGTTTTTTTAATTTCTATAAAACTTAGAAACAAGTTCCAAAGCAGCACTAATTCTGGAAAGTTGAAGATTTGTGTGATAGATTAAGGACGGGTTGTTTCGAAAAAAATCAACCAAATGATCGTCAGATGGCCATTTTGTTCTTTTGACAGTTGAATGGTCCACGTTAATGGCCGATTGTAAGTCCGTTTCAGCTTTTGAACAAATTGTGAACTGCAGAAGAGGACAACTTTAATGTTGTAAAGCTTGTCGTGTGCTTACAATTTGATAGAAAGTTGAAACGCGCTAATCAGCGTTGGATCTTTCAAAAATGAAAAAAAGTACACTGAATGGCCATTTGATGACAATGTTACATTTGAATTTCTGTTAAAAAAAACTGTCTTTTAAGCTTCCAAATTCCGAATTTCTACCGATTTATAACATATTTCTTGTGAACCCTAAAGTTTTTAAATTCCTAAAAAAAATATGTTATTTTTGGGGATAATATCTATACATTTGTAGAGCTAAAACAATATTTATAAGAAATTCCCTCGATAGGAAAAAATTGCAAATTGTGCTCCGAACATTGTTAAAAACCAATTTTATACCTAATGTTATTTAGAATGTTATAGGTATTAAAGAAAAATCACAACGTGTCTTTAAATGCGACTGCGTTCGAACATATCGTTTTATTTATTTATTATTCCCAAATGATGACTATGGAGTTTCTTTTTCCAGCATAATTAAGTATTTTATGGTCTCTAATATCTGAAATTGGCTAAAACATACCTAAGAGTGACGAGCAAATTAATTTATTTCTTCAATTATCAAACTAACTTTCTGATTATTATAATATGTTGTTATTTTCCAACCGCTCTAAAGCGGTCTTTATGTTTCATAGCATAAATAAACCGTTTTATATTGAATATATAAAAGAAATAACAAATTAAAATGGAGTTCTACAAATTAAACTAGATAAAGATAAATACCCTGTTGCCAGTGGAAATGTTATTGTTATAATAATAACAGAACTACCAGTCAAAAACCCGCTTCCGCGGGAAAACTATATTATGAGGACTTCAATAGTTCTATTTGATTATTATAGGTGGCAGCACATACGTTTGTATCTCGTACGTGGAGCGAGTGTGTACGACATACGTTAGCGTATTAAGAATATAGATTGTTAAATCTGGGTCAAAGCTATCAAATCTAAATTTCAGTATTCCCGGAATAAAGCTGTGGTTTAGTTATATCAAGTCAATCGGCATAACATTAAACATACATAAAGCACCGATAGTTTGGACCAGTCCAGCCCTGTCTGGAACCGATCCGGCAATAGCTTTATTTTCGTGGATTTTGTAAATTTATCCCAAGGCTGACTATTACCGATATGCGGTCAGGTCTATTAACGATGAAGATAAATGTATTGGTATACCGGTACGGGATATCGGTTTAACGTTAATTGAGCCGAACTTTTTACCGATTAACTTGCCGCTATGATCGGCTTTCGTGGGATCTCAGTTGTATGGATTCTCTTTTAAGTAACGAGCGCGTTTAATCCCTTTTAAAACAAATATTTTTTAACAATCTTAAATTCGTTAAAACAATTTTTACATTGCTCATTTTTTTTCACAATATTACGGGCTAATTTTTTTGTAAATTTACAGAAAAGAGGAACACTGTTAGTAAGCACTTAAAAAAACATTTGTATCAGTTAGATGATACTGAGAAGTAATTATTTCAGAATGTGATAATTGAAAATAATGCATTATAAAAGTATTTTTGTTAAAAATATAATCGATTGTTCACTTTGCTACCATTTTTATTGATGTAAAAGTTTTAATGTTAGTTTTTTTCTTCTCTTATTTAGTCTAAAATATGAATTTAAGATCCTGTAATAGATCCCTCAAGGCCTATGTCACATTAAGGGATGCTGTGCCCTTGAGGTGATTTCTCACAAAAACGGCGATCTACAAATTATCCAATTATTATTATTATTATTGTGTGGAGGGTCTTTTTAAGGAAAAGAAGGAGAATAAGTTCAGGGAAGTAAAAAGGTACTAGGGGTTGGTAGGAATTCAGGGGTGACGTCCATCCATCCTTCCAACTGCGGTGCAAGGCGATTGGTCGAGAGAGTCTACCTTCATAAATCCGTCTCTTGAGCCGGCGCGCCACTCAGCACGTGTGCAGATTCACTCGCCTCCAAGACCCTGATAAACCTCACCCCATCAGCCCGGGCACCCCTGCTAAATCACCAAACTTAGCGAACCACTTGGGTGACCTATAGCAGAGGGTTATATAAATGGTTCTCGGGTGGCGGTACCCATATCTGCCTCCCAAATTATGTACATCTTTTATACAAACACAAACAAAAAATAGTCTTAAGGTAGATTCAGACTGGACGACGTACGTACGCATCGCTACGCCAAACAATGCTTAGCAACCCATACATTTTCTATGAAAATGGCCACAGACATCGCACGTCGCGATGCGTGTGGCCAATGTGATTCTAAAACATAAATATATTAGCATATTAGTAGCCTAGATATTGTTAGGCGTAGCGATGCATACGTACGTCGACCCAGTCTGAATCTACCATTACAGTAGCACACCACCAGATATATAACCTAGCGACACCACAATGTACCTTAACTACATACCACGACGGCATAAAGACAGTTCATCTACCTAGCTCCTAAAATCTTCAACCTTCTCCACGATAATCTAAAAACCGAATCTCAACTCCATATTTTCAAAACACATATAGCTATGGATCCTTAAGAGGGTATTACCAGAGAAAACCGGAAATTACTCCTTTTTAAATCAAATTCTGGACGTATTGACTCTTTAAAAAAAACATAAATTGATTTTGAAAGATTATTATTTTACCCGGTAAATGCACTTTTTAAATTTTGAAAAACTAAGTTTATTTTTAATATACTAAGGTTATAAGGTTTATCTTTGGCCGATTTGTTCAATTTTCAAATTAAATATTGTATTACACAACACAAATTTCAAATCATTTCAATTCAAATTATAATCATACGGCAAAATAAATCAATACATAATCTATTAAACACATGTTTCAGAATTTTAATTTTAGTTTAATTAAAATCATTAAAAAATAAATCCGAGAACATGTTTTGTGACGAAAATACCTCAGTTTTTTCTATTTCTTTAAGGTCTTACAAAACAAAATATTTCAGATTTTTTACACAATTATTTTATTCAGATATTATTGAAAAATCATAAATACTTATGTTCAAAAAATACTTACAAGACGATATTTAATAATTTATCATCGTGCGTTTTGAGCATTTTTATTGCTTACTTGAATGTAGGTATATATTAAAGCAAGTTTTGAATTAAATAAATCGATATTAAATTTTTAATATCAAAAATTTTATTCGGAACCTCCCTGTACAGTTGCAAGCATTTTTAAAATTGTATTCTCAGCCGCTGGTCAATCGCTCTTGAATCTTAAATATATTTCAATCACAATACCCATACATTTTTCACTCCAACCACCCCCCTTCCTAATCTCCCTTTAAACGTTTCTCACATTCCCTATCCAATTTTCCTAATTTAGCTACGATATGAACTATTAATAACTTAATCTGAATTGTAATATTGATTATTATTATCAATCATATTATGTATAATTCCAATCTGTAAATTTCACCCGCCATATAACATATGGCATGGCGGGTATTATAATGTAACAAATGTACAGTTTTTTTTAAAATAGATCCATACATCCATAACTCCTGGACACACCGATTCCCGGGATTCTTACCCCTAAACACGAAATAATTTAGGGAAATGTCCTTAGGGTCACCTGAGTGAACCTAATCTAAAAAAATAATCATAATTATTATCTGAAACTTTCAGAAAAAATATCTTTCCACAAAAGACATTTTACGAATTTGTTACATTAAAAATTTCGATACCTTGGTATATTCGTTTGCTAAACTACATACTTTTGAAAGAAAAGTGTTGAGGAGAATATGTGGTCCCGTGAAAGAGGAGGAACAGTGGCGCATCCGGCACACTAAAGAACTATACGACATTTATCAGGCCCCCAACATCTTAGCCCATATGAGACTCCTCAGGTTGAGATGGGCTGGGCATGTACAGAGAATGCCGGACACACGCGTCCCAAAAAGAATTATGACTGGACATCCAGGTGGAAAGAGAAAAGTGGGAAGACCCAGACTGACGTGGGAAGACGAGGTAAGAGGAGATGCAGCACAGCTTCTCCAGGTAACAAACTGGAAGTCGCTGAGGACAGGAGGAGTTTGAGGCGAATGTTGCGAGGGGCCAAAGCTCGAAATGGGCTGAGCCCCATCGAAGAAGAAGAAGAAACTACGTAGGCGAGGAATTGGAGAGGTTGGTACATAATTTGTTTGTTGATGGTGACTTTAACATTGATGAATAGGTCCTCATGCTTAGTGTGTAAAGTACGTACTCTCAAATTGACTAGACTCAGAATATTGCAATACCGAGCTTCGAACTTACATTATTTAAGTTAGGATAGAATTAATATATTTTTTAATCAGTATTCGAATTAAAGGTAATGGACAAAGTTAGTCTGGGTATCAAAGAACTACGGCAACATATGGTTTTTTTTAATTACTTTTGAATTGTCTGTTTTAGTCACCGCACTGTTTTTTCCAACCGATGAGTTGCTCCACCAATAAACTTCCTCGGTTGAATCGAGTCTTAGCGATTTGTCGGAAGCATTATTCTATTGTTTTGCCTTTTAATTGAGTTGTGGAATTAATTTAGTGCATTTCGAAATGTTTCGAATCATAGTTTTGATTTATCTCGAATGAATTTTAATTGTTTACATCAAACGATTATGCCCATTGCTTATATTGTGCGCTCATATTTTAATTTTTTTTAAATACCAACGTTCCCGGGCTATGAATAAGCAAATAATATTTGAATTCCCCCTACTTCCATTATTATTCGCGTAAAATGTTGCTTGTGCAATGAAGGATGACTTGACTAGCTTGGCTTGGAATCCATGGGCGTTGTGTTATTCAGACCTACACGTTAAGGTGGATTTAGATCAAATGAGAAAATGCTCATTCTAGTCTGCTCTTGCAAATTATTTCGGTGTAACAGTTATAGAGCATTCTTTCGTTGCTCCGAGTGTATTCGTTCGTCCAAACATTTTCTAGAGAAATCCTTCGTTTTCGGACGCGATGTTAGACGACTGAAAACTTAATTTTGGTTCGCTAATCATCTTTCAGCTGTCTGTATTTTGGATTTTGGTTATACAAAAAAAGAAAAAATCGTTCTCGTGTCAGTTTATGCCTTCTAGCATTGAAAGTATTCGTGTTATTATAAACACCTTCAGTTTTCTAATCATTTCAGTTGCACTTTTCAGTCACTAGACCTATCACGCTCTTCTTAGCTCTATTGAAATGAACAGAACTTGTAGCTTAATAATGTTTGTCTCTTGAAAAGGTCTTGTGTAAAGTAAATATTAGCATTGTCACAGGTATTTTACGACAAAAGTAGGAATTGATAATTTACTGAAATTTTCTTAATTTACGGATATTATTAAATTTGTTATGAACTCGTCCAAATCAAATATTGCTCGCGGTTTCACAATAATTGCATTTTTGCCATCGATTTACCTGTACAAATTAACGGTAATATCCGCCATTCGTGGGCGGATCTAATAGTCAGCGTTTCAGCTGACTCGAATCGAAAACTAGCTAGAACGTTGAAAATCACACGAAAATAATACAGGAAAATCTTATCTGACTAATATTATAAATGCGAAAGTTTGTATGGATGTATGTATGTTTGTTACTCTTTCACGCAAAATTTACTAAATGGATTTTAATGAAACTTTACAATAATATAGCTCATACATCAGATTAACATATAAGGTATAATTTATAAAAGTAGCTATTTATTTTCAATGTTCTGAAAATAATAATAATTGTTTCATAGAAAATGTCCAAATTTGAGAATGACATTTTGCAAAACAATGATTGTTAAATAAAAATTCTATTTTGGAAAAAATTAGTGAATTTATTTGAAGTACTCACCTAACACTAAAGAATCCTATCAAGAATTATACATATTTTAAATAAATAGGTTAAGAATTTTGGTATAAACGTAGATGGGACCTAGGAAAAGAAAATAGATTACTCGAAGTTCTAATCCTACGCAGACGAAGTCGCGGGCAGAAGCTAGTACATAATATAATTTTCTATTAGATTGAATCATTTAAACACCAGGCATGAACCCAATATTACGTACAAACATTTAGATAAGAAGAAACGTTTATTTTAACATTAGAACTCCACTATTTAGTAGCCAGACACGGTACATGTCCAACAGGAAGCGCAGAAGCTTTAACGGAAACGCTTGTACGGGATCAGATAACAAAGTCCGGAATCGCAAACACAAACCGTCTGGTCGTGTCTAGGCTCCACGGACAAACAGAAAGGGGCACGAACTGCTGTTGACAAATAACTTCTAATTACGGCGAGAGATTTAGACCGACTCTCCCCGGAGCGAAGAATGGTCACCGCATATCAATATTAATGACACCCGATAATAATGATGATCCGACTGTTTGCCGAGAGTCTTGAAGCTTATTTGGTTTCCTGTTCGAGTCCTTGTGTGTGATTCAGTCATAATAGCGATTAATCCACACTCTATGACGCTAAGGGGCAATTAAACATTAGAGAGAAGCGAAGCACTTGGGGTGACCTGTGGCAGAGGTGTTGTACCCATACCCGCCTCCCAAATTGATTAATGGTTGATGAATAATATTTGTTATAATTTTATTCTTTATATTTATTTTATAATTTCAAGTTGCAGTTGTGTTGGCATCGTGAGATGGGGTCGTTTATTTAACTCGTTTTGGTGCAAGGCTCGTATGTGGAACGAACTACCGGCATCCGTTTTTTCCTCCTTCATATAATCCGAGCTTTTTCATAACCCGCATTAATAAATTCCATTCTACAGCCCCTACTTTAACCCGCCTCACAATGTTGCCTAACATCTATTGAGACAGGGGCGCTCTTGTAAGGTGTCACATTCAAAATTTAATATCACAAAGTTAAATTTGTTTTACGAACCGCAAAATATATGACGTTTAATTTTTTCTCGACAATTCTTATCAAATTTTATTTTCTTTTCAGAAATGATTTATTGCTTTTTAATTTAGTTTTTTATGAAAATATTGAATAATTTTTACGATGTTCCGTAGAGTGAAAACGTGTCACGACGTCACAGCACATTGAGGGAACAGACTACAAATTGGAAGCTTAAAGTTTTAAGTTTATCACAACATCGAGCTATTAGACTAACTTGAAATTTCTCGTTGGAGGAGATATGTGCCACATTATGTCTGCAGGATACTCCCGGAGAGTATTTAGAGAACGCATTTAAGTTTGCTTAAGTTTTAGAGCCTCAAAAACAAAGTCAGAAAGACGATTGGGAGGTACTTGTTGCCTTTACGATTAAAGTAATCGCTTCAGTCTGATTAAGATCAAAACGCTTTAATATATTATGATGATTACGAACAGTAAAAACATGATTTTAAAGCTTTTATTAATATATAACAATTCATTCGATAAAATTAAATAGATGCTAAAAGAAAAGTGATTTTAGGTGATATTGAAATCTCAAGTTACAAATAAGTATTTTATCATTCAACAAGAAGATAAATAATAATCTAAATTAAAATATGAAAATGAACACGACACAGAAAAATAATAAAAGATAATGGTCGCAACTGGGACTCGAACCCTTACTTAACCTCTCGTCTTACCGGGAAGTGCGCTCTACCAATTGAGATCTGGGTTCGAGTCCCAGTTGTGACCATTATCTTTCATTTTTTTTCTGTGTCTTGTTCATTTTCATATTTTAATTTAGATTATTATTGTTATCTTCTTCTTCAATGAAATATTACATTTGTGGGAATAACCTTCAAAAGTTAAAAAGAATGTTTTTCTTATAAAAAATTGAATATTTATTCATGGATTAAAATTATTTTCTCGCTTGAAAAATCTGAGAAATCCTGTATTAATTATTTGGATGAAGTTATATCGGTGGGTCTTCGGCGGTCGCAAAAAAAATATTTAACATTAAGTTTGCTTTAAAAAATGATTTTAAACTGTTTATAAACATATTCCATGATCGTAGCCCGTAACTTACTGTTACTATCTATTCAACGCAAAGTGAGAAGTTGTGGAGATCTAGCATGGTTAAATCGATAACTTTACAATATCGATTCGATCGGCGAACTTCCAATGAATTTAAATCGATATCCCCAGCACGGTTTCACCGTTGACAGCCGAAACGATATTGACAGGAATACATAAGAATCGATAGACGACAGCCTCTCCAGTTGCTCTCTCCCGAACTATCGCCCTGCACTGCTTTACGTTTACTTGGACCCACTGACCCCCCGACTCCTACCAGCCCTCACAAAATTTTCAATCCAAGAACTTCCTCTCATTCCTTTATTTGTAAAAGACCCCACACACAGCATCCCCAAAGATGACATAGTCCCTGAGGAAAATAATTTTATTCTCAAGTATGGAGCTTATGTTTAAAAAATTCAAATAACAACAAAAAAAAACATTTTATAGTGTGGGAGTATTTTGTAGTCCTAGATTTTAAACGAGGGACCTGCGTTAGACAAAACAACCGAAATGTTTATTTTTTCTAACACAATAAGGTGGGCAGCGAAGATCTGTTCGTCTCTCACCCTTCGTTAAACCACAAACGGTAATTTAATAACCCTTTCAACTAATGTTCAATGCTCGTGAATTTCTATTTCCGTCGTTAAAAAGAAAGGGTGCAACGCGCTCCCCCCACCGACAATTCTTTGTTTATTATGTGATTTGTGAATCGGAAAAAACGAAACACATTGCAGTATTGTTTCATTGCGGCTTTGTTTGGAAATTTTCCCCATACTGCGCCGGCATTTTTAGATTTAACCGTAAATAATGGGAGGTTGGTTTGTTTTAGAAATAAAACGATTGTGTACACTGTACACTGTCCGCGCTATGTGTGAACGGAGATATACTATATGGATTTATAGAGGCAGAAAAAGATTAAATAATTGTTGTAGGTGTGATAGTCCGATAAGTAAATTTGGGAATTCATACGTGGAATACTAACTTTTCAATTATTATATCACTTATTTTAGAAATAAAAAGATTGTGTACACTGTATACTGTTCGCGCAATGTGTGAAGGAAGGCATACTTTGTCTTCCTTCCCTTTGGGTTTATAATGGCAGAAAAAAGTTAAATAGTGGTCGTGGTGTGATAGTCCGATGGGTAGAACGCTAAGTTTAAGATCGGAATGGCCAAGTTCCAATCCTAGAGTGGATTTATTGGTGTAATACTTAACTTTTCAGTTATATCACTGAGACTAGGCGTTTTAAAATTAACGGAAGCCAGCAAATACATATTTACAGACGTCGCGTCGTTTTGGGGTGATATTGGCTTTAATTGTAAAGAATGCGGATGAATCTGTGTAAAATGGGTATGATAAATTAATTTTAATATTACAAGATGCAAGATGACCATTGGAAAAACTGGTAATGATGCAACATCATTTTCAATATCAATCATCAATGAAGTTTTGAAAAATCACTCTAACTATAAAAAATCAGGACAAGATGTTATGCTGTTAGTTTTTTTTTTCATTTGTTATATTGGCTAACAAACACCTCTGCCATAGGTCACCCTAAGTTAAAAGGTCCCTATGTTTGGTGACTTTGAAGAATGCTCGGATTCATTAAGTGTGGTGTGTCCAGATGTTTATGGTGGATACGTCTGCCCACCAGCTGCGTGCGTGAAAGGCCAGATAGGTAGGGGATGGTTTGGGGAGACCCTTTGAACTCCAGCTGGTCTCTCGTGACCCATCGTCTTGAACCTCAGCGGGAGGGCTGGATTCACACGTCCGTCACTCCTGGAGAAACTGACACCAAGATTCCAATCCTTTTCCTTCCCAGAACTTTCTCTCCTTAATTTCCTTATAAATACCCTCCATGCAGCATCCCCAAAGATGACAGGCCCTTAGAGAAATTATTTTCCTTAGGGCCTACTGTGTGAAGCTAATGTTAAAAAAAAAATTAACTAGATCGACTCTTTTGAAATTACCTACGAGTATACTGAGATGTGATGACAATCGTGTTGCTAAACCGAAATCAAAAATAAAATAATTTTTCGATGTTATAACATAAAGTTTTATTTAATTTTCACATTTGCACAAAATACGTGCATCACGAATGGCGTTTTTCAATGCATGCCTTATAATTACACAAATGTTAGTTGTTAAAAAACTAATCAGAATTGTGATTGGGGGAAAATAACACTGAAAAACAGTTTTACCTACTCATTAAACTTGATATAAATTTTAGAAAATATTTTTTTTTCTTTTGATACTTTAACAAGTTTGCAAAAATCAAATTCGATATTAATTACGGCCCAAACCCTGCCCAATTAATAAAATATATTGTTTGAAATTTCTTAATTAATTATCTTCGAATTATTTTCATAAATATTATCTGTAATTGAGACTTTCAGAATGTTTTCGTTATGCTGCCATGTTTACTTAAAATCCATTTATAGAACTCCACTTAATTGTTTTTAAATTTAAAGTAAATGAAATTTTGTAGTTTTACTTTTGTTCTACGATTACTTCATTTTTTTATTATTATGACAGCTGTTTCGGCGTTCAAGGCCATTATCAAACTGTAATTAAGATAAGGTTTTTTTTCGATTAAAATCAAATTAAATTCGAAGTGATGAGAAAATGATCTTTCTAGTGCTGGGCGTAATCGAAACAATTTTACAATCGAAGGAAAAAAATTAAAATAAATAAATTAAAAAAATATTTGAACCTTACCTAACCTTTATGTACGTTTAGTGGCTGATTTGTCAAATGCGTCGGTTGACCTCCCAAGCGTCGTTCTCCATCACGACGATGATAACAAAGGGAGTTTTTCGAATATAGTAGGGTTATACTTAAAGTGGGAATGTTTTTCAATATAATTTTTTTAAATTTAAACTTTCGGATTTGGGTGCCTAAGAGCTAGTTTTATAACCATCCGTTGTTCGTTACGCTTGATACCATTTTTAACAAATATTCGGTCTGCCGCCAAACGAATATTGTCAAAAATGGTATCGAACAATAAATCGTTGTAAAACTCGCCTTAATTAAAACTACATTTTATTTTTCTTTTTTTTAATCAGTCTGTCTCTTAACTCACACGAAAATTAATAAGTTGAGAAAATTTGGTTTAATTTGTCGCTACTAAAAATGTTATTAATATGCCTTTTTTTAATGTAAAACATATAATCGAAATGTCCAGAAATACGTTTATAGAAATAGGAATCGAACAATGCACTTTAGATGTATCGACAAAACTTGTCGATTGAAAAATCTCAAAAATATTAAAACTTGGGACATGGGTAAGAAAAATGAACCATCTGTTAGGACTCGAACGTTTCCACCACATATTTAACTCTCATAAATGTGCCTAACACAATTTTGACAGAGTAGCAATTGAGCCATGTCAGCATAACAACAATCCATCAACGAATACGTCGGTGTCTTGATTATTTAGAAAGATCATACAATGACAATGTTTGAAGTGTTATAACCACAAAAATTACACAATTTATTTAATGAATCTCATAATTGTTTTATTTTATATAATTATAGTCGATTATTTTTATTTTGGACATAAGTTGAGGCCTATCTACCAAGCAATCGACTAATTAAACAAAGGAATGTACAAAATAATAACACGAAATTAAATAAAATGTAAATTATAAGAGTGGAGGATATTATATGAAAGCAAAGACAGAAGCAAATATAAGCATAATAAAAATAAGTTAAGTCAAGACTTAGCTAGAAGTCAAAATATTTATAATATTTCTTCACTTGTTTAGTGACCGACAAAAATCATTTTGACTTCTACAAAAAAAATCATAGTCTTGACTTGAGTTGACCAGTCTACACATTCTGGACAGTGTTGATTCATATCCATAATTAGTCGAGTGTTGATTGAGGAAGATTAGTTAATCATTTTTTGGTCTGTGGGAAGGTATATTGAAAGGGATAAGTCGTATTAATGTGGGCGAGTCAATAATACAATAAGGAAATTGAGTGAAAAATATTTTGACTTATAAAAAAATTTGTTCATGTACTCGTAGATGACATGCAAACTTAAATACAAGTAGTAGTAGTAGTTCGTTTTCATAATTAAATTAATTATACAAGCTTGAATTTTATTAAGCCCGGTAAGAGGCGGGAGTCTGTGTGACGTCATCTGTACGCGTGTTTGTATAAATAATAACGGTAAATATTTACAAAACCGGGACACGCTTAATATTGACTAAAAAAATAAATTTAAAAAATTGTAGTAGTAAATATTAATTAGTACGAATCAATTCAGTTACCCGAATTTCAAAAAAAGAGCATTTTAATGGTTATTTTTTAAATTTAAAAACACGAAATGTCATTTTTCACCGACCTTTCGTGTTTTTAAATTAAAAAAATAACCATTAAAATGCACTTTTTCGAAATTCCGGTAATAGAATTGATTAGTACCTACTAGTTAATATCTAACTGTTAGAATTTTTAAATTTATTTTTTTAGTCCATATATGGCGTGTCCCTGTTTTGTAAATAGTTACCGTTATTTTTTATACAAACAAGCGTACAGGTGACGTCACACACACTCTCGCCTCTTACCGGGCGTTTTGTAGGAGTTAATAAAATTCAAACTTGTAGGATTAATTTAATCATGAAAACGAACTTTAAAAAAAAATTGTGGTATTTAAGTTTTCATGTGAACATTAATAATTTTTTTTTAAATGGACTCAACTTCCTTATTAATACTTTGGAAGAAACAAATGAGATATATCGTAGTTTATTTTTGTTATTTCGGAAAAGATCTATTAAAACAATTCATTTTACTTAAAATGAGCTGTTTTTGGTCCTTTTAATGATATTTACGTCGTGCAAATTTGTGTTAACAAGTTGGTGTATGTTAAGCATATATCTACAAACTAAGAGCGGGTAAGTAGGTAATCGACTTTGCGAAACATTTCGAGATGTCATAAGCAGTTCGTAGAAAGCTCTTACGCACATTTACAAACGTAATGGATTTTAACAGCCTTAAAAGACTAAAAGGCTTTCAAGTGAAATGTTTCACGAATAACTGAAAATGGATATCCTCCAAAGTAGGCTTTTCGTATCAAATGCTAAGATAAGTCGAATTATTTGAATTTCAGTTTACTGTAATATTTTCATTACAATAAAAATAAGATGTGTACAAATATTTTTAATCCTAATTCATTCATATCATAGACATTTGAAAGAATTAATACTACTGTACTTTCTTCAATTGGATTTCCTTCAATCATTTAATCAGTTAATATATATTTTTTTAAATAAAAATCTCATCGTCAGAAAATTTGTGATAACATATTTGTGATATACAGTTGTATAAATTTCCTAAAAGCGATATTTTAGTGTATTTACTTTGTTGGGTATTTGATAAGCTGATATGAATCCATGAATAATTTCAATTGGGAGGATTTTGAATTTTGTTTTTCAATTAACAGGATATCCAACACCTCTGCTATAGGTCTACCCAAGACATTTTAACCTCTCCAGAAGAATTCTCTTGGAACATTGCCTGTACTGCAGTAGAAGGGATGGATTCATATATCCATCACTCCTGGACCACTGACCTCAGATTCCTACCCACCCTCTATTTCTTTAAAGAGACACTCCACACAGCATCCCCAAAGATGATATCGACCCTGAGGGTAATTATTTTACTTTGGGCCTCCCAAGTGGAACTAATATAAAATAAATATGCATGTATAAATAATATTATATTTTTATATATTTTAATTCATAAAAATTCCTACTTTGGATTTGTGCTTGGCTATATGTTATTATTGTAGTTACCTATAACTTTGGTTATTGTTATTTTTTCGGAATGTTTGTATATTTTCATTACATTAATTCCATCTCTTCTTAATTTTTTTTACTACAGTATGCAATTCAAATTTATCATATCGATTCCCTTAAAATACGTAGAATATTACCTCCAATGACAAAATAAGTTTACTAACTCATCGAGATTGCTTATGGTAAGAGATAAAATCATGATTAATTAATATAATTTTTTAACATTTATAGGTAATAAAATTTAATATTATAATTGAACGAACCACTAATTACTTTATTTGCCAAGTGTCAAAGATTGAAGGTTTTCCGAAAGAGCTTTTATGGCATTTTGTTATTTATACGCACATTATAATAACATTTATCAATTTTATTTCAACAATACTTTGGGATCTGAAGGTAAAATCGAATGTAAATAAAACTTGCATTTCTATATTGTGTGCTTATATTATATAATAATTTATATAGAAAGATAAACAGAGAAAATAATATTAAAAATATGATGAAATTTTATAAAATAACACATGAATAACCACCATTTTCATTAAAAATTCAAATTCAAAGTTTAATGCTTGATTTGAAAATTTGTTATCGAACTCATTCTTTCATAATTTTTACAATTTTTATTTTATTTTATACTAGCTTCTGCCTGCGACTTCGTCTGCGTAGGATTAGTACTTCGAGTAATCTATTTTTTTTTCTAGGTCTTATCTACGTTTATGCCAAAATTCTTAACCTTAATTTAAAATATGTATAATCCTTGATTCGATTCAAAGTATTAGGTGAGTACTTCAAATAAATTCACTAATTTAAATATTTCTAAAATAAAATTTTGATTTAACAATCATTGTTTTGCAAAATGCCATTCTCAAATTTTGACATTTTCCATTAAACAATAATTATTATTTTCAATATATTGAAAATAAACAGCTAGCTTTATAAATTATAGCCTATATGTTATTCAATATATTTAAAATAAATAGCTAGCTTTATAAATTATAGCCTATATGTTATTCTGATGTATGAGCTATATTATTGTAAAGTTTCATTAAAATCCATTCAGTAAATTTTGCCTGAAAGAGTAACAAACATACATACATCCATACAAACTTTCGCGTTTACAATATAAGTAAGCTTTAAGATAAGATATCATAAATAATAAAAAAATACCATTTGAAGTATTGTTTGTACAGGTGTGTAATACTGACTAAAAATCAAAAATATTCATAATAAACACAGTATATTAATATAATATATTATTATCTGGTACTTGTATAATATTACTTTCCAAGTAAACAGCCAGAATCCAAATAAGCCAGAATCACGTTTCGCCAAAAAAAAATATGTCGCAGACGAGATTAAGGTTTCTCGAGTTTATTTGGGTAGAAAAAATAAATCCTCGTTTTCCCTCCCACCCGTTCGTCTAGAGACGTAAAGGGATCAACAAGTAGAAGAAGTCATTTCTCCAAAGTCGCTCTCGGAACCGATATTATAATACTTCTACTTTATTCTGTTTCGCATCTTCCTCGTTGTACTCCTTCTTACCAAATGACGAATAAATAATAATAATTCCGTGGGCTGTATGGAAATGATTTCATTGGATTAAAGCCAGAACATCGCCATCGGTTCCTCTTGAAAATGCCCGAACATTTGGTAACGTTTATTATTAGAAGCTTCCACCGTACCGAATCTCATTTCATATACCATATGCCTCAAGAAATTCCGTTGTGCAAAAAAAATATCATAATCGTACCCATATGGTTTTTAGTGATTTTTAATCCTTTTTTTATTATGCAAAAAAAAACATGGTTTAAACACTTGTTTTTGTAGTGAGTGTTTTAAAGAATGTCATAAAGTTATATCAATGGACTTCGTATTTCTAATAATGAGGTCAAATTCTAAGCAAACTTCTGTCTTAGTTAATACAACATAATTATAAGCTTTTACACAATTTAATAGTGCTTTTCTGCACACTGCATATAAGTAAGCAAATATATGTTTGTAGTTAAGATTAATTAAATTAAAAACACATTCAAATAATTTATTTATATGCAAGTCAGAATTTTGGATAAACTTTCAAGTTAGTTTTAACTATTTTTAATAATTTATAATTATTTAATTGTATGTAATAGGTAAAATTTCATTATCGGTATTATAAATGATTTCATGTTTATTTTTGGCTCACCTGTCATAAAAGAAGCTGCCGTGATAGTAAACAAAACAAATCGACTCCAATCCATGGCCAGCATTGTTCCTGCCCGCATGTCTGAAGTCCTACATTAACAAAAACCAGCGAAATCCCGGAAAAAAGTCACCACCAATCGCCCAATTCACCACCCACCATAAACAGAATTCAAAAATAAACAGAACACGCGCCAGAACCGGAGAGTTCGTCCCGCATTTCAGACAGAGTTTTATTATGTCAAGTTCGGAGATCGGAGACGTCGGTTTGCAAGAGAGTTTCCGGGCGTCGCGTCGGGAGCCGACGGCGGTCGAGCGCAGACTGAGTCGGTGGCGGTGCGGAGTTCGGCGTCGTGACGCGGGCGCTTTCGGTGCCCAACTTTCAGACAGTTCGGAATTAATGACGCAACCGACCTGCTCCCGCAACAAATATAGCAGAGATAGCGTATGAAGAAAAATCAACAGGTTTGGGCGTTTTCCTTGTTGCTCCTGCCCGCCTGACGATGTCGCGCCATTTTCTTAGCGTTTCATTTATTTATTTTAATAATCCACCTAAATATTTGTAATAGTTTTAATTAATTAAAAATATAGTTCAAAATATATTTTTTTAATCTATTTATTTTATTATTTACCAGTATTAACCCCTCTTTGGGTTTTTAAATTGACATTTTACAATTGATTTCTATTTAAGTATAAATGATAAATACAGTTGTAGTGTTCGTAAGAAAACAACACATAACTATACAATAAATTTTAGTGCACGGTTTACGGAGACCCTTTGACCTCTACAGCCAGACTCTCGATCTATCGCCTTTCACCGCAGTGGAGGGGTGGATTCATACGTCCATCACTCCTATACACAATGACCCCCTGATTCCTATCCACCCCTCATATTTTTCCTCCCCAGAACTGCCTCTCCTTCCTTTACCTTCAAAGACCCTCCACAAAGCATCCCCTAAGATGACATATGCCACATATGTTGTTTCTTATAGTAATTGTTGAAATGAAGTGTAAAAGGCCACTTCACTTGGCCGAACATGGCGTCGAACACTTCGCGTAAGTTAAATAATCTTAACAAAATAAAAACACAAAATGTATATTTTTTCGTCTCCCCGACATAAATACTCACTTTTCGTAATAATGAAGCTTAATCTAACAATTTAAATAAGAAATATTCCGTATTAACCGGTAAGCGGAGTAAAACATATTTAATTATTTTTTAAATATTGTTTTAAAGTGTCCCATTTTGCCCGCTGAAAAGATGGCTATTCTGGAAAACATTTTTTTCGAGAGTAAAAAAAAATCTCACGTGAGGGGGAGAGGGTGGTCCCACCAAATCTCACTTAATCTCACCAAAGGGAGGGGGTCAATTTTTTTTAAACAGCTCACGTAATTAATGTATCTCCCCTAACTCTATAATTTTCTCTTTCTATTCTATTACATCTTCCCTGGTTTTAACATATTGGTGGTATTGACTTAGGGCAGTTGAGTTTCTTGTATATCCCTGACATCACCTGGGGAATAAATTGATGCCGTCGTATGGAATTCGTAATACTTTTACTCAATCATCTCAATTAATTTAAATGTCTTTTAGGGAATAGATTTAAAAATTGACCATTACTTAGGAAACTGGAGTAGATGTGGAAAAAATCTAGACATACGATCCATTTATACAAGTTGTAGCACACCGTTTTTACGCTTGCCACTACACCATCTCTTTCCCCCGTACAGCGCCATCCTGCTCACCCAAACCTAGGCTAACTCGAGTTGCCCCATAAACCACGCCCCGTCACAAGGAATGGCCTATATAAAGAGCTGCGCGCCCTAATTCAGCCAGTTCGTCTGCAGCTCGCCCTTGGCTAGTACATTATCTTAGTTGCGCCTCGTCCTTTGGCACGACCCTATAAGGAGTATTCTACTTCCATAAGCAAAGCACCAACCAGACCCCGACTGCTGCCTTAGTTGCGCTTCGTCCTATGGTACGACCCTCTAAGCAGAACACAGTCGCCGCCGCCCGTTACCATAACGGCACGAGTCAGTTTGGTTGTTCCCAAAGACTAATCAGCAGGGTTCCCTCCGATCCCTTGCTCAGTTAATTATTATAGTGATTTGATACATTGTGACTATTTTTACTATATGTGATCTGTGAACTTACCTTCAATAAATAACATTTTACCAACAAATGTGTTACAAAGTTACATTTCGTACACGTGCAAACGTCTTTCATTGCTTGATTGGTTATTTTAGGCATCTTTTAGCGGCGTTGCGGTGGTCGACTGGAGCAAAACATTTACACGACGATAAATAAAGGCTGGAAAATAATTCCGCATCTTACAAGTGTAAGAATCTTCGTGAAGCTCACATATTATTATATTTAGGCCTCGGTGATTTTGTTCCTCAAATAGATTCTTTAAAATCTAGTTCAAGCGTGCGCCGAATTAATAAGAGATATTGTGTCATTATTATGTCGGCGTATAAAAATAAACATAATATTATATAGCTCAGGACAATATTAACTTTTTGAAAAAATATATTTTTCTGATCTTCAAATTCATAAATTGTTTAGTTTTCTCAATGCTCTACTATTTTTCGAAATACTTCGTTACATGCTCTGTCCATTTTGTATGATTTACCACCTTGCAACTCCCACTGGAGGAGCAAGGCGATGTTCCGAAAGAGTCCTGCTGGTCTCCCTCCACCAGCTCCCGGTTCGGCCCGCAGCTTAATTAAACAAAATTTTGATGTTTTCTAGGCTATTAGTAGGATATTTCAAAATAAAACACAGACCCGTCTAAATAATATTAGATTTTTGGTGAGCATTCGAATAGTGCTTTCCTCATTATCTCTAATATTAATATTTGGAGATGACTGACTAATCAACTAGACGATCAACATACATACGTGCGTATTTAAGTACTTACGTACCTTATCAATGTAAAAACACAAAACGAATTCGCGAGAAATATATTTTTTTGATAACCTCTGGCATAATCTAATTTACAGGAAATTGCGAATTAATTATTGATAATTTTTTTGGTATATTATTTTTTTGTGTACGATGACTAATTTATTTGTGCTCGCCATTTCTCTGAAGTAATTACAAAAAATTGAGTTTATATGTATTATAATATTCAGAATTGTGAAGATTAATTTCATCAGAACTAAGAGTTTTTAATATGAAATTTCCTTATTTTAAACCAACTTCACAAATTAAAAAAAAAAAACACTTTATTACCTGACTTTTTTCACATTTTCTAAATGAAATTTGTTTTGAAAAATGTTGAATAAAACCAGAACCATCAATTTTGTACCTTTACTTTATTTTACAGTTCAAAAGCTACGTACTAGTAACTAATGATAGATTTTAGTTTACTTTAACTCCACTCCAAGATGCTATGTGGGGGGCCTTTTTTAGGAGAGGAGGGAGTGAACATGGGTCTTGAGGAGACATGTGTTGTAGGAGGGAGGAAACACAGGAGCCGGCAAATCATTCAACATTAACCCTAGAAAATCCAAATAGAAAAAAAAATCGAAAATTTGTAACCTTTGGCGAGTTTTGATTTTTTTTAAATTATTTACACACAGAAGGCCCTAAAGAAAAAAAAATACCCTCAGGACCTATATTATCTTTGGGGATGCTGTGTGGAAGGTTTTTTTTAGTGAATGGAAGTATAGGAAGTTCTGGGAATAAAAATGGTGACGAACGTGTGAATCCATCTTTCCCATTGCCGTGCAAGGCGATGGATTAAGAGAGTCCGGCTAGAGAGGTTAAAAAGACTCCCTCAACCAGTTTCTCCCGATCCAGCCCACCACGCAGTAGAAGGAATATATTTTTTTTACTTTTGAAGAAAATAAAACATCATGAAATCTCCGGAGACGAAAAGTTCATGTAATTTTTTTATTCCAAATAATGTCAGGAATCACAGGTTAAAGTAAGTCAAGTACTTCCTTGTTGAATATTAAATATTAGCACTCTAGCACACCAAAAGTGACGAGCCGCCACTGGTTAGGACCTTCCAAAAACCGTTAAAATTGCATGGCTTGAACGCTATCAACAGACAATCAGTCTAGAAACTATACAATATATTTTTTTTTAAAAGCAAAACTTACAGACATAGAATATTTACTTCTAATATAGTTGGTAAAAAAAATCGGTCCAGTTTTGAAGAAGAAAAATGGAGAATACAAAACCTCGATTTTGACGATTTTCTTTAGGTATTATCAACCGGTGGTGCAGTTGTCCCTTTCACTCAGTATTCGGGGATATATCAGCGACAGTGACAGTTTGATAAAATACCTGTTATTCAAATTTCTCATTCTAATGTGTAATTTAGAAAAGAAAGATGTGAAAGACTTGATTTTAACCGCCAATATTAAATTTGTAAAACTAGCAAAAACAAAAAAAATGTGCAAAGAAGCGAAGCTAGCAGTCCACAATGGAGTGCTGGTACCTACCCTGATGTATGGCGGTGAGGCATGGAACTGGCAGAGGAAGGATGAAAGTAAACTAAATGCTGTAGAAACGAGATATCTGATGTGAAATGAAACCATGGATCATCGTGTGAGAAATGTGGATATCCGCAAAGAATACAAGGCTGAGTAATGAGTAAGGTTAATAAAGGGACCCTCAGATGGTTTCGGCATGTAGAGCGAATGAACGAAGAAAGGAGTGCAAGGAGAATATATGACGCAAATGTGAATGGTAGAAGAAGTCGTGGACGCCTGAGGAAGTCATGGCATGCTGAATTTTTTTTTATTTTTTTTATTTAAAGAAACATTTAAAACAAAGAAAAATACATATATATCAAATAAAAAAACAATACAAAAACAGAGAAAAAGTCCCAATAAACTACTTTTAAGTAGTTTGTCAATGGGTGACAAACCACTTAAAATTGAATACGTGAATTGAAGCAGATACGTGAGTCGGGCCATGTCAAGAGTCGGAATAATAGAAGAGTATGTATGAGACGATGTATGAATGTGATTGAGGCCAAGAGTGTGTGCCAAGACTGAGTTGTTTGGCGGTCCGTCCCTCTGTCTACCCGTGCGGGAAACGGGGGTTAGTTAATAAGTATTTGTAAAAATAGTCGTAAGTGCACAATTTGTAGACGTTTCATCACTAATATAAAAACAATCACTTAACAGTGGTGTGAAGTGACGTCTCCAAGTGACATGGCATGACCCCCGAGTGACTCGTTGCGCCTTGCGGACAACTAGTCTAAATGAGACTAGAAATAATACGAATTATTATATTGATAACATCCGGTTCATACCATATTCTGTTATATACTTACATATCATATATATCAAGACGTGTGGCTGTCTCCCGGATGGTGAAGCTATAGTGGAAGCCAATTTGTCATTATTTTCGTTTACATTGTTTAGTATTTATCTTCTTCTTCAACAATTTATTTTTAAATAAAAAAAATGTTGGAAAAATTTTGTATGGATTTGAGTTATTTTAATTTTTTGTTCTTTTAAATTATAAAATATAGGCCATTAAAGAAATCGATTTTTTATGATTTTAGAAGCAACTTATGGAATTTTTTTTAGATCTATGCAAGATTTGTTCATACATCTTACTTGTAGGAAAACATACTTACTTGTAGGAAAAAAACATAAAATTCAAAAATAAATGATATGTAAAATTTAATACAAATATTTAATGGTATATAAGTAACTAAAAAAATCATGGGTAAGTACCTTCGTATACAATTTCTTAAACGCCGCCAAAACGCTCGGTAAGAGACGGGAGAGTGTGTGACGTCGTCTCACGTCATCTGTTCGCTTTGTTTGTGTGAAAAATAAGGAAAAATATTTAAAAAACCGGGTTACGCTTAATACGGATTAAAAAAATAAAGTAAAAAAGTTGTAGTAGTTAGATATTAACTAGTACTAATCAATTCAGTTACCGAGATTTCGAAAAAAGTGCGTTTTAAGGTGAAACCCGGTGGTGAAGAAATTTGAAAAATAGATTTTACTAAATTGTTGCTGTCACTGTTGCTCTTACTCCACCGGATATTGAGCGAAAGGGACAATGTACCTCAGGCTACTAATACCTAACTAAAATCGAGGTTTTGTATTCCCCACTTTTCTCCTCCAAGATTTTCAATTTTTTTTACCAACTACATAAGAAAAAACTATTCTATGTCTGTACGTTTTACTTTAAAAAAAAAAAAACATTGTCTAGTTTGTATACTGAACGTCTTTTGACGGCGTTTAACCAGTCAATTTTATTGATTTTTGGAAGGTCATAACTTCTATAAAAGGTAACTTATCAAAAAAAACAAAAAGTACCGACACGCTAGTAGTTCTATTTTAGTAGATATATCTATTGTACTGTAGTAGATCTATTTTATGTAAAAACAATATTTTCTCTAGAGTTAAAATCCATAGAGATAAATAGGGAATACGTTTGTATGGAAAAATCACCGCCGGGTATCCCTTTAATGGTTATTTTTCAATTTAAAAACACGAAATGTCATTTTTCACCGACCGCTATGTTAGGAATTATTGCAAGTTTCGGTGAAAAATGACATTTCTCCCGTCTCTTACCGGGCGTTTTCGCGGGCTTAATAAAATTCAAACTTGTAGCAATAAAATTTAATTATGAAAACGTATATATTTTTTTATAAATAAAATTTATTTATAAAAATATATATATACTAGTATTTAAGTTTGCATGTGAACATTGATAAAAAAAATTAGAAACAGGACCTAACTTCCTTATTACAAAGGACCTATTAACATTGGAACACAGATTGGTCGTATCTATGAGAAATAAAATTTCGGCCCTAAAAAGCGCATTGTTTATGAAGATTAGGAACTAAACAGCATTATAATTGAGATGGGCCGGTTTTACCGTCGGTATTCGGCCCATGTACAGTGTACAGTGTCCGAATCGACAAGTCATTTTGGCCTATCAATCTCTACAATATCTGTAACGATGGCTCTGTGGGCACTGTCCAGCCACAACTCAATATCGCCGAGAGGAGGTACACGGAAACACTATCACAGTTAGTGTTGTCAGAGGCCGGGTGGTTTGAGATGTGATGAGTGGGAGTTAAAGGGATTTCTTGTTAGAGTCAGTTGTTTCACAGAATTTAAACAATACATCAAACCAAAGTTAATTTTCTTGTTTAGTGAAAGTTCTATTCAATTTCTGCTATTATTTAAATTATTATTTTTTACTGTGAATTCCGCACGAGTCCTAACTGCTCCCATCTCGAGCCAGTGAGACTATGGCATCCCCAATTGGGGTATGTTGTGAGGCTGAAGGTAGTTTGTATGGAAAGGATATGGGGAAGAGGAAGGTGGTAGAGAACCTGGCTATTCAGATCTGGTCATCAAACACGACTAAAGCCATTTCAAGCAAGGTCTCAATTCTGAATGGTGGTCTTACACCAGGGCGATACTGAGAGTATTTTCCACTCTTGAAATTGCCGCAAATATACTAAAGATATATATATTTTTTTTAATTAATTGAATTGTAAAATAACACAAATTAAACAAAATAATAATAATTTCGCACGCCGGGTACGAACCCGCGACCTTCGGATTGGGAGTCCGGACCACGCCGACCGCCAATTTTGAAACAACTAGCCGATAATTTTATATAAAAAATTATAAAATATTAATAAAAATGGTCAAAATAACAATACATACGTACATACATAAAATAGAATAGAAACAAAAACGAAGCAAAAATTTATTTTATAATAATAAAAATTCAAAAAATATGTATACAAATATCCGTTTATTGTGAATATTTTACCATCTCCCATCTCCAAAGGGCCATCAGGGGAGACTCCATTCAAGCAACCATGAAAGTGATGATGGTGTTCTTCGGCAGGCGTAGTTTATGTCATGGTGGCGTAGGAGTGCTCTGAAAGAGTGCACTCGTCCCTCCGGGAACATTTCCGTGGCGCTGCAGTATCTCGGTAGGCGGAATAAATAAATGTAATCATGAAAACTGGTTAACTTTTAACAGGGCCGCGCCGACGTTTAGTGATTAAATCACCCCAAGGGAGCTTTATACATCACATATTTTGTTAACGCACGTTGCGGCTTTTAGTGCAAAGTTAATGACCAAATTCAAACGCGAAATAAAAAAAAATGGCTTGCAAGTATAGGACGTCTCACTACAAACATGTGTAAAACAAATCGCACTTAGACAAGAATACCAATTTACTTACGACCTATTAAAAAAAAACAATAGAATCCCGTCAAATATACTAACATAATTATCATTTTAATATATATTTCTATCCATTTATTCCATTTCCAATTCATTTTACTATAATATCATTTTAATATGTGTATGTAATATATGTACTTTTCTTGTGATTTGGAAGATCACACTCTTTAGAGAATTAATTCACTCTTCCAATTACCTTCCTTTTGTTGTATTGAACCTAAAATGTAATTAACCTTTATATTGTACCTACAATAGACAAAATATATAAAAAAATATTCAATTCTACAAATTTACAAAGAAGTACAGTTAAATAACTTACCATTCCATTCATCAGCAAGATATCAGAATACTATCAAAATCCCTAAATTTAGTACAAAGCATACACAAAATACTTTTCTCTATGGTATAATATATAGGTATAACATATTATAACCAACTACCATTATATCTGAAAGTTATCGAAAATATTCAGGAATTTCAGCAAAAATTAAAAAAATACCTATATAGGAGTCCATATCTCACTATTATTATTATTTCTTTCAAATCCTTTATTGATAAATCTTGCATTTTCTTAATTATCCCTTGTTTTTTGCCATATTGTATTATTTACTTTCACACATGATATTATATAATTGAACAAAAATTTCCTCACCAAACACAAGAGCCTTGTCTCTTTATGGTGAGGAAAAGCTATTCTTATCCATTATTTTACCACTGTATAAAATGTAAAAATTGTGTATTTATTGTAAAAAAACTTTTAAATATTAAATAAAAAAAATTAAAAAATTCAAATAACCATGTTTGTATACAATTTATGTAACTCTACGTCTGTCTCGACACAGGTTCTTGAGACAGGCATTGAAAAAAAATAACATGTAATTATAATATATCTATAAAACTATACTAACAGGCAGACCAATTGGTCATAATAGATAAAACTATACTAACACTCAGATCAATTGGTCATAATAGACCTGATATAGTTTTACATGACAAAATTTAAAAAATAACTTATATAATTGATGTAGCTATTCCAAATTCCTGTAATATTCAAAAATCTGTTTCTGAAAAAATAAGAAAGTATACAGATTTAGGAAATGAAATTAAGAGAATTTGTCATTCTCAGACTATAAAAATATTACCTTTTGTTATTTCGGCTACTGGCATTATACCTAGCTCTCTTATTAAAAATTTAGGCATATTAGATTTGTCAAAGAATTTGTATATAAAAATGCAAAAATCAGTTATTTTAAATACATGTAGAATTACGAAAGATTTTTTAAATATTTATATTGAGGGATCAGTAGGATTTATCGGTCAAATTAGGAATTCCACAGAGCCGAACCCTCTGATATGAAAATATCCGGAGACGGTGAATTATATTCCCATTTAATAGTTTGGTAGATTAACGTGTTGTTCTTGTATTGTTTTGTATTAATTATACTTATATAATGCACTTGCATAACGTGGATTTACTAGATGATCATTTATATGGAAAAGTTTATGAAAGGGTTTAGTTTTTCCTATGGGAAAAACTAAACCCGTTCCTGTAAATCTGGTGAAAGAAAAAAATAGATTAAATAATAAAAAATAAATAAAAAAGGTTTTAAAAAAATGTAGGTCACATGGATTTATAGATCAAAAGCATCGATTTCGAATATTTTAGTTTTATTGCATAAAATAATAATTGGTCGTTCAATCAATCGTTCTTGAACAATGAATACTAACCAGTAAATCTAAATGCTCCGGAACTGCTCTGATGTCATAGCTACTGCCCGAGACGCTATCGCAGACTTGATTGACAACTATGTGACGTCATATGATGCTAAATCCATTAGCGTCATTTATATTAATTAAATTACTAGTGACGACTAACAAGACCAAAATACATAGATATGAATATGAAGACGATAATCAATGCTGATGTTCATAATTACTTTCGAAACTAGAGACATCTAAATATTTATTTATTTAAATTAAAACAAATAACTTTGTTTAAACCACTAATATAATCACAATTACCGATGGTTTCTTCGTCAGGGTAGTAATGACATTAATAACAAAATAAACAAACAAGTATAGACTAAAAAGAACTATGGATATATAACTATATATAACTATATAAATAAAGGGTTAAAAATTTTACACACAAACTCAACAGATTTACAATTAGCAAACTTAGAAATTTTAGAAATTAGAAAAAGTGTTAATAGTAAATTAAATATTATTAATAACCAAATATTTTTTTAAAATAGCCATCTCTTAAATTTATTTTCTTATTAATAATTATATTTAAAATAATTTATTTTTGTTGTTTAAACATCTTTATTATGTTTTGATAATTTATATAATGTAATTTTTCATATTTTTTAAATAATTTTTATATTTAATTTTAAATAATTGTTTTTTACGATATTTTTAATTAATTAATCACCTCTCTCTAAAATATTTTGGTCCATAGTTCTTTTTAGTCTATACTTGTTTGTTTATTTTGTTATTAATGTCATTACTACCCTGACGAAGAAACCATCGGTTTTGAAACATGTAGGTAATTGTGATTATATTAGTGGTTTAAACAAAGTTATTTGTTTTAATTTAATTCAAAATGACGCCACAAAGTGATTTTGCGAAGTTTGAAGAAATAATTTATTTATTTTAATAAACGTCCTTATGGGCTTTTACATTTTAGTTAACTAGATGAGTATAACAGTTATTTAAAAAAAATACTAAATTAAAACAATAAAGAAAGCATAATACAGTGAAAATAAAAGTAAAACAAAAGCATATAACTACAACAAAATATAACAATAAATGCATATAATAAAATTAGATACATAGATAAAATATATAAGAAGTTTCACAAAAAAAAAGATATTCAATATAGACAAAAATTGTAGAGATTATAGACGTCTATTTATGTCTAAATGTAAGAAAGAATTGAAATAAAAAATGTTCATACTGATTGTTTTTAATGTGAAATATATCTCCCAGATCAGAATATTTATTTCCGAGACTGTGAAGTCTCGGTATCGGGGAATTTTGATAAGAGAGTGTCCTGGTGTTATAAAAGGGTAGTAAATTTCGGCAAGATCTTTTAGGTATGTGGATATTGATTAATTGAAGCAATTCAGGACAGTCAATTTTGTAATGCAGTATTTTATGTAATAGTTTTAAATCTGTGATTATTCTTCTTTCTGAAAGTTCTAATAGGAACATTTTATCTAGTAGGTAGTTATAATCAATGTTTTCTACAGGAATATGCAATTTATAGTTTATATATCTCAAGAACTTATATTGGCGGACATAAAAAAAACATCACAACGTCTGAGATGATTTAATTAAATTTTTCAGAAGCAGGGATTCGAATGCATCCACCGTACTGGAAAATTACGTTGGAAGATCAAAAATTTATAATTAATTTGGTGAAATAATCCGGTATAAAATAATCCAGCCAAACTTTACTTTAAAACAGTTTTTCTCAAACGCCCTCTCGTGGGCGCTGGAGGCTTTTAGGGGGGCAGTAGAAGGCTCAAACAAAATTAGGGGGCGTTAAGATGACAGACTTCGCTTTTCGGCCCATACAAAAAGGACGCCCGGGAAAAAACACTTTTCTACATCGAAAATTGCACAAAATGAATATTTTTTTTTTGTACTGCCTACTAGAGGGTGAAAACTATGTCAGTATGTTTTCAAATTTTCGATGCGTTTCGTATTAACGTAAACATTCACTGTCACACATGTACGATTTATCAAAAAATATTATTTAAGGAAAAGGTGCTGCTAACTCAACTCTCATAAAGAATTATAAAAAGCTACCGACGTAGCTTCTTCTTTCTAAAAAATATTTTTTTTTAAATTTCAATTTCGTGAAAGTTTCGGTGTAGAAAAGTGTATTCTCCATAAACCCCTTTTCGAGCGATTTTTGTAGGTAAATTTGAGCGTTGTCTCATTCGCACATTTCGCATTCGCATGTATTGTAAGTGTGCGTGAGCTTATTGTGAGCGGGACAGAATGACAGACGCGGGAGTTCCGCGTGTGGTTCAAAGTCTAGCCTCTTCAGAAAATCTAGAGAGGCGACAGAAGACAAATTCTATATATAAAAATTCACTTGAGATGCGATTTACTAAGCATTCCCATTGTTGTGTTTGTGTGAACGTGGATTTAGTGTTGTAGCAACGTTGCTAACTAAAAAGTTAATTCAAACCTGATATTCAAAACTCGTCGAAATGCATCAGATTTACCCTACCCTTCTCATTAAATAACTTTTAAATTCAAAGCCTTGTTTGAATTTTAATAAAAAATACTTCTAAATATGATTAAGCATGAGTTTTATTTCATCTCATTGAAACGTTTTTGCTGTCAAAAACACCCTACTATCCCATCCATATAACAGTGCATGTTTAAAAATTATATTTTCAATAACTGTTTTTTAGATACGCGACAGACGCTAATGTAAAAAGATAAGTTAAAGAATATGAGGGCACTAGATTTTTTTTAAATCTCAAAGTGGGCGGTGATCGAAATAAGTTTGAGAACCTGTGCTCTAAAATAAACTGTATTTAATATTTTGTTGTGGAAATAAAACAAACGCATTATATTTTCTTTTCTATTCTTCAAATGTGTTATATTTAATTAAGCGTTTTCAGCAGACTACTCATCTAAGAGTATCGTAGAGATAATGTGGGTAGATACTTGGTACCAAACTTATTTTGATATTAATTCGACTTTTATATCGTTTCTACGTATTCTGTTCGTCTTTATTTTAGAAAATAACCCGTATTTTCCCTAATTTAAACATTAAAAAAACTACTCATGAAGTTCTTATACTATGTATTTCTAGATGGTTTTTCTACCGCACAAGAGTCATAACTGCTCCCGTCTGGAGCAGTGAGTCTATGGTATCCCCAGTAGGGGTATGTTGTGAGGCTGAAGGTTATGTGGAGGGGAAGGAGATAGGGAAGACGAATGTGGGGAAGTAACTGGCTGTTCAGATCTGGTGACCAAACACGACTAAAGCCAATTCAATTCTCAAAGGTGGTGTTACGCAACACAGCGATACTGAGAGTATATTCCTCACTGGAACGTGCCGCAAATTTACTGTATATTAATTTAAATGAATTAATTGGGAAATAACACAAATTAATCAAATGATAATTTTATTTGCGCACGCCGAGTTGGAACTTGCGACCTTCGGATTGGGTAAGATACGGTGGTCAAATATTCTGCCTTTTGTATTAGGTATGGGTAGACTACTAAACTGTAGACAGGTAGAATGCACTATTCAAATATTCAACTCTTTGTATTTATGTATAGATTAGGTACACACTGTAGACCGGTAAGATGCATTGATCAAATATTCAACTTTTTGTATTTATGTATAGATTAGGTACACACTGTAGACCGGTAAGATGCATTGATCAAATATTCAACTTTGTGTATTTATGTATAGATTAGGTACACACTTTAGACCGGTAAGATGCATTGATCAAATATTCAACTTTTTGTATTTATGTATAGATTAGGTACACACTGTAGACCGGTAAGATGCATTGATCAAATATTCAACTTTTTGTATTTATGTATAGATTAGGTACACACTGTAGACCGGTAAGATGCATTGATCAAATATTCAACTTTTTGTATTTATGTATAGATTAGGTACACACTGTAGACCGGTAAGATGCATTGATCAAATATTCAACTATTTGTATTTATGTATAGATTAGGTACACACTGTAGACCGGTAAGATGCATTGATCAAATATTCAACTTTTGTATTTATGTATAGATTAGGTACACACTGTAGACCGGTAAGATGCATTGATCAAATATTCAACTTTTTGTATTTATGTATAGATTAGGTACACACTGTAGACCGGTAAGATGCATTGATCAAATATTCAACTTTTTGTATTTATGTATAGATTAGGTACACACTGTAGACCGGTAAGATGCATTGATCAAATATTCAACTTTGTGTATTTATGTATAGATTAGGTACACACTGTAGACCGGTAAGATGCATTGATCAAATATTCAACTTTTTGTATTTATGTATAGATTTGGTACATACTGTAGACCGGTAAGATGCATTGATCAAATATTCAACTTTGTGTATTTATGTATAGATTAGGTACACACTTTAGACCGGTAAGATGCATTGATCAAATATTCAACTTTTTGTATTTATGTATAGATTAGGTACACACTGTAGACCGGTAAGATGCATTAATCAAATATTCAACTTTTTGTATTTATGTAAAGATTAGGTACACACTGTAGACCGGTAAGATGCATTGATCAAATATTCAACTTTTTGTATTTATGTATAGATTAGGTACACACTGTAGACCGGTAAGATGCATTGATCAAATATTCAACTTTTTGTATTTATGTATAGATTAGGTACACACTTTAGACCGGTAAGATGCATTGATCAAATATTCAACTTTGTGTATTTATGTATAGATTAGGTACACACTGTAGACCGGTAAGATGCATTGATCAAATATTCAACTTTTTGTATTTATGTATAGATTAGGTACACACTGTAGACCGGTAAGATGCATTGATCAAATATTCAACTTTTTGTATTTATGTATAAATTAGGTACACACTGTAGACCGGTAAGATGCATTGATCAAATATTCAACTTTTTGTATTTATGTATAGATTAGGTACACACTGTAGACCGGTAAGATGCATTGATCAAATATTCAACTTTTTGTATTTATGTATAGATTAGGTACACACTGTAGACCGGTAAGATGCATTGATCAAATATTCAACTTTTTGTATTTATGTATAGATTAGGTACACACTGTAGACCGGTAAGATGCATTGATCAAATATTCAACTTTTTGTATTTATGTATAGATTAGGTACACACTGTAGACCGGTAAGATGCATTGATCAAATATTCAACTTTTTGTATTTATGTATAGATTAGGTACATACTGTAGACCGGTAAGATGCATTGATCAAATATTCAACTTTGTGTATTTATGTATAGATTAGGTACACACTTTAGACCGGTAAGATGCATTGATCAAATATTCAACTTTTTGTATTTATGTATAGATTAGGTACACACTGTAGACCGGTAAGATGCATTGATCAAATATTCAACTTTTTGTATTTATGTATAGATTAGGTACACACTGTAGACCGGTAAGATGCATTGATCAAATATTCAACTTTTTGTATTTATGTATAGATTAGGTACACACTTTAGACCGGTAAGATGCATTGATCAAATATTCAACTTTGTGTATTTATGTATAGATTAGGTACACACTGTAGACCGGTAAGATGCATTGATCAAATATTCAACTTTTTGTATTTATGTATAGATTAGGTACACACTGTAGACCGGTAAGATGCATTGATCAAATATTCAACTTTTTGTATTTATGTATAGATTAGGTACACACTTTAGACCGGTAAGATGCATTGATCAAATATTCAACTTTGTGTATTTATGTATAGATTAGGTACACACTGTAGACCGGTAAGATGCATTGATCAAATATTCAACTTTTTGTATTTATGTATAGATTAGGTACACACTGTAGACCGGTAAGATGCATTGATCAAATATTCAACTTTTTGTATTTATGTATAAATTAGGTACACACTGTAGACCGGTAAGATGCATTGATCAAATATTCAACTTTTTGTATTTATGTATAGATTAGGTACACACTGTAGACCGGTAAGATGCATTGATCAAATATTCAACTTTTTGTATTTATGTATAGATTAGGTCTTTGATTATATAAATGTCTAGATAGAGTGATGCGCTGTAATTGCAACAAAAAGAACAGGCCAGATTTGAAACACTAGTGTGCGTGACACGCACACAAGTATGCGTAACTTGTATTGTTTTACAAGCGCTGCGGGCGTGTTGAGTGATACCAGCTCCCAAATATTTCCCATAAAAGTAGGTAAAAAATATGTTTCGGTTTTGCGGGACCTATAATTCGTTAATTTTGAATTCATTTAAGTAAAATAGTTTTCTACATATAATAATGATATAAATGAAAAGAAAATCATTGTTAAAAGAGATTTATTTTTATTTGATTATTTTTAACAAATAAAGACAACGAAAATCATTAGAAACGGTTTTATTTAGTTAACTAATAAAGACTTATTAAACAGTTTTAGAAATCATTTACATATTACTTTTATTATTATTATATTTTATTCGAACAACAAATTAAAACTACAAAGAACAATAAAATTTACTTAGTAAGGTCAAAAATACGAAAAGACGGTTGCAGAATTTTAGTAATAGACTTACGTTATTTGGCACCTTTTGGTACGGGCCGCTAAAAACAAAATTACAATTTTAAAAAATTACCTTACACGGGATCGCTTCCTTTTTTAACCTTCGACGCTTTTGATTGTTGACAAAATACAGGTCTTTGACACGGAAATGATCAGAGCAAATGACAGTTGTTTTAGCTGGTTGCCAGACATCCTCTCCGCGGCTTTTTCTTATTATTTATATTTACTTACTTCTTAATATAGGATCATTAAGTATTCTGTAAAATATGTATGAATAAAATTAAAAGTTTACTTGATACTTCACCAAACAAACCTGTCACATTTTTTGTAATTTTAATAGATAAACAAATTTCGTATTAATAACTTTTTTAAATATAGTGTCAACGTGAAGAATTAAAAAAAAACACTTAAACACAAAGACAAACTTTCACATTTATATTATTATTATGTATAGTGTACCTACTTTTTGGTAATTATTAAAAACCTATTTTTAAATTAACAACGCACTCATAGGAAAATGTTATTTAAAGAACAGGCAACCCCGTAAACATGGCGTCAAATGGCGTTGTTCTAAGACCAAATTACACTATTAAAACTGAATTAGTTCTTTAACTAAATGGTTATTTTAAGGTAACTTACCGATGATAGGTAACATTTTTAGTTGTTTTCAACCGTCCTTTGTAATTCCTGCACACTGTTATTGCGCAAATCGTCATTTTCAAATGTCACACAACACGTGTTTACCGTACAACGATACTTTCGGATCTGAGCGGACAGGACAAGCTTTAAGGCGAACAGTTAGCTGAATATTTTTTTGGCGTTTCGTCGCTCGAGCGCTCTATCTAGACATTTATATAATCAAAGGATTAGGTACACACTGTAGACCGGTAAGATGCATTGATCAAATATTCAACTTTTTGTATTTATGTATAGATTAGGTACACACTGTAGACCGGTAAGATGCATTGATCAAATATTCAACTTTTTGTATTTATGTATAGATTAGGTACACACTGTAGACCGGTAAGATGCATTGATCAAATATTCAACTTTTTGTATTTATGTATAGATTAGGTACATACTGTAGACCGGTAAGATGCATTGATCAAATATTCAACTTTGTGTATTTATGTATAGATTAGGTACACACTGTAGACCGGTAAGATGCATTGATCAAATATTCAACTTTTTGTATTTATGTATAGATTAGGTACACACTGTAGACCGGTAAGATGCATTGATCAAATATTCAACTTTTTGTATTTATGTATAGATTAGGTACATACTGTAGACCGGTAAGATGCATTGATCAAATATTCAACTTTGTGTATTTATGTATAGATTAGGTACACACTGTAGACCGGTAAGATGCATTGATCAAATATTCAACTTTTTGTATTTATGTATAGATTAGGTACACACTTTAGACCGGTAAGATGCATTGATCAAATATTCAACTTTGTGTATTTATGTATAGATTAGGTACACACTGTAGACCGGTAAGATGCATTGATCAAATATTCAACTTTTTGTATTTATGTATAGATTAGGTACACACTGTAGACCGGTAAGATGCATTGATCAAATATTCAACTTTTTGTATTTATGTATAGATTAGGTACACACTGTAGACCGGTAAGATGCATTGATCAAATATTCAACTTTTTGTATTTATGTATAGATTAGGTACACACTGTAGACCGGTAAGATGCATTGATCAAATATTCAACTTTTTGTATTTATGTATAGATTAGGTACACACTGTAGACCGGTAAGATGCATTGATCAAATATTCAACTTTTTGTATTTATGTATAGATTAGGTACACACTGTAGACCGGTAAGATGCATTGATCAAATATTCAACTTTTTGTATTTATGTATAGATTAGGTACATACTGTAGACCGGTAAGATGCATTGATCAAATATTCAACTTTGTGTATTTATGTATAGATTAGGTACACACTGTAGACCGGTAAGATGCATTGATCAAATATTCAACTTTTTGTATTTATGTATAGATTAGGTACACACTTTAGACCGGTAAGATGCATTGATCAAATATTCAACTTTGTGTATTTATGTATAGATTAGGTACACACTGTAGACCGGTAAGATGCATTGATCAAATATTCAACTTTTTGTATTTATGTATAGATTAGGTACACACTGTAGACCGGTAAGATGCATTGATCAAATATTCAACTTTTTGTATTTATGTATAAATTAGGTACACACTGTAGACCGGTAAGATGCATTGATCAAATATTCAACTTTTTGTATTTATGTATAGATTAGGTACACACTGTAGACCGGTAAGATGCATTGATCAAATATTCAACTTTTTGTATTTATGTATAGATTAGGTACACACTGTAGACCGGTAAGATGCATTGATCAAATATTCAACTTTTTGTATTTATGTATAGATTAGGTACACACTGTAGACCGGTAAGATGCATTGATCAAATATTCAACTTTTTGTATTTATGTATAGATTAGGTACACACTGTAGACCGGTAAGATGCATTGATCAAATATTCAACTTTTTGTATTTATGTATAGATTAGGTACATACTGTAGACCGGTAAGATGCATTGATCAAATATTCAACTTTGTGTATTTATGTATAGATTAGGTACACACTTTAGACCGGTAAGATGCATTGATCAAATATTCAACTTTTTGTATTTATGTATAGATTAGGTACACACTGTAGACCGGTAAGATGCATTGATCAAATATTCAACTTTTTGTATTTATGTATAAATTAGGTACACACTGTAGACCGGTAAGATGCATTGATCAAATATTCAACTTTTTGTATTTATGTATAGATTAGGTACACACTGTAGACCGGTAAGATGCATTGATCAAATATTCAACTTTTTGTATTTATTTATAGATTAGGTACACACTGTAGACCGGTAAGATGCATTGATAAAATATTCAACTTTGTGTATTTATGTATAGATTAGGTACACACTGTAGACCGGTAAGATGCATTGATCAAATATTCAACTTTTTGTATTTATGTATAAATTAGGTACACACTGTAGACCGGTAAGATGCATTGATCAAATATTCAACTTTTTGTATTTATGTATAGATTAGGTACACACTGTAGACCGGTAAGATGCATTGATCAAATATTCAACTTTTTGTATTTATGTATAGATTAGGTCTTTGATTATATAAATGTCTAGATAGAGTGATGCGCTGTAATTGCAACAAAAAGAACAGGCCAGATTTGAAACACTAGTGTGCGTGACACGCACACAAGTATGCGTAACTTGTATTGTTTTACAAGCGCTGCGGGCGTGTTGAGTGATACCAGCTCCCAAATATTTCCCATAAAAGTAGGTAAAAAATATGTTTCGGTTTTGCGGGACCTATAATTCGTTAATTTTGAATTCATTTAAGTAAAATAGTTTTCTACATATAATAATGATATAAATGAAAAGAAAATCATTGTTAAAAGAGATTTATTTTTATTTGATTATTTTTAACAAATAAAGACAACGAAAATCATTAGAAACGGTTTTATTTAGTTAACTAATAAAGACTTATTAAACAGTTTTAGAAATCATTTACATATTACTTTTATTATTATTATATTTTATTCGAACAACAAATTAAAACTACAAAGAACAATAAAATTTACTTAGTAAGGTCAAAAATACGAAAAGACGGTTGCAGAATTTTAGTAATAGACTTACGTTATTTGGCACCTTTTGGTACGGGCCGCTAAAAACAAAATTACAATTTTAAAAAATTACCTTACACGGGATCGCTTCCTTTTTTAACCTTCGACGCTTTTGATTGTTGACAAAATACAGGTCTTTGACACGGAAATGATCAGAGCAAATGACAGTTGTTTTAGCTGGTTGCCAGACATCCTCTCCGCGGCTTTTTCTTATTATTTATATTTACTTACTTCTTAATATAGGATCATTAAGTATTCTGTAAAATATGTATGAATAAAATTAAAAGTTTACTTGATACTTCACCAAACAAACCTGTCACATTTTTTGTAATTTTAATAGATAAACAAATTTCGTATTAATAACTTTTTTAAATATAGTGTCAACGTGAAGAATTAAAAAAAAACACTTAAACACAAAGACAAACTTTCACATTTATATTATTATTATGTATAGTGTACCTACTTTTTGGTAATTATTAAAAACCTATTTTTAAATTAACAACGCACTCATAGGAAAATGTTATTTAAAGAACAGGCAACCCCGTAAACATGGCGTCAAATGGCGTTGTTCTAAGACCAAATTACACTATTAAAACTGAATTAGTTCTTTAACTAAATGGTTATTTTAAGGTAACTTACCGATGATAGGTAACATTTTTAGTTGTTTTCAACCGTCCTTTGTAATTCCTGCACACTGTTATTGCGCAAATCGTCATTTTCAAATGTCACACAACACGTGTTTACCGTACAACGATACTTTCGGATCTGAGCGGACAGGACAAGCTTTAAGGCGAACAGTTAGCTGAATATTTTTTTGGCGTTTCGTCGCTCGAGCGCTCTATCTAGACATTTATATAATCAAAGGATTAGGTACACACTGTAGACCGGTAAGATGCATTGATCAAATATTCAACTTTTTGTATTTATGTATAGATTAGGTACACACTGTAGACCGGTAAGATGCATTGATCAAATATTCAACTTTTTGTATTTATGTATAGATTAGGTACACACTGTAGACCGGTAAGATGCATTGATCAAATATTCAACTTTTTGTATTTATGTATAGATTAGGTACATACTGTAGACCGGTAAGATGCATTGATCAAATATTCAACTTTGTGTATTTATGTATAGATTAGGTACACACTGTAGACCGGTAAGATGCATTGATCAAATATTCAACTTTTTGTATTTATGTATAGATTAGGTACACACTGTAGACCGGTAAGATGCATTGATCAAATATTCAACTTTTTGTATTTATGTATAGATTAGGTACATACTGTAGACCGGTAAGATGCATTGATCAAATATTCAACTTTGTGTATTTATGTATAGATTAGGTACACACTGTAGACCGGTAAGATGCATTGATCAAATATTCAACTTTTTGTATTTATGTATAGATTAGGTACACACTTTAGACCGGTAAGATGCATTGATCAAATATTCAACTTTGTGTATTTATGTATAGATTAGGTACACACTGTAGACCGGTAAGATGCATTGATCAAATATTCAACTTTTTGTATTTATGTATAGATTAGGTACACACTGTAGACCGGTAAGATGCATTGATCAAATATTCAACTTTTTGTATTTATGTATAGATTAGGTACACACTGTAGACCGGTAAGATGCATTGATCAAATATTCAACTTTTTGTATTTATGTATAGATTAGGTACACACTGTAGACCGGTAAGATGCATTGATCAAATATTCAACTTTTTGTATTTATGTATAGATTAGGTACACACTGTAGACCGGTAAGATGCATTGATCAAATATTCAACTTTTTGTATTTATGTATAGATTAGGTACACACTGTAGACCGGTAAGATGCATTGATCAAATATTCAACTTTGTGTATTTATGTATAGATTAGGTACACACTGTAGACCGGTAAGATGCATTGATCAAATATTCAACTTTTTGTATTTATGTATAGATTAGGTACACACTTTAGACCGGTAAGATGCATTGATCAAATATTCAACTTTGTGTATTTATGTATAGATTAGGTACACACTGTAGACCGGTAAGATGCATTGATCAAATATTCAACTTTTTGTATTTATGTATAGATTAGGTACACACTGTAGACCGGTAAGATGCATTGATCAAATATTCAACTTTTTGTATTTATGTATAAATTAGGTACACACTGTAGACCGGTAAGATGCATTGATCAAATATTCAACTTTTTGTATTTATGTATAGATTAGGTACACACTGTAGACCGGTAAGATGCATTGATCAAATATTCAACTTTTTGTATTTATGTATAGATTAGGTACACACTGTAGACCGGTAAGATGCATTGATCAAATATTCAACTTTTTGTATTTATGTATAGATTAGGTACACACTGTAGACCGGTAAGATGCATTGATCAAATATTCAACTTTTTGTATTTATGTATAGATTAGGTACACACTGTAGACCGGTAAGATGCATTGATCAAATATTCAACTTTTTGTATTTATGTATAGATTAGGTACATACTGTAGACCGGTAAGATGCATTGATCAAATATTCAACTTTGTGTATTTATGTATAGATTAGGTACACACTTTAGACCGGTAAGATGCATTGATCAAATATTCAACTTTTTGTATTTATGTATAGATTAGGTACACACTGTAGACCGGTAAGATGCATTGATCAAATATTCAACTTTTTGTATTTATGTATAAATTAGGTACACACTGTAGACCGGTAAGATGCATTGATCAAATATTCAACTTTTTGTATTTATGTATAGATTAGGTACACACTGTAGACCGGTAAGATGCATTGATCAAATATTCAACTTTTTGTATTTATGTATAGATTAGGTACACACTGTAGACCGGTAAGATGCATTGATCAAATATTCAACTTTTTGTATTTATGTATAGATTAGGTACACACTGTAGACCGGTAAGATGCATTGATCAAATATTCAACTTTTTGTATTTATGTATAGATTAGGTACACACTGTAGACCGGTAAGATGCATTGATCAAATATTCAACTTTGTGTATTTATGTATAGATTAGGTACACACTGTAGACCGGTAAGATGCATTGATCAAATATTCAACTTTTTGTATTTATGTATAGATTAGGTACACACTTTAGACCGGTAAGATGCATTGATCAAATATTCAACTTTGTGTATTTATGTATAGATTAGGTACACACTGTAGACCGGTAAGATGCATTGATCAAATATTCAACTTTTTGTATTTATGTATAGATTAGGTACACACTGTAGACCGGTAAGATGCATTGATCAAATATTCAACTTTTTGTATTTATGTATAAATTAGGTACACACTGTAGACCGGTAAGATGCATTGATCAAATATTCAACTTTTTGTATTTATGTATAGATTAGGTACACACTGTAGACCGGTAAGATGCATTGATCAAATATTCAACTTTTTGTATTTATGTATAGATTAGGTACACACTGTAGACCGGTAAGATGCATTGATCAAATATTCAACTTTTTGTATTTATGTATAGATTAGGTACACACTGTAGACCGGTAAGATGCATTGATCAAATATTCAACTTTTTGTATTTATGTATAGATTAGGTACACACTGTAGACCGGTAAGATGCATTGATCAAATATTCAACTTTTTGTATTTATGTATAGATTAGGTACATACTGTAGACCGGTAAGATGCATTGATCAAATATTCAACTTTGTGTATTTATGTATAGATTAGGTACACACTTTAGACCGGTAAGATGCATTGATCAAATATTCAACTTTTTGTATTTATGTATAGATTAGGTACACACTGTAGACCGGTAAGATGCATTGATCAAATATTCAACTTTTTGTATTTATGTATAAATTAGGTACACACTGTAGACCGGTAAGATGCATTGATCAAATATTCAACTTTTTGTATTTATGTATAGATTAGGTACACACTGTAGACCGGTAAGATGCATTGATCAAATATTCAACTTTTTGTATTTATTTATAGATTAGGTACACACTGTAGACCGGTAAGATGCATTGATAAAATATTCAACTTTGTGTATTTATGTATAGATTAGGTACACACTTTAGACCGGTAAGATGCATTGATCAAATATTCAACTTTTTGTATTTATGTATAGATTAGGTACACACTGTAGACCGGTAAGATGCATTAATCAAATATTCAACTTTTTGTATTTATGTAAAGATTAGGTACACACTGTAGACCGGTAAGATGCATTGATCAAATATTCAACTTTTTGTATTTATGTATAGATAAGGTACACACTGTAGACCGGTAAGATGCATTGATCAAATATTCAACTTTTTGTATTTATGTATAGATTAGGTACACACTTTAGACCGGTAAGATGCATTGATCAAATATTCAACTTTGTGTATTTATGTATAGATTAGGTACACACTGTAGACCGGTAAGATGCATTGATCAAATATTCAACTTTTTGTATTTATGTATAGATTAGGTACACACTGTAGACCGGTAAGATGCATTGATCAAATATTCAACTTTTTGTATTTATGTATAAATTAGGTACACACTGTAGACCGGTAAGATGCATTGATCAAATATTCAACTTTTTGTATTTATGTATAGATTAGGTACACACTGTAGACCGGTAAGATGCATTGATCAAATATTCAACTTTTTGTATTTATGTATAGATTAGGTACACACTGTAGACCGGTAAGATGCATTGATCAAATATTCAACTTTTTGTATTTATGTATAGATTAGGTACACACTGTAGACCGGTAAGATGCATTGATCAAATATTCAACTTTTTGTATTTATGTATAGATTAGGTACACACTGTAGACCGGTAAGATGCATTGATCAAATATTCAACTTTTTGTATTTATGTATAGATTAGGTACACACTTTAGACCGGTAAGATGCATTGATCAAATATTCAACTTTTTGTATTTATGTATAGATTAGGTACACACTGTAGACCGGTAAGATGCATTGATCAAATATTCAACTTTTTGTATTTATGTATAGATTAGGTACACACTGTAGACCGGTAAGATGCATTGATCAAATATTCAACTTTGTGTATTTATGTATAGATTAGGTACACACTGTAGACCGGTAAGATGCATTGATCAAATATTCAACTTTTTGTATTTATGTATAGATTTGGTACATACTGTAGACCGGTAAGATGCATTGATCAAATATTCAACTTTGTGTATTTATGTATAGATTAGGTACATACTGTAGACCGGTAAGATGCATTGATCAAATATTCAACTTTGTGTATTTATGTATAGATTAGGTACACACTTTAGACCGGTAAGATGCATTGATCAAATATTCAACTTTTTGTATTTATGTATAGATTAGGTACACACTGTAGACCGGTAAGATGCATTAATCAAATATTCAACTTTTTGTATTTATGTCAAGATTAGGTACACACTGTAGACCGGTAAGATGCATTGATCAAATATTCAACTTTTTGTATTTATGTATAGATTAGGTACACACTGTAGACCGGTAAGATGCATTGATCAAATATTCAACTTTTTGTATTTATGTATAGATTAGGTACACACTTTAGACCGGTAAGATGCATTGATCAAATATTCAACTTTGTGTATTTATGTATAGATTAGGTACACACTGTAGACCGGTAAGATGCATTGATCAAATATTCAACTTTTTGTATTTATGTATAGATTAGGTACACACTGTAGACCGGTAAGATGCATAGATCAAATATTCAACTTTTTGTATTTATGTATAAATTAGGTACACACTGTAGACCGGTAAGATGCATTGATCAAATATTCAACTTTTTGTATTTATGTATAGATTAGGTTCACACTGTAGACCGGTAAGATGCATTGGTCAAATATTCGACTTTTTGTATATAGATTAGGTACCTACTGTAGACTAGAAAGATGCAGTGGTCAAATATTCGATTTTTTGTATTTATGTATAGATTGGACTACTTAACTATAGACCGGTAAGATGCATTTATCAAATATTCGACTTTTTGTATTCAGATTAGGTATCTACCTACTGTAGACCAGAAAGATGCAATGGTCAGATATTCGATTTTATGTATGTATGTGTAGGCTACACTGTAGACCGTGGATGTGGGATTTGACCAAAACCCCATAGTCTCCTACTGGCTCCTGTAAGTTTAGAATCACATAAAAAATTCCGAAGTAAAAAAAAAAAACATTTATATTTCTCCGTTTCTTGCGCAAAAGCACACCACCACCGCGCGCGGTAATCGGATTAGAGGAAAATAATAAATACAAGTCCCCGCTTGTGCTCGTGCATGTAAATCTGGAAGAATTGTTGGCCAGCGACAGCCACAAATGTAAAGTTGTACCCGAAAACCCTCTTACCGCTGGAGTTAGACACGACACAAAGGCAAGGATCCCAGTAAGTAACCCGATGGAGGAAGGATACGCTTTAAAAATAGGGATTACTCCTGTGAATAGAATAATGAAACAGCGGCCAAGTGAATCACCTTGTTGTGCTATACCTACAGGAACTCGAGGGTCGCTTTATATATTTATACCTATTCTATTTATTCAAATTTTATTTCGAAATAAGAATGAAAAAATTTCCCCAAAAAATAAACAGGTAGGTACTTGAGCGGAAAATATTTTAGAAACGGCAGGCCTGATAATATGGTGGGTTTTTTTTTATCAACGGACGATTCATTTTAACATCAAGCATACATGCATTAATTTTTGGTTTATTACTAGGAGGCGGCTAAGCGGTGGCAAAACGAAGAATTCTAAGTCACGAATCCGCAAAAACATTATTCGGAGATATTGAAATTTGAATTTTTGAAATGATATGTTTTTGTAATAACGAATCAATTCTAAACTTTAAACCTCAATATCTCCAAATGATATTTTTGCAAATTTTCATCTTGGAATTCTTCGTTTTGCCACCGCCTAGCCGCCTACTAGTTATTACCTATGTCGCGTCGTTTTGCTCTTCCTCCTTCTTTAGCCAACGTTTCGACTACAAGTGTTTATCTTCGGGACGTACGCTACTGGTGACGTATTTTTTTATCTTAATTTTAATTTTTGGGAGGCAGATATGGGTACCGCCGATTTATTGGAAAACCAACACCCCTGCCGTAGGTCACCCCAAGTGGTTAGTTACGTCTGGTGACTTAGCAGGGGTCCCCGGATTCATGTCTTGGCGGTGGATGCGCCTACCCATCAGTTGCGTGGCGGGTCGGATCAGGTGAGGCCGGTTAGGGGAGACCCTTTCACCTCTCCCGCTGGTCTTTTTATATCCATCGTCTTGCACTGCAGCGGGAGGAATGGATTCAAACGACCCTGATCACTCCCAGATACACTGACTCCCAGATTCCTACCCATCCCTCAAACCTTTTTCCTTCCCAGAACTTCCTCTCCTTGCTTCCCTTTAAAAAAACATATCCCTGAATGAAATTATTTTCCTTAGGGCCTCCTGTGTAGAGTTAATTATACTGTAAAAAAAAATCATTGATTTTACCACTCCATGGTAACTTCAATTCTTTGTAAATTACCGACCAACGGAAAATAAAATACATCAACCGCACATGCTCATCACTTCCTCGTCTCCTCCACTGGCAACCATCCCTCGCCAATCGCCTCCAGACCTCAGATTCTGTGAAGTCTATCCACCTCTCCCGCGGTCTGCCACTGGGTCACTTCCACTGGATCACCCACACAGACATAAATTTTATCCGCACACGATTAGCGCTCCCGAAATACATATTGTTTACAGTTTACATTTGCTAAAAGCATCTGTTGAGTCATTTACCTAATTCTTTTCAGGACGGTTCCTCATTTTGAGGATCATCATTTCCATGGTGGACAAGGCTTTTCAACTCCTCGCGGTCCTGCGCTGCTTGGAAAGCTGAGGACACCCTAGTACCAGTCGCCAATGGTAATAATTGATCACTCCAACGCATAGGTGACCTTCCTCTGTTTCTACTGCCTTCTGCTAGTGACTGAATTTCTCCAAGTTGGAATCCTCAGTTTGGCGAGCAAAGTGTCAAAAGTTTCTTAACAAACGTTGTAGGCCTATTGAAAACATATTGTGGATGCCTAACTCTTCCAGAATGCGGACACATTTGAGGGTCCGGTTATCCATAGAATCCTGAGCATTTTTTCCAGCACCACATTTCGAGGGCGTCCATTTACTTTTGCTGGCTCTAAGTGTCCATGTTTTTTGTCATGCAAATTATTTTTTCACTTCCGTTTCACAACCTCCTTTACGGAGAAAAGTGTTATTCTAAAATACGACCATTAAAATGTAAGAATAATTTGTTGGTATACGTACAAAATTACGTATACCAACAAATTATTCTTACATGTTCCCGCCAATAAACATTGAAACCCTATTAATTTGTTCGTACCTAAGAACTTCAGTCCCGTTTTTACAAATAAAATTATCGTATTTTAGAATAACATTTTCCTCCGTGTACGGTTCAGTCCCGTTTTTAACAGTTTTTACGAATAAAATGATCGTATTTTAGAATAACATTTTCCTCCGTGTATGGTTTCTTCGTCAGGATAAACGTAATTTCGTACGTATACCAACAAATTATTCTTACATTTTCCCGCCAATAAACATTGAAACACTGTTAATTTGTTCGTAAGAACTTAAGTCCTTTATAAGTATTTTAGAATTAAAAAAAATTCTTTGTGTTCTACAGACGAGCCTAAGTATATAACACTGAAGAAGATAACAATAATAATCTAAATTAAAGTATGAAAATTAACAAGACACAGAAAAATAATAAAACATAATGGTCGCAACTGGGACTCGAACCCAGATCTCACATCTTACCCAGGACGTCGCTCTACTAATTCAGCCATTGCGTCCGATTATAAAACCGCCGTAATTGTCAGTCATATTTCAAATTTCAGAATTAACAATATTATCTTCGACTAATGATTTTATTTTTCCATATTATCGGCAGCTACCTTTTTATTGAAAACAATTATTTTACATTACAAGAATATATTTGTTACCTAGATAGAGTGTCTCGGACAAATATATCCGATTTTCTAAGTATATAAAATCGTTCTCCTTCTAAGTCTGTGAGATGTATTTGTTCTTTCAAAGGTGTTTGCCTTGTCAATCACCATTAGTTTTTTATTTGCCCTGTTGAAGTTGGCCGAGATTACGGCTTTCTTACTCTATTTTATCAATATTTTTTGCTAATAAAGATCTACTCGCTCTAAGGTTTTTTTATTCATCTTGAGTCTTTAAAATAACACGATTAACTTCACACATGGCAAAATCCATACATTCACATTTGTTCTAAATTTTTTGTTTCTTTAATTCGTAAATAAATTTGTATGGTCTGTGCCCTGTTCATATTGGAAGTAAAAAAGCTTCCGTTTTCTACAAATACCGTCGATCCGCCTAATTGTTACACCGGTTTATCGGGAAAGCCGGGAATTTCGGACAAAACCTAAGAAACAGAAACCAAATAACGAAAAGTGCTGGCGCGCCCTTTTTAAACAAAAATTCGTTTAAAAAAATTCCTGAAAAATCAAATTTTTTATCAGTAAAATGAAGGTGGACCTCAAAATAATATTTATTTATGTTAAGAATGATTATTAATGGATACAACAATTAAAAATAAATTGAAGCCTCTCTTCATGCTCCTACTTACACACGTATTTTTGCCTCTCCTGTAAAATTTAAAAAAGTAAATTGGAGGTACATAATTATTTCTCTGTAATTAAAAATATACTTTTTTGATTTAACAAACTTTAAAAACACATTCGAGTGAACTCGATTAGATGTAATACTTTGCTTATCTGGGACAGCCGCTTATTTGGGACAAAATGTTTGGGTCGCAATGTGTCCCAATTAAGCGGAATCGACTGTATTGCCATTCTGAGTGTTCACGTGGGAAATACAGACCGAGGATTTTGCCGAGGACTACTTTGCTGAACGCTGTGATTTGCCCTGTAGTAAGAAGACTCATATTATGTTATAAAGTGTCCCAGGGCTCACAGAGACCTTTGCATTGCAGTTTTGCAATGACGGTTTCTCGGTTTGAAATTATATTTCAATTGACATTATTTGGAGTAAAAATGATATTTGTTCTTTCAAAACAAACAATTCTTTTACATTTTTCACTGGTCACTTAGCCGAGTAACCGTCCAACCCCTCTTTTTTTACATTAACTCCATACAGGAGGCCTTGAGGAAAACAATTTCCCTCAGGGCGCTTGTCATCTTTAAAGATGTGGAGAGTCTTTTTGAGGAGAGGAAGGAGTGGACATGGGTCTTAAAGAAACCCATGTTGTAGGAAGGAGGAAACACAGAGGCCCCCAAATCATTCCACAGCCGAGCTGGTAAACTCAAGAACGAGTCGTAGATGCCACCCCTTCTCATGTGACAAATGTCAACCGTGTACATACGTTGGGCGCGCGTTTGGCATGTTCCCCGACTAAGCACCGGTGCCGAGGAAATCAATGACGCTAGTTCCTAGGAGCATCTTACCTGTAGAACAAGGATAGCATTCCCACCCGATGCCTGTGCTCTAAAGATTGCAATCCGTTTGTTGAGATCCGAGAATCTCTCAAACCCGCCCGTTTCTGCACAGAGTCGAACTTTTCCTCACCCGAACGCAACTGTCCAATATACATCTACTAATTTTTTGATTCCATGATAGTTGGTCCCCCGACAGTTGGCCCCCCGGCATACTTACATACAATATGCAATCGGTTTATGGAAAATACGGTAAACCTACTTAACCATGCGTCTGTCGCTCGAACACCGGTCTCCGGATGACAGATGAGAGGTTAAAAAATAAAATTCGATTTTAACCCTTATGTCCCTGTCAGTAAAAAGGGGTAAATGAATAAAATTTCAGTCTTTAAAACGGGAGTAAAATTTTGCAATTTTTCAAATATTTATTTTATTGTACCGCTATCTATTGCTATCTATCGTATCACTATTTGTATCGCCCGGCCCCCTAGCATACTCGATTGATAAGGATTGATAGGCTAACTATCGGTAACTTCTCATCGTTCCCTAGCATGACTGCAGACCGCAAACGAATAAGTGATAGTTCATAATGACTAAGTGACCTTAATATATTCGATATCAACTGTTGTTTGTTCGTTAGCGATCTGTAGTTATCCAAAGGAACGATGAATATCCTATCGATCCTTATCGATCGAGTGTGATAGGGGGCGCCCCCTAGCATACTCGATCGATAGGGATTGATATGATAACTATCAGTAACTTCTCATCGTTCCCTAGGACACAACTAGGCTAACGTACAAACAACAGATGATGTCGAATATATTAAGTGTGTCATTGTGAACTGTCACTTATTCGTTGGCGATTTGCAGACATGCTAGGGAACGATGAGAAGTTACCGAAAGTTATCCTATCAATCGTTATCGATCGAGTGTGCTAGGGGCCCTGGTGAGTAAAAAGGGGTAAAAATAACGGAATAAAATTTCAGTCTTTAAAATTTTGCGATTTTTCAAATAAATATTTTTTTACTCTCAAAAAAAATATACGAGACATTCAAGTTGCAATCCACATAAATTACAGAATCTTAATGCTGTGTAAGAAGTAATAAAGTAAGTAAGGAACAAGTTATGTATTTATTTCAGGGATTTTCTTCTTTCAGCGAAATTTTTTTATATTTTACCCAAACAGTGCAGTCCTACATACCAACGTGCTTTCGAAACCACTTCACGTACAAAACATAATATGATGTTAATATGTTAATAATATCATAAATAATATTATTAATTGACGATTTTTTTTTGTTTTTTTTTAAATGTTAAAAAAAATTACTTAATTTTTAATGTTTTCTTTTTTATTCCCACAGAAATCATTTTCATTAAAATTAGGAAAAGCAAATCGTACACCGTTTTTTCGATGTTATTCAGAGTGTGTAGGGACTTACTTGACTTACTTTACCAGTGATTCCTGACATTATTTAGAATTAAAATAAAGTTAAACTTTGGCCTCCGGTGTCATAATTTTTTTAATTTTTTTAAAATCATTTTTCTTCAATATCAAACTAAAAAAAAATCTTCCGCATGTCGTAAATGGTCACTCAGTCAAGTAACCGCCCAAACTCTTAACCCTGACCCTGTCCACCTGTTCAACTATTTTTTTTTTTGTAGAAAAAAAAGTAATAAAAAAGCAAAAATGTCACCGGATACCAAAATTTCAGTTACATTTTTTACATCAAATAATATCAGGATTCACTGGTTAAAGAAGTTCAAGTATGTCCCTTAATACCCTGTAGGTATAGACAGGCACCTAATAAGCTATTTATTGTAATGAAAGATCGAAAAAAAAAAGCGCTGGAAATCGCTTACCATTTTTTTCAAAATAAACAAAGTAATCGAAAAATCTGTGTCCATTATATAAAGTTGATATTTTAAATTGCCCGGTTGATAATTGAATTACTGTAAAATAATACATTCCGACACATATAATGTGAATAAATAATAAGTAAATAGATCAGTTAAAAAAATTATAATTAAAAATGACTAACTTTTTATATTAGCTTCACACAGGAGGCACCGAGGAAAATAATTCCTCTCAAGGTCTATATCTATGGGGATGCTGTATGCCCTTTTTAGGAAAAGAAGGAGAGAAAGTTCTGGGAAGGAAAGGGGTATAAGGAGTGGGTAGGAATCTGGGTGTCAATCTATCAAGGAGTGACGGATGAGTGAATCCATCCCTCCCATTGCGGTGCAAGATGATGTATCGAGATAGTCTTGCTGGAGAGGTCCAAAGGTTTTCCTGCCGATCCGGCTTGCCACGCAGTTGGTGGGCAAACGCATCTGCCGCAAGACCCGGATAAACCTCACACCATGTACCCGGGCACACCTGCTAAGACAGTGAACGTAGCGAACCACATGGGACGACATATGTTTTGATTATCGGCGGGGGCACCCATACTTGCCTCTCAAATTGAGAGCTGTGGCAAATCACAGTTTGCAATCGTCAAAATGTGTACCAACTGCACTTGTTAGTTTTCATAGCTTGGGCTAGCTCTCAACTGCAAAGATTGGTGCACATTATTTTTAAAAAGAATTCAATTTTTAACCAACTATTTTTACTCAACAAACTGCAAAAAATCTTCTCACAAAAATTATGCTTTTTCTTCATTCAACGAATTCCATATTTTAACGTCTACAGGGTCCATTATCAATACTACCATTCATTAACTTGATGTATTTTTTGAATCTTACAGATCAATTTGCCCGGTTAAAAATTTTTTTTAAACTTTTTAACCATATTTACGCTGTGCTGATAAGTCAAGTTTTTCAGTACACCGACACTAAGCTCCGTGTAATATTTACCCCACTATTATTAGTAAGGGAGCTAGAATATAACTATAGTGATAAATACTCTCAGTGTCATCCTGGCAGAAGACCACCAATCGGAATCGAAATGTGGATTGAGACGGTATTAGCCGCGTTTGGTTACCAGATCTGAATAGAAAGGTACTTCCCAACCCAGGAATGCCATTATTCCTCCGCCTTTGGGCAGTTGGGAGTTTTGTGTGGTTTTCGCAGTTAAAAAATATATATTTATACCTAGGTACATAATTATGTAGTTACTTATTACTGGCTTCTTATTTAACGTCGATTCTCATTGCTGAGCTTACTTCATAAGCCTTATGATAGGTACCAATATAATTTATGTATTTGAAACCTAGCAAAAGCTCATTTATTCAAGTAAATCAGAGATTATTACGCATGGGTATCCGCAATGATTACCAAATTTAACCAAATCTATTGAAATTGTACAAGTCACAAAAGGGAATGAGTACCTACTTACACACAGAAATAATGTTAATACAAGCAAACACTGGATTTAGAAACCTATGAAATACATTACATATACATATTGGCGTGCTATTATATTAGAATATCCTACCTATTGTTTTCTTTATGATAAAATGAATTTGATCGCTAATTTTCAAGAATATTCAGGTTTACATATTTGAAGTAGAAGAACTTTTAAATAACTAACTAACCATCACACAATTTTTCCCAGGTGTTAGCAGAGGACTCTTGGAGGAGTCTTGGCACACATACCTGGCTTATGCATATTCATACATCGTCTCATACATATTCTTCTATTATCCTTGACATGGCCCGACTCAAGTTTCTAATTCACTTGATCGTGCCTCGTGCCATGTCTTCCTCTGGCATCCCCGACTTCTTCTATCATTTAAATACCTATCAGAATAAACATGATTTGAAATGCATTTGACTAAAATATTATAGGACTTTCCTCTTGAATTTTGGCTACTTGACTTTCCCAGCGAAGCTGTCCCAGTTCTTTATTTATATTAGCAAGAATTGTAAAAAAATTAAATCAGGATGCAAAATTAGATGCTTTGAGAATTAATATTTTTTAATACCTATATTAATGTTCCCGCACAAATAGTTTAACTTCTGTTTTCATTGACCATTGATCTTCTTTCATCAATTTCATTGATTCCATTCATAGTTTTCTACTTAAGGCTCCATTGTAAGCGTTCAAAAGAAAAAGAAGATTACTGAAGATGGTTTGAAAGGAAGATATGTATTATGTAAATACAAAGAGATACAAAATTAGAGGGAGCGCGCTAATATTAATAAACGATTATACGTAATAGACAATCATGAAAATATTTAATAAAACACTATTTATTTAAATTAGTAATTCTGTTAATAATAAACTTTTCGTAATATTACATATTTACATTTATGCCAACTTATTACATATATGTATGAGTATCACTTGCCTTTTTTACTTATCGTACTTGAATTGTATAATAAAAAAAAATTTAAAAGTTTTAATTTATTTTTATGTCATTTTCATAGTAGGTACTATAGTTGACAACCGTTCTGTACATTGCCATCTCAACACAGGCGTTTCACACCTAGTGAGATGGGCAAAAGGTCATTACTTTATTTATATGTAATATTGAAATAAATAAATTGATTACTCCGACTTGATAGCTCGCAAAAGTCACAGTGCTCGTGTTCTCTAGCGGAATAAAACGGTACTATCAAGCAAGGCTACCATCTTGACAGGATTAACCGGACAAGGAACACACAAACAAATTTATGGACAGATGAATGCAAAGTGGTCCAAACAGGACTTAGCTACGCTCAGTCAAATAGATAAAAAAACTCTCGAAAAATTTTTCGCATTTAAAGAACACTGTAATTGTTAAATATCAACCAGATGTGTTTTTTTATAATTTTACGGAACAGTCTTTGAGAAAAAAAAATTTATATGTAGGGAATTTCATTGTAATTACTTTTACAACTCAGCCAATCTACAGAGATTATCTTCAAAAATAAAATATATATTTTTAGGAACTTAAAATTTAAGGTGCTAACTGAAGGGAAGTATGGTGTATGTGGGTAGAAATAAAAACGAAATTATTTTGACAGAAACTAACCACAGCAACTGAATTAATTTTGGTGCTAACTTGTATCGAATAATGATTTTACCCTACACAAAAAAACCATAAGAGCTTGTACGCACTAGCGGCTGGCCGCACTTTTATTTTAATATGCAACCGCTCATTTCGTACAAACTAAACCGCCAAAAAATTCAAACAAAATTCAACCGCCAATCGAACCTCCTAGGCAGCCAGCCGCTAGTGCGTACGCGCTCTAAGATGCATACTACTTTTAATATAAAAATAAACATGCTTTTGGAAGCCCTAAATTACGGTGGCTCAGAGGGTATGCCTTCGAAGATAACCGCCTTAAATTATGGCGGCTCGGACGGAATGGTTTAAGCCTTGCAGAGAAAATCATAATAACTAGAATTTATTAAATCTATAATTGTCATTTGACCGGTCAGTGACTGAGTTGGCATCGCATCTTGGTATCACCGCACCCAGGGCGTTGTGAGTTCAATTCCTCGGCTGGCTAAGTCCTCAATCACGACACAAGCAACATTTTTTGATTACTGTGGCGGTGGTAGAAAATTTAAAAAAATTTTGTGTTATTCGTAGCCTTAGAATCTTCTTTTAACCCTTTAACTATGGACGTTACATTTTTGTTACACTACTGTGGACATGCAGTCTCACAGATCGCTATCTTTAAAGGCCGGAATCTATCTAGTTAAGTAAGTATTGTACCTAAAATTGTTTTTATTTATTTACGGACTTTACCAAATGTAAATAAAGCAAGACATTTTAATTAAAATATATATATTTTTAAATAAAATCTAGCCATTTAACAATCAAAGGCACTTTTCAGTTATTTTTACTCGAGATCACTTTGTAGGAACGTTATCCAAGGAAAATTACCTTTTCAGTAAGTTTCACTAATTTCACAATAAAATATAAAGAATAAAAAATATAAAAAACATAACATTAACTTCTTAAAACAAAATTTAAAAATTTTGACAAAGGCCCAACTTGTGCATATTTATTGGCAGTCTTTGCATAATCGCTGGAGTTCGTCTTCAAAAGAGGGATCATCTAATAGAAATATTTTACTTGCACTCAATGGAATCGATGAATTTGATGTTTGTTTGCTTGCAGATGTACATCTGGGTCGTTTTTTGTCATTTTTAATTAATAAATCTAGAACAAAGAAAATCACCATCAGCTCAATTTATAAGACAAACGTGAACGCGCGGTCCCACAGACCACAATCAAAATATAAAGTGAAATTACTCATGTAAAATACAGTCGGCGATGTAACCTTCACTCGACAGTCGGGAGGAGAGGGGCACGTGATTCACAAACTGCAAGCGGCCTGTGAGACCTCACGTCCACAGTTAAAGGTTAAAATTATTAAAAAAAAACCTTAATATTTTCAACCAACCTTACACCTTATCAGTCAAATCACTAAAGAATAAAATAAAAGAATATTAAATAATTTATTTTATTTAATTTATTAGAAACCAAAATTTTTGCAAAAAAGAAAAATTAATTATAAGTAATAAGTTTATTTATTAGCAATAAAATATGAAAACACTATATTTACACTAAAAATCATGTTTATATAAGATGTGGCAATTAAGGAACGGGATTGGACTCTTGACTTCAGAATACAAGGTAAAGAGTTTTATCCAATGCGCTTCAGCAAGGGTACCAAAATAAATATATTAAACATTGTATATCAGCAAGTGTACCAAAATAAATGTATTAAACACCGTATATCAGCAAGTGTACCAAAATAAAATGTATTAATCACTGTATCTCAACAAGTGTGCCATAATAAAATATATTAAACACTGTATCTTAGCTAGTTTACCAAAATAAAATGTATTAAACACTGCATCTCAGCAAGTACACATACCAAAATAAAATGTATTAAAAAGTACTTACATCTCAGCAAGTACATATACCAAAATGTTATCAACAAAAATAAATGTATTAAACACTGTATCTCAACAAGTGAGCCAAAATAAAATATATTAAACATAGTATCTCTGCAAGTGTACCAAAATAAAATGTATTAACCGCTTGGACACATTAGCTTGTTTTCACGATAATTTAACGTAGGTAGACATAGGAATGACGTATGCCGCGTACCTGAGTTATTAAACAATTTATCTCAGCAAGTTTACCAAAATAAAATGTATTAACCGCTTGGGCACATAAGCTGGTTTTCACGACAATTTAACGTAGGTAGACATAGGAATGACGTATGCCCCGCACCTGAGTTATTAATCACTGCATCTCAGCAACTACACATACCAAAATAAAATGTATTAAAAAATACATCTCAGCAAGTATATATACCAAAATAAAATGTAACATACACTGTATGTAAGCAATTTTACCAAAATAAAATGTATTAAACACTAGGTATATCTCAGCAATTGAACCAAAAAAGTGCATCAAATACTGATGCAGAGTAAATGCACTAGATTAAATTGTGTATATTAACCCAACTCCCGCCAAGCCATGAAAAAATTACTTTAAAAAATATTCAGAGTAGCTAGATTAATTAAACCAACTGTTATGTCATGAAAAATATTGGCGAAAGCGATTCTGGCTCTGTCCTTCATACAGTTTCTTTATACATATGGGTTAAAATCGCAAATTAAAATTTTAAAAAAAGCTAAAATTTTTGCCGCGCTCGCCGGTGGGTTTACGACAAACGAGAGGAACTATATTTTAATTTTTATCTACCATATTTCAATTAACAAATTTGCAGTGTCTCAAAAATGCGTGTTGTGGTTTGTTGACTTTTGCCTAAGCGATTGCAAGACATTCAAAACATTAAAACAGCTTGGAGCAGGAAGGTATAATCATTGTTTAGTGATTGATAAAATATGGGATGCAATAAAGTTCATTTCCTCAAGCACTGCACCTCAGTCAGTGAAACAAAATGAAAAGTATTAACGGGGCAGTCTGGTCTGATCCAAAAAATTGTTTTTTTTTTGTTCTATACATGTGGAGAATACATTCCCAATGTTATAGCATGAAATTCAACCTTTAAATATAGTTAAGAGCGGTCCGCGCCAAGCAGGTAGACTGGAAAACAGAGCGGCCCGGTTACAAGCGAAAACTTTAAACGCTTTTTTCTCACAACCATTGTTTTTAAAATTGGCTGGAATCGTAGCTCATCGAATATTCATCCTTCATCCGATTCACTGTATTTAAAGTTTAAATTAAAGATTAAATTTATATGCGAATAAACCTCAAAAAATGATTTCCAAGGACTTCGGGATTCCAACCGATTTGGTTGGACCCTCCGCTTGAGGCTGCTATATCTATATATTATATAGTCAATCAAACTTTCAATAGTGTTTTTTCTTGTTCAAATGTACCTTTAAAGGCTCCGTCAAACAGGAGGCGTACTAATCGCGGCGTCAAGGCGTCAGTACTAAAGCGCCGTAACGTCGCTTACTTTCTATTTGAACGGTTTTGACGTGTTCAGTACAACACAACGCAGCGTTATACGTCCGGGACGTTTTAACGCCTTAACGCGCGGTAAGTACACCTTCTGTTTGACGGAGCCTTAAAAGTAACAAAAGTTTCATGAATGAAAATAAATTTTATCATTGAAAAAACACACTAAAAAAAAAATCCACTGGACCAGACTCCCCCCTTTAAAACAGTAAAGTAAAGTATAAAACAGTCATTGTGTAAACCGATAATAAACCAATAGTAATATTGTTCCTTATTTACCACACACTGTTTAGCAAGCAGTACAAATTATAATGTAAAGTGGGAAAGTAATCTATCGTTGAACACAATTTGATTAAAAATGCTGTTTTGCGGTGGCGGGCGGCTTCCCTTGTTTGTGTTGACGATGTAGGTGACCCGTTCCTTGATTTCGTTGCGCGGGATATCTCCGCGAAGGCTCAGCAGTCGGATAAGGTGGTCTTCGGTTATATCGGGGCACTTGTCGTGCAGTTTGTGCAGGTCTAACGACAACATGTCGGTATCTTCACATTTCAGGACCTAGGAGAGAAAGAGAAATACATATTAAGATTTTTTACATGAGCTCCAATTATTAAGTTTATTATTAGCTCACATTAGCTCAGGAAGCACTGAAAAAAATAATTCCCCTCATTTTTGGGCATGCTGTGCGAGGGTCTGTTTAGGAAGGAGAGGAAGTTCTGGGAGGAAAAAGGGGGAAAATGAGGGTGGGTAGTAAGGAAAATGAGGGTGGGTAGGAATCTGGGGGTCAGTGTGTCCTGACCATTGTACGCACTTCACCTGATGAACCCGAGCATCCCTGCTAAGTTACCAAACATAGCAAACCAATTGAGGTGACATATGGCAGAGGAGTTGGTTATCTAATAAATGGTTTCCGGAGCGGTGGTACCCATATCCACCTCACAAATTAGATAATTATTATATTATAAATTATCTTTCTATTAATTACATTTCCGATACAAATTTTATGTATTTCAAATAATGGACATCGGCGGTACTCTTTGGCAGTCATACATTTATTTTAAAACACATAATTGGCAATGAATGCATCAATAATCTCCATAATATGATGCGGATAGACTTTAGGTTAAAAGCTAATAATAATATTTACATAATTTATCCATCAGTGACATCAAACAAATGTACTGAAACCTCTCATCATATCGCTTTGCTATTACTTTTCCTAAGAGCGTCTTTACACAAACATAATAAATTGTTATTTTAGATTTGGGTGAATTAAAAATTTAAGCTTTCTGACAGAAAACATATGAAAGTCACTTTGTTTCCATCGATTTCAAGATTCCAGAGTTTCATGTATCCTAGCTTAATGGGATATAAATAACTGAGAACGACGAATAATACAGATCTGCCAGAAATAAATTATTTAGCACTGCATAAAAATACTGACTCGTTATCTTGTATGAAATTTAAATAAATAGTACAGATTATCCTTGCATACCTAACTTCAATCTAACAGCAACACCACCTATGACCAATTTCATAATACAATTCCGTCACATCTTTTGCGTGACGAAGTTGTTTTTTATCAAATGTTACCTTTCTCGATCCGCTGCCCCGAATATATCTATTTAAATTTTTTTTTTTATAGTGAATACCTCACAAGAGTCCAAACTGCTCCCGTCTGGAGCCAGTGAGACTATGGCATCCCCAATTGGGGTATGTTATGTGGCAGAAGGTAAGTGGGGAAGGGAAGGAGACGAGGAAGAGGAAGGTGGAGAAGTATCTGGCTATTCAGATCTAGTCACTAAACACAGCTAAAGCCATTTCAAGCAACGTTTTAATTCTGAATGGTGGTCTTACACCAGGGCGATACTAAGAGTATCTTCCACTCTGGAATGTGCCGCAAATATACAATATATAATTTTAAATAATTAATTGTGAAATAACACAAATCAATTAAATAAAATTTAGTTGCGCACGCCGGGTTCGAACCCATAATAATTTAACAATAATCATTTAACTAATTAGATTGTTAATATGTAATAAAGTCCACGATAGCCCATACTTAAAATATTTCTAACTGTCTCAATTTTGTGCGTAAAAAATGATCTTTACAAAGCTAGTGATTCTGATTCCGCTAACTTGCTGGAAGACAAATTGGTTCAGTGCAGACCAAAAAAAGGTAAAAACCAAGTTTTTTTATAACCCCCACCCCTTGTCTAGATATACTTGGTCGATGGCATTACATATAATTTTTATACTTTTTGACAATGGACAGATAAATTGCAATATCAAACAATCGAAAGATGGGAAATTTAAGGTTTTTCTCAAACATCAAAACTCTAGTTATACATTCAATGAAAAAAAAAATTTAAAAATGAAATACCTCAGCCAGCATATTGATGATTTCGAAAGGCCACTCCATGTTGCTAACTTCAGGTGCAATCCTCAAGAAAAAAGCCTTAATCTGGTTATTTTCTTTCAATATCTTCGTAACGGCAGTCTGGTTTTCTTCCACGGTTTTAAAAGTCAACCGCCGTGACAACATCGCCGTGATGTACTTTTTGCAGACGAGATTTTGGGCTTCGGTGATGACGTATTCAAAGTTTTTGGAAGTGAGATGATTGTAGTCTTGAAAGTAGTCTTCCAGTGTAACGGTGATGGTGTCTACTGGTATGGAAGATTGCATCCATTTAATGGTGAACAAGTCCTCAAAGTGGGTATCCAGATCTAAGAACGCCTCCTCTAATAAATACTTGACAGCTTCCTTACGCAGATCCTAGAAAATAACAAATCGAATCAAATTGTGTTTAAAGAAGAATCACATTGAATCGGCGACTAAGATAAATGTACGAAAGAAACAATCCTAATAAAAATTCACATATTAGGTCCTTACATATGAAATTGGCGTTTTGCCGTACTGGCAACTTTGATCTAATCTTTGATCTTTGATTAAACTAAGTGACGCAAAGAAAAAAACAATTAAGGAAAAAACAAATGAATTATAATTTTCGAAACAGAAATACATGAGTAAATAGCTGTATAAATTTGAATTTGGAATTCCTAACCAAAGAGAAGATATTTGAGATCAAAGTTGCCAGTATGGCAAAACGCCAATTTCATATGTAAGGACCTAATATATATAAATATGTATTAAATTTCAATAAGTTGTGAGGGATCCAAAATGTGCTTATTTCCCTATCATCTATGGTTGTAAATCTAAGAATATCTAATAATAAAAATATTATAAAGTTTTTTTTAAGTGACCAAAGAAATTACTAGTATGATTCTAATTTCCTTTTTATTTAATAAATCAAAATCTCCTCTGAAATCATAAGATTTGTAAGTAGGTACTTCATTACCTACCTATTTGATTATAAACACAATATTTCATGTAATATTTGTTTTTATTCAAATAAGGAATTATACAATTTGTCCAAAGTAACGTCACTATTGAAAATTATTCTTTTTTCAAACTTTCGTCAGGCAGGTAGGTGCATACCATAATATTTAAAATAAAAAAAAATATATTTAAATCAGAAATTCTAAATAAACATGGCAATTTCACATTTGCAAAAGAATATTTACTGCACCATTAAAACGGCCACTGTCTTGAAACGGAAACGGAGCGTATAAACCAATTTACAGTCAATTATACGAATCGGGGTAGGTTGTGAGGCTAAAGAAAATGGGGAAGAGAAGGAGATGGGGTAGGGGAAGGTTGGAAATTTCTTGCTTACTAAACACACTCAACAAGCATAAATAGCAATATGATTTGATTGAATATGTCAAAACATAAACAAAATTCTGAAAGTTGGTTTCCCGCCAGGAGAATACAGAGGGAATCTACCACTCTGGACGTAAAAAATTATTATGTACAAATGATTACCTCAAATGTGTTGAGCAGCGCCTCCACCTTGGCTTCGGCACCGGCATCATGTTCTCCTCGGGACCAGTACCTCCGCTCCGTCTGTCGCGCTAACTCCTGCATCTGGCGGCAGTTGTTCACCACCGTGATGATGTGCTGTGTGAAGTACGGCAGCAGGCTGCGGTCCTTGAAGTGCTTATTCTGGAAGTGACAATCATTCAATCAAATGCAATCAAAAAATCTTATACAGAACTAACTAAACATCATCATTCGTTTTCAGCCACAACCAAAGCCACACAACTCTGCCTAAGTAATGAATTTTGTTTTCATTATGCACAAGAGTTCCAACTGCTCCCAGTTGGGATATGTTGGGAGGCTGAAGGTAGTGGGGTGGGGAAGGAGGTGGGGATAAGGAAGGTGGAGAAGTACCTGGCTATTTAGATTCACCAAACACGGCTAAAGCCATTTTAAGCAACATTACAATTCTGAATGTCATTACAATTCTGGTGGTCTTAACCCAGGGCGAAACTGAGAGTATTTTCAATTTGGAATGTGCCGCCAATATGCTCTATATATTATATTAAATTAATAAAATGTGAAATTAATCAGATGAAATTTGAACTTGAATTTTAGCATTGAAGAAGTGATGAATTATTCAAATAATGTGAAACATGAGCAATAGTCAATTTTTCAATGTTTTTGGGCGATAATATCTGCCTGTTGTTGACGGGTATGAATTATTTGCCAAAATCGACTGCGTCATACTTACATGTAACAGAACATGGGCATATTATGTATTAGCAAACATCTATTTAGTAAATTATTGGATCTGTGGGTTAAGATTAACAATATTAGAGAAGAAATTAAAGAAAGTTTACCTTAAATTCAATAATGGCTGCTCGATACATTTGGCCATATCTTGTAACTTGATCTATGCTCATCAGCAAAGCTTTGCAAGTCAATTGCTTGCTTATTGTTGTGGTCACCTAAAATCAAAATTAACGGACTTTTTAATTTATTTATTACTAACTTTTAGTTCTTATTTCAAACACCAGAGATAAACCACACAGCAACAACTTAGTTCAAACCATAGACAAAGTAACTAATAGACAATAGTGCATCATGCTCGTACCTGTAGGTTCTGATCTATCATCTGAAACACGATGATGGGGGCGTGGGTGTGGAAGGCGGAGGTGTGAGGTTCCTGCTCGGGGGGTCCTCCGGCCACCCACTCCGTCTGCTCGGAAACCAGCGTCTTCTCCATCCACTCCATACAGTTCTTCTCCATACGCTACATATGGATAAAAAAATTATTAATTAATTTAAAAAGATATAAAAATTCCTAACACTGTTGTTTGGTCTTGAAATGTGAATATAGTTAATTCCTACAGGGATGACTTTTATCCAATTCCTACCTCTCCGTATCACGTTGCTGGGAAAACTATTTTGGCGGTTTTGCCTACTCACAATCCAATTTGCAGAACCCCAGCACGCTGTCCTGCAAGTTGTTATGCAAATCGGATGGTTAATGGGACCTTTTAGAGCGCATGTACAGATGCTTAAATTCAGGAACTGGATGCAAACACACCTCATGATAAAAATAGTAGTTATTAATAAAATGTGGTCAAAGTTTTTTGAAATGTGTAGTATTCAGTTGTAATTAGTGTTCAAACTTTTGTGTGTAGCTACATCTGTGTAAAAACTACAGAAGTAATATTTATACAACAGATAAAGATGGTGTCAGAGATACCATAAATTGCAATGGGAGCAAAAAATCTTGAGCACGTTAAGATTGTTATTGCGTCCAGCTACTCAATTACAGGTATACATATTTAATATTTTAATTTTTCAAATGTGTCAAGTAGTGTCAACAAATGGCAGTACATAATTATTTTATAAATCATACATCACACAATAATTTTCTTTTGAAAATGTGAACCTATTATATAACGTTAGTGAAGTGTATTGGTTATTCATGTAGTTTCTGCTTCCTTCGATAGATGTCGATAGCATATTTAGTAATACGAAGTTTTGCTATATCCCAACAGATGGCAGTTAAGTATGATATCAGAAGAGTACCATCTATCGTCGTTCAGGTCTTAGGTACGAACGGTTACGATGATTGCCGAAAGAATCGACAAATCGGGTGGGCACCCTGCGGGAGCGGCAGAACTACTTAGAGCCTATTCTAGTAAGAATAACTAAATAAATCAACTAATCGTCGCTCTAGTTCGTTTTTGTCCAACAGACCATTTTTCGTGAGTTAAGTATGCATTTGTTCTCAAAAAGCCTTTATTATTACGATAATTTTCAAAACGGTATCATTTTCAAAATGCACTTTGTCTTACGTCCTCCAAAATGTATGTGCTTTTTTGGTAAAAAAAAAACTTTAAAACGCCATTCTCCCGATTTACGTTTTGATCTGTTGGATAAAAACGAACTGAAGCGACGTAATATGTAATAAATAAATCAACTAATACAGAGCCCTTGAGGTGATTTTTCACGAAAACGGCGCTGTACAAGTCATCCAATTATTATTAATTTGTAATCCATTAAACTCATGTGAACCTCAAACTAATTTTGAAAAAGATACCCAACTCATCTTAAATTGCATTAATATTGGAAATTAAAAGACATAGCGGTTAGGTACTATAAAATAAATTTTAATATCAGTAAATTAATAATGTTTTGAATTATCTAAATTATTGGTTAATTTAAAATCTATAACAGTGCACATGATATTAATTACCTGAAGGTACTGATCCTGCATCTCATTTAGAGTTTTATCACTGAGCAATGGTTGAAACCCAGACAGGTCAATGTTCAGTTCGGGATTCTGCATCAAATCTGGGCCAGGATACGTATTTAATATCCATGATAGTAAGGACACATATTCGTTGCCTTCAATTCCACTAGACACCAGTTCTTGTAACTAGAAAAAAATATAATACAAATATTATTCTTGGTCTCGTCATCGGGACAATATTTTCTACCATAATGATTACTAGAGATATTACGTGACGGTTTCCTGTTGCTTTTTACAATGCAGTGACATAGCGAGGTTCGCAACTGGCCGATGAAGAACCAAAGGAGACTGAAGGCAGTAGAAATGAAATTCCTATGCATGGTTTAACTACCTGATCTGATTCTAGATCTCTCTTATATGTATGGTTTGGAGATGATAATAATATGATATCAAGAGAATACCCCAAGACACTTAAAAAGAATCAAAAATTCGGTCAAGAATCAGAATAATGATAATCAGAATGCTGAAATGCTGACCGTTATATCCGTCCATGAATGCAAGTAAATAGCGGATATTGCTGTTATTTTTTACCAAAAATGCAATTATTGCGAAATCACGAGCAATATCTGATTTTGGCGAATTCATAACAAATTTAATTAAGAAAATTAAGAAAATTTCAGTCAATTTGCAGTTCTTACTTTTTCATTAAATGTATATGACCAGGAGCATAGTGCTTGTCGTAAAATACTTGTGATGATACTAACATTTACTTTATAATATAAGCACACTGAATTCGCACACCTAACACAAACATCAACACACACACGAATACATACACACACACAAACACTCACACACACCTCATTCCATTAATATACCAACTAACTTAATTTAGGTAAAATATATCACACAAAAACACATATACACAATAGCGACATGTCATTGGTACCAATTATTGTATTAACCCGTTTAATCACAGGAGACCATATTTGTCCCAGCTCACATAGGTCTCACAGAAATCGTTGTTTTTCCCTTACTATCATAGTCAGAAATGTGATCTAAACGGTATTGGAAAGAGAATACAACAAACTATATATTCAAATCTAAAAGAAAACCACAAAAAATTAAAATTTACCCCTTTCTGAAACCAAAGTTTCCGATAGCAAATTGAAAAAAAATTATGGAACTTTGTGAATTTTTTAAGATTTTTTTTTACATGAAACGAAAAAAGTGAGGTGACAGTAAGGTTTATAATTCATTTATCTAATGAAATAAGTATGTGTTTTATTATTTTTCATTATCAGTAATTTTAGTTAGAAAAAAAAGTAAAGTTATCCATTTTTAAAACTTTTTAAAGTTTTCGCAAAAAAAAATTATATTTAAAAAAATACATAATAATTTTTAATATAGAAACTTGAAAGCCTATTTCATAACCTTTCGAAAACAGTTTTTAGTTTTCGAATACGTTAACAAATGTTCCATTTATTTGGATTTTATTGCAAAGCGGGAATATTTTTAGCCTCTGACAAAATACGCCAATTTTTTTAGGGGTTAACTACTATAACTTTGTAACTATTTTTTTCTATGTAATTAGGGAAAAATTGGTCCTTTCAATCTTCATGTGACCGAAGAAACCCAACTTCTTAAGCAGGAAAACATCTTAAGCGAGAACTTCTTAAGAGGGTTTCACTGTATGTACTGTTTGCTTCTGCAAAATAAAATAATTTAAAATAAGGGACCTCTTCAAGAGACAGACATTATTAATGTTACAGGTTCTTTTCATTTCAATAAAGCTAAGAAGAGCGTGATGGGTTTAACACAGAGAAATGCATTAACGTCCTCTTTCACCAATCAATCTGAGCGAACGCTAATTAAAAATATAACCTTTGTTGAAGATTAAGACTTAATAGTTTTCTAAAAACTGAGGTCTAATAACAAAAAGTTTTAATTTCAAAATATAAAATAAATGTGATAAATTTAAGAGAATGTGATTTTTTCTTTTTTGTATGAATACCAAAATCAAAAACATAGAGAGCTGAAAATTTTATTTTGGGCTGCAAAAATTATTCAATTGGGTCGCAGGTTGGGCAAGCCTGGTATAGTGGTTCATAGCTTATTTTATAAAAATAGGATTTCTTTGAAATTGAACTTACGCTGGTAGAAAGGCACGTATGGTACATCTGCACATACTGATTGACAATATCGTAATGAGGGGGAAAGCAAGGCACGCACAGAGTCTTCACAACTCTCAAGTCTTCCAGGATGAGTTGGCGTGTGAGCTCCAGGTATCTGACGAGCCACATCTTGTTGTCTTCTCTCTCGTCGACTCGAGTTCCTTCGATGCGGGTCGCCACCGACAGCTCTAACACTTCGAACGCCTTCTTACGCCAGTTTTTAGGCCTGCCGGGAGGCATGAAACCACTCTGTTTATCTTGCTGGAAAACACAAAACACTGTCAAGGACATATCGAGCCATAATCGCCAAAAGATCATAACTGACAGTTTAGCTCAAATAGCGTTTTTTATCATAAGTGTCCTAAACGGAGAGATGCACTCAATTATTATTTGTTACATATTTTTCAATAAGAAAAAAGGATGTTGAAATTTAGGTTTAGCCGGGAAATAAATGTTTGTATGGAAAAAATAATATTCTTCTATGGAAAAAAAATTTTGTATGGGAAAAAAAATTGAATTTTGCAAAAAAGTCATTCATCTTTTTTACTTCTACCATCATGTAGGTAGAATCATCTCCCGAAATGTGTGCACTTTACCCCTGGACACCCTATATAACAATGCGAAATTTATTCATTTTCTTTGCATAAATTTAATTTTAAAATTTGAAATTCACATTTTTTTTTCCTTCTCATTGCCAATCTATGCTGTTTTCCACCAAGTTACGAAAAAATGTACAACATAATAATTGTGGAATGCCTATTGCATCAATATTTTATGAAAGGAGTATGATTTATACAATAGGATATTTCCACATTTTTATTTATTGGTTAAAAAAATTAAGCAAAAAATTACAATTAATATGGCATTTTTATTTTATTTTTATATTGATGAATAAATTTTCTACAGCGAGTCTAAGTTTCCCATTTTTGTAATACTGCCAAAAATATTTGCCGGCTTTGAACAATTTCTGACAGTAGTACTTTGTCGTTTGTTGACGTGCGTATTTGGTGCCCTTGCCAACTACAGGCCGTTTTGGTTTTGTCAGTTTTTTATCGTTTTTAAAATGAATAAATTTGAATAAAACATAAAAAACAAACATTTTTAGTTTAAAATCAGAAAAATGATATTTAAATATTCCATAAATTTTCAACAAAATCCCTCCCTAGTAAAAATACCCTATTATAATGATTCATACAGTTAATAACAAAATTATGCGTAAAAATCTGTTTAACATAATAAATAAATAGACATTAATTTCACGCATTAAACAAGAAGAAACCTGAATTGTCCCCTTTATTGATATATTTACGAAATGCCTCTCGCTGCAACTGTAAGTTCATAATTGCGAGAATATTAATTTCTACAAAAGGGCATGATAAAACGTTTATTAATTTCGTCTCTGGTTATTTTTCTATTACCTGAATTGCAAGAAGGTCCCGCTTTTCCTCTCTTTCAATCAGTCTTAATGCCGTAACTATAACGGTGGGTTCCTTTCTCACGGTGTTGAGGGTTCTACCGAGAATGAGCCGGATCTGCTTGTCCAGCAAGTTGGACAAAGTTTCCACATCTTCGAAGTATGCCTTCAGCATTATCTTATCGTGGTTAGACTGGTTTGGCAGCTTGTGGAGCTCGTACAATAAATCATCTCGAGAGTTCTCCAAGTCCGTCAGGCACTGGAGAAAAGATGTCATAAATAGAACAGTGTGAAAAACTACTCATTCTGCCGAAAAGAGTTCTACAACATATTGTTAATAATTGATTTTAATCTAGAAAAATATTTTGTTGAAAAAGAACACCTCGATACTATTTTATGTCGATAAAGAATGGATTTAAATCTATTACTAATAGGAAAATTGTGTTTAAATGGGTACCAAATTACTAATGATAAATTAAAATAATGATATGCCGATAAAAGTTATCGAAAAATATTTATTTATATGATTTAATTTATTAAAATCTTAATTAGACACTAAAAACAATCGTTTTTTACAGAATACAAACATAAGCATTATTTTAATAGGTTGGGTAAGGTGGCTATTATTCTTTGTCGTAATATAATCTAATCTGAGCCAAAAATTATCAATTCTAATCCCCAGCATCCAGAATACAAAACAGAAAACCACGATATAGTGCTCTCTGACTAATCTGTCACCCAAAAACCGGACAAGTGTCCTATTAGTGAAAGGGGCGGATTATAGTGCATACATAAATATGCAAAAAATTATAAAAGATATTTCGTAAAAACAAACAAACACCACTATCGATCTTTTGTAAAATTTCCATTTGTTGGGGTGTCATTCATTTTTAAGCTTGCGAGATGACTCCATTTTGTAAACTTATTCAAACAAAAAACACGGCAGTACGAAACGAACAGAAACAAATGTGACAGTCGCTATAATAGACATTCAGAACTAACCGAAATGTCCTAAAACAACAATAATTAATCCAGGAGACTGGTAAAAAGGTCTGAGAAAGCAGGACGGTGGTACATATATTTACTTAGTTTGAAAGAGTGGATAACCCAACACGTCCGTTTACAAAGCTTGGCGCTTAAGTCTACGCAGGCGGGGGACAATAAATTTGACATGCAAATACCGGCGAATTGTATAGCTTGATATTGCGCTTCCAACTAGTAACAATAATATTATCGGATAATCGAGCGACGGTAGGTACTGTACTTATGTTTATGATATAATAATATGATATAATATGACAAAAGGCAAACAAATTATGATACAATATGTCAAAAAACACAATTAATTAATTAAAAATAATATATAGTAGTTGCAGAGTGGAAGATACTCTCAGTATCGCCACCGGTGGAAGACCGTCATTCAGAATTGAAACGTTGCTTAAAAATGGCTTTAGCCGTGTTTAGTGACTAGATCTGAATAGCCAGGTACTTCCCCACTGTTAATCTTTAGAATGATTATAGTTATTTGTAATGATGGTACACAGTGATTTATAATGTTGGTTTATTGTAACTACGAGTATTTACAGTATGTTTAGTCTAAACTGCTAGCTGGGATCAGCAGCAGAGACATCACGGGTCATAGGATCTAGGATCGGTGTGCCAGATCACAGGCGTGGTCTGAGGGGCAACCAGCAGCAACACCACGGGTCAAGGTCGAGGATCGTTGTCCAGGTCACAGGCGTGATCTAAAAGGGGAGTCATCAGCATCACCACTTCCTCTCTCCATCTCCTTCCCTCCCCACTTACCTCCAGCCTCACAACATACCCCAATTGGATGCCATAGTCTCACTGGCTCCAGACGGGAGCAGTTGGGACTATTGTGAGATATTCACATAAGAAAAAATAAAAAATCACGGTTCACACTAATTCAGTTTTTGGTAAAATAATAATACTAATTACCTGATGAGCATGCAATAATTTCCCCTCGCTGATCCACTGTTTGGTTTTCTCAACACTTTCCGGCACGGTGAAGATGTGCTTGAGACTGTCCATGGCCGTCACGTACTGGGAGTGACGCATATTCTCCTCACGCACAGCCTGCAGGGACCCGCACAGCGGGGCCACCGTGCTCAGGGATACCTCCAACGAATTTAACCTACAATCATTATCTGTAATGAGTTAACTAGAAATTGTTGAAGATTTCTAAAGAATTCTGTATGAAATCATTATTCATTGAATACAGTAACCTAGAAACTGTAATGCTGTCATAACTGACGGATGGTAACTTTTAGCACTTCAGAAGGTCTAACAAGGACAAATCGATAACTTAACAATATCGGATCGATAGGCTTAATAACTCAGGTACGGGGCATACGTCATTCCTATGTCTACCTACGTTAAATTATCGTGAAAACAAGCTTATGTGTCCAAGTGACGACAATGTAAACACCTATCCTTATTAGCATGCGTAAATTGCACTCAGTGTTTATCATCTGATGGGACAACCGCTCGACCCAATGATTTCCGTGAAGCCAAAATGTTTTTCAATTGAAGAAAAGAGTGCTATATTACACCTTTTTTTATGAAAACTATGATGTCGCATATTCACAATGCTGTGCAAAGTTCTCACTTTTGAACAAAAATTGGCCAAAAATAAACACAAATTACAAACTTTCTACTTTAGTAACTAAATATTTACTTGCATAGAATGTATATTTTTGGATTACAGTACATTTTGTACGTTTGTTATGTGGAATGTTTAAGTACCATTAAAACCTCTCATTGGCCGTGTAATCACTGGTGAGATCGGCAACAACTTAAAAAAAAAAAAAAATTGAAGCGATTTGGTCCCTTATGTATAGAGAAATTGTATAAAGAACAATGTCAGAATCGCTTGGGCCGATGTAACAAAAAGCCGCATAGCGCCTAACTTCTCGGAATAAATTACATTAAATATCTATGATGAACTTGGCATCACTTTGGCAGCCGTTTTTCAACCGCCAGTTCAAGCACATTCCAGTTTGCCGTAAAAACTACTAATCTACCGATTTTATGAATAAAACGTAAGTAATGTTATTATTATACATATTTTATTGTCCATGGCGTGTGTTTTGGTAAATATAAGACAAGGTAGGTCAAAATAAATTGACAAAGTACCACATCAAAGTGAAACCATTTAAACCAAGCTAATTTCGGCGGTTTTTTCAAATACACCTGGTCATCGAGAGGTTAAAGTTATAATTTGTATTAAATGTTTTATTTGCCTAAAAAGAAATTTATCTATCTATACTATTACATATTTCATACCAATAATTACAATAACAATAATATGTATCATTTAAAAACAAGCTTAAATTATCCGTCCGTTTTGTGCATCGTCCGGTTAGTACGACAAAGTATCGCCAGTCCCTTGAGGGTTGTTATATCCGGATTTTACTGTAATTGCCAGAAAGTAGCTACATAGGTACAAAAATATATTTACTGAACTGTTCTAGTCATCCAGAACAGGAAAATGAGAATTTCTGTAATAACGACACAATGTAATACAGATTGTAAGTGCCATGATAATGCATATCACTGCATTGTTAATAAGATATCGTCAACGGCTAAAAACCCAGTACCGATTATTTATTTCTTGGTAAGCCCACTTTCCATCAATCAGAATAAGAAGGCGTTTCTACAGTATAGTGAACATTTATTTTGAATGGCTTACAACAAACATACCTTAAGCTGACATCTTGGATATCATCCAGACACTCCCGAAGGTGATTTAATCCAACTTTTACGCCATCCAATTGACTTTGCATCGCTGACTTCAGCTGGGCTTCAACTGACGCCTTTTTATGCGAAATTCTTCGCTTATATTGTTCAATCTAATAAACGCAAGGTTTAGATTACATTTCAAGATATCAAAAAAACTCAAAAATTCTTAATTCGGTAAATGTTTACTACTCCGCTTACCAGATAATACGGAATTCGAATTTCGATACACGGATACGCACGGATAATACGGAGCGGAACATTTCCTTTGCCGCCATTTCTTTGGATTTGATATTTGCGATTTCTTTTAAATATAATGCACGAATTACTTAGGTTACCCAGCCTAAGAACCTAATAACCTATTTTGTGCACATAAATAGTTGTATATTGTAGTAATTGAAGTTGTATAAGTCCCGTTTCACTTGGCCAAACGTGGCTGTCAAATACTTCGCGTAAGTGAAATAATCTTATAAAATTGAAATATAAAATGCATGTTTTTTCGTCTCCCCCGACATAAATACTCAATTTTCGTAATAATAAAGCAAAATCTAACTGTTTGAATAAAAAATATTCCGTATTAACTAGTAGGCGGAGTATGAAACTATTAATCTTAATTCTTTACATAAAATAATACTATTGTATTGGTAAGTTAAGAAATTATTGATTGTCCAACACAACAAGACTGACTTTAAAGTTACCTTTTCTAGTTGTCCTGGTCTTTGCATCATGTTGACAACCATTTTTAAAGCAGCTTCTTGAGCTTCTTTTTCTATTTCTTCCATTTTTGTCAATTATTGAGCTTTATTCCTAATTTTTAAAAACATTAACGTAATTTGTGGGAGTTTGCAGAGCACCGTTTGAGAATAATTATGTCAAACTGACGTTTTCTTACGCCCGTTGACCAGTGTTGTCAATAAAAATAATTTATTTTTATTTTTATTTTTAACTTTTTAACTTAAAGAGTTAAACCTCAAATTATAATATTTTAATTAATGAAGATAATATTAGCGAAAGTCAATCGAAAATCTGAAACAGAAAAATCAGAAAAAGATACGGATACATCTGGGACGTATCCCAGATGTATCCGTATCTTTTTCTGATTTTTCTGTTTCAGATTTTCGATTGACTTTCGCTAATATTATCTTCATTAATTAAAAAATAATTTATTTTGTTTTTCTCTACCTTGTAAAAAGTGTGTACCTACGTATTGTTTGAAAAATGCGCAAACTTAAAAAATCTATGTTACACATAATAATAATAATTATTATTATTTTGCTCCTACAGAAATAATTCGATATGGGGCTTTCTGACGTTTCGATTTTTGTTGACCCACTTTTATTTTACGAAAAAAGTTGAGCAACATTTTGTTCACACGTTTCAATTTAAGTTGAACCGATTTTGACATTCAAAATGGCGTCAACTGAAATTGTTAGTACCAGGGGGGTATAACTCCGAACAAAATGGCGTACCGGCTCAAAAACGTTTATCTATGGTTTGTGACGTCAGAGCGTCCATCCAATAGGAAGCTTTTTAGCTTTATATGCTAATTCTATGGTTGCTCACCTGTCAAAAGTCAAAACGGGTACACGATTCGCGGACGACGATTTCCCGGCGCGAACATATTTATCGAAATACTTGATAATGCAGTGTCAAAGGCTCTACAGATTTTGGTTCAAGTCACATAATAAGGGACACACAAGATTATGAAGGTATACATCGGTTTTATATTATGTGAAAGGAAATATTTTACATGTTTTGTTCGCGAAATTTGGTTAATGTATAATGTTAATGTTTCAGAGCGTGACAGTGACTTCAGAGTCATGCACTGTGTCGATTGCTGCCAGAAGGATTACAAAAGATTACGAAGCAAATCTGTGTTTCATTTTCCATACACATGCATCGGCTCATTCCAGGATTCATCGTTGCAGCATTTTTGTTTAAAAGGTATTACAGACTACCGGACGAATAATGTTAATCATCTTGCTTTGGTGATCCACGATCACATGAATTCATTCATATTCACTAGCTAATATCGTCCCAAAGAGAGACTGCATCAATATTCTTGTATTTCTTGTTTCTGTGTTAGGTATCTATATTAATATATAATAAAATTGTTAAACATACTATTATGAGTTTTCATTTTTCTGTTTTAAGCAGAGGAATGTCAAAATTCGATAATATCGCAAGAACGACCAATTATATTTGAAAATATCATTTTACAGGAATTGAAATTTCAAGTATTTTAAGGTTAATTTAACGATATCTCGATTCCTTTACAGAGCAACGGGTTCCTATCTGACACAGCGTTATTCTGAGAATATGAGCTGTAAAGAAAGATACTTTAAAGCTCATTTTCTCAGGACAGCACTTTGTCAGATGAAACCTTCTTGTCCTGTAGGAACATTTTGACATTTCATTTTTAAAATAATATTTTAGGCTAATGGATTGGGTATGTTCGGAAGCAGGATTATATTGTCTATGGTCGTGCTTTTTTGAGTTTCCTCTATCCTCGTCTATGGTGTGTGACGTCAGAACTTAGCTTTATTGCCATATCCATGGTAAAATATTGACCAAAGTTGCCAAGTACAAAAAGCCCGAAGATATCAATCTAATAAGTGGTTTATTTATGGTTAGTACTAGATTGGTTCATTTATGGTTAGTACGTGCGTCTATCTAATTTCTGATGTTCTGTGAGAGGAGCTGGAGATTATGAAAAAACATAAAAAAACGTCGTACTTGGGTGAGAAAATGGATCATGAGAAGGAGTGAATTAGGCGCATCCAACACATTTTTTCAAAATAATATTATTTACATTTCAAAAATAATATTCTATTTTTGTATACTTCTTGTTTTTGATCCGAAAGACAGGGATGGCTTTGGTACAGATCCATAAATCTGAACATTAAATCGTCCGACAATTTCAGATATTTTTTGGTTGAAACGGATTCCATGACGGTAGGAACTAGTACCGAATAAATGAAACGCCTGACGTTTACTTTTTCCCGCGAGTAACTAAAAATGATAAGCGACTTGAAACATGTGTTCAGACGCGACGATTCGATGTAAAACTCGAACGATTAGTAAAACCAAAATGGCGATAGTCATACTTGAACGACAAAAGTAGAAGGGCTATCAACTTTCGCTAGCAACAAAAAAAGTTGATAACTTTGTTGACAAAGAGTCGACGGTTTCTTGTGAACTAGGATTGGATTCTGTACCCAGTCAATGTCCTGCAGGTTTTTTTTAGGAAAATACTCTTCCAGAGATTTTTGTTGAGGGCCATCAAATGTTTGTAAATGCATATTCAGTATCTGAGGTTACTTGCATCTCATTTTTTTCCAGAAACTCTTTTAAAAGAGAAAAACATTGGTACTGTTTCTGTTCAACAAATTCTATCCAGAAGACAAGTTTCTTTCTAAGAGAAGAGATTTTGTCGTTTACTGTAAAAGTATTTTTATTTCTTCCTTGCAAATTACATTCAGTTTATCAAATATGTCTGCCAAATACGCCAGTTTCATTAGCCATTGCTCGTCGTGCAATAGTTGAACAAGACCACTCAAAGATGAAGAAAGCGATTCTTTGGAAAAAAAATACCACTAGTTCATTGCGCAATTCCAACAATCTTGATAATACACTTTTGCTTTGGAAAGCCATCTTACTTCCGTGTGAAGAAGAAGTGATTGGATGCTGACTTCCTATATCTTCACACACATTTTTTTTAAAAGTCTCAATTAGAGCGGACGTGATTTAACGTAATTCACAATTTGTACGGCTTGGGCATGTCGATGTAAAACGCAGTGACTGCTGCTACATTTAGGTGCAACATTCTTAATTCTTGTTACAGTACCTTTTATTTTGCCAGTCAAAGCGGCAGCTCCATCGCTACATACATCGACACATTTGTTCCAATGAATGTTATGTACATTCATGAAATTATCAATGACTTTGAAAATTAAATTAAATCTCAGGTCGTGCGCGTGCTCATCGAAATGAAGACATGAGTATTAATTATCATTTAAATGCATTTACAGCTAATTTTAGGCAAAGTGACCGATAAAGAAAGAGCGCCACGCTGTTTGAACATGACGGCAAATTATTATGAAAACTAGAATGGTAACCAAAGAATAAACTAAGTATTGAAATTATGTTACGTATGAATTGCAACGATGTCCGACAAACTTGATCCAGGCTCCCGTCGAAAGCAGCTCCTCTCACCAATATAATTTTCCAACTGACCGCAATCTACGAAACTTGGCGAGCCGAACCAAATCCCAGTGGAGCCAATCTCAAGATGTGACGTATTCTCCGGCAAGTAGGTACTGAAGAATTGGTTGAAATAGGGGCTGGTTGAGTCGAACCGCTACAAGTGTTATCTGGAACCCACATTATTTGAAATATTCTAAAAGTGTTCTGTGCAAAAGAAATTCCTAAGACTGTTATCATTTAAACTTGGATTTAATGCCTTACTCCAATCTTATGAGGAATGACTACATCACTTTAATTTTACAACATTGGAAAAAAGAAGGAAATTTGCTGACTTGATATGTTTATATAAAATTATTCGTGATAAACTTCTTACCACTCATTGTCTGAACAATAGTCATATTAAAGTCCCTAATAGACGTAATTTAAGGAGTCAAAATATATTCCATATTGAAATATTTAATAACAATATCGCATACTTCAATCCTCTGACTCGAATATGTCGTCTATACAATACAATTGAATGTGACCTTATAGATATCTTTGCAAACAGTCTCGCATATTTTAAAAAACAAATTAACAATCTTCTACCATGATACGTCATGGAGAACAGACATACAATTGTTTTATCATAATATCTTTTCTTTATCTTTTTATATCTTCTCTTTCTCTGTACACTTTCTATATTTTGTATCTCATGTTTTATATATATTTTTATTATTATTATTATTATCTGTCATTTTCACTACTAGCATCACCGCCTAGTGAACATTTTTAATTGGAGTGTTTAATATCTGTGCACATTCCAACGCAATAATATTAATGTAATACTTGTTAACACTCTGTGAATGTTTCAAACAATAAATAAATTCCTAACTGCGGTACCAACCAAATTAATAATTTCATTTTGATACGTAGGGCTTAAATAATTTAATTCTCCTTTCGGTTTTAAAAGAACTAATAATGACTTTGATAGTAATAATCAACTACTAATGAAGAATATCAAAACAAAATTCTTATTATTGCTCAGTACAATATGTGATCAGCAATGGCGGATTTGCCCTAAGGCCACATAGGCCCGGGCCTAGATATTGATTTTGCTGCGCTAAAGTGCATATGAGTCTTGTAAGACATTGTAAAACACTTAATATATATTGTGTGAGAATAAACCTTTGGTCAAACTGGTTAAATAAATAAAACCTAAAACCGATTTAAATGTTTTTTTTAAATGTGCATTGTCATGTAAAAAATCCTTGAAACCTTAGAAAGTATTACAAACTAGCAGCTATTATAGTTAACTAAATATGTATCTGAATAGATTTCGATAAAGAGTTGGCAATACAGAAAATTCATTATGTAGTTTTCATGATGGGTACCAAGAAAGGGGCGGCTGGCGCCTACATGGCCTGGGGCCTAGGCTCTAGTGCTCTTCATACATTCAATAATATTTGCCTAAATTCTAACATTGACATTTTCTCCGATTCACTGCCCAAATTTAAAAAGAGCATCATATCAATGATATAAACAAGTCAATGATTCAATGCGCATACACTTTTCACACCTACCAACATACTCACACATACACTCAAGCACATCTACACTACGCACATCACCCGGTAATTACAAATAAGACATTCAAAGAAACACACCATAGGTACCCACCATGAAATATCATTTGGTATCTGTAAACTGTCTCATCACAGTAACCAATGTACCGTTTGTTTCTGTAATATAAAAATAACAAACGTTTGAACTGGAATGAAATAAAATGCGTAAATATTGCTCTCCATGGTTTGGTCATTGTACATCAGTTATTGCGGGATTCTCCCATTTAAAGGAAAGACTTAAAAGGGGGAATCCCGCAATAACCGATGTAGGATGTTACCAACTTATAGGCGCTCGCTTAAACCGGGAAAAAAAGAGATTGCTTTTTTGGACCTTTGACATTTCTGAAGTGAAAACTCGACAGGCACGTATGACAGTTTTTTTATATGTGACATTGTGGATAACATTTTATTAATTTTTGCTTACTCACGTTAGGGGCCTCTGTAGCCCCCAGGCCCCATATCATTGATACGGCTGATACAGCGGTAGCTATGCCCCTGGTAGGTATATTGGGTTATGTTCTTTATTTTCATTGAAAAGTGCCCTAGCTTTTCCAAGTGACCAGTGACTACTGTGGTAGCTAGGACACTCGTTTTTTTTTAAAGAGAGAATCGCCAGTAGCCATATACTCTCTGAGCTAGTGATAGAAAATCGATAAAAAAAGTACAAAGATAAGTTAGGTAAGATGAAAAATAATGTTTTTAAGTAGGTTAGTTCTTAGTTAGTCAGTCCCCACCATGCAAGTTAGTTTAACACAGTATTCTAGATCTAACTAAAAGCTTATCTCTGAACTGAAACTAAAACCAAACAACTAGTGTTTAAAAAAATTTTAAAAAAAGTTCAAAGATAATTTCAGAAAAATGTACAATAATGTTTTAAGTTTGTTAGTTGTTAGTCCCCATCATGAAAGATGGTTTAAAACAGTATTGCAGATCTAACTATCAGCTTATCTGAACTAAAACTAATCCGGACAACTAGCAATTAACAAATATCGGCAAAAAGTTCAAAGATAATTTCAGAAAGATATACAATAATGTTTTAAATTTGTTAGTTGTTAGTACCCACCAAGCAAGATGGTTTAAAACAGTATTGCAGATCTAACTATAATCTTATCTGAACTAAAATTAAATCCGAAAAACTAATGATTAAAAAAATCGAAAAATGTTCAAAGATAATTTCAGAAAGATGTACAATAATGTTTTAAGTCTGTTAGTTGTTAGTCCCCACCATGCAAGATGGTTTAAAACAGTATTGAAGATCTAACTAAAGGCTTATCTGAACTAAAACTAATCCGGACAACTAGCGATTAAAAAATATCGGAAAAATGTTCAAAGATAATTTCAGAAAGATGTACAATAATGTTTTAAGTTTGTTATTTGTTAGTTGTTAGTCCCCACCATGCAAGATGGTTTAAAACAGTATTGCAGATCTAACTAAAGGCTTATCTGAACTAAAACTGATCCGGACAACTAGCGATAAAAAAATATCGGAAAAATGTTCAAAGATAATTTCAGAAAGATGTACAATAATGTTTTAAGTTTGTTAGTTGTTAGTCCCCACCATGCAAGATAGTTTAAAACAGTATTGCAGATCTAACTATCAGCTTATCTGAACTAAAACTAATCCGGACAACTAGCGATTAAAAAATATCGGAAAAAAGTTCAAAGATAATTTCAGAAAGATGTACAATAATGTTTTAAGTTTGTTAGTTGTTAGTCCCCACCATGCAAGATGGTTTAAAACAGTATTGCAGATCTAACTATCAGCTTATCTGAACTAAAACTAATCCGGACAACTAGCGATTAAAAAATATCGGAAAAATGTTCAAAGATAATTTCAGAAAGATGTACAATAATGTTTTAAGTTTGTTAGTTGTTAGTCCCCACCATGCAAGATGGTTTAAAACAGTATTGCAGATCTAACAATGAGCTTATCTGAACTAAAACTAATCCGGACAACTAGTGATTAAAAAATATCGGAAAAAAGTTCAAAGATAATTTCAGAAAGATGTACAATAATGTTTTAAGTTTGTTAGTTGTTAGTCCCCACCATGCAAGATGGTTTAAAACAGTATTGCAGATCTAACTATCAGCTTATCTGAACTAAAACTAATCCGGACAACTAGTGATTAAAAAATATCGGAAAAAAGTTCAAAGATAATTTCAGAAAGATGTACAATAATGTTTTAAGTTTGTTAGTTGTTAGTCTCCACCATGCAAGATGGTTTAAAACAGTATTGCAGATCTAACTATGAGCTTATCTGAACTAAAACTAATCCGGACAACTAGCGATTAAAAAATATCGGAAAAAAGTTAAAAGATACTTTCAGAAAGATGTACAATGGACAACTAGCGATTAAAAAATATCGGAAAAGTGTTCAAAGATAATTTCAGAAAGATGAACAATAATGTTTTAAGTTTGTTAGTTGTTAGTCCCCACCATGCAAGATGGTTTAAAACAGTATTGCAGATCTAACTTAAGGCTTATCTGAACTAAAACTAATCCGGACAACTAGCGATTAAAAAATATCGGAAAAATGTTCAAAGATAATTTCAGAAAGATGTACAATAATGTTTTAAGTTTGTTAGTTGTTAGTCCCCACCATGCAAGATGGTTTAAAACAGTATTGCAGATCTAACAATGAGCTTATCTGAACTAAAACTAATCCGGACAACTAGTGATTAAAAAATATCGGAAAAAAGTTCAAAGATAATTTCAGAAAGATGTACAATAATGTTTTAAGTTTGTTAGTTGTTAGTCCCCACCATGCAAGATGGTTTAAAACAGTATTGCAGATGTAACTATCAGCTTATCTGAACTAAAACTAATCCGGACAAGTAGCGATTAAAAAATATCGGAAAAAAGTTCAAAGATAATTTCAGAAAGATGTACAATAATGTTTTAAGTTTGTTAGTTGTTAGTCCCCACCATGCAAGATGGTTTAAAACAGTATTGCAGATCTAACTATCAGCTTATCTGAACTAAAACTAATCCGGACAACTAGCGATTAAAAAATATCGGAAAAATGTTCAAAGATAATTTCAGAAAGATGTACAATAATGTTTTAAGTTTGTTAGTTGTTGGTCCCCACCATGCAAGATGGTTTAAAACAGTATTGCAGATCTAACTATGAGCTTATCTGAACTAAAACTAATCCGGACAACTAGCGATTAAAAAACATCGGAAAAAAGTTCAAAGATAATTTCAGAAAGATGTACAATAATGTTTTAAGTTTGTTAGTTGTTAGTCCCCACCATGAAAGATGGTTTAAAACAGTATTGCAGATCTAAGTATCAGCTTATCTGAACTAAAACTAATCCGGACAACTAGTGATTAAAAAATATCGGAAAAAAGTTCAAAGATAATTTCAGAAAGATGTACAATAATGTTTTAAGTTTGTTAGTTGTTAGTCCGCACCATGCAAGATAGTTTAAAACAGTATTGCAGATCTAACTATGAGCTTATCTGAACTAAAACTAATCCGGACAACTAGCGATTAAAAAACATAGGAAAAAAGTTCAAAGATAATTTCAGTAAGATGTACAATAATGTTTTAAGTTTGTTAGTTGTTAGTCCCCACCATGCAAGATGGTTTAAAACAGTATTGCAGATCAAACTATCAGCTTATCTGAACTAAAACTAATCCGGACAACTAGTGATTAAAAAATATCGGAAAAAAGTTCAAAGATAATTTCAGAAAGATGTACAATAATGTTTTAAGTTTGTTAGTTGTTAGTCCCCACGATGCAAGATGGTTTAAAACAGTATTGCAGATCTAACTATCAGCTTATCTGAACTAAAACTAATCCGGACAACTAGCGATTAAAAAATATCGGAAAAAAGTTCAAAGATAATTTCAGAAAGATGTACAATAATGTTTTAAGTTTGTTAGTTGTTAGTCCCCACCATGCAAGATGGTTTAAAACAGTATTGCAGATCTAACTATCAGCTTATCTGAACTAAAACTAATCCGGACAACTAGCGATTAAAAAATATCGGTAAAAAGTTCAAAGATAATTTCAGAAAGATGTACAATAATGTTTTAAGATTGTTAGTTGTTAGTCCCCACCACGCAAGATAGTTTAAAACAGTATTGCAAATCTAACTATCACCTTATCCGAACTAAAACTAATCCGGATAACTAGCGATTAAAAAATATCGGAAAAAAGTTCAAAGATAATTTCAGAAAGATGTACAATAATGTTTTAAGTTTGTTAGTTGTTAGTCCCCACCATGCAAGATGGCTTAAAACAGTATTGCAGATCTAACTATCAGCTTATCTGAACTAAAACTAATCCGGACAACTAGCGATTAAAAAATATCGGAAAAAAGTTCAAATATAATTTCAGAAAGATGTACAATAATGTTTTAAGTTTGTTAGTTGTTAGTCCCCACCATGCAAGATGGTTTAAAACAGTATTGCAGATCTAACTATCAGCTTATCTGAACTAAAACTAATCCGGACAACTAGCGATTAAAAAATATCGGAAAAAAGTTCAAAGATAATTTCAGAAAGATGTACAATAATGTTTTAAGTTTGTTAGTTGTTAGTCCCCACCATGCAAGATAGTTTAAAACAGTATTGCAAATCTAACTATCACCTTATCTGAATTAAAACTAATCCGGACAACTAGCGAATAAAAAATATCGGAAAAATGTTCAAAGATAATTTCAGAAAGATGTACAATAATGTTTTAAGTTTGTTAGTTGTTAGTCCCCACCATGCAAGATAGTTTAAAACAGTATTGCAAATCTAACTATCACCTTATCTGAATTAAAACTAATCCGGACAACTAGCGAATAAAAAATATCGGAAAAATGTTCAAAGATAATTTCATAAAGATGTACAATAATGTTTTAAGTTTATTAGTTGTTAGTCCCCACCATGCAAGATGGTTTAAAACAGTATTGCAGATCTAACTATCAGCTTATCTGAACTAAAACTAATCCGGACAACTAGCGATTAAAAAATATCGGAAAAAAGTTCAAAGATAATTTCAGAAAGATGTACAATAATGTTTTAAGTTTGTTAGTTGTTAGTCCCCACCATGCAAGATGGTTTAAAACAGTATTGCAGATCTAACTATCAGCTTATCTGAACTAAAACTAGTCCGGACAACTAGTGATTAAAAAATATCGGAAAAAACTTCAAAGATAATTTCAGAAAGATGTACAATAATGTTTTAAGTTTGTTAGTTGTTAGTCCCCACCATGCAAGATGGTTTAAAACAGTATTGCAGATCTAACTATCAGCTTATCTGAACTAAAACTAAACCGGACAACTAGCGATTAAAAAATATCGGAAAAAAGTTCAAAGATAATTTCAGAAAGATGTACAATAATGTTTTAAGTTTGTTAGTTGTTAGTCCCCACCATGCAAGATAGTTTAAAACAGTATTGCAAATCTAACTATCACCTTATCTGAATTAAAACTAATCCGGACAACTAGCGAATAAAAAATATCGGAAAAATGTTCAAAGATAATTTCAGAAAGATGTACAATAATGTTTTAAGTTTATTAGTTGTTAGTCCCCACCATGCAAGATGGTTTAAAACAGTATTGCAGATCTAACTAAGGCTTATGTGAACTAAAACTAATCCGGACAACTAGCGATTAAAAAATATCGGAAAAATGTTCAAAGATAATTTCAGAAAGATGTACAATAATGTTTTAAGTTTATTAGTTGTTAGTCCCCACCATGCAAGATGGTTTAAAACAGTATTGCAGATCTAACTATCAGCTTATCTGAACTAAAACTAATCCGGCCAACTAGCGATTAAAAAAAATCGGAAAAAAGTTCAAAGATAATTTCAGAAAGATGTACAATAATGTTTTAAGTTTATTAGTTGTTAGTCCCCACCATGCAAGATGGTTTAAAACAGTATTGCAGATCTAACTATCAGCTTATCTGAACTAAAACTAATCCGGACAACTAGCGATTAAAAAATATCGGAAAAAAGATAATTTCAGAAAGATGTACAATAATGTTTTAAGTTTATTAGTTGTTAGTCCCCACCATGCAAGATGGTTTAAAACAGTATTGCAGATCTAACTAAGGCTTATGTGAACTAAAACTAATCCGGACAACTAGCGATTAAAAAATATCGGAAAAAGGTTCAAAGATAATTTCAGAAAGATGTACAATAATGTTTTAAGTTTATTAGTTGTTAGTCCCCACCATGCAAGATGGTTTAAAACAGTATTGCAGATCTAACTATCAGCTTATCTGAACTAAAACTAATCCGGCCAACTAGCGATTAAAAAAAATCGGAAAAAAGTTCAAAGATAATTTCAGAAAGATGTACAATAATGTTTTAAGTTTATTAGTTGTTAGTCCCCACCATGCAAGATGGTTTAAAACAGTATTGCAGATCTAACTATCAGCTTATCTGAACTAAAACTAATCCGGACAACTAGCGATTAAAAAATATCGGAAAAAAGATAATTTCAGAAAGATGTACAATAATTATTTCAATAACTCCCCAATCCAAAGACTACATAGGCTTGGAAATAAATTTAGTTCAGTTGATATTTTCGTTTATTCCTTATCAAAATTTATTTCTGAAATTTCAAAAATTCTGTTTCCCACTTACTAAACAATGATGTAACATAATTTGTATATTATTGTTTATTTTTCTGTTATTTTTGTATTATGATTGTTGTAAAAGCTCTATGGGCGTGAATAAATAAATAAATAAATAAATAAATAAATAAATAAATAATGTTTTAAGTTTGTTAGTTGTTAGTCCCCACCATGCAAGATGGTTTAAAACAGTATTGCAGATCTAACTATCAGCTTATCTGAACTAAAACTAAACCGGACAACTAGCGATTAAAAAATATCGGAAAAAAGTTCAAAGATAATTTCAGAAAGATGTACAATAATGTTTTAAGTTTATTAGTTGTTAGTCCCCACCATGCAAGATGGTTTAAAACAGTATTGCAGATCTAACTAAGGCTTATGTGAACTAAAACTAATCCGGACAACTAGCGATTAAAAAATATCGGAAAAAAGTTCAAAGATAATTTCAGAATGATGTAAAATAATGTTTTAAGTTTGTTAGTTGTTAGTCCCCACCATGCAAGATAGTTTAAAACAGTATTGCAAATCTAACTATCACCTTATCTGAATTAAAACTAATCCGGACAACTAGCGAATAAAAAATATCGGAAAAATGTTCAAAGATAATTTCAGAAAGATGTACAATAATGTTTTAAGTTTATTAGTTGTTAGTCCCCACCATGCAAGATGGTTTAAAACAGTATTGCAGATCTAACTAAGGCTTATGTGAACTAAAACTAATCCGGACAACTAGCGATTAAAAAATATCGGAAAAATGTTCAAAGATAATTTCAGAAAGATGTACAATAATGTTTTAAGTTTGTTAGTTGTTAGTCCCCACCATGCAAGATGGTTTAAAACAGTATTGCAGATGTAACTATCAGCTTATCTGAACTAAAACTAATCCGGACAATTAGCGATTAAAAAATATCGGAAAAAAGTTCAAAGATAATTTCAGAAAGATGTACAATAATGTTTTAAGTTTGTTAGTTGTTAGTCCCCACCATGCAAGATGGCTTAAAACAGTATTGCAGATCTAACTATCAGCTTATCTGAACTAAAACTAATCCGGACAACTAGCGATTAAAAAATATCGGAAAAAAGTTCAAAGATAATTTCAGAAAGATGTACAATAATGTTTTAAGTTTGTTAGTTGTTAGTCCCCACCATGCAAGATGGTTTAAAACAGTATTGCAGATCTAACTATCAGCTTATCTGAACTAAAACTAATCCGGACAACTAGCGATTAAAAAATATCGGAAAAAAGTTCAAAGATAATTTCAGAAAGATGTACAATAATGTTTTAAGTTTGTTAGTTGTTAGTCCCCACCATGCAAGATGGTTTAAAACAGTATTGCAGATCTAACTATCAGCTTATCTGAACTAAAACTAATCCGGACAACTAGCGATTAAAAAATATCGGAAAAAAGTTCAAAGATAATTTCAGAAAGATGTACAATAATGTTTTAAGTTTATTAGTTGTTAGTCCCCACCATGCAAGATGGTTTAAAACAGTATTGCAGATCTAACTATCAGCTTATCTGAACTAAAACTAATCCGGACAACTAGCGATTAAAAAATATCGGAAAAAAGATAATTTCAGAAAGATGTACAATAATGTTTCAAGTTTGTTAGTTGTTAGTCCCCACCGTGCAAGATGGTTTAAAACAGTATTGTAGATCTAAGAACTCATCTTAAAATTAAACCGAACCATGGGTTGGTTGCCTGCCGGAAACATTAAACTAACTTAAAAGTAAACCTGAATACACAATGTAGCTGACCTTAAATATATCTTAAAACTAACTTTAAATTAACTTAAAACTAACTTAAAAATAAACTGGTTCTTCAGGCCGACAGCGTCGCTCCACGACGTATCCTGTGAAAAGCAAAATACAACGTTAAAATAAATCTTAAAGACAAAAAAAATCATTAATGGCCCTCAATACTAGTAACTGAATTCTAATAAATAAATTGCACATTCCAGTCAGGTACCATTTGCCACATATCTCTACCGATATATTGCACATTCTAGTCAGGTACCCTTTGCCGCATATCACTACTGATATATTGCACATTCTAGTCAGGTACCCTTTGCCGCATATCACTACCGATATTGCACATTCTAGTTAAGTACCCTTTACCACAATACACTACCGATATATTGCACTTTCTAGTTAGGTACCTTTGCCACATGTCACTACCGATGTATTGAAACAATGTGTTACTGGTTTCAGCCTATTACTGCTAGACTGGTACGATTTTTAAAACCATGACATCTACATATAAATAAGTATTGTGCAGAATATTGTACATAAGAGTATAATCAACCCGGCATGATATCCGGCATGGGTATGCAGAATCATTCTGAAGGGTCTGAGAAAAATAAAATAATGGACCATGCGCTATTGGGATTATGCGGGATTCTAATAACACTATTGCGGTTAATCGTTCTAAAGGGTCTAAGGATAATAAGAGAATGTTCCCAATACCAGCCTTGGAAGGCGAAATAAAAAAACAGACACGAAAAAATAATTAGTACCTTCCAAAATAACCATCTCACTATTGCCGACAAACATCTACAAATCTCTATCTTTTGAACCAATAACACAAAGCCAACTAAAATTGTATCGTATTTAGGAGTAGGATGCCGAAGAAAGAGTGCTGTCAGTGCTTACAGGGAGCTGTTTAACCACTCGAGCGCTTTTTGCCACATTATGGAACTATTTTCAAAACTTTGGATTGCTTTGTTGTCAAAATGTGGCAAATTTTCAAAGATTTTTTTGTTTTATTAAAACGACTGAATATTATATTGTACATCCAAAATATAACAAAATAAATATTATCTAGATTCATTAAAATGTTTTAAGGTTGTTTTAATTATATTATTTTTATAAATCCTACAAATATGTGATAATAGACAAAAGATATGGGAATTCATTGGCTACATAGAACTATAATCAGTTTGTATGTCTCAATATTCAAATTCGGAGGTATGATTTTTATTTAATGTGGGCGGAAAAATTTCCTTTAGCAATCCGAGAAAAAATATTTTAATTGCTCTGTCGCTCCAGTGGTTAATTCATTATTTATTCAAACTGAAGATAGATGGAATTTATTGCCTATATAGAACTATAATTAGTTTGTATGTCTCCATATTCAAATTGGGGGGTATGATTTTTTTAATGTGGGCGGAAAAATTTCCTTTAGCAATCCGAGAAAAAATATTTTAATTACTCTGTTGCTCCAGTGGTTAAGCACTTACATGGTATTGCAATTTTGTTTACGCTGTTTTGCTATAAAATGACTGACGATGTTTTGTGTACACTCCACCAGGTATCACTGCATTTAAAAAACTGTTATAAAAAACAATGAAATAACTTACCAATTCCTCGGAAGTGTTGGTTCCTGTTCTGTTCCCCGGGAGTACTGGAATACTGGAGACACCAGGAACCAACCTGAAAACACTAAAAGATACATGTCATAATGTAAAATCAAGATATTATTAAAACCAATGAAAATGGGAACAAGGGGACCGAAGGAACAGAATAGACAAAATGATCTATTGCTTCTCTTCCGAAATAAAGATTATATAGATTTTTTTATAATTCCAAATTTTTTATAATAGGTACTTTATTATATAATAAATTTATTTCTGTAAAAATAATGGCTATATTACTTTTTAAGTTTAATTATATATAATCTCCAAGTAATTCAATTTTAAAATTGAAAAGATAAATAACATTAAAAGAATGAGATAGCTAAAAAAAATATTTATTTATATCGCATTAATGCACTATTTATACAATACGTCCAAAGAAATGTAACCGTGTCTCAATAATGATTATTTTTTCAAACTTTCTTTAATCGAAAATATCATTGAAGAAGAAGATAACAATTATAATCTAATTTTTTTAAATATGAAAATGAACAAGACACCGAAAAATAATAAAAGATAATCGTCGCAACTGGGACTCGAACCCAGAACGTTACGTCTTACCGGGACATACTCTATCAATTGGGCCACTGCGATCTATTATGAGACTGTCGTAATTGTCAACTTCATATTTCAATTTTCAGAATTAATAATATTATCTTGGACTTAAGTTTTTTAAAAACAATTTTTTTCATATTATTGGCAGCTACCTTTATTATTGGAAACAAGTATTCAAATAATGTATTGGTTACCTAGATAGTGTCTCGGATAAATATATTCGATTTTATTTTTATGGAACACCTATTGACTTTTTATAATCTTTTTTTTTTATAAGAAAAACTTTCTTTTTAACTTTTGAAGGTTATTCCCATCAATGTAATATATCATTGAAGAAAAAGAAAACAATAATAATATAATTTTTTTAAATATGAAAATGAACAAGACACCGAAAAATAATAAAAGATATTGGTCGCAACTGGGACTCAAATCCAGAACCTTACGTCTTACTGGGACATATACCTTATAATATATTTTTCTGTGTCTTGTTCATTTTCATATTTTTAAAAATTAGATTATTATTGTTATCTTCTTCTTCAATGATATATTACATTGATTGGAATAACCTTCAAAAGTTAAAAAGAGAGTTTTTCTTATAAAAAAAAAAAGAATTTCTTTAATCGAGTTAAAACAAAACTTTGCAGTTGCTCAGTCAATTAAAAAAATAAATTAGCTTTATAATATTTAATTCATAGTCTCGATCAATAATGAGCAACCCCCGGGGGTCCGGCTCAGGCTTTAAGCGGCCCTGCGTACCTTTTAATGATTAAAGGTAGCGACATACTCGCAGCTCACATCAAAAAGTTATTTATAACACAATAGCGCTCGCCATACAATCCCATGAGACCCGCCAGACGTAAAAAGATGATGCGCTGTGATCGCGGTTTGAATCTTCGCTAATCGGAATTATTTTTCGTATTCGCTACAGTGGCGAAATCAGAAAAGTTATGCGACCCCCTCTCTACCGTAAACAGGAGAGGGGGTCATTTTTAATACACGGAGCATGCACGGAGCTGTCAAGTTAACATATCCAGTACAAAGAAATGATATTCTCTCGACCGCTTCCGATTTCAACTGACCCCTTCTCCTGCCGTAGGAAGGAATATTTTATAACGTAGTGTGTCGGTAGAAAAGATACTTATAACGCAGTATTTTTTTGATGTGAACTTCGCGTTTGTCGCCCGCTTAAATCAAAGTTATTTTGGGTAAAGTAGGTACGTTTCATTCTAGTTTTTATAATAAAAATAATTTCTTTATTCAGAAATGTGGGGAAGTTAGTGCAATCTCACAAATACCGTAAAGAGTGCAAGTACATAATGACATAGTATAGACAGAGGTATTAGAAAAATTACATTTTTTTACTTTCAAAAATCATATTGACAGAAATACTTTCAAAAATCAATTGTAAAACTCCGATAAGAAGACTGACTCTGACAGAATTAAAATATTTAAATTAAATTAATTAATTGATATCTGGGTAAATGCATATGAAATATACATTAATGAATTACAGGTAATTCAAAATAAGCTAATCAAAAAACTATTTCACTACAAATCCAAAACATCCACAAAAAAACTATATTTGGAAACCAAACTGTTAACATTAAGAAAACTATACGAATTCAATATATGTCTCCTAATATACAAAATAAATAATAAACTCATACATACAAACACAGAATTCATTAAAACGTCCCAAGTACACAAACATTTTACACGACAACACGATAACATACTATTCAGTGAAAACTTTTTCTGTGTATGAATATTGAGTACAAACTTTTCCTCACATGATAATTCATCATGTCTCGAAGCGTCGAAAACTGATAATTGGGGTTTTTAACCTTAGGTTAGGTTAGGTGAGGAAATGCAAGGGTAGGTTGGGTAAGTATCGTGTCTGAATAAATTTACTATGGGAATTCAGACGCTGAGATCTCATATTCCGATTAAACGTGGAACCTGTTTAAACACCATTCATACTAACTACGGTAAGCAATCCATTAGTTATAAGGGGGGCAATTTATATAAGTGCCTTCCATATGATATTAAAAACGAAAATGGTGTGTGTAAATTTTAAAAAAATTATTCATTTTTATTCACAAACAACAATATAGTGACAGTGAAAAATATTGTATGATAATATATTGTATAATAATAAAATGTAATTTAATCTACTGTAATGTAATGTAATTTAATTAAAATGTTATTTTCTTTTTTTCTGGAATAAAAAACTTGTTCATATTTTTATAAGAAAACCTCTCTTTTTAAATTTTGAAGGTTATTCCCATTAAATTGTAATTGATAATATTGTTAATTCTGAAATTTGAAATATGAAGTTGACAATTACGACAGTCTCATATAAGATCGCAGTAGCCCAATTGGTAGAGGTGTATGTCCCGGTAAGACGTAAGGTTCTGGATTCGAGTCCCAGTTGCAAACGTTATCTTTTATTATTTTTCTGTGTCTTGCTCATTTTCATATTTTAAAAAAAAAAAGATTATTATTGTTATCTTCTTCTGCAATGATAAAAAAAATGTAACTAATTTGAGTCAGATTTAGATTCCCGACGCTCGGTAGGGAACCCGCTTGCGCAGCGTGGGTATTAACTGTGAAACCTAAAGTTTAAGTTTAGACTTACGGAAATCAATAATTCGTTTGTGTGAAAGCACTATGAAACCATACATGATTTTACTTCAATGGCAAGCCAGATTTGTAAATAATCAACATTCATTAAATGAACTGTGAAAGAACATGGAATTAACAATGAAACTATTAGAAGAAAATTGAAAACAGGAGAGAAATAACTTCAATTTTAATAGAAATAACTTCCAGGAACAAATTATTGACCTCCAAACAAACTGATCACTAAGCTTGAAATGAAAAATGAACGAAATTGTACAGAACGATTCTAAAAGTCTATTTAACGGGAGTAAAAAGATAAATTAATAAAATTACACACACTACAAAGTAATATGAAAAGTATCTATGGTATTTACTGATATATTTTATATTATGTAATGATATATATTATGTAATGATATATATTATGTTCTGCATTGTTTAAAATTTCAACATGTAATATGTTTGTTGTAACAGCCCTAAGGGCTAAGGGCGTTAAATACATGATTAAATAAAAATATTGAAAATAATTGTACAGAAGCCCTGAGGAAATGTGCTAATGTAGCTGACAAACACTACAAAATATTGGAAGTATATTAGCAGAAAATATCACAAGTACTGTTGCAGCAAACATCTATCTACCCAACAATAACTGCAATAATGATAGACAATTTAAACATCACAACTCAATAACTCAGGTACGGGACATACGTCATTCCTATGTCTACCTACGTTAAATTGTTGTGAAAACAAGCTTATGTGCCCAAGCGGTTAAGCCCACAATGCAAGATAAATAAATTAATACAATCATTAAAGAATAGAACCCCCCACCCGGACTCTTGGGAGCGACCGTACCGCATGCCGCTCTAAGGCTGGAATCAGACGGTTCACTAATCGTTCATTTCTGTATTTCATTCCACCTATTTCACTCGGAATGATACGTAAATAAATAAATTAATACAATCATTAAAGAATAGAACCCTCCACCCGGACTCTTGGGAGCGACCGTACCGCACGCCGCTCTAAGGCTGGAATCAGACGGTTCACTAATCGTTCATTTCTGTATTTCATTCCACCTATTTCACTCGGAATGATACGTCTGAACAAGAAATGAAACAAAGATGGGAACATTCGCTCGAGTAACCATAGAGTAAACCTTCACTCGAGTGAACCGTCTGATTCCAGCCTTAGCCGCCGGGCAGAAAAGTAAAGACCGAAAGTAAGACAACAGTTTACAGCACAGTTCACTGTGAGACTTTTCTGCACGGTGGCCTGGAATGGCGCTGAGACGGTCGCTCCCATGAGTCTGTGTGGGGGGTGCTAATGACTCATCTACAGGTGCTGACATCATAGACGCCAAGACAATTAAAACTCAAGTAACCAACTCCCCAATCCACATACATACTTAGCCTAAAATAAGGTACTTTTTAGGATGTTTAAATACAATACTAGTAATTGCTATTTATAAATTCATGACCAAAAAATGACACCAAAAACTTCAAGAACAAATTTCAATGTATCTACCTACCTAGTCTTATTGTAAAGCTTTCGATACAAAATCTCATGTTACACTTTTTAAGGTGAATGTCAAAAGAATTCATATTCTACGGTTTCGTAGATGTCACGCGTATAGTATTTTGACATATAAACGCTTTTTACAAGTTATGCTTTGAAATGGAAAATTTTATTGTTCGTGTGTACTTCCACAAGCAATAAGAATATTAACAAATAGTTTTGTCAATTAAAAAACTCAAATCTTTCAAGAAAGGCTAGCAAATGCAATATTGGATTGAATCACTGATGAAATATTGTGTTTGTTAGCCGTTCTTGAAAGATTTGAGTTTTTTTTCCTAATTTTTCAAAGCATAACTTGTAAAAAGTGTTTATAAGTAAAAAATACTACGCGCACCATCTACGAAAGCGTAGAATTTGAATTCTTTTGACATTCACCTTAAGAGCCATTGACCAGCGGCTGAGAGTAAAAGTTAAAAAATGCTTGCAACTGTACAGGGAGGTTCCGATGAAAAAGATCGATTATTCCCCGTATCAAATTTTTATAATTAAAAATTTAATATCGAATTATTTCATTCAAAACTTGCTTTAATATATACCTACATTCAAGTAAGCAATAAAAATGCTCAAAACACACATGATAAATTATTATATATCATGTACTTCTTGTAAGTATTTTTTGATCCTTAGTATTTATGATTTTTCAATAATGTTGAAACAAAATAAGTGTATAAAAAAATTTGAAATATTTTAGTTTGTAAGTCCTTAAATAAATAGAAAAACCAGATAAAATAACAATCTTTCAAAATTAATTTATGTTTTTTTGTAAAAAAGAGTCAATACGTCTAGAATTTGATTTAAAAAGGACTAAAATCCGGTATTCTCTGGTAATACACTATGGGAAACGAACTTATAGCTATTTACTGGAAGCAAAAATCAAAAAACAATTACATACCAAGTCCGCAGAAGCGTTGGTGATCCCTTTAGGTCCCCCGGAGTGCCAGCAACCACGTCTCCCGAAGTTCTGGAGGCTGGAGCAGGCGAGGTTCAACCTGAAATACACGAAAGGAGATATTATTATAATGTAAAAGCAAGACATTATTAAAACAAATGAAAATGAGAGGCGAGGGGTCCGAAGGAAAAGAATTAAGACAAATTTTTCTATTCTTTTTCCGACAAAATATTAAAAATATGGAAGCAGGAATTATGCAATTTGTCTGAAGAAACATCACCATCTCAAAAACGATTCTTTTTTCAAACTTTTTTCATTTGATTTAAAACTCAACAATGATAAAATCTGGGCCCGGCTCGGGCTCTCGGTGGTAATTAATTACATCAAGTTATTCTACATAGAATATATGCAGTGTTTAAAATTCGGAACATATTAATTCTAAATGATACTCCAACAGACTAAACATAATTTTTTTTAAAATTAAAACAACCACACAGCAGTATATTATTACATAAACTAACCTGGAAACTTCAGTGGTGGCAACTGGACACACCCGAGTCTGAAGAAAATCAACTCCTCAGACCGCTGACAGCGCATTGACTTTCTGGAGTAAGGAGACAGCTGGTGTCCTAATTCTCATGAAACAGAAATCTTTGCAAAACCCAAGAAATATATAAATGGAAAGCATAGCACATAAAATGTATAAAATCAGGTGAAAACTTACACTTATTATTTAAGAATAAATGTGAAGTCCATGTAATAAATAATAACAACGATAAACGCCTTAGAGATAAACGCCTTAGAGATAAACGCCTTAGAGAAAAACGCCTTAGAGATAATGGTCTTAGAGCTAAACGCCTTAAAGATAAACGCCTTACAGATAACAACAACGATAAACGCCTTAGAGATAAACGCCTTAGAGATAAACGCCTTAGAGATAAACGCCTTAGAGATAAACGCCTTAGAGATAAACGCCTTAGAGATAAACGTCTTAGAGATAAACGCCTTAGAGATAACGGTCTTAGAGCTAAACGCCTTAAAGATAAACGCCTTAAAGATAAACGCCTTACAGATAAACGCCTTACAGATAAACGCCTTACAGATAAACGCCTTAGATATGAATGCATTCAATAAAACGGTCTTAGAGCTAAACAACCTAGAGACAAACGCCTTAAAGATAAATGCCTTGGAGATAAACGCCTTACAGATAAACGCCTTAGATATGAACGCATTCAATATAACGGTTTTAGAGCTAAACAACCTAAAGACAAACGCCTAAATGCCTTGGAGATAAACGCATTAGAGATTAACAGTCTTAGAGCTAAATGGCTTAGAATAAACGCCTTACAGATAAACATCTTACAGATAAACGCCTTAGAAATAACGGGTTTAGAGCTAAATGGCCTAGAATAAAAGCCTTAGAGATAACAGACTTAAAGCTAAACGGCCTAGAGTAAGCGCCTTAAAAATAAATGCCTTAGAAAATAACTCACTAGAGGTAACAGTCTTAGAGCTAAACGGCATAGAGACAGACACCTTAAAGATAAACGCCTTGGAGATAAACGCATTAGACATAACGGTCTTAGAGCTAAACGGCCTAAAATAAATACCTTAAAGACAAACTTAATGAAAAACGCCTTAGAGATAACGTTCTTAAAGCTAATTGTCTTAGAGCTAAACGTATTTGAGCTAAACGGCCTAGAGCTCAACGCAGTTACCACTTAACGCAGTAAGACACAGCAGGACGATTACAGCAAGACTCAGCAGACAGTGAACCAAATTTCAGCTTGATGACGGCACATCCTTCGTTGGAAGAAAAGGTTACACCTGGAAAAATAAATAGAATTAGTTTTTAAAAAAACTCACAATCAAAGATAAACAATTAGAAAATACTGAAATTTTTGTTTTGTATTTTGAATAAGGCACAATTTTAGTGTTTGTGCTTAATTTGTGGTAACCCAACGTCAGGGGTAATTTCTGTATTTTGCATATCATTACTGTTACAAAAAAACCTCCTTAACGTAAGGTGCGTTGGTAAAATTTCGGAAACACTATTTATATCAAAATGGGTTGCATTGCATTCAAATTACAAGTACGTAAAAAATAAAAATTTGCTTAATCTGCGTTTAGGATGACCGCCATACATACAGGCCCGCCCATAAGAGGCCGGGCAGGGCGAGCATCGCATGCGGGCGGCACTCTCACCCTAAAATCCTTCTTCTCAACCCCCTTAGCCCCCCTCATCACAACTCTCGCTTAACCCCTTGGGAGTTGGGACTCTTGTGTGGTATTCACATAATAAAAAGTAAAGAACCCTTACTACCCTGAAAAACAAAATTAAACTACCCCCTAGCCTCTCTCACTTCACCCCGCCCGTCATTTGGCGTTTGGTATTCTTGATACTATAACATAATGAAGGACTAGAAGAGACGTTATTATCATGTAATCTATGTTAATCTACCATTAGGTTAGGTTAGGTTAACCCAACTCTTCCTCAACTTCCACCCCAGGGAGCAGTTGTAACTCTTGGGCATAATAAAAATATTCACATACTTGATAAAAAATTAACAATAACCTCAACACTTCGCTTGCTGATGGTTGGTTTGTACTATGTCCACAAAAACTCGTATTTAGAAAACAAGGTTTGAAGTTTAAAAAAAATCTATTTTTGTTTCCTTTACTTCAAACTAATTGTTATAAATAATAATATAAAATACAAGGGTTAATCTACCCTTAGGTAAAAGAACAACATAATTGGTTGAATTTTTAATTGAATAAAAGCATAATCAAGAATGTAAAAAAACACTTTTTTTAAACGAAATAGCAAAAAAAATAATGTTGGCTTGTACTATACCATGACCATATTTAATGTTGGTTTATACTATATCCATACTTTGGGCGGAGATAGACCAAACCAACAGTAATTTCATCATATGGCAAATCAAACAATAATAAGTTGACATTCACATACATAAGGATTTAACAAATAATAATAAAATAAAAAATATTAAAAATTCTTCATTAGAAATGAGAAAATTTAGTATTGTCGTATGAATAAATAAAATGTATGGAGTAATCAAACATTAGTAATTTCTACATACACGTACATAAGGTTTTAATAAATAATAGTAAAAAAAAAAAATAGAATTGGCCAATGGACATAGTACACTCCAATCCTCATTATTTGTAATTACTATGGAGATAGAACAAAAAGTGATGTTCAAATTGTAAGTTCCTGATGAAAATTTGTTTTTTTTTTGTGTGGATATAGTAGATAAAAATATGATTAATGTTACTGCATTCACGTTAAAAAAAAAAAAAAGTGGACATAGTACAAACCAACCCTCAGCAAGTGACTTATTGTGGTGATTGTTGTATGTTCGATGATATGTGAGAGATCGTATACATGAAAGAGACAGCATGTATGACTATATAAAGAATGTACTTTGTCCATTGTGCGCTCTTCACTCGAATTCTCCATTAGATACACATTGTATTTACTAGTCACTTGTGTACTCATTAAACTGTATAATAAGAATCCAACTCTCATTATTGTTCACCACCCATCTATATTCTGTGGAAGCCCTTGACCTCGAGAACCTTGCACCACCCTAGGTGCAAACCTACCACACTAATAAACTTATCAAGCTATCACGTTTGACAGTAAATGGATTTTAAATTTATCCAAAATCATAAATAAAAACAATTTTTCAAAAAAAATTTACATTAACAAATAAATATTTTGTACAACACAAGCGCTCATCTTTTCTGATAAGAAATGACCAATCATTGACCTTAAATAAAATTATATTTTGACAATTTCAAATAAATGTTTGTAAATGACCTATGACTATTAATAATAATAAATGCTACATAGTATTTCGGGGCGAACGAAATAAAATACTAAATCTTTTTCCATTTTGCAAAGAATAATTCTTATTTAGCAAGTATGGAATACACAAAAAACAGCAAAATATTGATAAGGTTGTAAAATGACACAGCTGTTGTTTTCGGTGACCAGAATGTTCAGTAGAAACTTTTTAAGTGTATGAATATTGAGTACAAACTTTTCATCGGGCGCAGGGAAGGTTTAAACGGTGAGAAAGCATGGAAAAATTGTGAGGTAGATGGTAAAAACAACAATTTCATTTTCCCATATATATATAAACTATGAAGGCGAAAGTTTATATGGGTCTAAGTATGTTTGTTTCTCTTTCACGCAAATACTACTGATAGAATTTTAATGAAACTTTACAATAATATAGCTCATACATCAGAATAACATATACGAGCTCTGTCATCATGAAATTTGTAAAAAAAAATAACAATAGGTGGCACGCGAGCTGTTTGAAAACTGAATGCATCGGGAATGAATGTATGGAATGGAGGAGGGGGGAGGGGAACCCGGAGGGAGGGGAAAACACGGGAAGGGGGGTTCGCGGGACGGTGGAAGGGGGGGGAGTAGAGTGAGGAGAGGGAAGGTGGAGGAGGAGGAATGGAAATACGAGAGGGGAAGGGGATGCGGGAGAGGAAGGGAGGAGGAAGGTGAACGGGACGAATGGGAAAGGACGCGCAAGGAGAAACAATTTCTTTATTAAATGGCATAGCAAACGCAAGCCGTGTATCAGCTAGTGATAAATCATAATAACCCAAAAATAAATCAAGATAAGCCCAATAGCTGGTACATTTTTAAAGTATAATTAAATTTTTTTATAAAAAACTTTACTAATTATATGTGTCAAATGTTAGAAGCACATGTATGTATACCACTAGCAGACGCGCAGTACTCGGATAACTCAATAAATAAAAAAATGTCATAGAATACGGACATAAATTATTGTAAAAGTCTGTCATCCGACGCAACCAAAGCAAGTTTTCATTTCACTTAATTGAAATTTTAAATGCCGTGTTTTCCGTAGCCCCGAACACAAATAGCTGTCTTTTATAGTAATAAAGATGAATCAAAAGGTTTTTCTAAAAAATATTCTTATTAAGCATGTCCAGTCATTCCGAAAGTTTACCAAACATTTTTCTATACAATATAATATGCATCATAGTAATTTTGATTGTAGTTCACTGTTCACTGTGATAATGGAATTATTTGTAGCTATGAATCAAAGATTGTGCGTTTCTACAAAAGCCGTCTTCTCAACAGTATAGATATTCATCATACAAAATTCTATTAATCTATGATTTCCATGGAAACAAAGTCGTCAGCTTCAAAACATTCAAAACATTAAAAAAATCAAAGTGATATTTTTAAAGTTAATGTGAAAATGATTCTCACCTTCCCGCTTGGCCTCGTCTTCCTGGGTGTTCAGGACAGGGGAAAGGGGACAGGGGGCGTGGGGGCCCAGTTGCCCAGCTGTAGACTGGAACTCCCATTTCTGGTTCCAACTCCAGTACTCCCAATTACTGGACCTGGGGAAATTACCATACAACGTTAAAAATAGGAAACATAAAAAGGTATGGTTAGGAGAAAACAAATTTACCGAAAAGACAACTAATACGAGACAAAAAGAGTTGGGATAGTATAAAGAAAAAATAGTATTTTGTGTTACACAATTTTAACCTTTAATAAAAAAATCATATCGTTAATTAATATTGAGACCAATAACTACAAACAATAAGTTATTTAGTAAGCAAGTTATATTATTATAACACTTCATTAACAACATATTTTAAGGATACTGAAGTGCATGACATATTAGAACAAGGATTATTAACAAGATAAGCATACATACAGATGATATAAAATAATTACCCACTTTTAATCACTAATTACTGCGTTGTGCCATATTTTATTGGTGGCAATTATTTCACTAACCGCTGAACTTGCACAGATTATGGAAATCCACACTTTGTTTTAACAATTACAAAAAATCAACTATTTACATGCACAAAACAGGTTATTAAGTTCTTAGTTTGGGTAAACTACGTAACTCGTGAGGATTTAGACTGAAACAAAACTGACACAAAACAACCCATATAAGGGAATCATTTTATATGGGAAATTTTGAACTTTGATTGAATGAAATTGGAATTTGAATGCATCTTTTACCGTCTATACAAATGTAATTAGTTGTTTCCTGTAGTAATTAAAATGAAATTTAGTGTAATTTCCAAAATTTGTGCCTAATAAAAGTGCGGCGGTTAGTGGAATATTTACCAATAAATAACCGTGACAGAGATTGGGAGTTGCAGTTTTCAATACGTCATTTTTGGAGTTCGGGTCCCAAATTTTCAGGAATCTCACCACAATTATGCTAGTGATAGACTCAGCTATAAAAGCGCCAGCGTTATTTGGCTTGGCGTATTTCGGCATATTTCGGCACGGTCGAGCCAAATAACGCTGGCATTGTTATAGCTAAATCTGCCAGCCCCATTACTGTTTAGAAATAAATTCTACAGTGCTGCCAAAAAATAAACTACGAAATCTTCCACGGAATGTACATTTTCTACAATAGGGTTACATAACAAAGAAATGCTTAGAATTTTTTCATTTCCCTTGCAAAAATGTTCTTCCCGCTTCCAATTTGGCCGAGAGCATGCTTATAAAGAGCATGTGTATTCATTTGTTGGCTTTGAACATGCTTATACATGATAATAGTCAAAATAAGCATGCTAATTTATGAGCAAATGTATACAGTTGAAGAGCATGCTTATTTATGAGCTTGTGTGTCAGTACCATACTTATTTATTTATTAAAAGAATTTTATACATAGTGTAGATATTGTGTTATTTCGCCCGCCAAGCTAGGGATGTACCTGTGTTATGGCGGGTGAAGTATGCAGATTATATAATTTAAGGTAATGAAGTACGTTTACTGATAATATAATAATTATGATAATGAGGTTTATGAAAGCATTATTGTTGATTCTGATATCAGAGGGAAACACCAGTATATCAATTAAAAACAAATGGATAGTAGGGAAAACATTCATTTGTTCCTTTCAATCATCCCAGGAATGATGCTATGTGTGATCACTTTGTATATATTTATTTAAAAATTAAAAATTACAAAAATTCATCCGACGAGCTGATTGTTGGTCTCAAGGAAATCATGGTCTCCCTTATTGTTATGGTGAAAAATATTATCTAAACGGTGTTGAAAGAGAAAAACCACGCTTTATATTCAAATATAAAAGTTAACCACAATCACAGAGAATTAAAATATCGATCGTCCAGTTGATTAGTCGTCCATGAGTTGAGCATGCTGTTATATATAAAAGTGTACCCTCTATCTGGTACAATACTCAGATTACTCATAAACACCACCAAATCTATTAATTACAATGCTGAAAAACAAAAAAAATATGTTTTCACATTAACTTGTAGGAAATTTCAAAATGTTATACTAATGTACCAGACCGTTATACTTTCCGATGTTATTTCTTAGCATATTTTATACGTAAAACACAGACACATGTAAATAATATTTTATACGTAAAACACAGACACATGTAAATAATATTTGATTTTTGGTGAGCCTTCGATTATTGCTTTCCCCATTTATCTTAAAACTTAATATTTGGAGATGTCTTAGTAATCAACTGGACGATCGATAACGATCGACGACATAATATTATTATAGACAATGACGTGATGTAGTGAAATAGTAGCTAATTAATTAATATGTGGTGAAATTAATGCAACCATTTCACCACATTGTGTCAACGTCTATATGATCCAAAATTGTTATATTTAAAAAAACATGTTTATTTCTAATAATAAAATTTGAAAGCCTATTTCATCACCTTTCGAAAACAGTTTTTAGTTTTCGGATACGTTAATAAGTATTCCGTTATTTGGATTTTATTGCAAAGCGGGAATATTTTTAGTCTGACAAAAAACGCCAAATTTTTGAAGGGTTAAGAAAATAAAAATATCGATTTGGGTTCGTAATTGGACCACTAGAAGAGCAAACCTTGGAGCAACTAATCATTTGTTAGTAGAAACGCGAGAAGATGTCAAAGGATATAAACATCATTTACGAATGCTTCTGCAGAAATTTGACGAGCTTTGCATACAAAAACGAGATACTCAAATGCGGAATGCTATTCCGAACTGAGATCGGATTGAAATGAGCATGCTCATAAGCCAGCCTGTTTACACGTGCTTAGAGCCTTCCCCTTCCATCCGATAATCCAATGAGCATGCTCACAAATCAAACGGCTGTTGATTTGAGAGTATGCTCTTTTAGCTTCAAATGAGCATGCTCATTACTAGCAACGTCACTGACACACATGCTACTAGGTAGCATGCTCTTTGGCTTCAAATGAGCATGTGTGTCCGTAGCTTTATTTCCAAAACATGTAGGTACCTATTAAAAGTGTGGCGGCGTAATATTAACCGCATTTTCTAGTTGAACATAGTTTACCGATTACAAAATCAAATTTATGTAGAAATTCACTGTCGAATCACGTAAAAAATCACGTAAAACCACAACATTATTTAAACTGCTATGCACAATTTTCTTGAAATACTCAACGACATAGTTTAAAAAAAAACGTTCGAAGTGTTTGTTTCGAGTTTGTATTATTGCACGATTTAATTATGAGGTTTATAAAAATATAAACTTACCCGCGCTCCAGAGAGAAGGCATGACCGTCTTCACCCGGCGGCTCGCTTGCAGCGACTGCGAGCGTGGAAACCACGTGGAAACGGTGAAAACGCAGCCCCCCCTCCACGTACTAACTCTCGTCGGTTCGACACTAGAGATGGGTGAGTCCTAAATTTTGCCGGAGGCCTCCAAAGAGTGCTTCTTTTTAAAAGTACTCGGGTTCTAGCAGGTCCCGGGCTCGAGTTCTTGGGTGCGGACTGGGTGTTTTGCGGCTACCGGGACGCACGGGTTCGGAGCCGGACCTCGGAGCCGGATTCAGATAGAACCCGCACAAAACTTGGACCAGGGGGTCTAGTCTATATCTCTCACAGCGCCCGTAACGCTGGTTTAGCTACGTCACGAATCCGTATTAACCCCCCTCTGACCGTGCTAAAAACTTTCTCGCGCTCCGATGCTGTACACTCAGTAAATATTAGTGTAATGTATTTATTTAATCCAATACATAAATGTATTGTGGAGGAATACCTAAAATGTTAACTCTATGTTTAGTATATTTACAAAGATATTTCAGTAAATACAAACCGTGACCGCTTAGTAGACAGCACCGTCAAGAAAGGTTAAACGGCAAACGTGCTTGTTTGTGAAACCGAAAGATCGAGACTAGGCCCCCAGGACTAGACCTCACGACTCGCGAATGGCGCAAGACTGCGGTCACATTGATGCCGGTGGGGGCATTCGGTTTTCGTCTCTGGGTCCGGCCCCGAGTTACGGGTTTGGGTCCGAGTCTTGGACCGGGTTATCTGGAAGTAGTCGATTTGAAAAAAGAGTAATGCTACGGACACACTTGCTCATTTGAAGCCAAAGAGCATGCTACCTAGTAGCAATTGCTACCTAGTAGCATGTGTGTCAGTGACGTTGCTAGTAATGAGCATGCTCATTTGAAGCCAAAAGAGCATACTCTCAAATCGACAGACGTTTGATTTGTGAGCATGCTCATTGGATTATCGGATGGAAGGGGAAGCCTCTAAGCATGTGTGGACAGGCTGGCTTATGAGCATGCTCATTTCAATCTGATCTCATTTCGGAATAGCATTCCGCATTTGAGTATCTCGTTTTTGTATGCAATTTTAGAGAGTAGCTCATCAAATACTGCGGAAGCATTCGTAAATGATTTTTATATCCGTTGACATCTCGCATTTCTACTAACAAATGATTACTTGCTCCAAGGTTTGCTCTTCTAGTGATCCGATTACGAACCCAAATCGATCTTTTAATTTTCTTATCCCTTCAAAAATTTGGCGATTTTTGTCAGAGGCTAAAAATATTCCCGCTTTGAGATAAAATCCAAATAAATGGAATATTTGTTAACGTATCCGAAAACTAAAAACTGTTTTCGAAAGGTGATGAAATATGCTTTTAAATTATATTATTGGAAATAACCATGTAATTTTATAAATATAAAATTTTTGGATGAAAACTTTTAAAAGTTTTAAAAATGATAACCTCACTTTTTTGCCATTTCATGTAAAAAAAAAAAAAAAAAATTCACAAAGTTTCATAATTTTTATTCAAATTCTGATCGGAAAGTTTGGTTTCAAAAAGGTGTACATTTTATTTTTTTGTAGTTTACTTTTAGATTTGAATATATAGCGTGTTGTATTATCTTTCCAATACCATTTAAATCATACTTCTCACTATGATAGTAAGGGAGATACAACGATTTCTTTGAGAGCTGGGACAAATAATATGGTATCCTGTGATTAACCGCGTTAATAAAATAAAATCTTTTATAATCCTTATAATTTTCTTAAATAATTAATAATTGCGTTGCAAGTTGCAAGCAATAAGATGTTCTGGGCGAACGGAATTGTCTCTATAGATACGATGACAGTTATTATTTGACATGAGCATGCTCTTTAAAGAGCATGTGTGTTCAATTGTTGGCTTTGAGCATGCTCTTTCATGAGAAAGCTCAAGCCAAGCCTGTTCATTTATGAGCAAGTGTGTACAGTTGTGTGAGCATGCTCATTAAAGAGCATACTCATAAGCCGGCTTGTAATAAGCAAATGTGTCAGTACCTTAAGAACCACCTCTAAGCATGTGTGAACAGTTGAACAGGCTGGCTAAAGGTACTGACACACTTGCTTGTTACAAGCCGGCTTATGAGCATGCTCATTAATGAGTATGCTCTCACGACTGTACACACTTGCTCACAAATGAACAGGCTCATGAATGAGCATGCTCAAAGCCAACAATTGAACACACATGCTCTTTAATGAGCATGCTCATGTCAAATAATAAATGTCATCGTAAAGAATCAGTTCTGTTCGCCCAGAATATATTATTGCTTGCAACGCAATTATTATAACGCATGCTTATTTCAATCCGATCTCATTTCGGAATAGCATTCCGCATTTGAGTATCTCGTTTTTGTATGCAATTTTAGAGAGTAGCTCGTCAAATACTGCGGAAGCATTCGTAAATGATTTTTATATCCGTTGACATCTCGCATTTCTACTAACAAATGATTACTTGCTCCAAGGTTTGCTCTTCTAGTGATCCGATTACGAACCCAAATCGATCTTTTAATTTTCTTATCCCTTCAAAAATTTGGCGATTTTTGTCAGAGGCTAAAAATATTCCCGCTTTGAGATAAAATCCAAATAAATGGAATATTTGTTAACGTATCCGAAAACTAAAAACTGTTTTCGAAAGGTGATGAAATATGCTTTTAAATTATATATATTTTTTTTTTTAATTCCAGAATGTGGGGAGGTGAGTGCAATCCCACACATCCCATAGATATTATATGTACATATAATATTGGAAATAACCATGTAATTTTATAAATATAACATTTTTGGATGAAAACTTTAAAAAGTTTTAAAAATGGTAACCTCACTTTTTTGTCATTTCATTTAAAAAAAAAACTTTAAAAATTCACAAAGTTTCATAATTTTTATTCAAATTCTGATCGAACTTTGGTTTCAAAAAGGTGTACATTTTATTTTTTTGTAGTTTACTTTTAGATTTGAATATATAGCGTGTTGTATTATCTTTCCAATACCATTTAAATCATACTTCTCACTATGAGATAAGGGAGATACAACGATTTCTATGAGACCTTTGAGAACTGGGACAAATAATATGGTATCCTGTGATTAACCGCGTTAATAAAATAAAATCTTTTATAATCCTTATAATTTTCTTAAATAATTAATAATTGCGTTGCAAGTTGCAAGCAATAAGATGTTCTGGGCGAACGGAATTGTCTCTATAGATACGATGACAGTTATTATTTGACATGAGCATGCTCTTTAAAGAGCGTGTGTGTTCAATTGTTGGCTTTGAGCGTGCTCATTCATTAGAAAGCTCAAGCCAAGCCTGTTCATTTATTATCAAATGTGTACAGTTGTGTGAGCATTCTCATTAATGAGCATGCTCATAAGCCGGTTTGTAATAAGCAAATGTGTCAGTACCATTATTGCTACTAATGAGCATGTCTGTCAGTATCGTAACTCGCGTGAGTTCGGGGTCGGACCGTGCGTCTCGGCACCCGCCTTGGCTTCCAGTACCCAGTTCGTAACAAGAACTCGGAACCTGGAACCACTCCTAGAACTCGAGTACTTTTATTCCTTCTCTTCGGAGCCCCCGCCAAAACGCGGAAATAGTTCGAGTGGTGGGGGATTTATTAGCATTTATTCCGCGCGCCACCGTTGAGTTCATTTTCTGCCGACCCGCCGTTGTGAGAACAGCATGGCGAGCCTCGCTCCCCAGTAAGTTTCATTTTTAAACTTTTTTTATTTTAAGTAGTAATTAAATAAGTAGTCTAATAAGCTAAAACGAATAATACATCAACAAGAAAAACAAATTATTGCGTTTTCAAATTGTTCATGTAAATTGTGGATTTCAAATTAGGCTGTTTTTAAAACGTTTTTTAATTAAATTATTATACATCGCTAACGGAAATTTGAAATGCTGGAAAGAACAATAAATTCAACAAAGAGTTCAATTTCTTCGTTTTTTCTCTTTCGATCTGCGTAGTCGAAATAATTCCAGGAAATAAGTCGGTCTTTTATAACGTGCGTTTTAAAGGGATTTTTTCTGTAAATTTAAATTATAAATTAAAAACTGTTACGTAAAAGAAACCAATTTTATTTAAAGTTTTCTGAGAGAAGTATTCAATTAAATAAAAAAATCATAATTATTACCTGTCTACAAAAAATCTTTCTTTTTGCTCTTTCGAACAACAATTTGTTCTTTACAACATTTCAAATTTCCGGAGTCGACATAATATATTATGGAAGTAGTTTTTTTTTTAAATTTAGTATTTTCAGTGATTTTGTCATCGAAATAAATTTAACTTGTATAAAAGAAAATACATTAATAGTTTCGTACTCCGCCTACTGGTTAATACGGAATATTTTTTATTAAAACAGTTAGATTTTACTTTATTATTACGAAAATTGAGTAGGTATTTATGTCGGGGGAGACGAAAAAAACATGCATTTTATATTTCAATTTTATAAGATTATTTCACTTACGCAAAGTGTTTGACAGCCACGTTTGGCCAAGTGAAACAGGACTTATACAACTTCAATTCCTACAATATACAACTATTTACGCGCACAAAATAGGTTATTAGGTTCTTAGGCTGGGTAACCTAAGTAATTCGTGCGTATTTAGATTGAAAAAAAAAATCGCAAATATCAAATCCAAAGAAATGGCGGCAAAGGAAATGTTCCGCTCCGTATTATCCGTGTATCGAACTTCGAATTCCGTATTATCCGGAAGGCGGAGTAGTAAACATTTACCATATTTTTTATTTATTTAATATTTTCAGTGATTTTGCCATCGAACTAAATTTAACTTATGTTAAAGAAAATACAAATTATTGTGATTATTTTACATTATTAGCATTCTTATAAATTATTGTGAAAGAATTACACCACATTATGCAATTATTTGACGACATACAGTATACCACCACGTCTATCAACTGATAGGAAGGTTATGGGATGGGTTAAAGTTACCCAATTTTACGTTTAGTTCGATTGTCTTGGGTACTAGGCGCGATGCTGCATTTGTAGCAGCCAAGCAGCCCGACCTGTCGGCCTGTTTGCGGCATGGTGCGTAGAGGGCCTTAATAATTACAAACTTCATCTAAATCATATTTTTTATTATACATTTTTAAACTCTAATCATGTGCTATTTCAATAACGTTAAAAGGCTTCCTTCTACTCGCCATTCTTATAATAATTTAGACTGCTCAAAGCAGTCTGACATAATTGTCATTTTCTATTTCGTAGTTTTTAGTACTGAAAAAGTGCCAAATTCCCACGTGTGTGATGAAAAATATTTTCCTAAACTAGGCAAACACTAGTAAAAGCCAACGAATAGCATTTAATTTTTAAATGTACGCGAATTTATATTGTTTTAAATAGCGCAATGCACACAAATTCTTCGAATTTCTATCTTTATCACTGTCTGAATTAAGATTTTACTGGAAAAAGTGTTTTTTGCCTGCCGCATTTCGTTAAGATTGTGAGTAGCAAGTCTAGATGTATTTTAACGTCATTGGCCTTATTTATCTTTGTGAGGTAGCATCTTTTCTTGCAGGGTGCATATTATTCTGTCAGAAGGTCACATAATTCCCGCAATGTAGTAGGTATCAAAATTGAATATTTCTGAACGTGCCGGAAAACTAAAAACTGTTTTGTATTAACAAATAATTACGTTTTTTCTAACTAAAATTGCTGGTAATAAAATAAAACTATTATTACCCACATGTTAGAAAAATGTCTTGTAAACGTTACGTCACCTCAAATAATTAAAAAAAAAACACTTTTTTTTTTCAAATTGCGTTTTGAAATTGTGATTCTATATATCTGTACCTTAGTGGATGAACCACGTTTGTCCACTTTCGACTTTTGTTCAGGAGAGCGATTTTTGTGTTAAATAAATGTTTAAATTGAGTTTCACTAATATTGTCTTCATTAATTAAAAAAAATTGTACAATTTCGCATGTAGAATCATTACTGGTTAAAAATGGCCGAAGTCGTGTGACACTGTGTATAAAATTGCTTTAATTGTATTTGTGTGACTTGATTGTTAAATAATTCATGCAATAATTTATTAATTTAATTTCCACGTTATAAATATATTATAAACAATAGTTACATATTACAGTTAAAACCATAAGAAAATAAATTAGAGTATTAAAAAATTACACGTGTACGCAAGATAGATCGAGGGTAGGGGGTACAACATTTTTTTAGTAAGAGTCAAGGGGTACGCAGGTTCAAAAAGCTTAACTGCTGCTCTAACACGTTCACGTGGAAGGAAACAAAAAACATAATATCATATAGACAAAAAACGTAAGTCCATTTAAGTATATTATTGTTTTTTTTTTCATTAGGCAGCATTATTTTGCAATCACGAAGTACTTATTTTAATTACAATAACCAAAGTTCTCCCCTAGAAGGAATAAACGGATAATAAAAAATACGAAGAAAAGATTTTTTTTTATTTCCATAAAAACATCAGCATTATATTTTTATTATATCAGCTCATAATTATTATTAATATATAATATTTTGAAATTTCCTACAAGTTAACCTGAAAACATAATTTTTTTTTTGTTATCCACGTACAAGTTTTTCAGCATTGTAATTAATAGATTTGGTGGTGTTTATGAGTAATCTGAGTATTGTACCAGATAGAGGGTACACGTTTATATATAACGGCATGCTCAACTCATGTGTCGATTTTTCGGAGATGTCTGACTGATCAACTGGACGATCGATATTTTAATTCTCTGTGATTGTGGTTAACTTTTATATTTGAATATAAAGCATGGTTTTTCTCTTTCAACACCGTTTAGATAATATTTTTCACCATAACAGTAAGGGAGATGACGATTTCCTTGAGACCAATAATCAGCTCGTCGGATGAATTTTTGTAATTTTTAATTTTTAAATAAATAAATGCAAAGTGATCACACATAGCATCATTCCTGGGGTGATTGAAAGGAACAAATGAATGTTTTCCCTACTATCCATTTGTTTTTAATTGATACACTGGTGTTTCCTCTGATATCAGAATCAACAATAATGCTTTTGTAATTATGGTACTGACACACAAGCTCATAAATAAGCATGCTCTTCAACTGTATTGGTACATTTGCTCATAAATTAGCATGCTTATTTTGACTATAATTATGTATAAGAATGTTCAAAGCCAACAAATGAATACACATGCTCTTTATAAGCATGCTCTCGGCCAAATTGGAAGCGGGAAGAACATTTTTGCAAGGGAAATGAAAAAATTCTATGCGTTTCCTTGTTATGTAGCCCTATTGTAGAAAATGTACATTCCGTGGAAGATTTCATCTCTGTCTTGCCATTGAAGTAAAATCATGTATTGGTTTCATAGTGCTTTCACACAAACGAAGTATTGAATTCCGTAAGTTTAAACTTAAACTTTAGGTCGCACAGTTTATACCCGCGCTGTGCAAGCGGGTTCCCTACAGAGCATCGGACCATCCCTTTCGTAGTTTATTTTATGGCAGCACTGGAGCATTTATTTCTAAACAATAATAGGGCTGACAGACTTAGCTATAACAATACCGGCGTTATTTGTTATACATTCCCAAAGCGATATGCCGAAATACGCCAAGCCAAATAACGCTGGCGCTTTTATAGCTGAGTCTATCACTAGCATAATTGTGGTGAGATTCCTGAAAATTTGGGACCCGAACTCCAAAAATGACGTACTGAAAACTGCAACTCCCAATCTTTTTAATCAACTGCAATCCCGAGGTTTTATGCATGCATTGGTAAATATTCCACTAACCGCCGCACTTTTATTAGGCACAAATTTTGTAAATTACAAAAATATAATTTTAATTACTACAGGAAACAACTAATTACATTTGTATAGACGGTAAAAGATGCATTAAAATCACAATTTTATTCAATCGAAGTTCAAAATTTCAGGAATAAAACGATTCCCTTACCGCCATTTTAATTTTTTTTTGTATGGGTTGATTTGCGTCAGTTTTGTTTCAGTCTACTCACGAATTACTTAGTTTACCCAAACTAAGAACTTAATAACCTGTTTTGTGCATGTAAAGAGTTGATTTTTTGTAATTGTTAAAACAAAGTGTAATTTCCGTAATCTGTACAAGTTTGGCGGTTAGTGAAATAATTGCCACCAATAAAATATGGCATAACGCAGTAATTAGTGATTAAAAGTGGGTAATTATTTTACATCACCTGTATGTATACTTATCTTGTTAATAATCCTTGTTCTAATATGTCATGCACTTCAGTATCCTTTAAATATGTCGTCAATAAAGTGTTATAATAATATAACTTGCTTACTAAAGAACTTACTGTTTGTAGTTATTGGTCTCAATATTAATTAACGATATGATTTTTTTTTTAAAGGTTAAAATTATGTAACACAAAATACTATTTTATCTTTATACTATCCCAACTCTTTTTGTCTCGTATTACTTGTCTTTTCGGTAAAATTTTTTTCTCCTAGACATACCTTTTTATGTTTCCTATTTTTAACGTTGTATGGTAATTTCCCCAGGTCCAGTAATTGGGAGTACTGGAGTCGGAACCAGAAATGGGAATTCCAGTCTACAGCTGGGCAACTGGGCTCCCACGCCCCCTGTCCCCTTTCCCCTGTCCTCAACACGCAGGAAGACGAGGCCAAGCGGGAAGGTGAGCATCATTCTTTAAAAATATCACTTTGATTTTTTTTATGTGTTTTCACTTTTGAAGCTGTTGACTTGTTTCCGTGGAAATCATAGATTAATAGAATTTCGAATGTTGAATATCTAAACTGCTGAGAAGAAGGCTTTTGTAGAACCACACATTCTTTGATTCGTGGCTACAAATAATTCCATTATCACAGTGAGCTACAATAAAAACTACTATGATGCATATTATATTGTATAGAAAAATGTTTGGTAAACTTTCGGAATGACTGGACATGCTTAATAAGAATATTTTTTAGAAAAACCTTTTGATTCATCTTTATTACTATAAAAGACAGCTATTTGTGTTCGGGGCTATGGAAAACAATTTCAATTAAGTGAAATGAAAATTTGCTTTTGTTGCGTAGGATGACAGACTTTTACATTAATTTATGTCCGTATTCTATGACATTTTATTTATTGAGTTGTCCGAGTACTGCGCGTCTGCTAGTGGTATACATACACGTGCTTCTAACATTTGACACATATAGGAAAGCTTTTCTAAAATGTTAAAATTTAACTATACTTTAAAAATGTACCGGCCATTGGGGTTAAGTATTAGATTCAAAAATGTACCAGCTAATGGGCTTACCTTGATTTATTTTTGGGCTATTTTTATTTATTACTAGCTGATACTCGGCATGCGTTGCAATGCCAATTTAATAAAGAAATTGTTTCTCCCTGCGCGTCCTTTCCCATTCGTCCCGTTCACCTTCCTCCTCCCTTTCCTATCCCGCGTCTCCTTCCCCTCTCGTATTCCCACTCCTCCTCCTCCACCTTCCCTCTCCTCACTCTACTCCCCCCCTTCCCCCATCCCGCGAATCCCCCTCCCGTATTCGCCTCCCCCCTGATTTGTTGCTTGACAGCAATTGGTAGAGTTATTTAGAAAAAAAAAAATTTCAATATCTAAACTGACAATTTATATTAGCTTTTAGAAAGTGAGGAAGAAATTTGAAATTTACATATATTAAATGGCACCATGAGTACTTTAGTTTATTAAGGCGAAGCACCACATCGAAAAAATTCTGGATCAGGCCGCCGACAATAACACCGTATGTAGACGGGGATAAGATTTAAATTCCTGTTTAAATTAATTCAAGAAAACGCTTTTATTATTTTATTTTGCAAAGCTCGGGCACAAGTATTTAAATATTTTACGATCATTTTCTAAGGAATTTAATTTTCCGCATTATACATTATTTTTTTATTTTTTTTTTTAAGGCGGAGACGGTTTACAAGCAGTTCCCGTGAGCACTTAGGCCATAGGCCCATTGTGCTATCTCCCATTTTACCTCAATCCTTTAATAACAAACCAGTCCCTTTAATAAAGTTCACCAGCGTTGTTATTGGATATGTGGCTATGTCTTCTGGTTCTACTGTATGTCTCCCCAGGTATCTGAGCCTAGTTCCCACCAGGGCAGGACATTGGCACCATTATACATTAAAACCATAACTTTATTTTGAACTTTAAGAGGGTATCACCAGAGAAAACCAGAAATTAGTCCTTTTTAAATCAAATTCTAAACGTAGTGACACTATTTTACAAAAAAACATAAATTGATTTTGAAAGATTGTTATTTTATCTGGTACATGCAGTTTTAAAATTTTGAAAACTAAGTGTATTTTTAATATACTAAGGTTATACCGTTGGTCGATTCTATTAAACAATACAAATTTCAAATCACATAATCATACAACCAAATAAATCAATACATAATCTAGTCAACACAGTTTTCAAAATTTATTTAAAATCATTAAAAATAAATCCCAGAACAATTTTCGTGACAAAAATAATGCGGTTTTTCTATTTATTTAAGGTTTTACAAACTAAAATATTTAAAAAAAAATTTACACACTTATTTTGTTTACATTATTGAAAAATCATTAATATTTATGATCAAAAAACACTTACAAGAAGTACACGATATTTAATAATTTATCATCATGCGTTTTGAGCATTTTTATTGCTCACTTGAATGTAGGTATATATTAAAGAATGTTTTGAATGAAATTAAGTTTTAAAAATTTGATACGGAGAATAATCGATCTTTCTCATTGGAACCTCCCTGTATAGTTGCAAGCATTTTTAAACTTTAATTCTCAGCTGCTGGTCAATCGCTCTTACAGCAGTTTTTAATTAAAGCATCTGAAATATTTCTAAGCGATTTAAAACCAAAATCGCATGATTTTGCATTACTTAGTAGTGCTTTATACCGAGTCCAAAATTTCCTTACACTTACCTTTCATAACTAACATTCTCGGACCACATATTACGACTCACTCCAGCATGCTACAAACGAAGTAAGCTGGAGTATGCTAGTGGTGTGTGGTCTCCGCACCAAACTAAATATGTTATTACGCTGGAACAAATCCATAAAAAATCCTCAGGTATGTCTATATGCGGACGCATGGAACTAATCCAAGGTTCATGCACCATATAAACTTACTTTTGAGGCAACAAATAGATTTATCTTAGAAGACGTTATGCAAATCTTGCAATAAGTAGATACTTAATTTTAACATAATTCATAACTGTATTGATAGTCCATTCCTTTTGGAATGCGGTGGCTCATACGTGCCTGAAAACTTTAGCCGTAGTCGTCGATTCGACTTTTTTCAACATACCATACGGCAGAACAGATGCTCTTACACAGCATAAGCATGACAAGAGGAATGGTGCTGTTGAATGAAATCTCGGAAACACTAGATATAAATAATTATCCTTTAAATAGCTTAAGATTTTTTTGTATACTAATTATCTTCCTAGGTGTTAAGACTGTCAAAATGAGAATTGTACAGTCATTGGATTAATAATGAATCTGTTGTAAAATGATATCTCAAAACTATACTTTTGGCTTAATGACAGTTGATCCCCTGACAGTTGACCTCCTAGCGTTTTTATGTACAATATACAAAATGTTAAGGAAAATAAACGGTATATCTACTCGCACAAAATATAACTAAGTGTCCCCGAAGGGGTGCGCAGAGAGGATGTAGCGCCGAATAACAATATTTTCATTGAAATTCATCCAGGAAAAAACTTGTCTTATACTGAAAATACCAGCTTACAAGTACAATAATCGACACTGAGATAAATACGTTTTATATCCATATCAACTTCTTATTCAAAGTATTTTTGAAGTCGGTTTTGGGTTTGACATTGATAAAAATTGCAGAAATAATTATAATTATAATTTCGAGGGGCCAACTAGGGGGATAAACTGTCATAGGATAAACTGTCATAGGATAAACTGTCACAGGATAAACTGTCACAGGATAAACTCTCATAGGATAAATTGTCACAGGATAAACTGTCGGGTGATGAACTGTCGGAGCTGAAACTGTCGGGGGATAAACTTTCGGGGGATAAACAGTTGTGAAATAAACTGTCGGGATCAACTGTCGGGTCATCACATTTCAAGATTGGAACTGATTGTTTGAAAATTTCAGACAATCAATAAACTCGGATTTGCATTGAATTCAACATTTTCAACATTGGAACTGATTGTGTAAAAAATTTAGACAATCAATTAAGTTAACTTACTGTCTGTCTCTAACTTAATTTCATTTCTACAACAGATTTGCTTTGAATTTGTGTCTCATTTTCAAGATTGGTACTGATGGTGTAAAAAATTCAGACGATCAATTAAGTCTACTTACTGTCTGTCTAGCACAATTTCATTTCTACAATGGATTTGCTTTGAATTTAAGTGTCATTTTCAACATTGGAACTAATGGTGTGAAAAATTCAGACAATTAAGTCTACTTACTGTCTGTAACTCAATTTCATTTCTATAACTCGGATTTACTTTGAATTTAACGTGGAACTGATTGTGTGAAAAATTCAGACAACCGAAAAAGTCTGTCATCGAATAAACTTTCGGGGATCACTAAAATAATCATGATGCAAAATATATACATGGTCCGAAAGGGTTAAAGCCATTACAAGCAATGTTTCGTATTTGAATGGTTGTCTTTCACTGGGGCGATATGAAAGTATCTACCATTCTAGTAAGTTATCATAATTATTAATGGAAAATTTGGTTATAATTGTATTTAAATTTTACAATATTTCTCTCAAATTGGCATGCATTTTTAGGCAAGCCAATTTTTTAACAGATTTTGAACAATTCTTTAAATTTCAAACTTAATTTTGAAGTTCTGTGAGTATTCCAATTCTGTGAAGAAATTGGCCCTAAGCATCAAAGAGCCATTGTGATTTTTTTGGAATTAACATCTACATGTATCTTTTTAAAGCAACAATCTTTCTATGAATTTTGTCTAGCTAGCTTTTTCTAATCAATTCACTGTGCGATGTATGAATGCTAAGTGAAGCAATAAGTGTGCGCTAAGATAAGAATTGTGAGGCGATCTATCCTCTCTGCCTACTCCTGCGGAAAAAAAAAGGACATGTTGGGTCGTTTTAAAAGTGTATGTATTTTCCATATATGTATGGAGGTGCGTTCCAATACCTACACACTTAACAAATTTTTATTTTGATGAAGTTTTTTATGGTTTTTATTTTTTATCGTGTGGGGTGTTTAAGGGGAGTTGTGAAAAGGGTGGGATATGGGGGGAGGGGGGCAGAGTGGGCACAAAAAACATATTCATGTATTCGAATTAATATTAATTAATAATAATGAATGCAGTTTTTTTTAAACTAATTACATTATTTATTTTTCTAGGTGCAAGGTTTTTTATCAACATGTGACATCATCAAGCTGTATTTTGGTTCAGCAGATGTATCGCTGAACCAAAACCCGCTGAATAAGAACAGATGCATAGCTGGCGTACAACCTACCTACCTATCTGGCTTGTTGGGAAGTGAAATTTTAACTTTGTATTTTCTATTGTATTTTGTTGATCACCATTAACGAGGGGGGCCCCCCTGACTGAATGTATTCATAAACTGGTATGCAGTTTGAAAATGTTTGCTGTTTTAGCGTTGAACCCATTTTAGTTTTAACCCGTTTATATTAAGCACATTTAGATTTAAGTCCGTTTTAATCTTAAGTGCGTTTTAATCTTAAGTCCGTCTTAGCGTGTAAGTCTGTCTTAGCGTGTAAGTCCGTCTTAGCGTGTAAGTCCGTCTTAGCGTGTAAATCCGTCTTAGCATGTAAGTCCGTCTTAGCGTGTAAGTCTGTCTTAGCGTGTAAGTCCGTCTTAGCTTTAAGCATGTTTAGCTCTAAGTTGTCTCGTTCAGATTTAAGCCATCTAGTAGAGTTCGAGATGCTGAAGAGGAACTCATAATTTTTTTTTATATTTTATTAACTGTGCTTTGAATTTTGTATATTTTTTGTGTTTGTTTCCCTTTTCATTTCATTATAATAATATCTTTTTTTGTTTTTTTTTTCAGGTTGAACTTCTAATGCCTTCTCTTCTAGTTCTATATGAATTTTATGTATTTTATTTACTACGCTTTGAATTTTGTATATTTTTTGTGTTTGTTCCCCTTTTCATTTCATTATAATAACATCTCTTTTAGTTTTTTCCAGGTTGAACTTCAAATGTCTTCTCTTCTAGTTCTCTTGCACTCGAAGGGCAATGGTCAACTTGCACTTCCGAGAAACATTTGTGTACTCTTCTGAGATTTGGTAAGAAATTTCATTTAAATAAAGATCCTTTATTAAATACCTTTATTTTTGTTGCAGTTTGTCAACCTAACTGTGAAGCTGTATTACTCATTTTTTTAAATTGAGCGTTGCGAAGACCTCTTTAAACTCGATAAAGAAAGTTTGAAAAAGAATCGTTATTGTGAATGTATCCGAAAACTAACAACTTTTTTTGAAAGGTGATGAATTACGCTTTAAAATTTTATTATTAGAAATAACCAAATGACCGGTCAGTTGTTGAGTGGGCACTGCGTTTGGGTCCCACCCAGGAGTTCCGTGTTCGATTCTTCGGCTGGCTAAGTCCTCCATCACAACACAAGCAACATCTTCCGTTTAGTGTGGTGGTAGTAGGAGATTTTCAAATGTTGTTGGGTTATTCGTAACCCGGGAATAATTGTCTTTCTTTAAAAAAAAAAACCATGCAATTTCTTAATTATAAACATTTTGAATGCAATCTTTAACCGCTTGGACACATAAGCTTGTTTTCACAATAATTTAACGTAGGTAGACATAGGAATGACGTATAGCCCGTACTGAGTTATTAAAAAGCTTTAAAAATGGCTCACCTTTTTTCTTAATAAAAGTGCTGGTAATGAAAAAAAATAAAAACACATTTTATTACACAAATGTATTTTTAAAACATTGGTTTTATGTATATAGTATAAAGGTGTATAAATTTTAATTCTTTTGTGGTTAACGGTAAGATTTGAATACATAGCATTGTGTTTTCTCTTTCCAATAATATCATTTAGATCATATTTCTAATTATGATAGCTTGAGGGGTTAATAATCTCTTGCTTTATCATTATAATAACATCTGTTTTGGTGTTTTCAGGTGGAACTGATCTGCGTCCTGCATCAGGACTTTGGGTTGCCAGCACTCCGGGGGACTTGATTTTTTTTTTTTTAATGTTTCTTTATTCTTTGAATAGTAAATATATAACAATTGTGGAATTTATGGCCGCCATACTAGGCACATGCCCGTGTTATGGTGATGTTATTGGATCGCCAATGCCTCTATAATCTGCGTCCTGCATCAGGACTTTGGGTTGCCAGCACTCCGGGGGACTTGATTGGATCGCCAATGCCTCTATGGTCTGCGTCCTGCACCAGGACTTTGGGTTGCCAGCACTCCGGGGGACTTGATTGGATCGCCAATGCCTCTATGGATTTGGTAAGTTATTTCATTTTAATCATTTTGTTTTAAAATTCTTATTGTTTTATAGCAGTTATTCAACGGAGATCGGTATATTAGTAGCGTTCTGTTATTTATTACAGACACTAACAGATTCTCCAATACTTTGGATGGAGATTACTTCTTGGAATAATAGATACTTTATGTTATCTGCGTTTATTATACACTTCGCGGTTTACAATATAGATCTCATTAGTCGCTTCGCGGTTTACAATATAGATCTCGTTAGTCGACCTAACTAGAAGCTGGCTAAATGGAATCTAAACCGTGTGTACCAGTGAACACTCTCTCAGAGCTGTTTGACCCTCTCTTGGTTCCCACAGGTACTAACCTACCTACCATCTAGCGGAATCTAAGGACAGCTCTTAGCACTGCCATCTTTGTCTACAAGCCAGAAGTTTTTAGATACACTACAGTATATCGATCAAGTTGATAAGTCAGACATTTCTGAAAAATCAAAATTTAAGTAAAGGATGCTATGTAAACGTGTAACTTCTGTCTGAAACAATACTCTGATTACTCATAAATACCACCAAATCAATTATAATGCACAAAAACTCGTATCGAAATTGTTTTATTGGATACTAGTAAAAAATTTCTTACTAATGTACCGTACTATTATGTATATAATATTTTATGTATGGTGAGCATTCCAATATTGCTTTCTTCATTATCTCAAAATGTAGTATTTGGAGATGTCTGACTAATTAACTGGAGATCGATATATAAGATACTAGTGAATACCCGTCATGCCTTGCAATGCTACTTAAAGTAAGAAAGCATGCAGAGTTTTGATTCTGTTTATTGATATATAAGATACTAGTGAATACCCGTCATGCCTTGCAATGCTACTTAAAGTAAGAAAGCATGCAGAGTTTTGATTCTGTTTATTGATATATAAGATACTAGTGAATACCCGTCATGCCTTGCAATGCTACTTAAAGTAAGAAAGCATGCAGAGTTTTGATTCTGTTTATTGATATATAAGATACTAGTGAATACCCGTCATGCCTTGCAATGCTACTTAAAGTAAGAAAGCATGCAGAGTTTTGATTCTGTTTATTGATATATAAGATACTAGTGAATACCCGTCATGCCTTGCAATGCTACTTAAAGTAAGAAAGCATGCAGAGTTTTGATTCTGTTTATTGATATATAAGATACTAGTGAATACCCGTCATGCCTTGCAATGCTACTTAAAGTAAGAAAGCATGCAGAGTTTTGATTCTGTTTATTGATATATAAGATACTAGTGAATACCCGTCATGCCTTGCAATGCTACTTAAAGTAAGAAAGCATGCAGAGTTTTGATTCTGTTTATTGATATATAAGATACTAGTGAATACCCGTCATGCCTTGCAATGCTACTTAAAGTAAGAAAGCATGCAGAGTTTTGATTCTGTTTATTGATATATAAGATACTAGTGAATACCCGTCATGCCTTGCAATGCTACTTAAAGTAAGAAAGCATGCAGAGTTTTGATTCTGTTTATTGATATATAAGATACTAGTGAATACCCGTCATGCCTTGCAATGCTACTTAAAGTAAGAAAGCATGCAGAGTTTTGATTCTGTTTATTGATATATAAGATACTAGTGATTACCCGTCATGCCTTGCAATGCTACTTAAAGTAAGAAAGCATGCAGAGTTTTGATTCTGTTTATTGATATATAAGATACTAGTGAATACCCGTCATGCCTTGCAATGCTACTTAAAGTAAGAAAGCATGCAGAGTTTTGATTCTGTTTATTGATATATAAGATACTAGTGAATACCCGTCATGCCTTGCAATGCTACTTAAAGTAAGAAAGCATGCAGAGTTTTGATTCTGTTTATTGATATATAAGATACTAGTGAATACCCGTCATGCCTTGCAATGCTACTTAAAGTAAGAAAGCATGCAGAGTTTTGATTCTGTTTATTGATAGATAAGATACTAGTGAATACCCGTCATGCCTTGCAATGCTACTTAAAGTAAGAAAGCATGCAGAGTTTTGATTCTGTTTATTGATATATAAGATACTAGTGAATACCCGTCATGCCTTGCAATGCTACTTAAAGTAAGAAAGCATGCAGAGTTTTGATTCTGTTTATTGATATATAAGATACTAGTGAATACCCGTCATGCCTTGCAATGCTACTTAAAGTAAGAAAGCATGCAGAGTTTTGATTCTGTTTATTGATATATAAGATACTAGTGAATACCCGTCATGCCTTGCAATGCTACTTAAAGTAAGAAAGCATGCAGAGTTTTGATTCTGTTTATTGATATATAAGATACTAGTGAATACCCGTCATGCCTTGCAATGCTACTTAAAGTAAGAAAGCATGCAGAGTTTTGATTCTGTTTATTGATATATAAGATACTAGTGAATACCCGTCATACCTTGCTTGCTTACCCGTCATAATTTGCTGCTTATTATTATTATCATTTTTTCTTATTTCTAAAATCTCTAAATTATTAATCTGCGATGCCTTATAACCTGTATGTTTTTTGATAAATGATCTGCAAAGTCAGATTCGCTATTGCCATTAAAGCCCTGAGATGTTCTTTAACCCTTCCTTCAAAATTTCTATTTGTTCTACCTATATAAAAGCAATTACAATCTTTACAATTGGGTTTCTAAACGCCCGAGTTTTTGTTTTATTTTCGCTATCTTTATTGTTATAGGATGTATTTTTTTAAATTTATTATTTGTATAAAATGCTAGTTGTATAGTACCGGGAATGTTTTTACTAATTATTTTTGACAGATCGTTATCAACAAATAGAATTCTACGCCATTGATTATTATTTATATGTTTAGAAAAGGGTAATAAACATATATATAGTTTTAAGAATCCTGAGGCGTATGTGTGGTAAAACCATGTATGATCGTGTGAGGAATGTTGAGATCCGGAAAGAATGCAAGGCCAATGTGAGCGTCATAAGTAAGATTAAAAAAGGGACGCTTAGATGGTTTGGACATATAGAGCGAATGAACGAAGAAAGGAGTGTCAAGAGAATATATGATACTAATGTGAATGGTAGAAGAAGTCGAGGACGCCCGAGGAAGACATGGCACGATCAAGTGAATCAGATACTTGAGTCGGGCCATGTCAAGAGTCAGAATAATAGAAGAGCATGTATGATAAGATGTATGAATGTGAATGAGGCGAGGAGTGTATGCCAAGACCGAGTTGTTTGGCGGTCCGTCCTCTCTGCCTACCCCTGCGGGGAAACGGCGTGATGGTTAGTTAGTTAGTTAGTTAGTTTTAAGAAATTCTGTTTATTCGTTTTATTTAGTATTTGGTCTATTAATTTAGTGGAATAACCATTATTAACCATTGTTTAATGAGATTTAATTCCAAAGTATAATTAGGAACAGACAAAGGAATCTACTAATCATAGAGTGAAAGGCCGCGAGCTTTTGAGAGAAAGGATGATTTGATGAATTATGTATAACAATATCGGTGTACGTATAATTACGGAAAAAATTGAAGTCTATTTTATTTCTTACTAATGTTAAATTAAAATCTAAGTAATTTAAACTCTTCTCTTTACCTATTTGTAGTGTGAATTGAATGTTTTTATGAAATTTATTTTAAAAGTTTAAGAACATGTTCAGTTGCCTTTCTGTACCTAACCAAATACATATTATTTCATCGACGTATCTTTTCCAGCAATATACATTTTTAAGTAAAAAGCGCACCTATATATTATTAACAAATATTTAGGTTAGGTATTTTAAATGACATTCGTAGTGTAACACACAGAACACTTAAACTCAATTGAGCTAAATCATTTTTTTTTAACAAATATTAATAAATGTCTTGATGCATTAAGTTTTTTTTAACCCCTTGGGCTAATTTGTTCGCGTTTCGGAACCACTTCTATAGATCTTTTAGAAATCATTGTTTTCCCTACTAGCATAATTATGTCGTTTCATGTAAAGATAATTGATAAAAAAATTCCCAAAGTTTCATAGTTTGTTTTCAAATTGCGGTGGGAAACTGTGATTTCATACAGGTGAACATTTTAATTATTTTTGCAGTTAACTTTTAGATTTGAATATAAAGCATGGTGGCTTCTCTTTCTATCATATAATTTATATTATATTTCTAACCATGATAGTAAGGGAGACACAACGATTTCTATGAGACCACACATATTTCCGAAAACCGAACCAATTAGCCTGAGGGGTTAACCTTGCCTTTCATTTTCATTCATTTTAATAATATGTTGATTTTACATTATAATAACATATCTTTATGTGTCTTTCAGGTAGAATTTCGCATTTCCTCTCTGCGCCCCGCACCAGCTCCAGCTACAGGAATTCGGAGGACTCACCAACGCTTCCGAGGACTTGGTAAGTGGTATTTTCTTTTTTGAATTTCCTATTGTTTTCTTGTAATAAAATCATTCAACAGGTTCTTATTGAAAACCTTATTGTGGTAGGTGGGTTGCGAAGATTGTTTTTTTTTCAAGATAGTTAGCGTTTTTATTGGTCAGATTCCCAACTGTTCACTAACAGTTAATACTTATGCTGTACGAGGTGTATACATTCGTTTGTATGAGGTGACTGTAATTACTACAGTACTACAAGTGTAATATATCGATCGTCCAGTTGATTGTGGTGATATGTGTCAAAGGGTACCTAACTAGATTGTGCAATATCTTTATTAGAGTTCAGTTACTAGTATTGAGAACCGTTAATGATTTTTTTTGCCTTTAAGATTTATTTTAATGTTGTATTTTGCTTTTCACAGGATACGTCGAGCAGCGACGGTGTGGGCATGAAGAACCAGTTTATTTTTAGGTTAGTTTTAAGTAAATTTTAAGTTAGTTTTAAGTAAATTTTAAGATAGTTTTAAGTTATATTTAAGATCAGCAACATTGTGTTTTCAGGATTATTTTTAAGTTAGTTTTAAGTTTCCGGCAGGCAACCACTCGTGGTTCGGTTTAATTTTAAGATGAGTTCTTAGATCTGCAATACTGTTTTAAACCATCTTGCATGGTGGGGACTAACAACTAACAAACTTAAAACATTATTGTACATCTTTCTGAAATTATCTTTGAACTTTTTTCCGATATTTTTTAGTTCAGATAAGCTCATAGTTCGATCTGCAATACTGTTTTAAACCATCTTGCATGGTGGGGACTAACAACTAACAAACTTAAAACATTATTGTACATCTTTCTGAAATTATCTTTGAACTTATTTCTGAAATTTTTTAATTGCTAATTGTCGAGATTAGTTTTAGTTCAGATAAGCTCATAGTTAGATCTGCAATTCTGTTTTAAATCATCTTGCATGGTGGGGACTAACAACTAACAAACTTAAAACATTATTGCACATCTTTCTGAAATTATCTTTGAACTTTTTTCCGATATTTTTTAATTGCTAGTTGTCCGGATTAGTTTTAGTTCAGATAAGCGTATAGTTAGATCTGCAATACTGTTTTAAACTATCTTGCATGGTGGGGACTAACAACTAACAAACTTAAAACATTATTGTACATCTTTCTGAAATTATCTTTGAACTTTTTTCCGATATTTTTTAGTTCAGATAAGCTCTTAGTTAGATCTGCAATACTGTTTTATACCATCTTGCATGGTGGGGACTAACAACTAACAAAATTAAAACATTATTGTACATCTTTCTGAAATTATCTTTGAACTTTTTTCCGATATTTTTTAGTTCAGATAAGCTCTTAGTTAGATCTGCAATACTGTTTTATACCATCTTGCATGGTGGGGACTAACAACTATCAAACTTAAAACATTATTGTACATCTTTCTGAAATTATCTTTGAACTTTTTTCCGATATTTTTTAATCGCTAGTTGTCTGGATTAGTTTTAGTTCAGATAAGCTCATAGTTAGATCTGCAATACTGTTTAAAATCATCTTGCATGGTGGGGACTAACAACTAACAAACTTAAAACATTATTGTACATCTTTCTGAAATTATCTTTGAACTTTTTTCCGATATTTTTTTAGTTCAGATAAGCTCATAGTTCGATCTGCAATACTGTTTTAAACCATCTTGCATGGTGGGGACTAACAACTAACAAACTTAAAACATTATTGTACATCTTTCTGAAATTATCTTTGAACTTTTTTCCGATATTTTTTAATCGCTAGTTGTCCGGATTAGTTTTAGTTCAGATATGCTCATAGATAGATAGATATGATAGATCTGCAATACTGTTTTAAACCATCTTGCATGGTGGGGACTAACAACTAACAAACTTAAAACATTATTGTACATCTTTCTGAAATTATCTTTGAACTTTTTTCCGATATTTTTTAATCGCTAGTTGTCCGGATTAGTTTTAGTTCAGATATGCTCATAGATAGATAGATATGATAGATCTGCAATACTGTTTTAAACCATCTTGCATGGTGGGGACTAACAACTAACAAACTTAAAACATTATTGTACATCTTTCTGAAATTATCTTTGAACTTTTTTGCGATATTTTTTAATCGCTAGTTGTCCGGATTAGTTTTAGTTCAGATAAGCTCATAGTTAGATCTGCAATACTGTTTTAAACATTTTTGTACATCTTTCTGAAATTATCTTTGAATTTTTTCCGATATTTTTTAATTGCTAGTTGTCCGGATTAGTTTTAGCTCAGATAAGCTCAGTTAGATCTGCAATACTGTTTTAAACTATCTTGCATGGTGGGGGCTAACAACTAACAAACTTAAAACATTATTGTACATCTTTCTGAAATTATCTTTGAACTATTTTGCGATATTTTTTTATCGCTAGTTGTCCGGATTAGTTTTAGTTCAGATAAGCTCATAGTTAGATCTGCAATACTGTTTTAAACTATCTTGCATGGTGGGGACTAACAACTAACAAACTTAAAACATTATTGAACATCTTTCTGAAATTATCTTTGAACTATTTTGCGATATTTTTTAATCGCTAGTTGTCCGGATTAGTTTTAGTTCAGATAAGCTCACAGTTAGATCTGCAATACTGTTTTAAATCATCTTGCATGGTGGGGACTAACAACTAACAAACTTAAAACATTATTGTACATCTTTCTGAAATTATCTTTGAACTTTTTTGCGATATTTTTTAATCGCTAGTTGTCCGGATTAGTTTTAGTTCAGATAAGCTCATAGTTAGATCTGCAATACTGTTTTAAATCATCTTTCTTGGTGGGGACTAACAGCTAACAAACTTTAAACATTATTGTACATCTTACTGAAATTATCTTTGAACTTTTTTATTGATTTTCTATCACTAGCTCAGAGAGTATAGGGCTACTGGCGATTCTCTCTTTTAAAAAAAAACGAGTGTCCTAGCTACCACAGTAGTCACTGGTCACTTGGAAAAGCTAGGGCACTTTTCAATAAAAATAAAGAATATAACCCAATATGACTACTACAAATGTAAGTATGAATACATTTTTCATAAGAATTTCAAAATTAATTGTCGTTTTCATTTCATTTATACCATAGACATATTATGTATAGACCTGCCCTAAGTGATAAAAGCGTATTATTTCCCCCTCCTTAATTCTGGGTTCCATGGAACCGGCCGGGCTGGCGTATAGGTTTGCGTTAATCTAGAAAATGTGACGTCATCATTCTTGTGCGGACTAGCGTCGAGCTCTCATCGGTACATTTTACGAAAAACATGTAAAAATAGAAGTGAAAAAGAGTAAAAACCCAATTTTTTTTATTACCTTCCGTATGTAGGCATTATTTGTCTTTATTTTAAGCTTATTCACATTATATAATATGATCACTTTTATCACACCGAGAGACCTGAAGCGTAAGCAACCGAAATTCCCGGTCCCGTCGTGTGCACGTTGCTGTTTACTGGGATAAGTAAATTATGAAACATTTGTAAAAGTGTCTTAACTAAACACGGTAACAAAATATTAGACTCAAAACAAGCGAACCTTTCTTCACTTTATATGGATTACACAAGTTTGTTCAAACCGGGCGAACAATTCGCGCTCCCATGTAAAAAGGTCTAAATCATGATCCGTGGGTTTACGATACGTCATTCGGGAATCTAAACATCCTCGATAAATATTGTGACCCCTAGTCAATACCCTAGCCTACACGTTCAATAAGTATCACGATATTTGATAAATATTGACGGATCACAATAAATATTGAACGTCTAGGGTTCGCCTTAACATTTTTTTTCATAGCAAATTAGTTACGTAACTCCAAAGATGACATAGGTGCTGAGGGAAATTATTTTCCTCGAGGCTTAAAAAGGGTTAGGTTTCTAGGGAAAATAAAAACCGATTTGTAAAACTTCATAATTTTTATGTACAAGTTAATAAATTATTAAACAATAAATCCATAAATTTAACGCACAAGGACCGTTTGCTTGCATGAATACAAACATTAAAAATATTGATTCTAGAAGAAGACTAGAGATTCAGTTTTCATCTGCCAACGGTTCCGGATGAATCTTGTTCTGGTGCAGACGGAGGTCCTTTCGCCGTGCGTATGTGCTACCGCACTTGTCACAGAAGAAAGGACGCAGGCCGCGGTGGTAACTGCTGATATGTGACGTGAGGGAGGACTTATCCATGTATCTCTTGCCACATTCTGAACACTGAAACACAGAAAAATAAATTTATAGAATACCTAGTCGGACACTAATAACCCTTCACAACCGGCAAAAAATATCCGAAATTTGATGGATTACACTAGTAAAGCTCTTAATTATGATCCCATAGAGCTGGGCAACTTACCGCTCGAAACATGCTCGCTTAAAGGTACCCCGTATAAGCAGCTCCCGCCCGTTCGATATGTATTGGTTTCATAGTGCTTTCACACAAACGAAGTATTGAATTCCGTAAGTCTAAACTTAAACTTTAGGTCGAGATATACACCGGTTCCGTTCCCAAAAACAGATTTATTTTCCGTCAGGATTTTTTTCAAATCAAACTCACGCTCGCATAAAGCCAGTTGGAAAGGGTTAAGAGGCTTGTCAAAAGCGGGTAATTTTTTGTTTATGGCAGTTTGTGGAAAGCCTTTTCACCCTCTCCAAGACTGGCTTGCGGCTTTGTCAGAAGCATTGCACAATGATCTACGTGCTGGCAGCAGGCTTGTTGCAAATTTATATTTTTTGAGAATAGATTAACAAGAATAGACAAATAAGTAGCTATAGACAAAAAACATTACAATGAGTGGAGAATTTAGCTATTACGTATCATGTAAAACAATAAGGAAGTTGAGTGAAAAATATTTTGACTTATAAAAAATATGTTCGTGTAGATGACATGCAAACTTAAATACTAGTATTTTTTTTTCATCAAGTTCGTTCTCATAATTAAATTAACTCTACAAGTTTTAATTTTATTAAACCCGCGAAAACACCCGGTAAGAGGCGGGAGAGTGTGTGACGTCATCTGTATGCTTGTAGGACCAATGAGAGTGACAGAACAAAAGCGGCAATCTCCATCTATTAATTGAAAATAACTAAATAATTTACCATTTAATAGCAATAAAATATGCACAGAGCGTAACTTATGGAAACAATTAATAATAAAAATTATTCTTTATGGTTCATAGTACGGCAAAAGAACTAAAAAGAAATTTTTTGCGTATTACTCAAAATGAAAATAATTGGAGAATGCCTTCTTTGTTTCAACACACCTCATATCTACCTACTTTATAAATTTTTTTCTGAACAGTATTTGGACTTTCAGTAAGGATTCACAGCAAATTTCATCAGTTTCGGACATATCATGAAACTTAAGCGAAACCACACCTGCATTTTGGTCTATAAACTTGACACTTAATTAAACAGGTACATATATCCTTTACCGTCTCCTTTAATTCTTTGCTCTTATACCAGTGAACGTCACCTTTCCTGTTAACTTCTTGTTTTATTTCTCACCTACATTCACCAATAATAATGAAAAATAATTGGATAAATTGTATAGCGCTATTTTTGTGGAAAACCTCTTCAAGGTCACTGTCGATTGACAGCAATCATCATCAATCTGTTATTATATTGCATTAATTAGAAAAATAAATGCAGAATATTGCTTACCTCATGATTTTTAACCCCCGTATGTGTCATGCGGTGCCTGTTCAGATTGCTAATATTGACGGTGCGGTGTGCGCACCACTCGCAGGCAAATGGCTTCTCCCCGCTGTGTCTACGCTTGTGCAAGGTTAGCGACGTGCGCATATTGGTCCTGTAGGAACACTCGTCGCAGGAGAATGTACGCTCGTCGTGAGTCTGCATGTGTGTGTATAGTGCGTGCTTGTTCTTTAGCTTCTTGTTGCATATCTGTCATGAAATAATACAAACCAAAATTAGCTATGTTCAAATTTTACTTTATCTTGTAGCCATGGAACCATCATATCGTTGCTGGAAAGGATAAATGACTAAAGCGCCATGCGGCTGGAAAGGAAGAGTGACTGAAGCGCCGTAAGATGAATGGCGCTAAAGCCATTTTTTGAAGTGGATTGCGCTTTAGTCATTTATCCTTTCCAGCAACGATATGATGGTTCCATGGCTACAAGATAAAGTATGGAGTAGAGATAGCCAAATAGCTAAGGACGGACAGTAACATTGGTAGTCAGCAGAGCTGCAAAAAAATCAAATTAGTAAACAGCATTGCTGCATTGTGCTGGTTTTTAAATCCGTACATTATAGATTTTGTCGGGTTAGAACTCTATAACGGGGACAGTCCCGACTTATTGGGACAGTCGGCACCTCTTATTATTTGACAGGAATCTAGATTATTTTTTTTATTTTTTTTTTTATTTAACATTCATTCTTTTTTTTACATAATTCTACATTAAGTCCCGTTAAACTGATTTATATCAGTTTGACAACGGGTTCTTTTAACAAATACATTTTAGAAAATATAAACAGGAACATAAAATATACACATTATTACATTATATATATACATACATCCACATATTTTTACATATATAAAAATAAAGAGCAGAGGAAAAACGAAAGAAAGAAAAAGATTGTAATAATGGAAAAAATATTAAAAACGAAATTTAGAAAAACGGAGGTTAGTACAAGAAAATTCTTTCACATAACCATTTTTTTAGCATATATTTCCTTTTGAAAGTCGATTCACAGCTTTTTATTGAATTGGGTAACATTTGCCAACATTATAAATGTGTAGTTACAGAATAAATTATTTATGTTTGAATATTCCATAAGGTTATTTTTGGTTAGTTCAGGTTGGGACAATGTTTGAATAATAAACATTCCGTATACAGCCGTTTAACAAATGATTTTGACATGTTTATGGGGCTCACTCATGCACTAACAGGCACACATTCAAAATAATGGTAGAAAATGATAATATGTTTGGTGTAGAGCAGAATGTTAATTCTGGTTTTCCAGAATTTCAGCTGTTTTTTTGAAGTGGCGGAGAGATATTCCCTCTTTGGTGGCATTTCTTACTGATTTAAAAGCCTGGAGAATAGCTTACAGGACACTGGCTGGCATCCGCCTGCATGTGCTGTGAGCGGATGTGCGTACGCAGGGTGGATCTGGTCTGCAGGGTCTTGCGGCACACGGGGCAGGCGTGCAGTGCGCCGAGCTCCACGGTGCGGGGGGCACCGCCACCGTGCTGACGCATGTGGCGCTCCAGGGCTATACGAGACGGTAGAGCAGCCGGGCACTTTCTAGAATAGTGTATAATATACAGTAAATCACAAATTTTAGAGATTTTTTTCCAGTGTTTATTCATTCAGAAAAGTACTCTTTAAAAGTACTCACTTTTGCATACATAATATTATTACGAGGGTGGTCCCAGAAGTACCTGACCTGATGTATAAATGGCGGTTTTTGCTTTAAAAAACTTACTTTGGTAGAAAGTACCATCTTTATAAAGCTTAAGTTTCAAGTTTTAAGACACCACGATGTTTAGTATTTGTTTGGCAGCCATCAATAGTGAACGCTCTCAGTGAATTTGTAAACATAGAAAAAAATTTCCTTGTTTGTTTTGGGGTGTTATGCCGTGTTGCGCTACCTCCTTCTTTAGCCGACGTTTCGGACAGCGTTGCAGTGTCCATCATCAGGGCAGATCCGACGACGTCGGCTAAAGAAGGAGGCAGCGCTACACGGCATAACACCCCAAAAACAAACAACGAAAATGCTTTTGGCCGTGAAAATCTAAAAACATATTGAAAAAATTGGTCATCGTTATGTGATACAATACTTTCATTTGAAAGATCTAAGTCCAACCAATATCAAAGCCGAGCTAGATTCTACTCTGGGAGAGTCTGTTCCTTTGTTTACAACAGAAAAATATTGGGTGGCAGAATTTAAACGAGGCCCAACGAGCTGCCAAGACAAACATCGCAGTGGTCGACCAAATAATGTGACCACCCCAGAAATCCAGAAAATCCACAAAAGAAAATCCAGAAAATGGTATAGGATGACCGTCGATTGAAAGTGTTCGAGCTAGAAAACATTGTAGGCATTTCAAAAAGTGCTGTACATCGCAAATTGACTGAGAATTTGGACATGAGAAAGCTGTGCGCAAGATGGCTGCCGCGTTTGCTCACAATGGAACAAAAACAGCGTTGTGAGGATGTTTCAATCGAGTGTTTGGCCATGTTTCACAGAAATAAAGCCGATTTCTTGCATCGATTCATAACCATGGATGTAACATGACTCCCCCATCTAAGATGAAGGAACAGTCAAAACAATAGACTGAAAGGGGAGAATCGGCTCCAGAAGAGGAGAAGATAGTTCCATCTGCAGACAAGGTCATGGCGTCAGTTTTTTGGGATGCGCTTGGGATAATTTTCGTAGATTTTCTTCAAAAATGAAAAACATTCAACGGCTAGTATTATGCGAACTTTTTGCAGCGTTTGAGTGATGAAATCAAGAAAAAACGGCTACACTTGGCAAAAAAAAAAAGTTGTTTCATAAGACAATGCACCAGTTCACACATCCGTTATCGCGATGGCCAAATGAATGAATTAAAGTTCGAATTGCTTCCTCATGCACCCTATTCCCAGATTTAGCCCCCTCGGACTATTTTCTTTTTCATAATTTAAAAAAATGGCTAGGTGAAAAGATTTGCCAACAATAAAGAGGTGGCTATTTTGAGGCGCTCGACGGTTCTCGATTGAATATTGCTGGAAAAATTGTGTCGAGCTAAAAAGAGCCTATATTGAAAAAAAATCCCGAATTTTTTGTGTTTTCTCTCTTAGGCCGGGTACTTTTGGGACCACCCTCGTATGATAACATCACATAAATATCTAATTCACTATAAAAGTACTTTGTTACAGTGAGTAAGTATGCTAAAAACACTCCTAACACACTATGGGTTTGAAACAAATATGTCGAATTTGCCATCGTATTCAGACTATTTTGTGCGACTCAGCAACATAAGTGATGACAACGTCCTTGAATGTTTTCAAATTATAATTTACTTCCTGAAGTTCCCTGTGTAACCCGGGCTTTATGCAGAGTTTTTCGAAATCAGACGTAGACAATTAAGTGTGCAAATTTCATCAAGAAGCATCAAAATTCAGGGGTGGGAAAGGGGGATGGGGTTGGTTTATCGAAATCTCTTATAGCCAGTGACCTTCCTCTTGTTTCGAAGGTCAAGTGTGCAAAATTCCATCAAACTCGAAATAGAACTGCAGACTTGTAAGAAAACAAACCACACGATCACACACACTATTCTTTACAATATGTTGTAATTCATTGTCAATTATAACATTTACAATTGTTTTGCACTCTGCAAAACTGAAACATAAAACGAAATACCAAAAGCACAAAACAAAATACTTTTCATAGGCATTGACTTTAATATTTTCACACTAAACTGATGCCATAAAAAGAATGCTTTAGAACAGGCCCGGCCAACCCAAATTGCACCACGGGCCGCATTGATGACCTAAAATTTTCCAAGGGCCGCACAGGTTATTCTGTTACTGGGTGGGGGGGGGGGGGGGCGAATCTCAACAACTGAGTAGTTACAAAAATGTCACGTGCTTGCCCGTGGCGACGCTGCTAGCAGATTGCGAGTTCTCGAACGCTCAACGAGCGAGAAGTTATGTGCTCCAGCTGTTATTGATCCGGAAAGCGAATTCTCGAGCGAGAAGTTATGTGCGGGAAATATAAATCAGCAGAATAAGAACATTTGGTGTAATTACAGAAACTTTATTAGTTTTAATAATTTAAATGTGATTTTAAAGACATTCTGAAGTACTCGATACTTTAAAAAAAAAAAAACTTCATACATAACCGCGGGCCGCAGGTTGACCAGGACTGATCTAGAAGTTTGTTTTCATACTAATTAAAATATTTTTAAACCCACCTGCATTGATACTGCGATCCTGGTGGCATTTTAGGACAAGTTTTTCTTTCGTGTCGTAACCTCACCGCACGCTTGTCAAACACTTTATCGCAAGCGTGACAACTAAACTCTTCCTGTTTTACCTCGCCGTGTGTGTCTGCCATGTGTGACTGTAATATGTTCTTGCTCACAAACCGCTTTTCACATAGCAAACATCCATAGAATGTCAAATCTACATCAGCCGTTTCAAATGTTCTTCCTTTTGATAAACGTTGAGCTGGTTTTGATTTTGTTTGATTGACTCTCTCATCGACAGAAACCTTTTTTTCATAGTCGTTTTCATTGAGGAATTCAGAATCTGTTTGCAATATGACTATCATGTCGCCATCATTATCAAATGAAAAGTCATCTTCAATTTTTTGTTCCTCAATTAAATCAATGTTGTTGTCTTTATTGTTATGGGCTTTGAGCTCACTCAAAAGCAAATCGGAATCAGAACTCTCTTGCTTAAATTTAAACTCGATTGATTCTTCGTCTGAGTGAGTGTTTTCTTGTTTGTAATATTTAAGAACGTCTCTCAATTTTCTGTCTGAAGTTTCGCTCTGAGAACGAAATCGGCAAGCGACTTGCAGAGAATGAATACAATTTTCACATATTTTACTGGGCATTCCATCACCACTGTCGATTTGCAACCCTGTGCAGATTTGCATCCTTCCCGAGAGGTCTTGTGGCGATAGGCAGAAGGGTTCTCTATACCCGAAGATGGAATGCAAACTAGATGTTGTCAGGCAGACTCTGCACACACCGTCAAACTCATCAGGCTTTGGACAATCCTTGAGCTCTTTACTGAGGAACTCGTCCTCTGATAGATCACTCATATTTTATAAACTGGTTACTGCTGGTTACTAAACATAAAAGATAAACTACATTATTTTTATAAACAATACAACTAATCCGAAACCGAACCTCAAAAACAAACGTCAAAGTCAAATACATCTGGTAATCTATTTTGTATAATATCGGTGGTTTTTGACCATTTTTTTGTTAACTACATACAATTATAGACCTTCGTGCAGTTGTGATTAAGGTGGTTTTTACCACATGGGTAAAATCCACTACGCTATTACTTTTAGTTGTTTTTGTTTTTCTTCTATGGAGAAATGACAGTTGACACCATAGAAAACACTGCAAGTAGCATTGCCGATATTACACAAAATTTTTGCTGAAACTATTTTAAAAATAATTTTAATTTCAAATAGTTGTTGATAATTCAACCGATGTCGTCAATTAAAGATTCGTGTTTTATGTTCCTCTGCTTTTCTTACAATGAAAGTGAAAATTAAAAGTGAGTTTACCTTTATTTACAATTTTCATGTTTTTAAAACATGAAACATTATGTTACATCTATTTTTAATATATTCGCAAATCTATCAGCGTAAACACAAATAAACACGTTACGCACTATGAATGTGAAATAAGATTAAAATAAATTTTTCAATTAATTATACCTACTAAACAGTGATAGCATGCAGTGTTAAATTCAGGATGACAGGCTATCGTTTGTTGAGCTTCTTGATTAACTGACTATTCAAATAGCTCTTATTTCATCTCTCTCGATAATCTATAACTCAGGTTGGATTATTCATATAGCCCTTCTTTGTTGTGTTTGCCTATAATCTTATGTATGAATACTAACAAAATCGTGTCTCCTTTGGTGCATGTATACAAAGACGATAAAGTACCACCCCTGTTTTTCCATGCAAATGTCTTCGAGACTATCGTCTACATTCAGTCAACTATTATTAATCAAATCAATTTGTATTTTAAATCAATTACAATTTAGGAGTTTAAATGTTTTACTGATCCTACATCAGATTTTGGTTAGTTTAGTTTTGCTTTATTTTGTAGTCTTGCTGGATGTTTTATTCTTTGTCACTGATTTTAACCTGTTTGGCCCAAGCAATACGATAATCATTATTGCATGCAGAAACCTAACCTAAACTACATCAGTTTATATATCACACGCTTACGCAAATATGTGTTTATTTTAATAGAATCTAAATAAGAGTATACATTATTCTATGAAAATGTAACATGCCAGTGTTATATGTGTTTGTATCACTATTTCTTGTGTCCTATGAATTCAGTAAGTAGATAATAGTTCCTCTTTATTCTATGAATGTACATACGTATTTAAAAAAATTAACCAAGTTGATTAAATATGTATTCAGTTTTATCGTGTTCATAACTTGCAACATTGTAATAGTTTTAATATCTCAGTTAACAGTGGAGTTAATTTATTGTACCCTATCTTCTACTTTCCAGTGGCCCTATTGACCAACTTGGATTTGTGCCAATATTTTGTTTATTTTTGACTAATAATCGAAAAGGCTATTCCGTCTATTCTTCACTAGTTCACCGAAAAATGTTGCTCCTAGTAGGTTGACTGGGTTGCTTTGCATTATTAAGAACACGGTGGATAGAATGTCGCAGAATTCAATTAAAATTTAGGTTTTATGTGTAGTTAGGTGAAATAAGTGAACTTCTTCTTCGATGGCGCTACAGCCCATATCGAGCTTTGGCCTCCCGCAACATTCGCCTCCAACTCCTCCTGTCCTCAGCGGCTGACTTCCAGTTTGTTATCTGGAGAAGCTGTGCTGCATCCCCTCGTACTTCGTCTTCCCACCTCAGTCTGGGTCTTCCCACTTTTCTCTTTCCACCTGGGTGTCCAGCCATAAGTCTTTTTGGGACGCGTGTGTCCGGCATTCTCTGTACATGTCCAGCCCATCTCAACCTGAGGAGTCTCATATGGGCTGAGATATTGGGGGCCTGATATATATCATACAGTTCTTTGTTGTGCCGGATATGCCACTGTTCCCCCTCTTTCACGGGTCCACATATTCTTCTTAACACTTTTCTTTCAAAAATAAGTGAACTATCCAACCCTAATTGCTTATGTTGTTTAGGAAGAAGTATAAGACAGTCATAAGAAGTTTGACTCTCTTGACATGATCTGTCTGAAGTATTTGATTCTTCTTTGGGTGTCCCCAACTTCATTTTCTATTTATTTTCATGTTACATATTCTCCTGTCACTCGATTCTGCATAATGCAATACTAGATGCCATTGATGACGAAAAACACTCATACAATATAATTTTATAATTTTTTGTTATTGTTGTTATTATTATTTTAAAAACTTTGCTAAACAAACAACGGTTATCTTTATGTTTTAATTGGTTACTTATTTCATTTTATTCTGTCTCTTCTCTTTTTTTTCCTTCTTTTTATTTTATCCAACACATGTATGTAGGACTGTTTGAAGAGTTACGTGCAATGCAAACATTAGTCTGTTTTTAATGTTGGTTTGTTATCATTTGTTTCAATTTGTTATTAAGTAAGTATATACCCATTATTATTATTCTTATATTATTTCAATATCTGTGCTAAACAAACAACAGTTATTGTATTTAAAACTTTTATTTTCTTTTATTACTATTTTTTTTTTTTAATTCTTATTTTTAATTTTTATTCTTTCTCTTCTCTTCATTTCTTCCATTTATTTTTGTTTGTACAAGACACGTTCCATATGTTCCATATATCATCCTAATTTGACTGCCCTAAAACGGGATTCTTCCTAGTTGGGCAGCCAAAACATTTTATAAATAATGTATGTATTGAAAAAAAAAAATAATAATAATATGTACTTGAATTATGGCTGTTAACCTACAACCCTTGTAGAGCCTTGGCCGCCTCTAGGAAATGCTCTCACTCCTTTGTCCTGCAGATTTATTAAATGGAAACTTCATCCGTCATCGGCTTTTCACTCTCCAATCATACAAAGAAAACCACATTTATGAAGCGTATATTCATTATTTCTTTCTGTTGGTAGGTTGGACTGGTGTGGCGACTTGGCGTTGGATTGCCAACGACGACAACTGTGGCATCTGCCGCATGCCCTTCGACGGCTGCTGCCCGGACTGCAAGCTGCCCGGGGACGACTGCCCGCTGGTGTGGGGTGCCTGCTCCCACTGCTTTCACATGCACTGCATCGTCAAGTGGCTTCACTCGCAGCCCGTGCACCAGCAGTGCCCCATGTGCCGCCAGGACTGGAAGTTCAACAATAAGTAGATGACGCTACCAGCAGTTGCCAGAGGCCACCATAAGCCGCTGTTGAAGTTTCCAGAGATTACCAAGAGGCGCTATCGCAGTTGCTAGAGTTTGTTAAAAGGTTGTCAAAGTCGCCATAGGTTGGTAAAGGAAGGTTTACGATAGTATGCCAAAGGCGCTGTCGAAGTTGCAAAAATCTATTGAAGTTGAAACAATAACTAGAGATCTGCATATATTTGCAATAGTTTGAAGTGATTTGCATAGAAGTTGTAATAGTGAGACATACCTAGTTATCTTAGTGAAATTGAAATAGTGGGGTGTCGTTACCGTGGAGTCAGTTAATTTAAAACAGTAAACTTTTTCATCATCAGTGAATTTGGGAAAATAAGTGAGTTGTATTTTTATATACCTTCTACTAATATTTTATTTGTATTGTGTTTCATGTTTTATAATATTATTTAATAAATATTGATTGAATTGAAAAATTGTTAAAAATTATATTGAAATATTCCAAATGATTTAAATCATATAAAAATCCTTCAGAATATATTTGAAAATAATTCAATAAAATTTTGCAATAATTGAGTGCAAAGGGTTGGGACAGTATTCTGTATAGCATAGTAATAATTTTTTTTGTATTCTTTAGTTTTCATTTGTTCTCATGTGACAAATGTTACTGGTGTCGAAGGGATCAATGATGCTAGTTCCCCAGAGCATCTTCCATTGAAATACCGGTATAACAAGGACAGCATTCCCACCTGGCGCCTATTCTCTAATGATTGCAGTCCTTTTGTTGAGATAGGTGAATCTATCAAAAAGAGAGGCTTGTTTGTGCACAGAGTCAAAGGGTTATTTTTAGTGTCTTGGGGCTCCAGACCAGAGGTGGCTTCCAAATTCAACTGTGAGGCGATTTGTAAAGGGTCAGCAGCCATGTGCTATCTGCGAGCCCAGTACAGTACGCCCAGCTTTTGGGTAGCTTACTTGGCTCTGACTTCGATGGAGCTCCTATGTTTGAGCTGGTTGCTTAGAGTTACACCAATTGAAGATTGCTTCCTTTGAAGGAGACTAGTTATTGATAGATAGTATTTTTATTTTGACGAAACAATCATCAACACATCATTTAGTACATTTATTTATATCAAGAGTAACAATAAAATCTATTCACGGACATATACACATAAGTCACAAACCGGGTGTTTTATTTTTTATATCACTATTTAATATTTTATTTATTTAACTCCCAGAGGGCTTTTACATGTTGGTACAGTACACTTCTTACATTTTGTCGGTAGTAAAAAAAAAATTGGGTCATTTTGTTGGTAGTAAAAAATACATACAAGTCATAAAAATACAATAACAAAACTGAAAAATACAGCGATTAGATAGGTTTACAAAAATACAATATCTGTTTAGGAATAGTGGAATAAATATTTTACACGATTCATAAAACTCGCCAAATTGATATTAAATATGTCAACATCACCTAAGCATTGATTTCCCATAATGATACAGTAGAATAGTGCATTTCGTTGTGTTGTTACTGTAGGTATTAAGTTTATGAGTTGTAGGAGTTCACAATGACCCCACATATGTTCTTCGTCAAATAGGCCTAAAACATTAATTACAAAGGTTCATTTTGAGATTTACTATCACACTTAAGATGATAGACTTCGCTTTTCGGCCCATACAAAAAGGACGCACGGGAAAAAACACTTTTCTACATCGAAAATTGCACAAAATGAATATATATTTTTTTATACTGCCTTCTAGAGGGTGAAAATTATGTCGGTATGTTTTCAATTTTTCGATGCGTTTTGTATTAACGTAAACATTCACTGTCAAACATGTACGATTTATCAAAAAATATTATTTAAGGAAAAAGTGCTGCTAACTCAACTCTCATAAAGAATTATAAAATTATAAAAAGCTACCGACGTAGCTTCTTCTTTCTAAAAAATATATTTTTTTTTAATTTCAATTTCGTGAAAGTTTTGGTGTAGAAAAGTGTATTCTCCATAAACCCCTTTTCGAGCGATTTCTGTTGGTAAATATGAGCGTTGTCTCATTCGCACATTTCGCATTCGCATGTATTGTAAGTGTGCGTGAGCTTATTGTGAGCGGGACAGAATGACAGACGCGGATGTTTCGCGTGTGGTTCAAAGTCTAGCCTCTTAATGTGTTTTATATTTGACAAAGGGGAAATAAACATTTAAGTCTGACATAAAGTTATCAGTGCATTTATGTGTATGTTCCTCGTGCATAGAAATAATATTATACGTTTTTAGATTGCAAATGACTACCTACCTAATAATATTATATTATATATTCCAGCAATTATGTTAAAATACCACTCTTTACAACACTCTTTTAAATAATAAGACAGAAGGATTTTCACTGATTTTTTTTATTAGTTTCACAAGCAAAGTTTGTACATTATGTAGGTATAAAGTATAATATAAGTATAAATTTTTGGTCCTTTTTCAAAGTCCTTGTCACTAGGGTTTCCTGTTCTGAGGCTGCATGTAGTTTTTTTAAACTTTAGTATTTAGTTTTGAATTGTCTTTACATCGTCTTCATAATGTTTGTAAGTTTTTTCATTGTTTTTATTTCTTGCTAGAGCAATCCCGATGAGTTACAAAACTCATTTTAGGACAGGAGGAACTTACAATTCATAGGTAGGAGGTAGTAGTTACAATTTTACAAAGGTATTTGGATATCATAATATAAGTTTTACATTCAGTACAGCATAAAAATAAAAATAAAAATAAAGACAGGTTAAGTAGAACAAACAAGAGAAAACAAGTAAAGAGACGGAAAAAAACTGATACGAGTATATAAGATAGAACAAAAAAAAGACAAGACGATTACATATTATCATTTTTAAATGTAGTTAAAAAATATTCTTTTAAAGCATTGCTTTGCAATTTTTTATTATGCTGGATGTTTTTGTACATATCTGGAAGCGAATTATATAGTGTATAGGCAATATAGTTCAGAGATTTTATCCCATATTTTGTAGTGTGTGTTTGAGGAATGCGGATTTTATTGTTATTTCGAGTATTGTGGTTGTGGATGTCTTGATTGTAAATTGGCTTGGTGTTAGTATGAGTTGATTGTTGGATAATTTGTAGGATGGTGCTTGTGATTTCATGTTTAGGAAGGATTGTGATTGGAAGGATACCGGAAACTGAATAGATGTCCCTGACATGAGTGTCCCATGGAAGTCCATGAACATTTCTGAGAGCTCGGTTTTGAACTACCTGCAGGTCGGCTATCAATTTCTTTGAGGCAAAGCCCCAGATACAGCAGAGATAGGACAGGTGAGAGTGTACCATGGCATTGTAGACTGAAGTTAATAAAGGGTGAAGTTGATTATTACTTTGATCACTCAGCCATGTTTTGACTTTTGTTTTAAAAATACTCATTTCCTTTATTTTTTTTGGTTTGATTTGGTAGAGCATTGAACAATTTCATAGCATGGAATTTATTATTTCTCTCTCTGTGGTATTTTTATATAAAACTAGCTGACCCGGCAAACTTCGTACCGCCTCAGAATCAATAAATGTTGTGTTTAATTTACTAGCTGAAATAAATTAATTTTTTATTAAGTTAAAATAAATACTCTAAGTTCATAATATGAAATTGAGCTGTTGACTAAGCACGAAATGTTCGGCTGTACACTACACCATTGACAGTTCGAATTGATTCAAATTATGTCGACCAACGCACATTATTTGAAAAGCCGTTCCATTCAAAATATATGAAATAATTAATTTTCTTCATAATTATGTTTCCTGTGATTTTTTCCGATGTTTTAATAGTTATTCTGTTAATCGGGACGGAGACAAATCCAACAAATCAAAGATCATAAAAATCGGTGCGGCCGTTCTTGAGTTATAAATGGTGTAACTAACCCAACTTTGTTTTATATATTAAGATATGAAATAATGTAATTGATAGTCCAGAATTGCTTGCATTGATTAGCTTCGGATTCTACTGCGTAATACTAGAAGTCGGGATTTATTTCAGTGTATCAATTCTGGGACTAACTATCATATGTATTTCTCTTGGTCCAGAATTCTAATGGAGGGAAATAATTATACCAATTCAGTGGACATCTTCAATTTGCCACTAAACAAATACAAAATGTTGTTACTAAAGCAGTTAAGTTATGTACTATAAAAACTGTATATTTTACTACCCATATGTAAAAGCCCATAAAAAAGGGCGTTAATAATAATAAATAAATAAATATTATCAAATAACAAATAAATGAATATTTATATTACAAACAGCGGAGAACGCTCTCGATGGGGGACAACAATTATTAGTATCTACAACCTACATGCATTTTTATCTTTACTGGGAATTTTTTGTATTTATTTAAAATTAGTCATAAATCATTGATAAATAATATTAGTATGATTTTATTATCATTATTTATCTGATTAGAGGAGCTTATCCGATAAGAACAGATGATTATGTCTCGTCACAAATGAATGCGACGGAGGACAGACACCGTGATGCCATTCAACTATTGTGAAGTAATGGAAAAAACATAAGTCATTTTATCACAAGAGAGGCCCCATACGAACGGAAGAAACGTTAAATTTTGAATGGGTCGCGTACAATGCAGCTGGGTGACGTCACGCCTCGGAGGCCCACAGCGATAGGTATTACTCACTCCGCCGCGAGAGGTAGTCCGTTCCTCAGTTCCTCTTACCTCCTCCGTCCTCAGTTGGCGGGAGACTCCGAGCCGCGTCGTCGTGTGTCGAGTGTTCGCGTTCTAGCCGTTCGTCGATCTCGAATTCAAATTATCAACATCTCCGAGAATAATATTACCTCAGTTCGATATTTGAATTTTGCGCCTATTCCGTTGTGATGTCATTCGACTTGTGACCGCAAACGTAAATGTGCAACACAATGCAAAGCGAATTGCGAGTTGATAAACACGGCAGATAGTAAATAATTAACAATTAGTTACACCGGTAAAATGCAAGGCGCGAAACGGTCGCTGTTACAGTGTATAATAGACATTATTTATGCGTGTTCAAAGAGTGTATAAAAATGTAAATGGTTGTAGTGTTGATTGTATTCGAGCGTATTTTCCTCCTCGCGCCAAGATGATTCATCTCTCAAGTAACGTTAAATTTTACGGAACTAAGTTTTCTGGAAACGTGTATTATGTTGTTACAAATGCCTCAAATGACAGTTTTGGTCAGTTTAAAATTGGTTTGATTTGAGTGCGTGACAATTTAAATCAGTACAGTTAACGTCGTGATTCTGTCTTTGCGCAATAGTCCCATTTCTCCGCTTGCATACCAGTAATTGAACTAGTCGTAAATCGCTTAATTTAATTTATGGAACTATTACAACTGACATCAATTTAGTGAGTGAGATTGCGGCATGCTAACGA